>OX243883.1:1317324-2622148 GCA_945859645.1 Amphipoea oculea | reverse complement strand
GAGATAGGTAATCACACCGACATTCGACGGGATGTTATCATTTCGTGTTCTAAAACGTGCTACCAGAACCTCAAACGCAACACACCAATTTTCCAACGCTTCTTTTATTACGACCAGTAATTACCATTCCAGATAACCCAATTAGCCGAAAATTCATCAATACCGTGCAGGTATGTTGCCAGACAGAATTATTCAGACTTTCCCGCTATCCCGGGTGCGGCCCTGAATCAGACTACTATATTATTTAATACTATTCCTCCGTTAATCTACCCCAGCGACGGGGTGTCAGTTTTGTAAGGCTACCCTTACTCGAGCAATTATTTGGGTAAATGATATCCGTTAGAATTGCGGGAAGCACCTGGATGAGACATGTAAAGAACTGGGAATTATAGCATCGTCATAATCAGCCTATAATGTTCCCACTGCTGGGACACAGGCCTCCTCTCAGTGAGAGGGAGTGGGCCGTAATCCACCACGCGGGCCCGGGTGCGGGTTGGCAGATGTCACATGCCTTCGAATTTTTGGTTCTAGGACAAGCCGGTTTCCTCACGATGTTTTCCTTCACCGTTTTGAGAGCAGTGATGATGAAATAATTTACGCAAATTAAAGCGCCTGTCTGGATTCGAACCTGCCATCTACAACCCGTATGTTGCGGCCGTTACCACTCGGCCACCACTGCTCAATTAATAATTATAGCATAGGAAAGGAGAAGTAGGTAATTGCGAGCTAAAATTATCATCATCAACAAAAATAATAACAGCCGCACAGGTCAATCGATCAGGTTAAGCTACACTTCCCGCGGTTGGTCTGTAGATGGGTGACCATCTTTACATACCGAGACTCCTCCGTGCCTCGGAAAGCACGCTAAGCCGTTGGTCCTGGCTGTCATTCGTGGATCTTTGACAGTCGTTACGGGTAGTCAGAAGCCCGAAAGTCTGACAACCAGTCTTACCAAGGGATATCGTATTACCCAGTAACTAGTGGCGTGCATTGGTTTTCAGAATAGGTAGGCACTAGGCCGGGTCTAGTCTAGGCAAACGCGGTCGTACGTACGTATTTTTAATTTTGTCGTATTCACTTGAACGAGTAAAGACCAATAACAATGTGCGAATAGTACGGGAGCCGAGTAGGCCGTCCGGAGACTGCCTGCTGCCGCGCGTGTTTGTATGAAGATTTTGTTTTTTGTTAGGTATGATAATTTAGTTAGTTTCTTAATTGTGGGGCACACACTAAAATTTAATTGACAGGTTGATATATCGAGGTAGGCACTGCTTATATGCCTATATGCAATGCACGCCACTGCCAGTAACTGGGTTGTTGAGGTCAGATAGGCAGTCGCTCCATGCTAAATTCAGTTGCATCCGGTTAGACTGGAACCCCCAATATAGTTGGGAAAAGGCTAGGCAGATAGATTGATTGACTCTGTTCTTCCATATCACTCAAGGGCGATGTGTCAAGCATCAACTTGTACATAACATTTACATAGCATTACTATTGTTACGAGCTTGGGGTTCGTGACAATAAAAACTGCCGATTTAATAACCAAAAATAGACACTTTAATTAAAACACAAATTACAACTTAAACACACTAATTATAAAACACAATCGCACTACTAATCACTTGAGAGTCGCACTTGAAGATCGCTTCGATGTTTTCGCTTGTATCGCTTATCCAACACTGAATGCCGGCTCGCAGGCACACCGGCCTTATATAGGCCTCGGATAGTTCCAGAACCTTCTACCGTAGAAACATCTAGAATGTTCGAGTACATACCGAACCCGACGGACCAGACGTCGATAGTTCTGGAAAGTTCTATCATCGAAGTTTCTAGAAGGGACCCGAATAATTATAAGTTCTGCTACTCGATACTAGATGGCGCTAGTGGTAGCTAATGTCGCCATCAATTGTGGCGCGCAACACTATAAATTGTTTGATAATATTGCGATGTCAGTGCCGTAGACGACCGTTTTATAAGGGTGCAAAGTTTAAGAAATCGTCGTCAATACAATAGACTAGCTCCTTCTTTATATCCTACTAGCTGTTACCCGCGATTTCGTCCGCGTGGATGTTTTTTTCGTGGGACCCTATTTTTTTTTTCTAAAATAAAAGAAGCCTAAGTTATTCCTTATTACATCAGCTACACAGGGTGTTACGGAAAGGGTATATCTATACAAACGGGTTGAAGAGTGTATCTGCAGCCTAATTGCGGAACGCCAAATCGTCAAATGATTCTGATCAGTTGGCTTCATTTCTATTCACAATTGGCTTCATTTTACGATTTTCGAATTGCGAAACTCTAGTTTATTATGAAACCAATTATGAACGTTAAGGCCCTGCGCAGAAACTAGAGTTTCGCAATTCGAAAATCGTAAAATGAAGCCAATTGTGATAGAAATGAAGCCAACTGATCAGAATCATTTGACGATTTGGCGTTCCGCAATTAGGCTGCTGGTCTAGAATCTCTGTACAAAATTTCAGCTCAAAAGTATTAACTTTGAAAATGCTTAATATTTTTTTATTTCGACATCACGGCGCTGCACTGGCGCGCGTTGGCGTGATGTGCGTGTACTAGGCGCACAGACACACTACAGATAATGGATAATGACCCTCGTAGTGCGGTGATACGTTTGTTATGATTTCAATTTAATAAACTATCGAAATAAAAAAAATATTAAGCATTTTCAAAGTTACTGCTTTTGAGCTGAAATTTTGCATTTATATTCTATATGCATTTAGTAAAAAGCACTTATTTTAATATTACAAACAGACACTCCAATTTTATTTATTTGTATAGAAGATGTATAGATGTATAGGTGGTTAGCCGCACACACAATAATAGTAAATGATCGCTGCTGAACATAGGCCTCCCATTAATCGCTATAACTATCGTTAGTCTTAGAAGAAATAGCTTTTTCTAATCATCATGAAGTTAAAATGCCCACAATTGCGCAATTAAAAGTCCCCGTCTGAACCTATAGAGGTATGAGGAACAGGGTGTAAAGTTCACTCATCTATATATATAAAAGGAGAAACTGACTGACTGACTGACTGACTGACTGACTGACTGACATATCAACGCACAGCCGAAACTACTGGGACTAGGAATGTGAAATTTTGCACACAGCTTCCTTTTATAATGTAGGGGAGCACTAAGAAGGGGTTTTTGGAAATTCAACCTTTAAGGGGGTGAAAAGGGGGGATTTTGTTTGTATGAAAAATCTTATTTCTTGAGTTAATAAACTTGAAACTTGGCACGAATATTTATCTAAGTAAATTATGAAGATTGACATTTTTTGTTTTTCTAAACTACCCCCTAAAGGGGGATTGGGGGGTGTCAAAATTTGTATGGAAGAATTTTAACGCGCGGTCCGATTAACTTGAAACTTGCCACGAATACTTATCTAAGTAAATTATGAAGGTTGGCATTTTTTGTTTTTCTAAACTACCCCCTAAAGGGGGATAGGGGGGTGTCAAAATTTGTATGGAAGAATTTTCACGCGTGGCCCGATTAACTCGAAACTCAGTATTTATACTTAAGACCAAAAATAAAGAATAATGTGTATCTGGGTTTTTCGAAAATCTACCCCTAACTGCTTGAAAAGGGGTAGTTAATTTTACAGGGGAGGATTTTACTGCGTGACTTGATTAACTCGAAAATTGGTATAAATAATCTTTGGGTCAAGTAATGAACACATCCCAAACGATTTTTATAAATTCCACCCCTGTGGGGGTGAAAAATGGGGTACAGTTTATATGAAAAATCTTATTCATTTAATTAATAAACTTGATACTTGGCAAGAATACTTGCCTAAGCAACTAATAAAGTTTACCATTATTCGTTTATCAAAACTATCCCTCAAAGGGGGTTGAGGGGTGTTAAAGTTTCTGTGGAAGAATTTTAACGCGTGGTCCGATTAACTCGAAACTCAGTATTAATACTTTTGACGGAAAATAATCAATAATAAGTGTATGGGGTTTTCGAAAATCGACCCAGACTTCGATTTTTAAGGGGATTTTAGTGAGTGGCTAGAATAACTCAAAAAAAAAATGTATAGAACTTGAAACTTGGCACAAATACTGATTTATAAAATTCGTCATTTTTTGGAATTCTAAGCTACCCTAAATGGAGATTCGGGGTGTCAAATTTTGTATGGAAGAATTTTAACGCGCGGTCCAATTAACTCGAAACTCACCACCAACCAACCAAAATAAATAATAAAGTGTACCAGGGTTTTTCAAAAATCTACCCCTAACGATGTGAAGAGTGGTGGTAGTCGATTTCACAGGGGAGTATTTTATTACGTGGCTTGATTAACTGGAAAATTGGTAAGAAATAATCTTTAAGTCAAGTTATAGAAACTTCCCAGACGATTTTTCAAAATTCCACCTCTATGAGTATAAAAAGAAGGGATACAGTTTATAACTATGAAAAATCTTATTCATTTGGTTAATAACCTTGAAACTTGGCAATATTTGGCTCAGTAAATAATTAAGATTGTCACTTTTAGTTTAAAAAAACCTCTCACAGAGGATTTAGGGGGTGACAAAGTAATAATAGGTTAGAAAAATATGTAACCCGCAGTACGATTAACTTGATACTCGGTACTACTAAAACTAAAAATAAAAAAATAATGTGTTTTAGGGTTTTTCACAAATCGACTCCTATCAAGGTGGAAACGGTAATAAAGTTTAAGGGGTGGATTTTACTGCTTGCTTCCATTGACTCGAAAAAGGGTATGGGTTTTTGAGTCAAGTTATGAACACATCCCAAACGGTTTTTCGAAATTCTACCCCTGTGGGGTTGAAAAGCGGATATACAGTTTATTTGAAATATCTGATTCCTTTGATGTATAGGTAAACTTAAAAATTGTCCTAATACTTATTTATCTAAATAAATAATAAAGATCATACACAAATGTCGAATTTTTTAGAGGAAAGTACTAAATACACGCGGACGAAGTCGCGGGCAAAGTGCTAGTACTCTATAGAAAAGGGAGAATCCTCCGACCAGACGGGTGTTGTGTCTGGCGGGCAACTGCCCAATGAGTCATGTCGGGCTGTTGTATATATGCTAGATACGAGGTAAACTCTGCTTGCGAGATGTAGAATTTGCGTTACGTCAGTATGACGCGTTGTTCGCAAGTGGCGTTGTAGATACCGCTACAAATCCACCTTAATCCTAACTTCACGACCTTCACTTTTGAAGTGCGAAGTTATCCTTCCTGGGTTGGAAGTACCCCAGGCGTCATGATATTTGATATTATTATAGGGTTGTTTTCATCATAAAGTGGGTTTTGTTTGTCCTTGGTAATCATTAGGAATTTGTAATTTAATGCGATTGCGTTAAAATTATTAACATGCAAAGTTATAAATGTATAACTAAGTATAGTCATTTTGGCACGTTTAACAGCGATGTGGGAGAGTACTTCGACGCCTAAGTGTCATTTCGTTTTTGAATATACGCGTAGTTAGCTACTTATAAAGGGTGGTACTAAAACCCCTACCGTAGAATTTTTTTTGTCGGTCATCAAAAATAAAATCTGCTGTTCCATAGAAAAGTGCAATACCTACACGGTCAAAATGTATGGCTGAGCTAATTTTTCAATAACCGACAAAAAATTTCAACGCTCCCACTTTGAAATTTTTTGGTTCAGAACCATGCAATTAATGAGTTGTTGTAGGGTTACTTATTTATGTCTCATAACTATTTTTATATGTATAAATATTGTTGTACATATGTATGTATATATGTATTTATTATTATATCTATTCTTATACCTTAGTTATAAATATTTTCTTCTCTTTTCTTTCTGTTATTGCACCTACTGTGTATTGTCTCTGCATCACCCTAAGGTAGACTGGTAGAAAATGCCTAAGGCATTAAGTCCGCCTTTGTACAGTTTTTACTTGTGCATAAAGTTTTAATAAATAAATAAATAAATCCATGGGAATAAGTTGTGCGTCGACTTCCTAGCCATCCTCTATGGCTCGTAGTATTTCAAAAGACCCTTTTTCTCAGGAACGTGGAGTTACCAAGTTGAAATTAATATTAATATACTTACGGGCGTTTATGCCACATATTTTGACACTCGCAAGGGAATCAAAACCTATAGGGTACTTCCCGTTAACCTAAAACTCATGAAATTTGGCAAGAAGCAATGTCATGTAGCACAAGTAAAGGAAAAAATCCGAAAACCGTTTTTTACTTACATACCTACGTCCGACTCGCACTTGACCGGTTTTTTTTTAGTTTTAAAAGCATGGCTCTGTAAAATTACAAGCAACCTACTATCCTACTAATATTATAAATGTGAAAGTTAGGCAAATTTAGAAACGCCGAACTATACACTTACGCTCAATACTTATTGTAATACATCGCTTCCACTGACGGAAATTGGCCTCATAAGTACCCAGAAAAAATGTTGAGAGAGCCAATCATTCAAACTTCAGTAAACACGCAATCATAGCCAATACAATAACTAAATAAACAAAAATATATCCCCAATAAGATACGAAATCCGCTAATACACAACGATTGGGTACATAAACGTATTTGTAGCGGTTACAGCGGAAAATTGCCTCCCCTATTTTCTCATTACCAATATTACTTATCTGAAATATCGTTTGCAAACGAATTTGAACTCTCTTTCAAGGGAATAAGGTTTCTAGAATGATGCTTAAGTACCTCGTTATTTGAACCGTCAGATTCGGATCTAGAATATTATTTATTATGCAATGTAAAATCAATAGGGAATGTAATTTGCATGTTTTTATAGTTATTCGCCTAGGATGGATAGGTTATACGTGTCTCAAAATTCATGCTTAGAGCGATTTTGCACTACATACGATCCGAATCCGAATTAAAGATCCGATTTCAATCCGAATTGGGAATGTTCTAAATTCTGACGGATAGAGTTCAGATCCAGTGCGAAACCCCTCATACAAATAGGACTACGGTCACTTCGGACCGGCATTTCTCGGATTCGGATCGGACGTAGTGCAAAACCGCCCTTACCCGTTGGTCCCGGTTGTCATCCATAGATCTTTGACAGTCGTTACGGGTAGTCAGAAGCCGGGAAGCCTGACAACCAATCTTGGTCAATGGGTATCATTTTACTCAGCAATTGGTTTGGGTAAAGCTCAGAAGGGTAATTCTCTTAATTTTAAGAACGCTCACAGTCTGATCTCAGTCTCAATCTGTCAAAAATGCCTCTAATTTCCCTACATTTTTGACAAGTTTTCGACACTTATTGTCACTAAGATGACATTGCGACTAGATTTTGAACGTTTTTAATTACGGAAATTTGCCTCCACATACGTAGACAGAGACACTGCATGTAAACTAATATTCAGCTGCATCCGGTTAGACTTGAAGCCGATCCCGACACAAATGGGAAGGATAAGGAGATGAAAGAATAGGCTCTTTGATTTTGTTTTAGAAAGAAGAAAGATACCTAATACGTTTATTTGCGGTGAACATGACGCAAAAAAGAACATAAACACAAAAAAATAAAATAAAGAAGGTAAGGGAAACATGCGTCTCATCCACGCAAAACGGCTATCGCTCAGCATAATGCTGTGATCCTATGCAAGACAGAGCTCCAGCGCTGGTTTTCAGCGACAGCCGGCGCTCACGTAATGACGTCGTCCGGTGCAGCAAACAATACACAATTATTATAACACTGTACCGGCACAGCGTACTCAAAGAAAAATAATTTAATTTAAATGTGAATAATAGAATAATATTATACAAATAAGGAAATAGACAAAGTTTTGTTTTGTTTATCAAGTACCTCGTAATAATATATCTTCCGGAGTATTTCAAGAGTCATGAAGTAGCCTGGCAAAACGGAAGCATCTTCCTTGTAATTGAAAGAAAAAGAAAATACATTTATTTAGCACAGACCAAAAGACACACAATACACCAGATACATCAGATAAAATAACAAAAAATAAAGATCAAATAAAAAGCGAAAAGTCCAATGTAAGTAATCAGCAGGAAAATGTGCCTAACGGCTGCGCCAAAAAGGCCCAGTTCAGCAATAATGCCAGACAACTAGTGCCTGACGCTGGTTTTCAACTGGACCTGGTGTGTGAGGTGACGGATGTAAATCAGTTTTACACTGCAACGTGACGTGTGTATGTATACTTAAATGAAATTGTAATTTTCCTTTACGAAATCACAAAACCAAGGCTATATTCTACCGTGAATATAATACAAGCCCTCGGTAATACTTTCCAAAGAAAACTTAGGCAGCAAGGTGCATGGTCTGCGGCTGTTTTGTTATTTAAATTAATCCTTTTAACTCGAACCGGGGTATTATTGGTTTACTGCAGAGCGCGAGTTATCAGGACCATGCACCTTGCTGCCTCAGTTGTCTGGACCATGCTTGATATTATGTGCATTGGATTACCTTAATCTGTCACGCTCCGCTAATGAGACACAACTGATTTTCTATTGTTTCGTCGTATTGTTTCGTCGGGAAGCTACGCAATATCTTCTCGTCCCACATACCGCAGTGTCTCAAGACGAAAGTCTTTGACCAGTGCGTGTTGCCAGTGATGACATATGGCACTGAAACGTGGTCCCTCACAATGGGCCTTATTAGAAGGCTGACAGACACTCAAAGGGCAATGGAGAGGGCTATGCTTGGAGTTTCCCTGCGGGATCGAATCAGAAATGAAGAGATCCGCAGGAGAACCAAGGTAATCGACATAGCCCGAAGAATTGCCAAACTTAAGTGGCAGTGGGCAGGGCACATTGCTCGCAGAACAGATGGCCGATGGGGCCGAAAGGTTCTGGAGTGGCGACCGCGTACCGGAAGGCGTAGCTTTGGAAGGCCTCCCACAAGGTGGACCGACGACCTTGTGAAGGCCGCAGGAACTCGTTGGATGCGAGAAGCACAAAACCGGTCGAAGTGGAGGTGCTTGGGGGAGGCCTATGTCCAGCAGTGGACGTCTTTCGGCTGAAATGATGATGATGACGATGATGATTGTTTCGTCGCCGATCGGCAAACCCCGCCGCTTGACCGGCTAAACCCTATGCCGGGACTATACGATGCCCATGTCAATCATCGTGAAGTTCCACTTTTATGCTTTGAAAGAATGATTGACAGATGTCAGGAGAGCGCGCCAACGACTGGACCACAGATAACATTTGTTGAAGTGAAAACTTCTTTAGGCGCGTTGGGTGTTTTCGAGATGGGAAAAAACCATTGAATTCACGCTACTGTTACCGTAACCGACACCGCTTTGGATGTGTTTGGCGGTCTTCGGGATGTACTCGGTCTTAATGTATTTCCGATATGTCAGTGATGGCAAAGTATTCTGCTTGTGTTTTGTTTATATGACGATTAAAAAAATACACACGTAATTGTTCAAGTTTTTACTTCTGACGGCACTTTTTAGGGTTCCGTAGCCAAATGGCAAAAAAGGAACCCTTATGGATTCGTCATGTCTGTCTGTCTGTCTGTCTGTCTGTCCGTCCGTCCGTATGTCACAGCCACTTTTTTCCGAAACTATAAGAACTATACTATTGAAACTTGGTCAGTAGATGTATTCTGTGAACCGCAGTAAGATTTTCACACAAAAATAGAAAAAAAAAACAATAAATTTTGGGGTTCCCCATACTTACAACTGAAACTCCAAAAAATTTTTTTCATCAAACCTGTACGTGTGGGGTATCTATGGACAGGTCTTCAAAAATGATATTGAGGTTTCTAATATAATTTTTTTCTGAACTGAATATTTTGCGCGAGAGACACTTCCAAAGTGGTAAAATGTGTGTGTCCCCCCTCTAACTTCTAAAATAAGAGAATGATAAAATTAAAAAATATATATAATGTACATTACCATGTAAACTTCCACCGAAAATTGGTTTGAACGAGATCTAGTAAGTAGTTTTTTTTTTAATACGTCATAAATCGAAAACCGCAATTTACCTTTCACAAAGCTACAACGAACTACAAGAACTTTTATATTATGTTACTTGCTGCTACGGAACCCTTCATGGGCGAGTCCGACTCGCACTTGGCCGGTTTTTTATGATAAAGGCTTTCATCTTTAAATAATGTGATTAGCGAGTTGTGCACGTGTGCTAACTATAAGAAGAAAAGAAAGGAAGAAATAAGATAAGATGTTTTATTGACACAGAAATACGTGCATACTCGACTCGCACGCGAAGGGTTTCGTGCCAACGTACAATATTTAATCAAAGCAGGTCTTCAACCAGTGACTGTGGTAAGCCTCCTTGATAAAGGTCCTGTCATATCCTGGTACAGACGCATCATAACTACGTCTATACTGAGTAAGTGCACTTTACCCAATATTCTTCTATAGGTGCTTGAACAGCCGCACGGGTCGATCGATCAGGTTAAGCTACGCTTGCCGTGGTTTGTCCGTGGATGGACGACAATCTTTACATACTGAATCGGAGTGGTCCCGGATCGATCCTGTTCTTTAATCGATCGACCCGTCCCGATCCGATCGCGGGCCTGCGGACGGAGAGTAATGGGTAGTTCACCGTCCAATCAGGACCAGGCCCGTGCTGGACGGCGCGTACGTGTTCCTCGCGCGCCTCAAAGAGATGTCAGCATAAAGGAAGGGGCTTGCCAGGGCCGAAGCCTGCCGGGGTTGCGGGATTGTCCGAAAGGGTTACCGCTACCCCGGAACATAAAGGGCTAAGGAAGGAACACGGATGTGTTTTAGTCAGTAAGAGTCTGACGCTCCCTTCCGCTTTACCCAGAGCGGGAGGGGTCATTTGATGATTTCCCATCCATAAAAAAAGCCCCTTACAGCCTCTCACATACACAATCAACTACATCAACCTAATGTCAGTACCATATCACACGTCCTTGTTAAAACTAAAGCTTCGTCAGCCCATCCGTCCTGCTATTACGTTTTCCATATAACGAGTCGGATTTAACAGCAGATATTTTTGCGACACTTTTTTTTGTGACTTTGTACACGCAAATAACGCGTGGGTGTTGAAAGGGTGCCATGTGACACTGAATTGGAGAGGGACATCGAGGGATTGGTAGGTAGTAGTTTTCATTTCGTTTTTTTTGTATTCTTAATTTTATCCCTTTTCTGTGCCCTTAGCTTTAACGTTTTAGCCCCTTTTTAGGGTTCCGTACCTCAAAACGGAACCATTATAGGATCACTTTGTTGTCCGTCTGTCTGTCAAGACCCTTTATCTCGGTATTAGATGTAATAGGGGGCGAGCCTAGTGTCATCCACCGGGCACAAATCCAGACTCCTGAAGGCTAATTCTCGTAATTGAAAACGATGAAAATCTAGTCGCCGACAATCAATGTGAAAAACTTGTCAAATATATAGGAAAAGTAGATGTATTTTTGACAGATTGAGACTGAGATCAGACTGTGAACGTTCTTAAATTTACGAGAATTGCCGCTCAGGTACTGACATTTTTTTCATTTTTTTTTTTTCATAATTGGCCAGATTTTGATCTCGATCTCGCCTGGTATAAAGCGATGGACGAAGTCTATGATGGAACGAGCAATTCCTGTAGGAAAACCTGTGGGGCAATTGCGTAACACTTTATCAATCGGAATCGGTTTCATTTTGAAAGTTCAACAACATTGATTTCGTTATTTACGTGTTGAGCTAACAAATTCGAACTTATGAAGCGATGGATTACAAATTTGCTTCAAAATGAATCAGATTCCGATTGATAGTGTGTTACGCAATTAGGGTGCTGATAAGACTTTGCCCGACCTCGTAGTCGAACCCAGGACCTTACACTCATCAGTAGCGCTTGCAACTACTCAACCAACAAGGCTAATTTTCTGAAACTACACTCTACTCTTATCCAACAGGCGCCATAATTACTTACATGTCGATGTATCCGCACCGGTAACAAATTGCCCGGGATATCCGTGACGTCACTCAATACGTCACTATGTTGCAACATGTCACTGTACTCGATACAAGGGATTACGAACACTAAGCAATTAGCTACGGAAGTTCTAATCAGAGACATACAACAATACACCTAAGTACTAGATATTTAACCCCTAATAAACGTTGTATAGCGCCTGTATAGTTACACAATGCTTTGTCTTCTTTTTTTGAAAGTAAAATTACTGGCCACAGAAAGAGAGAAATCGGTGTCTAACTATTCATCTTAGAGTACACAATCATTGGTTTACAAAACCCTATTTAATTTAAATTTTCTTTGCAAAAGCTATTCGAAAAATCACCATGACTTCACTTACTGAAGATCATTTTTAAAACTTAAAACATACTATTAAATAAACTTTGACATAAAAACGCAGCAGCCATTGTTTTTCTTTACAACAAATCAGTTACGTAATAATAACATTTCATTTCGTACGCAAATAACATTAACGTTACATAAAACTTAAAATTTTTCGATCCACCCGCTAAAAAAATAATTACCGTGGTCGCAAATATTCAAATAGATAGATAAGAAATGCGAACTCGTTGCCACAATGAAGCAACGAAACAGAATCGCACAACGAAGCAACACAACGCAAATATTATAATCATAACCAAAAGGCTTTAAGAAAACCAATTCTGAAAAAAAAAAAATCTTCATTCCGAATACTAAACGAAGACCAAATACATTACCAATAAAATGTAAATATCATTCACGGATAGCCCCAAGGGACTTCCAGTTAATACGATGGACTTCCATTCAGAAGTCAAGCGTGAACCGACCGACATCCGCTCGACTCGATCTTCGCTTGTTTCATGTTTGAATTCGAAAATCAATAGTAGAATGATTGTCGTTGTTTCTGTTCATTTCCTGTTGTAAAGGGTTTTGTTTATTGGGGGAAATAAAGAAAGGATTGAAGGGTTAAAGGTTGTTTCCAAGGTTAAGCGGTGTTGTAGAGGTCAAATTTTGGATGGTCGACCGTTCTTTGTTGTCCGAACAAGTATCTATTTTTTATTTTAAGTACATAAATCACGTCATCAAAGTAGGTAATATAGAGGCTGTAACGTGACATGGTTGTAGCATACAACCTCCGCGAGTCCTATAAATAGATGGCACAAATAAGAGACACAATATTATTATTATGTCATGATTTCATTGATTTTATTTTAAAAACATTATTATTTTTTAACTGTGGCAAAACTGTCAAAGTACTGTCGCCGGCACGTAACTTGGCAAGGTTTTGACGTACTGGGAGTAAGTTAGCGCACGTACACTTAGTGCAACAAGAAAATGGTCACCTTTATTGTTTGTCATTATACTATGGTTATTGCCATAGATTATTTTTATACATGTCTGTTTACAAGAAAACTAAAGAAAGGAAAAACACATCTAACGACTCTTGCCAAGTTACGTGGCGGGGACTGTACAAATTATTAATATTGTAACAAACTTTAAAAATATATTTTCACTATGGCAACTAAATGTTTTATTCTACTCACAAACACACACAACAATACTTATAAAAATTCAAATTTAGTATTAGAAATATTTTGGCATCGAAATTTAAATAATAATAATGTTATATGTTAATATTAAATTGTAAATTTTGTAAATTTTAACGGTGTGAATTTCTGGTTGTTGTTACATTTAGTCACATTACTTGTATAATAATCTGTGGAAATTGTTTCTGGATTGTGTTGAGCTAATTGTATATTTAGTTATGTTTGTTATTGCATCTGTTTGTTTCCCAAATAAAATAAAAAATAAAATAAAATAAATAACGGTTAGTTTATTATCGTTATTTCTGGGTGGGGTAACATTTCTAACTAAGGGCTGATTTTACAAAAGTCAGATAACTTTTATGCGTGAAATAAAATCGACAGTTCTAGTATTGTAGCGGTATCTCCTCGCCATATGCGAACTACGCGTCATACTGACGTCACGCAAAATCCTGCATCTGGCAAGCAGAGTTTACCGTGCAACTAGCATATACTTATACAACGATGGATCAGTGGGCAGTTGCCCGCCAAACACAACACTCGTCTGATAGGAGGTTCCTCCCTTTTTAGTATGAAAAAACTGTCAAAGATTCAAAAATTATTCTCAGCATAAGACTTATTCTAACCCCCTTCCTAATAAACGTTGTATAGCGTCTGTAAAGTTACACAACGCTTTGTATTCTTCCTTCGAAAGTCATATTACTGACGATTGAAAGAGAGAAATCGGTGTGTAACTATGCATCTGATATAATATCTACGTTTACTAGAAGTTAAAAGTTTAGAGGAATGCGACCTTAATACTATATAAATTAAACTAGTAATGTTTAATGACGAGTGTATGTAAAATAATATTCCACCTTCCCATACAACACGAAATTATACGTACTTTCCATACAACATGTAATTAAACAATAATTATGTAACAAACAAAACATGAAATTCAATACCTAACATTAATTTCAAATAAATGTTCAATACAATATTAAAATCGGTAATAGTAGTTCCAGCCAGCCAGTAATTCTAACCCAGTTCCATTAAAAGTGAAAACAATAACCATTTAATAATGGGTTTCAAAGTAAACCTCACTAGTTATATTTGGAGCTACACAAATAATTTCATGAGTAACACCGCCATTTGTTTTGTGCTGGTACTCGTACAGTCAGCGATGTGGGTAACTGTGTTTTTGGAAGCGTGTTCTATAACGCGGCTTGCGTTATTGCCCAGCCACGAGTTTTGGCTTAGCGGCAAGCGGCGCAGCTAGCGGCGCGGCAAGCGGTGCGTTTTCTTTTGTCTAGCGTTGACGCTGCGAGCGGTGCGTCGTGGCATGGTTCATACATCTACATATATAAAAGGAGAAACTGACTGACTGACTGACTGACTGACTGACTGACTGACATATCAACGCACAGCCGAAACTACTGGGACTAGGAATGTGAAATTTTGCACACGGCTTCCTTTTATAATGTAGGGGAGCACTAAGAAGGGGTTTTTGGAAATTCAACCTTTAAGGGGGTGAAAAGGGGGGATTTTGTTTGTATGAAAAATCTTATTCCTTGAGTTAATAAACTTGAAACTTGGCACGAATATTTATCTAAGTAAATTATGAAGATTGACATTTTTTGTTTTTCTAAACTACCCCCTAAAGGGGGATAGGGGGGTGTCAAAATTTGTATGGAAGAATTTTCACGCGTGGCCCGATTAACTCGAAACTCAGTATTTATACTTAAGACCAAAAATAAAGAATAATGTGTATCTGGGTTTTTCGAAAATCTACCCCTAACTGCGTGAAAAGGGGTAGTTAATTTTACAGGGGAGGTTTTACTGCGTGACTTGATTAACTCGAAAATTGGTATAAATAATCTTTGGGTCAAGTAATGAACACATCCCAAACGATTTTTATAAATTCCACCCCTGTGGGGGTGAAAAATGGGGTACAGTTTATATGAAAAATCTTATTCATTTAATTAATAAACTTGATACTTGGCAAGAATACTTGCCTAAGCAACTAATAAAGTTTATCATTATTCGTTTATCAAAACTACCCCTCAAAGGGGGTTTAGGGGTGTTAAAGTTTCTGTGGAAGAATTTTAACGCGTGGTCCGATTAAATCGAAACTCAGTATTAATACTTTTGACGGAAAGTAATCAATAATAAGTGTATGGGGTTTTCGAAAATTGACCCAGACTTCGATTTTTAAGGGGATTTTAGTGAGTGGCTAGAATAACTCAAAAAAAAAAATGTATAGAACTTGAAACTTGGCACAAATACTGATTTATAAAATTCGTAATTTTTTGGAATTCTAAGCTACCCTAAATGGAGATTCGGGGTGTCAAATTTTGTATGGAAGAATTCCAACCAACCAAAATAAATAATAAAGTGTACCAGGGTTTTTCAAAAATCTACCCCTAACGATGTGAAGAGTGGTGGTAGTCGATTTCACAGGGGAGTATTTTATTACGTGGCTTGATTAACTGGAAAATTGGTAAGAAATAATCTTTAAGTCAAGTTATAGAAACTTCCCAGACGATTTTTCAAAATTCCACCTCTATGAGTATAAAAAGAAGGGATACAGTTTATAACTATGAAAAATCTTATTCATTTGGTTAATAACCTTGAAACTTGGCAATATTTGGCTCAGTAAATAATTAAGATTGTCACTTTTAGTTTAAAAAAACCTCTCACAGAGGATTTAGGGGGTGACAAAGTAATAATAGGTTAGAAAAATATGTAACCCGCAGTACGATTAACTTGAAACTCGGTACTACTAAAACTAAAAATAAAAAAATAATATGTGTTTTAGGGTTTTTCAAAAATCGACTCCTATCAAGGTGGAAACGGTAATAAAGTTTAAGGGGTGGATTTTACTGCTTGCTTCCATTGACTCGAAAAAGGGTATGGGTTTTTGAGTCAAGTTATGAACACATCCCAAACGGTTTTTCGAAATTCTACCCCTGTGGGGTTGAAAAGCGGATATGCAGTTTATTTGAAATATCTGATTCCTTTGATGTATAGGTAAACTTAAAAATTGTCCTAATACTTATTTATCTAAATAAATAATAAAGATCATACACAAATGTCGAAATTTTTAGAGGAAAGTACTAAATACACGCGGACGAAGTCGCGGGCAAAGTGCTAGTTTTGGTATATTAGTTTTTACCGCTCGCCGTCACGCGCTAAGCTGCCGCTGATAGCGGTGAGTCCGTGGCCCGGCCGTTAGGTGAACTCACCAACGCTCTTCAACCTATACGTCTTACGTTTACGTGTCTGTAATTTATATGGTGTACATAATAAAGAGTATTCTAT
Source organism: Amphipoea oculea (assembly GCA_945859645.1). Lineage (NCBI taxonomy): Eukaryota > Metazoa > Arthropoda > Insecta > Lepidoptera > Noctuidae > Amphipoea > Amphipoea oculea. The sequence continues at coordinate 2,605,424 of OX243883.1, read as the reverse complement.
TCTATTCTAAGTCGACGGGTTGATTGGCAGGCTCAGCAGCATCAGAATCGAGCACTTCGCGCGTCAAAAAAAACACACTGTTGGATTTTGACGCCAAAGAAATTTGTAACATAAAGGCGTTGTAAAAGCTCTATACACACATGCACTTATAGAGATATGAGGAACAGGGTGTAAAGTTCACTCATACTCTATAGAATAGGGAGGAGCCTGCGGCAAGACGGGTGTTGTGTCTGGCGGGCAACTGCCCGATAATTCATGTCGGGCCGTTGTATACAGGGTGAAATTAAATTCATGGGCATCCTTTTAAGGAGTCATTGTACTCATCATTATGAACAACTTTTACTATGGGACTAAACCTAAACTTGCGAAAAACATAAACTTGTTCACATAACTCGTCAAAATGTAGGGAAGAGCTGATTTTTTTCGCGATTTCGGGTTTAATCCCATAGTAAAAGTTGTTCATAATGATGATTACAATGACCCCTTAAAAGGATGCGCATGAATTCAATTTCACCCTGTATATGCTAGTAGGATTTATTCCAGTCTTGCGAGATGCAGGATTTTGTGTGACGTCAGTATGACGCGAAGTTCGCGTGTGGCGTTTGTAAACACCACTAGACACTTTTTGTAGTATGTATTTAGTACCTAGGACCACGAGAAGGTACTTTCTTGTTTCATCCTTTTCAGTAGTCGGGTTTTACTTTTTTATTTTTAAACTTAGTTTTTATTTAATTATTTTGGGGCTTATCTCAGTAATATATATTTTTGAAATGTGCTAATTAAGCCCTTTCATCTGATACCCAACAAGGTCATTATCATCTTCCTAGCCTTTTCCCAACTACCTACGTTGGGGTCGGCCTCCAGTCTAACCGGATGCAACTGAGTACCCAACAAGAACCAACCAACAAGGATACCCAACAAGGTACGATTAAAAAATAAATCTTTTAGGTCATGACTTTATGTCCGCTAGAGGGCGCCATAGTCAATGTAATGTGACGTCAGTACGTCACATAGCCTATAAACAGCGAACGATCAAGACGCTTCCAACGATATCTCATTTGTCTAATTATGACAAGGAGTTTAAAAGTTTTGAGGGAACAGATGAACATTACATACATACAGGTCAAAATCATAACCCTCCTTTTTGCTTCGCCGTAGTCGGGTAAAAAATAGTAGCTGCCGCCCGCGGTGCAAGGAGTACTGCCTTCTGAATTAGGCCCTTTCATCGGCTCAATGACAGCCGAGCTCACATTCCACATGTCAACAAACTCGTGTTCAGATATTTAATTTCTTTTGTTTTTCAGTTTCACGAATCTCTTATTATTCTAATGTTTATAGAAACTGCAAGATTGGAAACACGAGTTTTTTATAAAAATTTAGTTTTTCCTATAGTTATTACATATTTTTGTCGTCGACTGTACCACATTCTGATAATTTTGAACGTAAGTGTACGCTTTGAATATAATAGAGCGTTTATGTCAATTAACGGTTTCAGCTTTTTTCAGTACATTTAACGAGTGTAAAACCGCTTATGTGTAACAAAAACACCAATTAAAAATAACCTTTTGGAATATTCCAGCAATTCTGGTCTTATTTTTTTAACCGACGAAAAAACGGAGGAGGTTCTCAAATCGACGCGTATATATATTTTTTTAATATTATCACGCATAACTTTTTACAGAGCAGTCCGATTTTGATAATTCTTTTGTTATTGGAAAGTGCATACCTACCTCGAAGTTATTCCCATATAAATTTGGAAAAAATTCCAACCCTAAGGGTGGGAAAATAGGGGCGGTTTATTGTTCATTCGCAGATTTTAAGCCAGTGCAAAGCACAGAATTAAGCCCTTTTTCATTTGATACCCTAAACGTTATTTTAAGTTAATTTATTTTTAAATTCAATACTCCTTATGTCCCCTAGAGAGCGTCACATTGAATTTAGTTTGACATAGCAGACGATTAAGACATACCTCATTTGTCAAATTATTATAAGTACTTTTGAAGTTATGAGGGAACAGATTAACATACATGCGGTCAAAATCATAACCCTCCTTTTTGCTTCGCCGTAATCGGGTAAAAACAGGCGTGATGTTATGCTTAGTATTACTGGTATCTGATATATTATCCAGCTTAGATAAGATTGCTTTCAACCAATTTAACTTTTTCTTTATATACAGGGTGTTTAGAAGTTATGCCAAAGTTATTTGTTGCCGATTGTGTAAATATTTATGGAAATTATATTTGCGTGAATTCTGATTGCGATGAAGGTTGTGCGTTCGATTTCCGCTCGGTACAAATATTAGTATAGCCTACAGTAATGGGATTGTTTGTTCTGGGTACATGAATTAAATTGAAATGGTTAATACGATTATTGTAACTAACTATATACACTAGATACTAAAATAAAAGACTAACTAACTTACTATACAAATAAATACAGAAACAAAGGACACTTAGGCGTCGAAGTATTCGTCCGCATCGCTGTCATCCGGAAATGTGCCCAGAAGACTGGCAGCATTGCCCCTTGAATGGCAATGCTAATTATTAGGCCAAAGAACGACCCAGCCCTCTGGTCACGTCATTATTGTTAATTTTCTTGTGATTACGTTAGCATTTTTAAAATAAATAAATCACACATTTTAGGTAATTTCAGCCGTTACAGTAAAAATAAAATTCATTTAATTCAGGTAAAAGTAACCCATATTATTATAACAAATAAAATAAATTACAAATAAAATCTTAATCTCACACTTTTATTACAAAATAGATCAGAATAAATGAATAAACGTGTGAATGTGTGACAATGAACGGAAAGAAGAATTAAAATGTAAAAACACTATAATTTTGTTTTCGAAAACCCGGGGTCGAGACAAGGAATCCTTTCCGAAAGACATAATTTCACTTTATCAAGCAAGTCATAATTTACAAAAACAAAAAAAAACAACTTATACGCCACACTTTTTAAATAACAAAACAATTAACACGAACTGCCCAATTAAGCCCTCAAAAAGCAGATTATCGACCATTATTCACCCACCCTGTATAATCCAAAAAGATAGAAGAACCTGGAAGTTAATAATATATGAGTAACGCCCTGTAGACACGCATAGGGTGTGTGAATGTTGTGGGAAATAAAACTCGTTTGATGTGGCATTGATGGGCCATTTAGATTTTAATCTGAATAGTGAAAGTATAAAAAAGCGAGGGCTGTTAATGCTGTTATATGAATGTTACGACAAGTAGTGAAGTAACATAATCTTCAAAATTTTGGTTCTAAGACATGCCAGTTTCCTCACGATGTTTTCCTTCACCGTCCATATTTTATACACCGTGTTCCGGACGATATACATAAACTTCGACCAGATGTTCAGACCATGGAAATAAGCATTTTTAATTATGGACAAATTAATGAATTCTTATTTTATATATTTTGTTAATTTTCATATAAACTAAATACCTTGACGTAAATTGCCCGATATGCATGCCTCTTCATCCAAATTGGCAACGATGACGTATTTTTATTCATAAAATTAATTGGCGGGCTGCAACTTGTCAAAACTGAGTTAAGACCCTTTCTTACTGCATAGCTCAATTAAATTTTACTAAATGAAATTACAAATATCTTTGTAACGAAGCCTTTTTAAGTACTACTCCCTTGTTATTAGATTTAATTTGTAAAAGCTATAGAAGCGTTTGACAAAGTTCATGGATATCGTGAAGAACACGGTGTATCCATCTCTCCATCCATCTCTCTCTTTTAGGCGCCTTTTTTTTTATGGATGGGAAATCATCAAATGACCCCTCCCGCTCTGGGTGGAGCGAAGGGAGTGTCAGACTCTTACTGACTAAAACCCATCCGTGTTCCTTCCTTAGCCCTTTATGTTCCGGGGTAGCGGTAACCCTTTCGGACAATCCCGCACCCCCGGCAGGCTTCGGCCCTGGCAGGCCCCTTCCTTTATGCTGACATCTCTTTGAGGCGCGCGTGGAACACGTACGCGCCGTCCGGCACGGGCCTGGTCCTGATCGGACGGTGAGCTACCCATTACTCTCTTTTAGGCGCCTGCGTTGTCAATATTATGCCATTTGCCAATTCCATGTGAGACTTGAATAAAAAATAAGCAATATTAATCTGCAAAAAGTATAATCAGAACGTCCGTGACAGAGTTCAGAACGGAAGCAGTTGCATATGAAGCCTGTAGCTGTAACATGTAACGTATCATACGCCGGGAGATAAAACAACTGCCGCGCTGTGTGCCGCTAGCAATTATTTATTTGGGGGGTGTGGTGCATGTGATGAGCGGTGGCAAGTGCGAACATACCGGAACATTACATAAATTGCTAAAGTCTATTCAAAGGAGACTGTAAAAAAGTGGTCTATGAACCAATAGCGATACTGTTTACCCTTGTGCAAAGTGGCATCAAAATCTGACCCGGCAGTTTCGAGAAATATAATATTTTTGTTTAGCAGAAAACCACATTAATTAAGTAGTAGAAAGTCAGAAATACCCGTTAAAACGTTTTTAAAATATAAAAATGTAGCAAGAAATGTGAATTTTAAAGTATTATTTTTCTCAAAACTGCCGGGGTTAGATTTTGATGCCCCTTTGCACAAGGGGTTGAGGTATTCCCACAGAAATACCTCTACAGTATCGTTATTGGATCATAGACCACTTCCCATACAAATTTTAACAGTCTTCATTACAAACTAGCTGCACCCCGCGGTTTCACCCGCATAAGTTTCGATCCCGTGGGAATATCGGGATAAAAACTATCCTAAGTCCTTTCCCGGGACTCAAACTATTTCTATACCATATTTAATCTAAATCGATTCAGCGGTTTAGGCGTAAGAAAGTAACATACAGACAGACAGACAGAGTTACTTTCGAATTTATAATATTAGCATGGATTGATGTTATTTCAAGTTAAACAAATATGAAATTAAGTTGATTTCAGAGTGACTAGCACTGTTGAAAAAGTTAGAAAAATGTTTGAAGTTGTAGCGTAAACTGAACTTTATTGTATAAGAATTAAAGTTATTTTTCCATAAACCTATATTTGTTTACATTTTTGGCAAATAAATCGCGAATGCAGGTTACATGCATTCATCTTTGAGTAAAAGAGAAAACTCAAAAATCTACCGCGATAGGATTAGTCAAATCGTCAATCTTGAGTATGTGCCCTCGTAGAGGCGATCGGCAGGGGCGGCGACCTCTCGCGTCCGGCCCTGGTTCAAGCCATGATCCGGGGCGAGAGGGAGGTGGGAGGCAGTCACCTCCTTCTGCGAAGCAGTCATGCTAGCGAAGGAGGTGGCGGGATGGCTGAGGGAGAGAGCCTCACGTCCCAGCCGCCGCGGGAGACGCTCCGGGCGTCGGGAGCCGCGTGACGACTCCCGGCCGCCGTAGGCGCGGGACTGCGGACGGAGAGTAATGGGTAGCTCATCGTCCGATCAGGACCAGGCCCGTGCCGGACGGCGCGTACGTGTTCCACGCGCGCCTCAAAGAGATGTCAGCAAAAAGGTAGGGGCCTGCCAGGGCCGAAGCCTGCCGGGGGTGCGGGATTGTCCGAAAGGGTTACCGCTACCCCGGAACATAAAGGACTAAGGAAGGAACACGGATGGGTTTTAGTCAGAGCCTGACACTCCCTTCCGCTCCACCCAGAGCGGGAGGGGTCATTTGATGATTTCCCATCCATAAAAAAAGGGGTATTCCCGAAGTTTTCAGGTGCAAAACCAAATCGCCAATCGCTCCTAACTCACTCCTATGCAAAGGTGGCGGAAAAAGGCAAGCGCTGAATTCGGGGTCATAAATAATATGACACCCTTATCTATGACAGGTATTGTTTACTTGCGCCTGAGCTGATTTACACTTGTTAAAATGTAATAACACGGGCCGTTTGTTTGATGGGCGCTATCTATTCGACTATTAAGCGCTTAGAGACGGTTTCGAGTAGGTTTTACTGATTTACTGCTTCCGTTTTGTGTTTACTTGTTACGTTGACAATAACGTGTATGAGTACTAATATCGGACTTTACGTGCATAACTTTTTCTACCTTCTTCTTTTTATCGTGTCGATAGCAATCTAAATGTACTCGGCCCAGAATTCGGCCACTTGTTTGGCGCCATCACTAGCGTCCATCAGTTCCTGTAACGTGCAGCTGACAGGACACGCAGGGCACGATATCAAGTGTCCCATCGTTTGTGTAACAGCACCACATTTACACTCCAAGGCGGAGTCGTCTATAAATCTCCACCTGAACAGGTTTTCCTTGCTTCGGCCAACCTGGGTTCGGAGTCTGTTTAAAGACTTCCAGGTTACTCAAGGTAACTCATGTCCAGGTGGGAGGTCCTCAGCGGGTGGAACGAACGGTTTGGGTAAGGAAGCACTGTCTCGCCACAGCTTCAGTCTTTCTTGGGCAATCAGCGAGTTATCCACGCTGATTGGTTAATCCTTTCACCACGATGGCAATCCAAGGCGACCATCTAGGTTTTGAAATTTATCATAGTGTTTAGTATTCTACTTGTAAAGCCTTTTCATTTGATACCCATATTGAGGGAGTTGTGAAAAAAATATGTAATCCGCCATTTTGTGGCGGCGACCATCTTGGACCGCTTTTCTTCAAACATAGCTAAGAACACTCGCGAGTAATTCACCTTTCAAACAAAAATCAAAATCAAAATCGGTTCAACCGTTCGGGAGCTACGATGCAACAGACAGACACACACACACACAGACACGTCAAACTTATAACACCCCGTCGTTTTTGCGTCGGGGGTTAACAAACTTATAACACCCCGTCGTTTTTGCGTCGGGGTTTAACAAACTTATAACACCCCGTCGTTTTTGCGTCGGGGGTTAACAAACTTATAACACCCCGTCGTTTTTGCGTCGGGGGTTAACAAACTTATAACACCCCGTCGTTTTTGCGTCGGGGGTTAAAAATGGCGCGGAAAGCGAACGACGACGGCGCTGCTTGAACGTGTGCATTATTATGAAGTGACCTTGTAGTTCAATTGTTTATTTATATAGTCGGGTTCGTAATGAAATAAAAACACTAAAATATTTTCGTTTCAATGACTTATCTCTAAATAATCGGTTATTAAATCGCATGGTATTAAAAATGCGAAATCTTGCAAACAGATTATGTAAATACAAATTCGGAAAAGCATCACAATGTCCAACCATCGTGATTAAAACTCAAATAAAACTTTTAAATCGCAAAATTGTGTGTTTGTGTCAGCAGTACAGCGCTGCGGTTCACGAGCGCCCTTGTTAAAGAGTCGGCGACGAATACCTCAAAGTGCGGGGTGAGGTGCGGTATCTGATATGAGTGCGGGGAAGGGAGTGTCCTTTCTGTACGTAGTACTATTAAGTATTCTGTGGTACTGTCCAAAATAAACTCAGAAAGCCTACACAATTATATCGTTTTTATGGCCACGTGTGACGATTCCTACAAATCCTTTTTGCTCCGTCTGCGTTCAGTTAAGATAAACATAGTCTTTTTATAATAAAAAGTTTAGCAAAACAGATACGTTTACAAAGAAGCACAATACTTGTGCATTTCTGCTTAAAAGTGGGTAAACAGTTGCAATTCCCGCGAGAACAACCATCTGATATATTAAATGTCACGGTTTTCTTTATCTCCAGAACATTTTCAAAGTAATGGACACTGAAAGTTTACGCTGGACATTTTCTGTAACAATACAGGGTAAGTATTAAACTTTTCATTTCATTTTTTTCGAAAAAAAAAGAGATATATTTTAACACTTTATCTGAGACCAACATATTTCGCCTATATTATTTGGGATGCATGAAGAAGCCTCCTCGTGTAGCGCAGTTTGTTCCGCCAGTTACTCAACTGAACCGAGCGCTCGGCGCATCCTGGACAGTCACGCCCAACACCTTATATTTTTACTGGCCAATTCTTCAAGCAGCCTGCTGTGTTTCCTCAATGCGTGGGAGTTCCAGTGCCTTAGGCATCTTCTGGGCACGCTCGTTCCATCATGAACCTCATCCATCGCTTTCCATCAGGCGTGATAGAGTTCAAGAACGGACCCATTCAGCAATAAAAAAATTAACAAACGACTCAGCCTATCGCAGTCCACTGGACATAGGCCTCTCCCAGGCTGCGTCACAAACACCCTGTCCTCCGCCGTCCGCATCCAGTCCGTCCCAGCCACTTTTTTATGGTTGTCGATTCATCTAGCTGTGCGGCGTCCTATGCTACGCTTGCCGATACGCGGATATTTTGCCTAGAATGGGTACCTTTTGAGAATAGGTATTTGCTTAATAAAATTAATCTCTGAGTAAAGCTTAGCCCCTTTTGTATGCATTCTTTGTTCATTAACTCAGTTGTTTTAGGGTCAATGCTTATGCGAATCCCGCACCCCCGGCCATAGGTAGAGGTGGAACACCGCGGTGGTTTTAGCCGGTAAGAGTCCGACATGCCCCTCTGTCACCCCCACGATAGAGGAAGTCCATGAGGATTCCAACACGAGAAAAAAAAAGGGTCAGGACACATTGATCGACGGCGTTCGACGGTTTGTCCATACAAAAAGAGAAAAGTATGGAACGACGTACGCATCCTTTCGCATCGACGCGACGAACGCGCTCCGGCGTGGCGGCGGACTGACACGGATGCGAACGCCTCCGTAAGCGGGTGGCTCGGCATAATGCATACTAGTGTGCTCTTTTTCAATCGGCAATGTGCGAAAGGCCGTCAATCAATGTGTCCTGACCCTTAGGGCGCGTTCTCACTATGTCGTGACGACAGATTATCGTGTCGTTCAAAGCGTCGTGGTTTGTGTATTTAAATGGAGGTGTTCACATATAGGACTACACGATTAACTGTCGTCTACGACTTTGTTTTGCAGTGACGACAGATTGACAAGTCAACACAACAGCTAGCACGACAGTCGTAAAACGATAAAAAAAGGTCACGATATAGCGTGAAGACAAATCATTGTTGTTATTGCGACTATCTATCGTAGCCACATATCACGCACACACACGTATCACACATACATACACGCGTTCATACCACTACTGATGTTTAAAAGAACGACAAGGCGACTGCCATGAACAGTAAAAATGTCGTCACGATCCAATGGGAACAGCTAGATACGACAATCGTTCAACGATAAAATATTTCGACGACACAGTGACGATAAACAGTCGATATAATGGGAACAGCTAGGGACGACAGTCGTCCAACGATAAATTAATCGTCACGGCAAAGTGGGAACGCGCCATTACTCTATTGCCGACAAATACTGCACTGCAGATGACGAAATGTTACTAACTACTTTGCTGCGAAAAATGCCGAAGTTTAATAACAAATGAGTACTGACAGAAACTCCTAATCCATATTTTATCTCACATCAGAAATTCATAAGCCATTTATCACAGATACAGCCTAAAATATCCGGCAGAACAAGATACCAACACAGCCACAGTATATCAGTATTCAGTGCGAACAGACAGCTAAAGTAACGAGCGTGTGAGAACGAATTGGCTTATTTATTTTATTAGCGTTCCGTATTGGGATACGAAAACGAATTTCGCCAAGTACCGTTTCGAGTTTGGCCAAGACTAATTTTATTTTGTACATAGATATTCTGTGGATGTACAGTTTTATGTTTTGCCCAAAATAGGGAGATAATTTTTGGGTGGCAACACAGAAATAAGTCTATATTTGTGGGTGGAAATATTCATTAGGCGTAATATGGGGGATAATTGGATTTAATAAATAAACATATATAATCACACTATAATATTATGAAGGCGAAAGTTTGTGAGTGTGTGTTTATATGTTTGTTACTTCTTCACGCACAAACGGCTGGACCAATTTTGATAAAATTTTGTATGGAGGTAGTTGACACCCTGGATTAACGTATAGGCTACTTTTTATCCCGATATTTCCACGGGATCGAAACTTGTGCGGGTAAAACCGCGGGGCGCAGCTAGTAATTAATAACCTTAATCGGCTCAATACTCCAATCTTTTTGGAACTTATATATTACTAGCTGCGCCCCGCGGTTTTACCCGCATAAGTCTCAATCCCGTGGGAATATCGGGATAAAAAGTACCCTGTCCTTTTCCGGGACTCAAGCTATCTCTATACCAAATTTCATCAAAATTGGTCCAGCCGTTTGAGCGTGAAGAAGTAACAAACATATAAACACACACACACACACACACTCACAAACTTTCGCCTTTATAATATTAGTGTGATTATGTTCGAGCCGCACCCCAATTGAATAGCACACTAGGCATTAATCACAATCTGAATCATTTTGAAGGATATTGCTAATCCATTGCTTCATTTGTTCGAAAAATTCATCTGCTCAGCAACGTACAGTCAGCATCAAAAGTCGATTAACACTATCATTTTTACATGTTATTAAAATGACAACAACTTTTTTCAATAAACTGATTTTAAGCTTTTCACATAATAGACAAGAGTATATATTCTAAAAAATTTCTTCTGCTGCAATTTTGAACAAATATTTTGCTCAATAACTAAGATTAAAAAAACTGAAGTGTTAATCAACTTTTGATGCTGACCGTACCTAAATAACGCAATTAATGTTGTTGATGTGTCAAAATGAAAACCATTCCTACTGTTAGTGTGCTACGCAATTACCCCGCTGATTCTCTTTGGTTATAAATTGTGCCTAATACATAAATAGATCATTAATCTACTTGTCGGTGCAGCATGGAGGACACATGACATTCGCTGTGGTATACCTACGTCGGATTAGAGTGACATTTGACAACCTGTCATTGTTGCGGGGCGTCGCATCCGTAGTAGCGAGGCGGTAGACTCGAGACACATGTGGCACGAGAGTCGTTGTCGCAGGATTTGGATTTTTTTGTTGAGTGTTGTTGCAGGATTGTTGGGATTTGTGTGTAAGGTTTGTTCTTTTATACTGTCAATAAACTTTTACTTTACTTTACTTTACTTTTACTTTATATTAAGAGGAAATGCGGGTCGTCTATTCTCCATAGAAACGCTCTCGCCTGTTTTCTTTCTGGTTAGTATACAGGTTGAAATTGAAAACATGCGACAAATCGAAATGGGAGATTGTACTCATCATTATGAACAACTTTTACTATGTGACGAAACCTGAAATCGCGAAAAAAAAATCAGCCGTTCCCTACATTTATATTCGCATAACTCGCCAAAATGTAGGGAAAAGCTAGGCAGATGATCTTTGGCAAAAGAATGGTTTAGGTTTAGATAGCGTTTGTAACTGTGAACCATACTTCAAGACACAAAAAACATGGTAATTTTCATTTGCAAATTATCTCTTCTTCATTTACCTACCTAAGGATGATCATAAATTAACCCCACACGTCTTTAGTGGGCACAGTTAATGAATAATAACAATTTTATGGGCTATTCTGTGTTGAGATGATAAGAAACTAACTACTGTTATGCATACGTAATAGGTCCTATTAAAAGCATTATCTAGTCATTATGTCTATGATTTTATGTGCGTAGACTAAGTCAAGAAAGACAGACTTTAAAGCCTACTCTATGAAAACCAGATTAAAATAATGATGATGCACACTCGTAAAAAAACAGTCTCATAGTCAAAATTTTATAGAACTCAAATATAAATAAAAACAGTTTTTACTTTTCAAAAAAAGCTAGTGTAAACAGGGACTAAAATAGCTATTTAATCCCTAGGGACTAAAAGTGATTTGAATTTGGAATATGGATGTTGTTAGTAAACGTTTCCAATAATGAAAGAGATCAATCACGGACATTGTAGGAACAAGTAACAGGCTGTATGATAAAGTAGGTAAAAGGCGCGCGAGAAAATTAAAAAAAAAGTAAGTGAAAAAGTAATATAAACGCGCGAAAAGCATTCTGCCTTCGTTCGTAATTGTTTACTCTAAAGTGTACTATACGTACTATTCTTATTTATAAGTTGCACTTACTTATTTTTTCATAGAAGGTGATAAAAAGTAGTTTCCACATCGGGAGCAACACTATTTTAAGCTCGAGTGACCACTCTCGCCTTCAAAATAGTTATTTGCTCCCTTGCCAAACAATCTACTATTTTACACAAGACACAACTATTTATATCCTAGTATTCCTAGTGTGTGTATTCACATATGTGTGTACGGTCGCAGTGGGCATAGTTTAGTACAAATTTTAACTTTAACGCAGTTAAAATAAGTTCTTACTTTATTAATTTTCCTTAAACAAATAACTTTTAGAACTTCCAAAAAATCTTCTGTATACTATCTCAATCCGATACTTTTAAAACTTAGTCCATCAAACAAGTAAGATAAAACTTATAATTTACGAAAAAGCTCCAAAAGTATCCAGTACTATCCGGCCAAATCTGGTTTTAATTGCTCCAAGCCGGTAATATGAAGCGTCTAGACTGAATGAGACGCTATAATCGCCCTTTTAACTAAAAAGTGGATTTTTCGTACACAAAGTTAGGAATTAGACGCCGCTTTTCGTCTTTTCGGAGACGCCCTAGAAGCACATAATAATATAGTAAGTTTTTCAGAAAGATCATGTTTAGTACTCTCAACCGGCGGACAGGCTGTGTATTATATGACCAGAGGGGCAATTCTCGTAATTTTGCGAACGTTCACAGTCTGATCTCAGTCTCAATCTGTCAAAAATATAAAAATATCAACTGTTTCATACATTTTGGTCAAGTAGGTACCTATTGAACTTTTGTATTAAACAGATGATTTGTTTTAGTGATTTCAGTGTTGGTTCCATAGTGAAAGTTGTTCATATTTATGGGTAGAACCACCTGTAAAATTTTGGAACCAGAAAAAAAATTCATGCGGTATAGTACAGACTAAAACAAGTAAATATCAATGACGTAAATCTTCCAGAATGAAAACCTTACCAAAATCCTTTGCGTAGTTTTATATACCTATTTAATCTTTTTTTTTTGCTTTTTTTTATTTAATGTTTTCTTTTTTGTTTTTACTGGACTTACCAACTGAACTTCGACAAACTTTACTACGACAAGATATTGTGTGTCTTTTAGTCTGTGCTAAATAAATGTATTTTCTTTCTTTCTTTTCTTTAGTTTAGAAGAACAACGCGGTCAGACACGAAATCCGACCTCCGGGAACGTGTATCTACGCGAGACACAATGGCTTTTTAATTGTTTCTATAATTAAGGCACTCAACCGGTTAAATTATAATAAGTTCTAGCTTTTGCCCGCAACTTCATCCACGTGAAATATCTTGTTCCCACCCCGTCGCATCGCATCGCCCGCGCGCGCTATCACTTACTTACTTAACTAGCTTCAACTTTATGACTAACTGACCGACTATTTTATATTAACAATTCAAAAGTACTTGTACATGGTTTAATTGAAATAAATGCTTTGAGTTTGAGTTTAACGTTAACTTTAAGTGAGCTAACTCTAAAATTAGTTAATAGCGCACATGATATTATTTTGTACTCCAAGATTGAGCGCTATGTGACGTAAAATGTTCCATGACAACTTGTTTAAAATAAATAGATTTAAATTTTAAATTTACTTCGATTTTGGTTTTTGCTCAACTCCTTAAGGGTCATGATAAGTAACCGTTGAAATCGTTGAGCTCCTCAAGTTCTGAGCTGAGCTGCACGATATTTGACAAATGCACTGACTGGACAGGTCCGCTCAATCTGTGTGGTTCTTTCCCCAAAAGATAATTTCAGACACTAATCTACATGGTCTTCACATGATCTGACCAAGATTTTGTCTGGACTTTAAAAGAGACTGTGACCTCCGAGTTTGTTTCGGCCTTTCTTCTCAGAGTAGTCAGATAGGAAACGCCGCCTCATCTAGCTTAACAAAAAATATGATTGTGTAATAGTGTTTGTATAAACCTACTTACAGAAATAAATCATTTATCATTTATCCTTCCTCAAGAATTGGGCTATAAAATGCAAAAATTTTTTTTTTTCAAATCCGACTGGTAGTTCCAGAGATTAGCGCGTTCAAACAAACAAACTCATCAGCTTTATTATTAGTACTATCTTCTGCCCGCGACTTCGTCCGCGTGAAACACCCTCCCCCCATTCACCCTCTTAGGGGTGGAATTTCGAAAAACCCTTTCTTAGTGGATAGTCTTCACAAAGAACACACCATCCAAATTTCATGTGTCTAGGACCAGTGGTTTAGGCTGTGCGTTGATATATCAGTCAGTCAGGACTTTGAATTTTATATTATAGACTAGCTGCGCCCCGCGGATTCACCCGCATAAGTCTCGATCCCGTGGGAATATCGGGATAAAAAGTATCCTATGTTCTTTCCCGGGACTCAAGCTATCTCTGTACCAAATTTCATCTAAATCGGTTCAGCGGTTTAGGCGTGAAAAGGTAACATACAGACAGACAGTTACTTTCGAATTTATAATATTAGTATGGATTAGTATAGATAAAAAAAACCGAATATACTCGTAAGTATCTCCATTATGATCCAAACATTACAAAAAAGACCAAATTATTCATGAATTATTTAAGATAAAAACCGTGTCACAGAGTACACACACAAATTAATAATAAATATTTCCAAAGTGAACAATGTCGTATGAAAGCCGTTACATCATAAACTCTGTAACAAACCAGTTAACCCTTCTAATGGGCGGTCAAATTAATTTAACGGGTTCGTTCCTTACCTTTTTATTTATAATAGGGTTGAATGTATTCCATTTTTGTTTTTCCTATTTTCTTTTGAAGTCGTGTTTCTTATATTAATGTTATCTCTTTGTTGAAAATCTTGCTGTTTATAGTGTGTGAAAAATTGTGTAACAGAAAAACTCGCGTGGTTAGGGTTCCGTACGACGTGAACTTTAATTGTTTATCTTATTTTTATTTGATATGATAGAGGCTGTGTTAACATTACAGCATATTCTGTGAAATAATTTAAACTGATTACATATAATACATGCATACATAAACTCTTTTACTGTGCAATTTGTTGCGCCACTTTTGAATTGAAAACTTCTGGCGCGTTGGGCATTTTATGAGATGGGAAAAAACCATTGTATTCGCGCCACTGTTACCGTAAGCGACACCGCTTCAGATGTGTTCGGCTGTCCTCGGAATGTACTCGGGATGTACTCGGTTTTAATGTATATCCGATATGTCGGCGAGTGATGGCAAAGTATTATGTTTTATTTTGTTTTCACTTCTGTCGGCACTCCCGGAGTGACACTGTTTTTTTTTTCTTCTCAGCTAAAGCACTAGGCAGTGGCAAAGGGCGGCCATGTTGGGGGACTGTCTTGAGTAATTTACACGTTCAAAAAATGCTGATTCTTAGCCTAATTTGAATAAATTTTGATTTGATTACATAATAAATAACAGTTAAAACGTTGCAGCCTTGTGACAGACAGACGCCGTAGGCTTAGGACCCATTGGTCTCGTGGTCTCAAGCGTGACTGCTGAGCGTGGGGTCCTGGGTTCGACTACCAGGTCGGGCAAAGTGTTTTAGGGTTTTTCCATTAGACATTTCTTAGTAACAGCCCGGAGTTTGGAAGTTGGCGGTGTGATACCCCCTTGCCTCGGAAAGCACGTTAAGTCGTTGGCCCAGCGCCTGATCTCTCTCCTGTCGGATAGCCGTCCTATCGGACTATGAGAGTGAGGGAACAAAGAGTGCGCCTGTGCACGCGCTCACACTTGTACACCATTATATCTCCCGCTAGTCTACGCAGGATTGCTTATGCGTTTCCCGCACCCCCGGCCATAGGTAGAGGTGGAACACCGCGGTGGTTTTAGCCGGTAAGAGTCCGGCATGCCCCATTGTCACCCCCACGATAGAGGAAGTCCATGAGGATTTCCACCGCGAGAGAAAAAAAAAAAGTCTATGCAGGATTGGTCGCCATGGGCGAAATTCGTTCAGGAGGAATGGGTCACGTTAGCACACTGTGGCTACTCTAGAATTCTGTTGATTCCGTATTTACGTTGAATATAAGTATCACTTCACTGGCTCATTACCACACCCAGTGCTGTCGTGCAGTTTCACTTTCCCTGTTTCCCGCCAGTCCTCGTGAGCTGCTGTTGGGGTGTTTGTTGCGCCACTTCTTCTCCCCAACGAAAGCACTAGGAAGTGGTGAAAGGTGGGCGTTTAGGGGGAATATCTTTTGTAATTTTGACGTTCGAAAAGTGCTGATCCTCAGCCTAGTTTGAATAAATGACTTTTGATTTGATTTGACTGACAGATGACATTAGAAAGAAAGAAATAAAAGAAAAAAAGAATAAAGTTTTTTTGTTTTTTTTTGGGATATTTTTGTTTTTTATTTTTTGGGATTTTTTTGTTTTTTATTTTTTGGGATTTTTTTGTTTAATTTTGGTTGTTTTTTTTTTCATTAGTGATAGCAGGTCGCCCACTTGTTTGGATGAGACAGTGTTCACATGTATATTAAACACTACAGCTACGGAACCCCAAAACTGACTATCTTTAGTCAAGGCTGCTGCTAACTTCGCTAAAAGAATAATCTTATCTCAACGACACAAGTTATTATTTTCTTATACCTCATACCAAAGAAAAAAAAACACGGCTAAGATGAGAAAGTTAAACAAAAAAAACTGTTTTATCTCACGCAACATTTTTTCGCCATTTCAAACTACACAGTAAAAAGCTTACGCTTACTTTATACCAGTAAATCCAATTTGTTACCACGATGAAAATATAAACAGCTATATTTTTTCGCCAAACAAAAAATACTTTTAGTAAAAATATCCGTCTTTATCAGTCGAAATTTCGCAGTTCACTAGACCAGAAATCATTTAGAAATAGTCCAGAGATTGCTCTCGGAAACTTGTTTTTAGATGAAAATTAAGATAGATAGATTTTATTGTAACAGTTGATACGGGTAATGTAGTATTTATTTATCGGATAGGCTATCGAATAAATCAGGGGCAATTCTCGTATTTTTATGTTTGTTCAGTCTTCATCTGTCAATAGTTTTGGAAGTCGGTTTCGTTGTTTGCCACCGACTTTCGAAATTAAAGTTATTTTTCCCTTTGTAGTGTCATTTTTGGAAGTCGGTTTTTTTTTTGTAAAAATGTTGTTATTTTTCACTTTGTAGTGTTAGTTTTGGAAGTCGGTTGTTTTTTTTTTTTGTAAAAATATTGTTATTTTTCACTTTTAAGTTGTAGTTACCCCACACAAATTCCTACTACTTGCTATGTAAATATTAGTGACAGGAAGTCATTGTAACATCATCAGTATAAACTAGGTTGCAAAAATACGTATTATTGAAGCTAGCTCAAAAACTATCCAGGCAAAGTTAATAAAATTTATATGGGGCCACCCCTGAGGCATATTCTATCACCCTATTTATTAAAACAATAATAATTTTTAAATCGATTTACAATTGCCGGAGATATCGCGTGACAAATATACAAAAAAAATGGGTATTATTGTTAAAAACCTTAGTTTAAAAAAAAAACAAGGAACAGAATAGAATAGAATACACTACACAGACTTCGTCTAAGACTAGTTTAGCTTTATACACACATGTTCTAAAATAGCCTAAGATATGATGGTATCCTCCCCCCCCCGTCCCCCTCCCTTTAGGCTTTGCACCCACCTCCCAAACAGCCTGTATAACCAGTAAATAATGTGTTTTAAAACTAATCTCAAAAGATAGACGGACTATCAATAGCAACAAGCCTTTTGAAGTATGGAATTGGATACGGAATGGGCTCCACAGGAAATTTTATTCGAAGTAATTTCCTTGGATTCTCGGGATCAGTAGGACGTACTCGTAATAGTGATGAACGACGCACGATATTGGTATCGGCTATTAACGTTGTTTAAATTGGTTTCGGCTTTCGATACCAGTTTTTTATGGCGAAGTAAATTATTGTTACTAAATGGTTAATAATCACTTTAAAACAGTAATTTGTTCAGGAACTTAAAGGTATGGTTTTTTTTTTGTTTTTACTTTCCATCCTGCACCGCATGTGTCACCTGTGCACTTGATGATCTTATGACTGCGTCAGTGAGTGGAGTTCGCGGAGCTGAATTTTGAGTGAAAAATGCATTGACACGCTAAAAAGAAAAAGAAGGTTTTATAGTAGGTACATGAAGAACTTACAGAGTATGCATTACCTATTGATAACATGGTGTACTCACAAATTATTTGGTGACGCGCTATTTTCCTAGCTAGATAATTGAGTAATCTGTAATTAGAAGAGACTGCTTCGACTCCCTATTTGAAAATCACAATAATCATGTTTTTTATGCTTTTGGAGCTTTCAATATAAGAAAAAAACACAGAAGCAAATATCGTAATGTTGGTTAGACCTTTTGTATAAAGTACTTACAGTTGCTGTGATAATTGTGAACCACCTATTAAACCTTTTTATAATACAGTCCGCTTGCTTTACTGGGCTTAGACAATCGTATTGGTGTATTCAAACGTGTGTGATTTTTTATCATAACGAGTGGGTAATTTCTGCAATCAACTGTTGACATTTTTACCTGTACTATCATGATACTCATAGAATTTCTGTTCGAATTTACCAATCTAAGTACAAGTTTCGATTCAAAATCTATTATTTGACTTTGTCAACCCTTTCCTTTTATCACTTACAAACAGTATAAATCAGACCAAATTGTACGTATTCACTCACAATGCAGATAACAAAGTCTGTAAGAGAAACGTACTTGCAATGTAAAAGAAAATAAAACAACAAA
Source organism: Amphipoea oculea (assembly GCA_945859645.1). Taxonomy (NCBI): domain Eukaryota; kingdom Metazoa; phylum Arthropoda; class Insecta; order Lepidoptera; family Noctuidae; genus Amphipoea; species Amphipoea oculea. The sequence goes on along the minus strand of OX243883.1, from coordinate 2,586,741 downwards.
ACAGAGATTGCAGCCATTGAAACAATTTTCTGTGAGAAGAGCTAGGTTAACCAAGTTTACACAATAGGTACAGACGCCAGCACATCAACCTACCCGAAACTGTTAAATTTCCCCAATCAACTTTGAACCTTATGTTTTAGTGATAAAGTTGAAAATCTGTCAAAGAAATTTGACAGATTGTAGTAGGTTGATGTGCTGGCGTCTGTACTTTTGTTAGCCCATAACTCAGAAAATCTAAGTAAGTAAAGGAAAATGTTAAATTAGATATTTATTGTAGTAAGTTTTTTTTTTTTTTGCCAAAATCAGCTACCCTATTAGATAGATACTTTTTGTATAGGCGCTTTTTAACCGACAGAAAGTATCTTATTAAATAAGTGTTTTTAATAATATTACCTAAGTAAATATAACTTTATCTAAATGTAATAATAGTATTAAGAAAATTGCTACCTACTTATATATTGTTCTACTTATAATATTATATATTCAGTTTTCATGTATAATTTTATTTTAACTTTAGTTTCTATGATTTAGATTTTTAACTGTTAAGTAATAACTGCTATGTATCAATTTAAAAAAATTTTTTTTTTTTTTTTCTTTTGTAAAGATTTTTACCTTGTGGAACGCAAAATAAATGAATATGAATACTTTTTTTTTTCTTTTGGCGCCATTATTAATAGTATTATCCCAGAAAACAAGTCGACAATCTGGAAGACGAAGTTAACAAAATCTCCCTAAAACTTTTTCACGTTGACCGATACCAAAAGTTTTGGTATCGGCCGATACCAATACCATCAAACATTATGATCATTCAGTGTTATCCCTGTACTAAAAGCGCAAAATCCTTTGAACTGAAACGGTGGTCGTATGTAAATACAGCTTCCTGTAGGTACCGACCGCTTCGATTACAAAAAAACGAAATTGGTTTTAAACGTAAAAACCCTTTTGTGTATAATAAAACTAGGTTTGTTTTTGTTTGAAGACTTTTTTTATGATTGGATGATTTGTTTTTTTTAAGTGGTATGTGGAAGATATATGGTAAGGTAGAAAATATTCACATAGGTAGGTAGGTAAAGGGGTAAGTATGTTTTTCTAATAGGTACCTCTATTTCAAGTTAAACAAATATCAAATTTATTTAAATGTCAATTAAGTTGATTTCTAAGTGACTTGCACTATTGAAAAGTTATAAAAATGTTTGATGAGTACCTACTAGGTATTAAAGTTATTTTTCCATTAATTAATATTTGTTTACATTTTTGGCAATTAAATCGCGAACGTAGATTACAGTCATGTGTGTTAATCTAGGTTATGAACTATCTGTGTGAAAAATTGCATCTAAATCCATTCAGCCGTATTTGGGCGAATCCGGAACATACATGAAGGTAAACAGACAAAAATATTTTTGAAACATATTAAATATACAGTTTTAGAGAGAAAGAAATTTTGTTTATTCTGCAGCCTTCTTGTCACTGTAAAACATACCCTGTGGAAAAGAATTTTCGAAAAAGGATTAGTAGGTACTTCCAGATAATACCTCCTACACCCATACATACAAACTACCTTTTTATAAGTAATACATATTGTTAGTGTAGAAGTACCTATATAAATAGTTTATTATAGTAGATAATAAATTATTTATTTTTCCATAAGTTATGTACAAAGTAGGTATGAGCAGCATTTACAACGTAGGTAGGACTTTTTTTCTTTTTTTTTTGTAGTACTTACAAGTGCTCAGAGATTTGATCAATGACCCCCATGCTAGGTGGAACCTGTGTTACAGGGGTCATCCATCCGTCTATTAGACAGATTACAGGTAAGTAAGTAGTACGTATTATTTAGGGGAACAATATTATGTGCTTATTTATGAACAGTAGTTCTTACGATCGAAGAACTAGGAATCCAAAACTACCAGGCTATCTATACAACGTGTTCCGGACGATAAACATAAACTTCGGCCAGATGTACAGACCATGGAAATAAGCATTTTTCTTTATAGACACATTAATGAATTCTTGTTTTTTTGTTAATTTTCATATTATAAACTAAATACCTTGACGTAAATCGCCCGATATGCATGCCTCTTTATCCGAAATGGCAACGATGACGTATTTTCATTCATTAGATTTGGCGGGCTGCAACTTGTCAAAACTCAGTAAAGAACTTAAGACCCTTTTTTTCTTACTGCATAGCTTAATTAAATTTCACTAAATTAAATTACAAATATTTTTCTAACAGAGCCTTTTTAAGTACTACTTTCTTTGTTAGATTTAATTTGTAAAAGCTATAGAAGCGTTTGACAAAATTTATGGATATCGTGAAGAACACGGTGTATATAGCTTGCTCAAAGCTACTTATAAACAAGGAGGTACGAACGGAATACGCTCCATCAGCAGACCACTCTGAGGCAAAACAACAAATCCGCTAAGAGGGGTGAAATTTATGCAAACTCGCCATACAGCGACGCGAAGATAATATTCGTGTGTCCGCCCAGACGGACGGACGGACAAAGGCTCATTTACATAATACCGCCTTTCCAAACGTTGGTAAAAGATACCTACGAGTTGGCACTTGGCAGCTCATTAGGGGATTTCAAGTGTTTCAGCTTAATTCTGAGTGTATTAAGGGGTTTGTTGTGAAAGTGGTAATGTTGGAGTTGAGATTAATATTAGTGGAAGAATATTGAAATTTGAATATTAGCTTGTTACACTTGTAAACGCTGTTTTAAACATTCACGGTTTTGTTTATAGGTCAAAAAAAAAGTCAAAGTCAAAGCATTTATTTCAAATAGGCACATAAAAGGCACTTTTGAACGTCAAAAATTATCTTAAAATAGAATTGATTCTAGTCGCCCATTCCAAAAGGTAGTTTTCGTATGGAGAAGAACGGGCAAGAAACTCCACCGTTACTCTTTTAAAATGTTTAGGTACAATATTTTGCATGGGTACATTAATTATATAATAACATGTGAGGACGATGCACCTACAATAAAATTACTATACCACAATAGGTAAAAGAATTAAAAACGAAACCATGACATATAAATTAATTATCTGATAGATACATGGTGCTCACATATTTACAAACATGGTACAAGCAAAACGATTTTAATTAAAAAACAAAATACAAGTAATAAGTCAGGGTGTGAGTAATAAATGTAAAAAAAAGAATAAAAAAATTTACAATTAAATTAGCAACCAGTTTGATTTTGTCTAGACTCTAGATTGTCCTATGGAGCAGGACCAGCATGTTTCCAAGCGTTCTTATCTTGGATATAATCTTCTAATTTATAGTATGCTTGTTTACAAAGTGTACGTTTAATGTGAGTTTTAAATTTCCTTTCATTTAATTGCAATATATCACAAGGTATTTTATTGTAACATTTAACACAGTACCCCATAAAAGATGTATGTACTTTGGCTAATCTGAAAAATGGTTGGTAATAGGTAACTTCAGAAGGGAAGTTCTCGTAATTTTAAGAACGTTCACAGTCTGATCTCAGTCTAAATCTGTCAAAAAATAGCTCTAATTTCCCTACATTTTGACAAGATTTTGACATTTGTTTGTCGCTGAGATGAGACTGCGACTAGATTTTGAACGTTTTAAATTACGAGAATTGGCCTTCTGATAACATAACATGAACATCAGTTTTGTATTGGCTATGGGCTTGACGGAGTACGGGGGAGGTGTTAAACTGACGACTGAGGGAAACTGACCAGTAACACGCGGACTCTGTTGTGGTAGGTAGGTACTGCACGAGTCATGTTTAAGGCGTTATATAATAGTGAGTCTATTGCCGTGCCAACGGGCAATTTTTTTTATCTCTTTATAAATATAATTTATTGTACATATCTTATATACTTATAAATGCGTGTATTGTCAACAGCTTGCGAGTTCGCAGGCATACAGTGTCAGACATAGTTTGGAGATCACAGAGATTTACACCAGATTATACCTACATTACAAAACTAATATATACTCTACAAAACATACAACATGCGACCTTATCGCCAAAAAAATCCAAACTCCGAGCTGCTACACAATTTTCTTTTTATTATTGCTGAATGGGCGCGCTCTTGACCTCGATCACGCCTGATGGAAAGCGATGGATGTGGTCTATGATGGAATGAGCGTGTCCAGAAGATGCCTAAGACACTGGAACTCCCACGCATCGATGAAACACAGCAGGCTGCTTGACGGTCTCCAGTGGGAGGGTGGTCGCAAACCAGGCGGGCGTTAGCCCTACCATTGCAAGGGAAGAATTGGCCAGTCAAATATGATGTTGAGTGTCCAGGATGCGCCGAGCGCTCTGTTCAGCTGAGTAACTGGTGGAACCAACTGCGCTACACGAGGAGGCTTCTTCATGCATCCCAAAATTGCATAAATCCTTTTGTCAGACCTAAGAATCTAACAAAGACATCACACGCTAAACAGTCGCAACAAGTACTTCTAAACCAACGCGGCAACGTGGGAATCACGACACAAATAAATCAAGAAATAAAATAAATCACCAGAGCCTACAGCGACACATTACCAGAGAATCTACTGGCAAAAAATAAGACATAAAATACAACCACACTTAACAAAAAGAATCGCAAAGAAATATCCCATAATACATTTCTATTTATTACAGTATCACAAATGCTGCCTGTCTGCGAGCGAGGGCAATACAAAGCCCTACCGCTAGTGATAAAACACCTAGAGATTAGGAAAAACGGGCTTCTGTAGCCCGAAAAAAAAAGTCTAATCAAAAAAGAAATGTCCCTACCTTCGTCACGGGGCGAAAATATAGTACGACTGGACATTTGGGGAATCGTCAGACAAATTCTTTGGTTCCCAAGCCGCATACAGCAGACATTGAATACCAATAGAATAATTCGACAGAATCTTGTGTACTGTATTATTCTTTGGGCCTTCTGGGTTGAGGTTTGTGCAGACGAGCTACTTTTTCTTTTTAATGACGTCAGTTTTTTTTTTTTTGTCAATGATAGCCTCTAACTTTTTTTTAATAGATCAAAAACTATACCAAGTCCATGACAAGTAATAGACGAATCAAGTGAGCAGGTAGTAATAAAAATACTTTCTTGTCAATGATTTTAATATGTTGAGGTCGTCTTCCAGTCTAACCAGATGCAGCTGAATACCAGTATTTTACATGGAGCGACTGCCTATCTGACTTTCACAACCCGGTTACTGGGTAACACGATATCTGTTTTGCCAGACTTTTGGGCTTCTGACTTCCCGTAACGACTGTCAAAGATCTACGAATCACAGCCGGGACCAACAGCCCAACGTGTTTTATTTTATAAACGCAAAAACATTTTTTCCGATTAATCATCGTTCAAACTTTAACCAAGCGGACAATAACACTATTATTCTATACTTTTGTCTCATTTTCAAAAGTTTCAGCGGCAATTAATGGCAGGTACAGTGTCTAGTTATTAAAATTACGATATATGAGGCAAGTTTGTTTGTGCAGCAGTTTCGATACGGCACTGCAATATAACGAAACTTCGGCAACACTGCATATTTAATTAAACTAGGGACAGTTTGTGAATAAAATACTGCACATTTAAAACTTTAGTGGAAAATATTTTTAAATGAAATGAGTATTGAATACGGCACTACTAATATTATTTTAATTTTAAATGAACAACGGAAACGGATTCGATTTTCGGAGTTGAAATAATGAGTGCAAATCGAATTATAAATTAATAAGGGTTAATTAATATTCTCGGAGTTATATTGCGGTTTTGATTTTACATTTGCAAACAATAAATGATTTTTCGTGGAATCGCTTTTTTTACGTACGTTATCAATATTGTATAAGTGCGAAATATAAATGAACTAGCTGCGACCCGCGGTTTCACTCGCGTCAGTGTCGATCCTGTGAGAATATCGGGATAAAAATAGCCTATGTGTAAATCCTGGTTATAAACTATTTGTGTGCCAAATTTTATCCAAATCCGTCAAGCCGTTTGTGCGTGAAGAAGTAACAAACATATAAACACACACTCACAAACTTTCGCCTTTATAATATTAGTGTGATAAACTTTTTGATTAACTGTATCAAGATTTATTTTTCAAGTTCTTCTAACTAAACAGACGCTGTGTTGTCGGGGAGTTTGTTGCGCCACTTCTTCCCATCATCTAAAGCACTAAGACGCGGTCAAGGGCGGACGTTTTCAAAACTTCCGACGTTAAAAAGTGCTGATTTCCAGCCTAGTATGAATAAATAGCAGTGGCGCAGTGGAAACGGCTGCGACTTACGAGCTGTTGGTCGTAGGTTCGAACCTAGACAGGCGCTTTACTTTGTGTAAATTATTTCATCACCACTGCTCTCTAAACGGTGAAGGAAAACATCGTGAGGAAACCGGCATGTCCTAGAACCAAAAAATTCGAAGACATGTGACATCCACCAACCCGCATTGGGCCTGCGTGGTGGATTATGGCCCACTCCCTCTCACAAAGAGGAGGCCTGTGTCCCAGCAGTGGGAACATTATGGGCTGATTATGTATGAATAAATGGATTGATCGAATAAAGAGATGTATTTTTTTGTTTTCTATTACCTATCATGACTTACAAAACCAAACGTTCGAGAAATTCTATGACAACACAAACTCCTACACAATCAACATTTTCATTATCTAAGTAATTATTTCTGCAACTTTTCATCGCCTTCTTGTGTCTCTCAAGTAGCTCGTCTACCCAAGCCCTAGGTGTAATAAAAAAGAGGATCAATTCCATTTATTTTAACAACGTTCACAGTCTGATCTCAGTCTATCAAAAATACCTCTAATTTCCCAACATTTTTGACAAGTTTTTGATATTGATTGTCATTGAGATGAGATTGCGTCCAGATTTTGAACGTTTTTATTACGGGAATTGATCTCTGATGATGATGTTTCCATTTGAAGTCATCAGCGCACGCACTAATTACGGTAGAAAGAGAATATTATTTGAAAAAGTTAATCTGTTCAATGAATTATCGGACGATATTAAAGAGTGCGATAACATGAATACATTTAAAATGTATGTACATTATAACTTCTAATACTCTGGAGGAAATTGTGCTGTAGGTACCTACTGTATTATCATATTTATTACTTTGTATCTCATTATAAGCGAACTGTACGTTCTTATGAGAAATAAATTTCTTTAAACCGATTTGCCACAATCACTAAACTAACGGTGACTTTAGGTGAATCCCAATTATATTAAGTTAAAAGTTTCTAGAGTATTATGTTGGAGAGTATCCACAACTTACCGCCTATAGTTAAGTGTTGTAACTTATGGAGTGTCTCATACAGACGCCAGCACATCAAGCTACCCATATTTGTCAAATTTTCCCAATCAACTTTGAACCTTATAATTTAACGATAAAGTTGAAAATCTATTAAAGAAATTTGACAGATTGTAGTTGCTTGATGTGCTGGCGTCTGTACCTACATTGCTCAGTCAGGCAAGATAGTAAGTTTGCTGACTAGCAAGGGCGCGGGGTGAACTAATCTCCAAATTAACTTAGCTTTCTTAAAGCGAATACTTACAAAAAACTGTGAAAGGCTGTCAGTTGCCTATGAAAGTTTCCAAAAAACACTTCCCACTATTTCAACTGGCTCGTGGCTAAATAATAATAGCCACACGGATCGATCGAAAGTTAAGCTGCGCGTGTCGCGGTCGGTTTGTGGATGGGTGAATATTTGTTACATACAGGCTGTTACGGAAAGGGTAGGTATATCAATATAAACACGTTGAAGAGTGTACCTGGTCTAGAATCTCTGTACAAAATTTCAGCTCAAAAGCAGTAACATTGAAAATGCTTAATATTTTTTTATTTCGATAGTTTATTAAATTGAAATCATAAAAAACGTGTCACCGCACTACGAGGGTCATTATCTATTATCTGTAGTGTGTCTGTGCGCCTAGTACACGTACATCACGCCGCCGCGCGCCAGTGCAGCGCCGTGATGTCGAAATAAAAAATATTAAGCATTTTCAAAGTTAATGCTTTTGAGCTAAAATGTACAGAGATTCTAGACCAGATACACTCTTCAACCCGTTTGTATTGATATACCCTTTCCGTAAAACCCTGTACTACCCCTCCGTGCCTCAGAAAGCACGTTAAGCCGTTCGTCCCTGATCTTTGACAGTCGTTACGGGTAATCAGAAGCCCAAATGCCTGGCAAACAGTTTTACCAAAGGGTATCGCGTTACACAGTAACTGGGTTGTGGAGGTCAGATAGGCAGCCGCTTGATGTAAAACACTGGTATTTATCTGCATTCGGTAGGACTGGAAACAGACTCCAACGTGGTCAGGAAAAGGCCAGGCAGATTGACTTTCCACTTACACCTAAAGTTGAGCAACTTTTTCATCGCTCCCTGTCTCCTTGAATTCGCTCGTCTACCCAAATCCCAAGGGGTGTTAGAAATTCGCAGTATGTTCCCACAGCCCGCAATGAATACTAACAACGGCTTTCAAAGAATACCGATACAGATTAAACCGGTGTCTGCACGTTTTGTATTGATATATCAGCGAAGAAAAGTTTGGGAACGTGTCTATAGGCCTATCCTGCAATTACTGTGTGAACAATAACTACATTTGTGTTAGTTATTGAAGTAAAAACTTTTTCAGGCGCGTTGGGCATTTTTAAGATGGGAAAAAACCATTGAATTTGCGCCACTATTACCGTAACGACTGTCAAAGAACCACGAATGACAGCCGAAGGCACGGGGGGACTTGGTATGTAAAGATGGTCAACCATCCACGGACCAACCACGGCAAGCGTAGCTTAACCTGATCGATCGACCCGTGCGGCTGTAATCACGTGGCCACAAGCCTCTCAGAATAATTAACTCGAATAATCAGAATAATAATAATCAGAGTTTTGGCCAAAGAATCCGCATCGCCATACAATGTAGCAATGCTGTCGGCTTTTTGGCCACTTTTCCTGTTGGAAATGAATTTTTTGATGCCCTGTGATTCTCTTCCATCTTTTTTATATACATGTACTTAATAATATAATCATAAGTCTGTAACATAATCACATAATCAGCCTACAATGTTCCCACTGCTGGGACGCAGGCCTCCTCTCGGTAAGAGGGAATGGGCCGTAATCTACCACGCGGGCCCAGTGCGGATTGGTAGATGTCACATGTCTTCGAATTTTTGGTTCTAGGACATGCCGGACAAGTCTGTAAGATTATATAATTATTATAAAAATAATCAGAAAAACCAAACAAAATATAATCGCGAAAATAATAATATAGCAAATAGTATAACAGTAAAAAAATAGGTAAAAATCAGGCTTTGAAGCCAAACCCTAGGGCTTAAAAAACAAGTTCACATATTTTCGAGCTCCTGTAACTTCAAGACAATGTGAAAAGTTACGTACGAGTATATTATTTTCTTATACAATTTATGCATAGGTTGGGATTTGAACTTGCCCTCAACCAACCTACCCCGTTCATCTTTTGAACCGTGGCTACAAAGATTTATACACCAAAGGATACGACGCAGTACTGCAAAGACTTAGCACTTTGGAGTACCGCGCTGAACAATCATTGAAAGGTAATTATCTCGTCAAAACTAGTTGTGTTTACATCTAGACGGGCGCTTTCAGCTCTCCAAGCTAACCCTCCATTCGTTTTAGGGTTCCGTAACAAAGGATGCCAACGGGGTCCTATTAAGAGCCTATACTACCTCAAATGGCTTAGCGTGATCCTCCGTTATGTCGAAAATACTGCACCATTAATTTTGAAATAAATATATGGTAAAGTTGAGGATTAATGCTAAGTCTTATGTTAGACGAAAACACGATTCCATAAAATTGTCTCGATAGAAAAAAAATCCAAAGTTACCTCTAACCCGAACAATATACCGCTGGTATTCAAAAAATACTTCAAATTAGATCATGAAACTTTGCATACTAACTGAACTTACTTTAAAGCAGGTCTTATGTTATTTACTTTTTTATAATTACCATTATTTTCACTGTAAAAAGCAGATACCTAAACTATTGGCGCTGCCTGCCGCCCAGCACCGCACTCTGTCTCGCTCTCACTCAGTCCGCGAGCAGTATCGTATGAGCGAGATAAAGAGTGAATTTTAGCTTAGGTAGTATAGGCTCTTAATAAGGCTCAGCTGTCCGTCCGTCCGTCTGTCACAGGGCTAAAGCCCTGCCTATTACGGTTTTAAAGATAAATCTTTAAAACCGTAATAGGTAGACACTTTATCAAAGTGCGTAGCAGCTATACCAACAAACATTTTTCGCCGTTTTTTAGAAAATAATGTGGTCAAATATTGAACGGCGGTACGAAACCCTTCGTGTGCAAGGTCGACTCGCACTTGGCCGCTTTTTTCTATCTAAATACGAAATAGTGTCTCGGTCTAATCCCCTGAGCCCCCCCCCCCTCCACCCCTCACCCCTCCTCGATCCCCTGCTAGTTCATATTTATGCCATTAACATGTGACATTCGTGGAGGTTGGTTGCCAAAACTATGCTCACAAAATATCTACACCCTACATGCATGATTTTACAAAAGGTGTATGTTTATAGGGTGTGATGTCGTACCCCACGATTCGCCTATAGCGGTATTGTATACAATGTAAAAGGGTTTAACTCTATAGCTACTTACTTATGTGGGGCAATTCAACCCAGGAGATAAACACACAATTGCACTACCCGTCAGGGATTTACCGTATTTTGCATTTACTACTACAACAATCATTTGATAAGTTTGGAGCCGTATATAATAATTTCATCGGTCGATTTAGTAAAAACAACATAACATCACATCTGAAGGCCAATTTTCGTAATTAAAACGTTCAAAATCTAGTCGCAGTCTCATTTCAGCGACAATGAAATGTAGGGAAAATAGAGAGGTATTTTTAACAGATTAAGATTGAGATTAGCAGTGGAGGCCAAATGGTAACGGCCGCGACTTACGAGTTGTAGGTCGTAGGTTCGAACCCAGACAGGCGCTTTACTTTGTGTAAATTATTTCATCACCACAGCTCTCAAAACGGTGAAAGAAAACATCGTGAGGAAACCGGCATGTCCTAGAACCAAAAATTCGAAGTCATGTGACGTCTACTAACCCGCACTGGGCCCGCGTGGTGGATTACGGCCCACTCCCTCTCACCGAGAGGAGGCCTGTGTCCCAGCAGTGGGAACATTATAGGCTGATTCTGTAAGACTGGGATCAAACTGTGAACGTTCTTAAAATTACGAGGACTGGGCTCTGTTTTCCTCGAAGGATTTCAGTTATCTGTGAAAATCTCATCGAGAGAAATTAGGTGAAGTGAGCTTGAAGGAAGCTGCACCTAATCCGGGGTAGCGGGATTGTGCGAAAGGGTTACCGCTACCCCGGAACACAAAGGGCTAAGGAAGGAACACGGATGGGTTTTAGTCAGTAAGAGTCTGACACTCCCTTCCGTTCCACCCAGAGTGGGAGGGGTCATTTGATGATTTCCCATACATAACGAAAAGATTGCCGGTGACGTTGAATCGCGTATAATTGGCTCCTGTCCTCGTAAGTTTCACCCCTCGCAGCCACCCTCTTTTGTTTTCAGAAAATCCCACGAATTAATTCACTCATATTATACTAATTTCCACAACTGACCAATTAAAACAAATTGATGCGCTCCATAATAAAATAAACATGTAAAAGCACAATTCATACTAATTATGCCGGTGAAGTTGAAATAATCCACTAGACTTTATGAAATTAACCTAGTGGGAACAATATTTCGATATAATTGGCGGCGGCCATATTGTTAACTGTTTATGGTTGTACGGCCGATACACACGGACGGGCAAAACGGCTAGCGAGGCTGGTAAATTGGTAGTTATGATCCCAAATGCAGATATGAGGATTTGTTTGGGTCTAATTTAATTTTGGCGGAGTAATCCTACAAATTATTGTACTTATTGTTTTATGACGCTGTTGAGTTTGGGAACGAATTAATCCTTCCGTCCTTTTTTTTCTATTTATTTTGGGTCGGCCCAATGCGTCTTTTTCTTTCTTGGATTATGCTGAGATTGGAGCCTTTTTGGCCTATCAGAGGTCTTCTTTTTTTGTTGTTTTAAATGCTCATTTTTACTATTTGTATTTCCCGTTTTTGTCCCAAATAAAATATTTTTCTTTCTTTCTTTCAATTAATCCTTCCCGCCTATTTATTTTTCTTTCATCCTCCTCTTTTATTTTCTGTCCCTATCAGTAGTCGTCTAAGGGCCTTTTCACACTAGCGGTTTGCGAGCGGCTGCGGGGCGGGGCGGGCGCGCAGCGAATGAGTCGCGAACACGCCGCGGCTGCACAGCGAAGACGTCGCGGACGCGTGGCAAATTCGCAACGTTTTGGTCGCGTGTTTGTAGCAAGTTAACGACGTACAATACACTCAGAAACAATGGCGCCCACGCTGCTATTCGCGGCGATCGCAAAGAATTCGCTGCGCATGCGCCGCGTGTTCGTTGCGCGCCCGCTCCGTTTTGAGGACGCTTGCAATCCGATAGTACGATAATGCCCTAAGTGTCCACTTAGTTCCTAGCCAAATCAACTTTCACACAACCCATCCATCTTTTCCTTGGTCTGCCGCTTTTTAAAACCATTCACGTTCATACTCAACACTTATCTTGTCACCTGCTTTTCATTCCGTTCCATCACATATCTTTACCACGAGAATTGGCTGCTTCTCAGTTTCAGAAGGACGATTGATCTGTCACTTGTCGAGTTGTCGGGGTCGAGTTTTCCGGGTCGAGTTTTCCGAGTCGAGTTTTCCGGGTCGAGTTTTCTGGGTCGAGTTATCCTGGGGTTGAATTGTCGCGGGGTCGGGTTGTACCGGGTCAAGTTGTTGTAAATTCGTCAAAAAAAATGAATCCAAACGATAAATACTGTAAAACTGTCGCTCTAGCTGTCTGTATGTCTGTGTTCTGATATATTATTACCGCTAAATTAGCCACTTTTGACATCTGAAGGACACAGTCCTTTGATTTCAGTCAACTGATAAGTTATCGCTCTTTGATGGGAACTTCAACCTTACAATTCCATTTCCATTGCTATGAAAAAAGACATAAAAAGCGGCCAAGTGCAAGTCGGACTCAAAGAAACAGGGTTCCGTACTACCGTACAAAATTTAACTATTTTTTTTAATAGTTTAAGAAAACAATATGTTCCATGAATGGATTGGAGACCCCCTTTATTTTATTCTTATTTTTTGTTGTTATAGTAGCACAGACTCTTGTGAAAATTTCAAGTGTCTACGTATTACGTTCCATAGATACAGCCCTGTGAGTGACGGACGGACAGTGAAGCCTTAGGAACAGGCATTCTTTGGGTGAGGAACCCTAAAAGTACGTGGGTACAAGAGACAGACAACAATACATTTGAACGTAATAAAGTTGTATTACCTAGGTAATGAATCCGTCTTTTTGCTCAGATTTATTTCATTACACTTTTCTTTTGCCGCTGATTTGTACAGAAAATTAAGTAAAAAAAACGTTTATATTGAGAAATACAGCCCCATTTGTCCTGATAAACACGACGATTTAATTGCCTGTGTCATAGTTGAAACAACAATAAAAGTTGCACCGTGTAAACGGGGCTTTACAAAGTTTCTTGCGAGGGTAGCCCGCGAAATACAAATTTTCTTACGTTTTCTGCAATTTGCAGAATTATACAGAAGTGGATCCCGATGGGAATATCGGGATAAAAACTATCCTATGTCCTTCCCCGGGACTCAAACTATCTCTACACCAAATTTCATCTAAATCGGTTTAGTGGTTTAGGCGTGAAAAGGTAACATACAGACAGACAGACAGACAGAGTTACTTTCGAATTTAATATTAGTATGGATTATAATTATTTACTTCTTTAGGACGAGATGGTACACAACATATGTAGGTACTAAAAGCGGTACAAAGTACCAGCTCGTCCCTGAGAATCATTAATAGGGTAAAAGCCGGATAGTTGCCACACTTTTTAAAAAAGCTCTTTTATAAAAAAAGAGTACCAATACATTTTTTATTCAAAGTGTATTCTTAAACATAGTTAATTAATCTTCTAACATAGCCTATTTTTTCAAATATAAATATTATTAGTTTTGAGTAAATCCTGTTTTATGAGACCTCTAAAAAAGGGGATAGTTGCCTACTATGGCGGATAGTAGCCTAACGTTAAAAATGGTTCGGGGGATACTTGCCTAATGTGAGGATAGTTGCCTGTTTGTTTTTTTTTTTAAATAGAAATGAACTTATATTAATTTAAATAATCAGTTTTTATTATTGAATACAAACGGTCAATATAAACGGTCGGGAATATAAACGGTCCGAATACAGATACGTCTAAAGGTTGTAAAGCAGAAGTAGTATGACTAGGTAAACAAAGCAGTATCACATCATTGTCACGAGAAGTTTCTAGCATATTGACAGAACTGGAATGTGATGAATGACCATCTAAAATTAGTAATACCTTTCCTGGAGGCTTGTGGGGTATAAAATGTTCAGTCAGCCACTTGTAAAAAAGTTCTGAGGAAATATATGCTGATTTCTTTTGCATATAAACTTTGGAACCAAGAGGAAGTCCTTCTTCAAATTCTGGCTTTTTATTTACCCCTTGATAATCAGAACAGGTGGGAGAAAATTGCCAATAGCGTTGCAACAAGCAACAAAAGTAATTGTTTCACCTTTCTCACCGGAAGTAAGTGATTTCACTGCTTGGCTAATACCTTGCCAGGTTTATTGTTGAGTTGGACACCGCTTTCATCCATATTGAAAATTCGCTCCGGCTAATCCAGTAAATCATTATTAGTTAAGACGGTTATGAGCAGATCAAAAAATTTGGCTACTTCGGCCCTGCTTAGACCCTTCGCTCTTTGAATTGATAAGCCCTCAGCTTGCCTCACAACTATTTCGGGATTTCTTACAAGGAAACTTTTCAACCATTGCGGTCCAGCCATCTTAGTTTCATTATTAAAATTGTGCTTCAATCCTAGTTTTTCGGCAAACTGATAGGCTAATTGGCGAATTAAACTCCTTTCAGGAGGAAATCCTGCGTCTCCGAGCTTCAGTATATGGGATACTAGTCTTTTTTCATTTTCAAAGCCAAGGACCGGGTATTTTCCTAAAAATGTTAAAAATACAATTAAATAAGTGGGTAGGTATGTAAATAGATTATTTTATTTATAAGCTAAATATCTAGCTCAGTAGAGCTTCCGGAAGAGTGGGTCTTAAAATGAATATGGACAAAACCAAGGTCATGTTGAATGCCCATGTCACACCCACTCCTATCAAGATCGGAGACTCTACACTCGAAGTTGTAGACGATTATGTGTACCTGGGACAAACGGTCCAGTTAGGTAGGTCTAACTTCGAGAAAGAGGTAAATCGTCGAATCCGACTCGGTTGGGCAGCGTTCGGGAGGTTGCGCGGTATCTTCTCGTCCAACTTACCGCAGTGTCTCAAGACGAAAGTTTATGACCAGTGTGTGTTGCCAGTGATTACATACGGGACCGAAACGTGGTCGCTCACAATGGGCCTCATCAGAAGGCTTAAAGGCACTCAAAGGGCAATGGAGAGGGCTATGCTCGGAGTTTCCTTGCGTGATCGAATCAGAAATGAAGACATCCGCAAGAGAACCAAGGTTACCGACGTAGCCCGAAGAATTGCCAAACTTAAGTGGCAGTGGGCAGGGCACATGGCTCGCAGAACGGATGGCCGATGGGGCCGAAAAGTTCTGGAGTGGCGACCGCGAACCGGAAGACGTTGCGTTGGAAGACCTCCCACTAGGTGGACCGACGACCTGGTGAAGGTTGCGGGAATCCGCTGGATGCGAGTCGCATGGGACCGGTCAATGTGGCGCCACTTGGGGGAGGCCTATGTCTAGCAGTGGACGATGGTGTGACTGGAGTGGATAGAATTTTAAATCCATACCTTGGGTTACCAGTAGCTGGTTTCTCTTTTCATACCGTCTTCTTAAGGTTCGAGAGGATATGCCATAAATCCGGGATATTTCGTTGATACTTTTTTGTTTTTTATTTAGTTCTTCGAACGCAAGTGCTAAACTATCTTCTGTCCAGTTGATGTGGCGCGGCACCACGCCTGACTTTCGTTTATACTTGCGAGGCATTTTGCTGTTGAATATTTATTTTATTTAATATAAACTTTAATGAAAACAAATAAAAAAAATCACCAAGAAAAAATAGTAAAACCAAATGAAAAAATAACTAAGAAAAAAAATCTGTCTTTGCTCGTCAAAAATGTATAGTTACGGATAGTTGCCCTAGGGCAACTATCCGCAAAAGACAGATAGGCAACTATCCTTTTTGATACGGATACTTGCCCTTTTTATTTACGAAATAAATAAAAAATATTTAACAATAAAACGCAATAAACAGTGCAATTTGAACTCTAATGCATTCAAAGAAATATGTTTTTTTACGAAAATCGCAATCAGTTATAAAAATATTTAACAGAGATTACTTACCAATATAATTCTGACGCTCGTCGAAGTATCGCCGCGGAAGATTTTTACTCACACGGACAAAACACGTGCGCCTACTTCAACGGCTTACGCGGCATTGAGGCCTGCGCGGGGGGCGCTTTCAATTAAACCGAAAAG
Source organism: Amphipoea oculea (assembly GCA_945859645.1). NCBI lineage: Eukaryota > Metazoa > Arthropoda > Insecta > Lepidoptera > Noctuidae > Amphipoea > Amphipoea oculea. Next base: position 2,570,131 of record OX243883.1, on the reverse strand, counting down.
AAACACTGTCAATACGTCTAACATAGAGCATTTGAAACTGAGGCATGTATCCGTCCGAGGCAACTATCCGGCTTTTACCCTACTATTTATAAAGCCTATGACTATTTCATAAAATATATAATTATAATATATTATATATAATAATATTATAAAGAGGTAAAAGGAGACTGTCAAAAAGTGGTCTATAAACCAATAGCGATACTGTTACGATATTTCTGTGGGGATACCTCAACTATCCACTTGTGCAAAGTGGCATCAAAATCTGACCCGGCAGTTTTGGGAAATATAATATTTTAGAATACATAATTTCATGATAACTTTAAAAAGCGGTCTATGAACCAATAGCGATACTGTTACGATATTTCTGTGGGGATACCTCAACTATACCCTTGTGCAAACTGGCATCAAAATCTAACCCGGCCAGTTTTGAGAAATATTATATTTTAGAATACATAATTTCATGACAACTTTAAAAAGTGGTCTATGAACCAATAGCGATACTGTTACGATATTTCTGTGGGGATACCTCAACTATACCCTTGTGCAAAGTGGCAACAAAATCTGACCCGGCGAACTTCGTACAGCCCCCAGCCGCTCTGCCCCCATTTTTTAAATCTCAGATATCTTCCAAGATATTCATTTTAATGATAAGCTGTAAAGGGCAATATTGATCTACATAAAATGCACAACGTATCTAATGCATTTAATTGGATATGGGATCGTAAACTGTATTGTTTAAAATAGCTAAATAAATAGCTAAAAATCGGTAAGTACAAAAAAAAAGTTGAGGGGACAAGTGACTTTGCCTTGTAGAGAAACACATTAATAAAGTCAGAAATACCCGTTCAAACCTGACCTGGTGACAATGGGAACACTTGGTAAAGTATACCCATCCAAACAAAAAAAGAATTTTCTAAATCAGTCCAGCCGTCTTCGAGAAATCGGTGAATATAAATGTTAAAAAATGTAAAAAAGATTCCGACGAACTGAGAACCTCCTTCCTTTTTTGAAGTTGGTTAAAAACGAAAAAAAAAATTTGAAATTCAGCACTGTCGAGGTGGTAAGTGTCTTTATTTAGCAGAAAATCACATTAATTAAGTAGTATAAAGTCAGAAATACCCGTTAAAACGTTTTTAGGATATAAAAATATAGCAAGAGATGTGAATTTTAAAGTATTATTTTTCTCAAAACTGCCGGGTTAGATTTTGCACAAGGGTGTAGTTGAAGTATTCCCACAGAAATACCTCTACAGTATCGCTATTGGATCAGATCATAGACCACTTCCCATACAAATTTTAACACTCTCCTTTGTTTGTAAGTTTGTATGTAGGGGGTAATCTCTGGAACTACCAATCGGATATGAAAAATTCTTTTTACATTTGATAGCCCAATTCTTGAGGAATGCTATAGGCTATTTAACATCACGCTACGTCTCTTAGGAGCCGAGCGAAAAGAATAAAAAGTCAGAAAGAACGCTAAGCGAAAGCGAAGTGATAGCGCGGGTAGGTGATGCGATGCGACGGGGATGGTCTGGGGAACAAGTAATTTCACGCGAAAAAGTCGCGGGCAGAGACTAGTAAAATATAAATCTGTAAATACATTCGTACTTGTTACGGTCTTGGATTTAACTTACAACTTGACTCTGACCTGCAAAAAGCAAAAAACGTAAGAAAATTTTAATGAAATGATATTGTATCCATACTAATATTATAAATTCGAAAGTAACTCTGTCTGTCTGTATGTTACCTTTTCACGCCTAAACCACTGAACCGATTTAGATGAAATTTGGTATAGAGATAGTTTGAGTCCCGGGAAAAGACATAGGATAGTTTTTATCTTGATATTCAGACGGGATCGACACTTATGCGGGCGAAACCGCGGTGCGCACCTAGTACTCTATAATTATAGGATACCGGAATCACGTCTAAACTTGTACGCAGTAGTGTCAGGCGTTGATTAATTTGACAGGACTAAACTAAAATTTATCTTCTGTCCTTTAAAGAAAAAGATGCGCCGAACTTAACTAACTTACTCTATTGAACTTAGCCGAACATACTCTATTGAAGATTTTTTAAATGACAAATTATGATACAATTCCTATAATATTATGTTCCTTTGTCATGCATGTAAAATTTAATTAAATTGACATTTCTTCATTTAATTGACATTTGTTTAACTTAAATTACTTTTTAATTACTGTTTAATCTCGAATTTTTTTTATGGCATAATACAAGTATTACTATTTGTACACCAATTTCATTGGTAGAACGAAGAGCTCGACTAAAATAATATGTACATTTAAGACCTTTTATGTATAGGTACCTATGTTCACAAATAAAGATTGATTAATTGATTAAATTTACTTAATTTAGTTTGTGAACAAAGGGAATCGGCACCAATTTCTATGAAAATCTCAATTTCCTATAACCGGAATAGGAAGAAGGAGCTAGATAATTTAAATATTGAGTTGCAAGCGTCTTTGGACCGTTTGCTAAATCGAATGGCCGCATCCCATTGATTCGGCTGCATTGTGTTAGGGACATGAATTCATGCCTCGGCAGTCCTTGTTCCTTAGAATATGTATATTCCTATTGGTAACGGCTAGAGGATGGGCAGAACCGTCCTTTTGTGTAATAATTTAGCGTATTTAGGTGGCTAAAGTAAAACGACTTGGATATAGACTACCATAGCTATTCGCAACCGTTCGATACGTCTCCATGCCGAATCGAACATCAATCAATGTGTTCAGGCTTTATCATCATCATCTGCCTAGCCTTTTTCCCAACTATTTGGGGTCGGCTTCCAGTCTAACCGGATGCAGCTGAATACCAGTATTTTACATGAAGCGACTGCCTATCTGACCTCCACAACCCAGTTACTGGGAAATACGATACCCCTTGGTAAGACTGGTTGTCAGAATTTCCGGCTCCTCTGACGACCCGTAACGACTGTCAAAGATCCACGAATGACAGCCGGGCCCAACGGTTTAACGTGCTTTCCGAGGCACGGAGGGGTCTTGGTATGTAAAGATGGTCACCCATCCACGGCACAACCGCGTCAAGCGTAGCTTAACCTGATCGATCGACCTGTGCAGCTGTTATTATTTAGCCAGAAGCCCCTCCAACATCAATCAATGTGTTAAGGCTTCATAAATTATAAAGCCTTTTTAAAAGTGGCAACATTTTATATGTGTTTTTATAATTATCATTTTGGCAACATTATGTTCGCTGTGTGTTGTGAGAAGAAGTATACAGGGTGTCCTTTATTATATGTTAGTAGTTGAAATATTATTGTATATCTGCCATACCTGTTTAAATCTCTATGTTAATTAATGTAATTGGTGTTACCGTTTTAATTAACAATAAACAATCAATCTTTCTTTCTTTGCTGTCGATGTCATAGTGACGTTATGGCTAGTTTATAGTTTATCTGTGAGACTTTTCCCGCCAATAGGTACCCAATAGGTACCCTTTTGAAAAGCTTTGTAAGCTTGGTCCTCGTAAAATGAAAATTAGAATATTGCAATTTCTGGGCTTTATTTACATCAGCATGTCCCCAAAAATATAACAGAACGTGACAAAAGGCTGATCACAAATCCATAAGTCGTAATTTTTTTTCAGTTTAAATTATATCAATCGATGGTGTCTGGGATCGATGGTGTCTTAAAATAGTAGGTAATATGTCCATTAAGCATTAGGCCCATGACATGGCATTAAGTTCGCCTTTGTACCTTTTTGTGCACAGCGAAATGGAACTCTCTACCTGCCTCTGTTTTTCCGAGCGCATACAACCCAAATCTTTTCGAAGTGAGAGTGAACAGGCTTCTTCTGGGTAAGCTCACTCCATCGTCGACTTTGTCTCTGTCACCTTTGACCTAGGTTAGAGTCAAGAGCAAGTCCATTTCAAATTTTAAAAAAAGTTTAAATAAATATATAAATAAATAATAGCTCACCTAATAGCTCACATATTTTGAACATCGTTACCTATATTAGTCGACTCCTGCTTAAATTGATTATTCTCAAAATAAAATAAAAAATACAATCATCATCATCAGCCTAGCCTTATCCCAACTATGTTAGGGTCGGCTTCCAGTCTACCCGGATGCAGCTGAATACCAGCGTTTTACATGGAGCGACTGCCTATCAGAATAATATAATATGTAATATAATAAGTAATAATATAATTAGGTATACAATATGTAACATAATTAACACAAAACCTCATACACCCCAATTAGAGTATTGATTTAAAGACTGTGTTGATCATAGCATCACTTTATGCATTTAAAATTGAGTCTTATTGCCTTGATTCTTTGGCAATTAGCGGTCAGTATGGCAATATACCTACATTAAAAGTTACTGAAACAAACCGCTTCAGTAGTCAATTATGAACTAACTTTTTTCAGGACTTGCGTGTATTCTATTACACCTTGTATAAGGAACTAATGACCCGTCCTTGAGGATCTACTCTCCATTCTCAAAGTTCATCAACAATGATACGGGCCTGTCTGAAAGTAGTATGATACTTCGAAATGAACCCTCCTCCAGATTAATTATCATTTTCAGACGGGAAAAAACACATTCAAGGTCACTGTCAATTCGTGTTGTATTTTTTTTTCCTCTGTAAAGTATCACAATTGGTGATACGTTATTTACATATATTTGGGATGCATGAAGAAGCCTCCTCGTGTAGCGTAGTTTGTTCCACCAGTAACTCAGCTGAACCGAACGCTCGGCGCATCCTGGATAGTCACACCCAACACCTTATTTGACTGGCCAAATCTTCCCTTGCGGTGGTAGGGCTAACGCCGAAATTATAAATACGCCCGGACACAGTCCCAAACTTCGAACTGGTACCAAGAACTCCTCAACTTTTCTGTGGACCTCATAATCTATTCAGTATTTTGCATCTCTCTAATTGACCCAAGATCGCACAGTCAAAAACCTCGCTTTCGGGGAAATAATCTAAAATGAACCTTTTCACTTTATTTGTTTACCCTTTGACATTATATCGTAAACTAGCTTCTGCCCGCGACTTCGTCCGCATGAAATTTCACCCTCCCCCCATTCACCCTCTTAGGGGTGTAATTTCGAAAAACCCTTTCTTATTAGATACCTACTCTTCACTAAGAACACACCCTCCAAATTTCATGTCTCTAGGACCAGCGGTTTAGGCTGTGCGTGGATATATCAGTCAGTCAGTCAGGACTTTGAATTTTATATGTATAGATAGATAATTAATCATCTATAATACAATTTGCGACGATTTTTGTAAAAGTTTTCTAATGAATTTGTGAACAGAACAGAAGGTCAATTCCCATAATTAACATTCAAAATCAAATCGCAATCTCATCTCAGCGGCAATCATTGTCAAAAATGTAGGGATTTTAGAGGTATTTTTGACAGATTGAGACTGAGATCAGCACCCTAATTGCGTAACACATTATCAATCGGAATCAGAATCATTTTGAAGCAAATTGCTAATCCATTGCTTCATAAGTTCAAAAATATTATCTGCTCAACACGTAAATAACGCAATGAATGCTGTTGAACTGTCAAAATTGAACCGATTTCGATTGATAAAGTGTTACGCAATTGCCCCGCCGTAAGTAACGTTCAAAATCTAGTCGCAATCTCATCTCAGTGGCAATCATTGTCAAAAATGTAGGGATTTTAGAGGTATTTTGGACATTGAGACTGAGATCAGACTGTGAAGGTTCTTTGAATTACGAGAATTGCCGCTCAGATCATTGTAGAAGTTCTGTTTTAGAAGTAAAAACTTGAACGGGCGGAAATGATAGAAATTAAAACCTTCTGTAAGTACAGACGGCACATCAAACGACCCGAAACTGACAAATTTTTCCAATCAACTTTGAACCTTATGTTTTAGTGATAAAGTTGAAAATCTATTAAAGAAATTTGACAGATTTTAGTAGGTTGATGTGCTGGCGTCTGTACATTTTCTGTGCTTGCTCGCCATCTTACCAACCCGTGTGTCCACAAAGTTGAAAGCGAAATATCCAGCGTTTTGTTTACTGCCTCACAAAGAACATAAAATTTAAATCAAAGAAAAGCGTTTTATACTAATTAATATGCAAGTAAAGTTTTTTTAGCTTTTAGCGATATTTATTGCAGACTGAATCGAATGGATTAGCGTTCTTCGTTTGTTTTTTGTGTCTAATGTTTTTATTCATTTATTGGCCCGTCGTCGTCGGGTTAATAAATGGCGAAAGCTATCTGGAATGCTAGGGAGTAAAATGGTAAATGGTTGTTTTGGTTTGAAAAACATAAAGCTAGAATTTAGAAAACATGTGATACAGTTCATTCAGTTATTTTACCTATGGTTTTTACCAATAAGGTTATCTATGGTTCTAGGACATGCCGGTTTCCTCTCAATGTTCTTCTTCACCGTTTTGAGAGCAGTGGTGATGGAATAATTTACACAAAGCGCCTGTCTGGGTTTGGACCTATGACCTACAACTCGTAAGTCGCGGCCGTTACCACTGGGCCACCACTGCTTTTGTTATTGTTGTAATATTACAAAAGCTTGAGATTGACTTGAAAAATCCTCCCCGAAAATGTAACTGGCTCACAACTCAAAATTTGATTTGGTCGACTGGACCCGCGGGTCCAGTTCGAGTGGGTCCAGTTGACCAAAGACTCACAACTGCAAATAAATAATTTCAAAAATGTAATACTACAAGGCCGAAGAAACAAAATAACATTTCAGAATTCACCGTCATTCGAGCTGGGGATAAAAAGGTTCAGAAGTGATTAGGAGTAACAGATCCCCTGGGATGAGCACGCTCAACAATCCTGGACACGTTTCCCTGCTGATAAATGTTATTTTAAACACGTTCTTCCATATCTTTGTGATATCATAAAGTATTACTTATTCCGATCTATATACTCCGTTCAACTTTTATACCCCGTTTTTGTGACGGAAAACAAAGTCAGGTATAAATAAAAATGATAGATAGATAGATAAAACCTTTATTTAGTGCAACAAAAGACACAATACAGGCATTAAAAAATCATCAAAAAAGGTGAGAAAAAAAATCAAAGATTAAAAAGATAAATTGACCCATAGACACCTCATATGATATTTACACAAAAAGTACTCTATGGACATTTATAATGCTGTTCGTTGATAAGCGCATCACTTGAAAACGGCTGGACCGATTTGGCTGTTTTTGTTTTAAAATGTTCGTTACACAGGGTGAAATTGAACACATGCGACAAATCGAAATGGGAGATTGTACTCATTATTATGAACAACTTTTACTATGGGATCAAACATGAAGTCGCGAAAAAAAAACAGCTGTTCCCTACATTTATGTTCGCATAACTCATCAAAATGTAGGGAACAACTGATTTTTTTTTGCGATTTCAGGTTTGGTGTCCCATAGTAAAAGTTGTTCATAATAATGAGTACAATCTCCCATTTCGATTTGTCGCATGTGTTCAATTTCACCCTGTATAGTACGAATTTGGTTTTAATGGAAAGAAAAATTGGAAAATTTTCCCAATTTTTTTTTTCGGAGAGCTTTCTCCTGCAGTTTTCGTCTTTTAACATCTTTGGCAAATACATGGGTTCCCGTATTACTCAGTCGACAGCTGCGCAACGGGGCATATTAACTAATGATGCGTAAAAGAAGTCGCTTGTTTAAAAAAAATGTATAAAGCTAGCTGGAGCTAGGTGTCAAATTCTTAGACGTTGGGTAGTAGCGAAAAAATGTTTAATTAAAAAATGCTATTACAGTCTAAACGAATATTTCTATACTAATATTATAAAGAGGTAAAATTTGTTTGTAAGTTTGTATGTAGGAGGTAATCTCTGGAACTACCAGTCGGATTTGAAAAATTCTTCTTGCAATTGATATCCCAATTCTTGAGGGAGGCTATAGGCTATTTAACATCACGCTACGACCCTTAGGAGCCGAGCAAAAAGAAAAAAAGTCAAAAAGAACGTTAAGTGATAGCGCGGGCGGGTGATGCGATACGACGGGGTGGCTCGGGGGAAACAAGAAGTTTCACGCGAACGAAGTCGCGGGCTGAAGCTAGTAAGCGATAAAATATACAAGTATAATAAAGAGTCCCTAATATGGTATTATTTGATTTATTTTAGACTAGCTGCGCCCCGCGGTTTCACCTGCATAAGTGTCGATCCCGTGGGAATATCGGGATAAAAAGTAACCTATGTCCTTTCCCGGGACTCAAACTATCTCTATACCAAATTTTATCTAAATCGGTTCAGCGGTTTGAGCGTGAAGAAGTAACAAACATATAAACACACACACACACTCACAAACTTTCGCCTTTATAATATTAGTGTGATTTAAGATTGGCTATTTAAAGCTTCCTCTCTCCTACATTGCGTTTTTCTATTTTTGCTGTGCCCGACAGGGTCCATAACGAACATAATTTCTTTCTTTTTTGAACTTACCACCTAAGTACATATTGTGGAATGCAAATAATTTGACAGGCCTGATGGTCTAGTGGTTAGTGACCCTGACTGCTATGCCGGAGGTCGTGGGTTCGATTCCCACCCAGGACAAATGTTTGTGTGATGAGCACGATCATTTGTTCTGTGTCAGGGTGTAATTTATCTATAATATGTATGTATTTAGAAATATATAAGTATGTTTATCAGTTGTCTAGTACCCATAACACAAGCTCTGCTTAGCTTGGGACTAGATGGCGTTGTGTGATAGTTGTGGAATATTATTAAAAAAAAAAAAAAAAGTATTGAGTAGTGAAATCTGAAGTGAGCAAGTTTCAGATTTATTCGCATTGGCCCTCTGGTCAAATAGAAAAACGCGTACAGAATCTACAGACCCTGGCTTGAAAAAAAAACATTATACATATTTATAGGTACAAGAACTCAGATGTAGGTTGTTTCTTCACTACAAAACACAGTGAATTAACTGCCCACAAAGGCAGAAAATTAAGAAAATTCTAAAGTGTGTCACAACAAAGCTTTTCCTATTTGTGCAACGTTTTTATATAAAAAGGACATCTTCTTTGCAATAAACTTACGTCCTTTGAAAATTGTGTGGCGCTTGTCATTTGTTTCTTAGAGTTCTGTACCTCAAAAGGTAAAACGGACCCTTATAAGATCACTTCGTTGTCCGTCTGTCTGTACGTCTATCTGTCCGTCTGTCTGTCCGTATGCCTGTCCGTCAGTCTGTCCGTCTGTCAAGACCCTTTTTCTCAGGAATGCGTGGAGTTATCAAGTTAAAATTAATATCAAATATCTGCTGCAATCCATTGAAGAAGTAAAAAAATAAAACTTCTAAGTCAACGCAATCAAAAGATAAGGGTGTTTATGTTCCGTTTATGCCGCATAATTTTGACACACGCAAGGGGAATCAAAACCTATAGGGTACTTCCCGTTGACCTAGAATCATGAAATTTGCCAAGAAGCAATGTCATGTCGCACAAGTAAAGGAAAAAATTCGAAAACCATAAATTTGTAGTTACATATTTACAACTTTGCACGGAACCCTCGGCGCGCGAGTCCGACTCGCACTTGACCAGTTTTTTTTTTAACTTTATCTCACTTGAGATTCTATTATCATGTTGCGTTTACAACTTAGTTTTATAGAATTTAACAAAATATTATATGAAAACCAAACCCGTCAAATCCAGTAGGTACAGACGCTCCTAGAAATTTTTCGTCAGTTATCAAAAAAAAAAATCTGCTGTTTCATACAAAAGTATAATAACTACGCGGTCAAAATATATGGAATAGCTAAGTAAATCTTTTTGAAAAAAAATCTACGCTAGTGGTCCAGGATTTGGATCCTACCCTCTATATTTGCGCGTCGATGCGATACAAATATTTTTTTAGCTAAACGAGCATCAAATAAGCCGGGTATTCCTCGAAACGCACCAACTTAGAAACGCACCAAAAGTATTCCTCGAAAATAAAAAATCAAAATAAAAATATCATAATGTTATTCCTCGAAATGCATCAACGATGAAAAATAGAGAAGAGCATGAAAAATTCGTAATAAATGATAGGTATCGATAGATGTTTCGATTGGTGCGTTTCAAAGTTGGTGCGTTTCGAGGAATACCCCAATTAAGCAACTCGTAGTTTTATCCTAAGGCCTCGTACACACACGTTTTGACTTGAAGCGAAAAACTACGGTTTATTCGGGTTGTTCCACTGCGCTCCAAAATAAAATAAGTAGAGTCAGTATAAAAAGCAAACCATAAGTTGTTTGTGAAAATGACGATATATATAAAATTTTGTATGAAAGCTATGTATAAAACTTATGTCGTTGGAATTACAATAAAATAAGCTAACTGAGTATGTGCAACTTAATACAGTTTTACCTTGTAATGTGTTGATTTGTGACGTTGTGATTATGACTGAATAAACATATTTGATATTCCTTTTTTTTCTTTTTTTTATGATATTAAATATAAAGTTTTATGCTTAACTTATTTTTTTGCTAACTCTACTCAACATTTCTTGGAGCGCAGTGGAATCAATGTATGAATATTAAAATTATGAGAACAATGGGTTTTGGAGCGCAGTGGAACAACCCGTTTATTCGACGTGTGTAGGCTCGTTTATGGATCACTATAGAAGCTTGTTGGCAGACACGTATTTTCTAAGGCGCGGTTTATACACCATACCGTAAAGACACCGTGTCGTGTACAAAGGGCCTAAAGGATAAAACTAGCTGTAATTGGGTTTGTGCCCCAACACAATCGTGTAATTATAATAAAACAAAGGCTGTTCGTATTAATATTCAATGTTTTTAACACCAAACAATTATTAATAACCCTTAATAACCCCGGAAGTCCAAAAGACACTCACAATCAAGCCATCGAATCTAAAGTAGTTTTCTATATTGTTTTTCTATCAACACGGAAATCGTATTAATCAATTATTAAGAGCCTATATACTACCTCAAATGGCTTAGCGTGATCCTCCGTTATGTCGAAAATACTGCACCATTAATTTTGAAATAGATATATGGTAAAGTTGAGGATTAATGCTAAGTCCTATGTTAGACGACAACACGATTCCATAAAATTTTCTCGATAGAAAAAAAATCCAGTTACCTCCAAACCAAAAAAATAAAGCGGGGCAGTTAAAAAAAAAAACAAAAAATAAAGTAAGGAAGTTCGTAACATGAATTGAAAATCTGATTATTTCTATAAACTAATTTGACGATTTATTACCATTGGATCCCGTTTTTGAATCCCATTTTAATATTTTTGGCGTTGGATCCCGCAAAACATTATTATGTATTTCCGTTGGATCCCGAATTTAAAAAATGCAAGATAATTACGTTTTATTGTCGTTGAATCCCGAAAAGTATTTCCGTTGGATCCCGAATGCTTAAAAAAATATGAATGCGGGTACTTTCAACAACAAAATTGTTTATAATAAAATGAGGGGTTCACTAATGTTTCACCAAAACTACATTGACAAATTTTTAGTCAACCAACGTTTCGTATACTATTTATTTCACAAACAACTCATTTTCTATATAATCTAGTCGTTTCTGGCACTCGCCGGCCGCTGCCGCGGCACCGCTCGCTTCGCTCGCTCGGCTCGTGCGTAGGGGTCACAGTTTTAACCTAACCTAACCTAACATTGTTTTTTTTTAATATTTACCTAATCTAACTAGTTCGGTTCCGGTTAACCCACTAAAAATAATCTCTTTTTAGTGTTTGATAAAGGTAAATCACTTTTCTTCTGAAATGTACACATGTTGTTATAATATGGGATTCAACGGAAATAGCAAACGGGATCCATCGGTAATACCTAAAAAACGGGATCAAAAAACGGGATCCAACGGTAATAAACGAATTTGACCACTGTACCTATTTTATTTAAACCCAGCACACTTGCAAATAGAGAAAAGCAATTACTAAACAAATCGGTCAGTGATGGCCCAGTGTAGCAGCTGTGGCACAGTGGTAACGGCGGCGACTTACGAGTTGTAAGTCGTAGGTTCGAACCCAGACAAATAATTTCATCACCACTGTTCGCAAAACGGTGAAGCAAAACATCGTGATGAAACCGGCCCGACCTAGAACCAAACATTTGAAGACATGTGACATCTACCAACCCACACTGGGCCCGCGTGGTGGATAACGGCCCACACCCCCTCACAGAGAGGAGGCCTATGTCCCCGCTGTGGGAGGAACGTATAAAACACATAAATTATGCTAATCCAATCGACTAGCCACAGAATTCTCTCACAGATAACCACCGACAAACTACTGAAGATATCCATTATAACTCAATAGAGTCCTAGGCTTCCAAGGGCACGTCATAAGTCTTCAAACAACTCAATGCCCCGGAAGATTAGCCAAGTTTAGGGGCTGTGGTTTCGACTAGAACAGCCATGCCCTTGACCTTCGCTGGTGTTATAAAAGGGGATTGAAATTGATTTTCAATTGTTTCCAGTCATTGGGCCTCCGCAATTTTGGTAAAATAAAACATTCAATGGAGTGAGCGCTTGTTTACCGGTTTGGCTATAATTAGAGTGTTGTTGCTTTCTTTATAATATTGTGCTAAAAATGGATAGTGGCGATTTGAGAAAGCTGTCATTATTTTAACTTAAGGGAATTACATGACCTAAAGCGCGGTCACTGTCGGACTGCATAGAAAAGAAAGAGAAGCGCGATGACACAAGGCCCAGAGCGGGAGAAGTTATTTGATAATGGCGCCGATTCTCTTGTTCACAAAATAAACTTAATGTTCAGTGCATCTTATTCTTTCTGTTTCATTAAGAAAAGGACAGAACATAAATATTAGTTTAGTTCGGTCAAATTAGTCAGCGCCTGACATAAATTGACGTATTTTTAGTAGCCAATTTTTTAATCACGTCTAAACTTGTCTATGGAGTATCTTGATTTGACAGGACTAAACTAATATTCATGCTCTGTAATAATATTCATTTTCTTAATGAAATAGAAAGAAAAAGATGCACTCAACTTAAATTAAGTTTAGTTTGTGAACAAGGGAATCGGCGCCATTATCTGAATTATCTCAACCAAAAAAAAAACGTATGTTATGTCTCAAGTGTGGAAATAGGTGTATAGTATACGGACGTTTCGTCGGTTTTGTTAGTTGTTAATAAAACAATTAATAATTACGTCAATTTCTTAGTGAAAAACCGCGATAACACATGCTGATTCGTAGATCGGACCCCAACACCCACCAACAGCAGTAGTGCTTGTGATGTCTCTCTACGACACGTAAAAAATAACTACTTTCAAGGATCTAATTTTATTTTAATTTCGAGAAGTATTTTCTTTTATTAGATTAATATTTTTTTGGCGTTATTTATTTATTTATAATAATAAGCACACCAACAGCACAGTCACTTACAATTCAAAAGAAATATCAACTAAAATTAGCATTTCAGTAACCATGCAAATAACAGGTGTGCATGACATCTAACTCAAAAATATTAAGAGACAAAGGAGAACAATAAATAGTGTGTCCGTATATTCCCGTTATGTCTTTTGAATTCACTAGTCCAACAAAACAGTCTTTCCTCACAATTTCTGCTCATCATTATCATAAATAGCCTATATTGTTCCCACTGCTGGGACACAGGCCTCCTCTCGGTGAGAGAGAGTGGGCCGTAATCACGCGGGCCCAGTGCGGGTTGGCAGATGTCACAAATGTCTTCGAATTTTTGGTTCTAGGACATGCCAGTTTCCTCACGATGTTTTCCTTCACCGTTTTGAGAGCAGTGGTGATGAAATAATTTACACAAAGTAAAGCGCCTGTCTGGGTTCGAACCTACAACCTACAACTCGTAAGTCGCGGCCAACGTAACGTAAATTCAAACCATTTTTATTATTTTATTTCTTAAGAAAACTTATAGCTAGGATACAGATAGTTGACAGATAATGAACGAAGGCCAATTAAAAGTTTTCACTGACAATATTAGGGTAGCACTAGAAACACCACTTGGCCACCACTGCTCAACATTCATTTTGTGCTCACTCCAGGTCTATTCCTGAATTTAAACGAGTTATTCCAGTCAAAGTCAAAGCATTTATTTCAAAAAGGCACATAAAAGGCACTTTTGAACGTCAAAAAATATCTTAAAATAGAATTGATTCTAGTCGCCCATTCCAAAAGGTAGTTTTCGTATGGAGACGAACGGGCAAGAAACTCCACCGTTACTCTTTTAAAATGTTTTAGGTACAATATTTTGCATGTCTGATCCCGGACCCCCCAACCCTGGGTTCCCCTGCTAGTTATTCTTCTGTTTTAATCTCTGTCTTATCCACTATAAACTTTCTCATTCGTCTGATCCCCGTACAACAAAAAAAAGTGCGTCAACATTATGCAATCGTTGATCAGAACCCTACCCGGCTTATAAAGGGAACATGTTCAATCTTCCGTGATGTGTGAATATACACAATGTTTGGACCTTCATCCTACTTTATTGAACAAACAGTTGCTGTTTTACTATGATTTGTTTTGCTTCTCAAGATCCCTTTTTGGGGATTTTGATTAGGGGTGGGACAGTAAACAAGTTTGAGTAAGACTTTCGAAGTGACGTACGCAGTTTTTTCGGAGATACTTGCTTAGGTAGTATTTTACCTGTGTAGGTACGTGTGTGGTCCTACGTGTGGTACCTTTTTGGGGCTATAAAAAAGTCCTTATTGTCTTTTAATGGTCTTGTGACCTAAAATAGAAAAATACATGAAGGTTTACAGTACAGAGGATAGAAGTAACATTTAAAAAGGGTTTGAAGGTGTTTGGCATACCTACTTGTCCGCCATTTTGTTTTATTTTTTTTATAATCACTTTGATTGTTTTAATAATCAATCATCTATGCAATCACACTAATATTATAAAGGCGAAAGTTTGTGAGTGTGTGAGTGTGTGTGTGTTTATATGTTTGTTACTTCTTCACGCTCTAACCGCTGAACCGATTTAGATGAAATTTGGTATAGAGATAGTTTGAGTCCCGGGAAAGGACATAGGCTACTTTTTATCCCGATATTCCCACGGGATCGAAACTTATGCGGGTGAAACCGCGGGGCGCAGCTAGTAAGATATAATTTAACAAATCCAAAAAAATATGGATGTGACGTGATTAACTTTGAACGTAAATATCTCGAATTTTGGCCCTATTATGTTTTCTGTGTCCATTGATGTCAGCCATTGATTTTTAAAGGTATCATGTGTGACCACCATTTTGAAAAAAAAAACAAAATGGCAGGCAGGTACGTATGCCAGGCTCCATATAAAAATCTTAAATCCCTTTTCAAGTCCGTAGGATAAGAGCAAGTGTTTTTACTTCAGCTTGCAAGATTTGACCATACATACTAACAGGACAAGTCAAATAAAAGCTTCGAAAATGTAAGAAGCTTGACGAAGATTTTGGTAATCCCAATGACATATAGCGTCGAAAAATTCATCCGCATCGCTGTCGGTTGGTAATGTACCCAAGAGACTGGCGGCATTACCACGTTGTATGGCAATGCTTAGCCTTTGGCCAAGGTAAAAGCCAGCCCTTGGGTCACGGGTAGTGTCAACCAGCCGTTTTGAAATTTCCTTAAAAAAGACCATGAGCACTCGGAATAAATTGTTAATCAAATTGATAAACTACGTCTATTTGCTGTGTCATAGCCACTTCATATAACTGTCAAAGAATGATTGATTATACGGAAACTTGACGATAGTAAACAATTTTATAAACAAGAAAGTAATTTCCCTGACATGAAGTAAATAAATAAATGGCCGCTAAGTACCTGTAACACCATGTTAGATTATGTCTGTAATTTTACAGGCTTCTGTTGATTATTTAATTGGACAATTTATAACACCGCCGCTGACATGACACACTTTTTACCCCAAAAAATTAAAAAGTTTTACACGCGGTATTTCATCCCGACTTACTAAATAATTCAAAGAGCCATCAGAAACATTGCAAAGAACTTCATAACACACCAAATAACATATTAATAATCCTTTCAAATATGATAAATTGACAAAAGCGTTGAAAACGGAACAATTTGCGAGCATCCCTAATGAAATTGTTAATAATTACGAAACTAGCGTCAATAAATTAATATTTGCGGGGGATTGTGTTCATAAAGTATATTTAATACTATTGATTTAGTACCTACTGTGTTTCGAAGTTCGGCGAATATTGTACTAGCAGGTATAATGTGGGTTTACGAGAGGATGTGCGCTGGTGTGGCATAATCAGTATTTAGGCTACGTTTCCACCAGAGATGAGCGAGGATGCGTATCGAGGGATGTGTGTGAAACCAACCAATAACATCGCTTCATTTTTAGGGTTCCGTACTTCGAAAAGAAAAAACGGAACCCTTATAGGATCACTTTGTTGTCCATCCGTCTGTCTGTCTGTCAAGACCCTTTTTCTCAGGAACGCGTTGAGGTATGAAGCTGGAATTTATATCAAATACTCAGGTTTTGGAGCTGTGAAAAATCAAACTTCTAAACCAACGCAATCAAAAGATACACCCGTTTATGCCGCAAATTTCCGCATTTTTTTTAGAATCAAAACCTACAGGGTACAGTCAGCATCAAAAGTCGATTAACACTATCATTTTTACATGTTATTAAATTGACAACAACTTTTTTCAATAAACTGATTTTTAACTTTTCACATAATATACAAGAGTATATATTCTAAAAATATTTCTTCTGCTGCAATTTTGAACAAATATTTTGCTCAATAACTAAGATTAAAAAAAACTGAAGTGTTAATCAACTTTTGATGCTGACCGTACTTCCCGTGAACTCAGAATCTTGAAATTTGTACGAAGCAACGTCTTATAGCACAGATAAAGAAAACATTGCGAAAACTGTAAATTTTTAGTTACATCATATAATAAAAATATTTTAAAAAGGTTTGTACAGAACCCACGGTGCACGAGTCCGACTCGTAATTGGCCGGTTTTTAGAGCAGCGTTGTTATTGGTTTGTTTTACACACATCCCTCGCTACGCATCCTCGCACATCTCTGGTGAAAAGACAGCCTTAGGGTTCCCGCTGCCCAGGCCTTTTGTCTATGAAAGGGAGTTCACCGTGATCCACCACGCGGACCCAGTGCGGGTTGGTGCATGTCAGATGTGTTAGAATTTTCGCTTCAAGGACATGCCGGCTTCCTTAAGATGTTTTACCTCTGACAGCAAACCAAGAATCAACCCAACAGCAACCTTATAGGGACGACTATAAAGATCATTGTTATTTTGACAGCGATACAAAATCAAAGGTAGAATATTTGTGAAAGGACTATGGAGCCGTCAGATCAGTATACATGACATGTTTACCATAATCAGCTAATAATGTTCCCACTGTTGAGGGGGTGGGCCGTAATCCACCACGCGGGCCCTGTGCAGGTTGGTAAATGTCAGACGTCTTCGAATTTTCGGTTCAAGGACATGCCGGTTTCCTCACGATGTTTTTCTTCACCGTTTTGAGAGCAGTGGTGATGAAATAATTTACACAAAGTAAAGCGCCTGTCTGGGTTCGAATCTACGACCTAAAATTCGTAAGTCGCTGCCATTTAAGTCCTTTGAAATCACATCACATCACACTAATATTATAAAGGCGAAAGTTTATGAGTGTGTGCGTATGTGTGTGTTTGTATGTTTGTTATTTCTTCACGCTTAAACGGCTGGACCAATTTTGATAAAATTTTGTATAGAGGTAGCTGACACCCTGGATTAACATATAGACGATTACTTTTCATCCCGATATTCTCAAGGGATCGACATTTACGCGGGTGAAACTGCGGGGCGCAGCTAGTCATATATAAAGATAATTGACTACGAACACATTCTTCTATCAATAAAAAATCAGAAAAAGTAAATGTACCGAGTATTTGCCTACCCTTTCAGTAATAGAATTATTCGAAGTACTTCACTTATTGAACTTTTCCAGGCAGCCAGCCTTGGAAATTGATGGAGCTTGATAAATAGTACCGAATGTACTGAATGTAGGCGTACTTAAAAATATATTGCTTCAGTACTTTTTATTCACAGGTACTTACTACCTACTTAAAAGTCCTCCAGACCGTATTTCAACGATCGTGTCTAACCTTCGGCGCGGAAGATATTAGGTCCTTACATATGAAATTGGCGTTTTTCGTACTGGCCACTTTAATCACGAATTTCTCCTCTTTGGTAAGGAATTCCAAATTCAAATTTGTACAGCTATTTACTCATGTATTTGTGCTTCGATGACCGTCATTCATTTGTTTTTTTTCTTCTGTTTTTTCTGTTTGCGTCACTCATTTTACAAAATGGAAAATTTAAAATATCGCATTATTTACGAGTACGAGTTCCGCCGTGGCACTAGTGCTGCGGAAACGACTCGAAGGGTGAATGATATGTATGGCGGTCATGTTGCAAAAGAAAACACAGTTCGTTTTTGGTTCCAACGTTTTCGTTCTGGAAATTTCGACCTGCAGAACAAGCCCCGTGGACGGCCTGAGACCCAAGTTGATAATGGAGAATTGAAGGCTATTGTGGAAGCGGACCCATCGCAAACCACGTCCGAGTTAGCTGCAGGCTTCGATGTTAGTGATAAAACTGTTTTAATTCACTTGAAGCAAATTGGGAAGATTAAAAAGCTTGAAAGCACGACAACGCCAGACCACACACTGCGCAACAGACGGCTACCAAATTAGAAGAGCTTGAATTGGAATGTCTTAGACATCCTCCGTACTCCCCGGACCTTGCTCCAACAGATTACCATTTTTTTCGCAATTTGGATAACTTTTTGCAAGGGAAAAAATTCAACTCCGATGGGGCAGTCCAAATCGCCTTCAAAGATTTTATTGATTCCCGTCCGACTGGTTTTTTTAGTAAAGGGATCAATGAACTACCTATAAGATGGCAAAAGTGCATTGAAAACAATGGTTCATACTTTGATTAATTAAATATATTATATTAAAAAATATTCGACTTTTTGTTCCTTCCATACAAAACGCCAATTTCATATGTAAGGACCTAATATTATAGTGCTCAAGTGTGCACTGACGGTACTCCCTTACTTCTCCTAAAATTGTTTGTCCGAAAATCATTATCCATAACACGTTTGCTATAAACTTCTGTAACCAGTGTTCAAAAATTGGAAATTTTGTTTTACGTAATTATCTTTACTTCTTAAACTATTCTGTCATAATATCGAGTACTATAATGGTTGAATCTCCTAATTTTGCATGAAAT
Source organism: Amphipoea oculea (assembly GCA_945859645.1). Taxonomy (NCBI): domain Eukaryota; kingdom Metazoa; phylum Arthropoda; class Insecta; order Lepidoptera; family Noctuidae; genus Amphipoea; species Amphipoea oculea. Next base: position 2,550,923 of record OX243883.1, on the reverse strand, counting down.
AAATTCATATGTCCTAAGTATTGTATTATTCCGAATGTTCATTTAAATAATAAAATTGTTAGTCCTAAAACATTTGCTGAAAATCAGGTTAGGACAGAAACGAACGACAGTCATGTCTACCCTACTAGCAGGAGCAGGAGGCTGCGGGCGGGCCGCCGCGGCTGAGGCTGGCCGGCGGTGTCGTGTGTTGTCATGTGTTCATGTCTTCACTTCTGTCGGCACTCCCGGAGTGGCACTTTTTTTTGTTTGTTTGATTACTATGTATGTTTGTGTGTATGGGGGAAATCTCTGAAAGTACCAGTCGGATTTGAAGAAATCCCTTAGCCTAATTCTGGAAGAAGACTATCTAAAAGTCAAAATACATTATAGGTACTTAAAGGTCAGTTACTTTGGTGATAAAATCGTATAATTTTAGGTGACCTTTCAAAAATATACATCTTATGGCCGTAATTATCTATTACTGAGCATAATTTAATTATAAACAGGTACGAGGATTTCAATGAACCTATTTTTGGATTTTATGAATTATGTATATATTGACCGCAGCGATATTCTTGTATCCAACCCAACTGTCCAAAGGGGTAATTGCGTAACACAATAATGAAAGAATTTTAGTATCTAGTGCAAATAGTTCCAAATAAAACAAAAACCTCATCAATGTCAATGTGCATGTTAAGTGGTCGCCAGGGTCGCGGGTTGTTCAAAAGAGTTACCACGGCCCCTGGAACAGGCAACTCAAGGAACACGGGTGGGTTTTAGTCAATAAAAAGACTCAAATGCCCTCCCTCCCGCTCCGCCCAGAGAAGGTATCAGAAAATTTGCCACCCAAAAAAAAAATGGTGTGTAATGTGGTTTTGCATGATAGTTAAAATGTCAAGTTTAATGGTTTTATCACAAGGCTTAGCAGAGCATGGAGCTTAATCCCAAGCTAAAAAGAAACACCAAAAGAAACTCAGAGACCACAATCTCTTTTCAAAGTCCAGACATAATCTTGGTCCGACCATGTAGATTAGTGGTTGGTGGTCCTTCGAGCCGGATGTTGGCGATTCTTTTGAGGTGTTATAAATAAAATAGTGGACTGTATTAATAGGTATGGTTCGTATATTGAACACAATGACGCGCGCCTCTCTTTAATATGGTATGTAACACAAATGTTATAGTTGGTTAAATCTCACATTTCCTATGATAGTCAGTCATAATCGACGGTAAAGGTCACTGCCCACTATTCTGTTTCAAACGCGTGGCCGTTACAAATGAGCCTCCATAACATGAGCATCAAACACGAACGAAGGCTCGTTTCAAACAATACAACGCCTACTACTTAACGTTGATGAAATGGTCTAGTAGGCGTTCTTCATAAAGTTTCATAATGTGCCGATACTGTACCTACCTACCGATGTAATGGGTTTGGGCCCGGTATTCACCAAAGCGGAGAGGAGAGGAGACAAGAGGAGATGTGCTGCGAATCAGGCAGGTTATATCCATCAAAACGGAGAGGAGATGCGTAGCGGAGAGGAGATGCGAGCTGTGCGTAGCGGAGATGACTCTTTCGGGTGTGTGAGGCGCGGGGAGAAGGCGTCGCCCGCCCGGCCGAACGGCTACACACATCTCCGCTCTGCCGCGCCGCTTGCTCGCTCGCGGCACGAAATTCTATAGAAAAATTAGACATCTCCTCTCCCAGTGGCGTGCATTGGTTTTCAGAATAGGTAGGCACTAGGCCAGGTCTAGTCTAGGCAAACGCGGTCACTAATCAGAAAAAAAAAGTGAGGTCAAGTGTGGTTATTTGAGTAGGCATGCCTACTTAAGGGCGATAAATTGCGAAGGTCGAACGTCATGTTATTACGCGTGAGACGTACGTATTTTTAATTTTGTCGTATTAACTTGAACGAGTAAAGACCAATGACAATGTGCGAATAGTACGAGAGCCGAGTAGGCAGACGTCGACTGCCTACTGCCGCGCGTGTTTGTATGAAGATTATGTTTTTTGTTTAGGTATGATAATTTAGTGAGTTTCTTAATTGTGGGAAACACACACTAAAATGTAATTGACAGGCTTATGTTTATATATCGAAGTAGGCACTGCTTATATGCCTATATGCAATGCAAGCCACTGTCCTCTCCTCTCCTCTTGATCCGTTTCCACCGAAGCTAAGCGAAGAGGAGCTGTGGAAATAACGAAATCTGACTGGTTACTCAAAACACATCTGCTTTCGTCTCCTCTCCTCTCCGCTTTGGTGGATACCGGGCCTTAAATGGCCTATACTTAAATTTATTTTACGCTAAAGTGCTAAAAGGATCTTACTCTTGAATGACATTGTTAGGGAGACGCTCTTGGTAAACAAATTGTGAAATTGTTTTGTGTAAGTAATTGTATTGAAAAAACCGGCTAAGTGCGAGTCGGACTCGCACACAAAGGGTTCCGTACCATCGTAGAATACTTATTTAACACAATTTTTTTTAAACACGTTTGGAGATCCTTAATTTTTTTTTTATTATTTGTTGTAATAGCGGCAATAGAAATACGTACTGTGAAAAATTCAATTCTCTGCCTATTACGACAGACGGACGGACCGCAGAGGCTTAATAATATTGTTCTATTGGCACCGTTTGGGTACGGAACCCTAAAAACAAAATGGCGGCGTTCCTATTTGGCCACGCGCAAAAAAGTCCTTGTATAGCTGCATTATTATTACTCTTTACAAATGTTTTGACATTCATGTGTGAAATACTTAAAACTAATATAGAATCAAGCTCTACTCACCCAAATCTTCATTCGTTGTTTCAGTCCAGCCAACCTGGCAGATCACGTTGTCCAAAACCACTGCGAAAAGCAGCGCGCACCACGCCACTTTCGCGCCTAATCCACCCGCCATTTCGCGTTCAATGGCGGACTGTCATTTTGACGTAACGTTCTACATTGTCTTTTGTCGCACTATGAAGGTTTGTACCTGAAATGAAAATGTTTCATATTATTTCTACTGTGCAATAATTGACTCTCAGTCTGATATTCCGGGAGTAAAGAACAAGGTTACACGCTCAGTTTGGTGATTTATGTTCGCATTCGTCAAAATGTAGGGTACAGCTGATTTTTTTTTTCGCGATTTCATGTTTGGTCCCATAGTAAAAGTTGTTCATAATGATGAGTACAATGACCCCTTAAGAGGAAAACGGTGATTAAAATTTCACGGTGCATACAGCAGCCCGACATTAATCATTGGGCAGTCGCCCACCAGATACGACCCCCGTCTGGTCGGAGGATGCTTCAGGTGTCAATTTTATTCCACGAGTAAAAATTAACTGTCGATTGAAAAAAAAACCCAACCTATGAACTTGAATTCCTAAATGCAAGTTAACATGCAGATCCACAACCTTACGTAAAGGTTAATATGGCCATAACATTAAAAATAACGTGCCCTTGGCCAGCTCTGTTATAAACTTATAATATTTGTTGGTGAGAAACAAAAGGTACCTAAATTAAAATGCTTTGACGTGATTCCTAGACGTGTCAGTTGGTTAGAGCTATGTTTTAGTTGTGGCTTCGCTCGGTAGTAGCACACCCCGGACACTCGATACAACGCTCGCAAAATAATTACCTACTACCACTACATTGACAAATGACGTTTGTATACGTGTAAATGTGTGCGTGAAATCTAGTAGCACAGTATAAATATACAGTAAGTTATCTAAGGCCGCCCGCCGAGTTATTAGCCTACTCTTGCGTTGATCCCCAGGGTTGTCACTTTTACTTTTAGTTAATATTTTCGAACAAGCAGCACTTGATCTAAATTTATGTAATAAAAAAGCATATTATGATTGAATATTTTACCAATTTATAAATTTAGTAAAAATAAAAAGCCTTTATTCACATAACATTTATAATAAGTACTAAGTTACAAATTTGATACCGAGAAAATTTTTCTCCTTCTTCTGCACGTCCGGAACGCGTTATTATTATTTGTTAATGTAAAGTAAATTCTCATTCTTATGTAAAGTTTTTGTAAAAAGCTTTTGGGAAAGCATGGACCTTAAATTCTATATCATTCAGTTGATCGTAAATTGACCGGCCAATTTTAATGTTGATGTGGTCCTTTTCGAACGCTTTGCGAAACACCTGCTCCATCCTCCATCGACAAAATCATCAGGCGGGATCATGAGTAAATTTCGATCTTTGCCGTAATTCCTGTAATGGGTGTATAAGACACCATATTTGGATTGAACAACACATCCGACAATAGAAAAAATAATAATTTTAATAGTAATTAATTTGCAATATTAATTATTGTGGAATTGCCCTTATTACATCTATACGCGACAAATACGTTTACCTAAACGATGTTTCGAACTCAATCCTCTGTTTTATAGTAAAACTAGACTTCTTAAAATAAACTTTAAGTATCTCTAAACATAGTATTCAGAAAGTAAATTTGGGAATACATTTATATGGCAAAATGCGACTCGGCTACGCTCTTAATAAAGCAAATAAACTGTGAAATAAACAATACAATAAGTACCACATTTTCTAATAATATTTAAGTGAATATAAGTAGGTACTTACATTTCTGGTTGAGTAGGAACTATGAAGAATGATAAGTCCGGGTTTGCGAAATCATTATTGAGGCACCCGAAAACACTACCTACAATATTTGTTTCCCTTTTTTGAAGTCATGATACTCGTAATTTAAGTGGCCGCCGCCGGCGAGAGTTGACGAACGCAAGCGGTCATGTAGCGTACGCGCGTGCTCAGTCGCGCTGCACAGCCCGCACTGCCGCCACCTTATTCCCTCATATATTATGCTAGCGTATGCGTGAAATCGCGTGCCGACATGGCGCGCGGCGCGCACGCACACATTCAAACCGAGAGCGGCACGTTTGTATGAAGATGTTTTACTGTATACTTATACCACACCCCGGACACTCCATACAACGCTCGCAAAATAATTACCTACTACCACTACATTGACAAATGACGTTTGTATACGTGTAAATGTGTGCGTGAAATCTAGTAGGGCTGGCTGGCAGTACTCGGCCAGTAGTGCGTAGGCGGCGGCGCTCATAGAGTATTGGCGGCGCTGCCCGAAAACGTATGCAACAATGGGGCGCCGCGCGCCGCGACACTAGGTACTCGCAGAATTCTAATTAATAACATTTCTATTGTACTACTTTTCAAGTCGAAGAACGAATAGAACGTGAAAGAAAGAGACATAACTAAGACAATAAAGAGAGAGAGCAATAATTTAATAGTTGATATGTTAATATTACGGAAGTTTTAATTGTTCTAAAACGAAGAAAACTTGGAAAATAAACGAATAATAGAGAAAATTATGAAAATAAATTATCACAACACTGGCTTAACTTGTTTGTCTGTAATATACTAGCTTTTATTTTTTATGGGTTTAAAGGATATTTGAGTTGCTGTTCCTTACCTTCTTTCATGTTTCGGGAACCGAAAGAAACTCCTGTCTTTATCGTTCCTCGATGATGATAAGCATCCAAATAATGCACAATATCGTGATTAACACAAAATATAAAACTTTTAAAAATTAATGTGTTCGTGTCAGCTGTAGGTAGGTACAGCGCTGCGGTTCTTGTGTATGCGAGCGCCATTGTTAAAGAGCAGGCGACGAACACATCGAAGTGCGGGGTGAGGTGCGGTAACTGATGTTAGTGCGGGGAAGGGAGTGGCCATTCTGTACGTAGTACTTTAAGTATTCTGTGCTTATACTGTGCTAGTAGGGCTGGCTGGCAGTACTCGGCCAGTAGTGCGTAGGCGGCGGCGCTGCCCGAACGTATGCAACAATGAAGCGCCGCGCGCCGCGACACTAGGTACTCACAGAAGTCGAAGAACGAATAGAACGTGAAAGAAAGAGACATAACTAAGACAATAAAGAGAGAGAGCAATAATTTAAATATTACGGAAGTTTTAATTGTTCTAAAACTATGAAAACTTGGAAAATAAATGAATAATAGAGAAAATTATGAAAATAAATTATCACAACACTGGCTTAACTTGTTTGTCTGTAATATACTAGCTTTTATTTTTTATGGGTTTAAAGGATATTTGAGTTGTTGTTCCTTACCTTCATTCATGTTTCGGGAACCGAAAGAAACTCCTGTCTTTATCGTTCCTCAATGAAGATAAGCATCCAAATAATGCACAATATACAACCATCGTGATTAACACAAAATATAAAACTTAAAAAAAAATGTATTCGTGTCAGCAGTAGGTAGGTACAGCGCTGCGGTTCTTGTGTTTGCGAGTGCCCTTGTTAAAGAGTCGGCGACGGAAACCTCGAAGTGCGGGGTGAGGTGCCGTAACTGATGTTAGTGCGGGGAAGGGAGTGGCCTTTCTGTAATTCTGTGGTAGTAGCTTGATCAATCAATCAATATCTCTTATTGCCTTGAAATAAGATTTAATTTTCTTTGGCAATCAGCGGTCTGTATGGCAAAATACATATTTAAAAAAATACCTATATTAAAAGTTACTGAAATCGATTCAGTAGTTAATTATGAACAAGCTTCTTTCAGGACCATTTGTGCTCACTAGTTCCCTTAGTAGTTCCTTTGAAGGAACGTGACACCTTGTATAAAGTCAAAAGTCAAGGTCAAAGCATTTATTTCAAATAGGCACATAAAAGGCACTTTTGAACGTCAAAAATTATCTTAAAATAGAATTGATTCTAGTCGCCCATTCCAAAAGGTAGTTTTCGTATGGAGAAGAATGGGCAAGAAACTTCACCGTTACTCTTTTAAAACGTTTTAGGTACAATATTTTGCATGGGTACATTAATTATATAATAACATGTGAGGACGATGCACCTACAATAAAATTACTATACCACAATAGGTAAAAGAATTAAAAACGAAACTATGACATATAAATTAATTATCTGATAGATACATGGTGCTCACATATTTATACATTATTTGGAGAAGTAAACAGGAAAACGACAAGTAACCCACATAACCAATAATATTTTCTTATTTAATGATTAATCAGTAATTACCAACGTAAATAATAAAGGTAGGTAGTTTATTACATTTTGATTGTATTTTATTTCTAACTAGCTGCGCCCCGCGGTTTTACCCGCATAAGTTTCGATCCCGTGGGAATATCGGCATAAAAACCTATGTCCTATGTCCTTTTCCGGGACTCAAACTATCTCTATACCAAATTTCATCTAAATCGGTTCAGTGGTTTAGGCGTGAAGAGGTACCAAACATATACTTAAACACACACACACACACTCACAAACTTTCGCCTTTATAATATTAGTGTGAAGTGTGATAGTGTGACTAGCTTCTGCCCGCAACTTCGTCCGCATGAAATTTCACCCTACCCCCATTCACCCTCTTAGGGGTGGAATTTCGAAAAACCCTTTCTTAGTAAATACCTGCTCTTCACTAAGAACACACCCTCCAAATTTCATGTCTCTAGGACCAGCGGTTTAGGCTGTGCGTTGCTATATCAGTCAGTCAGTCAGGACATTGAATTTTATATGTATAGATTTTTTATTAGGTTTGTTAACATGTTGACGGTAAATTGGAAGATCTCGAAAACGATATACCTAACTCTACATAACATACATAATCAGCCTATAATGTTCCCACTGCTGGGACGCAAGCCTCCTCTCCATGAGAGGGGGTGGGCCGAAACCCACCACGCGGTCCCAGTGCGGGTTGGTAGATGTCACATGTCTTCGAATTTTTTGTTCTAGAACATGCCAGTTTCCTCACGATGTTTTCCTTCAATTTTTTTGAGTTTTATTCGTCTAACCCTATCAAAGCCAGACCCGACCCGAAAAATTATAATCTTTACAAAAGCGTACCGCCTCAAGGCACAGCCGTTATATAAAATAATTCCTCCAAAACCAAATTAACTCAATTTTATAACGTAACAATGTTTCCATCGCAATTTACTTGAAAATACAATGTGTAATAACATCGTTGTCAGAACTAAATCAACCGTCTACTACAACATGAAATCTAGATAAGATCTTTTAAACAGTCCTTGGCTTGACCTAATGGAAAAACGAGGGTTTAAGGCTACCTGCCTTTTGGTGCTAAAAGACTTATAGATGACGAATTGACGAGACATTGGTGGCTACGCTACACAGCCTGGCTCATCGGCGTAATGTTGCTTGCCTGTCGGTCTTCTACAGACTGTACTTCGGAGAGTGTGCGCAGGAGCACTACGACCAATGGGGCAATTGCGTACCACATTATTAATGGGAATCGGTTTCATTTTGACAGTTTAACAACATTCATTGCGTTATTTACGTGTTGAGCAGACAAATTTTTCGAACTTATGAACCAATGGATTAGCAATTTGCTTCAAAATGATTCTGATTCCGATTGATAGTGAGTTACGCAATTAGGGTGCTGATCCCACCATCGACCTTTTATTACCGGACTACCAGACGTACTGCAGCGGACCGTCCACACTTGGTTGATGTCCCGACCAGTCGTACTCAACGCTTCTTCTCCACAATTATTATGCGCACAGTCAAAGTGTGGGACTCTCTGCCGGCGTCTGTGTTCCCTTCCACATTTAATCCGTCTGACTTCAAAGCGAGAGTGAACAGGCATCTTCTGGATACGCTCGTTCCATCATACACCTCATCCATCGCTTTCCATCAGGCGTGATCGAGGTCTAGAGCAGGCCCATTCAACAATAAAAACAAATAAATATGTGCAAACAAAGGCTCATTGCAGACAGTAAGTAAGTAAAAATAAGTAAATAAAAATTAAGTGTACCTAATTGAATAATATTATGTATATTTTAAGTCATAGAAATAAAACTAAAAGATTCGGCTTTACTCCTTAACTGTACTAATGATGAAATTTGACAGCGGGTCCAGTCGACCAATTCAAAATTTGACTTGGTCGACTGGACCCGCGGTTCCAGTTCGAGTGGGTCCAGTTGACCAAAGACCCTTACATACATTCCACAGTTGAAATGTATGAAACAAGAAACCATGCCCACTAAAACGGAGCCGAACTGACCCGAGCGAACCCGAGCGGGCCCGAGACGCGAATATAGTGGAAATCTAATTTTTTTTATCTCTCCACTTCTCCGCTCTAATGGAAAGGGAGCCTAATAACGTAGTATTAAATAAGTTTTATTAGAAACTCAATCGGCTAGGCGACTTTAATAACTAACTTAATTTTAGAACATAACTTTGTACCTAATTATGTTACTTTAATAAATCAAGGTCAACATTAATCGAATACGCCGTAGGTAAATTGAATAGTAAGCTATTCTACGGAGTTTTTGAATTAAGTAGTTCGTGAAACTTCACAGACATGTTGAATATGTAATCTAATCATAACAAAATTATTATAATGCCGCAGGTTTGTGGAAATTAAAAAAAAAATCTGTGGTCCGGAGACGCGTAAAAACTTCATTCCTGACGGGGGTCAGTAACGAAATTTTTACGCAATATCCGCAGGAACGCACACTTGTATACAATAGAAAGAAATAGAGAGGGAGAGAAAGTGTGAATTTAATACGAGTTTTTTATACAGAGCCATCTAGTATACGTTTTTAGAAACTCTCATAAAGTTATCGCCATCTTGGATTTGTATTTTGACGTTGCTATCAGCTCTAGCACCCACGATAACCATGAAAACGACACCCGCGACGAAAAATTTTAAAATTATCACAACCGCCATCTTAGATTTCATTTTCACCCCACTATCGGCTTTAGCACCCCCGAAAATCATGAAAACGACACCCATGATGAAAAATTAGAAAAATTTGAGAGGCGCCATATTGGATTTTCGAATTGACCTCACTAAAATATATCCTATGACATTTGGCAATACTGTACTGTGAAATGGCCTTGAGTATTTTTGACACACGTGATGAATCCACGGTAAAAAAATACTACCGATATTTATATTTGAGCATAACAAACAACTTATGGTTAGCCTTTTATGCTGACTCTACATATTTTATTTTAGAGCGCAGTGGAATGCATTCCTGGAACGCAGTGGAACAACCCAAAATTTCTTCACTACTGTAATCTATGTACAAAATACTGCCTCTCATTGAAGCCGTGGCAGATATTTTTAAACCACCTTATATATAGAAGTTAATAAATAAGCTTTCTCCAAGAATAAGACGACCAAATAATGCCCAAAAGGTACTCTCAAAATGACTTAAGTTAACACCACCTTATCATACGCTTCCCGAATCACACACTAAGTTAAGCCATCCAAATTAAATCCAGCAGTCACTTCTTAGAAAATTACAAACGAACAAACATTCAAGTAATCTAAAACTAAGTTTGTGACGTCAGAAGTCAGGTACCAGAAGTTTAATTAATGGTACACAAGTTGAAATAACTTCGGAGTTAGTTACCTACTTGTAAACAGATAATTTCTGTATCTTATAAACTTATAAAGGTTGTAAAATGTCAACTAGTGGGGTAATTCCGTAGTCACTTACCTATATATCTGGGTAAAAAGGTAAGTTAGTCAGTAAGGAATTAATAGCAAGATTAATTAGCTTTACTGATGGTGTTACGATAGCTATCAAACTAGATAAGATAAAGGTGGATGATGAAATCAAAACCAAAAGTCATTTATTCAAACTAGGCTGAGAATCACCCAAAGGGCAATGGAGATGGCTATACTTGGAGTTTCTCTACGTGATCAAATCAGAAATGAAGAGATCCGCAGGAGAACCAAGGTAACCTACATAGCCCGAAGAATTGCCAAACTTAAGTGGCAGTGGGCAGGGCACATTGCTCGCATAACAGATGGCCGATGGGGCCGAAAGGTTCTGGAGTGGCGACCGCGTACCGGAAGACGTAGCGTTGGAAGGCCTCCCACAAGGTGGACCAACGACCTTGTGAAGGCCGCAGGAACTCGTTGGATGCGAGAAGCACAAAACCGGTCGAAGTAGAGGTGCTTGGGGGAGGCCTATGTCCAGCAGTGGACGTCTTTCGGCTGAAATGACGATGATGCTGAGAATCAGCACTTTTCGAACGTCAAAATTACAAAAGACAGTCCCCCAAAACGCCCGCCCTTCACTACTTCCTAGTGCTTTCGCTGGGGAGAAGAAGTGGCGCAACAAACTCCCCAGCAGCACAGCTGTCTGTTCAGTTAGAAAATACACATCATCAATTACAGTATTCGTAATTATAAAGCCAATGGTTCATCTGCAATGGGAAATTTACGATCCGATTCACCCTGTCCCTCCCTGTCCCAAGCGGTGCGGTGCTCGAACCCCGCGTGGTTTATAAGTTTTATGCTCCAGCAGAAGGCCTTCAATTATTAATCCTTAGTATGCCGAAACGTGGATCACAATGATTTTGTAATTGTTTCTGTAATAGGGTATTTTCCTGGGTAAAAAAATAATAATCAGATTTAGTCCGTCAGTTAGATTATCGAAAAATAATGGACCCTTATTTTTTCTTTTGTCAATCAAACAAAAAATGACAAAGATAAAGCGCGTCAAAATTTGGGAGTGGGGGGTCGTGACGTCACGCCGTGCTAAAAAGTGTCGCACGGCGTGACGTTACGCGGAACCTTAACGGGCGATATCTTCTTAATTTTTTATATAATTGACAAAAGAAAAAATAAGGGTCCAATATTTTTTGATAATCTAACTGACGGACTAATTAGATTTTTTAGGAAACTAGCCTATTACGGCATTCAACCGGCCTTTGTCCAGCAATGGCTAATAGAAAAATAATTTAAAAAAAAAACCGGTTAAGGCATGAACAGGATAGCCCGGTGAAGCCTGCAGCCGACAACCTCCTAGGTTGACCTTTTTTTTTTCTCTCGCGGTGGAAATCCTCATGGACTTCCTCTATCGTGGCGGTGACAGAGGGGCATGCCGGACTCTTACCGGCTAAAACCACCGCGGTGTTCCACCTCTACCTATGGCCGGGGGTGCGGGATACGCATAAGCATTCACCGCTCCCCCGACAGGCCTCGACCGCGCGATCCAAGACACAAAAACTCAACACTGACCAAGTCTCTTCTTCTATCTAGGATTATCACAACTATGTTGATGTCGGCTTCCATTCTAACTGGATGCAGCTAAATACCAGTATTTTACATGGAGCGACTGCCTATCTGACCACCACAACCCTGTTCCTGGGTAATACGATACCCCTTGTTTTCAGACTTTTGAGCTTCTGACAATGCGTACGGACTGTCAAAGATCTACGAATGACAGCCAGGACTAACGGCTTACTGTGCTTTCCGAAGTACGAAGGAGTCTCGATATATAACAGATCGTAACCCATCCACGAACCGACCGCAGAGAGCGTAGATTAACCTTCGTTCGGCCCGTGTGGCCGTTATTATTTAGCCCCGAGTTCCCAAAGTTCATATAGATATGCTAAAGTTACTCTGGTGTGCAATTAAATCGACAATAATGTCCAACAATACACAAGTCTAGACGGGACAACACACAATGAAGTTGCAAAAAAAAAAACACATTTACAAAGCACCAATTTTTTCTGCACCGACATGCACTATCAACCTCTTTAACTGTGCTTTATCTACACCCCAAAAGACCCACTAACAAATGAATCCATTATACACTGTCGTGCATAAAAACCGTACCACAAACAGCGAAGTGAGCTGTAAAAACAGTTGACCCGTTTTCATAGATTTTTGCGACGGCCCATTCATGGTCAGATTAACTGGGGTAACATACCCCCGCAATGTATGTTAATGCCCCCTATCACTGTCCGACAGCGAAGTGTTATTTGCATTGTATCGAATACGCTGGGGGAATCTGGGGGAGTAGGGGTGTGGTGTCACTGATAGCGGGGCGAAAGCGGATGAAAACGGGGATTTTTTTGGTGGTTGAATAAATAGAGAGGAACTATTGTGTTTTTTGAAGTATTGGGTGTATTTTTGCATTGAAAATGTGAGTGTGGTAAAGTGGGACGCCTAAATTATTATTTAAAACTAGCTTCTGCCCGCGACTTCGTACGCGTGAAATTTCACCCTCTTAAATTTCGAAAAACCCTTTCTTAGTGGATACCGAGTAGGTATCCACTAAGAAAGAACACACCTTCACAAAGAACACACCCTCCAAATTTCATGTCTCTAGGACCAGCGGTTTAGGCTGTGCATTGATATATCAGTTAGTCAGGACTTTGAATTTTATATATCGTTGATTATTGGAAAAATGACATTTCTTGCTATTTTTTTTTTTTTAATAACGCCATTTTTCTATTTGACCGACGATATATAGATGAAGTCTTTCTACAAAACAAAATGTTAATTTCTTTACTGAAACTAATACTATACCGAATAGTAACAGAAGGATAAAAATAACAAAAATGCAGAAAACATGTTCTTACTTCGTCCAACTAAAGATTAATAAGGTAAAATTGTTACTTTTATGCACACTAAGTCACTAAAGTACAGTTTGATTTCGTACTTTCACTATTACAAATTGGTTGTTACTATAAAAAAACTTACAACAACTATGTACTCCATATTTTCTAACCCTGTTTATGATCCATCGTAAAATATAGAATGTGTCAGCAGGAACAGTTTCAGCTTATAAGCTAGCCATAAACCATTTGATTGAACCCATAAACTGACGTTAACTTCTAAACGTAAACATGTCAAAACCTTTTTTAACTTCTTTATGGGATTATCGTGATATCTTAAAGTAAAAAAAGATGTCTAATAAAGGTGTCCGGAGATTTACAAATTCTTTTTTTTTTTATTATAATAAAAGGGGGTTTTTGTCCACACGGATATGCCAACCCCATCGTACCTTATTAAACTATTTAACTATATTACAAATTCGTTTACTTCTAGTGAAAGAAATCTGGTTTAACCATCAGAAGTTTTGCTCTGCAATATAAAGGGGCTGGGGAGTTTGTTGCGCCACTTCTTGCCCCCCAGCGAAAGCACTAGGAAGTGGTGAAAGGCGGGCGTTTTGGGGAACTGTCTTTTGTCATTTTGACGTTCGATAGGTGCTGATTCTCAGCCTAGTTTGAATAAATGACTTTTGATTTTGAAAGCTTTATCCCTAATCAGGGCTGTGGACATCAGCCAGAGACGTGACAGGGTATTGCACATACAGGGCAGGTACTGAAGCTCCGTCGAACACGGACGTGTGTGAACTAGTTCATATAAAATGTACACACCGATATTTTGTGAGCCACTCACGGAGCACGGACCGTCCATGTCCCGGGTACGGCCCTGATAGTGTGTGACACCTTAAGCCCAGGTACGACGGGCACGTTTTTCCCGCGGCGATTTTTTTCTGCGCAATAGATTTTCAACACACTGCTTACCGCCGAGAGTTTAAAATCCATCAGTGTTTTTTTTACGGGACTGCGCTGTTGGATTCTCAATGCTCAGCTCAAGACCGAGAGTTCAAAACCCAGTGCGCGATTAAATCCCGCCGCGATATTTTTTCTTCCATGCAAACGTGGGCCTGTTATGAGCGGATTATTATTTTAGCCATAGTCATTCATGATCAGCAAGTTATGACTTCTGCTTGAATAAATTGTAGAAACAATACAAAGGTTCAGTTTCAATTCTAATCCATACTAACATTATTAATTCGAAAGTAACTCTGTCTGTCTGTATGTTACCTTTTCACGCTTAAACCACTGAACCGATTTAGATGAAATAGGTATAGAGATAGTTTGAGTCCCGGGAAAGGACATAGGATAGTTTTCATCCCGATATTCCCACGGGATTGACACTTATGCGGGTGAAACCGCGGGGCGCAGCTAGTAAAATATAAAAATATTATCGATTTTTTAAACCAACAATAGAAATGCTTTCAAAAGATAATGTAATACAAGTAAAAGGAATTAATATTCCTTTCACCTCTGAACTAACTGTTATCATAACGCGTTATGATAACATCAATCAATCAATCAACTTAGCCTATCGCAGTCCACTGCTGGATATAGGCCTCTCCCAGGCTGCGCCGTAACACCCTGTCCTCCGCCTTCCGGATCCAGTCTGTCCCAGCCACCTTATTGAGGTCATCTGTCCATCTAGCTGGTGGGCGTCCCACACTACGCTTGCCGATCCGCAGACTTGGTGCTTGAACACGTTGACTCGCGGGCGCGGTGGCGGGCGCGGTCACGAAATATCAAACAAACAGCATAGTATGCAAGTGTTCATGTACAAAACGCAGGTGCGGCGAAAGTGTGCTAGCGACGGGCGTGCGACGCGCTCGTGGTTATAACAAGCCTATGATGATGTCTGTGCGTGTTTACGTCGAACTAGCGGCGGAGCGCGCAATTCACTCGCGACGTCAGATAAGTTCAATCATATCGAACTTATTTATCGCGCAAACGCCTGGCGGCCAATGTGAACACGAACTCGCCAGTCCACCGCGCCCGCAGTTCCCGCACCCGTCACCGCGCCCGCGCGTTTCTACGTGAACAAGCACTTGGTCAGTAGGTACTGTAGAGGCCGGCTGTAAAGCAAGGCTGGCTGGAAAGCCACACCTCTTTACAAGACTGGCTGGTTATATTTTAAAGTATGTTCCATTCGATCATTCAAGCGACTGTCAAATATTCTGTTAGGGTTTTTTCTATTTAGTCTAAAACTTGCCGTTGGAAGATAAGCTTCCTAAGCAATAAATGCTGTGCAAAGCTTAACGTGTTTTAATTATTTGTCGTCATCACGTCTGTTGCTACGACCCCCGTAGCCTAATCGCTATAGTACACACACACACAAATTCATCCGCTCCGCTCCCCGCTCGCAGTGACACCCTAGTCTTATCAGGCAATCCTTTATGAGTCCATTCGTCCGAGTTAGTTCCACTTCTGCATATATGTGCGGTTTTTCTTTCCATATTTATGGTCATCACAAGTTTGTGTGATAGCGTTCGTCTCGCTTTGTGTACGGTAATGCCTTTTTCAGTTTTCAGGGCAAACTTTTGGTAGAATTGGCTTTTTGTATGATGGAAGGATGTTTTCGGTTGTGAATAAGTGAATGTTTCATTTGGATCGGATGCGTTTTCAACCATATGTTTTTAAGATTCCGAACACAATGGATGCCAATGGGACCCTATAACTAAGCCTCCGTTGTCTGTCTGTCCGTCCATCCATCCGTCCACCCGTCCCCCGTCTGTCAGCGGGCTGTATCTCTCTCTCTCTAAGCGTAATAGGAAGACAGTTGACATTTTCACAGACTGTGTATTTCTAATGCTGCTATAACAACAAATAAAGTAAAAAAACCAGCTAAGTGCGAGTCGGACTCACGCACCGAGGGTTCCGTACAAACATGTTTAAAATATTTTTAATATATGATGTAACTAAAAATTTACGGTTTTCGCAATTTTTCCTTTATCTGTGCTATAAGATGTTGCTTCGTACCAAATTTCAAGATTCTGAGTTCACGGACAGTACCGTGTAGGTTTTGATTCCCTTGCGAGTGTCCAAAATTTACGGCATAAACGGCTGTGTCTTTTGATTGCGTTGGCTTAGAAGTTTGATTTTTTCACAGCTCCAAGGGACAGTAGACCTGAGTATTTGATATAAATTTCAGCTTGATAACTCCACGCATTTCTGAGAAAAAGGGTCTTGACAGACAGACAGACGGACGGACGAACGGATAACAATGTGTTCCTATAAGGGTTCTGTTTTTTCCTTTCGAGGTATGGAACCCTAAAAATTAAAGGGGGACCCATTAAACAAACGTGTTTTTTCAGCACGTTTTGCATTGTGGTATGGAACCTTCGTGTCCGAATCCGACTCGCACTGGACCGGTTTTTAAATAAATACTTTATTTACAAACCAATATTTCACAAGTAGTATCTTGTAGTACAAAGTAGCCAAAAGATCGTTGCAGCTCCATTTGGCTAGCGTATATGCATTATTAGCGTCGCCCCCGCGGCCCGCCTGCTGCCAAATAACGGGGCGCTCGCAAACGCTTCTGGAAACGCAATTTAGATAACTTTTGTATTTCCATATACTGCAGCTACGAATGAAAACGAAAAATTGTACAAGTTTTCATACAAATGAGTAGCTTGTAATTCTTCTATTGTAGAGGAATGGCGCCGATTCCCTTGTTCACAAACTAAACTAAATTTAATTTCAGTGCATCTTTTTCTATTTTATTAAGAAAAGGACAGAAGATAATTAATATTAGTTTAGACCTGTCAAATTAGTCAGTGCCTGACGTAAATTGACGTATTTTTAATAGCTAATTTTTTAATCACGTCTAAATTGTCTATGGAGTATCTTGATTTGACAGGACTAAACTAATATTTATGTTCTGTCCTTTTCTTAATGAAATAGAAGAAAAAGATGCACTGAAATTAAATTTAGTTTAGTTTGTGAACAAGGGAATCGGCGCCAATGGCGTATATTTACTAACTCATGTACAGGATGAAATTAAATTCATGGGCATCCTTTTAAGGGGTCACTGTACTCATCATTATGAACAACTTTTACTATGGGACTAAATCTAAAATCGCGAAAAAAAATCAGCAGTTCCTTGCATTTATGTTCACACTAGCTGCGCCCCGCGGTTTCACCCGCGTAAGTGTCGATCCCGTGGGGAAATCGGGATAAAAAGTATCCTATATGTTAATCCAGGTAGTCAGCTACCTCCATACAAAATTTTATCAGAATTGGTCCAGCCGTTTGAGCGTGAAGAAGTAACAAACATATAAACACACGGGGGTGTGTTTATATGTTTGTTACTTCACACACACTCACAAACTTTCGCGTTTATAATATTAGTGTGATAACTAGTTAAAATGTAGGGAAGAGCTGACTTTTTTTCGCGATTTCAGGTTTTGTCCCATAGTAAAAGTTGTTCATAATGATGAGTACAATGATCCCTTAAAAGGATGCCAATTAAATTTCACCCTGTAAAGTTGGAATGTGTTGGAACAAGCACTGGAATCCAGTTGCTCACTACGTGTTGTCGTAAGTTAGGGTTAATTTTTCCATATTATCGGAGGAAAAATTATGAATTTTTGACAGTTCTTCCATATGAAAAGTGTCAGACGTCAATTTTATTCCACGAAGAAATTATCTGTCTGTTGAAAAATCAGCCCTAGTCATGTAAAAAACCTTTCAATGAGTAATGAAAAACAAAATATTAAAAATGTACGAACTTTTTTGCAAATGCCCGGCTTTTAGTCAAAACTTGTCAAATTTCGAAATAGTAACCCTAGTTGTAAAGGCTCTCGCAGACAGGCGCGACGCGACTCTTGTAGAACAATTTAATCCTCATCATCATCTGCCTAGCCTTTCCCCAACTATGTTGGGGTCGGCTTCCAGTCTAACCGGATGCAGCTGAATACTAGTATTTTACTTGGAGTGACTTCCTATCTGACCTCCACAAACCAGTTACTGAGTATTATGATAGCCGTTGATAAGACTGGTTGTCAGATTTTCGGGCTTCTGACGACTCGTAACGACTGTCAAAGATCCACGAATGACAGTCGGGACCAACGGCTTAACTTGCTTTTCAAAGCACGGAGGGGTATCGGTATGTAAAGATGGTCACCCATCTACGGACCAACCGCGGCAGGTGTAGCTTAACCTGATCGATCGACTCGTTCGTTGGTTATTATTTAGCCACTAATTCTAATCCTAATATTATAAATGCGAAAGTACTTATGTTTGTTACGCTTTCAAATTAAAACGGCTGAACTGATTTGGATGAAATTTGGCACATGGGTAGACCATGACCTGGAGAAGGACATAGGCTTCTTTGCATACTGAATAGCAGGCGAAGTCGCGGGTAAAAGCAAGTAATACTATGAATAAGTTATTTCCCTAAAAGCATTGGAGGCTGGATTGCAAGTACTCATTTTGTAAGCACAGCCACGTGCATACCTTACACGTACGCAAAATTCAAAAGCCTTTTTCTCGTGAAATGAAAATCACAACTTTGAGGAATGAGCTATTTTATAATAAGCGTGGTTTTGATAAAACTATGTTCGTCGCAGCATAAAATTTAAATATCAATAGATATTTACATAATATAAGCTAACATATAAACTATAATAATATTTACAATTATATGAAAAAATAAACAAAATAATCATAGGGCATCAAAAAATTCGTCCGCATCGCTGTCAACAGGAACAGTGCCCAAAAGGCTGGCAGCATTGCCACGTTGCATGGCAATGCTAATTCTTTGGCCAAGAAATAGGCCAGCCCTCTGGTAACGTGAAGAGTCGACTAACCGCTTGGCGATATAAATATCAATACTTTTGAAGAAAATCGCTTTTGAATCTTGTTAAGTATTTAATGTATTTATGCTCGTGACTGTACCTAGTAGCGAGTACAGTCAGAGACAAATCGATGAAAACTGTTATAGAGATATGAGGAACAGAGTATCAAGTTCAATCATCTTCTATAATACGAGTAAAGGGAGGAACCTCCGACCACGGGTGTCGTGTATGGTGGGCATCTGCACGACGATTTTTATCTTGATGGCATCTTCCAGGTCGACCTAGGAGGTTGTTGTCTACATAACCGGACTTGCCTGTGGGTGTCTCAGTAAATTAAGGCCTCCAGACAGGGCTGCCCGACGATTGATATCGGAACGTTGTATAAAAGCTAGTCGCGCGGTAAACTTTGCTTGCGCGATGCAGAATTTTGCGTGACGTCAGTATGATGCATAGTTCATATGCGGCGATCTAGATGCCGCCACATTGCAATCTCAATTGATACGAAATAATTCGATAATCTGCTTTTTAGCAGTACATAAGTATAATAATAGAGTAGTTAATATTATTGATTATGTTCCGATTAATTGATTACCAAGAGCAGTAGTAGCGCAGTGGAAACGGCCGCGATTTACGAGTTGTAGGTCGTAGGTTCAAACCCTGACAGGCGCTTTACTTTGTGTAAATTATTTCATCACCACTGCTCTCAAAACGGTAAAGGAAAACATCGTGAGGAAACCGGCATGTCCTAGAACCAAAAAATTCGAAGACATGTTTCATCTACCAACCCGCACTGGGCCCGCGTGGTGGATTACGCCCCACTCCCTCTCGAAGAGAGGAGGCCTGTGACCCAGCAGTGGGAATATTATAGGCTGATTATGGATTACCTTGTTGGATATTTGGTTTCTCCATCTGGAATTTTTCAGTGTCAGCCTGGAGTCTGGATTTCTGCCTGGTTGATGGCAATAGGCTTGCCCCCTGTTACCTATGGGCCGGCCTTGGCGGTGCCTTCCATACTCAGGCACCCACGAAGAAAATGTTGCTCAGCGGTCACTATGCATGCAGCTGATGTGACCCAGCCAATCCCATTTCAGCATGGCAACCTTTTTTCCTACGTCTAGGATCCCCGTTTTGGCGATCGTTTAACGCCTAAAATGTTGCGCTCCATTGCTCTTTGGCAAACCCCAAGGCGGAACGGAAAATTCATATATACAGGGTGAAATTGAACACAATATGCGACAAATCGAAATGGGAGATTGTACTCGTCATTATGAACAACTTTTACTATGGGACCAAACCTGAAATCGCGAAAAAAAAATCAGCTGTTCCCTACATTTATGTTCGCATAACTCGCCAAAATGTAGGGAACAGCTGATTTTTTTTTCGCGATTTCAGATTTGGTCCCATAGTAAAAGTTGTTCATAATGATTAGTATAATCTCCCATTTCGGTTTGTCGCATGTGTTCAATTTCACCCTGTATATTTACCCCCTTACTAATAAACGTTGTATAGTGCCTGTATAGTTACACAACGATTTGTTTTCTTTTTCGAAAGTCAAATTACTGACGACTGAATGAGAGAAATCGGTGTGTAACTATTCATCTGATATAATACGTTTATTAGTAAGGGGGTACCTATACATTTAATATCATGACATAGGCTTGTCTCCTCATTCTTTTCTTAATATATAAATCAATGTTTGTCTCGTTATCAACTTATAACAGACCCGTGGAGGTTGCATGCTACAACCATATCAGGATACAGCCTCTACAGTATCCCTCAACCTAACCCTTCGAGAATTATAGGCGTGATGTTATGTATGTTATGTACAGACGCCAGCACATCAAGCTACCCGAAACTGTCAAATTTTCCCAATCAACTTTGAACCTTATGCTTTAGCGATAAAGTTGAAAATCTATTAAAGAAATTTGACAGATTGTAGTAGCTTGATGTGCTGGCGTCTGTACTAACGGCCTCAGTATCCGACTTAACAACTATTATAGCTTAATTCTCAGAAAACTACATACTAAAATTATATCCTACAGAATGGCTGCGGTTGACGTAGTTCCAGCAACTCGTCCTTTGAACTGAAAATGCTTATATATTCATATTTACCTCTGAAGAAACAAGACAAAAGACAGCTTCTAATTTAATACGAAAGCCCTCTACTAATCCTGATATATATAAAAGTAGTAACCCTAGTTGTAAAGGCTCTCGCAGACAGGCGCGACGCGACTCTTGTAGAACAATTTAATCCTCAGCATCATCTGCCTAGCCTTTTCCCAAATATGTTGGGTTTGGCTTCCAGTCTAACTGAATTCAGCTGAATACCAGTATTTTATATGGAGCGACTGCCTATCTGACCTCCACAACCCAGTCACTGGGTAATACGATACCCCTTCATAAGACTAGAAGTTGTCTTTCGGGCTTCTGACGAACCGTATCGACTGTCGAAGATCCACGAATGACAGCCGGAAACATCGGTTTAACGTGCTTTCCAATGAAAGGAGGATTCTCAGTTTACAGGGTGAAATTTGAATCACCGTTTTCCTCTTAAGGTAATTGTAAGGTATAATAGGTAATTGTACCTACTCATCATTATGAACAACTTTTACTATGAGACCAAACCTGAAATCATGAAAAAAAATCAGTTGTTCCCTACATTTATGTTCGCATAACTCGTCAAAATGTAGGGAACAGCTGATTCTTTTTTCGCGATTTCATGTTTGGTCCCTTGGTCCCATAGTAAAAGTTGTACATAATGATGAGTAGGCACAATGACCCCTAAAGATGTTCACCCATGTACAGACCAGCCGCGGCAAGCGTAGCTTAACCTGATCGATCGATCCGTGCGGCTGTTATTACTAAGCCACGAGCCCCCGACTGTACATATTACGTAGTACACAAAAGGGTATGTACAGTCAACAAAAGAGATAAGTATGCAGGATCGTCGGATATAATTGAAGTTTAGTAAGAAACAGATGGATGTTCTCGAATAAAATTTAATTTTATTGATAGAAAACAAACAGTTCATTTATCAAATTAATTTCAGTCGACAACGTCCATCGGTTTCTTACCAATCCATACTAATATCATAAATTCGAAAGTAACTCTGTCTGTCTGTCTGTATGTTACCTTTTCACGCCTAAACCGCTGAACCGATTTAGATGAAATTTGATATAGAGATAGTTTGAGTTCCGGGAAAGGACATGGGATACTTTTTATCCCGATATTCCCACGGGATCGAGACTTATGCGGGTGAAACCGCGGGGTGCAGCTAGTCTTCCAACTATATCCGACGATCCTGCATACTTATTTCTTTTGTTGACTGTACTTTATGTGTACTACTAAGTACTTGTCAAGAATTCGCAATAAGAGTGTGTTTGTCCGCTAAACTACAGAACACTACGTAATACCAACGTTAACGTGAAATACATGCAAATTGCTTGTTCCGGCGAATATACATACATGTGTATATGTGTGACATGTATATACAATGTATATATATATGTATATGAGTACAATGACATGACCCTTTCTGTAAGGACTTAGGATTGTTGCTTATAAATGTTGGTCTGATGACTTAAGGCTTACAATGTTGAATGTTTCCTTTCAACTTAGGTAATATCACAGAATACTTAAAGTACTACGTACAGAAAGGCCACTCCCTTCCCTGCACTAACATCAGTTACCGCACCTCACCCCGCACTTCGGCGTATTCGTCGCCGGCTCTTTAACAAGAGCGCTCGCAAACACAAGTACCTCACGCACACATTCATACGTATACAAACGTCATTTTTTAATGTAGTAGTAGTAGGTAATTATTTTGCGAGCGTTGTAACTTGTATGGAGTGTCCGGGGTGTGGTAATATGCAGGTTTATTATTTAGTACTAGCTGCGCCCCGCGGTTTCACCCGCATAACTGTCGATCCCGTGGGAATATCGGGATAAAAACTATCCTATGTCCTTTCCCGGGATGTAATAATCTATTTTTCTGCCAAATTTTATCGAAATCCGTTCAGTGGTTTAGGCGTGAAAAGGTAACATACAGACAGACAGAGTTACTTTCCAATTTATAATATTAAGTATAGATTCCTAAAAAAGCTAATGAAACTAGGACTTCTTTAATAGGACTCATAGAGTATATAATGTTCATTATATTATGTAAGAAGAGACGGGAGTCCCATAGAAAAGGATGAAAAACGTCGTTTGTACAGCTGGCTGGTTACAGAATGGGTATACAAACCGGTTGAAGAGTGTATCTGGTCTAGAATCTCTGTACATAATTTCAGCTCAAAAGCAGTAACTTTGAAAATGCTTAATATTTTTTTATTTCGATAGTTTATTGAATTGAAATGATAACAAACGTGTCACGTCACCGCACTACGAGGGTCATTATCCATTATCTGTAGTGTGTCTGTGCGCCTAGAACACGCACATCACGCCGCTGCGCGCTAGTGCAGCGCCGTGATGTTGAAATAAAAAAAATATTAAGCATTTTCAAAGTTAATGCTTTTGAGCTGAAATTTTGTACAGAGATTCTAGACCAGATACACTCTTCAACCCGTTTGTATTGATATGCCCTTTCCATAACACCCTGTATGAAACTTGAACTAAAACTGAATACCAACATAGCAAAAATGACACAGACTATGCACACTGCATAGACTGCAGATGTTAAAGCGAGACAGCGATAGCCGCCATTATGTTAAGTACACGTTTCATAGTTTCTTTTTTTATTAGACAGTTGCGTCAGACTGATAGGACTGATCAAGATATGACAGTTGCTTGTTGAACAAACGATTTATTTTCGGTCTGATCCCCTGAGCCCCCTCCACCCTAGCCCCCCCCCCCCCCTTCGATCCCCTGCTAGTTCTTCTTCTGTTTTAATCTCTGCACTGAAAAAAATACACTTCAATCAAGGGACTTATTAGCTTGATTGACGATATCTTGTTTAGATTAATCAAAATCTTAGTTAAGTTGATCATCACGACATGATTGCAGCAATACTAGTTCAAATGATTTGCTCAAACAAGTTTCTTGATTACCCTTAACATGACATCATTGTAGAAGAGTTAAAACAACAAAGTAAGTTAGTTGTGTCGATCAAGCATTTTGATTACTTCAATAAACATCATTGAAACTTTATTATGTTGATTTGACTTGATAGCGTCTATCACTGTAATTAATTGTATTGATCATACAACTTGATCAAATCTTGCGCTAAATGTTTGCGTTAAATAAGTTCCTTGGTTGTGTTTATCAAATACATCATACAAACACTGGTACACTGATCAAATAAAAGTAGTAGCTGTGATCATTGTGCTTGATAGGCTCAGATGCAAACAAGTTACTTAGTCAATCTAAACAAAATCTTGATTGTGCCAACTATTTTTTTTTTCAGTGTGGCTTATCCACTTTATGCTAGGTTACTCTTTTTGACAAGTAAGTACAGTCAAGAGAAAATAAACGTTCTAAACTGCCCTGAGACAGCAACAGGCCTCTAATGTATTTTCTGTTTATAAACACTACATTTTTTTTGAAGTGAAAACTTCTTTAGCGGCGTTGAACACTTTTTGTAATGGGTAAAAAATGTTAAACTCGCGTCAGGTCATCGCGTCAGGACACGTGACCGTCAGGAGAGATTTCCAAAGTGAACCAAGTGAGACACGACAAAGATGGCCGAAGAAAATGACATTTGACGTACAAATGTTTGAAAAGTCAGTTTCGTAAACAATAGTACTTCGAGGAGCCGCAGTTGTATTTAATTTATTTTGAACTTCTGTTTAACCAATTTAGTTTATTATTATGTACCTACCTACAATACAAAATAGAAGCGACGAAAAATATAACGAAGCACATTATAGCAACAAGAAATACTGTGGGACATTGCTGCTTTTGTGTGAAAACAATGCTTCCGTGTCGACCACGGAAGTTTACACCCTGCAGGGAGATGCTCCAGTAGGGTGTGGCTGTGAAGCTATGTTGCAAAACATGCTCCACTTCCTATCCTGCCTTATTTGTCCTACCCAAAACATGCAGTCAAAGTGACCTCTGCGCTGCCACCGACGACAACGTGGAAGTGGCAATATTTTGAGCCAACAAGATCTAAAGTAAAAGAGAAGAAATTTAGGGAGTAGTTCATTAATAAAAAGCTTGTATACAAATATCAGTTTATTTTTATAATACTTGTACGCACCGGGACTTACAGCTTAGTACGGCTGTTATTCCAAATGCATACAGTGTGGCTAAGTTTGTAACAATTGAGCCTGGTATCTATGGTTACCTCACCCTACTGATTATAAACCTACAGCAATTACTTAACACCCTAGTTATCCTAACACCCTAACCTATCATACAAGCCTACGGGAGACCTACGGGAACAGACAGAATTTGGGTAGGAATAGGGGTCTGTGTACGTCGTGCAATGTGTACACAGGAAATAGTTTTGTCATTGCCGGTCCCACAGACTCATAGAACTGGTGATGGCTAAAGGTGTCTTGGCCATAGTGAGAGGAATTATGGAAGATGAATCAAACTCTACTCCAGCTTGATGACTAATTTATTCATTTACTAATTACTAATTTATGTGGAACGAATGTATGTCGCTCTTGATGCTGACGCTGGCGTATGTAACTCTTGCCTGTTCACGGCTGAACAATACTCTAAACTCTAATTTGGCTTCTAAAACTTGTGCAAGCAGAACAACATTTTAAAAATGTTTGCTTTTCATTTGCCATCTGTGCCATCTCTTCTGTAGGCCATTTCATTTTCTGCTATTCGTAGTGAAGCACCATCTTTACTAGTCCTATTGACCTGAAATACAAAACTAATGTTATAAATTCTTTCTCTTCATTATCTTATTTATACTGATTTAATTAATCAGTAGCGGCATCAAAATAACAGTCATTATTATTCTTATGGCGGTTTTTTTTTTGTTACAATGAGTTTTGTACAGGCAAACGAAGTTCTTCGTAAAATTGTAAATTGGATAGGCACCTAATTCGTAAATCATGCCAGGCTGCCCCTGTTTAGCGTTAGTGCTTGTGTCAGTGTTTATATTTTCTATTATGAAGACCTCTCCCTGACCAATTCTTCCAAAAAATCTAAGGATTAGAAGCAAAAGCAAGCATAAGTATAAGAAATTGAGAATGTTTACAAAACATAACTTACTTTGAACACATTTTAGCTGTAACAGTAGGTACACACCTTATCCTCCTCCAACCAATATTCAATTCTTTGCCCTTTATTGCAACTAGTCTCCGGTCTTAATTTCATTTATTTTAAATACAAAAAAAAATATTCAAAAGTTTTTTAGTTTGACACATACAATATCAAATTCATTCATTGACATATTCATATTGTTTCCATGACGACCATGACGTTGTCGCGTCAAAACTGTTGAAACTGTAGACAATAAATTAGTTTTTCATACGTAATAATGTCTATGGACACAAATATTCGGTTCGTAGACAGATATTCTCGTATGCCGATTTAATGTGTTGGCCAATTTGTTGAATGAATTATTATTATTATAATGGCAACATTTAGAAGTTGTAGGACATTCTAGTTATAGAACGTTTATGAAGCGTTTATGAATACAAAATTTTATCGAATGTTTTAAAGGCCTATTGAGCATTTTAACTAATGAATGGTTTAAACCTTCAATAGGCTTTTTTTATGAATAAGACCGAAAGTGTTTAAAATATGAAATTGAACAAAGTGCATCTATTAATGAAAAAAGTGACGCAGAAATATTGAAAAAAAATTAGTAATATTAATTAAATTAATAATTGATTTATTTCAACGTTAATATTCAAGTTTTCACTTCTGCCGGCACTCCCGGAGTGCAACCCGTCTTTTTTTTTTTAATATTTGGAGCAACGGACATAATGACGATAAAGAGACCACCCTACATGGTCCTCATAATTATGATCTGACCATGAGAATGTAATTTTCGGGACTTTAAAAGCAACCGCGGGGTAATTGCGTAACACACTATCATTTCATTAGCAATAGGTTGAATTTTGACAGTTCAACAACATTCATTGCGTCATTTACGTTGTTTAGCAGACAAATTTTTCGAACATATAAAAGCAATGGATTACGTCCTTAAAAATGATTCAGATTCTGATTGATAGTTTGTTACGCAATCAGGGTGCGGATCTCTGAGTTTGTTTCAATGTTTATTTTCAGACTAGTCGACTAGAAAACATCGACCTTATTTAGTTTTAATGAAAAATGGATTTTTAAAAGAGGGTTATTCCCTTTATCCATCCCAAAAAATCTGCCCTATGGCGGATACGCGGAAACATATCTCCGAGAATTCTACCCACGCCTCGTTGGATAAACGGAATTTAAAGGCTTAGGGTGGATCCTCGGACATGCGTTTCTGCGAACGGAATTACCGATAAAAGTCTTATTTTTAAGCAATCAACAAAATTAAAAACATTTTAACAAAAAAAAAAAACCGACTCCCAAAAAAAAACACTACAAAGTGAAAAATATTTTTAATTTCAGAAGTCGGTGCCTTTACTGGATCTGTATTTTAGTTGTTTGCCACCGACTTCCGAAATTAAACTTATTTTTCACTTTGTAGTGTTTTTTTATGGAAGTCGGTTTTTTTTTTTTTTGTTAAAAAGTTTTTATTTCTTGCTTTTCAGTGGGTCTGTTTATAATGGACTTATCTAAGTCATAATAACTTAATGTCAACTTGCTAATCGCCTTTTACAAAGTAAGTATTACTTTTCCCGATGCAGGGACGTTAATTGTTGAGGAGTTCTCCTGGTATTTCACTACTCGCATTGTAACGTGCATAAATTGCTTAGCAAGTAGCAAGGCAACCATATTAAAGTAATCGAATCGCAACCCGTGAAACCGACGAACTGAGAACCTCTTCCTATTTGAAGTCGGTTAAAAAATATTCCGGAGGGGCAATTCTCGTAATTTTAAGAACGTTCGCAGTCTGATCTTAGTCTCAATCTGTCAAAAATACCTCTAATTTCCCCACATTTTGACAAGTTTTTGACATTAATTTGTTTGTCGCTGAGATGAGAGACTGCGACTAGATTTTGAACGTTGTAAATTACGAGAATTGGCCTTCTGTTATCTCACAGCAAACTTTCACGGTATTTCGACCAAAAATGTCAATCGACATAGACGGTTCTCTGTGGCAATTTTATCCGATGAATGCACGCGAAAAACACACCACAACCCTTCGATCGACATCGAACAATGGATTGATAGGCTCTTTCCACGCCACCGTCGCTCGTTGCCTGGCTCTATTTGGAATAGGTTATAAGTATGCAATAGTAGTAGAAAGCCTATTTACCGCGATTCCTTTGCAATTTTGCTTTGAATAACGGGTTCAGGATGTTGATGGGGCTGCCCCGTTTCTGCAGTGCATCAGGTATGTTTGCATAAGCACACGTCGATGGCTTCCACGCCATTGTCAGACGGAAGTCTGCCTCTTTGCTCTGCAGAGTGCGGGGGAGCTCCAACTCCATCCTGAAGACCATAGCGGGGAGGTGCGAGTCTCCGCTATTAGATGATGTTGTTCGAAGATGTATTTCCTAATAGATTAGTTTACTAACATAGGTATAAGTTATCTTTTTGTTTTTTACTAACCCATATGGATGCTGCTTATCCGAATTAAAGATTTTTTTTTATATCTAGTTTTAAACTGAAATCCCTATTGAAAACTTCCAATATTTGACATCGGTTGGTTGATTTCTAAGCTAACGTTGGACATCACTGACATCGCTTGTTAACCCTGAAAGGTT
The DNA here is from genome assembly GCA_945859645.1 of Amphipoea oculea. NCBI lineage: Eukaryota > Metazoa > Arthropoda > Insecta > Lepidoptera > Noctuidae > Amphipoea > Amphipoea oculea. The sequence continues at coordinate 2,521,994 of OX243883.1, read as the reverse complement.
AAGCAGAGGTATACCTACACCCAGGGCCGTCTTAACATATTGGGCGCCGGGGTGCGAAAATCTGCCTGCGCCCCAATTTTTGTGTTTTATTTTTTACTAGCTGCGCCCCGCGGTTTCACCCGCATAAGTCTCGATCCCGTGGGAATATCGGGATAAAAAGTATCCTATATCCTTTCCCGGGACTCAAGCTATCTCTATACCAAATTTCATCTAAATCGGTTCAACGGTTTAGGCGTGAAAAGGTAACAACCATAACATGGGGTAATGTTTACTTTACTGTCTTTACTTTTTATTGTGACGTTTTGGGATGTCTTACTTTTAAATTTTTTTACTTACTTAACCTACTTATATACTGTCTATACTTTTTATTATTGCGTTTTGGAATTTTTACTTTAAAACGTTTTATGTACTGGATGCTCATCCCGCCTTTTCCCTCGGGAGCATGTACGGTTTACGTACATTCCGTCAGGCTGCAAACGCAGCTACCTTTTTTTTTTTTTATGGATGGGAAATCATCAAATGACCCCTCCCGCTCTGGGTGGAGCGAAGGGAGTGTCAGACCAGACTCTTACTGACTAAAACCCATCCGTGTTCCTTCCTTAGCCCTTTATGTTCCGGGGTAGCGGTAACCCTTTCGGACAATCCCGCACCCCCGGCAGGCTTCGGCCCTGGCAGGCCCCTTCCTTTATGCTGACATCTCTTTGAGGCGCGCGTGGAACACGTACGCGCCGTCCGGCACGGGCCTGGTCCTGATCGGACGGTGAGCTACCCATTACTCTCCGTCCGCAGGCCCGCGCCTACGGTGGCCGGGAGTCGTCACGCGGGTCCCGACGCCCGGAGCGTCTCCCGCGGCGGCTGGGGTGTGAGGCTCTCTCCCTTAGCCGTTCCGCCACCTCCTTCGCTAGCATGACTGCTTCGCAGAAGGAGGTGACGGCCTCCCACTCCCTCTCGCCCCGGACCATGGCTTGAACCAGGGCCGGACGCGAGAGGTCGCCGCCGCTGTCGATCGCCTCTACGAGGGCACGGCGGTGCTCCGCGGTGCGGTGCGGTGCAACGCAGCTACCTACTTTTCTCATTGGTATTTAAAACAATGTTTAATATAATTTTAAGTTAGTTGACAAATTACATACTTACGCGAACACCGCGGATTAGCATCCAACCTATTTTTACTTAGTTGTGATCGGTACTCTAATAAACCTTTAGTGTTACCAAATCTGTGTGTGTTTACGTCGACTCACCTAACTCCAAGTCGGCCTCGCGTCGCTGTATAGTGGCTCCGGCGGTGTCGAATGGCGTATTTCTTGCATCTTGATTTCGACTTTGTTGTCGATTCCTGTAGGTTGTCTTGTAGGTGGCCTTTTAGTTTTCTTATGCCATAGTCTCCTAATCCAAATGTAGACAGCAAACGAAGCAGCTCCTCCCAACAGCAGAGAAGTTACAGAGTAGAGGTCGTGACTCGATATGTGGAATTTCGAAAAACCCTTTCTTATTGGATACATACTCTTCACAAAGAACACACCCTCCAAATTTCATGTGTCTAGGACTAGCGGTTTAGGCTGTGTGTTGATATAATCAGTCAGTCAGGACTTTGAATTTTATATATAAAAAGACACTTCTATTTTATTTATTTGTATAGATATAGGTTATCTTTCTGTGACCGAGTGGCGTCCAAGAACTGGAAGACGAAGCGTCTGTCGTAAGGTGTCGAGTTAGACAGACGACATTATTATCATTGCGGGTAGGAACCTGGATGAGGCTGGTATAGGAGCGAGGGGATTAGCATAAGAAAAATGAAGGCACGTGAACATATTCGGCAGAAGTTGGCCGTAACATCCCAGCGCTGATTTGCGGGATTCGTTTTCTCCTCTACCAATCATTTTTCCCCTGAGAGTTAATTTGGTTTATATGTATGTATGTATATAAGGTGTATGAAACAAAAAATGTATGAAACAGCTCATTTTTTTTTTCGTGATTTCGGAGTTGGTCCCATAGTGAAAGTTGTTCAGTTCGATGGTCTAAAGCAACTCTTAAAGTTTTTAAGGTTAATTTTTTTACACCTTATATATTCTTGTATCTTATAGTCATTTCCTAGCTAGTTATCCTGTATGTTGCACCTGCCATGTTTTGTCTCTGCATCACCCTAAGGTTGACTGGTAGAAAATAAAAAGGGATAAGAAGTGTCATATTGTCCTAGTTTTCACCAACAACACCTGTCTTAAGTGTCACGGTAGGTAATTCAGATAATAATATGATTATTTTTAATTACCCGAAATATCGTCACAACTCTTTTGTTTGTGGTTTTAATAGAACGCAATAATTGTTGGTGTTATCTGCAATGTACAGACGCCAGCACATCAACCTATGCGAAACTGTCAAATTTTCCCAATCAACTTTGAACCATATGGTTTAGTGATATAAAGTTAAAAATCTATTAAAGAGACAGATTGTAATAAGATGATGTGCTGGCGTCTGTACATTTATGTACATTTGGTTCTACATGACTTGGATGCTTCCAAAGTCGTGAAATTATGTTAAGGAACGAAAAAATTCAATTAAAAAATTCATAATAAAAACGAAACTAGCAAATAACATCCCCAATTCCTCAAAAAATTGTGTCGGTCCTTCTGAAAAACATCCTGTATACAGGCACATGGGGTATTATTTCAACTGTCTCTGGAATTAAAGTCAAGTGTTGGCAGGTAACGAAAATAAAAAGCTAAACCGGTCAAGCACCGCGCGTCGCCTATTGGCGACGAAACAATAGAAAATCAATTGTGTCTCATTAACGGAGCTCGACAGATTAAAAACAAACACAGAAAAACAATTCTATCGTCTCAACAATAAATATCGAAATTTTAGAAAGATCGCTACAGCGAGTGAATTCCACAATTAGGATCGGCGATCACTTGAACCCCTTTTGTTTACAAGTGGAACAGCAACCCGCAGTCGATTGGCTCTTGACTCAAACAATCGTCTAATACACTTTATATTTTTTAGGGTTCCGTACCCAATTCTAGCACATCCATACTAATATAATAAATGCGAAAGTACCTATGTCTATCTGTTACCTCTTCACGCTTAAACCGCTGAACCGATTTAGATGAAATTTTGTATAGAGATAGTTTGAGTCCCGGGAAATGACATAGGATACTTTTTATCCCGATATTCCCACGGGATCGAGACTTATTCAGGTAAAACCGCGGGGCGCAGCTAGTATTTTATAATGTGGTGTTAAAGCGGCCATAGTAGTACGCACTCTGTGAGCTCTGTGACAGACGGACGGATGGACAGCGAAGCCTTAGTAATAGGGTCCCGTTGGAACCCTATTACTAAGGCTTTGCTGTCCGTCTGGTACAGGGCTGTATCTTTGCGTAGTGATAGACACTTGAAATTTCCACAGTGTGCATTACCTATGCACGTTATAAAAAACCGGCCAAGTGCGTGTCGGACCACGCACAATAAAGGGTTCCATAGTTGGAATGAATTTATCCCAAGAACAACCTTAACATTGTAGTTGAAAATCATGTTCTCCCATACATTGCAACTACAAATTTAAGCCGGTCGACTATTACTCGTAAACTTGTAAAGCCCACTTAAGTGTGATAATTTTCCTTTAAACTTCGATATATGTATATACGTACTACTGCCGTGATATTTGAATTTCTAACTACAACCGTTTAGTTGGTAGAGGGGGGGGGGGGACTTGAATCTAACGGAAATTGGTACTTTAAAGCTTGATACGTCACGAACGGTGTACTTAATCAAAAAACGGTCTCGCCAAACCCCCAATATTTTTGAAAGACCTATCTAACGATATCCCACACTATGGGAAGGACGGAAAAAAAAATTATCATCCCCACTTTACATGTAGGGGAGGTACCCTAAATGATTGTATTTTTCAAAATTTTATTTTACTGCTTTTTCGGCGTCATTAACGTGTATACTCATGCCAAATTACAACTTTCTAGTACCAATGGTTTTTGAGCTAAACCGCGGGCGGTGGAATCTTGTCTGTCTTAGGCGAATAAAACATAGAGCGGGGTGATCTAAAAATCGGCCATTTTAGTTTGTTTCCGCGGGATTTTACCTATAGATTCTTCAATCGGAGTTAGTTCGTTTTACTAACAAAAGTGGGAATCCTCAATTTTTGACATTCCGGTTTATTATTAAGCATGCGATGTGTTTTATTGTGATTAAAATATTATTTTTTCTAGGAGCTGTATTGTTAGTATATCAGCTATGACCAAGGCTTCGCGTAGGATTTCTTTTTTCAGTGTTTTCTCATTTAAGTTTATTTTACCTCTACTGTCTAACTAATTAAGTACGGGAAAGTTTGTGAGGATGGATGGATGGTTGTTTGTTACTCTTTCACGCAAAAACTACTGAACAGATTTGGATGAAATTTGGCAAACGAATAGTTTATAACCTCATAGAATACTTTTTATCCCGATATTCTCACGGAATCGACACTAACGGGTGAAACCGCTGGGCGCTGCTAGTAATAAATTAATGGTTTATGTAAATTAGACAATTTTTTTTAATTTCTTTTTCCCTTTTATTCTTACACACGTTGTCTATCTCTTTTTATCTACTGTCCTATCACAGGTAAGCCGGAAGAGATTTCTTTCAAACTCAAACTCAAAGCATTTATTTCAATTAAACCAATTACAGGCACTTTTGAACTGTCAAGGGGTCGGTCAGTTAGAAAGATGAAGCTAGTTGCCCATTCCAAAGCGTAGGTATCTATGGAGAAGAACGGGCAAGAAACTTCATGGACTCTTTTAAATCAAAAATTTTTTTGGAAAAAAAAACATCACTACTTTCTTTCTATTTTCCTACTAATTTCTTCTTGTCTGTTTTTATACAAATGGCATATATAAATGGCATCATTAATAATGATTGATGCCATTTACACGCAATTCATAATAATTTGATTTCTTTATAACCGTTAATATTAGCAGCGGCACCCCATATTTAATAGACATTTATAGCCGATAATAATAGCGATTAAACGTAACAGATATTTAAAGATTTTAGGAAAATTATACTCTGAACCTTACAGAGTATAATTTTCCTAAAACCTGTGAATTCTTTGTTTTGTCGAATACATCACCCTAAGGTCGACTGGTAGAAAATGCCTGAGGCATTAAGTCCGACTTTGTACAGTATTTTTTTACTTGTATATAAAGTTTTAATGAATAAAATAAATAGTTATTAGAACAATCTTCTGTTTTTGACGTGTTTCAGTCTGATGTTACTGTATAAATCAAATTGAAGAAAAATCTAACGGTACAGTCAACAGCAAAAGTAGATGATGAAAATCAGAAATTCAATACTAATGAACGGAGTTTATTTATTTATTTATTAAAACTTTTTGCACAAGTAAAAAATACTGTACAAAGGCGGATTTAATGCCTGAGGCATTTTCTACCAGTCAACCTTAGGGTGATGCAGAGAAAAAACATGGCAGGTGCAACATATAGGATAACTAGCTAGGAAATGACTATAAAATACAAGAATATATACATAGATACATACATATAAACCAAATGAACTCTCAGGGAAAAAATGATCGGTAGAGAAAACGAATCCAGCAAATCAGCGCTGGGATGTTACGGCCAACTTCTGCCGAATATGTTCACGTGCCTTCACTTGAAAAGATAACCGACTGGTTGCCGTCCTGATGTTCAGAGGGAGCGCATTCCATAGAAAGACCGCCTGGATAAAGAAAGAAGAATGAATGAAACCAGAACGGTGAGAAGGACATCGTAGGAGGCGAAGGGAGTTCGCATCAGAACTGTGTGGCGTCGAATTGATTCAAAAGTATGTGATTGTAAATTATACCAAACATTTACTACTAGTACAGCTGTCATATATGACGCGAACTCTGTTCATTAGTATTGAATTTCTGATTTTCATCATCTACTTTTGCTGTTGACGGTACAAACGTAATTTAACTTACAATAAGTAATTTGGTAAATGATTCTATAGCTGGTAGCCTTAATACAGTAGTGTAATCATCATCTAAGAATTTTACATGGAGCGACTGCCTATCTGACCTCCACAACCCAGTTACGGAGCCTTGGTAAGCCTGGTTGTCAGACTTTCGGGCTTGCTGACGACCCGTAACGACCGTCAAGGATCCACGAATGACAGCCGGGACCAACGGCTTTACGTGCTTCCCGAGGCACGAAGGGTTCTTGTTATGTACAGATGGTCACCCATCCAAGGACCAACCGCGGCAAGCTTAGCTTAACCAGATCGATTGAGCCGTGCAGTACTTAGCCACAAACCCCTCAGATAGTACGACAGTAGCCTCATACAAATAAAATAAAAATTTGCAAGTGTCTTTTCAAGTCAAGTTAATGTTGCTGTACAAATCAAATTGAAAGGAAATCTAATTTGGAAAATTTAATTTCTAATCTATTTTTTTAGGAAAACGTAATTTGTTTAATTAATATACAGGGTGGTCAAACAGTCGTGGATCAAATGAAATAGGGAGATAAAGGAGGTCATTTCCAACAAAAAATCTTTCTACGGCATGGCCATAATTCAATCGCCCTAAAAGTTATGAATATTTTTGTATACCGAGTTCTTTTACAATTAGACAAAACTTATTTTAAAAAAAAGTGATATAAAACAATAAAACAAACGGTGTTTTATTATTACTAGATAATGTATCAGCACTTCAAGAGTTCTATTAGGGCTCTGAGTACCAAATTTCAAGAGCAATTAATTTTTTTCCAAAAATTTTGAGCGTTACCAGAAATTATTTCTCACTTTAAATTTAAAAGCGTTAGAAATGACCTCCTTTATCCTATTTCGTTGGATCCACGACTTTTTGACCACCCTGTAAATAGATGTGTTGGTTCTAGAGCTGATTGCCGCAATACAAAAAACTCTGAAGTAACACATTTTTTGTTTTTTTGCTTACTTGGATAATAACTACTTTTTTATCCATAAATATTAAAAACTTTTATGTGAATGAAGCCACGGGCAATGATAGTTTCAAATTATAGCTATACTTATTATGAAAAAACTATTAACTTATCTTTGTATTTATTTTACCTCAAAAAATACTAATATCGATACAAGAAAACTAATTTATTAAGTACGTACAGCTCCAAATGGCTTCGAATCTTCAATACGAATGAATAGGAAAATCGTAATGTAGATAACCGAAATTCATAAGCAAAAAAAATCATCAAATAACTCGGGATTTCTTCGAAAATAGTCCCAGCACTCAGAAAATTAGGCACATAATTGCTTAAGTAAGTATAGTCCTGAAAGAAATATTTCCAAAGAGATGTCGTGGAAGACTTTCTACGTAACTCAATTAGGTAGGGAAAGCTAGGAAAATTCATGCCGACATTACCATGAATCGTAAAGAAATTATAAAGTTTTCTTAAGTAGGTATTTCGGGATATTTTTAAGTACTTTCATTGAATTGCAAATGCCTCAAAATACGGCTTCGACTTGACAAACTTTTACATGACTTCAAAGTGTTGATAAACAACATAAATTATCGAAATCTTTTGTTTTATGAAAATTTGTTCACGAATTCTTATTTGAATTCCGCAATTTTAAAATTAGAAATAAGTTTTAACGTTTAAAAAAACCTGAAACTACTTACACCAATATTATATTAGGCAGCAAACAACATCCCTTTGCCAAAACTAAAAACAAACTTAACACTTTCACAGACAAATTAGCAATCACTAAAGTTCACACACGATCGGAAAATCGGGGAAAATTCGGGAGCAAAGCGCCCACCCCTACCGACGACTCGTTGCGCACTGATATAAAATATACCAATCGCTTGCACCTTCATGCTGTACCGTAGTATTACCCGACCACGTTCGAAACCCACCCTTGACGTTCCCAGCGAACTTTCAACGACGAACTTTTTGAATTAGTCGGATTATACACACATAGGTGTGTTTGAAAATGGAACTTTTCCTAGACTCGTTAGGTAGGAGAGTAAACACGCTTTGAAAAATTTTTCTAGCTTAGTACACAGACATACGGATGGAAATTAGATTCCATGATGGTTTCCATAATGTGGAGTATCATTAGAGTCGTGTCATTTACCGACACGACCGCAGTTATCGCCGCAAATCAATTGCAATGAGATCATTGTGGAGATACAAGGTTTTCGATGTTATGGTATCGGCAGATATCGAAGTACCTTCGCTTCTTTCTAATAAGGAGTAAGTTACTGTAATACTATATATTGCTGTAACCACAAAAGACTTAAATGTCGGATTAGTCTCTGGGATTAAATAACTCTATGGTTCGCATATAGTTATTTTTGTCAGATTGAGACAATATCGTCGTCGCTGTCAAATATTTCGCTGATAAAATCAAATATTTCATTGTTATTACCGCCGCATTACACTAATATTATAAGGAGGTAAAGTTTGTATAAATATAGGATGTAAATGATGTAATGTCTGGAAGTTCTGATCCGATTTCGAAAATTCTTTCACTGACAGAAAGCTACAATAAATTACCGAGTATCATAGGGTGTTTTATAATATATTTGACTACCAGGCGGGCAAAGTCGCGGGCAGAAGACAGTAATCAATATTTTAGTGCACTATGAGCGATATTTTATAATTTTATTCAGTACTAGCTGTGCCCGCGACTTCGATCGCGTGGATGTCGGAACTTAACAATATTTATACGCGTCGGTATCCTACGAGGATACCGATTCAAATCTTTATTTTTTATTTATGCTAGTGCTTCTCTATAAACAACATTAGCTGTGGAACCATCTGGAGCGTACACAAAAAGGTTATTGGAGTTGTTTACGCGTGAAAGAGCTACGTATAGTTGACCATGGGAAAAGCATCCAATACTTATGTCTACCCCCGCAACTCACTTCATGTTCTTCTTCTGATTCCTGGGACCTACTTAATCTCGCCCTTTTCGCATCTCGGCTACGCTGCGAAAGGTTTGTTTTTTTTTTTTTTCTAGAATGCATTTTCAGAAAAAGAACTGAACCAAACAAATAAAATATTGAACAAAACACAAACTTTCAAAATGAGAATGAAGACAAATAAAATTTCAAACTACGAAGTAAATAAAACTACTTGACTCAAATTGCAAGTTATTATTTACTTCGCACTTTAAAAATTTGTCCAAAATTTACAGTTTTCTCTATCAATGTTACAGGCAACCCTCTAAATTACTTTATAAAGACCACCTTTTGAAATCAGCAGTTGGTTGTCAACAGGGTGACCCTCTTGGGCCAGTCATTTTTAGTTTGGCAATAAATCCAATTATTCGACAACTAAATTCTAAATTCAACGTATGGTATTTGGATGACGGAACCCTAGGAGGTGATGTACATACAGTCTTAAAAGATTTACAGTTTTTAAAAGAAAAATTCAGTTCCATTGGCCTAGACCTTAACCTTTCAAAATGCGAAATTTATCTTCCCCAAACGACTGACAGACAGACAACCATTGCAAAATTTAATACAATAGCTCCAAATATCAAAATTATGGAAAGAAACTCTCTTCACCTTCTAGGGTCCCCAATTTTTGACGAATCCTTTCCAACGTTCATTGAGGAGAAGATACAAAATTTTAATGACGTCTCGGAAAGACTTTTCAAAATTAATATTCATTCGGCCTTCACACTCATTCGGTACTGTTGTTTTGGACCAAAATTTACTTATAGCCTTCGCTCCTCTCATCTATGGAAGCATCCACAACTTTTAGAAAAAGTAGACCAAATTATTAGAAACACATTAACTTCCATCCTAAATGTGGCCCTGGATGACCGTGCGTGGCAGCAAGCCACACTACCCATTCGCTTGGGCGGTCTCGGCGTCCGCAAAATTTCAAGTTTACCAGCCTTCCTCTCCTCGGTCCACAGTACCGATAAATTAGCCAGGAACATTTTATCTTCCTCACTGGTCGATTTTGAAGTGCCGTTTTTGACCGATGCGTTGAACGCTTGGAAAATGGCTTGTCCCGATACGGTTTTGCCTGATAACCCATCTTCCCAGAGACGGTGGGACGTGCCGCTCTGCAGTATTATACGGAATACCTTTGTAAACACGTCACGTAATACTGTTGAGCGTGCCCGTCTGCTGGCTGTGGGAGAATGGGAGTCAGGTTTGTGGCTTCAGGCGCTCCCGTCATCCACCATAGGCACAATGATGGATGACTCATCGTTTCGGCTCGCTACGTGTCTCCGCTTGGGCGCACCTTGTGTTGCTCTGCATCGATGTCACTGCGGTAAAGCTGTCGACAGTCTCGGACACCATGGCCTGTCCTGCTGCAGGAGCGCAGGTCGCATAGCACGGCACGCCAGCATCAACGATATTATTCGTCGAGCTCTTGTCACCGCCGGCGTACCAGCGGTGTTAGAACCAAACGGCTTGGTACGTGATGATGGGAAGAGACCAGACGACATGACGTTGTTGCCTTGGAAGGTGGGTAGGCCTCTGGTGTGGGACGCAACATGTGTCGATACCCTAGCGCCATCTCATGTTCCTAGCACTGCGGGCAGTGCTGGCGCCGCTGCTGCAGCTGCTGAGACCCTCAAGCGGCGCAAATACTGTAACCTTATGGGCAACTACAGCTTTGAGCCGTTTGGGGTCGAAACGCTCGGGTCATGGGGCCCGAGCGCGCGTCTCCTTTTTAAGGAAATTTCTCGCCGGCTGGTCGATACTTCACGTGACCAGAGGGCTGGGTCGTTCTTTGGCCAAAGAATTAGCATTGCCATTCAACGTGGCAATGCTGCCAGTCTTCTGGGCACGTTTCCGGATGACAGCGATGCGGATGAATACTTCGACGCCTAAGTGTCCTTTGTTTTATTTTTATTTTTATATATTTGTATTGTAAGTTAGTTAGTCATTTTGTCCATAGATGGCGCTGTTTTAATATTTATTTCAGAAACACTTATAATTTTCTAATTTACATTTTTTAGGTGTGAACTGATTACGATGAAACAAAAAACTCAATGTTACTTCAATTTATATAATTATTAACGCAAATATATATAAACGTGAAGTTGTGAGACCAAGTGCACATTAACACACGTTAACTAATTTTTCTTCTGGAACACTTTAAATTCAAAAATCTTTTTATAGACTGAACCGATTGCAATGAAACAAAAACTAAATGTTACTTCAAGTTACGCTAAATCGTTGTGTATAAAAGTTATCTACATTGATTTCGTACATTTTACGTGATGCTCGGATAACTAAACATACAAACAGACAAAAATTCTAAAAATGCTGGAAATGGGTTCTATTGGTTGTCCTTTAACACGCTGGCTATATTTTTTTTTTTTTTTTTAATGTACAAAAACTTCTTTTCTACAGTTTTATTATACTTATGTATAGATTATTCACAAATTAATCTAAACAGCGAACAATTTGACAGCTATTTGCGACGTTGCCAACTTTCTAAATCTTCTTATTCTTTTTTTTTATTGCTGAATGTGCCCGCTCTTGACCTCGATCACGCCTGATGAAAAGCGATGAATGAGGTCTATGATGGAACGAGCGTACCCAGAAGATGCCTTAGGCACTGGAACTCCATCGCACCGACCAAACACAGCAGGCTGTTTGACGCCGGACTCCGGTGGGAGGGTAGTCGCAAACCAGGCGGGCGTTAGCCCTACCACCGCAAGGGAACAATTCGCCAGGCAAAAAAGGTGTTGGGTGTGACTGTCCAGGATGCGCCGAGCGCTCGGTTCGGAACAAACTGCGTTACACAAGGAGGCTTCTTCATGCATCCCAAAAATCTCTTTCTTCCTTTGCTCTTGGAGGCTTTATTAATATAGCTCCTATACAGCTACTACTCTTATAAGCAGCTTAAATGCAACTATTTGTAGTATCCTTTCAAATCCAAGAAGTGGATCAAATACCTTCTGTTTGTACACGATATGATTTCCAAAGCTTCCTCATCTCACATCGGGGCTCCAATAATATTGACATTCAAATTTTATTTTAAAATGTTCAGAAGAAGTTCGTGGAAAATTCTAAACGTATTCTGGTGGATTTGAGATTACTTTAAAATATTAAACGGGTTAGCCGATCGATATCTTGAACTATATCGTCGATTTAGAGGGTTCATAAGTTTTTCTCGTAGGTAACTTGATCATCTATCCATATTCGTCATCATCTGCCTAGCGTTTTCCCAACTATGTTGGGTTAGCTTCCAGTCTAACCGGATGCAGCTGATTATCAGTATTTTCACATGAAGCGACTGCCTATTTGACCTCCACAACCCAGTTACTGGGTAATATGATACCCCTTGGTAAGACTGGTTGTCAGACTTTTGGGCTTCTGACAACCCGTAATGACTGCCCAAGTTCTGCGAATGACAGCAGGGACTAACGGCTAACGTGCTTTCTGACACACGGAGGGGTCTCGATTTGTTTTTATCTAACTTACTAAAATTTTGCCGAAAAATTCGATATAGTTTCGGATAAATAACATATTTAATAGCTATCTACGTAGTAAATTCTATTGAATAATTGTTTTAATTTACCTTTCCGTAAAAAACGTAGACGAAAAAATTAGGATAATTATTTAGGGTAGTTAGAAGCCCAAAATTCTGACAACCAGTCTTACCAAGGGGTACCTATCGTATTACCCAGCAACTGGATTGAGGTCAGATAGGCAGTCGCTCCATGTAAAATACTGGTATTCAACTTCATCTGGTTAGACTGGAAGCCGACCCCAACATAGTTGGGAAAAGGCAGGCATATGATGAAACTATTAATGAATGACACCAATAGAAAAAAAAATACCGTTTGTCTAAATAAACAACTGAATATCAACGTCAAAAGTTATATGCATTTCGAATTTCGAAACAAAAACAGCATGGCGGCGAGCGATACCGCGGGAACATTTTTACCGCTACATTTTTCACGGAAAGGGGAATTAAAAGAAAATATAGTCTGTCAAACGCTTGTCACTCGATGCGCGGTTGTAGTCAGCGTATGGAAATTGAGCTCGAATTTCAGATAAACTAGCTTTTTTGAGCTCTGACATTTTAAAGTTATCGTCAGTATTGTAAAAGTTTGACAACTAATCTAAAGTAAGAATATCCGTTATAGTTTACGTTTTTTTGAGGTTTTTGAAGTGTGTTATTGTTGGGGAAAGGTTTGCCACGAATGCGACAATGAGTGTATTGTAACAGTCTGCAATAATGACAATTATGCAATGTCATTATGGCCCAGCCGTTATCAACCCCTCATGCACGAAGTAGTGGGTTCAAATCCGTGCAAGTACCAATCACATCACACTTCACTCTAATATTATAAATGCGAAAGTTTGTGAGTGCGTGCGTGTGTATGTGTGTTTATATGTTTGCTACTACTTTACGCTCAAACAGCTGGACCAATTTTGATAAAATGTTGTATGGAGGTAGCTTACACCATAGATTAACATATAGGCTACTTTTTATTTCGGTATTCCCACGGGATCGTCACTTATGCGGGTGAAACCGCGGGGCGCAGCTAGCCTATAATAAAAATTTATTTAAAACCCGTAGTAATCTCATATATAATGCACCTTGTTTCCAGCCAGCCAATAATTGGTTCCAGATATACCCACTACGGCGTTTCATTCTGAAAATGACTGCCCGACATCCAACGTGACACCACTTTGTTTTAAAATAATAACGTTTCAGTTTTTAATGGCAGAATATACATGGTTAAATTAAATTATCTAGCGAAACATCGCAGACGTAACGGGTATCGATATTAAAACATGATACAGCAAAAAATAAATTATTTTACTTATCGACTTTTTTTGTGGGGTCATCGATCGCAGTCACATGAAATATCAGTTTGAGATTTTTTTTAAGCTTTTGCTTAGCTTTTATCGCGAGCTTTGAGCGCGGCGACCGAATCGAGAAATTACGTAACGAAAATAATCCTTACACCCCCCACTCCGACCGGCACAGCGGTGCGGCGTTGAAATCCGTGCATCGTCTAACGTCGTTTCAGTTCGGCAGACTTCGGCACGGTGTTTGTGTGCGTGCGACTAGACGTATGCGTGTAGACGTGGTGCTCACCACGCTCAAAAAGTGTAACTTGAATTAATATCAAAGAAAAAAAAATATTGCATAAATATTATAATTGCATAAGTTGGTAAAAAAATGCTATGCAATAGATTTACCGCGGCAGTCCCCGAGTGCCACACGTTTTTTTTTTTATTTGTGTTAACGTCACAGATGTGATTCGTATCGATATCTAAACACGAATAAAAAAGCTGAGATTCGAAGCCAGGAGCTCATGCTCGGCAGTAGTGCTTGCGACCACTAGACCTAGAGGCAGTCATACTACAGGACCATAGTAAATTAGAAAATTAGGGAAACTCCGCAGACGTGATCTATGTATTTATATTATCGATAATTAAACAGGATCCAATAAAAATTAAAAATATTAGATTTTTTTTTTTTGAGGTCGCCGACCGCAGTTAGTGTGTCACTTGAAATATCAGTTTAAATCGGATTTTTAGTAGTGAGTTAACTTCACAGAGGTGATGGGTAACGATATAACAAAAGAAAAACAGATTTTCTCTCATAAGTCCAAGTAACAACGCAACCAGCGATCGTAGAACCCCAAAAAAAATCAAACCTTTTTTGTTTTTATTTTATTGTGTTTAGATATTGATACCCATCACATCTGCAGAGTTATCTATTTAAGACTAGCTGCGCCCTGCGGTTTCACCCGCGTAAGTGTCGATCCCGTGGGAATATCGGGATAAACCTTTATGTTAATCCAGGGTTTCAGTTACCTCCATACAAAATTTTATAGAAATTGGTCCAGCCGTTTGAGCGTGAAGAAGTAACAAACATAAACACACAAACTTTCGCCTTTATAATATTAGTGTGATGTTATTTACAGGGTGTTACAGAAAGAGTATATCAATACAAACGGGTTGAAGAGTATATCTGGTCTAGAATCTCTGTACAAAATTTCAGCTCAAAAGCATTAACTTTGAAAATGCCTAATATTTTTTTATTTCGACATCACGGCGCTGCACTGGCGCGCGGCGGCGTGATGTGCGTGTACTAGGCGCACAGATACACTACAGATAATCAATAATGACCCTCGTAGTGCGGTGCCACGTTTGTTATGATTTCAATTTAATAAATTATCGAAATAAACAACCACCCACCTAAACAAGGAAAACATAAAACAGCCACATCAACCAGAAACCTATTGGTTCCATATTTGTCATCAAGGTTACTGCTTAAGGGTCATACGGACCTTGTCAAACGCATGAACCTACATGCCAAGGAACTATTCGAGCTTAAAGCACAAGATAGATAGGTAGGTACAGAAGGTAAGCTCTAGACAAGAGCGAAAATGAACGCAAGCAGAAAATATGAACTACTTTAACTACTAATATACTAATACTATACTAATAATATTATAAACGCGAAAGTTTTTGAGGATGGATGGGTGTTTGTCACTCTTTCACGCAAAAACTATTGAACGGCGGGGCAATTGCGTAACACTTTATCAATCGGAATCGGTTTCATTTTGACAGTTCAACAACATTCATTGCGTTATTTACGTGTTGAGCAGACAAATTTTTCGAACTTATGAAGCAATGGATTAGCAATTGGCTTCAAAATGATTCAAATTCCGATTGATAGTGTGTTACGCAATTAGGGTGCGGATTTAAATGAAATTTGGCATACAGATAGTTTAGAACCAGGATTAACACATAGAATACCTTTTATCCTGATATTCCCACGGGATCGTTATGTATGCGGGTGAAACCGCGGGGCACAGCTACTAATCTATATAGAACTGTTATAATATACTGTGTTAATATAGGTATGTCGCCTATACATACATACCTATACTTATTCCTATAGAAAACGTGCGCCCGCGCCTCGTCGCCGCCTCGACTCTAGCTCGTGTGGGCGACGCGCCTTACGATCATGGAAGTATTGTCTATTCCAAAAGTAACTGATAAAAATGTAAACAAATTGATCAGAAAACTTACAGGCCTGTGGTTGCCAATTTGTGGTGTTACATACAAATTCAGTGATTTGATATTTTATTTAAATTCTTTTTCTGGTATTTAAATAATTGTTACTGTAGCCTGTTCCAAAATGATTAGATGGAAGTACACAAACCCTGCTCTGGTTAAATTCTTCCGCAGTCACTCCCTAAAGGTAATAAATAACACATGCATCTATATTTAGAAGGTTTCAAGTTTATATCTCACTTTTTCCAACAATTATTGCTTGAATAAATTCTTGAAACCGAAGTTGTAATTGAAAAATCATCGACGAATTGCGGTTATAAAATTAACCTCAATCGTCAAATGAAAAACATCTCTTAGGTAATTTATAATTAAAATTCCGTGTTATTCACATAATCAAATCAAAGCACTCAATTTGGCACTACAAATTGACGCCAGCACTTCAAGCACTACAATCTGTCAAAATTTAATAGATTTTGAACTTTATCGCTTAAACATAAGGTTCAAAGTTGATTGGGAAAATTTGACAGTTTTGGGTAGCTTGATGTGCTGGCGTCTGTACGTTTTTTGATCCATTTGTTTACATTTTCCTCAGATACTTTCGGAACAGACCATAATAAAATTATGTGTGCGTGCGGCTGTTTGCCCATTGTATGGAGAAGACCTTCTGCACCTTTTTATTTTGTGGTAAAGGACCCTACGGACGGCTGGCATGGAATTTTCAATAAAACATGTCAATGATTGAAGGTTACGGTTAGGACAGGTATGTAGGAGCAAGAGCTAAGACGTGCTTATACGGAGAAATACGTGCTAATACGGGCTTGGATAGGTTCTGGATAGTAGATACCAGTTCAATTTTATTTGAGGAATAAAGACCTAAGTAGCGTCGGGGTTGCCCGCGATATAATTTTTGGCGCGTTGGGCATTTTTTTTATGGGAAAAAACCATTGAATTCGCGCCACTGTTACCATAACTGACACCGCTTCGGATGTGTTCCGCTGTCCTCGGTATGTACTCGGTTTTAATGTATTTGCAAAATGTCAGTGAGTGATGGCAAAGTATTCTGTTTGTTTGTGTATTCTGGTTGTGTGTTTGTTTGTGTTAGAGTACCGTAATTGTTTTTTGACGTTACGCTGCGTTCATGGGCACCGGCAAGTTTATTTTTAGGGGCATTCGCAGTTTCAGCTCCACGAAGAGAGTTCGATCATTTTTGTCACTTCACCTCGAATATCATGTCCTACGTGTCAGCTGCACGTCACAGGAACTGATGGAGTATGGACGCTAGCAAAGACTACATAACATTCTCTTTGGACTCTAGTGATGGCGTCAAACATGTAGCCGAATTCTGGGCTGAGGCCATTTAGATTGCCGACGACACGATAAGAAGAAGACAGTGTCGCTGGTTTAAATTGGACTTTTAAATACACACGCACACACACATAATGATGATGTGATTATGCGTAAGCGCAGGAACTATCGGTACCATCCGAGACAGTGGCGCAGACGAAACTGTGTGTGCGTGTGTGTGTTATGTGTTGACGCTCGCTACTCATCTTCTTGTACAGTTGTACACATTCACAGCGTGTTTGTACACTTGGTTACCACAAGTAAAGCACGCTTCGCTTCGTAGGATAAAAATTCTATACGAGTGACCGAGATAACGTTTTACAAAGCCGATTTTTTTCTAATACTCGATGTACAGACGCACACACACTTCCAAGACACCGAGCACATCAAATCAAGCTACCCGAAACTGTCAAATTTTCCCAATCAACTTTGAACCTTACTCTTTAGCGATAAAGTTGAAAATTTATTAAAGAAATTTAACAGACTGTAGCAGCTTGATGTGCTGGCGTCTGTACCACATTTAGCCCAGGTAAATACGAGCGCGTTTTTCCCGAGCTGATTTTTTTTCGCACACTGGATTTACAACTCTCTCCTTAGCGCCGAGAATTGAAAATCCAACAGTGTGTTTTTTGACACGCTGGGATGCGTGTTGGAGGATTGCTCTGTTGGATTTTCAAAGCTCGGCTCATAACCCAGAGTTGAAAATCAAGTGCGCGATAATCTCCCGCCGCGATATGTTGACGTCAGTGCGAATGTGGGCTTACGGCCGGATACAGTAACTCAGTAGACTTTTACGATTCGTAAGAAAACTATCATCTGATACACAGGATCTACCATAGGTAGGTACAGTCACCAAAAGAGATAAGGTCCGGCGTTTCTAAATTTGCCAAAGATGTAAACAACAATGGCCGCTCGAAAATTAATAAAATCGATATACAAGAACATTTATTTTAAGCGATTTTATTCATTTTCGAGCGGCCGTTGTTGTTTACATCTTTGGCAAATTTATAAACGCCGGACTAGATATAGTTGAAGTTTAGTAAGAAACCGATGAATATTTTCGAATGAAATTTAATTTGATAAAGAAACTGATTGTTTTTGATTAATATACATAATTCAATTTTATTCGAAAACTTCCATCCGTTTCTTACTAAAGTTACTTTCTTACAACTTACTCTTCGATGGTCCTGCGGGGTAATTGCGTAATACACTAACAATAGCAATGGATTTCATTTTGACAGTTCAACAACATTCATTACGTCATATACGTAGTTGAGCAGACAAATTTTTCGAACATACAAAGCAATGGATTAGCAATATCAATCAAGGTCCCTTATCTCCTTTGGTGACCGTATAGTTATGGCTTATTAGCTGCGCCCGCGGTTTCACCCGCATAAGTTTCGGTCCTGTGGGAATATGGGGATAAAAAGTATCCTATGTGTTAATCCCAGTTATAAACTATATGTGTCAAATTTCATCCAAATCCGTGCAGAAGTTTTTGCTTGAAAGAGTAACATCCGTCCTTCCATAACTTTCGCGTTTATAATATTAGTAGGAGTAGGATATGATGTAGGACTTCGTAAGTCATCAACATCTTCCTGTACTTCTCCCATTTTATTTGGGGTCGGCGCAACACGTTTTCTTCTGTCATTCTCCCCTGACAACCTTCACGCTATCATTCACTCCCTTCTCTTTCATATCATTTTTCACACAATCCATCCATCTTTTGTTTTTTTTTACGAGTATTGCTGAATGGGCCCGCTCTTGACCTCGATCACGCCTGATGAAAAGCGATGGACGAGGTCTATGATGGAACGAGCGTGCCTAGAAGATGCCTAAGGCACTGGAACTCCCACGCATCGACGAAACACAGCAGGCTGCTTGACGCCGGACTTCGGTGGGAGGGTGGTCGCAAACCAGGCGGGCGCGAGCCCTACCGCTGCAAGAGAAGAATTGGCCAGTCAAATAAGGTGTTGGGTGCGACTGTCCAGGATACGCCGAGCGCTCAGTTCAGTTGAGTAACTGGCGGAACAAACTGCGCTACACGAGGAGACTTCTTCATGCATCCCAAAAATGTTTGGCCTTCCTCTCTCTCTCTCTCCATCCATCAACCGATTTCCTATGTCTTTGCATATTTTTAATCTGTAGTCAAACTTAGCTACAATCACGTATTCAAAATTCGAACACGGCTGTGTTGCTTTACCTCAAAAATCGATTGATCTAACTATACGGAAGCCATTAAAGTTAACAAACTTTTTAAACAAAAGAGAATTCCTTGACCAAAAAGTTTCTATAACACAAATCATTGACAGATCCCCGCCACACGTTAAGGGAAATAATCCAAGATAGCTTATTTATCTAAACTGGCAACACCGAGCTTTCTCTGTATAGAGACAACAACATGTTTTGTTTATTTTCCAACAGTCAGTTGTATTGTTGACGCTACCGTAAATAGAGGTACCGTTCGCGTAAAAAGGTTATCCGCGTCCGAAATTAAAATATTAATTGAATTCGTAGAATTTTTAATGTTGCAGTTTGAATAAATACCTGATTTATAGTTGGATATTTTTGGTGATATTTCAGGAATAGATGAAAGAATTACGGAAGCATTTGGCTTTTATTTTGTAAAGCTCTGTGGAGATGGAACTAAATGCAATTAAAATAAAATCAGTCGCGCTGTCTAGCATATCGTTCTATTTATTTATTTTTAGTTTATAATCAATAATAATAATGCACACTTGCTCTTCCAATTCACTGTATGAATTTAAATTATAAACATTGGCAGAATGATCGACATCGGCTTTGCTTGCCATAATTAAAAAATAGAATAGAATAGAAACGTCTATTAAATACTACACTACATTCCTGATCACATTATGGTCCATAGAGCACGTACCTAATGTTCATTATATGTAAGAAGAGACGGGAATCCCATAGAAAAAGATGAAAAATGTCACTTGTACGAAACTTGTACTAAAACTGAATACCTACATAACAAAAATGACACAGACTATGCACAGACTGTAGATGTTAAAGCGAGACAGCGATAGCCGCCATTATGTTTAGTACACGTTTCATAGTTTCTTTTTTTATTAGACAGTTGGGTCAGACTGTTATGGTCTAGAATTACCAATAATTTCCTTTTTTTGTCACATTTCATCATTCATCGTCATCATTTTTTCTTTTTTTTTAAGAGAAAATTTCAAAGAGCTGTGGATTTTGTGATTAATAAATAAATAAATAAATTTTAATAACTCAAGGAACGAAAGTGGCTTCTTTACCAAAACATTGTAAGATCGAACTATCCAAATATCTCCGTCGTCCTTGTACGGAAAATTTAAATTAGAAGTAAAGTCGAATCGAACTAAATTCGGGAATTGGAAATCCTTATTTATGAAGGTAAACGTAGGCCGGATGTTTTTGTAATTAGTTCCATAAACTTCGAAACGGTTATAATTTTCGTAGAGATCATTATTATCTTAGAAATTTTGTTTTCGTTTTAGTAATTAATTTTTGTATTTAATTAAGTCGTAGGTCATGCTAAGGTTGTTCCAAGTTCTAAGGCTAGCTTGGTATAATAAACGTAATCAGTGTAAATACGTTGATCTATGCTTCATTGCGTTAGGACTCAATTCAACCCAGTTTTCTCGCAATTTTACACTGTTTCTTGCGCAAAAAAAATTACGTGACACTTGCCAGGACCCCCCTCTCCCCCACGTGAGATTGGGTGAGAATCGGATTGACCCGCTCCCCCCCCCCCCTAAACGCCGCACGTAATTAATGGATGCCCCCTTACTATTACGAAATATCGGTACACAGTACTGTCAAAAAATTAAAATGCTAAGCACTTTAAGGTTGAATTTTGCTTGCACCTTTTTATTTTCCGACAACGTTACTACGTCAGCATGTTGAATAATAATGACAGTTCGAAAAGCGTGACCTAGCCATGTAATAGTGCCTAGTAGCTCGGGTATGAATGGACTGTTGGATACTTTCGGTAATATCTAGTTATTTGTGCTAACCTGCCGCCTAATTTCGTAAAACACTATCAATGATTTTGAAGAACATTGCTGATATGGATTGCTTCATATGTATATTCGAAAAATTTGTCTGCAAGCAAATCAAACAAAGGACGATGCGTCAGAACGTCCCCCCAACCCTTACATCGACCAAAAAACTTAAAATGTATCTCATTCAAACCGTCTTAGCAAGGTGATCAATTTTTACTATGACGACATCTCTCAAAAGTGCGGGATATTCCGAGAAAATCATGTTTTAGTGTTAATATTGTCATACCAACACACTAACAGTAGGAATAATATGGTTTCATTTTGACAGTTTAAGTTGTCAAAATGAAAGCCATTTGTACTAGATTCAGTTCTCTCTGAGTAGGTATGTGAGATCTCCGCATCAATGACTGACATTTCGCTGTCAGATAAAACCAGTAAACGTAAGTGAGGCAATAAAAGATGAACGTTTTATTACAAATGTCGATAAGGTTTAAAGCATAAAATATGTATGAATCTGTTGATTTTTGCAATAAAATCTGCGGCGACCAATAAAATATTTATTATATTCATAATTCGTTTATGGTAACATTTAAATATTATTAATCGAATAAAAGCTATCGCGAATTTTAAAATCCGAGTTGATGTTATGTTTTATAGATTGTGGTTTTTGGTTTTTAGCGGGAATTCAAAATCCCCCCCTCCCCGCTAGCCTTTTGCGGGCTTGTGTCGATCGATCAGGTTAAGCTACGCTTACCGCGCTTGCTGCTTGTTATGGTCCGTGGATGGGTGAGCATCTTTACATACCGAGACCCCTCCGAGCCTCGGAAAGCACGTTGAGGCGTTGGTCCCGGCTGTCAATCGTGGATCTTTGATAGTCGTTACGGGTCGTCAGAAGTCCGAAAATGTGACAACCAGTCTTACCGAGGGGTATCGTATTACCCAGGAACTGGATTGTGTAGCGCTCCACGTAAAATACTGGTATTCAGCTGCAACCGGTTAGACTGCAAGCCAACCCCAAGTCCCCAACATAGTTGGGAAAGGGCTAGGCAGATGATGATGAAGAGCGCGAATTCAAAATGTCGCCAGACAAACTGCAATATTTATTTTTTTTGAAGTGAAAACTTCTTTAGCGGCGTTGCACACTTTTTGTAATGGGTAAAAAATGTTAAACTCGCGTCAGGACACGTGACCGTCAGGAGAGATTTCCCCCCCCCATTGACATATATATTACTCCTTTTGAAATCATTGCCCCCCCCCCCTCTTTCTACGGCGGCGCAAACCGAAATGAACAAAGTTTATTGACACACAATGGATGGATGGATAGATGGAAGTGGAAGTGGAAGTCGAAGTGGAAGTGGAAATGGAAGTCGAAGTCAAAGTGGAAGTGGAAGTGGAAGTCGAAGTGGAAGTCGAAGTGGAAGTCGAAGTGGAAGTCGAAATGGAAGTCGAAGTGGAAGTCGACGTGGAAGTCGAAGTAGAAGTCGATGTGGAAGTCGAAGTGGAAGTCGAAGTGGAATTCGAAGTGGAAGTAGAAGTGGAATTCGAAGTGGAAGCCGAAGTTGAATTCGAAGTGGAAGTCGAAGTGGAAGTCGAAGTGGAAGTCGAAGTGGAAATCGAAGTGGAAGTCAAAGTGGAAGTCGAAGTGGAAGTCGAAGTGGAAGTTGAAGTTGAATTCGAAGTGGAAGTCGAAGTGGAAGTCGAAGTGGAAGTCGAAGTGGAAGTCGAAGTGGAAGTCGAAGTGGAAGTCGAAGTGGAAGTCGAAGTGGAAGTCGAAGTTGAATTCGAAGTGGAAGTCGAAGTGGAAGTCGAAGTGGAAGTTGAAGTGGAAGTCGAAGTGGAAGTCGAAGTGGAAGTCGAAGTGGAAGTCGAAGTGGAAGTCGAAGTGGACGTCGAAGTGGAAGTCGAAGTGGAAGTCGAAGTGGAAGTCGAAGTGGAAGTCGAAGTTGAATTCGAAGTGGAAGTCGAAGTGGAAGTCGAAGTGGAAGTCGAAGTGGAAGTCGAAGTGGAAGTCGAAGTGGAAGTCGAAGTGGAAGTCGAAGTCGAAGTGGAAGTGGACGTGGACGTGGACACACTGCTGTGTATTCGTACTTAACATTCGTGTATATAAATTGTTTAAAATATGGAAATTGAACAAAGTGCATCTATTAATGAAAAAAGGGACGCAGAAATAGTGAAAAAAATTAGTTATATTAATTCAATAATTGATTTATTTCAACGTTAATATTCAAGTTTTCACTTCTGCCGGCACTCCCGGAGTGCAACCCGTCTTTTTTTTTATTTAAAAAGAAAGAAAGAAAGAAAATACATTTATTTAGCACAGACTAAAAGACACACAATGCACCAGATACATCAGAAAAAAAAAAAGATTAAATAAAAAGCGTAAAGTCCGATGTAAGTAATTAGGCTGCACCAAGAAGGTCCAGTTCAGCAATAATGCCAGACAACTAGTGCCTGACGCTGGTTTTCAACTAGACCTGATACAGCCTTTACGTCACACACGTAACGGCTGTAAATCAGTTTTACACTGCAACGTGACGTGTGTATGTATACTTAAATAAAATATTTGTCAGACAAAAAAATAGTAACAAATAAGTTGATACCTACATAAATAATGTGTGTATGACTGTAAATAATACATCACTTTTTATTTGCTTTATTCATTATGTACGAACAGTGTCAGTTGGTTTTCTGTGTGTGAATAATAATGTAGATTTTTATTTATTTTCATTTTTCCATTCGCTTATTTTTTATATTTGTTGGAAAATTAATTGAGATTAATGACGATACAGAAAAATAGGTAAATATAGTTGAAAGAACCTAATAAAGAAAAATTATTCAGTCACTTGAAAATGTCATCGTTTTTAATTTAATTAAACGATACACATTTTTCTGTAATGTTAATTTTATACTTGGAAAATTGACCCTTCAATGTATTTTCCCAGAAAAAAAAAAAATTTTTTTTTTTTATTTATTTATTCTGTAGTACACATACATTTGATACATTTAAGTTGGTGCCAACATAAACTCATTAGAGTTTTACCGTGCACTAAAATCATCGACGACATAATTTAGAGAATATAAGTTCCACTTAAGTAGGTACTTAGATAAAAAGTAACAACAAAAACAAAACAAAAAATCAAATTACAACGGGTATACGCGAAATATTAGCTAATTACCAGTTAAATAATTAAAACATGAGATTAGTGATTACAAAATAACATAATAGAAATACAACGTAAATGTCTCGCTGCTGACCGTACAACAGTTGGGCGGTATTGTTAGTGTGTGAAACGTAAATATTTACGTCCTATTAATAAAGAACTACCATATTGTTTCTTTGTGTCCGCGGTACCGTGATGTTTCCTTTAATTATACCTGTTTATAACGCTTCTTATTAACGCAGTGGCATTTCGAGTTATAGGTAGTGAGTTCAGACCTAGGCAGGCACTTTACTTTGTGTAAATAATTTCATCACCACTGCTCTCAAAACGGCGAAGGAAAGCATCGTGAGGAAACCGGCATGTCCTAGAACAAAAATTTCGAAGTCATGTGACATCTACCAACCCGCACTGGGTCCGCGTGGTGGATTACGGCCCGCTTCTTCTTACAGAGAGGAGGCCTGTTTCCCAGCAGTGGGAACATTATAGGCTGATTATGCTCCCTAAATTAGTTCTATGGACAATTGGACACCTACGTCGACATATGTAATTTCATAATACAGGGTGTTACGGAAAGGGTATATCAATACAAACAGGTTGAAGAGTGTATCTGGTCTAGAATCTCTGTACAAAATTTCAGCTCAAAAGCATTAACTTTGAAAATGCTTAATATTTTTTTATTTCGACATCACGGCGCTGCACTGGCGCGCGGCGGCGTGATGTGCGTGTACTAGGCGCACAGACACACTACAGATAATGGATAATGACCCTCGTAGTGCGGTGACACGTAAACTATCGAAATAAAAAAATATTAAGCATTTTCGAAGTTACTGCTTTTGAGCTGAAATTTTGTACAGAGATTCTAGACCAGATACACTCTTCAACCCGTTTGTATTGATATACCCTTTCCGTAACAACCTGTATATAAAGCCTATCACTTATTTTTTTTTTGTATCAAACTAATAAATATGTTCTTTTGTTTCATGTACGCTCCGGTATAAACAGATAAGTGAAAACTAAAACACTAATTTCATCACCACTGCTCTCAAAACGGTGAAGGAAAACATCGTGAGGAAACCGGCATGTCCTAGAACTAAAAATTCGAAGACATGTGACATACATCAATGAGCCCGCGTGGTGGATTATGGCCTGTTCCCTCCCACAGAGAGGAGCCCCGTGTCCGACCGAGGACTTATTGATCCCAATCCTATATTCAAAAACAGTCTGCAAACACAAATTTTCGTCTCCAAATTCATTCTCTAATACCAGTTTTCGAATATAAATAACTATGCCGCTTTAAGATTCGAGGCACGTTCAAAAATTTATTGTTGCCGCAGTAAGTTGCGAAGACCCATTGAGATAGCGGAAGAAAGCAAAAGTTCCTGCGCAGTTCTGTTTTGTAGGTACTTTTGTAAAAGCCCGATAGTGATGCCAGTGGATAAGTTGTTAGAGATCGGGACTTCGAGAGTAAGGAAGTTTTTGGTTGGTGAAAATATTTTTGGTAGATATTGTACCTATGTATGTAACTATTGTATCTACAGGCTGTTGATTTAGTGGTAGGAGCTCAATAGGTAGGTTCTCATCTGCATTCTGCATCAGTCACAGTTACTGTGACTGATGCAGAATGCAGATGAGACACAATTACTTTTTCTATTGTTATAAATCAAATTTTGATTTTCCCACTGTTGAGATGATAAAAACATAATCACAACATAGTTTGCGAGTATGTTTGTTACTTCTTCACGTACAAACGGCTGGACCAATTTTCATAAAATTTTGTATGGAGGTAGCTGACATAGCTGATACTCTGGATTAACACATAGGCTCATTTTTATCCCGATATTCCTGTGGGACCGACACTTATGCGGGTGAAACCGCGGGGCGCAGCTAGTAATATTATAAAGGCGAAAGTCTGCGAGTATGTTTGTATGGTTGTTACTTCTTCACTTACAAACGGCTGGACCAATTTTGATAAAATTTTGTATGGAGGGCGCTGCTAGTAAACTAAAAAAACCACATCAGTTTCATCAACCTCATCCCCCAAACAGTTTTTGTTACGTCAAATAATACAAATAAGTAACCGCGGGGCGCTGCTAGTTTTTCATAAGTATTCCATACACTTTGTCCATCCAAAATTAATTTGTTTTTAAGATAATTAACCATGTAGCAATGGTAGGTATCATAGATATCCGAGAGATATGCCTTCAGTGCATATTTGTTCAAGTTCAAGTGTCGCCACATTTTCCCTACTCCGGAAACTCACACAAAATTAAAAGAAATAGATACGGCACACATGATCAAATTGGGCGGCTTTTTTGGCACACACACAAGAAAATAAGCGTAACACTTTTGTGCTATCTTATTGCACACATGCTCAAAAGGGGCGGGCACTAGAAAGTATAGAGACAGTCACTGAATGCACACATGCAACTCTAGCATCAACTAGGGTAGATGGGTTAATATAAATATTTGATCGATAAAAATATCGATAGACATCAACTACAAAAAAGAGAAGGGTTTTTTGGGTTTTGGGTGTATTTTGTACTTATTGTTTATTTTTCTGCTTTCGATGTGGTAGGTACATTAAAAACCAATAAAACCGAATCACGTAAAAATATAATATATTTGTTTGCAAATGACATTTAAGTAAATAAGTAACTAGTTTCTTTAGTTTCTCTCTTAAGTAAAATTAAAACTATTTAATTATCGATGAAACCTATATAAATCGATATATATGTCGATTTATATAGGTTTCATCGATAATTAAACAGTTTCAGTGTGTCAGGTTAAACGAGAGACATACTTTAAGGGAGTGTAGTACCCATGAAAATGAACAACTTTTACTAAGAGACCAACACTGAAATCGAAAAAATAAAACCAGCCGCTCTATACATTTATTTTCGTATAACTGGACAAAATGTAGGGAACAGCTGTTTTTTTTCTTTTTCATATTTTTGAGTCCGCCCCGTATTAAAAGTTGTTCATTTTCATGAGCATCTACTACACTCCCTTAAAGTATGTCCCTCGTTTAACCTGACACACTGTATATAGGATACATATTACATCGAGTCCGCGTATCACTGGTCAGTTCCCTCAGTCGTCAGTTTATTTAATTCGCCAGTTTCGTTGATTAGTCAGTTTCACCGATTTACATAGAATATATAGATAAGCCTGATAGGACGATATACCAATAGGCTCCATATAAAAATCTCCAATACCCTTTAAAAAAATAAAAAAGTACGAAAATACGTGTTCTACCATAAAAGATCTTGGAATTCCTATCTTTTGTTTTTATTATGAAGTAAACATGCATAATGCTTTTGCACGTAGCTGTACTAATAATAGTTAAGGTACGGTTTCATATATGTATGTATCTTAATTTGAGTGTAGGTACAGCCCACTTAAAAAGCATGTGTCTTTTCGCGGGCGACTTAAAACAATTCTCTTTAAAGTATACAGAACAAATTACAGTTTGGTTTGACGGAAACCAATTATTTTCCCTTCCTGTTGCATCTATAGATTTATTTTTCATTTCTGGATCTTTCGGGAAATTGAAATTAAATGTATTAATTTTTGTAAAATAGGTTCTAATTTCGTATTTAGACAGACTAACAATATTTATCGATAGTCATATCTCAGCGCTATGCATCACTAGTGCATTGTTTGACATGGGTCCGTTGCTAGGCAATCTTTTTATGTTATTTCAAAAATATTTCACAATAAAATATTTGTAAAATCCTTAAATAATATAATTACACTATTTGCGCTGTAGCATGGTGCGGGTGACAGTTTCAGTAACATTGCGTTTCACTCTTGAAAGTTGCCGCGATTTACAATTTATGACTTAGTATTTCAGTTGTACCACATTCGTAATATATTAAATAATTAATAACTGTAGTAAATTAAATTAAACCCAACCAGAATGTTCTAATCAAGAAATAAAATCAAATTGAATGAAAAATTAAGCAAAGTGTTATGCGTATAACGTAACGCCATAGACGTATTTAGTGATGGGATGTACTGCTACGATGGATAGTCGATATTTTTTATAATAAAAAACGTATATTGTGCGTAGGTCAATTTTTATTTTTAAAAGGTCTAATTATACAACAGAACAT
The DNA here is from genome assembly GCA_945859645.1 of Amphipoea oculea. NCBI lineage: Eukaryota > Metazoa > Arthropoda > Insecta > Lepidoptera > Noctuidae > Amphipoea > Amphipoea oculea. Next base: position 2,493,382 of record OX243883.1, on the reverse strand, counting down.
TTATAGGGTAAGGTTGCTTAAAAGGTTGCTAAAAAAAAATACATGTTATTCGTCTAAACCCATATCAGAGTCAGGAACATCTGAATTGTCACTCAATTCATCATCTGAATCTGTGACGGATATTATTAACGATGACTCAATTATGTTGTCAATATGTATGTCACGATCCCAATCAGACATAATGTCCCTTTTTGTTTTATTCACGACCTTCGACCAGTCTTCAGGTTGAATATTGTTGATGGCCTCTTGTAATAGGGCCAACATCTTATTTGCCGTAAATGGCGGCGAAGTATTATTTCTTGCGGCGTAACCTAAAAATAAACGAACTTATAAAAAAAAGTATTCAAATAATCATCAATCAGCCTAATCTAGTATCTGGTAATGTTTTTAAACTAGGTACATGCTACGATCGGAAAGCTGATTTTTTTATAAAGCTTCAAAATGGGAATTGAAATTAAAAGCATACCTTTTATTTGGGCCCAAATCAGCTCAATAGCGTTATACTGGCAATGGTAGGGTGGTAGTCGAAGGACCTGGTGGCCTTTTTCTTTTGCCATCTCGTCCAGAGCATAGGTAGGAGTTGGTGGCTTATGGCGTCGGACTAAGGCAATAAGCTCCGTCTTTAACATTTTTATATCTGCTGTAACTCCGTTTTCACTCAGCCACTTCACCAACTCGCTTTTGCGGTTGGATTGGTTTGGGGGTTTATTAACTTGCACCGAATGGTAGGGTGCGTTGTCCATTATTATGGTCATAGGCTCTTTTAAATTGTTTAATAGACCTATGAACCAATCTTTAAATTTTTCGTAATTCATCTCCTCATGATACTCCGTAGTTTTTTTTTACTTAAAAGCCAGCAAACAATCAGGGACGAATCCACTTGCTGTACCTGCGTGACAAATAATAAGGCGTTCGCCTTTGCCTTCCGGCACTTTGGTACACGATTGTGCCGTATCGTCGGTCCAACTTTTACCCACTGTGTGGTTGGCGTTTAGCCACGTTTCATCCAAAAAGACAACTTTGCTCCAATCACTTATGTTTTTGGCCTTCCTTAAAAATCTACATCTTGCTAGGGCAATGTCAGTCCTCTCCATAATAATCTTTCTTTTGTTAACTTTTTTGTAAACAAAGCCAATATCTTTTATAACTTGCCGTAGCGAAGTAATACCTCCTTTGAACAAGTCAGCTTCTTTTAATGATTTTAGAAGCTTGAGCAATGTGGGTAGCTCCATTCTTCTATAATAATCATAAATATGATTTCTAATAGCAACCTTAGCAAAATCATCCAAATCTGTGATTGGCTTCACCTTGGTCCGCTTTTTGTTGGGTGTCGATAATTTATTTTCAAACATCCCATCTTGGCCAATTTTCTCACGTGTTATACGCGAAACAGTATTGCGGCCAATATCAAGAGCTTCGGCTACTCGTTCTACAATATGATTCAATGGTAACAACGGTCCATTATTTTGTTGTTCTCTTTCAAAGTAGTCTCGGAGGCGAACAACAAGCTCCCTGGCCTGACTACCCAAAACAGTTTTTTTTGTATGCTTAGGCATGGTAATAACAACAAACTCAACAAACTTATAACAATTTAACAAAAATGAAAACAAACAATGAAATCGTAATACGTGTCACATTAAGTCACAATATAACGCGCTTGCACTCGTACTCGCACTCACAGCATCGCACGGGTAAACAACATGGCCGCCGCGCCGATGCACCATAGAGCAAAAATGTTGTCACGAAAAAAAAAACATAAACCCGATTTTGATTATTTTATATAAGTACAAAGATAATTATGTAGCCATAAAACATTTATATTGACAAGTTTATACACGTAGCACACACGTAGTTACACTGCACAACTGAATAATACACTAATTTTCATAACAATATTAAAGAGAACTAGATTCACGCTGCGAGTATCGTTAGCGATAAAAATGAATTGCATAACCTCACATCCCTAGTCATGTGGTACTGACAAATGTCAACGTCATACGGGCAACTGTCACCCGCACCATGCTACAGCGCAAATAGTGTAGTGCAGTGATTTTTTAATTACCGGTGGTAGGACACGCCACTTGTCTTAAGGTTTGTTGTGATTGTTCTATTTTTGCAAATAAGGACGGAACAATTCGGCATTTTGTAAAAATACGAAATGACACTACACGTTTCGATACAAACATATGACTACGGCGCTTACCGCCGCGCCGTCGCGCGTACCAACATACGGCCAGATTACAACTTATGGCCTTTTATAGAGGCGATGTGCGCCACGCCTCCATGCCATATCCCTCGATATCCGTGGTAGGTATAAACCTGATGACCTCAGCGTTGTCAACTAGTATTGTGTGCGGTTTTCGCATTTTAACTATCATTCTGATTAAAAGCATCCATATGCAAAAAAATGGCAGCCTATTTTTGCCCAAAATGAACAACAGCACATTGAAACTACAAAGCTACGGCGAAATAAGCCAAAATTGACGTCAGAATAGACTGGATAGACGTTTTATGGACTAGTCATCATTAGCTCAAAAATGTTGAGCGTTGTGTGTTCTTTTTGTTGCTGTATGTAATATCAGTAAACGCCTTGTCCTTTCTTTCTTTGGAACCTACGGGACCGTCCCCACAGTGGCGTGCATTGGCTTTCAGAATAGGTAGGCACTAGGCCGGGTCTAGTCTAGGCAAACGCGGTCACTAATCAGAAATAAAAAGTGAGGTCAAAAGTGTGTTTATTTGAGTAGGCATGCCTACTTAAGGGTGATAAATTGCGAAGGTCGAACGTCATGGTATTACGCGTGAGACGTACGTATTTTTAATTTTGTCGTATTAACTTGAACGAGTAAAGACCAATGACAATGTGCGAATAGTACGGGAGCCGAGTAGGCCGTCCGGCAACTGCCTACTGCGTGTTTGTATGAAGATTTTGGTTTTGTTAGGTACGATAATTTAGTAAGTTTCTTAATTGTGGGGCACACACACTAAAATTTAATTGACAGGCTTATGTTGATATATCGAGGTAGGCACTGCTTATATGCCTATATGCAATGCACGCCAATGCGTCCCCACGAGCGAGGGAATCGCGGCGATAGTCTCGCCGTGCCGTCAAATTTTCACCGCGATGATATCGCCGTATGGAGACACGTTCTAAGAGAGTGTATAGAAATACGTGACACGATGAATCGCCGCTATTTTCTCGTTCGTGGAGACGCGTTCAAACAAACAAACATACTCTCCAGTTACTATTAGTATAGATTACTGCTGCGCCCCGCGGTTTCACCCGCGTAAATTTCGATCCCGTGAGAATATCGGATAAAAAGTAGCCTATATGTTAATCCAGAGTGACAGCTACCTCCATACAAAATTTTATCAAAATTGGTCCAGCCATTTGAGCGTGAAGAAGTAACACATATATAAACACACACACACTCACAAACTTTCGCCTTTATAATATTAGTGTGAGTTAATTAAGTACCTAGTATAAATATGTAGTCGTAAATAACTATAAAACCAATCATTTCCAGCCATTACGATACATTAAATCATCCAATCCGTTAACATCAATAATTCAATTAACGTTTACAGCAAATAATAACACGTTCGGCAACGCGAAATTATGTAAAATGGCCGACAAGTGTTATAGATATGTGTATTAAAACAATTAGGCGATGATTTTCAGTACATCGGCGCGCATTCACAGGGGGATGGTAAATGATCGATGGTCGAGATAACGGTACAGTTGGTGGTGTATGGTGCGGGTTATAAGCAAAGGCGGGGTGAATACGAAATGTATTAATACATAAGCACCTCTTTAATATTTCTTGTCAATACCTCACTGTAGAGAATAGCTAAAAAATTAAAAAAATTAATCTGTACGTCTGTTTTTTAAATTTAAGTAATAGTTAAAGGAATCGTTTTATTAACTTGTACCTATGTGAAAAAGTGTCAATATAAAAAAAACCGAGTGTGCTTATGACCACACGACTGAAGTGAAACTTCAAACGTATTTGGCTATGAGAGGAAGAGAGAAAGAAAATGTGCTTTCTCTTGCTTATATCCCCAACTCAACTCCCGTTCGCCTCGCCTGATCACACTTTTCGTAACGCGTTCGCCAGCTTACTCCCCAAGTCAAGCGTGCGTAAAGAAGTTTCACTTCAAAATATGTAATATGATAATATGTACAAAAAAAAAGGAGCTACGTCTGCCAAAAAACTGCTTTGCAGTTTGGCAGAGGTAATATAATTTGTTTTAAATTATTTATGTGAATAAACACTTTTTCATTTTTTTTTTTTTTCATTACTTAGAAAGAAAAGAAAGAAAGAAAAATATTTTATTTAGGACACACAGGAAATACAAATAGTAAAATAAGAAACATTTAAAACTAACAAAGTTACGTTAAAAACAACCAAAAAAGAGGAAATAACCAAAAAAAAATGACCTACATTCATCATTAATTTTCTTACATAAGTGTGATAAAGTTTGAGTAAGTACTTCTATAAAAAAGAGTTTCATATTTTATTGGGACAAGGCTCTAAGAAAACCATTTTGGCAGTGAATTTGTGGTCGACTTTTGTTTGCAATGGCTCTTTTATTTTAAGTATTCGTCATAGACTCATAGTGCCACTTTTATTTAGATATGTATGCTTTTCCTTTTTTTTTTGTATCGACACCTTGTTTTTGAAGTGAAACTTCTTTACGCACGCTTGACTTGGGGAGTAAGCTGGCGAACACGTGACGTAAGCGTTACGAAAAGTGTGATCGGGCGAGGCGAACGGGAGTTGAGTGGGGGATATAAGCAAGAGAAAGCAGTGCGCGCGCACATTTCATTTCTCTCTTCCTCTCATAGCCAAATACGTTTGAAGTTTCACTTCAGTCGTGTGGTCATAAGCACACTCAGTTTTTTTATATTATGTTCATGTGGGTACAGTTCGACACAACTTAGATGTAGCATCGGCAAAATTCGTAAAACCGATCACATCCGAACTAAGTGCGCCTTCAAAATCACCAATCTTTATTACTACTTTAGGAAAAATTTATCAATTTTTCCTAAAGTAGTAATAAAGATTTACGAATTCGAATTACGAATTACGAACGTTTTACGAATTTTGCCGATGCTACATCTAAGTTGTGTCGAACTGTAATTGCTTATCATCTAATATTGTACTTTTGTGTGTTGTGCTGTCTTTTGTGTGCGCCAAATAAATGGTTTATCTATCTATCTAAGAAAGACCTGGCTAATAATGTAGAATATAATAGTGATACTTTACTTTTTCATCAATATAAGCTTCAATATTACGGCAAACGTCAGACAGTCGGTTACGCTAGTCAAACGATGCAGTTGGGACACGCTGTATATAAACAAAGGAACTATCCACGGCCACGTACGTACCTGTGCATGATTTACGTGGTGCTATTCAATACTTTTACTAGACTTTTAAATATAGGTAACTGCAATTGGAATATTCGGAGAGTTCTGAGAACCAATTCTCGTAATTTTAATGTTCACAGTTAGTTGGGCAATTCTAGTAATTTAAAACATTCAAAATCTAGTCGCAGTTTCATCTCGGTAACAAACAATTGTCAAAAAACTGTCCAAATGTAGGGAAATTAGAGGTATTTTTGACAGATTGAGACCGAGATCAGACTGTGAACGTTTTTTACGACAATTGGCCCTCTGATCTTAGTTAAGAAAGACTGAATTTACGTTTATAACTCCGCAGGTAAGTGCTCGGGCCAAAGGACACTCAATCAATCGGTCTAGCCTTTTCCAAATTATGTTGGGGTCGGCTTCCAGTCTAACCAGATGCAGCTGAATACTAGTATTTTACGGGGAGCGACTGCTTATCTGACCTCCACTAACCAGTTATTGTGTTACACGATACCCCTTAGTAAGCAGGTTGTCAGACTTTCGAGCTTCTGACGATTCGTAACGATTGTCAAAGATCCATGTGTGACAGCCGAGACTAACGGCTTAACGTGCTTTCCGAGGCACGGAGGGGTCTCCGTTGGGTCTCGGTATGTAAAGATGGTCACCCATCCACAGACCAATCCGTGCGGCTGTTATTACTTAGCCACCTTAGCCACAGAATACGATTAATGTACCTACATTCAATGACAAAAATGGTAGACTTCTTTTGTATTCTGTTGTTTTAAAAACAAACTTTTCCACAATGTAAATCTCCCGGTGTTGTTTTACAGAACAAGTAAAAAAGTTGACTAGAAAAAATAAGTAAATTACTCGTTGAACTCGACTTCTTTGGCTTTGGTTTCCGGGTTGAAGTTTAAGTTATAAAATACTGTAGTTTGCTTAGGTATAATAATTTACAGTTATTTCATATCGTTTCTTTAATAAATTGAGTTACTTCGAAATTATTTAGAGCAGGGTGGTTCATCTGTAGATGTAACAGCCACTGACTTGAACTAACTAAACAAGAGTTCGAGGGTCCTGTGGCTAAGTAATAACAGCCGCATAGGCCAATCGATCAGGTTAAGCTACGGTTGCCGCGGTTGTTCCGTGGATGGGTGATCATCTTTACATACCAAGTCCCCTCAGTGCTGCGGAAAGCACGTTAAGTCGTTGGTCCCGGCCATAGAAATGTAAAAATCATATATCTATGGTCCCGGCTGTCATGCGCGGATCTTTGACAGTCGTTACAGGTAATCAGAAGCCCGAAAGTCTGACAAAGTCACAGTCTTAGTCATTCGTCGTGTCGTATTCGATTCGACAACCTGCCGAGTGGTTGTAAATTGCTATAAAAAAATTATTAAAAACTTTTTACTTCAGATTTTTAAATCCATAGAATGTTGGTACAGTCAGTACTTACCTAAAACTTATGAAACTAGTGTTAGCGATAAAAAAAAAACAATTATAATATAAGCTGTGGTATGTTGATAGCTTTCAGTTTCATTGGTGAAATTCGACCTTATTATGTTATTTTTTAAGAAGACATCATCAAATGGAACGGGTATCAGGGTCCAGGGTTCTTTAGCTGCTATTTACATCAAGCTAACCAAAACTTATAGACAATACTTGCACTACAATATAGTTAATTAGTCCACGAAAAATATCACCTCACCTGAACACAGAAGTCAACTTTATTAAAATAAAAAAGAACCATATACCTTGCAGTATATCGCCGTCCTTGTCACATACGTAGTGCGGTATATAGCCGTCCTTGTCAGCAGATTTTTATTCCGGGACTTAATTAAAGTCATTCGGTTGGTTTACAGCAGCGGCAACATATTATTCTGTACTGCGGTTGCTATTGGTACATTAAATATGGCGAAAATTTATTATTTAAAGGGGTAATCTCTGGGGGTCAATGGTGGAAGAGCGTTTTTGTGAGAAATAACTGGTCTGACTTAATTACTGTAATTGTGTCGACATTTGTGAAATGGAAACAACTGAAATTCTGGCATCTCTATACAGGTATGAGGAACAGGGTGTAAAGTTCAGTCATCCATACTTAATATTATAAATTCGAAAGTAACTCTGTCTGTCTGTCTGTATGTTACCTTTTCACGCCTAAACCGCTGAACCGATGTAGATGAAATTTGGTGTAGAGATAGTTTGAGTCCCGGGAAAGGATATAGGATACTTTTTATCCCGATATTCCCATGGAATCGACACTTATGCGGGTGAAACCGCGGGGCGCTGCTAGTCCTCTATAAAAAAGGGAGGATCCTCCGACCAGACGGGTGTTGTGTCTGGCGGGCAACTGCCCCGATGATTCATGTTGGACCGTTATATCTATGCTAGTTGCGCGGTAAACTTTGCTTGCGAGATGCAGGATTGCGTGACGTTAGTATGACGCGTTGTTCGCATGTAGCGTTGTCCGTCTGGATGGAGGATCCTCCCTCTTCATAGAGTATATGAGTGAACTTTACACCCTGTTCCTCATACCTCTATATTACAGTTGGAGCGTGGATGTCCCTCCCTGCCACCCTGTATAAAAACATTGAAATAGACAATATAAAGGCAAACGGAAAAGAAATTAAGACTGAACACTGCTAAAGTCTTGATTAATAAGATTCATCAAACCTACTGACATTGAGGAACCTTTCCCCAACCTAGTCCTAAATCGATGGAAAACCAATTTATCTTGAATTTAAATACTAATAAGGCCGCCATTATATGTTTAGAGAGGAAAGGGGACAGCGGAGTAATGGCCCAGTGGAAACGTCCGCGACTTACGAGTTGTAGGTCGTAGGTTCGAACCCTGACAGGCGTTTTTCTTTGTGTAAATTATTTCATCATTACTGCTCTCAAAACGGTGAAGGAAAATATCGTGAGGAAACTGGCATGTTCTAGAACCAAAAATTCAAAGACATGTGACATCTACCAAGTCGCACTGGGCCCACGTGGTGGATTAAAGCCCACTTCCTCTCACAGAGAGGAGGCCAGTGTCCCAGCAGTGGAAACATTATAGGCTGATTGTAATAATGATGATTTTGTTATGTTTTTGGATTATTCCACTTTGCCCCACCGGCCGCCCCACTGATGGGGCAAAGTGGAATGCCTAAAATTTTGCAGTGGAATCTGCCCCACTAAATCGAAATAGCGGGGCAGATTCCACTACTTTAAAATCCTGTTGGATTCTGCCCCACCAGGGTTGGCACCTTAGAATAAACGTCCAAACATTCCTACTTAAAATAAAGTATATATAAATAAATACCAAAACCTCCTTGAACAGTCTTCTAATAATATCAAATCTTCATAAATATTCCCAAAAAAAAAAACAGCTTATCCTCGCTCTACTCGAAACTTATATACTTTATTAAGTATTTAATATTACTAATGAAACCCTGCCAAGGACTCGTAACATCAATAAGCAAGAAATTAATGAAATATACTGAAAAATAAACGTACTTTCTTAATAGTATCTAAAGAAAATTATAAATGTATATTAAGTTATTTGATTTGCCAGATGTGAGTGGAAACGCCGCCGGGAGGGTAAAGGTCATGGCACACTTATACCGGCACCGCCCCAACCCAGCAATTAACTTGTAGTTCAAATTAGAGCATTAAGGCGGTACCCCGACCAAAACCGCGTATTTCTTCGTTATTCAGAGGCTATTAACTCAATAATTATGAGAAGAAAACTACATCTGAAAGCACATTATTAATGTTCCATATCCTATCATCACATTGCACGATATTATTTGTTTTTATAAGTTACTAATACATTTAAAATATCCTTTGAAAAAAGTGACTAAAATTATTGATTGCATGCATCTTTTGCTAAATTTGACGTTCTATGAATTTGAGGATTTCACCAATGGATAGATAATTTAAAAATCTAAATAATCCATCCAAAATAACCATTTTGAAAGGCAACAAAATGTACAGAATCACAAATAGAGGAGTGTAGCCGTCCCCAACCCAAAACAGCTAAAAAATAATATAGGATTAGGACCGTTAGTCATGCGAGGGGCACGACGATATCTCCCACTATGGGATTAAAAATCAGAAAATAACATATAGCAGTAAAATTAGTTTAGAAAAAAAAAACAATAACAAACGTTCTCACAAATAAAAGCCAAAGAAAATCGCCCGGTCCATACTCCATAATATCGGCGAAAGTATTCCAATCTCATGTAAATTCGCTAAATGCCCGCCACACACGCGGGGCTGTTGGACGGTCAGCTTGGCTGTTTCATTTCCTCTGTACTCATACAAACAAATTCCTATTTGTGGGGTGCCACTGTGCCAGTGGTCGAGAGGAGGATAAAAAAAAAGACTAGAAAAAAAAAACAAAATCGAAGCGATGATTGGTTTTGTTTGTGTTTTTGCCCACACAAAGAGGGACTCCTCTATGTGTGTTTATGCATTACCAGACATGGATTTTCTACTTAATAAAAATCTTATTTTCACTGGCAGACAACGCACAACACAAACTCCTGGGTCTATGAGTGTGCAATTTGGCATAAGAGTTCCTCAAATAACGGAGGTGCAGGAAACCTCAAACGGCGAAAATATTGCAACCTGATTGGAAGTTATATGTTCGAGCCTTTTGGGGTTGAAACACTAGGGCCATGGGGTCCGAATGCCCACTTGGTTTTTCGAGATATCGCCAAGCGGTTTGTGGACTCTTCACGTGACCAGAGGGCTGGCCTATTTCTTGGCCAAAGAATTAGCATTGCCATACAACGTGGCAATGCTGCCAGCCTTTTGGGCCCTGTTCATGTTGACAACGATACGGACGAATTCTTTGATGCCCTATGATTATTTTATTTTATCGTATAAATGTACATATTATTATAGTTTATAAATGTTAGCTTATATTATGTAAATATATAAACAACGGAGGTAAGCACTAAGAAAGGATTTTTGAAAATTCATCCCCTATAGGGGTTCATTAAGGGATGAAAGTTTGTATGGAAGTTCGCCATTTTTGCAGATAGGGAATCCTATAGGGTACACAGCTTGTTAACTGATGATCTATATATCATGTAAATGTGAAGAAACCGTTTTCAGTGCGAATTTCATGACGTCTTTGGAGAACCGTAAGTACCTAGTGCAGCAATTATGACCAAACTACTGCGTCAAGCGGCGTGCGTGCGGTGCGGCACCGCGGCACCGCAATAATTCGATCTATAGGGTGCCACACGGGCGGTGCGGCACCGCAGTAGAACGCTGTTTACCATGGTGCGCGCCGCAGCGCATCACCCCTCCCCGCCTCGTCTCGCAGGTCACAAGCGCGGCACGCCTATGGTGCGACGCTACTCGGCGGCCCAACGCATCGTGTGACATGGCATAGTGATTTGTATGTAGGATGACATTGCGGCACCGCTCCAGCGCCGCACCGCACCGCACCGACAGACGTCCATAAACGGCGGTGATCACTTACCATAAGGGCTTGTCCACGTCACGACGTCGTCACTGTGGAAAGGTGTGGTAACGCGACGCGGTGCGTTGATATAACGTGCAAAGTCACGTTACCGTATCGTAAAAATGCACGTCACGACGCCGCAACGTTACACGTCGCCGTGCCTTGTAAAATTCCGGTATATTCTTCACTAACGTACCAGAGAAATAGCATTCTCGTTCTAGATAAGGTCCGCACAATACGTCTTCTGCTTCTGCTATTGTTAAAAAGACGGAGAGAGAGGTTGGAGACATCTTTTATTCACAACTAATCGCTAAGATAATGAAACATTAATTGAGCGAGCGCATCGTAGCCACGTCGGCTTAAGACGACGTCCGACTCGCCGCACTAGCACGGCGCGGCAACGCACCGTGCCGCAACACCGCACCGTTCTACGTAGACGACGTCGTGACGTGGAGATGTGGACAGGCCCTTAGAGTTTCTCGCTACCGACATCATACCTACTCCCTCGATGTGCCACCCCTGTTCTCGATGTTGTTGCGTGAATTACGGCTCACTCCCTCTCACTGTGAGGAGACCTGCGTGCGTCCCAGCAGTAGAAACATATGCTCCTTCGAAGCCCAGCTGTCACTAACACCCCACCTTCTCCCGGGAACCTTCAATTTCCTTTTTCCAGTCTATGATATTGAATTGGTTTGGTTCAACCGTTGTTGTATATAATGGAACACTTATGTCATGTGTAAAATTGTCCCACATCACCCACGTCATATTGTGTTCGTATAAACACTAAATTATTGCCATATTTCTGTAGGATAACATTCATTTATCTGTTTATTAAGGAATGGGTCAGTAAGGCAAGGATTTAGTTTCACATAGCGTCCGCAATTCACCATCGAACGAAATCACTGAACCGTTATACAACGTGTTTTCTTTTTATATTCCATAACTCTGCGGTTATATTCTATGAGTAAAAATAATACAAAAAGTCTACAAGAATATGTGATCCAAAAATGCATGGTTTCGAAGATATCATGTATCTAAGTTTCATTGATAAAAACGAGTAATGACGTTGTCGTATTTCACATAAGGTTGTTTTTACATTAATAATCGTGACTTTGTTGGATTATTAAGTATGAAAAATGAAAACAAAAAAAATATATAATTGTTAAATCCATATTAATATTATAAATGCGAAAGTGTATCTGTCTGTCTGTTACCTCTTCACGCTTAAACCGCTGAACCGATTTAGATGAAATTTGGTGTTGAGATAGTTTGAGTCCTGGGAAAGGACATAAGATAGTTTTTATCCCGATATTTCCATGGGATTGAAACTTATACGGGTGAAACCGCGGGGCACTGCTAATATTTCATAATAATATGCCAGTTGATTCTTCGATATGGTCTCATTCATACCCTAGAGTTATAAGATTATACCTATATCAAAAAAACACCTTGTATATGAAAGTAAAAGTAGGTGTGTAAACCTACAGAGCCTTTTTTAACCGACTTTAAAAAAGGAGGTTCTGTATTCGACCCGTATGTATGTATGTTTGTATGTCCGCGATTATCTCAAAAACTACTGAATCGATTTTGATAATTCTTTCATTAGTGTGATCTACATACTTTCAGGAAGGTTTTAGTATATAATACATTAGCTAATTATTCTGATGTACGAAGTTATATGTATAAATGTACTGTATCTCCGGCATTTCTATGTGAATTTTGATGATTCTTCGAGTCGTGTCTTCAATTCTTCAATGCACTAGGGTTAATGAATTTGTGTGTGGTAGGTACAACTAATAAGTGAAAAATAAAAACTTTTTTACAAAAAAACAACCGACTTCAAGAAAAAAAACACTACAAAGTGAAAAATAACTTTAATTTCGGAAGTCGGTGTCAAAAACCAAAATGCTGAACCAACGACACCGACTTCCGAAATTAAAGTTATTTTTTTTTTTTAAGTCGGTTGTTTTTGAAGTGAAAACTTCTTTAGCGGCGTTGAACACTTTTTATACTGGGGAAAAAATGTTAAACTCGCGTCAGGACACGTGACCGTCAGGAGAGATTCCCCCCCCCCCCCCCCACCCCTCTTTCTACGGCGGCGCCAACCGAAGTGAACCAAGTGAGACACGATAATGGATGGGTGGATGGATAGATGGATGGACGGACGGACGGACGGACGGACGGACGGTGACGGTGACGGTGACGGTGACGGTGACGGTGACGGTGACGGTGACGGTGACGGTGACGGTGTCGGTGACGGTGACGGTGACGGTGACGGTGTCGGTACGGTGACGGTGATGGTGACGGTGACGGTGACGGTGTCGGTGACGGTGACGGTGATGGTGACGGTGTCGGTGACGGTGTCGGTGACGGTGACGGTGTCGGTGACGGTGACGGTGACGGCGACGGTGACGGTGTCGTTGACGGTGTCGGCGACGGTGACGGTGACGGTGACGGTGACGGTGACGGTGACGGTGTGACGGTGATGACGGTGACGGAGACGGTGACTGTGTCGGTGACGGTGACGGTGACGGTGTCGGTGACGGTGTCGGTGACGGTGACGGCGACGGTGACGGTGACGGTGTGACGGTGATGACGGTGACGGTGACGGTGATGGTGATGGAGACGGTGACGGTGGTCGGTGACGGTGTCGGTGACGGTGACGGTGTCGGTGACGGTGTCGATGACGGTGACGGCGACGGTGACGGTGACGGTGACGGTGACGGTGACGGTGACGGTGACGGTGACGGTGACGGTGACGGTGACGGTGACGGTGACGGTGACGGTAACGGTGACGGTGATGGTGGACGTGGATGTGGATGGATGGATGGACAGCTGATGGCTCGACTGTCTGTGTAGCTACACTGCTGTGTATTCGTAAAATTCGTGAATATAAAGTGTTTCAAATATGGAAATTGAACAAAGTGCATCGATTTATAAAAAAAGTGACGCAGAAATAGTGGAAAAAAATTAGTTATATTAATTCAATTCATAATTGATTTATTTCAACGTTAATATTCATGTTTTCACTTCTGCCGGCACTCCCGGAGTGCAACCCGTCTTTTTTTTTTGTAAAAATGTTTTTTTGACACCGTAAAGTCAAACCTCGACATGACGTCGTGTCTTCATGACGTCCGCTATTTGATTGTCACCGCTCTTCTGTAAAAAGTAAGATTGATAAACATCAAAATCAGCCCATAATGTCCCCACTGCTGGGACTCAGGCCTCCTCTCTATGAGAGGGAGTTGGCCGTAATCCACCACCCTGTGCAGGTTGGTGGCGTCTTCGAATTATAAATATTCTACAATGCTACAATATCAATGGCGCAAGCGGACGGGATGGGACGGACCATTGCCCACCGAGGAAGCGGCCGTATGTCAAGAATGGCTAGACGACAGAGTGCCACATAACTGCACTATCTCCCCGTGGTAGTGCAGAACGCATGAGCATTTTTCCACGTTAAAAAAATACGCTTTAATTATTTTATAATAACCTATTTCACACCAGAATAAACACTATCTTATAATAAAAACATTAAACAACATGACCAAAAACATGTCACATTATTTTATGAGATATCAAGTAGGTAACTGATTTGCAGAATCCTTAGTTAGTATATCGAATAAGGCTCAAATCTTGCTATAAATCCAACGTAGTCTACGTTGGATTTATAGCAAGTCTATCTATAACCTTAGGGCAAGTTACTTAGGTAACACTTGTAGTTTTTGTGCTAAAAATATTAAAAGAACCGCCCCGCGGTTTCGCCCGCATAAGTCTCGATCCCGTGGGAATATCGGGGTAAAAAGTATCCTAGGTGTTAATCCTGGTTATAAGCTATATGTGTGCCAAACATCCAAAAACATGAAAAAGACTCCCCTGTTTCGCCGTCCCAAGTTTTTCACCCTTCATAAAACGTAGATAAAAGAACATTCCAATTTTTGTACCTGTTACCTAGTACCAATTGTAACACAAACATTATTGGGAAAACATCTAGGTATATTCCACTTACAAAGAACCTACTAACTTGCAAAATAATTACCATCCTACCGTAGCTTTTGTGGTGGTCTCAATATAACCAACATTACAAAAGGAGTGTAAAACATTACGGGGACAATTTTATTGTGTCTGTGAAGTAGACTTTGTACAACTCAATTTGTATAATTTGCGTCTGTATGTCCTAGCTGATGAGCTAGGCGAACGCTGTTACAAAGCGACGTTTTGTAGATCTACCTCGTGGATTTAGCGAAAATAATGGAGTCTTGAAGTTGATAGTTATTCATTTAGACAGATATGTAATCCAAATTCTACCTTCTTCTTTAGAGTTTATTATATACTAGCAGTACCCCGCGGTTTTACACGCATAAGTCTCGAAGCCGTGGCAACATCTGGACTAAAAGCCTTCGTGTTAATCCAAGTTATAAACTATCTGTGTGCCAAATTTCATCTAAATTCGTTCAGCCATTTTCGCGTGATTAAGTAACAAACATACAAACTTACCTACCTCAAAAAATAATGGAGTAAGGTGCAGAAAAAAACCAACAGAATCAGACAGAATCGCTTAATTTCAGCGACCAGTGTAAACCCAAACAATATTCGCCACAGGACCAGAGGGGCAATTCTCGTAATTTTTTAAGAACGTTTACAGTCTGATCTCAGTCTCAATCCGTCATAAAAACCTCAAATTTCCCTACATTTTGACATGTTTTTGACATTTGTTTGTCGCTGAGATGAAACTGCGACTCTAAAAGTTCATAGACAAAAAACCCAGAATCGCCAGCAACGAAATGTATAAAAATGGGTTCCCTATAGTAAACCCAGTACGGTTTCAAAAAATCAGCCTCCTAAACCATATAGTATAAAAGTTATTATACTTTGTGTGTTTATGTTATTCATACTTAGGTACATTGATTACTCGACTTTTATTTTATCACAATCTCTTTAGTATAATTATGATAATATATTAAAATAATGTAAAAAATATACCCTTCATCTTTTAATATGTTTAATTATTAATCTTTATACAGGCTGTTTTTTTTTTACTTTCTTATAATTGAACTCTTTATTTTAGTTTGACACTATCGAATGGTGTAATACAGTGTGTTTTTTTTTTTTCAAAATCAACAGGTTCAATTCCTGGCTAGAAATATTGATTTTTCAAAAATCCAATGATGCAGTTTTAGTTTTCATCAAAATCGAGCCCGCAACTCCTTTGAGTACCTACTTTTCGCTAGTCCTCATAGTTTCGGATTTGGCCATCCACGCCCACTTGAAAAATTCACCCTGTATATCTAGTATACCACGTCGTTTTTGCAGTATATTGTTATATATTTTTGTTGTACATGTTATGCCTATAAAAATGGCATATATGAAGTTTCTGGTGATTCTGGGTTTTTTTTTAGCCATCTCTTTTTGAACGTTTAAAATTACGAGAATTGGCCTACTGGTCCTGATTGATAACAAGCTCCCTTTGAAAACACATATCTGAGCATCTCCGAATATATTCGAGTTTCCAGTAGATTCTATTTTACCGATGAATACTGAAACAGATTTCTATGCTCTGAGAACCTTTTGTAACATATCTCGCTTTGTTTTTGCTTGTGAATTGGATATTTTAATCAATAGTCCCAAAGCTGTACATATTATACTACTTTTGAATAGCTTTAGTCTTCTCGGAATAGTTTCTAAAGCAAGAGAAAAGGAATTTAAGACATTATGTAGCATGTGACTGTGAATGTCATAGACAGATGCATGAAGAAGCCTCCTCGTGTAGCGCAGTTTGTTCCGCCAGTTACTCAACTGAACCGAGCGCTCGGCGCATCCTGCGGGCCTGAAAAGGCCACTTTGGCAGAACTATAAAAGGATAACATTATGAATATAAAAGTCGGTCACAAACTGACAATTCATAATATTATTTGACATTAAAGCAATTCATATTTTGTGGACCATTTTACGAATCTCCATACAAAACTGTCCAACAGCAGAATTGCGTGATATGAAATTGTACGCAAATAATATTGTGAATTGTCAGTTTGTGACCATTTTACGACTTTTATTATGATTCATAATGTTATCCTTTTATGATTCTGCCAAAGTGGCCTTTTTAAGCCCTCTGGACAGTCACACCCAACACCTTATTTGACTGGCCAATTATTTCCTTGCGGTGGTAGGGCTAACGCCCGTCTGGTTTGCGACCACCCTCCTACCGGAGTCGGCGTCAAGCAGCCTGCTGTGTTTCGTCGATGCGTGGGAGTTCCAGTGCCTTAGGCATCTCCTGGGCACGCTCGTTCAATCATAGACCTCATCCATCACTTTCCATCAGGCGTGATCGAGGTTAAGAGCGGGCCCATTCAGAAATAAAAAAAAAAAACAGGGTGGCCGAGACGTCGACACGCAAACTGAAATCAGCACATGATCCCCCCCACCCTTTTATATGGATGGGAAATCATCAACTGACCCCTCCCGATCTGGGTGAAGCGGCAGGGAGTGTCACACTCTTACTGACTAAAACTCATCCGTGTTCCTTCCTTAGTCCTTTATGTTCCGGGGTAGCGGTAACCCTTTCGGATAATCCCGCACCCCCGGCAGGCTTCAGCCCTGACAGGCCCCTTCCTTTTTGCTGACATCTCTTTGAGGCGCGCGTGGAACACGTACGCGCCGTGCGGCACGGGCCTGGTCCTGATCGGACGGTGAGCTACCTATTACTCTCCGCGGCACCCCCCTCCCCCCCTAGGGTAGAAATTTTTCGTCGGTTATCAGGTGGTACGTCGGTGTCCTTGCCACTTTGTATAGTATGTAATGCTGTGGTAGATTCATCATCTGCCTAGTCTTTTCCCAACTTTGTTGGGGTTGGCTTCCAGTCCAACTACCTGCAGCTGAGTACCAGTATTTTATATGACCTCCACAACCCAGTTACTGGGTAATACGAAACCCCTTGGTAAGACTGGTTGTCAGACTTTCGGGCTTCTGACGACCCGTAACGACTGTTAAAGATCCACGAATGACAGCCAGGACCAAAGGCTTAACGTGCATTCCGAGGCACGGAGGGGTCTCGGTACGTAAAGATGGTCCCCCATCTACGGACCAACCGCAGTAAGCGTAGCTTAACCTGATCGATCGACCCATGCAGCTATTATTACTTAGCCATAGAGTAAGTAATGTAAGAAGAGACGGGAGTCCCATAGAAAAAGATGAAAACGTCTCTTGTATGAAACTTGTACTAAAACTGAATACCTACATAACAAAAATGACACAGACTATGCACAGACTGCACGTGTTAAAGCGGGACAGCGATAGCCGCCATTATGTTTAGTACACGTTTCATAGTTTCTTTTTTTTTACACAGTTGCGTCAGACTGTGCTTAGCCACAAGCTAATCCTTATTTATTATTTAAATATGATGAATGAATAAATTAAGAATGATGAAATATAGCGTAGCCTTCGCCCATCTTACCTCAGGTGGAAGACAGACCTAGAAGGCAATAATAGTAAGAAAAGGGGTGGAAGGGGGACGATGTTGCAATTGCATCAGAAGTGCGGTCGTTCGTCACGACAGGACAAACTTCACCTACTACTTCGTAGGACGCTGCAGAAAATAGTCTGCGGTGCGGCCGCTAAAAGTGATGATTACCTGGATAAACTTAGTCAACTTTTGTGTGAAAGACATGAACGGCAGTCTGTTCTTTGTTGATGTAGAAGTAATTTTTGGCGAATTTCTTGTAATTAAGTTGCTTTCCAACAAAAAAAGAATTATCAAAATCGGACTGCTCTGTAAAAAGTTATGCTTGATCGTACATAAAAAAAACACGGGTTGCACTCCGGGAGTGCCGGCAGAAGTGAAAACTTGAATATTAACGTTGAAATAAATCAATTATTAATTTAATTAATATTACTCATTTTTTTTCAATATTTCTGCGTCACTTTTTTCTTTAATAGATGCACTTTGTTCAATTTCCATATTTTAAACACTTTCGCTCTTATTCATAAAAAAAGCCTATTGAAGGTTTAAACCATTCATTAGTTAAAATGCTCAATAGGCCTTTAAAACATTCGATAAAATTTTGTATTCATAAACGCTTCATAAACGTTCTATAACTAGAATGTCCTACAACTTCTAAATGTTGCCATTATAATGAAGTCATCCAACAAATTGGCCAACACATTAAATCGGCATACGAGAATATCTGTCTACGAACCGAATATTTGTGTCCATAGACATTATTACGTATGAAAAACTAATTTATTGTCTACAGTTTCAACAGTTTGGACGCGACAACGTCATGGTCGTCATGGAAACAATAAGAATATGTCAATGAATGAATTTGATATTGTATGTGTCAAACTAAAAAACTTTTGAATATTTTTTTTGTATTTAAAATAAATGAAATTAAGACCGGAGACTAGTTGCAATAAAGGGCAAAGAATTGAATATTGGTTGGAGGAGGATAAGGTGTGTACCTACTGTTACAGCTAAAATGTGTTCAAAGTAAGTTATGTTTTGTAAACATTCTCAATTTCTTATACTTATGCTTGCTTTTGCTTCTAATCCTTAGATTTTTTGGAAGAATTGGTCAGGGAGAGGTCTCCATAATAGAAAATAAAAACACTGACACACGCACTAACGCTAAACAGGGGCAGCCTGGCATGATTTACGAATTAGGTGCCTATCCAGTTTACAATTTTACGAAGAACTTCGTTTGCCTGTACAAAAACCATTGTAACAAAAAAAAACCCGCCATAAGAATAATAATGACTGTTATTTTGATGCCGCTACTGATTAATTAAATCAGTATAAATAAGATAATGAAGAGAAAGAATTTATAACATTAGTTTTGAAGTGAAAACTTCTTTAGCGGCGTTGAACACTTTTTGTAATGGGTAAAAAATGTTAAACTCGCGTCAGGGTATCGCGTCAGGACACGTGACCGTCAGGAGAGATTTCCTCCCCCCCCCCATCTCTTTCTACGGCGGCGCCAACCGAAGTGAACCAAGTGAGACACGACAAAGATGGCCGAAGAAAATGACATTTGACGTACAAATGTTTGAAAAGTCAGTTTCGTAAACAATAGTACTTCGAGGAACCGCAGTTTTATTTAATTTATTTTGAACTTCTGTTTAACCAATTTAGTTTATTATTATATACCTACCTACAATACAAAATAGAAGCGACGAAAAATATAACGAAGCACATTATAGCAACAAGAAATACTGTGGGACATTGCTGCTTTTGTGTGAAAACAATGCTTCCGTGTCGACCACGGAAGTTTACACCCTGCAGGGAGATGCTCCAGTAGGGTGTGGCTGTGAAGCTATGTTGCAAAACATGCTCCACTTCCTATCCTGCCTTATTTGTCCTACCCAAAACATGCAGTCAAAGTGACCTCTGCGCTGCCACCGACGACAACGTGGAAGTGGCAATATTTTGAGCCAACAAGATCTAAAGTAAAAGAGAAGAAATTTAGGGAGTCGTTCATTAATAAAAAGCTTGTATACAAATATCAGCTTATTTTTATAATACTTGTACGCACCGGGACTTACAGCTTAGTACGGCTGTTATTCCAAATGCATACAGTGTGGCTAAGTTTGTAACAATTGAGCCTGGTATCTATGGTTACCTCACCCTACTGATTATAAACCTACAGCAACTACTTAACACCCTAGTTATCCTAACACCCTAACCTATCATACAAGCCTACGGGAGACCTACGGGAACAGACAGAATTTGGGTAGGAATAGGGGTTTGTGTACGTCGTGCAATGTGTACACAGGAAATAGTTTTGTCATTGCCGGTCCCACAGACTCATAGAACTGGTGATGGCTAAAGGTGTCTTGGCCATAGTGAGAGGAATTATGGAAGATGAATTAAACTCTACTCCAGCTTGATGACTACTCGTAATTTATTCATTTACTAATTACTAATTTATGTGGAACAAATGTATGTCGCTCTTGATGCTGACGCTGGCGTATGTAACTCTTGCCTGTTCACGGCTGAACAATACTCTAAACTCTAATTTGGCTTCTAAAACTTGTGCAAGCAGAACAACATTTTTAAAATGTTTGCTTTTCATTTGCCATCTGTGCCATCTCTTCTGTAGGCCGTTTCATTTTCTGCTATTCGTAGTGAAGCACCATCCTTACTAGTCCTATTGACCTGAAATACAAAACTAATGTTATAAATTCTTTCTCTTCATTATCTTATTTATACTGATTTAATTAATCAGTAGCGGCATAAAAATAACAGTCATTATTATTCTTATGGCGGGTTTTTTTTTTGTTACAATGAGTTTTGTACAGGCAAACGAAGTTCTTCGTAAAATTGTAAATTGGATAGGCACCTAATTCGTAAAGGGTGCTAATTAAGGCAGCTTCTTTAAAATGTCATTCTCGTCTGCAAATATATTTAGTTGTCTAATGAATTAATAGGTCAGCGACGAACTTTTAGCGTCTAATAAATGGTTTATAAGCGACCATATATTGTAAAACAAGCTACTGTTAATATGACTCAACATGGTGATAATTCTTAAGCAACTAAATTTGTGATATGTCTACTCATTGCCAGCTTCTAATAAGTGTATCAACTTCATCTATAAAATAATATCAACTTACTCTAATTTCATAGAGTCACCTTTATTTTTATACTTTAGCATAAGTAATTGATGAGTGAATCTACTATATTTGAACATAAAATTTCCTTATTATTGTCATCAAATAATGGTCAATGAAAGCTCTAATTTCATGTATTCGCCTATCTATTTATAATGTTACCATAAGTAATTGACTATTATACCTACCCAAATGAACATTCTTCGCGGGGCCCCTATTTCTGTGTAAAGGGTTTAAAGTAACCTAACCAAACCGAACCTCGGGGTGCCCATCGCTCGCTCTTGCATCCTATGCCGACGGAGCCCCGCTTCGCGGGGCCCCTATTTCTGTGTAAAGGGTTTAAAGTAACCTAACCAAACCGAATCTCGGAGTGCCCTTCGCTCGCTCTTGCATCCTACGTCATCTATCGGTCGCGCCCCTCTGATTCCCAACGAGCGTCAGGTACACTCCCGCGCTTGTGTTGCAAACTTTCACGAAAAAAGAATATGATTTATTAATTTAGTTGTTGAATGAAAAACTTTGATTGCTAATTTTGAGGCTGGAATTTGATTTTATTAGCAGACAGATGTTGAATCTCTAAAATATATAAAGTAGCTCACTTACAACATTAGTCGCTGAGTTATCAAATCAGAAGTAAATATATTTATCGGTAGCTCGGAGTCATATTAATTTACGCTCGTAAATTGACGCTGGTTTTTTGATATTCTGTTGGAATAGTAAAGATGATGAATTAATATAATTGAAGCTGTTCTATTAACTCGTCGCCCACATATAAAAAAAGACGCTAGGTTGCAGGTGCTAAAGAAAACTTTTGTTGCCGCACATATAATTTCCCATTCGTAAATCATGCCAGGCTGCCCCTGTTTAGCGTTAGTGCTTGTGTCAGTGTTTTTATTTTCTATTATGGAGACCTCTCCCTGACCAATTCTTCCAAAAAATCTAAGGATTAGAAGCAAAAGCAAGCATAAGTATAAGAAATTGAGAATGTTTACAAAACATAACTTACTTTGAACACATTTTAGCTGTAACAGTAGGTACACACCTTATCCTCCTCCAAGCAATATTCAATTCTTTGCCCTTTATTGCAACTAGTCTCCGGTCTTAATTTAATTTATTTTAAATACAAAAAAAATATTCAAAAGTTTCTTAGTTTGACACATACAATATCAAATTCATTCATTGACATATTCATATTGTTTCCATGACGACCATGACGTTGTCGCGTCAAAACTGTTGAAACTGTAGACAATAAATTAGTTTTTCATACGTAATAATGTCTATGGACACAAATATTCGGTTCGTAGACAGATATTCTCGTATGCCGATTTAATGTGTTGGCCAATTTGTTGGATGACTACATTATAATGGCAACATTTAGAAGTTTTAGGACATTCTAGTTATAGAACGTTTATGAAGCGTTTATGAATACAAAATTTTATCGAATGTTTTAAAGGCCTATTGAGCATTTTAACTAATGAATGGTTTAAACCTTCAATAGGCTTTTTTATGAATAAGACCAAAAGTGTTTAAAATATGGAAATTGAACAAAGTGCATCTATTAATGAAAAAAGTGACGCAGAAATATTGAAAAAAATGAGTAATATTAATTAAATTAATAATTGATTTATTTCAACGTTAATATTCAAGTTTTCACTTCTGCCGGCACTCCCGGAGTGCAACCCGTCTTTTTTTTATTTCAGGTCAATAGGACTAGTAAAGATGGTGCTTCACTACGAATAGCAGAAAATGAAACGGCCTACAGAAGAGATGGCACAGATGGCAAATGAAAAGCAAACATTTTAAAAATGTTGTTCTGCTTGCACAAGTTTTAGAAGCCAAATTAGAGTTTAGAATATTGTTCAGCCGTGAACAGGCAAGAGTTACATACGCCAGTGTCAGCATCAAGAGCGACATACATTCGTTCCACATAAATTAGTAATTAGTAAATGAATAAATTAGTCATCAAGCTGGAGTAGAGTTTGATTCATCTTCCATAATTCCTCTCACTATGGCCAAGACACCTTTAGCCATCACCAGTTCTATGAGTCTGTGGGACCGGCAATGACAAAACTATTTCCTGTGTACACATTGCACGACGTACACAAACCCCTATTCCTACCCAAATTCTGTCTGTTCCCGTATGTCTCCCTTCGGCTTGTATGATAGGTTAGGGTGTTAGGATAACTAGGGTGTTAAGTAGTTGCTGTAGGTTTATAATCAGTAGGGTGAGGTAACCATAGATACCAGGCTCAATTGTTACAAACTTAGCCACACTGTATGCACTTGGAATAACAGCCGTACTAAGCTGTAAGTCCCGGTGCATACAAGTATTATAAAAATAAACTGATATTTGTATACAACTTTTTATTAATGAACTACTCCCTAAATTTCTTCTCTTTTACTTTAGATCTTGTTGGCTCAAAATATTGCCACTTCCACGTTGTTCGTCGGTGGCAGCGCAGAGGTCACTTTGACTGCATGTTTTGGGTAGGACAAATAAGGCTGGATAGGACGTGGAGCATGTTTTGCAACATAGCTTCACAGCCACACCCTACTGGAGCATCTCCCTGCAGGGTGTAAACTTCCGTGGTCGACACGGAAGCATTGTTTTCACACAAAAGCAGCAAAGTCCCACAGTATTTCTTGTTGCTATAATGTGCTTCGTTATATTTTTCGTCGCTTCTATTTTGTATTGTAGGTAGGTATATAATAATAAACTAAATTGGTTAAACAGAAGTTCAAAATAAATACAACTGCGGCTCCTCGAAGTACTATTGTTTACGAAACTGACTTTTCAAACATTTGTACGTGAAATGTCATTTTCTTCGGCCATCTTTGTCGTGTCTCACTTGGTTCACTTCGGTTGGCGCCGCCGTAGAAAGAGATGGGGGGGGGGAGGGGAAATCTCTCCTGACGGTCACGTGTCCTGACGCGATGCCCTGACGCGAGTTTAACATTTTTTACCCATTACAAAAAGTGTTCAACGCCGCTAAAGAAGTTTTCACTTCAAAAATATACAGGGTGAAATTGAATCTATGGGCATCCTTTTAAGAGGTCATTGTAATCATCATTATAAACAACTTTTACTATGGGAACAAACCTGGAATCGCGAAAAAAAATAGCTCTTCCCTACATTTTGACGAGTTATGTGAACATGCGATTTCAGGTTTAGTCCCATAGTAAAAGTTGTTCATAATGATGAGTACAATGACCCCTTAAAAGGATGCCCATGAATTTAATTTCATCCTGTACATATACGCGTCGAATTGAGAACCTCCTCCGTTTTTTCGTCGGTTAAAAAAGGTTTTTATATTACTGTTTTGCGGTTGTCATTTGTAGATCTTTGACAATCGTTACCTACGGGTAGTCAAAAGCCCGAAAGTCTGAAAGTCAACCAGTCTTACCAAGGGGTATCGTGTTGCCCAGAACTGGGTTGTAAAGTCCGATAGGCAGTCGCTCAATCAATGTAAAATACTGGCATTCACCTGCATTCAGTTAGACTGGAAGCCGACCCCAACATAGATGATGACATGTTTTTATTATACAGATTAAAAAAAATGTGTATAGAATAAAATAAATGAAATTATAATTTTAGTCAAGAGAATAGGGTGCATTAAAAGAGTCCCTACGAGTGTCGATATCTATGTACCTAACTACGTTGAGTAACCACTGTGCAGACAGCATGTACACGAAAGAAACGGCTATCATTTGAGAGCAGAAGGCCAATTCTCGTAATTTAAAACGTTCAAAATCTAGTCGCAGTCTCATCTCGGCGACCAACAAATGTCAAAAACTTGTCAAAATGTAGGGAAATTAGAATTATTTTTTGACAGATTGAGACTGAGATCAGACTGTGAACGTTCTTAAAATTGCGAGAATTGCCCCTCTGATGTCTATGGCTTGTCGACTGAATAACATTTGTAAAAAACAGCACAATCATTATACTTTAGAGAGGCTTACTGCGACACAAGCGTGCTACAATTCGTGACTTTTATTCCCGCGTAGAAAACAAATCGTAAATTCACAATCGTTCAAGTATGAATTACAAAGCTAAAAAAAACTTGGAAACTTCTTTTCCATCGCACCTAATGGCCACGCACAAAAATTAAAACTACATTTGTATTCAAGGGCCCCTACACAAAGTTTTACAGTCTTCGTCAATTTAAATCAATTCCAAAGAAGTTAGTTCCGTCATAAAACGGGTTCCGTACGCAAACGAATTAAATGGAGGAGTGGAACTCAGCGGAACTCGGTAAAAATCAAGGACGGAATGTCAATCAATAATTGTGACGTTTGTTTGTGACAGGTTAGCAACAGGGGTAGACTGGTGAAAGAAAAAAATAGGAACCGGGTAATTATAATTATAGGCCTATAATTACCTAAACTAAGGCAATTAAAGCATGTCGGAGCAGCAATACGCAAAAGCCACCACTCATTGGATCCCAAATGGCAGGAAACAACTGCGCGGCAGGCCCAGAAAGAGATGGCGGGATGAGCTAGACTCCTTCTAAAGGATTAGCCCACGATTGCGCTGACATCTGTGAACTCATTTATTTCACTTAAACAAAAAAATTTCTTGGGGGTTCGCCATTGTCCTTTAAAAATGGTTAAAGCTTTTGAAGTGAAACTTCTCGCACGCTTGACTATGGGAGTAAGCTGGCGAACTCGTGACGTAAGCGTTACGAAAAGTGTGATCGGGCGAGGCGAACGGGAGTTAAGTGGGGGATATAAGCTGGTATAAATAAATAAATAAGAGAAAGCAGTGCGCGCGCACATTTTCTTTCTCTCTTCCTCTCATAGCCAAATACGTTTGAAGTTTCACTTCAGTCGTGTGGTCATAAGCACACTCGGTTTTTTTTTTTCTGTAGTAGCCTTTGTTGCTATTCCAAATACTTACTTATCAATGCATTTTACATTGAAATAAATAATAACTTTATGCTGACTTTTACTAGAAGTAGATAATACTTCAATCAGCTAAAACAATCCTTTACTCAAACCAGCACTAATTGTTTAACACCCTTTCAATTACAATTTGAATCATTTTGACGGATATTGCTAATCCATTGCTTCATATGTTCGAAATAATTGCCTGCCCAGCACCGTAAATAACGCAATGTATGTTGTTGAACTGTCAAAATGAAAACCATTCCTACTGTTTATGTGTACGCAATTACCATACTGAATCAGAAACATGCAATACAGTACAGCTGTCAGCATAATTAGAAAGCAATCCGCAGCAAATGAAACAATCATGCGCATTATCAGGTAAGTACACACTGAACGGCCGGGCAAACCACATACGGTATAAATAGTACATTAATTATGTTACTTTGATAAAAGTAGGGGTACACATCTGCGGGAATCGGGTAAGGAGCTATGAAAAAGTTGTTCGAGGAATCAAAACTATCAACAAGAACCTTTTTTTTCCCTTAACTTATATTGTTCCACTGCTGGGCAAAGGCCTCCGCCATATTCTTCCACCTTTTGTGCTGTGCCTTCTCCGTCCAATCGGTTAGGAACGAGTTCAAATCGTCACGCCAGCGTTTCTAAGGTCTGCCTCGTTGACGACGCCCGTCTTCTGGCACCCACTCTGTGACGACATTGGCCCATCTGTTTTGATGCATCCTATTGGTGTGACCCACCCAGTCCCACTTCAGCCTCGCAGACTTATCAACACAAATCTTAAGGTAAGATAAGATAAGATTTTTATTTGCTTAAACATGTGCGTGTACATACATAGAAAGTGCATGCAAGATGATAAAGCAAGTTGAGTGCAAACATGTTTGTCATTACGTGACGTGCAAAATAATGGATTTATACAATAAAAAAAAATAATAACAAAATATTATAACTTTTCATCATCATTTCAGCCAAAAGACGTCCACTGCTGGACATAGGCCTCTGCCTATGTCCAGCAGTGGACATCTTTCAAAATCGGGTTGAATGGCGTCCAATAGGAGAGCCTATTGGACGCCATTCAACCCGATTTTTAGCAACTCTCATCCAACTGCTACGAGCCATCCTGCGAAGATCGTCGCTCCACCTGGCACATGAGGGCGTCCTACCTTATGATGTCCTCCACCACCTTACCTTTGTCTTTTATGATGTGCATTATAAAGAGTACCTATTCTTTTCCTTGTACAAAATTTCATGGTTCTAGTCCTTTTTCTTATTAGTTTTAATCATTTTGTTTTTTTTTTTGTTGTTGTTGTAACGACGATAATTCGAGTCTAATTGAAGGCAATAACTTAGTTTGCACTGTCTAAGACGATAATTACACGATTTTTTTCAAGAATTTATATTTGTGAAAATACAATTTATTATGGTTATGTACAGACGCCAGCACATCAAGCTACCCGAAACTGTCAAATTTTCCCAGTTAAATTTGAACCTTATATTTTAGCGATAAAGTTGAAAATCAATTAAAGAAATTTGACAAATTTTTGTAGCTTGATGTGTTGGCATGACATAAGAGTTACTGCACCTTCTATTTCGATTTATCGCAAGTTTTCAATTTCATCCTGTGTATTTTATATGTAGTTAAAGTAACATCAATAAATAATTTGTAATTATCAACATTGGTGCAACTAAGCTTTATTCCGATTCCGAAATACGTCGAATTTGCCCGACAGCGTCCCGTGGGCGCTATAAAGTGCGATTATGAGATTATGTTAGGGGAACTGCGTCCACCTGTACTCCGAACAGGTACTCAATAATATGATTATAATCCAACCAGCTCATCGCCAAGGTCAGAAATTCAGTAGGGAGATATTTATGCAGGGGCAGTATTTTTACGGTTCCGTACCTCAAAAGGAAAAACGGAACCCTTATAAGATCACTTCGTTGTCCATCTGTCAGTCCGTCAGTCAAGACCCTTTTTCTCAGGAATGCGTGAAGTTATCAAGTTGAAATTAATATCAAATACTCAGGGCTGCAATCCCTTGAATCAGTGAAATCAAAAGATACGGGCGTTTTTGTTCCTATAGGATACTTCCCGTTGACCTAGAATCATGAAATTTGGCAAGAAGCAATATCGTGTAGCACAAGTAAAGGAAAAAATCCGAAAACAGTAAATCCCAAAAAAAAAAATTAAACTATTTACAAACCTAGTACGGTGCCCTCGGTGCGCGAGTCCGACTCACACTTGACCGTTTTTTTTATTTTTGAAGTGAAAACTTCTTTAGCGGCGTTGAACACTTTTTGTAATGGGTAAAAAATGTTAAACTCGCGTCAGGGCATCGCGTCAGGACACGTGACCGTCAGGAGAGATTTTCCCCCCCCCCCCGCCTCTCTTTCTACGGCGGCGCCAACCGAAGTGAACCAAGTTTAGTGACACACGACAATGGATGGATGGATGGATGGATGGATTGGATGGAGTGAAAGTGGAAGTGGAAGTGGTAGTGGAAGTGGAAGTGGAAGCGGAAGTGGAAGTCGAAGTCGAAGTCAAAGTCGAAGTCAAAGTCGAAGTCAAAGTCGGAGTCGAAGTCGGAGTCGAAGTCGAAGTCAAAGTCGAAGTCGAAGTCGGAGTCGAAGTCGAAGTAGAAGTCGAAGTCGGAGTCGAAGTCGGAGTCGAAGTCAAAGTCGAAGTCAAAGTCGGAGTCAAAGTCGGAGTCGAAGTCGGAGTCGAAGTCGAAGTCGGAGTCGAAGTCGAAGTCGAAGTCGAAGTCGAAGTCAAAGTCAAAGTCGAAGTCGAAGTCGAAGTCGAAGTCGAAGTCGAAGTCGAAGTCAAAGTCAAAGTCAAAGTCAAAGTCGAAGTCGAAGTCGAAGTCGAAGTCGAAGTCGAAGTCGAAGTCGAAGTCGAAGTGGACGTGGACACGCTGCTGTGTATTCGTAACATTCGTGTATATAAAGTGTTTAAAATATGGAAATTGAACAAAGTGCATCTATTAATGAAAGAAGGGACGCAGAAATAGTGAAAAAAAAAATGAGTTATATTAATTCAATTAATAATTGATTTATTTCAAGTTTTCACTTCTGCCGGCACTCCCGGAGTGCAACCCGTCTTTTTTTTTATTACTCTGTTGTAATTAAAATCTCTCCTGGTTTTCCCGAAGATTTGGGCAGAATACCTACAGAACACACACATTTCGCCAGTTATGTTTAGCATAATCATCATATAACGTTCCCACTGCTGGGACAGAGGCCTCCTTTCTGTGAGATGGAGTTATATTTATGTCCCATGTAATAGGGGGTGACCTCATTGCCATAAGCCGGGCACAAATCCAGTCTCCGAGCTGCTTATAAAAAAAACCGAATGTGCTTATGACCACACGACTGACGCAAACCTTCAAACGTATTTGGCTATGAGAGGAAGAGAAAAAGAAAATGTGCGCGCGCACTGCTTTCTCATGCTTATATCCCCCACTCAACTCCCGTTCGCCTCGCCCGATCACACTTTTCGTAACGCTTACGTCACGCGTTCGCCAGCTTACTCCCCAAGTCAAGCGTGCGTAAAGAAGTTTCACTTCAAAATTAAAGATCGAAAAAAACCCAATAACATTTTTCCCGACCTGGAAATCAAACCCAGGACCTTATGCTCAGCAGTGGAGCTTGCGACCACTAAACCTACGAGGCAGTTCGTTGTAAATCTTATTACTTTTTGGTCTCCCAAAGGTGTAGTAACAATTTGCAACACAAAAAATGCCGCGGCACTGCATTTTTGGGTTGCAAATTGCCACTAAACCTTTGGGAGTTTTTTGATAAAAATGCGGAAACAGACTATGTACATTGTACAGTCACCAAAGCAGATAAGTAATCAGGGTCGTCGGATATACATAGTTGAAGTTTAACCGGTCAAGCGGCGCGCGTCGCCGATTGGCGACGAAACAATAGAAAATCAATTGTGTCTCATTCTCAAACTCAAAGCATTTATTTCAATTAAACCATTTACAAGCACTTTTGAATTGTCAAGAAGTTCATTAGCGGAGCATGACAGATTAATAAGAAACCGATGGATGTTTTGGAATAAAATTTAATGTAATTAATAGAAAACAAACAGTGGTGCTATTCTGTAAAAAGATCACCGTGATAACTTAGGTGAAGTGAGCTTAAAGTGAGCTTTGATTCCACCTGAAGTTAACGGATTGACACCTATTGCCAACTCACTTTAAACTCACTTCACCTAAATTTTGACGTTGAGATTTTTACAGAATAGCATTACTGATCTTTTAACAAATTAAATTTCATTCGAAAACATCAATCGATTTCTTACTAAACTTCAACTATATGCGACGACACTGGTTACCTATCTCCTTTGGTGGAATTGCATCAGTAACTAATTGATTGCCGAGGTCGGTCCTTGAATGGGTGACCATATCTACATAACACATCGAGACCCCATCGATGGTCCCCTATTAACAATGTCGGTTCCGCAAAAAGGCTACTGTTCAGTAGAGAAGTTCAAAGTTTGTTGTGGCAGTAAAAAAAAAATTATAAGACTGTGGATGTGCACTGATTGTTTTATAATAATATTCCACAACTATCACACAACGCCATCTAGTCCCAAGCTAAGCAGAGCTTGTGTTTTGGGTACTAGACAACTGATAAACATACTTATATATTTCTAAATACATACATATTATAGATAAATTACACCCAGACACAGAACAAATGATCGTGCTCATCACACAAACATTTGTCCTGGGTGGGATTCGAATCCACGACCTCCGGCATAGCAGTCAGGGTCACTAACCACTAGACCATCAGGCCTGTCTGTGTTATGTATTGTTTACTATGTAATGACATAGACAAAATACACCGTGTTCTTCACGTTATCCATTAACTTTGTCAAACGCTTCTATAGCTTTTACAAATTAAATCTAACAAAGGAAGTAGTATTTAAAAAGGCTTCGTTACAAAGATATTAATTTGTAATTTCATTTAATGAAATTTAATTGAGCTATGCAGTAAAAAAGGGTCTTAACTTAATTTTAACAAGTTTCAGCCCGCTAAATGTTATGAATGAAAAAATACGTCGTTGCCAATTCGGATAAAGATGCATGCATATCGGGTGATTTACGTCATAGTATTTAGTTTGTATGAAAATTAACAAAAAATAAAAAATATTCATTCATTTATGTGTCCATAATGAAAAATGCTTATTTCCGTGGTCTGAACATCTGGTCGAAGTTTATGTAGGTATATCGTCCGGAACACGGTGTATAGAATTGCAAAGTCAAAGTCAAAGTCAAAGCATTTATTTCAAATAGGCACATAAAAGGCACTTTTGAACGTCAAAAATTTATCTTAAAATAGAATTGATTCTAGTCGCCCATTCCAAAAGGTAGTTTTCGTATGGAGAAGAACGGGCAAGAAACTCCACCGTTACTCTTTTAAAATGTTTAGGTACAATATTTTGCATGGGTACATTAATTATATAATAACATGTGAGGACGATGCACCTACAATAAAATTACTATACCACAATAGGTAAAAGAATTAAAAACGAAACCATGACATATAAATTAATTATCTGATAGATACATGGTGCTCACATATTTACAAACATGGTACAAGCAAAACGATTTTAATTAAAAAACAAAATACAAGTAATAAGTCAGGGTGTGAGTAATAAAATGTAAAGAAAAAAATTTACAATTAAATTAGCAACCAGTTTGATTTTGTCTAGACTCTAGATTGTCCTATGGAGCAGGACCAGCATGTTTCCAAGCGTTCTTATCTTGGATATAATCTTCTAATTTATAGTATGCTTGTTTACAAAGTGTACGTTTAATGTGAGTTTTAAATTTTCTTTCATTTAATTGCAATATATCACAAGGTATTTTATTGTAACATTTAACACAGTACCCCATAAAAGATGTATGTACTTTGGCTAATCTGAAAAATGGTTGATGTATTTTATCTTTATTTCTTGTATTAAAGTTATGTCTATCGCTTATTTTATTAAAAAGATGTAGATTTTTTCTTACATACATAATATTTTCATAAATGAATTGGCAAGGTACCGTCATAATATTGCCAAAACAAACTTTGAACTGTTCAACCGAACAGTAGTATTTTTGCGGAACCGACATTGTTAATAGGGACCATCGCCCTCTATACCTCAGAAAGCACGCGAACCCGTTGATCCCGGCTGGCATTCGTAGACCTTTGACAGTCGTTACGGGTAGTCAAAAGCCCAAAAGTCTGACAAACAGCTAAAGGGTATCGTGTTATCTTGTAAAGTTGTGGAGGTCAGACTGGCAGTTCGTGTAAAGTATTCAGCGGCGTCCGGTTAGACTGAAACCCGACCCAAACATAGTTGGGAAAAGGCTAGGCAAATTGATTGCATCACTAACAAATTAAAATAAATAAAAGTATCAGGTGAAAGATGTCCACAATTGGACTAGGTAAATCCCGGAATGAACGCACACTACCAAACATCCCAATTAGTATACTTAATCAAATATTATTATATTTACTACTACTAACACGACATCTACCACTAAAACTTGTACTACTAAAATCTATACAGGGTGTTACGGAAAGGGTATACCATACAAACGGGTTGAAGAGTGTATCTGGTCTAGAATCTCTGTACAAAATTTCAGCTCAAAAGCATTAACTTTGAAAATGCTTCATATTTTTTTATTTCGACATCACGGCGCTGCACTGGCGCGCGGCGGCGTGATGTGCGTGTACTAGACGCACAGACACTACAGATAATGGATAATGACCCTCGTAGTGCGGTGACACGTTTGTTATGATTTCAATTTAATAAACTATCGAAATAAAAAAATATTAAGCATTATCAAAGTTACTGCTTTTGAGCTGAAATTTTGTACAGAGATTCTAGACCAGATACACTCTTCAACTTCAACCCGTTTGTATTGATATACCCATTCCGTAACACCTGTATAATATATAGGTTTTCACAGTAGATACCGTGTTTAGATGTCGATACCCATCACACCAGCAGAGTTTCGTTAGCTAATTTAATTTGTCTCTTTATAAAATAACAGCTTGCAACGTCAACGTCTATCAAATAAATCACACAAAACTCAGAACCATATTTTTCGAAACACCTAACTCTCCACTTAACGAACTCAAGCCAATAATCTTACCCTTATCGATACACCCTGCCCCATATTTACAATGTATACAGGTACAGGCAACATTACAATACCTGCTTAACATATAAATTGTTCGTCTACAACCTGAGGTAATTACAGTGCAAAGGTGCCTTCATAAATATTCTTTATTGCCCGGCAAATTTGTATAATAGCTGGACCCCACACACAAGAGTTGTTATGCTGTAAATGTGGGCATTTTACGTTGATACTTCGGCTCTAGGGTGTTTTATTGAAGTGCTTGGTAAATCGGCTTCTGAAATTAGCTGGTTATTTTATGAAATTTACCTAAAGTTCGTTTGGGAAATGGTTTTGTCTTAAAGATATATCTATATATAGGAGAAGGTATGTGTGTCTCGTTATTATCAGCCATATATTAACTACTGTGGGCGAACTATGGGTATAGTGTTGGTTCTTGCGCAATTGAAAAACGGTTTGCAGTTCAAATCAGATTATAATTTCACGAACAGTTTAATCACACTAGCAAATCACACACTATAGGTACACGATACAAACAGATACGGAACGCGGGACAGTTTCTGAGCACATGTTGTTCGTATGATGTCCGATGTCCAAGAGGGCCGCTCCACCTCTCTGCACGCTCTCTTGTACTCCCCACGAACTCAGGCTAGACTCTGTCGAGCGCCGCCTGATGGCGCTGGCGTTGCGAATAGTCAAACGAATGACCGGATGCGACATACGAGTATATAAAATTCAAAGTCTTGACTGACTGATATATCAACGCACAGTCTAAACCTCGGGTCTTAGTGACATGAAATTTGGAGGGTGTGTTCTTTGTGAAGAGTGGGTATCCACTAAGAAAGGGTTTTCGCAATTCCACCCCTAAGAGGGTGAATGAGGGGAGGGTGAAATTTCACGCGGACGAAGTCGCGGGCAGAAGCTAGTATGTTATCAAAGAGGCTTACGAAAGGATTAATTTATTTGCTTTGAAGATTTTGTTTAAGTTAAACAAAATCTTTCAACACAAATTCATCCAATTTTCTTGTCTGATTAATTTTAGTAAAGGTTGTACCTATGTTTTCTGATTTTCCTGTAATATGTTGAGCTTCATAAGATGATTGTGGTTAGGGTCTGTTTTTCGGACGATTCTGTAGGGCAGAGAATGATATATTATTACAAAAAAAAACGGTCTAGTGCGTGTCGAACCACGCACAATGAAGGGTTCCGTAGTTGGGATGAATTTACTCGTATCACAAGAACAAACTTAACTTTGTAGTAAAAATTGTTTTTCCGTAATTTGATATACATCACAGTCAGTTCTCCTACTGCAAATGTAAGTATGTAATTGCAAAAAAAAAAAATATTAAACTACAAATTAACGATTTTTGGATATTTTCCTTTACATGTGCTGTTAGACTTTGCTTATTGCCAAATTTCATGATTCTAGGTCAACGGGAAGTACCATGTCGCATATGGCCGTACTTTTTGATTACCTTGACTTAGAAGCTTGGTCTTTTTAGAGCTCCAATGGACCGTAGATCTACGTATTTGATATTAATTTCAACTTGATACCTCCGCGCGTTCCAGAGAAACAGGGACAGACTGACAGACAGAGACGAACGGACAACAAAGCGATCCTGTAAGGGTTCCATTTTTTCCTTTTGAGGTACGGAATTCTAAAAACACCAGTTTCCAAATACACGTGTAGGAACTTATTTTCCTTATATCAACATTATTTTGAATAGGTAAATAACACTTACTATTCGTAAGTAACTAAGGCTTCCAAACAGAGGTTTTCGACATGCTTCAGGATTTATTGATTTTTAGGCAACTCAAACTCCAAGCATTTATTTAAAAAAAAATAAGTTTAAAAACTAAAACCCGACTACTAAAAAGGATGAAACAAGAAAGTACCTTCCCGTGGTCGCATGCCGCTGTACTAACATACATAATTATAAGCTGTGGTAGCATGCGACCACGGGAAGGTACTTTCTTGTTTCATCCTTTTCAGTAGTCGGGTTTTAGTTTTTCAACTCATTTTTTATTTAATTATTTTGCGGCTTATTTCAGTAATATTTATATTTTTGAAATGTGCTAATTAAGCCCTTTCATTTGATACACAACACGGCATGATTAAAAAAATTTTTTTTTAGACTGTCACTTTATGCCCGCTAGAGGGGACATATTAAATTTAATGTGACGTCACAACATAGCCTTATAACCAGCGGACGATCAAGACGCTTCCAACGATACCTCATTTGTCAAATTATGACTAGTAGTTTAGATGTTATGAGGGAACAGATGAACATACATACATACATACCGGTCAAAATCATAACCCTCCTTTTGTTTCGCCATAGTCGCGTAATAACACTAAGCCACCCAATTTTACCCTATTCACAAAAAAATACCCTGACATTTACCCTTCGAACGAATAAAGTAGAAATTCGAAACTAAACAAATGAAATTACTTGTATGTATCGACGCCATTGATTACGGAAAGCAATAAATATGTTAGCGGTTCGCACCTGGGCCTTGCGCTGGAGCGAAGAGAGCCGAGCGATCGGAGCGGAGCGGAGTAACGTAGCTTAGAAATAAAGCTTTGTGTAGAATAAAGAGCGTTTTGTGCTGTCGATTCGATTGTATACTGTATAGTATTGTTGTACTCGTATGTTCAATTGTGAATGTCAATGACCTGAGTTTTCATTTCTTTCTTCGATCTATACATATAAAATTCAAAGTCCTGACTGACTGACTGATATACACACATCAAAAGTGTCTAGGGATCAAGCATTTTTATGCGGATTTCTTGAGATTGAGATGTGGCTTTGTAATAAATTTATGATTTTATAAATTTATATGGATCCTTTTTGGTGCATTTCATAATTTGAATCAGGAACTGTGAATCAAATTCGAGTAAAAGATGAAAATCAGCTGTCAATATTTTCCCTATAAAAACATACAACGCATTGAAGACATTATTAGTGCTACTGTTTCCCTACTACTGATTAAAACCAACGTTATTATGGAGCGGCGACGTCATTATTTTAAGCAGGGAAGAAATGCTCAGAGCCGTGGGAATGATAGAAGCTGGTTCCCGGCAACGTACTGTGGCTTTAGCTCTGAATACAAGTCAGAGTGTTATCAGTCGACTTTGGACACGTTACCGAAGCACTGGTACCGTGGCTGAGCGCCATGGAGGACGGTATCGCTGCACCACACGGAGACAAGACCGATACATTCAAATCTTAACTCGAAGAGCTCCAACAATAACCGCCATGATGTTAGCCGTGAGGCTTCATCACTCTTCAGGGAACTTAATTAGCGACCAAACAGTCAGAAACCGCTTGCATGAAGTGAACCTTCATTCCCGAAGACCGCTACGGGTACCACCTATAGCAATGCACAATCGTAGGATTCGATATCAATGGGCTCTTGAACACAGAAATTGGGCAGAAGAACAATGGCGTTTCGTGTGCTTTTCTGATGAGTCTCGTTTTGGTATGAGACCGGATACAAGACGTATACGACACTGGAGAACCCCTGGACGCCAACAGCGATTAAAATCCTGCCAGGAAGTTCATCCTTATAGTGGTGGAACCATCATGGTATGGGCGGGTATTTGGATCGGCGGAAGAACTGAGTTGATTTGGATCAGAGGCAACCTCAACGCTCAAATTTATGCTGAGACGATTGTATCAGACGTCATCGTTCCTCTACAAGTGCAAATCGGTCCCTTATTTCAGTTAATGCATGATAATGCACGACCGCACACCGCAAGAGTTGTAAGACAGACTCTCGCGCAGCTAACATCAATGTCCTGCCCTGGCCTGCTCAGTCGCCAGACTTGAACCCGATTGAGCATGCATGGGATATGCTACAGAGAAGAGCTCTGCCGAATATGGAGGGTATCCAGTCGCAAGAAGACCTTTTTTTGTTGTTGCAACGAACATGGGCGGCCATTCCACAGCGTGATTTGGATGAACTCATTTTGAGTATGCCAAACCGATGTTCTTGTGTTGTTAGTGTTCGCGGTAGAAACACGGATTATTAATTGTTTAAGTTACCCAATAAAATTTTAGAGAAAACTTTTATTTCAGTCTTTTTTTCGAACTTTTGTGTTAGTGGTTCAAATGTCAAAAATCCCTTTATTAGGAAAATGGCAAATTTCTTTATTAATGCAAAGGTGACTTGGTTTATCGTTATTGTGACAAACGAAAACACTTTATTTGATGAATCCTTAAAGAAAATTTTAATTAATATCAATCAGGAGAAAAGTTATTGCAAAAATATATGTTGATCCCTAGACACTTTTGATGTGTGTATCTCAACGCACAGCCTAAACCGCTGGTCCTAGAGACATGAAATTTGCAGGGTGTGTTCTTTGTGAAGAGTAGATATCCAATAAGAAAGGGTTTTTCGAAATTCCACCCCTAAGGGGGTGAATGGGGGGAGGGGGAAATTTCATGCGGACGAAGTCGCGGGCGGAAGCTAGTTGTTTATAAAGTGACACAAAAAACGAAGGACGATCTGATAACATAATGGTGCTAGCTGATTCTGGATACCTGTAACACCGTGGGCTTTGAAGATCTGATAAGACCAATTCCCGTAATTATAAACGTTCAAAATCTAGGCGCAAACTTATCTCAGCGAAAATTTATGTCAAAAACATGTCAAAAATGTAGAGAAATTAGAGTTATTTTTGACAGATTGAGACTGTGAACGTTCTTAAAATGACGACAATTGACAAGACTTTGTAACCATATTATTTTGATTTAAAAGTGTCCATGGAGTTTCTTGCCCGTTCTTCTCCATAGGTACCTACTCTTTGGAATGGGCAACGAGCTTCATCTTTCTGACTGACCGACCCCTTGACAATTCAAAAGTGCCTGTAATTGGTTTAATGTAAATAAATGCTTTGAGTTTGAGTTTTGAGTTTTGCCCCTCTGAGTTTTCAATTGTTTTTTTTTTTCGTTTGTTAATAAAGTTGGCACAAAAAAACAAAAGACAGTCTGATGACGTAGTGAAGCCAGCTAATTATGGAATTCTACAACATTAATAGGTTTGTTGATAAGATGCCTACTAGAATTTAAGAAATTAGAAGTGCTTTTTAACTTTGTCGCAGTTCTGGCAAAAATGTTTTCTTAGAAGACAAGTGGGCCATTTTATGATGGCGTAACTTATCTACCTGATATTAAATTTATATCTGCTTATAACATCAAAGTAAATGCTGATGCATTGCGAGGCAGAGACAAAGCAACAGCTGCAATTTTTCATGTACCTATCCATAATTATATCCCCACCTTTTGGCACATAACAATAATTTTTACCGTAGGTTCGAACCCCGACAGGCGCTTTACTTTGTGTTAATTATTTCATCACCATTGCAAACAAAACGGTGAAGGAAAACATCGTGAGGAAACCGGCATGTCCTAGAACCAAAATTTGGAAGACATGTGACATCTATCTACCCGCACTGGGACCGCGTGGTGGATTACGGCCCGCTCCCTCTCACAGTGACGAAGCCTGTGTACCTACCAGCAGTGCGAACATTATAGGCTGATTATGTAATTATTTTTGGCTGCAAAAATACGTAAATATGGTGATAAGTACGTCTCCGAAACCTTTTCACACGAAGTTGGGCACCTTTATATTACGTTAAAAACCACTTATTTCATATTACGTTAAAATATTAATGATACGTAAATATGGTGATAAGTACGTCTCCGAAACCTTTTCACACGAAGTTAGACCACCTATTTATTACGTTAAAAATCTCATACTAATGTTAAAAAGTACCCTTTTCAATTCTCCATAAATTTTAACTAACACGAATCGTTTTACCCATAAAACGCGTCATCAGAACAAGTTCCTACCACTTGCTATGTAAATCGAAGTGCTCCACTTTTCAGAGTCCCGCATAAAACAGGAAAACGTACGGAACCCGCATGCAACTTGAGTAGGATTACCGTCAGCTGATTTATCTTATAGCCTGGCTCAAGAGGAAATGTTATGCTGGTTGTTTGTAATCGCATGGTTGGAAAATGCATTGGGAAATACATTGTTAATTCCAGTCTATTACTTTCCTACTGATGGCGTTTTTAGCCGGTTCATGACAATAAGCTTGCCCATAGAATAGAATAGAATACTCTTTATTATGTACACCATATAAATTACAGACATAAATATAGAAAACTTTACAATGGGTGACACAATGGGCGGTCTTATCGCTAAGAGTGATCTTTTAAAGACAACCATTGGATGGATTAAAAACGGGAAGGACAGACAAATACTGTAGGTAGTTTGTGGTGTACCATTTACACAATACAATAAATACATACATAAAGTCCCCATGCCCATATGGGACATTTAAACATAACTGACGACATGTTGGTGTACTTACTAAATTTTAAATTAAATTTATTTTTTTAAATCTAAGTCTAGGCCGTTGGATAATGTTCCTCCAGAGACTTTACACTAAAATAAAAGTAGTTGCCACAATCAAGATTTTGTTTAGATGGACTAAGTAACTTGTTTGCATCTGAGCCTATCAAGCACAATGATCACAGCTCCTACATTTATTTGATTGAGATTTGAAACGGGATCAATCAATCCAAAGATAACAGTCAATCCAGATAACTAAGCTAACAATCACCCCTATTAAACCGAACGTTTTGCTACAACCATAGTATTTATCTAGAACTCAAAGGCAACTACCAAAATACCTGAAACCTTACCTGAAATACCGTAATCAGACGGACATAGGTACCACGCACCGGAACGCTTAAGGCGCGTCCACACCTAATCGGATATAGGCGCACAAATTCGCACCAACAGCTCATGTGTAAAGGAATTGTATGGGTGAGTTGAGCTTAAAGCCGACCGTCCACTGCTACCAAAGCTACGTTTCCTAGGAGGACGGTGACCGCCACTTAACGGCCAAAGCTGACGGCTGACATGAAAATGAAAACAAACAATCAAAATCAAAAGTTATTTATTCAAAACTAACAGCGCCCCGCGGTTTCACCCGCGTAAGTTTCGATCCCGTGGGAATATCGGGATAAAAACTATCTTATGTCCTTTCCCGGGACTCAAACTATATACCACATTTCATCTAAATCGGTTCAGCGGTTTAGGCGTGAGATGGTAACATACGGACAGACACACAGAGTTACTTTCGAATTTATAATATTAAGTATGGATTATAGTTAGGAAGTTAGGATACACGAGCGGCACGTCGTCGTCGGCTGCAGTTGCCTCTCCTTTGACGCGTGTCACTCGTGTCTGTCAACACGAATTTCACGTGCGTAGCATAGCCGTGGCCTGCCGTGTAGCGGTGCCTTAACACTGACTATGGGCTGCGAGTATATTCGCTAGTGATCGGTGTGTATTCCCTATAAATGTGGCTATTGTTATGTGATTATGGGATAGGCAGGATTGTAAGCGTTGCAAACAATCTGAGGTAGTTGTGCAGTGAGAAGATTAGACTGTTTTGTTGGTCTAATAGTCGTGAGCTTGGGTCGTTCGACAGCGTAATTGAGTTTTCCATTAGAAAATTCTTAGATGCAACCCTGACTCTACAATCCAGGCAATAAGGTTCAGGTTCTCAGGTTTTGGCGAAGACAGTTTTCATTTTTTAACCGACGAAAAAAAGGAGAAGGTTCTTAATTCGACGGGTCGAATTATACATAAAATAATGCCGGTGATGTGGACCTTTCTGGCGCAGCCGCGAGGCACACACGAACATGTTCATGAACTATCGCCAAATATAATGTTAAAAAGCACGCCCCCTAGTATATGAGATTAATCAAATAACTTGTAAAATTGTATATTATGATGTAAAAGTGTGAGTTGTTATGTATTTTTCATAACAAAAAATACGATTATTAATACAAAACATACAATGGGCGGCCATATCGCTTTCTGCGATCTCTTCCAGGCAACCTTGGAATGAAATGAATGAAAAATAAATGTTTTGCGCCATATTTCGTATCATCGGGAACGTTTTGTTAAAATCCTTGCAATAATTTCAACGAGCCTTCATCAAACAGTTTCTCGGCAACAAAAACGGATTTGATTGTTTCTTGTGAAGCCATCCATGAGCTTATAATAATCCTTTCTCAGAAACATGACTCTAAAAGTGACAACAATTTAATACGCAGAAACAAAATACTTATTTCATAACTACTAACTGATCCATATAAAAATCCCATAGTAAATACACCTTACCGTCCGTAACGTCAATATTTCCCAAATTTGAAAATTTTTCTTTCAATAAAAACCAGATTCGAACTATTACGAACATTTTAAGACAAAAACCTAATTTACAAAAAAAAAAAAAAACAGTCGGTGTCTTTGGATCTGTTTTTA
Source organism: Amphipoea oculea (assembly GCA_945859645.1). Classification (NCBI taxonomy): domain Eukaryota; kingdom Metazoa; phylum Arthropoda; class Insecta; order Lepidoptera; family Noctuidae; genus Amphipoea; species Amphipoea oculea. The sequence goes on along the minus strand of OX243883.1, from coordinate 2,451,552 downwards.
TTTTTTTGCCACCGACTTTGAAATTAAAGTTTTTTTTCGCTTTGTAGTGTTTTTTTGAAGTCAGTTGTTTTTTTACGTAAAAAAGTTTTTTATTTTTTACTTTTTAGTTATGGTACCTACCCCACACCAATTCGCATATATACCACTACTTGCTATGAACCCAAGCAACAATGACAGGAAGTACTATAATAACATTATCAAGATCCACAAAAAATACGTATTATCGAAGCTGACTGAAAAACTACTCAAGCAAACTTAATAAAATTTATTTGTGGTCACCGCGCAAGCTTCCTCTACCAAATGAAAAAAATAATTTTCAAAAGCGGTCCACAATTAACGAAAATGTCGATAAATACACAGAAAAAAAAATGACATACAGACGAACATAAATTATTATTTTTTATTATAACCTCCTCTTTTTTTGAAATCGGTTAAAAGCCAAATCGGTCCAGCCATTCTCAAGTCTCAATAAAAATTAAATGCTGTTCGCATATCAATGAACAACATTTCATTTTTATTTATACACCGTGTTCCGGACGATATACATAAACTTCGACCAGATGTTCAGACCATGGAAATAAGCATTTTTCTTTATGGACACATTAGTGAATTTTTTATATAGCAAATAACCTCTTCTTAATTACCTTATCTAAACCTCGTTTTTCACCAAAAGTAAATTAGAATTTCAAATCATCAATAAAAAGGAGATTCGAAAAGATCAACTTTGTAAACACACAACAAAATCAAACATCATTAATAAAACATATCCCATCACTAGATACTATAAACAGAAACAATACAAAACCTTCACCAACCGACGTAGCTAGTGATGTACATCGATAGGTCAGCCCGACTATCGATAGCTGCTCGACAAGGCTTAAATAAACCATGAACAACCGTACACCTGCCAGAGTACACCGCTACGACAAATTGGATCACGGTTTTAATGTTTTTGCTGCCGTTTGAAATTGATAGAGTATTGGGTGTTTTGAAGTCGGTTTTTGAAGTTTAGTCGGGTTTTTGGAGGACTTTAGTGTTGTAGTATATTTTTTAATGTTTTTATTTTTCTATTGGGAGTAAAAATAAATGCAATATTTTAACAAAACGTTGTATAGGAAGTGGGTGACACTTCGGATTCTGGTTATCATCATCTGCCAAAAGCAGTTCCCTACTGGACATAGGCCCAATCGCACGTCATTCTCGGCAGCTCTCATCCAGTTGCTACCAGTCACTCTGCCAAGATCGTCGCTCCATCTAGCCTGAGAACGTCCAACCTTACTTTGCCGACTCATGGTCTTGACTCAAGTCTACCCCAACAGTCATCGGTTCAAAATTTTAATAAATAAGCAAAACTATGATAAGTTACAGAACAGTGTTTCAACCATTTCAATTTTATTTTTCTTGTAATACAAAAAAAAGAAAACGTTCACTGCCTCATTAATAAAGTAAAATACCTAGAGTAAGCAATTAAATATCAAAAAATACCCACACCAACCCCCATATTTATAGAAGTTGCTTAAAGTTATCACTACTTAACTTTAGCGATTATAACTGTGACTGAAAATATATGGTTAAAAAACCACACATATTTGACGTTTAGACGTCTCTTAACTTTAAGCAACGTCTATAAATAAAAAGGTTTAATTTTAAATGGTAAGTGCCAAATGATCAATCTAAACAGCTTACATCTACAGACAATTTGCCGTGCAGGTGTACACTAATCGATCGGCTGATTACGGGCACATCAGGTAATCACCTACATTCGTCTATACACACAACTACGGCTGCACTTAGTTGAAAACGATAATATACCAGTTGAAATAAATAGTGAAACGTGTGCGGGAGAAAAGTGTAGAAAAGCAATAGTTTTGTTTGGACTTATGTTTCTTATACACTTAAGCACTTGCAAATAAGTATACAGAGTCGATTTTTGGGTGTGACAAGTGATCGCAATAGAATCCGGATTTATAACTACTCACAATCTTATTGCTAAAATGGAACACATCTGCCGTATGTCAGACGAACAGTGGGCCAAACTTACGACCCAGTGGGTCCCTCTTAATGGCAAACGACATCGTGGCAGACCCAGACGGAGATGGCGGGATGAGCTGGACTCCTTCAACAAGAACTGGTCCTTAGCAGCTTTGAACAGAGAGAGGTGGAAAGAGAGTAGGGAGGCCTTTGCCCTGCAGTGGGACGTCACAGGCTAATAATAAATAAATAAATAATCTTATTAATTCGTATTTAAAACTAACTTCTTTTTTTCAGCCCATGCTAATCAGAAATTAGACAGCAAAATAATTAATGGTAAAAGATATATGACAATACTAGCTGCGCCCCGCGGTTGCATCCGCATAAGTGTCGATCCCGTGGGAATATCGGGATAAAAATTATCCTATGTCTTTCCCCGGGAGTCAAACTATCGCTATACCAAATTTCATCCAAATTGGTTCAGTGGTTTAGGCGTGAAAAGGTAACATACAGACAGACAGACAGAGTTACTTTTGAATTTATAATATTAATAGTATGGGTTTCTGTATGTAGGTTAATAAGGCTGGCGTATCCTATCTGACTACTCTGAGAAGAAAGGCCGAAACAAATGTCTGAGACCTGAAATGGTATTTTGAGGATAGAACCACACAGATTGAGTGGACCTGTCCAGACAGGGCACGCATCGCATTTGTCAGTAGGTAATTATGCATTTCGACTCGGAACTTAAGGAGCTCAAAGATTCGACGAACAATACCAACGAAAGGACATTTGGGTAGGCCACATAAATTACTCAAACTGCCAGACCATGATTAAAATTGGAAAAAAGTTACCTACATAGTCTTCACATTCACAATAAATAAAATAATATAGTGGTGCCAAATATCCCGCGTATTGCAACGAACGAACTTTATTATTATTTCGTTTATTTATTTATGTACATATTAATTTACATTTTTAAATATTTCTTAAAATATAAAAAATACGTATAAAAAACATTTAAAAATATAAAAAATAGTATTCCGCCGGTGTCGGGAGCAGGGTCCAAGCTACCGGTGGTTAGGGCTCCAGAGACAGGAACCTCCTCACAATACGAGCCGTATCAAGGAGTACTGCCTTCTGAATCAGGCCCTTGATCCAATCGCCTAACGAGAGCCTCGACAGATGTTGGTCGAGGTTTTGGGCCATAAGCCCATTGGCCGATACGACAATCGGCACAATGATAGCCGAGCTCACATTCCACATGTCAACAACCTCGTGTGCTAAGTCAAGATATTTAATTTGTTTCTCTTTCTCAGCTTTCACGAGGTTCCCGTCATGTGGAATGGTAACATCGACAATCATTGTGCGGCGCGCTAATCGATCTATCACCACTATATCAGGCTTATTGGCAACAATAGTCCTGTCAGTAATGATAGACCGATCCCAGTACAGCGTGGCATGGTCATTTTCAAGAACTGGGTCGGGCACATACTTGTAATACGGTACCTCAGAATCCACAAGTTTATATTTCAAAGCAAGTTGCTGGTGAATAATCCTGGCTACTTGGTTATGCCTGTGCAAGTACTCGCCGTTAGCCAGACGAGAACAACCAGAGATAATATGTCTGATAGACTCACCCGGACGGTGGCATGCCCGACACACGTCAACCGTCCCGTCCTTCATAATATGTCTGCGGTAGTTATTCGTCAAGATAACTTCGTCCATAATTGCACAGACGAAACCTTCGGTTTCTCCGAAAAGATCACCAAAACGTAACCAGGATACGGACGCTAAGAAATCTACACCGGGCTCATGAAGAGCCCGATAGAAGCGCCCGTGAAGCTCCTTGCTTTGCCATACCTTCTTGCGGTCATCGGTAGTAAGTACTACAGGTTTGCGCCAGTTCTCTTTAGCCATGGACAGCGAAGCCTCGACCCCCACACTTCCGCGGGATATACAGTCTCATCACCGATGATCGTGGGTGATGCATCCGATTTGCAGTCAGCAGTGTGCGGACCCTTCTATCCAGGGCGTCGAGTTCGGTTTGAGTCCATTTGAGAATGCCGAAAGAGTACATCAAAACCGGCATGACCCAACCGTTGAAGGCTCGCACCTTATTTCCGCCCGAAAGAAGACTAATTAATACCTTCCTCAGGCGACAAAAGAAGCGTTCCTTCAACGATTGCTTCATGTCAGCATCGTTGATGCCTAACGCTTCCGACATACCCAAATACTTATAGCTTTCAGATGAGGAGAGGGATCTAAGGTTTATGGAATCCGAGAGTTGAATTCCCTCAGAATCCACAATCTCCCCTCGCTTTACATGCATGACTGCACATTTGTCCACACCAAATTCCATCCTGATGGCGCTACTGAAAGTTTCAGTTACCTTCAGTAGCTCCATCAGACGCAATTTGTTGGGGGCAAAGAGTTTCAAATCGTCCATGTAGAGGAGGTGAGATATGACCTGACCACCTCTCCTCAACCGATAGCCTAGACCTGAATCCTCCAGTAGTGTACTTAGAGGATTCAGGGCTAAGCAGAACCAAAGTGGACTCAAACTGTCGCCCTGAAATATTCCCCGCTTAATCCATACAGGTTCATTATTCCCCTGGATCTGCCGACATCCTGGATAGCGAAGGACCGTCTTCCATTGCCCCATACACGACTCAAGGAAGGTGCGTAGAGTTGCATCTATCTTGTACAACTCCAGCACCCTCATGAGCCATGTATGTGGCACCGAGTCGTAGGCCTTCTTATAGTCTATCCAACATGTCGACATATCCTTGCGGGATCGACGAACCTGTTGGCTAATGGCCATGTCTATGAGGAGTAGCTCCTTAGTACCGCGGGACCCATTCCTACATCCATTTTGAGAGGCAGACATAATCGAGTTACTCTCAATGTGCGTATTAATTTTCGCTCTCAAAATGGATGTAAGAAGTTTATAAACCGTCGACAAACACGTGATCGGTCTATAATTCTTGGGTTCCGCGGGACTACCTGATTTATGGAGCAGGTGGGTAACGCCTGTTGTTAGAAACTGCGGTAGCGACCCAGACTCTAAAGATGACTGGAACTGAGATGCCAGGCAAGTGTGTGAACTAATTAGCCATTTCAACCAAAAGTTGTGCAGTCCGTCCGGTCCCGGCGATTTCCAATTCGGTAACGGACGGACGGCTTTGGCAACGTCTAATGGCGTAATTAGTACTGTTGCCATTTCTGGTACAGTCTCACACACTCGCTCGACATCCCGTATCCAGCCAGCTTCAGTGTGACAGACGGGCACCGACCAGATGCTGCGCCAAAATGCACTCGTGGCGGCATCATCCGGGCGGCATACATCTGTCACATTTTGTTCAGGTCGCTCCCAAGCTCTATACACCCAGGTCGCTCCCAAGCTCTATACACCCATTATTATTATTATTATTATTATAAGCCTGTATTGTCCCACTGCAGGGCAAAGGCCTCCCTTCCCTCTTTCCACGTTTCCCGGTCTACCGCGATTGTGGGCCAATCCTTTAAAGAAGGAGTCCAGCTCATCCCGCCATCTCTTTCTTTTTGAACGAACTTTAGTAAATAATTAAAAATATTAATGTCACTAAAAGAGAAGACGACCCACTGACCGAGACTTCTTTTAGTTCCATACTATTTCTCTTGCATTTTTAAATTTTGGCATCCAACGGAAATACACAATAATGTTTTGCGGGATCCAACGCCAAAAATATTAAACTGGGATTTAAAAATGGGATCCAACGAAAATAAATCTTCCTAACTCACATTCCATCATCAAAAAAAAAAAAAACAAAATTTGATGAGCAAATACTCAAACAAGAAGAGACTCGAAAGGTAGACACTCGCCCGTTTGTAGGTACCCTCAAGACTTACCTTTGTAGTGAAGGGTTATCGATACGATATCGCCTGCCGAGAGCGTAATCCCGCACCGACTTGTTATCATCGACTTATCTGACGTCAGACGAAGGGAACGTTGGAAGAAGTTAATGCCTGACTTGTGTTACATGCGAGATGTATGTGGAAAGATTTTTTCTTATGTTTTGCGTAACATAGTAACAGTATCAATGGCTTTCTTTGTGACAGTTCAACAACATTCATTGCGTCGTTTACGTTGTTGAGCAGACACATTTTTCGAGCATATGAACCAACTAGCTGCGCCCGCGGTTTCACCCGCATAAATCTCGGTCCCGTGGGAATATCGGGATAAAAAGTATCCTATGTCCTTTCCCGGGACTCAAACTATCTCTATACCAAATTTCATCCAAATCGGTTTAGGCGTGAAAAGGTAACATACATACAGACAGACAGACAGAGTTACTTTCGAATTTATAATATTAGTATGGAAAGTATGGATATGGATGGATTATATTAATATTAGCAATCATTATCATCTGCCTAGCTTTTTCCTAACTATGTTGGGGTCGGCTTCCAGTCTAACCGGATGCAGCTGGATACCTGTATTTTACATGGAGCAATGGATTAGCAATATCCGTCAAAATCATTCTATTCTATTCTATTTTTAATTATGGCAAGTAAAGTCGATGTCGACTATTCTGCCAATGTCAAAAGTGAATTGGAAAAGCAAGAGTGTGACAAAAAAAATAATGCTTTCTATGCTACAGTTGAACTTAATGTAGATCTATTCAAAATGATTCAGGTTATGATTGATAGTGTGTTACGCAATTAGGGCGCGAGTTGTATTCTTTAGGAAAGATGAGTTAGAACCGTCACTAGGGTTGCCAACTTTTTGAAGTGAAACTTCTTTACGCACGCTTGACTTGGGGAGTAAGCTGGCGAACGCGTGACGTCATCGTTACGAAAAGTGTGATCGGGCGAGGCGAACGGGAGTTGAGTGGGGGATATAAGCAAGAGAAAGCAGTGCGCGCGCACATTTTCATTCTCTCTTCCTCTCATAGCCAAATACGTTTAAAGTTTCACTTCAGTCGTGTGGTCATAAGCACACTCGGTTTTTTTTAGAAGAAGTAGAGTATTTTTGATTTCAAAGAGGGTAAATAAAGAGTATTCAATTAAGTATTCATTTAAGTATTCAATTTATGAATGAGTGAATGAATGAATTGCACCGATCCCAGCATGGTTAAACCAGACTCGATTAATCGAATGAACCCCAAGATTAACCCTTTTAGGTCATTAAAAAAAATATATTTTTTAGTATTTTTTGCGGTACATTTTTAATTGTTTTTTAAATGAAATGTAGGACTCCAAACATCCTAATTCTAAATTTAAATAGATCAGGAGCTCATTTTTAATCAAATTCAGTAAGTCGGTTTATGTAAAAAGAGTATTTTAGCGTACTCTATTAGTGTTATAGATTATAGAGTACATCTACAAGAAAAAGAGTACAAGATCCATCATGGATCTGGCCAATGGATCTTCTGAGAAAAAAGTCTCAGTAGATCCACATCTTGAAATCAGGATCCAATGAGAAAACAATCGTCACTAAGTAGATCCATCATGGATCTGGCCAATGGATCTTCTGAGAAAAAAATCTCAGTAGATCCACATCTTGAAATCAGGATGTAATGAGAAAACAATCGTCACTAGATCCATAATGGATCTGGCCAATGGATCTTCTGAGATTGAACGTATTTTAGAGTACGGTTGGCAACCCTAACTGTCACCCCTTCGGTTCTTGGGACAAACACGCTGTGAATGTAAACACAGGAGCTCTCGGTACTGCCCGAAATAATAACAAAGTCGGAAATGTATGTGTGTGTGTGTGTGTGTGTGTGTGTGTGTGTGTGTGTGTATTATGTTATGACGCCTCTCGTCTTCACTCAAACATGCATTCACAGCGTGTTTCTACACTTGGTTACCGCAAGTAAAGTGCGCGTAAAAATACTGTAGTAGGGAAGTGTAGCTTTAGGGGAAAGCACTAAAAGTAGCCCGCAAAATTAAAATTTTCTAACGTTTTTTTGCAATTTGCAGGTCACTACCAGGCTGTCTTCTGATCAAAATATGATTCGCGACAACAAAAAATAAACTCAACTCTCTCTGTTAGGATTGACCGCAAATGTCATGAGTTCATGAAATGGTCATTCTAATAAAAGACTTAAAGGTAAAAAAAAAAAAAAACAAAAATACGTGTGGCACTCAGGCACTGCCGCGGTAAAGCTATTGCATAGCATTTTTTATCAACTTATGCAATTATAATATTTATGCAATATTTTTTTTTCTTTGATATTAATTCAAGTTTTTTCTTTGATATTAATTCAAGATACGAAGTTCGTCTCGATCCGTGCGAGGTTCGTACAGTCTACACGCATACCTACGTCTAGTCGCACGCACACAAACACCGTGCCGAAGTCTGCCGAACTGAAACGACGTTAGACGATGCACGGCTTTCAACGCCGCACCGCTGTGCCGGTCGGAGTGGGGGGTGTAAGGTTTAGTTTCGTTACGGAATTTCTTGATTCGGTCGCCGCGCTCAAAGCCCGCGATAAAAGCTATGCAATAGCTTAAAAAAATAAACTTAGAACAGTTGTAGATATTGATGCTTTTAATGATTATAATTCGAGTGATTCGTCAACTCGTCCTGCAATGCCTACAGCCCATTTGGGACGACTTGACAAAAATCAAAATAATTTTCAGCAAGTCGTCCCAAAAGGGCTGTAGGCATGTAGGACGAGTTGACGAATCACTCTATAATTCTGTACATTGTTATTTTATACGGTCGCGATTTATATTTTGATCACAACCTGATACCGACCCGCAAATTCCAAACAAATGTTTGAAAACCTTTAATCGACCCGTGCGGCTAGCCATACAGGGTGTAACGGAAAGGGTATATCAATACGAACGGGTTGAAGAGTGTATCTGGTCTATAATCTCTGTACAAAATTTCAGCTCAAAAGCAGTAACTTTGAAATGCTTAATATTTTTTTTATTTCGATAGTTTATTAAATTGGAATCATAACAAACGTGTCACCGCACTACGAGGGTCATTATCCATTACCTGCAGTGTGTCTGTGCGCCTAATACACGCACATCACGCCGCCGTGCGCCAGTGCAGCGCCGTGATGTCGAAATAAAAAAATATTATGCATTTTCAAAGTTAATGCTTTTGAGCTGAAATTTTGTACAGAGATTCTAGACAAGATACACTCTTCAACCCGTTTGTATTGATATACCTTTTCCGTAAAACCCTGTAGACATAAAAATATTACATGAAAATGACCAACACTATATAACATGAAACTGCTTTTAACCATCTAGAAAATTGACAATACATGCGCACTTGCCATTCAATACATAGCATTGATTAACTTCGCCATTCTTCGCCCACAAAGAAAGGAACTGAAAAATTAATTACGCGAAAAATTCTTTGTATTTTTCTTCAAAAAACATTGTATGGAAATATGACAACAAAAGATACAAAACATTCACGTTTGTTAATTAATTAGAAGTTGATTGAAATCACTGAGTAGGTAACACCTGTGTATCACTGAGTAATACAGGGTGACTTGTTATATGACGCATTCCTTCCAGGACGTGTTAGTGTGTGTGACCCTTTTGCAATAATTAAACAGCCTATACAACCTAGGCGAAAATTTATGGGATTCGAGAAAAACCAATTGTATTTTTGAAAATTTCCCACAATTTGTCAGTAAATGACTAAATACCTATCACTTTTCTCTAAACTCCCAAATTGAATGGCCTTCATTACTATGCAATTGGGTACCTATAACTCACCTTTCGATTCAATATTTTTTATAAAACATAAAACAGTTAAAGGAAGAATTTTACTAACCATTTTCAAACATCATCTACGTGCATGAACTTTGACACCAGTTATCTCAATAATATTTTAGTACGATTAAGCATTACGCATTAAGCGGACCAATTACGGAAAAGACAATATCTTCATTTAATCAGCTGTTTAACGAGGTACAAGTACTTATTAAAAAAATAAAATTGGTTTTGCTCGAATTTCATAAATTTTCGCCTAGGCTTTATAGAGTGCTTAATTATTGCAGATGGATCACACTATTACGTCCTGCGAGGCAATTGCGTAACACATTATCAATCGAAATCGGTTTCATTTTGACAGTTCAACAACATTCATTGCGTTATTTACGTCTTGAGCAGACAAATTTTTAGAACTTATGAAGAAATGGATTAGCAATTTGCTTCAAAATGATTCTGATTCCGATTAATAGTGTGTTACGCAATTAGGGTGCTGGAAGTAATACATCAAATTACAATTCACCCTGTATAGCTGGTATTTTAATAATGTAGGGGGATACAATTTTTTTAATCGCCCTTTCCTTTTGTTGTGTACAGGATGTAAAAATACCACAAGTAACGCAAGTAATAAATAAATAACGCAATCACGTAGCCGTCATCTGCGCATTCTGTACAAAAAAAAAAAAAAAAGACGGGTTGCACTCCGGGAGTGCCGGCAGAAGTGAAAACTTGAATATTAAAGTTGAAATAAATCAAATATTAAACACTTTATATACACGAATTTTACGAATACACAGCAGTGTGGCTACTACACAGACGGTCGAGCCATCAGCTGTCCATCCACGTCCGCGTTCGCGTCCGCATCCGCGTCCACCATCACCATCACATCACATCACCATCGCCATCGCCATCGCATCACCATCGCCAGCACCATCGCCATCACCATCGCCATCACCATCACCATCGCCATCTCCATCACCATCACAATCGCCATCGCCATCCCCATCACCATCACCATCCATCCATCCATCCATTATCGTGTCTCACTTGGTTCACTTCGGTTGGCGCCGCCGTAGAAAGAGATGGGGGGGGGGGAATCTCTCCTGACGGTCACGTGTCCTGACGCGATGCCCTGACGCGAGTTTAACATTTTTTACCCATTACAAAAAGTGTTCAACGCCGCTAAAGAAGTTTTCACTTCAAAAATACTTAACTTTGTGCAAAAATATACAGGGTGATATTTTAATCGCCGTTTACCTTTTAAGGGGTCATTGTAGTCATCATTATGAACAACTTTTACTATGGGACCAAACCCGAAGTCGTGAAAAAAAAAACAGCTGTTCCCTACAATTAGGTATGTTTGCATAACTCGTCAAAATGTAGGGAACACCTGATTTTTTTTCGCGATTTCATGTGAGGAAAACGGTGATTAAAATTTCAAGCTGTAGAAGTAATTACTTTAAGTAAGTACAAGTAAGTACTTTTTTTTTTGTTTGTTTCCGTAAACATCGAACGTTCACACCAAAAATAAAAGTATTTTTGGTGTGAAAGTTCGATGTTTACCGTAGTGCGCAATGTAATGCACGCCAAATATTGTGTGATAACGAATGCAAGCTTTCGACCTGCGTCGAGCACTGAGCACTTCATGCATTAGCTATTCCGTGGCCAATAAGCATCCAACTGCTATTAAGTACTTTTGAGCTTCTCGCAGCTTACAATAATGTCTCATATTCACAATAGCTCATTTTCAGCTATTGAGTCATTTTCTTTAGGTCTATTTCAGCGTCCTTTCAGATTCGTGTAACAGATGCGGAATTCACAAGTAGGTACCTACATAACACATACACGTAAAATAAAATGGGAAATATTTTACTGGTCTTTTTTCGATTGATGGACACTTTTTTTAAATTAATGAACCTCTAAAATTTTTTTGCGTTTCTAATGATACATAATTATTTTTTTAATAATAATTGAACCTCTTTTTGTACATTGTAGGCAATGGTAATGAATAAAAACGTAATGTATTCCACCTAAATATAATGGAAGATTTAATTCAATACAGTTTCTATCCTCTGAATTGCAATACATAGATATATCACCCGACCCTCAATATGGAAATTAATAAAACATATTGCACCTATGGACAGGCCAAATGTATAGGGTTGCCAGTCCTTGTTATGGACAATATAGACATAGATTGTTATGGGGTTATTATGCGCTTTTAAAATTTCTAACGTAACGATAATCGTGAACGTCCACGTCCGCGTCAAGCATCAGATAAGCGTCAGCGTCAGCGTTTATTGAGGACGATATTCTCATAGCATGTACTGTACCTATGTCTATTTCCTGTTTAGTATAATTATTCTATCACTTTTAAATTCAATTGTGTTTTAAAAATTGTTTGCTGCATCGGACGACGGCGACGTCATTACGTCAGCGCCGGCTGTCGCTGAAAACCAGCGCTGTACTGGGGCTCTGTCTTGCATAGGGTCGCAGCATAATGCTGAGCGATAGCCATTTTGCGTGGATGTAACGCATGTTTCCCCCTACCTTTTTTTTTTTTTTTTTTGTGTTTATGTTCTTTTTTACGTCATTTTCACCGCAAATAAACGTATTTTATTTCTTTCTATAACACTGGGAAGTAAAATGTATGAAAATATATGAAGATGCTTTAAAATTTCCGTCCACGATAATGTTATAGTGGACGTATTACCATACATTTTATGGACGTGGACGTAGACGATAATATCGTGACGTAAGATAAAGCGCAAAACGCTACCAGTAATAGAGATTTCTGATTTTTAGAATCACGATGGTTGGATATTGTGGTGCTTTTCCGAATTCGTATTTACATAAATTCGCATTTTTAATACCATGCGATTTAATAACCGATTATTTAGAGATAATTCATTTAAACGAAAATATTTTAGTGTAAGCAATATTTAGTTATGTACCTTATTTTATCATTATTGATTGAATAAACAAACCTATCTTACATAATAACTATTATAATTGAACGCAAGGTCACTTCATAATAATGCACACGTTCGGGCAGCGCCGTCGCCGCCGCCGACGCAAATCGCTGCACTTTCCGCGCCACGGGCCACGACAGCCAACCCTGCTAGAGTTCACGCATACATTTGCACGTGTACAAACGTCATTTAGTTATGTAGTAGTAATAGGTAATTATTTTGCGAGCATTGTATGAAGTGTCCGAGGTGATTAAAGTGACGAAAACTAGACTCGCCAACCATACCTATCGAACATCCCATAAAATAATATGGCGAACGAGATATTCCCATAAAATTGTATCAAATGCACACTCACAGGTAAAGTATTAGGCAGGACGCACACCTGCGACACACCCGCTGCTTACGTCAGCAGGCCCCTGCGATTTATGAAATCCATTGTGTACCCCGCCTTTTGTGACATTGTCATATGTGTAAGCTGAGTGAAAAAAAATTACAAGAAATACTGGTTCGTTTTCTGTGTTTGTTCGATATATTTGGAATACCTACTGGATTCCAAATATATCGAAACAAACGGCCTGCTGTTTGTTATTGGTGAATGATTATGACAGGCCTGATAGTCTAGTGGTTAGTGACCCTGACTGCTATGCCGGAGGTCGTGGGTTCGATTCCCACCCAGGATAAATGTTTGTGTGATGAGCACGATCATTAATTTGTTCTGTGTCTGGGTGTAATTTATCTATAATATGTATGTATTTAGAAATATCTAAGTATGTTTATCAGTTGTCTAGTACCCATAACACAAGCTCTGCTTAGCTTGGGACTAGATGGCGTTGTGTGATAGCTGTGGAATATTATTATTATTATTATAAATGTCGTTGCTTACCCTCGTAGGAGCTCGTGGCTAAGTAATAACAACCGCACGGGTCGATCGATCAGGTTAAGCTACGCTTGATGCGGTCGGTCTGTGGATGGGGAACCATCTTTACATACCGAGACCCCTCCGTGCCTCGGAAAGCATTCTATCAGCAGTCTGTCGTTCGTGGATTGACAGTCGTTACGGGTCGTCAGAAGCACGAAAGTCTGACAACCAGTCTTACCAAGGGGTATCGTATTACCTAGTAACTGAGTTGTAGAGGTCAGATAGGCAGTGGCTCCATTTAAAATACTAGTATTCAGCTGCATCCAGCTAGACTGGAAGCCGACCCCAACATGGTTGGGAAAAGGTTGGGCACATGATAAGTTGCTTACCTTTCATGCCTTCAATTCATCCTTTACATACTAAAACAGAATCTTTTCAATTAATCAATTAGGCATTTTACAACTGATTCAATTTATTCAATCACTAGCTTTATGCAATCGCACTACAAGATCACTTGAAAGTCGCACTTGAAGATCGCTTCGATGTTTTCGCTTGTATCGCTTATCCAACACTGTACCCGGCTCGTTTTTTTTTTTTTTTGTCTATGGCATCTCGCAGTTCAACCTATGAGGTTGTCGTCTGCTTAACCGGGCTTGCCTGTGGATGCCTCATAATTAAGGCCTCCAGCCAGGGCTTAAAAACTTACTAAAACTAAGCGACTACACGCTAAGGGCACCCCCTGTGGGGTACGGACCTCGGCTTAGGGCGTCGCTGGGGGAGGGCAGCAAGGGACAGGCTGGATCGGAATTATTTAGGGGCGAATTTAAAGCTACAGGCTCAGCGGCGCGGGCTGGCTCGAGCAAGGGTCGGGGTGGACTGTACCCGGCTCGCAGGCACACCGACCTTATATAGGTCTCGGATAGTTCCAGAACCTTCTACTGTAGAAACATCTAGAATGTTCGAGTAGATACCGATCCCGACCGACCAGGCGTCGATAGTTCTGGAAAGTTCTAGCATCGAAGTTTCTAGAAGGGACCCGAATAATTATTAGTTCTGCTACTCGATACTAGATGGCGCTAGTAGTAGCTAATGTCGCCATCAAGTGTGGCGCGTAACAATATTTTTAATTTGGTCGTATTAACTTGAACGAGTAAAAACCAATGACAATGTGCGAATAGTACGGGAGCCGAGTAGGCTGTCCGGCGACTGCCTACTGCCGCGCGTGTTTGTATGAAGATTTTGTTTTTTGTTAGGTATGATAATTTAGTGAGTCTCTTAATTGTGGGGCACACACACTAAAATGTAACTGACAGGCTTATGTTGATATATCGAGGTAGGCACTGCTTATATGCCTATATGCAATGCACGCTACTGCAAGGAACAACACAAGAAGATAATATGTATGATGAAAAGTACCACCCCATCACATCCAGTCAATTCCCCTGATCCACTGACGAATAATAATAACAGTTCACAACGGAACATGTAACGTGTTAACTGCTAATTGGAGCAGGCTGTGGAACTGTTATAGCGAGCTGTTACGGGTCACCCCTCTCTATAGTGAGGTTTTGAGGGCCGTTCAGACCCGTTCCGACCCGTTCAGGGTTGTTTGTGGTCGAGGGTTAGGAGTGGGAGAAAAATACGCTGAGTAGGTAGTAACTGTTTGTTTTGGTAAAGCGGAATTTATCTAAAAGAAACAGCGAACAAAAAAGATGTTCTAAAAATTAAAAAACCCCGGACTCAAACAAAAACCTCTAAAAACTAAAATAATAATATATATTGGCCCTTTAAGTTTAATATAAGTTGCAGGAAATATTTTGATCCAAGCGTCCTCACGTCGGGGGACTGCTAATGAAAACGCCAAACAGATGAGGCTTAAACCCAGCAATAATGAATGTAGCTATTGTAGAAAACATAACTGCTGTTAACTTCCAATTTTCATTAGCCGTCCCCCGACGCGACGTGGGGACGCTTGGATCAAAATATTTCCTGCAACTTATATTAAACTTAAAGGGCCAATACATACTTATTATTATTTTAGTTTTTAGAGGTTTTTGTTTGAGTCGGGGGTTTTTTAAATTTTTAATTTAACTTTTATTTCTTGCTTTTTTAAACTTTATAATA
Organism: Amphipoea oculea; assembly: GCA_945859645.1. NCBI lineage: Eukaryota > Metazoa > Arthropoda > Insecta > Lepidoptera > Noctuidae > Amphipoea > Amphipoea oculea. The sequence continues at coordinate 2,435,907 of OX243883.1, read as the reverse complement.
TTATATTACTAGTAAACATGCTATACGATCGACACGTGACTTGCCGAAATCTGCGCAGCTGTACGTAATTTTTTACCACAGTGAAGCGAAGCTAGTTATGTACTCGTGGTCGTTGGCGTTCATTCCATACTAACGTATTCCTCAGTGAATTCGCCATTTGTGGTGGCGGCCAACTTGGATTTGAAATTTGTAAAAGTGTATAGTATTCTACTTGTCAAGCCCTTTCATTTGATACCCATATTGAGGGAGTTGTGAAAAAATATGTAATCCGCAATGTGGTGGCGGCCATCTTGGACCAATTTCCTTCAAACATAGCTAAGAACATTCGCGACTAATTCACCTTTCAAACAAGATAAACAAAATCAAAATCGGTTCATCCGTTCGGGAGCTACGATGCAACACACCCCCACACCCTACACAGACACGTCAAACTTATAACACCCCGTCGTTTTTGCGTCGGAGGTTAAAAACTTATAACACCCCGTCGTTTTTGCGTCGGGGGTTAAAAAGGCGGGGTAATTGCGTAACACAATATCTGAAGCAATCTTACTAAGGGGCTGTCTCCACGAGCGAGAGAATCACGGCGATATTATCGTCGTGCCACGTAGGTATTTCTATACACTCTCTTAGAGCGTGTTTCCTGCCATGCCAGTTTCCTCACGATGTTTTCCTTCACCGTTTTAAGAGCAATGGTGATGAAATAATTTACACAAAGTAAAGTGCTTGCTTGGGTTTGAACGCACGACCTCGTAAGTCGTGGCCACAACTGCTTTCCAAAACACCGATTCATCATCATCATCTGCCTAGCCGCCTTTTCCCAACTATGTTGGCTTCGGATTCCAGTCTAACCGAATGCAGCTGAATACCAGTATTTTACATGGAGCGACTGCCTATCTGACCTCCACAACCCGTTACTAGATAATACGATACCCCTTGGTAAGACAGGTTGTCAGATTTTCGGGCTTCTGACGACCCGTAACGACTGTCAAAGATCCACGAAAACACCGACTAGGTAGCACCTAAAAAAAGAACACTCAAAAATATTAACAACAAAACAATCTCTTTGCAATTAACAGATATAAGCTGTCAGCTCGTTTGTTAGCCGGCATCTCATAAATCATGGCGCCAACCAACATGGCGGAGATTAAGCGCCAGTCCAAGTTTTAATCTCTTGAAACGAGATTACGTGACTATAAAACAAGTTACAAATACTGATGGAGGCTTATTACGACGTATTCGCCTTTCTTCAGATTTCCCTTAAGGACCCGCGGCCATTTTTGCGGTAAAAAATGATACCGGTAAACAAGTTATGCGGCTTTTTCGTTTGGATAAAAGTGTTTCTTAATTTTATATTGAGTAGAAGGGATTTGGAACGGGGCTCGTGGCTGATCAGCCGCACGGCTCGATCCATGGTTAAACTACGCTTGCCGAGGTCGGTTCTCGGATGGGTGACCCGTTGGCGCATACCCCTTAACTATTCATGTAGGTACCTACCTAATTAGAAACTAGTTCATTCAAAATAATAGTCACTAGTTTTCCATCTATATTCTGACCGAGGCAAACAGAACTTAAGGTGCTACCTCGAAAATCTAAAATCCTCGAAAACCTACTAAGCGAGCGAAAGTGATGCAATTAAGTACTTTTGAAACGCAAAAGAAGATTGATGGCTATAGTGTGCGTGCGCTCGGAATAAAAGTGCCAAAACGAATTTACTCCTTTTTTTTAACAAAATAAATGAATTAGATTTAAAACTACTTTGAGTGAACTTTGATATGATAATTCTCTGTTTTAAAGTAAATTCCATTGAATAACTCTTAAGCGTTACGCCGTGATGTCGAAAAAAGCAATTTTTTTTTTTTGTATGGAATAAAATTCATTGAATCGTGTTATCCTTTTACATGATGCTAGACCAAAGAGTCAAAAAACATATACCAAAATGTTAAGTCCCTATTCCACATACTTAACAAGTTACACGAAATAGAAAAACTACATTTTTTTTCAACGTATCGCCTTAACCTCGTGGATTGATGGATCCGCGCCCTTGTTACCAAGTTATTCGTATACACTAACTACTTACTTTTACTTCCCTTAAGGAAAAAACCAGGAATTGTGAAGGGCCCTTGAAAGGTCAAAGGCAATATTTCTTTTGATAAATTAAACTGTCGCCAGACACAGAACATGTCGTCAGAACATCGTAAGGAAACCGGCATGTCCTAGAACCGAAAATTCGAAGACATGTGACATCTGCCAACCCGCACTGGGCCCGCGTGGTGGATTACGGCCCACTCCCTCTCAACTAGAGGTGGCCTGTGTCCTAGCAGTGGGGAAGTTATAGGCTGACTAGCTGCGCTCCACGGTTTCACCCGCATAAGTCTCGATCCCGTAGGAATATCGGGATAAAAATTATCCTATGTCCTTTCCCGGGACTCAAGCTATCTCTATACCAAATTTCATCTTAATCGGTCCAGCCGTTTGAGCGTGAAGAAGAAACAAACATATAAACACACACACACACACAAACTTTCGCTTTTATAATATTAGTGTGATTATGTGTTATGTGTGTGTATGTTCCATGTCGAGGGCTTCATAAGAAATGGGCGTAAAGACAAAAATACAATTATACAGGAAGGACAAAAATGGAAATAAAATTAAAACTAGTTCATATAACAGGCTGGTATTTTGAACAAGCCAAATAAAAAAAAAAACCCAAATTGTTATTTTGTTTGTTTGTTTTTTATGAGTCATGTTTGCCGTAAATAAACGTATTTGCTTCCATTTTATTAAGTATCTTTCTAGGTAAAATACGTATGCTGGTAGAACTTTTCAAGTTTATTCACGCGTAGTTTTTGAAATATGGTAATTACGCCTCTTTGTTTAGATCAAAACTGAAAAAAATAAAACATCGTACAAAAACGCAACGTAACGTACAAAAACATTCTTCTTTATTTGGAAAGAACGTTACTTCCACAGATATAGATAGATCTAGATAACGCAAGTATCACGAACTGTATGAAAACTAAGCGTGCCACTTTTTGACTACCTACTATGACGTCACAAGCTCGCGCTCTCGCTCACGCTCACCCAGCCAGCAGTACCTACCTACACAGGACTGAGCGCGAAAGTGACGGCTTACGATTTTGGAACGTAAACTGGTGCGATTTTTGGCACGCGAAGTAGTTGCTCTTGCGTTATCTAACTTTATCAATTTCGTAATGTCGTAACAAACCTAAAAGCACTGGCATAGGTATTTTATTTATTTAATTAATTAAAAAAATAGAATACGCAAACCCTTTTGTCACCACAACCTAAACCGGGCGAACGCGCATACGCCTTCAATAATTGTCTTCCAAGATAAGAAGATAATAATTGATTTTGTTAAACATGAGTACAGTATGAAGGTCTTATACTTAGCTAGCTGCTGCCCGCGACTTTGTCTGCGTGTAATCCTATCTACCTATATTTAAAAAACAATATTTTGGTACTTATATGTACCGTGTTAAAAAGCGGTTATTTTAATATTACAAACAGACACTCCAATTTTATTTATTTGTGTAGATATGAGGTGGCTACATGGGCGTATGCATGGAAATTACTTAAGAAGGACCTGACCGCCTTTTTGTTTCTACGTATTTTTTTGCTAACGCCTGTTTATTGTACAATTTTCTTCAAAATAAAGATACATTATTGGCGTGTGCGTAGTTTACGCCTATGTGTTACAACCGTTTTACCGTGCGATAACATTAAGCCAATTATTTATTATTTATTTATATCACACTATAATCACATCACACTAATATTATAAAGGCGAAAGTGTGTGTGTGTGTGTGTTTATATGTTTGTTACTTCTTCACGCTCAAACGGCTGTACCAATTTTGTTAAATTTTTGTATGGAGGTAGCTGACGCCCTGAATTAACATATAGACTACTTTTTATCCCGATATTCCTACGGGATCGACATTTACGCGGGTGAAACCGCGGGGCGCAGCTAGTCTAAAATAAAACAGAAAAATATAAGACTTTAATTACGAGTATGTTATGGACCTCGTTTTATGTCGCAGGATATCCGGGATTTCACGAAATCCCTAGGGATATCACGAAATCCCGGCAGATGTCGAATATTCTTGTGTATTACGTCTTCTCACTAAAAGTATCTAGTGATATGACAAAATACCAATTTATCGTCAGTGATATGTCGTTTCACTAAACTAAATCTAGTATAAAATGTCAGAAAAGCGGATACTGCCGAATAAAAATCGAGCCATGCATTTCTCTCGCCCGCTCTAGTACACACACGGGCACTAGTGGACAGGACCACCTCACATAATTTACTTTCTTGAGACCGCTTACATCTAAACGAGCTGGTGAGGTAGCTTTTTGATTGACATTCCAAAAGTTGATCGAGAACCATTAGACTCCAAAAATATTTTAGGCGTATTGGAGATAAAAAATGGTCTTTATAAAGTTAGGTCTGCATGCACCAGTTAAAATTTTGTTTTGTTACTTTATTCATCAACAGTATTCTTTATTTCACTAGGTACATTTAGTTTAGCGAAATGACATATCTCTGACTTTATATTAGTATTTTGTCATATCACTAGATTCTTTTAGTAAAAAGACGTAATAAACAAGAATATTCGACATCTGCCGAGATTTCGTGAAATCCCTGATATCCTCATTTCCCTGCGACACATATATTGCAGCAAAAATCGAAAAATGCTATTTTTGCGTGTACGGCCCATTTGTTATGAAGCCCTCGATGTAAACTTTAAATGTTCTAAACAAATTTTGTATGCAATATTGTCAACTTTAATTAAGTATATTGGGGATCTGATCTCTACAACCCAGTTACTGGGTAACAAGATGTCCCTTGGTAAGACTAGTTATCAGACCTATGGGCTTGTGAGTACCTATAACGACTGTCAAAGATCTATGAATGCCAGCCGGGACCAAAGGCTTAACGTGATTTCAAACGCAAACTCAAAGCATTTATTTCAATTAAACCATGTACAGGCACTTTTGAATGGGTGCTAATTAAGGCAGCTTCTTTAAAATGTCATTCTCGTCTGCAAATATATTTAGTTGTCTAATGAATTAATAGGTCAGCGACGAACTTTTAGCGTCTAATAAATGGTTTATAAGCGACCATATATTGTAAAACAAGCTACTGTTAATATGACTCAACATGGTGATAATTCTTAAGCAACTAAATTTGTGATATGTCTACTCATTGCCAGCTTCTAATAAGTGTATCAACTTCATCTATAAAATAATATCAACGTACTCTAATTTCATAGAGTCACCTTTATTTTTATACTTTAGCATAAGTAATTGATGAGTGAATCTACTATATTTGAACATAAAATTTCCTTATTATTGTCATCAAATAATGGTCAATGAAAGCTCTAATTTCATGTATTCGCCTATCTATTTATAATGTTACCATAAGTAATTGACTATTATACCTACCCAAATGAACATTCTTCGCGGGGCCCCTATTTCTGTGTAAAGGGTTTAAAGTAACCTAACCAAACCGAACCTCGGGGTGCCCATCGCTCGCTCTTGCATCCTATGCCGACGGAGCCCCGCTTCGCGGGGCCCCTATTTCTGTGTAAAGGGTTTAAAGTAACCTAACCAAACCGAATCTCGGAGTGCCCTTCGCTCGCTCTTGCATCCTACGTCGTCTATCGGTCGCGCCCCTCTGATTCCCAACGAGCGTCAGGTACACTCCCGCGCTTGTGTTGCAAACTTTCACGAAAAAAGAATATGATTTATTAATTTAGTTGTTGAATGAAAAACTTTGATTGCTAATTTTGAGGCTGGAATTTGATTTTATTAGCAGACAGATGTTGAATCTCTAAAATATATAAAGTAGCTCACTTACAACATTAGTCGCTGAGTTATCAAATCAGAAGTAAATATATTTATCGGTAGCTCGGAGTCATATTAATTTACGCTCGTAAATTGACGCTGGTTTTTTGATATTCTGTTGGAATAGTAAAGATGATGAATTAATATAATTGAAGCTGTTCTATTAACTCGTCGCCCACATATAAAAAAAGACGCTAGGTTGCAGGTGCTAAAGAAAACTTTTGTTGCCGCACATATAATTTCCCCTTTTGAATTGTCAAAATTAAATAGTCAGTCAGTTAGAAAGTTGAAGCTAGTTGCCCATTCCAAAACGTAGATCTCTATGGAGAAGAACGGGCAAGAAACTCCACGGACACCCTTTTAAAGCAAGAACTCCACGACCTCATTCCACCGGCCTCCTTCTACCTTCGGACATCCTGGCGCACTGCAAGTTACCATCCCTACCTGGTTGCTATTCCACCAATTCGCACTAAGCGTTAGCAAATGTCCTTTATAATGCGCACAGCAAAAGAGTGGAACTCTCTACCTGCGTCTGTTTTTCCGAGCGCATTCAACCCGAATCTCTTCAAAGTGAGAGTGAACAGGCTTCTTCTGGGTAAGCTCACTCCATCGTCGACTTTGTCTCTGTCACCTTTGACCTAGACTAGAGTCAAGAGCAAGCCCATTTCAAATAATAATAAAAAATATATTACAAAATCCTGGGTAAATTATTCACATGAATAATGTACCCAGGATTTTGTAATATTTGAAGCAACATTGCTGCTATATGTGAGAACAATGTAAAAAAAAAACACAAATAAAGAAACAAAGGAACCACGAAGGAGTCTCGTAATTTAATGGATAGCCACTCATCTACGGATCGACCTTGGCAAGCGTGGTTACGCTTGCCAAGGTCGATCGGTTGTTAAGGTTTTAACCTTCGATCAAATTGACCCGTGGGGCTGGTATTAAGTACTTAGCCACGAGCACATTTTCATATGCCGACGACACCGCAATCGTCTTCACTGGCTCAACCTGGGCTGAAACCAAAACCAACGCAGAAGAAGGTATGCTAATAGTGGCTTCATGGCTAAAAACAAATCTACTTACGTTAAACACGAGCAAAACTAATTATATATGCTTCTCTATATATAAAAACGTCCAACCAGAATCTAATTTCAACATTAAAATACATGAGTGTAGGATGACGGTTAATTGCGACTGCAATTGTCCAACCATCAGTAAAGTTAACCAAGTCAAGTACTTAGGTATAATGTTGGATCAATGCCTGTCCTGGTACGCTCAAATTGAACAAATTTCTGCGAGAATACGAAAGTTTATTTGGATTTTTAAAACATTACGACACATATTTCCAAGGAGTGGTTTATCAAGAAATCTTATAAATGAAGTGTATATCTCGCTAGTTCAATCTGTAATAATATATTGCATTTCCATCTGGGGGGGCGCGCGAAAAACACGTTTCCTTGATGTTGAAAGAGCGCAACGAACATTAATAAAAGTAATGTACTTCAAAAAAAGGACCTTTCCCACCTATGAGTTATACCAAATAAGTAATTTATTATCAGTAAGAAAATTATATATTATACACATAGTATTAAAAAAATATAAAACCCTACCCTTAGACCCTAATGTACTAGCTAGAAGAAGGAAGCACAATATTGATTCCACCTCTTTTGTAAAAACAGAATTTGCAAATACTCAATACGATAAACGTTCGTCCTTCTTATATAATAAAATAAATAGACAAATAGATATACACACTCAACCGTTTCAAGAATGCAAATCATTGCTGATTAAGTGGATAAACAAGTTAAGCTATGATGAAGTAGAGAATCTTCTCCTAAATACAAGGTAAAACAGATTCCGTATAAAATAACCACACACACACATACACACATACACACCCATATCTCAACACACACACACACACACACACACTCACAGACACGCACACACTCACACACCCCCACACTCACATACATACACAAACACATACGCACGCAAGCACACTTAAACATGCACACACTCATATACCAACAGGCTAATAAATAAGTATAATTAATTTTTTGTTACCTTTGTTTCGTTTACATGTTACACTAATTACATGTCATAATGAAAGAGCGGCGCCTCCTGGCACAGGCATTTATATGCTTAAAAGGAGACGCCACCAACTGTATGATGTAAAACGTGTAATAATGAAATAAAACATTTTTGATTTTTTTTTTGATTGATTGATTTGACGAGCACCTCTTGATAAGTTAAACACACCAAACCACAACACAATAAAATGGTGTTTTCCAATACCAACTGCATCCCGTTCGTAACATTAAGGAGTTTTCGGAGATCATCGGTTAGAAATATAGCAAAGTAAGCCCGTCTTATAATCCACCGATGGGTGTATAAGATACGGGATATATCTCAGGATTTGTGGCCCATAAATAATGTGGCCAAATAATTGGGAAAATGAGGGACAGTCTTGATTTTCAAATAAACATAAATTATTTTAAAAAAAGTGGCACTCCGGGAGTACCGACAGAAGTGAAAACTTGAACAATTACGTGTGTATTTTTCAATCGTCATTTAAACAGAACACAAACAGAATACTTTGCCATCTCACAGACATATCAGAAATACATTAAAACCGAGGACAGCCGAACACATCCGAATGTAGCGCGGTGTCGGTAACAGTGTCGCGAGTTCAATGTTTTTTTCCTATCTCGAAAAATGCCCGACGCGCCTAAAGAAGTTTTAACTTCAAAAATCAAAGTAATTTACTCGAACTAGGCTGAGAATCAGCTATTTTTGGACGTCAAATTTCATAAACGAAAAAAAACAAACCGATGCAAAAGCTATCCAAGACATTAGCAAAAGCGTGACTATCAAGCATTTTTTCTACACTTCTCTGTGTGCAAAAGCACATAAACAAATCAAAATCAAACATCAAAAGTCATTTAATTCAAACGAGGCTAAGAATCAGCACTTTTCGTACGTCAAAATTACAAAAGACAGTCCCCCAAAACGCCCGCCCTTCACCACTTCCTAGTGCTTTCGCTGGGGAGAAGAAGTGGCGGAACAAACTCCCCAGCAGCACAGCTGTCTGTTCAGTTTGAAAATAATTGATTTTATACAATACTAAGTATGCAAAGTAATTAACATTACAGGACACAGAACATTAAATTAAATTATTTGCTATAAGTTAGCTAGCCACGCCAATATACCAACAAATACAATAAACACTATACGTACTCAAGCAAAAACCAAATTTTAATTAAAAATGTAAACAAAAAAAAACTTAATGACCAAATAAAAGCCTCCAGGTATAAAGGGCGTGACAGCTTACATATTTATGCAATGCTGGGTTCTGTTTACATAGCTGTCACTTGAAGTCACAAATGATAAACTAGGACCATCGAAGTAAAATAAATAAACAAGTTATTATTACTACTAATAACAACAATAAAACCATGGTCAGCAAGACGACCAGTCACCACAAGCAAAGTCAAAGTCAAAGCATTTATTTCAAATAGGCACATAAAAGGCACTTTTGAACGTCAAAAATTACCTTAAAATAGAATTGATTCTAGTCGCCCCTTCCAAAAGGTAGTTTTTGTATGGAGAAGAATGGGCAAGAAACTCCACCGTTACTCTTTTAAAATGTTTTACAATATTTTGTATAGGTACATTAATTATATAATAATATGTGAGGACTATGCACCTAAAATAAAAATACCACAACAGGTAAAAGAATTAAAAACGAAACCATAACATATAAATTAATTATCTGATAGATACATGGTGCTCACATATTTACAAACATGGTACAATGAAACGACTTTAATTTAAAAAAAAAAAAATACAAGTAGTAAGTCAGGGTGTGAGTAATGGATGTAAATCAATGTAAAAAATAATAAAATATGACAATTAAATTAGCAACCAGTTTGATTTTGTCTATACTCTAGATTGTCCTATGGAGCAGGACCAGCAAGCAGATAACATTTTAACATTATCTCGGTCCTCTTACAGTCCATCACTGACCTTGGCCCCGTTTTCAAACTTCGGTGCGGACAGTATACAAAACTCAATGAAGTAGTTTGAATGCCCAAGTTTCTGGCTTATTGAGAGGTCACAAGAGCTGTTTCCTGTTGCACTAATGGATGAAACTTTGAACTAACTAACAGCAAGTAAGATAGGGTCTTCAAAATGATTGGAACTTCATGAAACATTTAAGTAAATTAGTCAGCGAAAATTCTAACCAAGCTACCTCACATAAAATCCTAATAATAATATGTAATAACCGTCCCGCATGATGAAAACCTCGTGAAAGCCGAGAAAGATAAACAAATCAAGTATCTTGACTTAGCTCACAAGGTTGTCGACATGTGGGATGTGGACTCAGCAATCATTGTGCTGATATTCGTTACAGCCAATGGATTGATAGCCAAGAGCCTCGACCAACACCTAAGGAGGCTCTCGTTGAGCATCTGGATCAAGGGCTTAATCCAGAAAGCGGTACTTCTGGACACGGCCCGCATTATTAAGAGGTTCCTCTCTCTGGAGCCCTGACCGCCGGTAGCTTGGACCCTGTTCCCGATACCGGTGGGTTACTATTTTTTATATTCTAATATTTAAAAATATAATTAATATGTATTTAGTCAAAGGAAATATGTAAAAAAAACAACCTTCCTTTTGTGATATTTTATAATCATGTCCCACAATCCCAACACACCATGGTTGCCCCAACCATTAATGTTGTCACCGGGCCCCCGGGACCCCATATAGACGGGCCCTTACGTTTTATACGAACGTTATTTGGACCCTCAGAGCCGAATTGTGGTCCTTATGAAAAGATGTCGCCATGCGGTAGGAATTCATGTTCGTGTCGAGTTTTAACTGACATCCAATAGGATGGGTGTCGGTGATAGCTGTTCAGTTTTTTTTATCGGAAGGCTGTTTTTTGGTGGATTCGAAGTTAAATGTTGGGTGATAAAAATACAAAGACACACACAACTGTTGTTTTTGGAAAATAATAATTGCACAAGCTTAATGTACAGACGCCAGCACATCAAGCTACTGCAATCTGTCAAATTTCTTTAATAGATTTGCAACTTTATCGCTAAAGCATAAGGTTCAAAGTTGATTGGGAAAATTTGATAGTTCCGGGTAGCTTGGTGTGCTGGCGTCTGTACTCATTTACAGTACTCATTTCCAGGAAGGAATATTGATGTTGGAGAAGCGCAAGACCAAGTGCGTTAAGTCGAGGGAGGTTATTTAGAAAAATAAAATCATATTTTTACTGAAAATCGCAGTCTTTCATTGTCAGGCCGAGAACTTTTCACCTTATTCTCGTAGCATCTACAGGATGAAATTGAATTCATGGGCATTATTTTAAGGGGTCATTGTAATCATCATTATGAACAACTTTTACTATGGGACCAAACCTGAAATCGAGAAAAAAAAAATCGGCTCTTCCCTACATTTTGACGAGTTATGTGAACATAAATGCAAAGAACAACTGATTTTTTTTCGCGATTTTAGGTTTAGTCCCATAGTAAAAGTTGCTCATAATGATGAGTACAATGACCTCTCAAAAAGATGCCCATGAATTAAATTTCACCCTGTATATCTATGTCTATTTCTTATCTTCATCTCTTAGGCTCTATAACACATACGTTTTTCTTGCCGTGGAAAACTATGGTTTATACGCTCTGTGAAGGCACGATCGTCAGTGTTGTATAATCAGCTTGTTGACGGACACTTTTTTTTCTACGACGCGGTTTATCCGCGCCAAGTACAAAGGGCCTTACTTGGTATAAAACAAAGTCGCTTTTCGTGTGATCGCTTAGTTCTTCTATACTACTCGATGGATTTTGATGCGGTTTTCACCAACATTTACAGAATTTATTCCGGTATGTTTATGTGTACAACACACTAATATTTAACTCAGATATAGCATAGAAATCTCTATATTTTGAAATGTCTTCACATCAGTAGGTACAGTGAGAGCTTTGCAAGCTCTCAGGTCCGGGACGAGTAAATTAAACCACAGTTCGTCATAACTCATATTACTTTAATAATTATTACTAGAAGATGGTTCTACTTGTTTTATGTTAATAATTTTAAACGAAATTAATGTTGGTCTTGTAACTCCGTATTTGTGCCATCTATTCATAAAGGACTCGCGGAGATTGCATATAAGTACCAAATAGTACCTACTTATATGAATATCTCTAATCAAATCAAATCAAATCAAATCATTTATTTGCATAGAATGTAGGTGTTGTACAATGAAGTTGTTATAAAAAATAAAGTGAGCCGGGTACATTCTGCCTGAGTTTTGGCATGCAAAAGTTAACAAACAATGTCAATAGCAATATTATTATTAAGCAGCTTATTAGTAAAATTATGAAAATTAAATAGTGATGATTAAGATATAAATAAATTATTTTAACAAGTCCAGAAATAATAATAATAATATTTAAATAATAATAATTTTGTATCAAATTAATAATGTCTATAAGTAATATTAAATTGTTGAGATGTCACACATAGGGTCATTCAAAAAATCACTTATCGAATAATAACATTTCTGTATCAAAAAAGCCTTAAGTTTATTTTTAAATTGTTGAAGGGTGTCACTTTTTATGCTGTCCGGTAGTTTGTTAAATATTATTGGGCCCATACAGAAAACACTTTTACTAAGTAGTGCTGTTTTATAGCCACCGGTAATTAAGAGGTTTTTGTATTGACTTCTCACGGGACCTTTCTTGGAGTCCGAAAACTTAGCAAACAATTTTTTATTTCTTTTTACAAAAATTGCCATTTCCAAAATATATAACGACGGATAAGTAAGAATTTTCAAAGACTTGAACAGAGATTTACAACTATCTATAGTTTTAAGATTACACATAGCTCTAACACAACGTTTTTGTGCTCTAAATATGTTATCTCTTAGGCTGCAGTTACCCCAAAAAATGATTCCATACCTTAGGACCGATGCGACTAAACCATGGTATGCCACTAAAGCAGTTTTTACATCAACTTTTTTTGCCAGGTTAAAAAGAACATATGCTGCAGTGCTCTACTTTCTACACACCTCTTCTGCTTGCGGTTTCCAAGTTAATTGATTGTCTATATAAATTCCTAGAAACTTCGCGACCTTTGTTTGATTGATCACTTGGCCATCGTACTGTACATTAACGTTCGGTGGAATTGTTCGTTGGTGAAAATGCATCACGTTAGTCTTTCGTAAATTTATTACCAGGTTATTTTTATCAAGCCATTCAACAATATTTCTAAGGGTATTGTTGATATCCTGTTCATAATTATTGATATTTGTACATTTAATCAGTGCTGTGCTGTCATCGGCAAATAGAACCATTGGATTTGGTATCTGACGGGGCAGATCATTTATATACAGCAAAAATAGCGGGGGACCCAATACACTACCTTGCGGTACGCCGAATTTAATAATTTTACTATCAGATTTATATTTTTGTTCACATTTTGATTTAAGACAAATTCTGGATATCTCCGTATATTGTGTGCGGTTACTGAGGTAGGATTTTAATAGATTGTGCACGTTTCCCCTTAGACCGTAGCTATTAAGCTTGTTCAATAGAATATCGTGATTGACACAGTCAAATGCTTTAGTCATGTCTGTAAAAATGGCACAGATATGTGTTTTATTATCTACATTTATCATTATTTCGTGTAAAAAATCATATATTGCTGTATTAATGTTTTTATTTTTCCGAAAGCCTGCTTGTTCATTACATAGTATGTTGTATTTTGTCAGAAAGTTGTCAATTAGTTCATATATAATCTTTTCTACCACTTTGGAAAACACAGGAATTAAAGCAATCGGTCTATAATTACCTATATCCTCCCTGCAATTCTTTTTGTGCAGCGGTTTGACTATGACTGTTTTTAAACCATCAGGAAATACACCAGTGCTGATGGCCAAGTTAATAATGTGGCAAATATGTACACTTATGTTATTTAATACAAATTTTATAACTTTCGTTGCTACTTCATCGTAGCCTACGCTATTTTTATTTTTCAATAATTTTATTACCCTGAGTACGTCTTGAGGCGCAACTGGTCTCATGAACATTGTGTTAGGGTTTTCGTGTAGACCACTTGTTTCGAGTGATGTTTTTGATGAGCTTTTAATCTGATTAATGAAGTAGTCGTTGAATGCGTCTGCAATTTCCTTAGGGTTATTAATAATTCTATTATTTATTTTTATTTGAGAAATGGGTTCATAGGTACATGCTTTATTGTTTATAACTTGCCAGGACGCCTTTGATTTATTGACTGAATTCTTAATAAAATAGTTATATTGAGCCCTTTGAGTTAATTTTACAATTTTCCTAAATTGCCGGGAGTAATTTTTAAATTTATATTTATTTTCATTTGATGGCTTTAGTCTATGCGCCCATAGAAGGTGACGCTGCTTCCTACTACATAATCGTATTCCCTTAGAAATCCACTTAATTTTTTTATTTGGTTTTATTATGACTAACTTGTAAGGAAAACAAAGCCTATATAACAAACCAAACTGCTGCATAAATATGTTATACGCTTCATTAACATTTTCTGTCTCATACATTTCAGTAAATGAAAGGCATTGTAGGTAGCTATTGAATTTTGTTAAGTTTTCCAGTGATAGGTCCCGTTTTTTTACTTGCCATGAGTTTAGTCGATAGGCTTTGTTTACCTTAATCTCAAATACTTGTGCAGAGTGATCAGACAAGGCAAAGTCTATTACTTCACATTTACATTTATTTTTGGAATTATGAGCGAAATTATCCAGACAGCTGTTACTAGATAACCGAGTTGGTTGATCAAGTTGTCTAGATTCTCTACATTAACTACGATAAACAACTACTGGATAAAATGGAAGGAACACGGATGGGTTTTAGTCAGTAAGAGTCTGACACTCCCTTCGCTCCACCCAAAGCGGGAGGAGTCATTTGATGATTTCCCATCCAAAAAAAACCTGATTTTTCAATCGACAGATAATTTTTATTCGTCGAATTAAATTTACGGCTGACAGTCTTTGTATGGAAGAACTGTCAAAAATTAAAAATTATTCCTCCGTTAAATATACCTATCTGGCTTTGAAAAAATCAGCCCTAGGTGAAACATGAAGTTATCCAATCCTGCCTATATCTACAGGGTTATTGGTAAATTATTAACAACCTCCCAAGACTATAACATAATAAACAACAACTTATGTTCTATGACTTTTATTAATTCACCAGACTTTCATACAAAAATAAATTTAAATTTTCGATTTTCTGTTACGAACTCTACGCGAAGCGAAAGAAACTGCTAGTTAGGTAAACAAACTGCCGTGTCTAGTTCGTGAAAATTCATCAGAGGGAAGCGGGGGTTAGATACAACAACAAAACAACAGCGAAATCTTAAAGGTTTGTTTTTGGTAAATGTAATATGTTTTTTGTAAAAAGTCATAGAACATTTGTTGTTCTTCTTCTTAACGTGTAGATAGCAATCTAAATGGACTCGGCCCAGAATTCAGCTACTTGTTTGGCGCCATCACTAGCGTCCATCAGTTCCTGTAACGTGCAGCTGACAGGACACGCAGGGCACGATATTAAGTGTCCTATAGCGGTATCTACGTACAACGCCACATGCGAACAACGCGTCATACTGACGTCACGCAAATCCTGCATCTCGCAAGCAGTTTACCGCGCAACTAGCATAGATACAACAGCCAATCAATCAGCAATCATCGGGCAATTGCCCGCCAGACGCAACACCCGTCTGGTCGGAGGATCCTCCCTTTTCTATAGAGTATGAGTGAACTTTACACCCTGTTCCTCATACCTCTATAGTCCCATTGTTTGTGAAACATTACACTCCAAGGCATTTACACACCACATTTACACTCCAAGGCATTTACACATCACATTTACACTCCAAGGCGGAGTCGTCTATGAATCTCCATCTGAACAGGTTTTCCTTGCTTCGGCCAACCTGAGTCCGCAGTCTGTTTAAAGACTTCCAGGTTACCCAAGGTAACGCATGTCCAGTTGTTTTTTATGATGCTGTCATCCAGTGCTGCAAGGTTGTTAGTGTTTTACCAATAACCCTGTATAATGCTGCTGCTTATCCAATATAATAACGCATTCAAGGTATTGTTGCGACTGCCGCGTTTCTGTAGTGCCTCGGCAATGTTTGCAGACGCACGCACTGACGGTTTTGATGCACTGTGGCGTAAGAAATCTGCCTCGCTTCTCCGGAGGCTGCGTGGCAGTCCCAATACTATTCTGCAATCAATAGCCGCCCGGACAGATAGCCCGCTAGTGTGGGCGATTACAAACCGGACCCGTTCAGTTTTAGTTATTAAGTACTAACATAGGCTAAGCTATTTTGTTACTAACACTATCTAATAGACCATTGTGGTCTGTGTAAATAAAGATGAATAATAATAATAAGAATAATTACCTGAGGGCAGAAATCAAATTAACAATAGGAGGTACGTACGTCGCTAGTCCTATAAAGACCGAGCGTTGAACACCATGCTGGCGTTGAACTTGCATTTTGGAGCAGGTTCCTTAAGGAAATCATCCCATACGATGTTGTCCATCACCTAAACCGCAGGGGACTTAAGATCATAGAATACTCTTTATTATGTACCCCATATAAATTACAGACATTAAATATAGAAACTTTACAATGGGTGACACAGTGGGCGGTCTTATCGCTAAGAGCGATCTTTTAAAGACATCATATCGTGTTATGGCCATCTCGCTTATAAAAAGCATAATTTCAGCTGAAAGACGTCCACTGCTGGATATAGGCCTCCCCCAAGCACCGCCGCTTCGACCGGTTCCATGTGCTTCTCGCATCTAGCGGATTCCTGCGGCTTTCACCACGTCAACGGTCCATCTTGTGGGAGGCCTTCCAACACTACGTCTTCTGGTACGCGGTCGCACTCCAGAACCTTTCGGCCCCATCCATGTATAAAAAGTGCATCTGTTAATGGGCCACAATGAGAATCTAAGCAGAGGTCCTGGTAACCGCTACAAGAATCTCTAATAAAATAGTTGAATATCTTCTTGATAAATCTGTTATCCCAATCTTCACCTCTAAGTAATCGACCAACATTAATAATGCAAATATTTTTAGATTCCAAAACTTCACATTTGAAATATTTATCTATAAAAAACGTCCCCAACATATCACAATTCAATACCTTCTAATAAATTGCTCTAACCCTAAAATCCGAAAGTTTTTACATTTTTTAAGTCGTCTCTCCCTAGGCAGTAGGGAGAATATTTCATTTTTAGGGTTCCGTATACCCAATACCTCTATATTTTGTTTGTTGTGGATGACATGATTATACAAAATTCATGCAGTATTAGTAACATCATCATCTGCCTAGCCAATTATGTTGGGGTCGGCTTCCAGTCTAACCAGATGCAGCTGAATACCAGTATTTTACATGAAGCGACTCCACAACCCAGTTACTGGGTTATAATACGATATCCTTGGTAAGACTGGTTGTCAGACTTTCGAACTTCTGACGACCCGTAACGACTGCCAAAGATCCACGAATGACAGCCGGGACCAATTGTTAAACGTGCTTTCCGAGACACGACGAGGTTTTGATATGCCTATAAAAATGGTCACCCATCCACGGACCAACCGCGGCAAGTGTCGCTTAGCCTGATCAATCGACCGATGCGGCTGTTATTACTTAGCCACGGGCTCTTTCTGTCTGTCTGTCCGCGTGTTACGTTTTCACGCCTAAACTACAGAACGGATTTCGATAAAATTTGGCAGAGATAAATGGCATCCTGAGGACGGACATAGGCTACTTTTTATCCCGTTAGCACGTTCCCGTGGGATAATTCCCGACGCGGGTGAAACTGCGGGCAGAAGCTAGTAGGTACTTTATAATATCCTACTAATAATATAAAAGTGAATGTTTGGATGTTTGTTACTCAATCACGCAAAATGGCTGAACGGATTTGGATGAAATTTGGCACACAAATAGTTGTCCTGGGATTCTGACCTCCACGCAGGCGAAGGTAAAGCTAATATCCATACTAATATTATAAATTCGAAAGTAACTCTGCCTGTCTGTCTATCTGTCTGTATGTTACCTTTTCACGCCTAAGCCGCTGAACCGATTTAGATGAAATTTGGAATAAAGATAGTTTGAGCCCCGGGAAAGGACATTGGATACTTTTTATCCTGATATTCCCACTTGATCGAGACTTATGCGGGTGAAACCGCGGGGCGCAGCTAGTAACACTATAAGTGCAGAAGTAACTCTGTCTGTCACCTTTCACGCCTTAACGGCTGAACGGATTTGGATGAAATTTGGCACAGAGATGGAACACGATCTTGATTAGGACATCGGACAAGTCCCAGTAGTGCGTTTCTACGTTCGTGGTATAATTTCCGTCCTCCACAGGGGCGAAGACGCGGAAAAAACTTTATGTTGAAACAATAATAATAAAATGCTATAAAAGTTTTGGTAGTAGGTACGGACCCCTTAGGTAGTGCTCATCCGACTCGCACTTTGTCGGTTTAATTTTTTTCCAGCTCTGTCGATATCTCGATATCTCTGGGGCCAGTGATCGATAGCTATCGGTGGATATTTAAATATTTGTCAACGAAGACAAATTGTAGTCGAGCCGGAGAGGGAAGCACATGACGTTAGTGATGGGACAGGTGTCGATAAAAAATAATAATTAGGTTTACGTGAACTGTATGAGATAATAGATTTATTGAAGAAGGTTTAATGCCTACTAAACAATTTATTGTTTAGAATCATTTGCTAAGTAGGCTTAAAATAATAATATGTACAAGTATATAAAAAGGGAGGGAAAATAATCAAAGGGCATCAAAAAATTCGTCCGCATCACTGTCAACTGGAAACGTGCCCAAAAGGCTGGCAGCATTGCCACGTTGTATGTCAATGCTGATTCTTTGGCCAAAAAATAGGCCAGCCCTCTGGTCACGTGATGAAAGTAAGACTAAGTAGGCTAAATCTAATGATAGTGTGACGTTAAATAAATATACTCAGTGGGAGTTTATTTAACGTCACACTATGTAATTATATGTCTTCTAGAAAATGAAGAGATCAATTATTCATTCAATAAAATGCTCATTACAGACTGCTTTTCAGAGGAATTCAGGATTCTACTACATTCAGTAATTACTTACTCTAGTTCAAGGAAAAACTATGAAATTATTCCACAAAATCCTACTTTAATTAAATGTATCGTTTCAAAAAGGAGAATCTTCTTGCAGTTTTACCTCCTAACGAAAGAAGTCGAATTGTCATTGCATAGAGTAGGATGAAAATTGCTACACCTACGAAATGCCAAAAGCACTTATGATTTAGATGGGAATTATTTAAAACACACCAAAGACAGTACTTTTCTTGCTTCAGATGTAAGTTCCCACTAAAAGAAGAGGAAAAAATCTGTCGACACTCTTCAGAATCCCGCCTGCTGAGTGCTTATTAGTGCCTGGGGGCGCCCTATCACAAAAACAGGCACGCTCGCTCCTAGGCTTCTCCTAGCCATGCAACTCTCAACCTTAACTTGTGTATGAGTTGTGCGTCCACAAGGAGCAAAACAAAAGAATCCTCCAGCTGTTCCCTTGAGATACCCACACGGGATGAGATAGGTTGGTTCTATTCTACTACCCGGAAACCACACGGGCTCCAAATGTCAAACAGAACCACATCGACATCATTTCGACGGTCCCTACGTATAATCACCTATGTGGTAGATACGTGATTTGTGTTTTTTTGTTCCGTGACATTCAGACAAACCTAAACTATCTTCTAGTTTAATAAAAACTAATAAAAGTTGGCAAATTGAGCTTTAAATACACACACGACATTTCCCAAGTAGAACATGAACCACATGTGTTTAAAACTTTAAAGTGATCTCCTGTAAAATTTGTCCTTTGCAGTTAGGGGATTATACGTAGGGACCGTCGATTTATCGATATTTACAGATAGTTTCCCGTGTCACATCACTAAACTGTAACCCAGCTAGAGCCAATCCATTTGATCTGTTGTTTTCAATATGAGCGATTACAATTCCGATTGTACTTTATGTTTATTTAGCGAATTGTTTTATATCGAAACTATTTTATTGTTGCTCGCTCTTTTTTAAGCCGCTTTGCATGGGAAAATGTATTTTAGTGAATTTACTAGAACAGAACATAAATAATTACACGTCTACGTTTCCTGGATGTATAAGCAGCCCCGGATTTACGCCTAGGCACACAAGGCTCCGGCCTAGGGGCCCAGCCAGTCTAGGGGCCTGCTTGACCGCAGGCCGACGTCGACGGAGAGCAGTGATAACCGGGCATAAATCTAGGATCCGTGATGCTATTGAAAACTTTTTTTTACTATTTATTTAATCATCATCATCATCATCATTTCAGCCAAAAGACGTCCACTGCTGGACATAGGCCTCCCCCAAGCACCTCCACTTCGACCGGTTTTGTGTTTCTCGCATCCAACGAGTTCCTGCGGCCTTCACAAGGTCGTCGGTCCACTTTGTGGGAGGCCTTCCGGTTATTTAATTTAGGGACTTTTATATAAAATACATGACAGTCCCATCGTACCTTATTACAACAATAACACAAAGAATCTATCTAAATATAATCCATCTAAATAACCTCTTAGACCAAACATCCACTCAATCAGTAGACTTAAAACGAAGACTTACAAATCTAAAAAGACTTTTAGCAGCGTCAGACGATGGCATAGACAAAATCTCATGAAACAATCCTATGTTATTTTTATTTAATTGTAGATCTTTTATTAATTTTTCCCTCTCAGTCTGAAAGCGGACACATTCCGTCAACAAATGCACAACGTTTTCTACCTTACCACAAGTCTCACAGTTTGGAGAGATGATTGAAAACTTAATAACACTTTTCTCTACCTGAGAATCGAACCCAGAACATCATGGTCAGCAGTAGCGCTTGTAACCACTATACCAAATAGGCAGTACGGCAGTATTCCAACCAGGAAGCTTATACATATTTCTTTTTTCGTTTCAAATTCATTTATTTACATAATCAGCCTATAATGTTCCCACTGCTGGGACACAGGCCTCCTCTTTGTGAGAGAGAGTGGGCCATAATCCACCACGCGGGCCCAATGCGGGTTGGTAGATGTCACATGTCTTCGAATATTTTGGTTCTAGGACATGCCGGTTTCCTCACGATGTTTTCCTTCACCGTTTTGAGAGCAGTGGTGATGAAATAATTTACACAAAGTAAAGCGCCTGTCTAGGTTAGAACCTACGACCTACAACTCGTAAGTCGCGGCTGTTTCCACTGCACCACCACTGCTCTCATTTATTTATAACTAACTATTTACACTAGATACTAAATTATATGACCAACCAACTTACTATACAAATAAATACAAAAACAAAGGACACTTAGGCGTCGAAGTACTCGTCCGCATCGCTGTCATCCGGAAACGTGCCCATAAGACTGGCAGCATTGCCACGTTGAATGGCAATGCTAATTCTTTGGCCAAAGAACGACACAGCCCTCTGGTCACGTGAAGTGTCGACCAGCCGGCGAGAAATTTCTTTAAAAAGGAGACGCGTAATCGGGCCCCATGACCCGAGCGTTTCGACCACAAACGGGTCAAAGCTGTAGTTACCCATAAGGTTACATTATTTGCGCAGTATTTCCTACACATATACAGGGTGTTACGGAAAGTGTATATCAATACAAAACGGGTTGAAGAGTGTATCTGTTCTAGAATCTCTGTACAAAATTTCAGCTCAAAAGCAGTATAACTTTGAAAATGCTTAATATTTTTTTGTTTCGATAGTTTATTAAATTGAAATCATAACAAATGTGTCACCGCACTACGAGGGTCATTATCCATTATCTGTAGTGTGTCTGTGCGCTCACGCCGCCGCGCGCCAGTGCGAGCTGCACTGGCGCGCGTGATGTCGAAATAAGAAAATATTAAGCATTTTCAAAGTATTAACTTTAAAACTTTAAAATTTCAGCTCAAAAGCATTAGCTTTTGAGCTGAAATTTTGTGAAGAGATTCTAGACCAGATACACTCTTCAACCCGTTTGTATTGATATACCCTTTCCGTAACACCCTGTAGAAGTTTTTCAAGATATAGTCCAAGAAACTACAAAAACATTGCCGAAATACACTCAAAGATCCTCCAACAAAGAAAGAGATGAGAGTATCAAACATCAAGTTGATTGTCTAAGTTCCCAAGTTCGAGTCGGTTAGAAAGAAATTTGAAGAATAAACCTGGCTAAGTATTATAATTAAGTTCTAACTCATCAATCACTCGCTCGCCATCTGTCGGGCGGAAACTGGAGCTGGAGGGTATTCATAGTCTGGTGGGGGAGTAATAAATTACGTTTTTGAAATGATAATACTGTTTCTCAAAACAAATGAGCTAAATAATCTGTTTTGTACATTGTTACCACGTTATTATTTGTCAAAATAGAAAGACAGGATATTTTCTCATTACAACTACCATTTGTGCCATCCATGGACTAATATTATAAATTCGAAAGTAACTCTGTCTGTCTGTCTGTATGTTACCTTTTCACGCTTAAACCACTGAACGGATTTCGATAAAATTTGGCAGAGAGATAGATTGCATCCCGGGAAAGGACATAGGATAGTTTTTATCCCGATATTCCCACGGGATCGACATTTACGCGGGTAAAACCGCAGGGCGCAGCTAGTAATATTATAAATTCGAAAGTAACTCTGTCTGTCTGTCTGTATGTTACCTTTTCACGCTTAAACCACTGAACGGATTTAGATGAAATTTGGTATAGAGATAGTTTGAGTCCCGGAAAAGGACATAGGATAGTTTTTATCCCGATATTCCCACGGGATCGACATTTACGCGGGTAAAACCGCGGGGCGCAGCTAGTAATATTATAAATTCGAAAGTAACTCTGTCTGTCTGTCTGTATGTTACCTTTTCACGCTTAAACCACTGAACGGATTTAGATGAAATTTGGTATAGAGATAGTTTGAGTCCCGGAAAAGGACATAGGATAGTTTTCATCCCGATATTCCCACGGGATCGACATTTACGCGGGTAAAACCGCGGGGCGCAGCTAGTAATATTATAAATTCGAAAGTAACTCTGTCTGTCTGTCTGTATGTTACCTTTTCACGCTTAAAAAACTGAACGGATTTCGATAAAATTTGGCAGAGAGATAGATTGCATCCCGGGAAAGGACATAGGATAGTTTTATCCCGATATTCCCACGAGATCAAAACGTATGCAGGTGAAACCGCAGGGCGCAGCTAGTAATATTATAAATTCGAAAGTAACTCTGTCTGTCTGTCTGTATGTTACCTTTTCACGCTTAAACCACTGAACGGATTTAGATGTTTGGTATAGAGATAGTTTGAGTCCCGGAAAAGGACATAGGATAGTTTTTATCCCGATATTCCCACGGGATCGACATTTACGCGGGTAAAACCGCGGGGCGCAGCTAGTAATATTATAAATTCGAAAGTAACTCTGTCTGTCTGTCTGTATGTTACCTTTTCACGCTTAAACCACTGAACGGATTTCGATAAAATTTGGCAGAGAGATAGATTACATCCCGGGAAAGGACATAGGATAGTTTTTATCCCGATATTCCCACGGGATCAAAACTTATGCGGGTGAAACCGCGGGGCGCAGCTAGTGTAGTAATAAGTATTTTTGTGCCTTAGCGTTCCCTGTTCCATTGCAAAACGAGCGTAAAACTATTGTAATGGAACTTGTTTATTTTCTAAAGTTGCCTGCCGGGGTTCGAACCCACGAGGTATAACTCGGGGGTATAAGTCGGGGCTGTTACCACTGGACTACCACTGCTCCTAACCACTGGGTCAACATTGCTCCCACTGGACCACCACCGCTCCTTCAAAATCTCACTATTATTATTGAAGTAAAAACTTCTTTATGCGCGATGGGCATTTTTTGATATGGGAAAAAACCATTGAATTCGTGCCACTGTTACCGTAACCGACACCGCTTCGGATGTGTTCGACTGTCCTCGGGATGTACTCGGTTTTAATGTATTTCCGATTCATGTCAGTGAGTGAAGGCAAAGTATTCTGTTTTGTATACAGGGTGTTACAGAAAGGGTATATCAATACAAACAGGTTAAAGAGTGTATCTGGTCTAGAGTCTCTGTACAAAATTTCAGCTCAAAAGCAGTAACTTTGAGAACGCTTAATATTTTTTTATTTCGATAGTTTATTAAATTGTCATCATAAAAAACGTGTCACCGCACTACGAGGGTCATTATCCATTATCTGTAGTGTGTCTGTGCGCCTAGTACACGCACATCACGCCGCCGCGCGCCAGTGCAGCGCCGTGATGTCGAAATAAAAAAATATTAAGCATTTTCAAAGGTATTTATAATTACTTACATATGTACACACAAACTACAAAATATACTATATACAAATGATAATAATAATAAAAAAAAAAAAAAAAAAAAAAAAAAAAAGACAGGAGTTCATTGGGCATCGAAAAATTCGTCCGCATCGCTGTCAATGGGATAAGTGCCCAAAAGGCTGGCAGCATTGCCACGTTGGATGGCAATGCTTATTCTTTGGGCTAAAAATAGGCCAGCCCTCTGGTCACGCGAAGAGTCAACCAAACGCTTGGCGATATCGCGAAATATGCGATGAGCACTCGGACCCCAAGGCCCTAGAGTTTCAACCCCAAACGGCTCAAACATATAGCTCCCAATAAGGTTGTTATATTTGCGCCGTTTGAGGTTTTCTGCTCCTGCAGCAGCCGCCCCAGCACCGCCCGCCGTGCTAGGAAGATGGGATGGCGCGAGGGTGTCGACACAGGTTGCATCCCACACCAAAGGCCTACCCAACTTCCAAGGCATTATGGTCATTCCATCTGGCCTCTTCCCATCGTCACGTGCCAAGCCATTGGGTTCTAAAACAGCTGGCACTCCGGCGGTGACAAGAGCCCGACGGATGATGTCGTTAATGCTGGCGTGCCGTGCCATCCGACCAGCGCTCTTGCTGCAGGATAGGCCATGGTGTCCGAGGCAGTCGACTGCTTCACCGCATTGACAGCGATGTGGAGCTCCGCAAGGAGCGCCCAGACGCAAACATGTAACGAGCCGGAATGTGGTGTCACCCAGCATAGTGCCTATGTTGGGTGACGGTAGCGCCTGAAGCCAGAGGCCCGACTCCCATTCACCCACAGCCAGCAGGCGGGCACGCTCAGCAGTATTGGTGGACGTATTAATAAGTTTATTCCGTACCAACCTGCAGAGCGGCTCGTCCCACTGTCTCTGGGAAGACGGGTTCTCGGGCTGAACCGTGTCCGGGCAAGCCACTTTCCAGGCGTTCACCGCATCGGTCAAGCACGGCACTTCAGAGTCAACCTGAGCAGGAATCAGAATTCTTTTGGTTAACTTTTCTGTGCTGTGGACCGAGGATAGGAACGCCGGTAGGCTTACACTAGAAATTTTTCGGACGCCGAGCCCACCAAAACGAATGGGTAGTGTGGCTTGTTGCCACGCGCGGTCGTCCAAAGCTACATTCAAAATGGATGAAAGAGTGCTGCGAATAATATGATCGATTTTGTCTAAAAGGTGTGGCTGCTTCCATAAAGAGGAAGAGCGGAGAAAATACATGAAATTTGGACCGAAACAACAATATCTGATAAGGGTGAAAGCCGAATGTATATTAATTTTAGATAGTCTATCCGAAATATCGTTAAAATGATTAATTTTTTCGTCGACGAATGGAGAAAAACTGTCTTCTAAAATTGGGGAACCTAGGAGGTGCAATGAACTTTTTTCCAAAACTTTGATGTCTGGGGCTATTGTGTTAAATTTCTGTATAGTCGATTGTCTGTCAGTATTGTCACAAATGAAAATTTCACATTTTGAGTAGTTGAGGTCAAGGCCGATAGATTGGAACTGCTGCTTTAGGAATTGAAGATCTTGTAGAACGGTGTCTACGTCACCTCCTAGTGTTCCATCATCTAAATACCACACATTGAATTTTGAATTTAGTTGTTGTATTATGGGATGGATAGCCAAACTAAAAATGACTGGCCCGAGAGGATCACCTTGTTGGCACCCGACAGCAGATTCCAAAACGTTGTCTTTATACAATAATTTTGAAGGGTGCCTGTAGCACTGCCACATAAAGCCGTAAATTTCTGGTAACTCTTTTTTTACTTCAGCCAACAAGGTGTCCCTGTTGACAGAGTTGAAGGCGTTTTTAACGTCAACCTTGAGGATGACCTCACCTTTATTGGCATTTAAAAAACTAGATAGGGCGTGTACGGCAGCCTCGCAGCCCCCTTTGGAACCAAAGCCAAGCTGTAGGGGCTGGAATTTATTCGACAAAATGTCGCCATACAGTTTGCAGCATATTTTGGCTGCCGTACGCCTGTAAGTGCACCCAACGGCAATGGGACGAATGCCGCCGTCCCTCTTGCGCAGGGCGCATAAATTGGCCCCGTACAAGACATCGACGACGGCATCATTCACACCGCCGTTGAGCATCAGATTAATTAGAGCCGCAAGCTCCTTCAAAAGCGACTCGCCAGCTTCCCCGGCGCCTGAACTCAATAAATCTTTTAAATGCTGAGGAGTCAGGCCGTCGAGGCCGCCGGCGGAACCACTTCGGAAGGAGCTCACGGCTGCAATTAGCTGGGGGGCAGTAACATTAAAAGGCGTTGAATCCGGGTCGAGAGGGAGGGGGGGGTTGGGAAAGGTGAGACCATCCGCAGGCGCTGGATGTTTACTCTCCAAGGCTGAAAGGGTTTCTGGAGAGTAGGGCGCCACCACATCGCTACTGAAAAGTAACCTGGCCGCTCCCCTGATATCACCTTCGCTTAATTTGGATTCTACATGTGAACATAACCCTCTTCCTGAAAGGTTATTGAAAACAGGTAATTTTGAATCCAAAATAAGAGTCGAATTATTGCAGTTGTCTTTAATTTGGGTTGTCAATGTTTTTTTAGTTGCCAAATTTTTTTGGACATGCAAAATCCTATAAGGGAAGGTGAGTAATTGTTCCCAGGCACTTTCTGAGTTCTCCTGGGTCGCAAGACGGAGACATCGTGCCAAACTCAATGCAACAGACCGCCTCGCGCCCCGGGGAACTCTCTTTAATACTGGGGTTGAATTTTTGAATTTTGCCAACGTTTTCCACAAACTTTGATCCGGAGATGTTGTTGTTGAGGATGTGGGTGGGGGGCACAAAGGTACACTATGAGGTTTGTGAACCTTGCCATAGTGTATCCGTAGCCCCCGTTCGCCTTTAAAGAAGCGTGGCTGGGAGCAATGGGGACATCTCACCTGGACATCGAGCGATGTGGCAGGTTGACTGGCACTAATTCCGGCATCGCTACAGCCGGCATTTAACATAAGTATCTACACTTACCTAAAAGTAAAATATTTAAAAACACACTACACGAAAACACTTAAATTACTATTTACATTGCAAAAAAACAAATATAAAAAACCACAATAAATTAATTAGACTGTCACGTCACTTGGTGACATACGAGCTTGACGGCTTCGGCGCACTGGCGCAGACAGGAGCAGAACGACGCAGACGCGCGGGCCTAGGGCGCCGCGACACGCCGCGCTTTCAATAAGATTCGCGTATGTTAGGGCCAAAGCACACACGCTGCTTTTAGCAACTGCGATAGGCGATTTAGCCGCTTTATAGATTCTGAATGCAGCGACCAAACATTCCACACCGCATACTTAAAAACGCCAATCGCGGCGATTCAGTCGCTTTTCGGAAGCTCGACACACGGTTGTTGCGTATTGTAAAGTTTGCGAAATTATTTAATCTTTATCTTTTCAAAGTTAATGCTTTTGAGCTGAAATTTTGTACAGAGATTCTAGACCAGATACACTCTTCAACCCGTTTGTATTGATATACCCTTTCTGTAACACCCTGTATATGACGATTTAAAAAATACGTAGGTAATTGTTCAAGTTATCACTTCTGTTGGCACTCCCGGATTGCCAATTTTTTTTTTTATTATTGTTTTCGATTGTCACTACATATTTCGAAAAGCATTGTAAATCAGTTTTCTAGACTTCGAGCAAACTTGGCCTTTAATTAAATCTGTAGAAAATTCCTAATCATAAATGACAATATCTCAACACTCACTCAATTGACTTGAGTTGACAGAATACATGACACAATTTTCAACAACAACAATTGAATCGATTGATTGATTTTTTTGACAACTTTCATGATTGCACCTACCACTGTTTGTCTCTGCGCCACCAAAGGTTGACTGGTAGAAAATGCCTATGGTATTAAGTCCGCCTCTGTACATTTATGTGCTTGAAGTATTAAATAAATAAAACAAGGACGCAAGTACCTAGTTAAATATTCCGTATCCAAGCCCCACACTATGGGGGTGCGGGATTGTCCGAAAGGGTTACCGCTAGCCCGGAACATAAAGGGCTAAGGAAGGAACTCGGATGGGTTTTAGTCAGTAAGAGTCTGACACTCCCTTCCGCTCCACCCAGAGCGGGAGGAGTCATTTGATGATTTCCCATCCATAAAAAAAAAGCCTTACACTATGAATACGGCCGACCCAAACAGTTTATCTAGTAACTCATGAGGAACTTTTGTCGGCAGATGTATTCATCTAATTGATTATTCTTGCTGTGAAATTCAGGTAACTTTCCTGCACATTGAGTATTCAAGACTTCAGTGCTTCACATGCGAGCCCGGTGCCTTTGTATGGAAAGATGGAAGTTTTAGCGTGTGCAACAAAGGTAAGCGTGCGGCTATTGGGATAGGATATACCTAGGTAGACTATAGATATAGACATACGCGTACTTTATTTATGTACCTCCTGACAGTGGCGTGCATTGGTTTTCAGAATAGGTAGGCACTAGGCCGGGTCTAGTCTAGACAAACCCGGTTACTAATCAGAAAAAAAAAGTGAGGTCAAAAGTGTGGTTATTTGAGTAGGCATGCCTACTTAAGGGTGATAAATTGCGAAGGTCGAACGTCATGGTATTACGCGTGAGACGTACGTATTTTTAATTTTGTCGTATTAACTTGAACGAGTAAAGACCAATGGCAATGTGCGAATAGTACGGGAGCCGAGTAGGCCGTCCGGCGACTGCATACTGCCGCGCGTGTTTGTAAGAAGATTTTGTTTTTTGTTAGGTATGATAATTTTGTGAGTTTCTTAATTGTGTGGCACACACACTAAACTGTAATTGACAGGCTTATGTTGATATATCGAGGTAGGCACTGCTTATATGCCTATATGCAATGCACGCCACTGCCTCCTGAGTATATCTTGACTCTCTTTGAAAATTTAAAAGCGCCTGTAAATGGTTTAATTGAAATAAATGCTTTAACTTTTGAGTTTTGTACGACTCATAATGAGGAGCATTAGAGAGTGCTTTACGATCGAAAAAAATTTTTTGCCTCCTTTCTGCAACTGTTTCCATTGTTATGATCCTACTGGTACACAAAACCTACTTATATACCATTGTATGGATAATTAGCTGCGCCTCGCGGTTTCACCCGCATAAGTTTCGATCCCGTGGGAATATCGGGATAAAAACTATCCTTTGTCCTTTCCCGGGACTCAAACTATCTCTATACCAAATTTCATCTAAATCGGTTCAGTGGTTTAGGTGTGAAAAGGTAGCATACAGACAGACAGACAGAGTTACTTTCGAATTTATAATATTAAGTATGGATTTAATGGAGATTAATCCTGTACTTTACAAAGATTGATTTAATGCAGTAGAAACGAAAAAGCATCAAAATATTTCTAAAAAAAATCCCGTTAATCGAGGGTGAAACCTAAAACCTTTTTTGTAGCTTGCGAAAAAATCTATTAATTGAGTCTTTTTTTTTATAATTTTAATTCTTCTCACCCTTAGAAGGAACCCTATTGAAATAGACTCTTTTATTCAAAGTAGTTTAATTATCATTAATAAAAAACTAACTAATATAAAATCTGAGAGCAGTGGTGGCCCAGTGGTAAAGGCCGCGACTTACGAGTTGTAGGTCGTAGGTTCGAACCCAGACAGGTGCTTTACTTTGTGTAAATTATTTCATCACCACTGCTCTCAAAAATGGTGAAGGAAAACATCGTGAGGAAACCGGCATGTCCTAGAACCAAAAATTCGAAGACATGTGACATCTACCAACCCGCACTGGGCCTGCATGGTGGATTACGGCCCACTCCCTCTCACAGAGAGGAGGTCTGTGTCCCAGCAGTGGGAACATTTATAGGCTTATTATGTATGTTATGTTATGTAATATAAAATCTATATCTATGGTTTTTATACGATCATAAATTATGAGCATTATGAGTCGTGCACTTTTGGATTTTCCATTTTTATTTTTAGTTTTCTTGGACATAACTGACATCGGTGAAAGTCAGTAATGTCCAAAATAATGTCAGGAAAACATTGTAAGGAAATGCCACCACATATTATGTATTGCAATACAAGAATCGTTTGGCGCATGGGCAAAATCGGAACTACTTATAGGCCGACCGCTTAACTGAGACGTTGCCCAAGGTAGCTGCGCGGCGCGGGAGGGGTGAAAGTTGTCACAAGATGACGAATCAAGGTCCGTTTATATCTACAGACATTGAGCGTGTCAGACACGTTCCGGGGCAGACAACGACAGACACCGTTTATTTACATCTGAGCGTGCCAGACACCGACAGATACCGTTTGTTTTCACAATGTTCAGACACTTCTCTGTGGAAGATTTATTCTTAATTGCGTTTTTCCTAGAAGAGGAAAAGCAAGGTAAAACAAAAAAAAAGAGCAATGCTCTGTTCACACTGCCCGGCAGGTAGCCACAGACACGTACAGACATGAACCGTTCATCCGCGAATACTGGTCGCGCACGGCCCGTGTCTGTTGGTGTCTGCGCGGCCGTGTAACAATAGATATAAATACGTTAATAGACACTGTATAAAAGAATATTATTTTGTCTGCCACGGCACGTGTCTGGCACGCTCAATGTCTGTAGATATAAACGGACCTTCACTGGGCTCTCGTATCACGTCACCACACCCCTCCCGCACCGCGCTGCTACCTCAGGCAACGTCTCAGTTAAGCGGTCGGCCTATAATACCGCCATCTTGTTTTGTAATACATTTCACATATATTTACTAACAGGGTCCCCCCCTGTCGAGCACCAAAAGTTACTTGTAGCAGTATATTTCATAGGCCACTGCGACATTTGGTGTAGGTATAACTCAAACAAATATACTTAATGTTCTTTATTACTCATTCACTCACCAAAATGAATGAACAAATAAAAAAATTAAATGACGCCATATTTCTTATGGAAACGAGCCGAGAAATGGAGACGGACGCGGTTTTATGGAGGCTTGTAGTCTAGTGAAAGCTAAGCAAGCATAAGCTACTAAAAAAGTATGCGGTTATTTGTAGAAAAGGCTTGCTTGAAATGTTGGAAGAAAGCCAATCCCTTCCTCTCTCTTACTTATTTAAAAATTTGCAGTGCCCGACAGGTTCCATAATTTGAGATTTGAGAAAGTGCTGTAAACTAAACACGCTCATGTTTCTTGGGCTATTTGACCCCTTTTTTATTTATATTAGCTTTTTTATTTCATCATCATAATCAGCCTATAATGTTCCCACTGCTGGGACACAGGCCTCCTCTCGGTGAGAGGGAAGTAGGCAGTAATCCACCACGCGGGCCCAATGCGGGTTGGCAGATGTCACATGTATTCGAATTTTTGGTTCTAGGACATGTCGGTTTCCTCACAATGTTTTCCTTCTTTTTTATTTCATAGCATCGCCTGCCCGCGCTATTACTTCACTTTCGATTAGCGCTATTTCGGACTGTTTTTCTTTTTACTGGCCTCCTAGTGTGATGTTAAATAGCCTATAGCCTTCCTCAAGTGTTGGGCGATTAAAAGCAAATAGATTTTTTTTAATCCGACTGAGTCTGTCTGTCTGTTACCTCTTGACGCTTAAACCGCTAAACCGATTTAGATGAAAGGACGATGAGTCAGAACGTCCCCCCCAACCTTACATTGACCAACAGACTTAAAATGTATCTCATTCGAACCGCCTTAGCAAGCTGATCAATTTTTACTATGACGACATCTCTCAAAAGTGCGGGATATTCCGAGAAAATCATGTTTTAGTGTAAATTTCGTCACAACGTCCCCCCAACCCTTACATTGACCAATAGACTTAAAATGTATCTCATTCGAACCGCCTTAGCAAGCTGATCAATTTTTACTACGACGACATCTCTCAAAAGTGCGGGATATTCCGAGAAAATCATGTTTTAGTGTTAATTTCGTCACAACGTCCCCCCAAACCTTACATTGACCAACAAACTTAAAATGTATCTCATTCGAACCGCCTTAGCAAGCTGATCAATTTTTACTATGACGACATCTCTCAAAAGTGCGGGATATTCCGAGAAAATCAGGTTTTAATGTTTATTGGCAGAACGCCCCCTCAAGCCTTACATCGACCAACAAACTTAAAATGTATCTCATTTAAACCGTCTTAGCAAGGTGATCAATTTTTACTATGACAACATCTCTCAAAAGTGCAGGATATTCCAAGAAAAATCATGTTTTAATGTTAATATTGCCAGAACGTCCCCCCAACCCTTACATCGACCAACAAACTTAAAATGTATCTCATTCAAACTGCCTTAGCAAGGTGATCAATTTTTACTATGACGACATCTCTCAAAAGGGCGGGATATTCCGAGAAAATCATGTTTTAGTGTTAATTTCGTCACAACGTCCCCCCAACCCTTACATTGACCAACAGACTTAAAATGTATCTCATTCGAACCGCCTTAGCAAGCTGATCAATTTTTACTATGACGACATCTCTCAAAAGTGCGGGATATTCCGAGAAAATCATGTTTTAATGTTTATTGCCAGAACGTCCCCTCAAGCCTTACATCGACCAACAAACTTAAAATGTATCTCATTCAAACCGTCTTAGCAAGGTGATCAATTTTTACTATGACAACATCTCTCAAAAGTGCAGGATATTCCAAGAAAAATTATGTTTAATGTTAATATTGCCAGAACGTCCCCCCAACCCTTACATCGACCAACAAACTTAAAATGTATCTCATTCAAACTGCCTTAGCAAGGTGATCAATTTTTACTATGACGACATCTCTCAAAAGTGCGGGATATTCCGAGAAAATCATGTTTTAATGTTAATATTTTTGGCACAAAATAAGAGTTTGTAAGTAAACCATATTCTTTGATTTTCAAACCTCTCAAGATCAATTAGGAGATGCCATTTAAAAAACAGAAAACGTCATTCGTTACTCGTCCAATTTTTTCTATTCCTATAGGCAGGCAGTTGTCCCACCGGCGGCGATGAACGATTAGCGAGTAGAACTAGCAATTGAAAACGAGTTGGCGAGCAGCGAGCAGCATGTGTGTAGTTCCGATAGTTTTGTCGCTGGGCTATCAGCAAGTTTTCGAGTGCGACGGGCGATTACTCAGACCACTCGCTCGGGGCGGTTAGTCTCACAGGGGTTTCTCTCGGCGTGAGCTCTGACCACCAAGCGACCATCGCTGAGCGAGTATCGCTAGGCGAGTATTATCTTTGATAGCTCTTGTCGCTCAGCGACAAACCAGTGAAGCGAGTCCTCGCCGGCAGTGTGAACAGTCAGCGATCAACTGTTAATACATATATGCATCTCTTTTGTTTACACGGAATGTATATCTATTGTACGTTTCTTGAACGAGAAAACAGCCAACAGTTAGTCGCTTCCTCGCCGGCGGTGGGACAACTGCCATATGCTCGTCCACGACGGAGACGCGGGTGTCTTCGTCTTGGGCGAGCTTGAATCCCTCACTGCACTCAGGATTCTAGTCTTAACTCCCTCGCTTCGCTCAGGAGTCAACTCAAACCTAAAATCCTTCGTTGCGTTCAGGATTCAAAATAGCGCCCGCGACAACAAGACACTACTATATCCCAAAATAAATAAAACGATTTATTATTTTATTTCTAAACCCCATGGATTTTGGAGTTAAAACTGGTTGCTAGTATTTTTATAGATCTTTCTGAACCTGATAACACATACAAAAGATCTGTTGCAGGGCGGGGAGGAGCCTAACGAATTAGAAAAATGAATAAAACGATTTTTTAATTTTCATTTTATTTCTAAGCCCCATGGATTATGAAGTTAAAAGTGGTTGCTAGTCTTTTTATAGATCTTTATGAACCTGATAGCACATACAAAAGAGTTGCAGGGCGGGGGACGGGCCTAGCGAATTAGAAAAATTAATGAAACGTTTTTTTTAATTTTCATTTTATTTCTAAGCCCCATGGATTATGAAGTTAAAAGTGGTTGCTAGTCTTTTTATAGATCTTTATGAACCTGATAGCACATACAAAAGAGTTGCAGGGCGGGGGACGGGCCTAGCGAATTAGAAAAATTAATGAAACGTTTTTTTTAATTTTCATTTTATTTCTAAGCCCCATGGATTTTGAAGTTAAAACTGGTTGCTAGTCTTTTTATAGATCTTTATGAACCTGATAGCACATACAAAAGATCTGTTGCAGGGCGGGGGACGGGCCTAGCGAATTAGGAAAAATTAATAAAACGATTTTTTAATTTTAATTTTATTTTTAAACCCCATGGATTTTGAAATTAAAACTGGTTGCTAGTCTTTTTATAGACCTTTGTGAACCTACTAATACATACAAAAGTTCTGTTGAAGGGGGGGGGACGGCTCTCATACAAATATGGTCATCGTTCTTTGGTGTAGAGATAGTTTGAGTCCCGGGAAAGGACATAGGATAGTTTTTATCCCGATATTTCAACAGGAAACTTATGCGGGTGAAACCGCGGGGCGCTGCATATCTTTCGTGGTTTTGATACTTACAAACTTTTGCATTTTTTCTTTTAAACCGAAAAATGTAATGATTACAAGCACTAGGAGAAAATCTGGCTTATTAGTCCATTCGCACGAATTTACTCGAAATTAATTTATTTGTAGGCGGAAACGACAACGTGTCCTTTTTTCTTAACTTCATTGCATTTAATTCACTAATAAATTAATTTCTTGCGAGGCATCTATACAGGGTGTTACGGAAAGGGTATATCAATACAAACGGGTTGAAGAGTGTATCTGGTCTAGAATGTCTGTACAAAATTTCAGCTCAAAAGCATTAACTTTGAAAACGCTTAATATTTTTTTATTTCGACATCACGGCGCTGCACTGGCGCGCGGCGGCGTGATGTGCGTGTACTAGCCGCACAGACACACTACAGATAATGCATAATGACCCTCGTAGTGCGGTGACACGTTTGTTATGATTTCAATTTAATAAACTATCGAAATAAAAAAATATTAATCATTTTCAAAGTTACTGCTTTTGAGCTGAAATTTTGTACAGAGATTCTAGACCAGATACACTCTTCAACCCGTTTGTATTGATAATATTGATATACCCTTTCCGTAACACCCTGTAAATAGCAAATATATTATTATTTAAAAGTGACGATTCGCACATTTTGGGCGAGAAAATTCGTGCGAATCGACTAATACCGAAAATCTGCTTGCAGTGTGCCATCGCCTTTAATTTAATACAGTGAATTTAATTAATAAATTAGCAACGGCTATTGTATTTCACCTCTGAGATATGAAAAGGCAGGTCATGATAAAAACACCGCAGGGGGGCCGTAGAAAACAATCTATGTGTATTTTGGGAGACTTAAAATTTTATTGTTAGTTTTTAGGGTTTCATTAAGGTGAATGTGCATGGTAGACGGCGAAATTCAATTTTTTTTTTTTTTGTGTAGGTCAGATAGGCAGTCCCTCCATGTAGAATACTGGTATTCAGCTGCATCCGGTTAGACTGGAACCCAACATACTTAGTTGGGAAAAACTAGGCAGATGATTGGTCAGAGATTTTATTTCTGTAAATAGGTTTGTACAAACACTTTTACAACTCAAAACTAAATTATGTTTCAAAACTAAATGAGGGTGTATTCAAAGTCAAAGTCAAAGCATTTATTTCAAATAGGCACATAAAAGGCACTTTTGAACGTCAAAAATTACCTTAAAATAGAATTGATTCTAGTCGCCCATTCCAAAAGGTAGTTTTCGTATGGAGAAGAATGGGCAAGAAACTCCACCGTTACTCTTTTAAAATGTTTTACAATATTTTGCATGGGTACATTAATTATATAACAACATGTGAGGACGATGCACCTAAAATAAAATTACTATACCACAATAGGTAAAAGAATTAAAAACGAAACCATGACATATAAATTAATTATCTGTTAGATACATGGTGCTCACATATTTACAAACATGGTACAAGTCATCATCATCATCATCATCATCAGCATATAATGTTCCCACTGCTGGGACACAGGCCTCCTCTCTGTGAGAGGGAGTGGGCCGTAATCCACCACGCCATCCACCACAAAACGGTGAAGGAAAACATCGTGAGGAAACCGGCATGGTACAAGTAAACGATTTTTTTTTTTTTTTTAAATTACCTATCCCTACCTACTTTGAGAAGAAAGACCAAAATAAACTCTGAGGTCTCTTTTAAAGTCCAGACATAATCTTGGTCTGATAATGTGAGGAACATGTAGATGTCTGAAATGGCCTTTTGAGGAAAGAACCACACAGATTCGAGTGGACCTGTCCAGTCAGTGTACGCAGTCGTTCAGCAAGCTTAGAACTTAAGGAGCTCAACGACCGTTATTAAAATACATTACAAAAAAAAGAAAATCCATAAATTACCTCACTTTACCTCAATTACTTCCAAACCCAGTAGAAATAACTCACAAAGAAATCACGTTATTTTTTTAATTTTCGCGAAACAAATGGAATCCATATTTTTGTTTGACACGACCCAACCCTCTCGCTGCGACGACGAAGGTCGACGAGGCGGACGATTGTTTCCTTAGAACCCCATAATCATAATTTATTTGGTCCTTTCTAAAAAATTCAAAACAATACGAGCTTTTACTGAGGGCATTCGTCAGGATTTTAAAATGAGGACTGAGAAGCCTCGTCATTTCCGTTTAAGTGTATTTATTAATATGGTTCGTTTACTTGGCGACATTTTTTCGTCTTTTTTGTTTTTTATTCTGTTGTTTGGTTTGTTAATGTGATGCCTTCATTACAGAAAGTTTTTGCAATTTTTTCCAGTTAACTAGAATTTTATTATACAAAAAAAAAAACATCGGTGAAGGAAAACTTCGTGAGGAAACCGGCTTGTCCTAGAACCAAAACTTCGAAGACATGTGACATCTACCAACCCACACTGGGCCCGCGTGGTAGATTATAGCCCACTCCCTCTCGAAGAGAGGAGGCCTGTGTTCCAGCAGTGGGAACATTATAGGCTGATTATGCTATTATACAAAATTATCATAGCAATCGAAGTGAAAACGTTCACACAATCGATAAAGCTTTAAGGGGTATCAGTCTGATTTAAAACTTCCTAAAAATAAATTAATTTAGATCCAGACCAAAACCGTATCGAGAATTTACGGCGAATTAGCATTTATCTTCTCCGAGCCTATAAAAATAAAACAAAACGGCCATCAACGCCCAGATTGACACAAATTTTAAAAGAGCTTGAAACTGCAATTTCTCTCCTAAAATCGCTGCCATTAAAATACAATTACCTCGCTACATTACTAAGAAGGTGCTTGAAGAACTCGACTTAAAACGGTTTCGGGGTCAAGAGCGAACTTTTTTTTTAATAAAACAAGAAAATTTGAATAGCCGAACGCCATCTGGCAAAGGCAACTTGTTTAAACTCCCCCATAGCTGGGGGAGGGTTAAAACTTGGGTTTTTTTTCCAAGAAATTATGATCTTATAGGTGAAGTTGTGATATTGTAATGAGAATTGGAATGAGACGGACAGAGTTAGAAAGAGAGAGAGCACGCAAACTTGTGCAGTTATTCCTTAAATGTGGCTGGGAATAACTGTAGCTTCCAAATTCTAATATAGATGGACGATTTATAAGATTTAGAGATGGTTAAAAAGATTTTCACACTTCTAAAGAATTATGTTCAAGAAGTGAGGTGCTCATGGCTAAATAATAACAGCCACACGGGTCGATCGAAGTTTGACAAAATTGTCAAACTTTAATTGGTTGAATACGAGGCTTTTGGCTGCTTTTTCGGTGAGTATTTTATGTCTTTTTTTGTATTATGCTTTTACTTAGTGCAGAATAAACAATTTTTCTTTCTTTCTGTTTTTGCAAGTAGTGAGTTCAGTTTTCTTATTATTTTGAAAACAATAACCAAAACGACGTTGACATCAAAGTTAAACAGTTAAATTAGTACAACTAACTGTAATCAAGAAGATACTTACCTACTATACAATTAACGTTACCTCAACACTAAAGGACTTCATTCAAGCGTCGAACATTTTATACCCAAAAATTAAGGTTATTAAAATATTTATTTTGGTATTAACTATCTCAAATTATATCCAAGATAAGAACGCTTGGAAACATGCTGGTCCTGCTCCATAGGACAATCTAGAGTCTAGACAAAGTCAAACTGGTTGCTAATTTAATTGTATTTTTTTTATTCTTTTTTACATTCATTACTCACACCCTGACTTATTACATACTTGTATTTTTTTTTTTTATTAAAATCGTTTTGTTGTACCATGTTTGTAAATATGTGAGCACCATGTATCTATCAGATAATTAATTTATATGTCATAGTTTTGTTTTTAATTCTTTTACCTATTGTGGTATAGTCATTTTATTTTAGGTGCATCGTCCTCACATGTTATTATATAATGAATGTACACAAAATATTGTAAAACATTTTAAAAGAGTAACGGTGGAGTTTCTTGCCCATTCTTTTCCATACTAAAACTACCTTTTGGAATGGGCGACTAGAATCAATTCTATTTTAAGGTAATTTTTGACGTTTAAAAGTGCCTTTTAAGTGCCTATTTGAAATAAATGCTTTGACTTTGAAATAGCAGCCGAGAGGTTAACTTCTCACACATTTGCCTACCCACCTGTCGGTACACCCCACGCGTCGGAATAGTTGAATGGGCGCAGTAAAGTCATTGTTTTAACAATGACATTGACAATTGAACAATGACACTGTTGTGTACACTTGGTGTACTGTTGACGTGTCTAGCACTTTCTCTTATGTCCACTTGGTGTACACTTGACGTTTCGTTGTAATAGTAACAAAATGCTCAAGAGGTAATTTCCTATAAGACAGCAGTACTTTTTTTTCTGACCGGAACTTTAATTTTTAGGTACGAAATGTCCTTTAGGTGTAAATAAGCACAAATCTGGTAAACAATACATTGTTTAGGGGAAAGGGTGTATAATGTAGATCTTTTGGCCCCCTTTTTCCCTATTAGGTGCCTATTTATTTTACTTGTTACAAGGAAACTGTGTGGTTGTACGAAAACCTTTCCTAGGTACCTTACCTAGGAAGTTTTCTTTGGGTCTTAGTTAACAGGATTGATATTAATAAGTGGCAAATCAATAATTTCAGAAAAGAAGTATTCGTCCGCATCGCTGTCAACAGGAACAGTGCCCAAAAGGCTGGCAGCATTGCCACGTTGTATGGCAATGCTAATTCTTTGGCCAAGAAATAGGCCAGCCCTCTGGTCACGTGAAGAGTCGACTAACCGCTTGGCGATATCTCGAAAAACCAAGTGGGCACTCGGACCCCATGGCCCTAGTGTTTCAACCCCAAACGGCTCGAACATATAACTCCCAATCAGGTTGCAATATTGTCAAAATTAAATACTCGGTCAGTTAGTCAGAAAGTTGAAGCTATTTGCCCATTCGAAAACTTAGATCTCTATGGAGAAGAACGTGTACATGGTAGAGAGCAGTGTTACCGGCTGCGACTTACGAATTGTAGGTAAACAAGCCCCTTTTAAAAAATAAAAAATGGGCACGAACTTGATTATGACTATTTTCTCTTTGGCTTTTCATTGGAGCAATCGATTATCATTTCAAATTACTTACTAAAACAAAAAGGCGAGTTCGACATTACAAAAATGTTATTAAAATAATCCGAATCCCCCTCAAATATTAAAAGTTAAAACTCCGAAACTCGGACCGAAGGACCAAAATTTCTAAAATCTCCGATCCAAGATTATTCCTTATCAAGTGACGTGGGTATCATTACGGGCGATACGAACGGGGATTAACAGTGGGGCCCGCGAAAATAATTAACAATTCCCTCGACAGTTTGGCTATAAACGTTTAAGCTGGAGTCCGCGAGGCCCTCCAAATGGTACCGCCCACGGAGCCTATTACGTTGTAGGGTGAACGGACACTGGGATGGTGAAATTAGAAGCTATATTTCTTATAAACTTTTTTACAAAAAAAAACAACCGACTTCAAAAAAAAAACACTAAAAAGTGATAAATAACAAATAACTTTAATTTCGGAAGTCGGTGTCGTTGATTCCGCATTTTCGTTTTTTGACACCGACTTCCGAAATTAAAGTTATTTATCACTTTGTAGTGTTTTTTTTTTTAATTCGGTTGTTTTT
Source organism: Amphipoea oculea (assembly GCA_945859645.1). Taxonomy (NCBI): domain Eukaryota; kingdom Metazoa; phylum Arthropoda; class Insecta; order Lepidoptera; family Noctuidae; genus Amphipoea; species Amphipoea oculea. The sequence goes on along the minus strand of OX243883.1, from coordinate 2,395,474 downwards.
TTTTTTTTGTTAAAAAGTTTTTTTTTTTCACTTTTTAGTTGTACCTAAAAAGTATCCTATGTGTTAATCCTGGCTATAAACTATCTGTGTGTTAAATTTCATTTAAATCCGTTCAGTAGTTTTTGCGTGAAAGAGTAACAAACATCCATCCTTACAAACTTTCGCGTTTATAATATTAGTGTGATAAGCAGGATAAATATATTGAAGTAGGATGGATATAATTATGATTAGGACGAACTTTATGCAAAAACCGGTAAATTTTAAGGACGTAACGTCTTTCCTGACAACCAACAACAATTACTTAAAAAATGTCCAGAATACTGGTAAAAAATAACCTCCTTAATTTGAAGACGGTTCACCGAATGGCAAAACAAAATAGCAAGGAATTTAAAAAAAAATCTTAGTAAAATGTTTCATAATAATTGCCTATTTACTTGAGGACTGATGAGGTCTTTGTTGAAAATTGAGGAAGGAAATGGAATATTTCTGACAAAGGTAGTACTGGCGAAATGTGGGTATAGGTACCTACTATATACACCTCTGACTAACCCATCAGGAATGTTATATTATTTTATGTGATACTAGCTGCGTCCCGCGGTTTCACCCGCGTAAATGTCGATCCCGTGGGATGATCGGGATAAAAAGCAGCCTATATGTTAATCCAGGGTTTCAACTACCTCCATACAAAATTTTATCGAAATTGGTCCAGCCGTTTGAGCGTGAAGAAGTAACAAACATACAAACACACACTCACAAACTTTCGCCTAATATTAGTGTGATAGAATAGGTAATAAGCCGTTGGTCCTGGTTGTCATTCGTGGATCTTTGACAGTCGTTACGCGTCGTCAGAAGCCCGAAAGTCTGACAACCAGTCTTACCAAGGGGTATCGTGTTACCCAGTAACTGAGTTGTGGAGGTCAAATAGGCAGTTGCTCCATGTAAAATACTGGTATTCAGCTGCATCCGGTTAGACTGGAAGCCGACCCCAACATAGTTAGGAAAAGGCTAGGCAGATGATGATGATATTCATTTAAAAAATAAAAGCCACGCATAAATGGGATTAGGCAGGTCACATCAGCCGCATGCACGATGACCGCTGGGTAAAAGTCTACGCACAATTATTGGTTGCCTGAAGATGGACGGCGCCGCTGAGGCCGGCCCAGAAAGATGTGGCGAGCTGACCTGGACGCGTACCGCGAGGGCTGGTTTGAGGTGGCGCGGGAAATTAGTTCCTGGATGGACTTAGGCGAGGCCTTTGCCCAGCAGTGGAACAGAAATGGCTTAATCTGTCGAGCTCCGCTAATGAGACACATTTGATTTTCTATTGTTTCATCGCCAATAGGCGACGCGCGCTGTTTGATCGGTTAAGAAAGCTCAATATTCATCTGATGATGATATGGGTTTCCACTATAACGGGGGCATGATTTCTATCTGAACAGACAGCAGTGCTGCTGGAGAGTTTTTTGCGCCACTTCTTCGTCCCAGCTAAAGCATTAGGAAGTGGTGAAAACGGGACTGTCTTCTGTAATGTAGACGTTCGAAAAGTGCTGATTCTCAGCCTTATTTCAATTAAAAACTTTGATTTCAAACTCAAAGCATTTATTTCAATTAAACCATGTACAGGCACTTTTGAATTGCCAAAATTAAATAGTCGGTCAGTTAGTCAGAAAATTCAAGCTAGTTGCCCATTCCAAAATGTAGATCTCTATGGAGAAGAACGGGCAAGAAACTCTATGGACACTTTTAAATCAAGATATTACAAAATCCACGGTACATTATTCTTGTTGCTCTATATGTGAAAACAATGTAAAAAAAAACACACAAATGAAGAAACAATTCAAAATATAAGATTAAAAATAAGTCTTGGCAGTTAAGAGATGACCAGTCTCAACCGACGGCGCCCGTTCATGAACACGACGGGTGGATCAGCACCATCCAGCTCAATCATTTTGTAGGAAACCGAATGATCCAACACACACGCCACCATCAGTGAGACATGATTCATGCAACCCACAGGGTTTCTTTATGACAATAAGGCTTATTCATTAGGCTAAATTCGATGGTCCCTATTAACAATGTCGGTTTTGCAAAAAGACTACTACCTATTCAGTAGAGTAGTTCAAAGTTTGTTTTGGAAATTCTATATATTGTCTATGTCAGTACATAGTAAACAATACATAAAACAATCAGCGCAAATTTGAACATCCACAGTCTTATATTTTTTTTAATTTTAACTTATTTTTCAAACTTAGAACTGCTCGACTGAACAGTAGTCTTTTTGCGGAACCGACATTGTTAATAGGGACCATCGAATTATTCTATTTCCTGCCTCTATAAATACCCAACCCCATTTTCCAAACACATCTAAGAAAAACCTCTTTTTAATTCACCTCAAGAGCCTTAGCCCAGTGTACGTCGCACCCTCTCATATTGCCTCGCCGTAACGTCGTATGGCCCTACAACGGCCACTTACGGACGTAAGAGGCATTTACGTGTGCGTCCTACCTTACGGGGCTTTCACTGTTAATAATTAAATTCACTTTGCTGTGAAAAAATCTTAGTTCTAATGTTGTTCTACTATTAGTGAAGGGAACTTTAAGACGTGGACTAAATCTTAAACGTAATTGTTGGTGAAATGTCAGACTACCAAAATGTTTTGTTTTCGGCGTTATGTTGCTTGCCTGTCGGTCTTCCACAGACTGTACTTCGGAGAGTTTGCGCAGGAGCTCCACGACCTGATCCCACCATCGACCTTTTACTACCGGACTACGCAGCGTGCCATTCATCATCATCATCATCATTTTAGCCGAAAGACGTCCACTGCTGGACATAGGCCTCTCCCAAGCACCTCCACTTCGACCGGTTTTGTGCTTCTCGCATCCAACGAGTTCCTGCGGCCTTCACAAGGTCGTCGGTCCAACTTGTGGGCCATCCATACTTGGTTGATATCCCGACCAGTCGTACTCAGCGCTACTCCTCCACGTTTATTATTATGCGCACAGCCAAAGTGTGGAACTCTCTGCCGGCATCTGTGTTCCCTCCCACATTTAACCCGTCTGCCTTCAAAGCATGAGTGAACAGGCATCTTCTGGGCACGCTCGTTCCATCATAGCCCTCATAGCCCGCTTTCCATCAGGCGTGTTCGCGGTCCATTCAGAGAAAGACCAGGCTTGTTCAGCAATATGTATAAACAAAGAACCGGTCAAGTGAGAGTCGGACTCGCGTACCGAGGGTTCCGTACAAAACGCCCGTATCTTTTGATTGCGTCGACTTAGAAGGTTAATTTTTTAGGTAGGTACAGACGCCAGCACATCAGGCTACCCGAAACGGTCAAATTTTCCAATCAACTTTGAACCTTATGTTTTAGCGATAAAGTTGAAAATCTATTAAAGAATTTTGACAGATTGTAGTAGCTTGATGCGCTGGCGTTTGAACATAAAAATCATTATAAAGAGTATCTCATCTAAGATGTTGAATGAATTTGTATGTTTTATTGACAGTACTTCCACAGATGAAAACAAAAAAAAAAACAAAACAAACTCATCTATTAATATTATTTTAAGATTTTTATTGTATTCTTCTAATATTTTATTTGCCGAAACCTCCGCTATTAGAGCGAAGAATTCAGACGTAAATCCGAAAACAAAACTGAAATTGTTTTACGTATTTTTTATGTGCTCACAAGAATCCTTTTCACACATTTATAAATGGCTACCCAATCTTAATGAAAACCTACGCCCTTTAATACAAAACAGTCTTAAACAACCAATTTTTAGTTCCACAAAACGTAAGTTAGGAGGGTGGAAAATTAAAAATTCAGGTTCGCACGCCCCAACCGGGGTATTTTATACACGCATCATAAACCTAATGTTATTTATTGTAGCAATAAACGGGGAAAAGTGAAAATAACGAGTACCCCATTCCTCACCCCCTTTTAGCCCCTCAATCGGCACCCTCACGATTTTTCTTGGAAACCCTCAGTTTTGAAGGAAAATCAAAGTTTGTTAGTAAAGCCTCGTTTGGACGGTGACGCAATGTCGTCTACTGAACGTTTTAGGGAAAAATATTGAGTTAACCAACATACAATCGTGGGTAGAACTTTCTGGGGTTAAGTAAGAGCAGTGGTGGCCCAGTGGTATCGACCCCGACTTACGAGTCAGGTCGTGGGTTCGAAACCAAGCAGGCGCTTTACTTTGTATAATTTATTTCATCGCCACTGCTCTCAAAACGGTGAAGGAAAACATCGTGAGGAAACCGGCATGTCCTAGAGCCGAAAATTCGAAGACATGTGACGTCCACCAATCCGCAATGGGCCCACGTGGTGGATTACGGCACACTCCCTCTCGCAGAGAGGGGGCCTGTGTCCCAGCAGTGGGAAAATAATGGGCTGATTAGCAGTGGCGTGCATTGCATATAGGCATATAAGCAGTGCCTACCTCGTTATATCAAAATAAGCCTGTCACATTTTAGTGTGTGTGCCCCACAATTAAGAAACTCACTAAATTATCATACCTAACAAAAAACAAAATCTTCATACAAACACGCGCGGCAGTAGGCAGTCGCCGGACAGCCTACTCGGCTCCCGTACTATTCGCACATTGTCATTGGTCTTTACTCGTTCAAGTTAATACGACAAAATAAAAAATACGTACGTCTCACGCGTAATCATGACGTTCGACCTTCGCAATTTATCACCCTTAAGTAGGCATGTCTACTCAAATAACCACACTTTTGACCACACTTTTTTTCCTGATTAGTGACCGCGTTTGCCTAGACTAGACCCGACCTAGTGCCTACCTATTCTGAAAACCAACGCACGCCACTACTGATTATGTACCTAATTACACTCGATGTTAGCCTTCCTTGAAAATCAAAAAGTTTATATTAAACATTAGAGAAATTGAACAAGATGTTAAAAGCTATTACAGTATGACTCTCTTCAAACGAAAAGAGGTGGACGCTCTAGAACAGTGGTTCCGAGCCTGGGGGTAATTACCCCCGCGAGGGTAAGTCAGCTATTCTGTGGGGGTAACAATGAACCTAATAATTAAGACCTAATCTGATAAAATACCTAGCTAAAAAAAAATATAGATCGCCGCGCAATAAGAACCGCACGTGGCTTATCTTTCAAGCTGTCGTCGCGGCGCTTCGCCATGTCTGTTTTATCCTGTTATAGCTAACAGAGCTTTAAAAATGCTAATACCCTTTGGCACCATCTATAGATGTGTGATGTTTTATCAACTTTGGTTACACTGAAAACAAAGGCCAGAAATCGTCTCAATGTGGAACACGACTTAAGATGCGCTTTAAGCGAAACTAAACTTGACATGAAAAATCTTGTGAATGCAAAACAATACCACATCACATTAACTATTTTTACTTAATTCATTGTTTATTGATAACATTTTAGGGTCGGGGTAAACTCAGTTTTCCTAATAGGTCCAGCGGGGCAGTTGCGTAACACATTATCAATCGGAATCGGTTTCATTTTGACAGTTCAACAACATTCATTGCGCTATTTACGTGTTGAGCAGCCAAATTTTTCGAACTTATGAAGCAATTGATTAGCAATTTGCTTCAAAATGATTCAGATTCCGATTGATAGTGTATTACGCAATTAGGGTACTGGGGTAACAATATTGAAAAGGTTAGGAACCACTGCCCTTGTATATACTGACCTTATTGGTCATATTCTTCGAAAAGATCAGGTGCGTAATACTCGCAACGGGCGTGCGTGTCACCCTAATTGCGTTACACATTAACAATCACAATCTGAATCTGTTTGAAAGATATTGCTAATCCATTGCATCATATAATCGAAAAATGTGTCTGCTCAACAACGTAAATAATGCAATGAATGTTGTAGAACTGTTAAAATAAAAGTCATTGCTACTGGTAGTGGGTTACGCAATTACCCCGCTGATACTTATATGAACGTATAAACGAGGCAAAAGGACTTTGTACGTCCTTTTGCCTCGTTTACGTTAAGTAAACAGGTCGCCACCTGCGATCCTTAAAGGCCATGGGAAGAAGGTGTCAGTTAACGTTTGTGTCTATTCACACTTAGGAGCATTTTAGCATTTCTTGACCCAAATACAAAAATTATATTCAAACGTAACTAGTTTAAAATCTAAGATTTCTCCGTTAAGATTTCGAGGACGACTCAAAAGACCATTTTCTCTTTTAAATGCAGCTCCCGCGTTTAATAACGTGGCAGTATTCTAATAATATTAGAGTACCCGAAGTACCCCAAAGTCAAATATTGGATATACTCCAAATTGTCTTTAATACTTTTTATAATTAGACAATTTTACGCATCTGGGACCCTAAGTTCACCTACTTCGGGACTTCTACTTAATTATAAGAGACAATTAAGAGACGTTTTACAATAATATTTCAGGACCAAAGTCTTGGGAAATTGGTCCTTCCAGTCCAGGCAATAAGGACCTGAAAACCGCTTGAACGTTTGGCCAAGAACATAATCGTCGTATTAAATAATTTAGATCTTAATAGCTTTCGCTTTTGTAAAATGATTTCCCAGTTTTTGGGATATAATTGAAGATGAAGCTGCTTACTTATCATAGACAATTTTATCGTACAAATTGTCGAGATAATAAAAGTATTAATATTACCTACTTGCAAAATTGTCTCGAGCTTAAACAGACGCCAGCACATCAAGCTACTACAATCTGTCAAATTTCTTTAATAGATTTTCAACTTTATCGCTAAAACATAAGGTTCAAATTGATTGGGAAAATTTGACAGTTTCGGGTAGCTTAATGTGCTGGCGTCTGTACAGTCAAATGCAGCATGCAGGTCCATGGTAAGTTTGTCACTGACAACGCCTTTGTGACGACACAAAGGCGTTGCAAGGTGAAGCTCACGTGCGTGCAGTTGACTGTACTAAACCACAACACTGATACTAATGCATTACACTGGTAAATGGTAATACAAATGAATAATAAAATTAAAGTTACATTATTCTTCAGGATAGTTCTTATCCAACGTCATAGATGTCGCTACCTGTAGCGTTTTACATGATGTCGAGTGTCCTATGTCCAGTACTTGATTCCTAAAGAAGTAAAGACCAGGAGAAATGCGTTGTGTCAATCTGAGTCAACTGAATTGATAAAGAAGTTCAGTTCAATTGTTCTTGAATATGGAACATGACTTGGATTGAACAGTTTTCGTATACTTAATTAAAACATACATTACATAAGCTCACGTCTTCTTTGCAAGGAGGTAGACAACTACGGTTTACGGTTTAAGATATTTCACTTAAAAAGAATACAATTATTCACTCCTATGAGAAAAAAACGTAATAATTATGACAGGCGTCGGTTTCGCTGAATTATGAACTAAAATTATATTATACCTATGACCTAAAGCAGTAATTTATTGCAAAATATGAAGCAATTATCTATTAACAAAAAATCCATTGTTTGGACTAAAAAATTAAAACACTAGTGCTTTAGTATGTTCCTTGTAGAATAATCTGACAAAAAATCAGAATGATTGTATGTATATAAGTATGGTATGGTTTTTATTGTAAAAAAAAGTTTTTAGAGGTATCTTCATGATTTTTTTATATCATATCAAATTAGCTGTATTATGTTTTCAACACACTATCTACCTAGCATATATCCTGAAGAATATCACATATTTTTCTAATTTTGTTTACTGTAGTCGATTATATAATTTTAGTGCTTCTAAAACTTCGAAACATCGATCATCATTATCATTCAGTACCACAAGCAAAGTCGCAGGAAAACCTATCAACATCATAATCGGAACGATTGCGGTCTGAAATTACTCGTTCGCCTGAGATAATCCTTTAATCGCCTTCAAACGACAGCTAAAGGGAGGAATCGTCGATTTGTACCTCTTTTTACACTTAAATCTGCATGAAAGCTTCCCAGAATGCCTCGATTTATTAAATTTTAAAGTGTTTTACTTAGAAACGAGGGGACCCAGCTGGGAGGCTTTTGTCCGGACTGCAATAAGTTGGTATGATTGATTGCTTGACAATTCAAAAGTGGCTGTAATTGGTTTATTTGTAATACTTAAATGCTTTGAGTTTGATTTAGAAAGGCATCATAATAAGCCTATAATGTTCCCACTGCTGGGACACAGGCCTCCTCTCTTTGAGATGTGGGCCGTAATCCACCACGCGAGCCCATTGCGTGTTGGTATATATCACATGTCTTCGAATTTTTGGTTCTAGGCATGTTTCACCGGTTTAAGAGCAGTGGTGATGAAATAATTTATACAAAGTAAAGCGGCTGCCTGGATTCGAACCTACGACCTACAACTTGTAAGTTTCAGCCGTTACACACAGTCAAATTGAGAACCTCCTCCTTTTTTGAAGTCGGTTAAAAAACTTTAAAATGTCTCTTAATTCGGCATGCCTATTGGCAAAGGCCTCCTCCAACGATTTCCACTGTTGCGTCTCGAGCAACCTTTCTCCAGTTTCATTCTGCTGTCAATTTTATTTCGTCTTCCCATCTTGTGTGTTGTCTTACTCGTATTCTTTTGCCGTCTCTTGGGTACCATTCTATGACTTTCTTCCCCATTTTATCGCGCATCTCATGTCCTGCCCATTTCTGTTGATCTATTTGCATGAGTATTTCGGGGAGTTTTATCGTTGTCCTTAGATCACTGTTTCTAATAAAAATTAATTAAAAAACATAAATTTAGTAAACTCTATATTGACCTGCCAAAAACATATCTTCAATCAACCCTAAATATTAAACTTCCGCATATCAATAACATGAACAGCCCCAAAGGTGGCTAAAAAATTAAATGATATCAGTTAGCCACCCCTCCCCATCGCCCTTCCCCGCTAAGGGTCGAAAAACCATCTTTATTACCAAGTTTTATAATTTCAATGTGGAACCACTTTCGACAGCTCCTTACGGGTCAAGGCAGTTAGATATTTAAGATTGCAGGGTTATAAGCATTTGGGTAAGGAAGTAATGTTATTTGAAGGTTCGTTTGAAAGATTTTCGCTTTTTTAACCGACTTCAAAAAAGGAGATTCTGTATTCGACCTGTATGTATGTTTGTATGTACGCGATTTTCTCAAAAACTAACGAACTAATTTTGATCATTCTTTCACTTAATGTGATCTACATACTTTCAGGAAGGTTTTAGTATATGATACATTAGGTAATTATTCTTATTCACGAAGTTATATGCAGAAGTGTACTGCATGTCCGGCATTTCTATGCGAATTTTGATGATTCTTCAAGTCGATGTCTTCAATTCTTCAATGCACAAGTGTTAATTGAATTTTTGTGGGGTAGTTTACAACTAAAAAGTGAAAAATAAAAATCTTTTAAACAAAAAAAACAACCGACTTCAAAAAAAAAACTACAAAGTGATGAATAACTTTAATTTCAGAAGTCGGTGTCATCTGGTTACGGTTTCATACGGTGTATTTTGGCTTCTATAATTCCAGCAGGTCTATTCCGTACAAATCTCACCGTGAAAACTTAGGTGAAGTCAATAGTGGCAATCCATGGAATGACAGCTCAATTCAAGCTAAGAGCAATCAAGTTCTTACGAATTTTTTTTTTTTTACAGAATATCACTTTGTTAATCAACTCCCTCTTAGCTTGTATACTTACTCGTATGTAGAAGTACGTTTTCGTCACTTGTGCATCAAATAAGCCTCCTTGGTGACACTAACGCGTTTATATAAATGACACACACATTTTACAGGCACTTTTGAAGTGACAAAGAGTCGGTGAGTTAGTCAGAAAGTTGAAGCTATTTGTGAATAAACATCACACATATTTACCAAAAACGCTTCCCTTTCAATGTCATCTAAACACCAAAAGATCCATGTAGCACTATAAGTGCTCTGTGGTCATTGGTTTTTGCCAAATTCCGGTCAAAGGCAAAAGAAATGAAATTGTTTATTCTGTAAATACGATATCGGAATCACTTTTACACGTCATAATAGAGAGGGCCAAGAATCCTTAGTTTTAGAAGCCGATGAAGTAAACAAAACTTTTAAAAGCAAGTCTATTTACGTTACTTGATTGATGTTGTGTGTTTACGAGTTCTGAAATCGATGGGAAATTGCAATTTATATTTCAGGATTCAGATCACACCTACTGAAATTTGTTCTGAATTATTAATTGGTTATCTGCTTGTTCGTTCTTTGTTAACTTATCTTTGGCAGTATTATGAAGGTCGCTGGGCCGTGGAACTTGGGCATTGCTTACTTTTCTAACATTTTTGCAAACCGCCAATCATTGACACCTACTCGTACCATATCAAATTCTCTGCCTAAGGCTGCCTGTGCCCTTCCACCAGAGATGAGCGAGAATGCGTAGCGAGGGATGTGTGTGAAACTAACCAATAACATCGCTTCATTTTTAGGGTTCCGTACCTCGGAAAGAAAAAACGGAACCCTTATAGTTATAGGATCACTTTGTTGTCCGTCCGTCTGTCTGTCTGTCAAGACCCTTTTTCTCAGGAACGCGTGGAGTTATCAAGCTGGAATTTATATTGAATACTCAGGTCTGCTGTCCCTTGGAGCTGTGAAAAAATCAAACTTCTAAGCCAACGCAATCAAAAGATACAGCCGTTTATGCCGCACCGCAAATTTTCGACACTCGCAAGGGAATCAAAACCTACAGGGTACTTCCCGTGAACTCAGAATCTTGAAATTTGGTACAAAGCAACGTCTTATAGCACAGATAAAGGAAAAATTGCGAAAACCGTAAATTTTTAGTTACATCATATAATAAAAATATTTTAAACAGGTTTGTACGGAACCCTCGGTGCGCGAGTCCGACTCGGCTTGAACTAAGTTAGTGTTGTTATTGGTTAGTTTTACACACATCTCTCGCTACGCATCCTCGCTCATCTCTGGTGGAAAGGCAGCATTAGCATTGCTGCCGACCTTTGAAACATAGTTGAAAAACCGGCTAAGTGCGAGTCGGACTCGCACACAAAGGGTTCCGTACCACCGTAAAATATTTAACACTACATATAAAAAAAATCACGTTTGTTGTATGGGAGCCTCCCTTTAATATTTATTTTTTTAATTTGTTTTTAGTATTTGTAGTTATAGCGGCAACAGAAATACATAATTTGTGAAAATTTCAACTGTCTAGCTATCGCGGTTCTTGAGATACAGCCTGGTGACAGACAGACGGACGGGCAGACAGCGAAGTCTTAGTAATAGGGTCCCGTTTTTACCCTTTGGGTACGGAACCCTTAAAATGCCTCACGAGCCTAAGCCTATGTTAATTTCGTATAGGTATTAGAAGAAACCTACACATTTCGTGTAGTCCTAGTCCTTCTGCGTTGTTCTTCTAAACTTCGCATCAGCGAAGTTTAGAAGAACAACGCAGAAGGACGAGGAGGAGGGTAAATTATTGTTAAAACCGTATCAAAATCTGATGATTTTGATACGGTTTTAACAATAATTTAGAGAATTCATTCCAGGTTTATGTGCATAATAGATTAATATTAAACTTACAAATAATAATAAGAAAACGATGTTTTGTCAAGGCGTAAAAATCGTGCGAAGCGTACACGCAGTATAATTTTAGCACCGTTTCTTTTGCGTGTACACTAATACGACACGAAACGAATAATCCTATAAAATTTGAAAACCTTTTAAGGTGATTACCGTCAATTTTAACAGTGCCCTAAGCACTTAACAGCTTTTAAACTCAACGACAGTTTTCGAATAACGAACTTAACGACGCCATCTTGATTAAGGTCAGCTGTCAAAATGGCGCACTTTCAAGTAATTAGTAGCGACATCTGCCGAATTAGTTTGTAAACATTAAAGACTGCAAAGCTTACAATAAGTACAAAAGTTTTAAGCCTGAGTGCTGAGAACACAAACGAATTTTGTATTTCTTAGTAGTGCGGTGTTATATTTAATAATACACAGGGTGACACCGATGCGCAAACAACTGAAAAGAAAGAGTGTTTTTTTAATTGCTGTTACATACACTTTTCTATAAAACAGTAGATTTTTAGGGTTCCGTACCTCAAAAGGAAAAACGGAACCCTTATATGATCACTCCGTTGTCCGTCTGTCAAGATTCTTTTTCTCAGGAACGCGTGGAGTTATCAAGTAAATATTAATATCAAATACTCAGAGCTGCAATCCTCTGAGGCAGTGAAAAAATCAAACTTTTAAATCAACGCAATCAAAAGATACGGGCGTTTATGTTGCGCTTATGTCGCATATTTTGACACTCGCAAGGGAATCAAAACCTATAGGGTATCCCGTTGACCTAGCTGGCAAGAAGCAATGTTATGTAAAGAAAAATATGGGAAAACCTCAAATTAGTAGATACACACTTAACAAAAAAAAAAAGTTTTGTTGATTACAAACTTATTTGCAGTTTGTAAACTAACCGCGGTCTATTTCGAAATATGGGGACAATATTATGGTTTACTCACGGCAATGTGAAGTTTGTCCCTCAATCCAGTTTATATTTTTGTTAGAGCAGTATTCAGTGCTTTCAAAGTTTATGAACTTTAGTAAGGTGCGGTTCGTCCAAGTGCGGCTGAAATCAGTGTTCGGAGTGGAATACCTCATGTTACTTTACTTACCTAATTATTTTGGTGAATGTAGCTGTACATTACCTAACTTTGTATGGAACCCTTCGTTGCACGAGTCCAACTCACACTTACCGGTTTTTTTTAATAACCGACGAAAAGTTTGGACGCTAGGGGGTCTAGAATGGCCCGTGCCGGACGTGCGTACGTGTTCCACGCGCGCCTCAAAGAGATGTCAGCATAAAGGAAGGGGCCTGCCAGGGCCGAAGCCTGCCGGGGGTGCGGGGGGGTCTGAAAGGGTTACCGCTACCCCAGAACATAAAGGGCTAAGGAAGGAACACGGGTGGGTTTTAGTCAGTAAGAGTCTGACACTCCCTTCCGCTCCATCCAGAGCGGGAGGGGTCACCTGATGATTACCAATCCAAAAAAAAAAAAGGGGGTTCTAGAATCATGTGCTGAATTCATGGTTAGAGTTTGCGCGTGAGAGTAAACTATCAAGTTTACCCTCAACATTTCGAGAATGATGCGACGAAAAAATTTTTTGAGCTCTGTTTGGCGATTGTTTTATCATGATACTTTAAATTTAAATCTAATGCCGGTCGAATAAACCTCTATATGATTGACATAGGTACGCCGAAAGGACACGAAGTAATACGAGACTGCTCGTGCTGAATTCATGATTACAGTTTGCGTGTAAAATCGCCAACCCGTCTTCAGCAAGCGTGGTGATCATGGTCGTGCTTTTTTTGTATGAACATGAGCATATTATTATTTTATCAAACAAGACCCCCCCCCTCGCCCCCATCCTCGGGGGGCTCTACGATAGCCAGAGTTCGTGGTTACCTAAGTATACTCCACTTTTAAGTACTTAGTACAAAAATATTTCACTTATTATCTTTCAATCCACACTCTTTTGGCTCGTAAACAATATAAATTAACAGTTTTATACAAGTTTTATGAAAATAATAGGCTTATCTTTAGGCCAGCCACCATAAACTAACTTGTTACGTTGCCATAGCAACCGAATACATAACAAAACAGTTGATAGACGACACTGTTTCGTTACTAAGTATATTGTTGTATTGCAAAATGTCGAAGACCAAAACAGGAGCCGTTTGGGAAGATAGAGAGGTCATGTTTGACCTACCTTTTGCGTAAGTAAGTTTTATTACTTAAGTACTAGCTGGCCCGACAGACGCTAGACGTTGTCCAATCCAAATTTCAATCATTTTTACAAAAGTTCCATAGAAAAAAGGACTTTCAGTTTTTCCTGACTTTCCGAGCATTTTTTCTAACTTTTCTTTCCATAAAAACCTCGTAATCAGCCTATAAAGTTCCCACTGCTGGGACACAGGCCTTCTCTTTGTGAGTGGAAGTGAGCCGTTATCCACCACGCGGGCCCAGTACCGGTTGGTAGATGTCACATGTCTTCGAATTTTTGGTTCTAGGACATGCCGGTTTCCTCACGATGTTTTCCTTCACCATTTTGAGAGCTGTGGTGATGAAATAATTTTACACAAAGTATAGCGTTTGACTGGGTTCGAATCTACAGTACGATTCCACCAAAATAGTGTGCAGCACATTTGTTCACAACCATTTTGTACAGAACTCCAACAGTGCACGTACTGAGCTGCAGATCCGTTAGTCTCTGTTTCCACCGGCAAAGCTGTGCGTTATTTTTGTAAGCGCACAGTGTAGCACACTTGTGCACGAACATGTTCACTGAGCAGATTGTTCACTGGGCATTCTGTAGCAAACTATTAGAAACTATCAAAAATAAATAATTTTAAACGGCGAGCGCATTCCAAATCACATCACACTAATATTATAAAGGCGAAAGTTTGTGAGTGTGTGTGTGTGTGTGTGTGTGTTTATATGTTTGTTACTTCTTCACGCTCAAACGGCTGGACCAATTTTGATGAACGTTGGTATAGAGATAGCTTGAGTCCCGGAAAAGGACATAGGGTACTTTTTATCCCGATATTCCCACGGGATCGAGACTTATGCGGGTAAAACCGCGGGGCGCAGCTAGTATTATTATAAATTCAAATCGTAGATTTAAATATAGAAAGAATTCGCCGCAAAATTCAATTTATGACTATGGTCAAAGGTACTTAGTTATTGACTCAGTTTCAATATAAAGGCCAAGTAACGATTAAACGAATAAAGGTAAATTAATAAACTTGCGCGCTAAATATGAAAAATTTAATGGCGTTAACATATAAGTTTTTTATCCATCTCTTTTAATTAACGCATATTCGTAAGATTTGATGGGTAGCATAATAAATATTTATACATAATTTAATCAATGTAGGGTGTCGTATGTCGTCATTCTTGGGTCCGATAGGACCCGGTACCGAGCCGGTGGAGGTTCGTGTGTTCGGGTCTAAAGGTACGATTCCACCAGTGTGCTGAACTGTGCGGCACTGTAATGCACAGTGTACGACACAAATGTTTATTCTGGTCGACTCACTCAAGCAAACAATAACAAATTGTGCGCGAACATTGTAGAAATGTTCGCGCACATCTGCATACTTTTATGCGCGCACACATGCATGCAGTGGACTCGCGTCGACGCGTACACACTTGCTGTTCGCGAACTCAGTCTTGCTTCCGCTACCGGAGAGAAAACATTTATTTGTCCGCGCACATTGCCCCGATTAAGGTACGATTCCACCAAAACAGTGTGTGAGTCGACCAGAATAAACATTTGTGTCGTACACTGTGCATTACAGTGCCGCACAGTTCAGCACACTGGTGGAATCGTACCTTTACGACCTACAACTCGTCCTAATTCCAAATTCGTTTAAAAACCTAATTCGATCTATTAGGAACATTTGAAAACTAATAAAAATAGCCATCTCGGTCCAGCGGTTCTCAATCGATGCACTTCCCAACGAACAGCATTTCGTTTTTGTTTATATTGGTTTTTTTTTAAGATACCTAAGTAATTGTGGAGTTTCTTGCCGGCTCTTTTCCATAGGAAACGACCAATTGGAACCGTGCACCCAGCTTCTGACGTTTCATAAGTGCTTATGTAGATTTATGTGAAATAAAAAAAAATAAAAATATTTGCTATCTTTACAGTGCGGCCGACGACGTGAGAATGCGTTCTTGAGACCTGTCAGTTTCAAACAAACGAATACGTGTTTAGTGAATTTGATCTTTATTACCTACTAGAATTATCGCAATGGCAGGTTACAGGAACGTATTCTCCGGACGGCCGGACTATAATTAAAATAGTCGGTAACTTTACTAGTCCCTAAGGACCAGTATTTTTAGTCCTTGAACCGAAGGACTAGAGTTGTAAAAAAACAGCTTTTTTTCTGAGATGAAAAAAAACGTTTAAAAAAAACATGAAAAAAAACAGTTTTTTTTCTGGAGCAGGTTTTTTTTCATGAGTAGGAAAATAAAAATATGGTAAGGTGGTTATCGTATATGAGTTGAGATTATTATATTTTTTTGTTCAATAAGAACATACCATTTGTTTTTTGTTAATAAATACATGTCTTAACTTATTAGGCAACACCACATGTAAACTACATTTATGGACGGGGTTACATTGCGCACAATTTAAGATTGCAATCAGTACAATCATCAACAATATTAACACAAACACAAGGTAATAGAGTCCCTGATAGTAGGTATAGTCGTTGATTCAGAATCAGATGAAACAAATACAGACACAGAACATTATTCCGATGCTGATAAAACAAGCGTAGCCGTAGCTACTGATACTGATACAGATGATTGAAACACATTAAGTATTTTTTAAGTTCTTAATAATAGTTACCCATTGATTTAAACATAAATTAGCTTTAATAAAAACAAAATAATCTTTAGTGTTTTATTCCACTTTAGTTATAGTGTTTCACTTTTTCTGAAAAAAAACCAAATTTAGAAAAAAAACAACGGTGTCAAGATTTTTTTCATGTTTTTTTTCAAGATTGTGAAAAAAAACATTTTGTTTTTTTTCAATTTACATCTCTACGAAGGACCACTAACGCTTTGTTAAATATAATTGCTCAATCGTTTTCCAAATGTGTTAAGGCCTTATAAGGCTCCTTTAGCTTTCTCCAAGGAATGAAAACTGTATTGATATCAATCCATCTGCCTATCTTTTTCCCAACTATGTTTGGGTCGGCTTCCAGTCTATCCGGATGCAGCTAGATACAGTTCGAAACATCTTAGATGTAGCATCGGCAAAATTCGTAAAACCGATCACATCCGAACTAATTGCGCCTTCAAAATCATCAATCTTTATTACAACATACTTAATAAAGATTTACGAATACGAATTACGAACGTTTTACGAATTTTGCCGATGCTACATCTAAGTTGTGTCGAACTGTACCAGTATTTTAACCTGAGTAACGCAATACGCGGTCAAAATGTATGGAACTGATAATTTTTTATTTTAATAACAGACGAAGTATTTTCGCGCTAGGGGTCTAGAAGCCCCCAAATCATGTGTATTTTAACCTACCTAGTTACTAAGTAACGCAATACGCGGTCAAAATGTATGGAACAGGTAATTTTTTATTTTAATAACAGACGAAGAATTTTTGCGCTAAGGGTCTAGAAGGCCCAAAATCATGTACTGAATCCAGGGTTCCGAGTCGATGTCCCTGTCACCCTGTACAGGCTGATATTATTATTATTAGGTACTTATTTACAACAACAACCAAGAAAATTAAATGTGCAAGAAGAAACAATAACAAATTAAGCAATCAAACCGTATCATTAATAGAGAATTGTTAAAGCATAATCGAGTAGAATATAATAAAATAGATAAATTGGTTAAACGAAGCATAAGAAAAGACGTTAGAGACTGTAACACTAACATGATCAAATCAGCTTTGCTGAGTAACACCTCTTTAAGATCTGCCAAACAGGGAATTACGAAAGGAAAAACCTGGATTTCCAACTTAATGGACGAAAATGGGATAAAACAAGGTAGTTCAAGCAAGATAATCGACATATCCACAAAATTCTATAAAAATTTATACCAGGATCAACACAAACAGCACAGACACTTTATTTATCATTGCCCTGACTCCGTTGATCCTATCAGTCCCTACGAAGTTCAACGAGCTCTTCGCGAGATGAAATACAATAAAAGCCCTGGAACGGATGGAATAACTACAGAAGTTTTAAAGTTAGGGCGAAACACTCTTCTGCCTCACATTACATCTTTTTTCAACACCATCCTACACACCGGTAAAATTCCCTCTGAAATGTGTCACTCAAATATAATTTTACTTCATAAGAAAGGAGACAAAGCTGACATCGCGAACTATCGACCAATAAGCCTTATTTCACATTTATACAAACTGTTCATTAAAGTAATAGAGAACCGCATCGCTCCAACGCTTGACCTTCACCAACCTCCCGAACAAGCTGGATTTCGTCCCCATTTCTCCACAACCGATCATCTCCATACCATCAATCAAGTAATAGAAAAATATAATGAATTCAACAAACCGCTTTACCTGGCCTTTGTGGACTATGCCAAGGCATTCGACAGTATAGACCATCAGTCGGTTATTAATGCCTTGGAGTCCCAAAATGTCACGCACACCTATATTGACCTCATTGACACCATTTATAGAAGTAGCTCTGCGAACATCAAGCTGCATGTTTCTGGTCCAAATTTTAAAATAGAAAAAGGTGTCAAACAAGGCGATCCACTCTCACCTAAGCTGTTCACAAGTGCATTGCAAGAGGTTTTTAACAAGTTGCCTGATTCGTGGAAGTCACGAGGCATACATGTTAGCGGCCACCAGCTAACAAACCTCCGTTTTGCAGATGACATAGTGTTATTCTCCACATCACCTTCAGAACTTGAGGAAATGCTCCAAGATCTGAGCACGGCAAGTCTTGAGGTTGGACTTTCAATGAACAGATCCAAGACACAGGTCATGACTAACAGCACGAAACGTAGGGTCGAGGTAGACGGACATGGGTTGCAATATGTCGATGAGTACACATACTTGGGCCAGATAGTGTCTTTCAAAAACAGACAGGATAAGGAAGTCGAAAGACGAGTCCAAAATGCTTGGAAGACCTACTGGGCCCTTAAAGAACACATGAAAGGCAGTCTTCCTATATCTCTAAAAAGGAAACTCATCGACATGTGCATCCTGCCCGTCCTAACCTACGGTGCACAAAGTTGGTCACTTACTGAACAACAGAAGTCCAAACTCAAGATTTGCCAACGGGCAATGGAGCGCAGCATGTTAGGCTTTAAGCGTACAGACCGAGTTAGAAACACCACGCTGCGCTCCATAACTCAAGTAGCGGATGTTGGAGAAAAAACAGCCAGGCTGAAGTGGGAATGGGCCGGACACGTCTCACGAATGCACCCGGAGAGATGGGCAAAGATCGTCACTCACTGGACGCCTGAGGCAGGACATCGCCGTCGAGGTAGACCAAGAAGAAGGTGGCGTGACGATCTAATATCATTCGCAGGGCCAACATGGCCAGAGATCGCACAAGACAGGGAGGTTTGGAAGAAAAAAGGGGAGGCCTTTGCCCAGCAGTGGGACACAATATAGGCTGACAAAAAAAAAAAAAAAAAAACTTATTTATACGCGTGTTTCCTGTTATTTCCAGATATCTAAGACTACGGCCTGGCGAGAAGATATTTGATAGAATAGAACCGATAGAAGATACGAAAGGCAACAGCGGAACCAAGGGCCGCATGGTGGTCACAAACTTGAGGATTATATGGCATTCGATGGCTTCACACAGGATTAATTTGTGTAAGTTTCATAAAATTTGCGAAATTGCCTTGGACTCAACAAAATAGCGGCTGATCTGATAAAAAGTCGTTCTTAAACACTTCCAAAGGGATTTCTAATTAACTTATGTACAGACGGCCGGCACATCAAGCTACCCGAATGTGCAGAAACTGTCAAATTTTCCCAATCAAACTTGAACCTTATTCGTTAGCGATAAAGTTGAAAATCTATTAAAGAAATTTGACAGATTGTAGTAGCTTAATGTACCTAGTACCAGCTAGCAGCACGTCAGTGTTATCACTATGACCTTGAGCTGGCCTAACATTTTCCGGAGTTTCAATAGAATAAGAAGCCAGCTTATATTGACTCTGTTACGGCTTTGACGGGCGGCCTACCGTACCTCAATGAACTCAGTATATCGCAGTCACCCTGGACATAGGCCTCTCCCAGGCTACGTCGCAACCCTGTCTCCCCTGTCCTCCGCCTTCTGCATCCAATCTGTGTCTGTATGTAGACGCCCCCCATCTAGATGGTCAAGCTGGAGGACGTCCCACACTACGCTTACCGATACGATACGCGGTCTCCACACCAGGACTCGTCTGCTCGTCGGTCACCTATGGCAAATAATTTAATTTAAGGTTCTGTGTCCTGTAGTGTTAATTACTTTGCATACTTAGTATTGTATAAAATTAATTCTTCTTCTCTCCAGCGAAAGCACTAGGAAGTGGCGAAGGGCGGGCGTTTTGGGGGACTGTCTTTTGTAATTTTGACGTTCGAAAAGTGCTGATTCTCAGCCTAGTTTCCTGTGGAAAAGGGGGAAGAAGGCCTTTGCCCAGTAGTGGGACATAACGGGCTAAATAAATAGATAGTAGAGAGCAGTGGTGGCCCAGTGGTAACGGCCGTGACTTGTAGGTTCGAACCCCGGCAGGCGCTTTATTATCACACTTCACATTAATATTATATAGGCGAAAGTTTGTGAGTGTGTGTGTATGTGTGTGTTTATATGTTTGTTACTTCTTCACGCTCAAACGGCTCGACCAATTTTGATACAATTTTGTACGGAGGTAGCTGACACCCTGGGTTAACACATAGGCTCCTTTCATCCCGATATTCCCACGGGATCGACACTTATGCGGGTGAAACCGCGGGCGCTGCTAGTGTCTAAATAATTTCCTCACCACTGCTCTCAAAACGGTGAAAGAAAACATCGTGAGGAAACCGGCATGACCTAGAACCAAAAATTCGAAGACATGTGACATCTACCGTACTGGGCCCGCGTTGTAGATTATAGCCCAACCCTCTCGAAGAGAGGAGGCCTGTATCCCAGCAGTTGGAACATTACTTATAGGCTGATAAATCAAATAAATACATTACTTAGTCGTCATATAATTCAGAACGCGAAATCTATTGTTACAGCAATCGGCCTCAACTGCATCCTATCAACAAACACTCAGGTTGTGAACTCTGGTCTCCGAGGCACTACGCAAGCCCTCAACGTGCTAGCAGCCTATAAAGCCAATAAATATGAATTCATCTTCACCAATGTGTCTCCAAACTGTGTCAGGCATTACACTTCCGTTGCGGGGGTGCATAAGTAAGTAAAAATATATTTTGACCAGTTATCTTGGGAAAGAGAAAGAAATAGATAATCTTGGAGTAGGAATGTCCGAATCGATGTGGTTTCGATCAAAAACTATTCTGAGTGACTGCGTCCATGGGCGGAAAAGGGTTTCCGCTGATCCATCCGAATTTCGCGATAAAAGGATCTAAGTTTCTAGAGGAAGGTGATCTATGCATAGCGATATCTGGCGGATAGCCGTGTTATATTAAAGAAACAATAAATCACACTATATCACACTAATATTATAAAGGCGAAAGTTTGTGAGGGTGTGTGTGTGTGTGTGTGTTTAAATGCTTGTTACTTCTTCACGCCTAAACCACTGAACCGATTTAGATGAAATTTGGTATTCACACTAATATTATAAAGGCGAAAGTTTGTGAGTGTGTGTGTGTGTGTGTTTAAATGTTTGTTACTTCTTCACGCCTAAACCACTGAACCGATTTAAATGAAATTTGGTATAAAGATAGTTTGAGTCCCGGAAAAGGACATAGGATAGTTTTTATCCCGATATTCTCACGGGATCGACATTTACGCGGGTGAAACCGCGGGGCGCAGCTAGTAATATTATAAAGGCGAAAGTTTGTGAGTGTGTGTGTGTGTGTGTGTGTTTGTTACTTCTTCACGCTCAAACGGCTGGACCAATTTTGTTAAAATTTTGTATGGAGGTAGCTGATACCCCGGATTAACATATAGGCTACTTTTTATCCCGATATTCCTACGGGGTCGACACTTATGCGGGTGAAACCGCTGGGCGCTGCAGTAAATAATATTTCTTGTCTTTTTTCAGAGCGTACATAGCCTCCCGAATGTACAGGGACCTTAAACTGAGAGGTGCTATTATACATAACAAACAGTTACGGATGTTGCCTCTTGAGAAGGTATTTACACAATATGCATTTTTCTCGTCATTTATATATATCACATATTCACAGCCAATACACTGGGCTGTGGAGGTCAGATAGATATGTAGTATACTTAGGATGATACGTGCTCCCTTTCACCGGCTTCTTAGGGTTCATAACTCATTTTTTCGGCTTGGTATAACATTTTATAACAAGCTATCGTCTTCTTTGCTAGCAACCACAACCCACCTTCATCTTATAAACCTTCAATACCTATTTTCCAGATATGCTTAAACGAGCACAGCATCTGGAACCTGTCGAGTGACTCTGGCAACCTGGGCTCCCTGATTGTCACAAACGTCAGAGTTGTCTGGTTCGCAGACATCAATGACTCCTTCAACGTGTCCATGCCGTATATTACTATTGAAAACGTGAGTTGGTTCTACATTTATTATCATACTAACTGTTACCCGCCACATCGTCTCCGATCTAGGATAAAAGTAGGTAAGTCCTTCTCCAAAAGGTTAATTGCGTAACACACTAACAATATATATAGGAATTGTTTTCATTTTGAAAGTTCAGTCTCTCATAACGGCTTGGCCACGACCTTGCCGCTAACAGCGGCAGCATACCGCGGGGCGGTGAGCGGTAAAAACAAATATACAAAAATGTATGACTATGAACCATGCCACGACGCACCACTCGCAGCGTCAACACTAGCAGTACATTTGACAAAGACACCGCGCCGCTTGCCGCGCCACTTGCCGCGCCGCTTGCCGCGCCGCTTGCCGCTAAGCCAATGTCGTGGCCGGGCGGTAACGCGCCTCCCGGTAGGAGTAATCGTCACGTAACGATAAAGCGTTCCATGCGACTTTCTCAGTCTCTCTGCCTATAAAAGAAAGAGACACAGAGAGAGGGATAGTTTGCATGGTTTTCGAGGATGCTGAAGCCAATAGTGAGTAGTGAGGTCAAAATGAAAATCCAAGATGACGGCTGTGAAATATTTCAAATTTTTCCTCACAGGTCGTTTTCGTGGTTTTTTAGGTACTAAAGCCGATAGCGAGGTCAAAATGAAAATCTAAGACGGTGACAACTTAATAAGAGCTTCTTAAAACTTCTACTACATGGCTCTGTATAAAAAAACACGTATTAAATTCACATTTTCTCTCTCTCTCTTTCTAATATATACGAGTGTGTGTGCGTGCGAGATGCGAGTATCCGGTAAGAAACTTTGTTCCTTACTGGGGTCCCCTGACCGCTCAGGTTTTTTTTTACATGATTCCAGATTTTAATTAAAGACTCAAAGTTCGGAGAAGCCCTAGTGTTTGTAGTTCGACGAACATCTGGAGGGTACGTGCTAGGGTTCAGAGCTGACCCTCGCGAAAGACTAGTTCCTTTACTGACGGAACTGCAAGCTCTGCACCAAGCTTACACCGAGAAACCGATATTTGGCATTGAGCTTACTTGGAATAACGAGGTGGGCATTCTACACAAGGTCAAATTAAATTAGCGTGATATGTATCGATATCTAAGTACGATAAAAAATGATTTGATGGATTTTTTCGGCTAGCGACCGCTGGTAGTGTTGCTACTTGGGGTGATGCCCTATCGCCCCAAGTTCCAAGTTCCCCTAGGCTTTCAAGTATGTATTGAGAAAATCTGTTTTTTTTTTTATTATTATATCGTGTTTAGATATCCATAAGTAAGCACTCATCACGTCTGTGAAGTTTACACAAAAAGAAACTAATAGTTAAGTGACTAAACAAACTGCGGTCCATGACGCCACAAAAAAAACATTTAATTTATTTATTTTATGTTTTATCATGTTTAAATAAATAAATAATAAATAAAAAAATATCGATACCAATAATCGATACCCATAATGTCTCCGGAGTTTCGCAAGCTAATTTAATTTGACCCTGCATATATAGATTATTTTGTGTTATAGCTATATATACCTATTACTCAGCACTCCTTAAAATGTCGACAGTCGTTTCCGATTAAAGCAAATTTTCTGTACTTATTCCCTTCAAAAGTTTAGTGATGCGTTTTTATTTTACCTTGGCTTTTTGAAAAAAGTATTAACTATGTAGAAATAGCATGACATTAGCCGCTGTTAAACCCCTTCAAATAGGTAATGCTTTTCTCCTTCACAGAATGCAAGACCCGCAGGAGACGATATAGAAGAACTAGAAGAAATTGGAGAGCCAAGAGGCGAGATGGGACCAAACCTGTA
This sequence comes from Amphipoea oculea, assembly GCA_945859645.1. NCBI lineage: Eukaryota > Metazoa > Arthropoda > Insecta > Lepidoptera > Noctuidae > Amphipoea > Amphipoea oculea. The sequence goes on along the minus strand of OX243883.1, from coordinate 2,371,496 downwards.
TTTAGCATCGCAACTGGCCCAAAATAAAGGAGAAGAAGAAAGTCCGCCAGTTTATAGCCCATATTTAGGACTGGCCATCGAACCATTAAAAGAAGGATTCACTTTAAAAAGTTTGTTCGAAGTTCAAACTACTTCATAGTTGAACTGATAGAAATAATATTGTTCATAAGAATATTAATTTGTTAGTTTTAAATAAAAGCTTTACCGCTTACTTGTTGTTTTGTTTTTCTTGGATTTATTAATGTCATCACTGGTTGTTTTAATGTTGGCAATAAGCTAACTGTTTCAGAAACTTTTATAGAGGGTTTTAGCATGGGTGTAGATAAATAATATTATTTTATTAATTGTTACCCTCAATCGTTAAATGAATGAAAAACATCTATAATGTGATATAAAAATTAGACTATCGGGTTAACTTATTCAAATAAATTGGCATCCACAGATACAGTCCATACATAATTTGGAGCTCAGAGAAAACAATTAAAAGAATCGTTCAGCAACCAAAAAAACCGCTTTAGAGCAAAATAGATACAAGCTTTTTGAGTATTTAACTCAAACAGCTTGTATCTAAAACGTGAAAAAAAAACAAAGACCTCGTATTTGACAGTTACTTATTTTGAGTGACATTTAGAATAAATTTGACGTTTCACAAACTTGTTGCGACCTGTTTGTACAGTGTACGTTTGGATTTTATATTTATTTCACAATTTTTTCATTATTTTAGAGTTTTATTTACAAAATAACACACAATTATGCATTCATAGTTCTATCAAATTGTTAGAATTAGTTGTTACTGACAAGAATTGTTTTTCTTTTCAATTCGAAGTTTATTTTGATTGTTTACTTTGTACGTTCCATAAGTTACGATAGCTATTTGATACCTGATATTATCTTATTAATATCTGAATTTGATAGCTGATTTTATAAAAAATGAACAAAGAAAATAATAGAGGTGCAGCAGGCTTGGTGAGTGTTTAATTTTTTTTAATTACCTATTTAGATACTCCAAAGAGTCTACAAATAAAAGGCGTAATTTCTTTTTTTTTCTTTTTTTGGGATTGTCAATAATGTCAAATCTAATCTGGAATTGTGCGAAATGTGAACAAAATGTGTGTAAAATTAATCATTATTCTGTATGTCAGCACCTGTATTTATAGCAAAGCAACTGAAAGGCAAGGTTTCAACTCCTTGAGAGATATAAATTCTTTAATTCACATTCACTACAGTAATTTGGAAGAAACATAGGTCCAGCAGTGGAGCACAAATCACTTTGTTATCCTCATCTATATTTCTCTCTAACTAAATTTATAAGTTCCAGCTAACCACAACACCTGAGAAGTTAATAAAACATACTACCTTTTAGAACCAATTATCCATATCCATACTATGCTAATATTAGCCACGGCTATTGGCGGTGCCCAGTAGTAGGACCAATCTACTGAGTAAAGCCCCTATAACGCGTACCTTGCGTATACTCAATAACGTAGCAGACAGCATAGATATTTTTACTTGTTCTCTGAGTGAGTTCACAAAAACCACGATGTATAAAATATGTTATACGAGTAGTAAATGATGAAACTGTAACTATGGCCACACTATTGAATTAGGAAATTCCTGTCATGATAGTGATGTTGGGTTAATAAATAAATTATAAATTCGAAAGTAACTCTGTCTGTCTGTCTGTATGTTACCTTTTCACGCCTGAACCACTGAACGGATTTAGATGAAATTCGGCAGAGAGATAAATTGCACAGGATGCAATCTATGGGGAAGGACATAGGTTAGTTTTTATCCCAGAAATCATCCTTTAAGGGGGTGAAAAGGTGGGTGGAATTTTGTATGGGGAATCAATAACCGCTGAACATATTTAGATGAAATTTGGTATGGAGATAGTTTGAGTTGTGGGGGAGGATACTTATAGAATAGTTTTTATCCCTGAAATTATTACTTAAGGGTGTAAAAAGGTGGGTGGAGATTTGTAAAGGGAATCAATAAAAAAGGACTATAATACTTTTATCACAGGTGAAACAGCAGGGCACAGCTAGTAAATGTAAATAACTGATGATTTTATTCCCATAATATCAACACTATATTTAATTCTTAGAGCAAACAATTACATATTTATCACAAACTCTTATCTTAACTAGTCAAACCCTTCTATTATGTCCAAAGATATAATTAAAACACGAAATTAGGTAACTGCATGTTTATTCGGCTAGGTAGCCTGACACAATGTGTAGATTCAAACCTACCCCCACTTAGTTCATCTTATATATCAACAAGAGAAACAAGTACCCTCACAGTCTATACACAAATCCATACGACAAACTACAATCATGTACATGACATACCTTTCCCCCAAGTAAACACACAAAATAGTACATAAGAAATTAACATTTACATGAAGAATAAGAACAATGAAATAAGAAATAACATTCTACGAATTAGAACGAAACATCATACAACTTATACAATTTCAAGAATCAGTTTAATTATAACTTTTATTTCTACAATTATCTAGGTATTCCTAGAATATCAGCCCAAGACTCTTCACTGGGAATTTCTATCATCTGTTCAGGTTCTTCGCTGATTTGGTCCCGAGCTTCCTCACTTATCTCTCTCCTCTCGTTTTGTGGACTCTCTACCTGTGATGCAACTTTGATAAGTTGATCAATATGTCTGTTGATGACGAGACCATCGTCCGTTTGCACTTTGTAACTGGATGGACCAGTTTTATCTACTATTCTGCCCGGCAACCACTTCGGACCGTTGCTGTAATTTCTGTATCTAATTCTACAGCCAACTTCAGACTCTCTGTGTCGCCTCTTATTATTGTCAAAAACTTGCTGTTCGGTCTTTTTTCTTTGTATTTGGTCTGGGTGTATCGTGTCCAGTAGAGTGCGCAGTTTTCGATTCATCAGGAGTTCAGCAGGACTCTTTTGTGTTCCAGCACACGGTGTCGAGCGGAGGCTTAGTAGCAAATTTGGAATTTTTATGTCCCAAGCCATGTCATCCATTTTCCGTATCTTGTCTTTCACCGTCTGGACCATCCGCTCTGCTAACCCATTGGTGGCAGGGTGATACGGTGCTGTAGTGATGTGCCTTATTTTGTTTGAGTCAAGGAATTGTTTCATTTCTTCGGACACAAAAGCGGCCCCATTGTCAGAAACTAATATCTCACACAAACCGTGAGTCGCAAATACCCCCCGAAGGTGTCGGATTACCGTCGCAGTGGTCATATTGTTTACTATAAATACCTCGGGCCATCTTGAGTACGCATCGACGATGATTAAAAAGTTCTTGTTTCGAAAAGGCCCGGCGAAGTCGATGTGTATTCTGGACCATGGTCTGGTGGGCGTGATCCACTCATGTTGAGTTCGGATAGGCATGTGCCGGTGCTCGAGACACTTGTTGCACTGGCCCACGAGTGCTTCTATGTCTTCATTTAAGTGTGGCCACCAAATGTAGCTTCTTGCCAGCGCTTTCGTTTGTACGATTCCATTGTGTGTCTTGTGTAATGCCCGTAAAGTGGCCGCGCGCAGCGGCGGAGGCACAACTACGCGGTTACCCAGCAACAGACAGCCGTCTTGCAAGGACAGTTCGGTGCGATGTAGCCAGTAAGTATGCAGATCCTCCTCCTTAACCTTGGCCGGCCATCCCCTTTGAACGTAGTGCACTATCTTTGATAGCGTTTTGTCTTTTAGTGTTTCAGTCGCAATACGCTCTGCATCGAATGGGAAATCTTCAGGTTTTTCAGCCATCAGTAGTATCTCACTCAGTTCTGTTTCAGGTCGCTCAGGAATTGGTTGTGGCCATCTACTCAAATTGTCTGCACTGCCTATCTGTCTTCCAGGCTTGTAACGGATATCATAATCATGTGAGGTGAGCGCGATTGCTATTCTTGTCAAACGGGGTGACAGTATGTTAGGTGTCGGTTTTCTTGGGTTGAATATACCCAGCAAAGGCTTATGATCTGTGACTACAGTGAATGGTCTTCCTGCCAAGTAGTTGTGGAATTTCTGTATCCCAAACAAAATCGCCGTTGCCTCTTTGTCTAATTGCGAATAGCGCCTTTCGGTGGAGGTTAATGTTCGGGAACTCATGGCCACGGGACTTTCTTTGCCTTCTTCTATCACGTGTGATAACACGGCTCCGACGCCATATTCTGAGCTGTCGCATGTCAGAATCAGAGGTTTATTTAAATCGTAATGCACTAAAGTCATATCAAATGTTAGGGCCTGTTTGGCACTGTTGAAAGCATGTTGTTCCCGTTCGGTCCAGCGCCATATTTGCGTTTTGTCTAGCAGACGATGCAAAGGTTCAAGTATAGTAGCTTTGTGTGTTATAAACCTTTCGTAAAAATTGTACAACCCGAGGAACGCTTGTAATTCTTGAACGTTTTGGGGCTCCGGTGTATTTATTATCGATTCAACCTTGCTCGGCGACGGATGAATGCCATCGGCATCGATGATGAATCCCAAGAATTCGACTCTCTCTTTAGCGAACTTACATTTGTTTTTGTTAAGGCGTAATCCCGCTTCTTTGATGCGTTGCAGGACTATGTCTAAGCGCTGCAGCATCTCTGGCATCGTACGTCCCGCGATTATGATGTCATCAATCAGCACTGCGACTCCTCCGATGCCCGCTAGTAGCGCTGTCATCAGCCTCTGAAAAATACCGGGGCAGGCCTTCACACCAAATGCAAGTCTATGTACGGTATACAATCCTTTGCAGGTGTTGAGAGTTAAAAGTTTAGATGTTTCGTTGTTGACAGTCACTTGAGTGTAAGCACGATCCAAGTCCAATGTTGTGTAGAATTTTCCGCCTGCTACAGCTGCAAATACTTCATTCGCCGTAGGCATAGGGTAGGTGTCCGATTCCGTTGCTTGATTGACTGTACAACGGTAGTCACCACATAGCCTAATCTCGCCTGATTTTTTGACAACCGGCACTACCGGCGTGGCCCACTCAGAGTACGCTACTGGCTGAAGCACGCCCTCGGATACGAGACGGTCGATTTCGTTCCCCATTCTGTCCTTAATAGCGTAAGGCACAGGACGAGCTTTTAGGAATTTCGGGGTGGCGCCCGGTTTTAAATGTATTGCCACTGGATCTCCACGGTACGTACCGAGACCATCCTTAAATACATCACCATGTTTGGTGATTATTTTCTCCAGTTCAGTATAATCTCCGTTTGATACGAAATTAATATTCATAGTAATGCCTAGATGCATAAGCCAGTCTCTTCCCAAGAGATTCGGTCCATTACCCTTAGCCACTAGTAACGGAAGATGATACTCAATGTCCTTATAGCGCACAGGTAGCACTGTCTGGCCGAGCAGGTGCACGGGCGCGTTGGTCCAGGTGCGCAGAGCCAGCGGCGCCGCGTCGAGGCAGCGCGGCGGCGGCAGGCGCGGCCGCAACAGGCGCCATGTGTGCTCGTTCACCAGAGTGTAGCAGGCGCCCGTGTCCACCTGCAGTGTGACGGGCTCGCCCGCCAGCAGCACACAAATGACAAATGGCGCTACTCGAGTCGTACTTTGGACGACATAAATGCCGTTTAAATTCGCGTCTGCATCCTCCTCCGTAAAGTTCATTTTATTTGCGTTCTTTTTAGAAATACAGACTTTTTCGAGATGTCCCTTTTTATTGCAATATCGACACGTAACGTTAATGAACCGACATTCGCCAGCGTGTCGATCTCCACAGCGGTAGCAAAGACGAAGCGCGGATCGCGGGGCAGGGCGCGGCACAGTGGCGCGAGGTGCGGGCCGCGGGCGCAGCGCGTTGATATCCATGGGCTCCGGCGGCGGCGGCGTCGCGGCCGGCGCGGCGTGTGTCGGCGGTGGCGTGGCGCTGCCGCTGGCGCCTTCTCCCACGCGCATCATGCGCGCGTCGTTACCCGCACTTTCAGATGACAACATAGCATCGACTACATTGTGATATGTTAAATTGTCCCTTTTAAGCAGCTCGTACTGCAACCTGTCGTCCCTCATTCCACACACAAGTCTGTCACGTAGCATGCGCTCCAAATCAGTAAAATTGCAACTAGCGCTGATTTTACGAAGTTGAGCTATGTATTCGGCGGCCGATTCGCCACGATTTTGATCACGTTTGTAGAATTTGTATGAAATGGATATCTCATTCGGTTTCGGACTGTAATGTTTGGTTAGAATTTCTATGATCTCATTGAACGTCACTTCGGTGGCTTTTCGTGGTGTACTTAGTGCTAATAAAGTTTCAAACACTTGCGAACCACACACAGTAAAGAAATTGGCCCGTTTTACATTGTCTATCACGATTCCGTTCGCCTCGAAACAAAACTTAAGTCTCTCTAAGTAAATGTCCCAATTGTCCTTATGTGGGTTGAACTCACTAAACTTCACACATTTACGATCCATTGTCACTTATTTTACTCCGTCGTCGCCACTATTATGTCCAAAGATATAATTAAAACACGAAATTAGGTAACTGCATGTTTATTCGGCTAGGTAGCCTGACACAATGTGTAGATTCAAACCTACCCCCACTTAGTTCATCTTATATATCAACAAGAGAAACAAGTACCCTCACAGTCTATACACAAATCCATACGACAAACTACAATCATGTACATGACACCTTCCATTCCAGCGCCGTTCAGCAATAGCAGAAAGAATCCGTCTCAGAGAAGAATGGTCTGCGTTAAAGGAAGTAGACGCAGCCACAGCTGACAGACAAACAAACCGAGTGCTCCAGAAGAAACCTACAAACTCTAAGAGTACTCCCAATGTTTCCAGTAAGAAGAAGCAGACAACAAAAACTGCTAGCCAGAAAAAGGTATGTGCTAGGTGTGTGATACGTATAACCTGTTTGCACTAAGTTTTCCGCTGGCAGTCAACAAACCTAACAAATATCAATAAAACTGAAGAATATTAACACGTTGGCAGATAGTAACGTCTCCAGTCATCTAGGTAGCTAAAAGTCATACGACAGTACACCTGTTGTCGTCTGAGTTTTTACTTGCATAAAATCAGTACGCCACACAACAACCGATTTTCCATACTATCATGTTTATGTATGTATGTTTGTTTCGTTCGAGACGTTACTGTCCGCCAACATGTTAAGGTGTTGATTAGTAATAATCACATGCACTTGCGATGATGTTGCTTATGGTACTGAGAGGGTGACTCAGCAGTGTGAAAGGTGGTTAGGGGAGGGGATGCTCATTTCACAGACTGGCAAACTTAGCGTGTACAGGATATATTATGTGCTGTGTAGTATGTGGTTTCTGCCGTGTAGTATTGTGTACTGCGCAAGTCAAACCATGTGGTGCGTGGTGTGTCAAGTCTCATCTTTCGTGGCACGTATTGTACATATTTAAAAGGGGGGTTTCTGAAAATTGTGAATCTTGTCTAAAAATTGCAGACCCAAATTCTTTTGTAACAAGTTAACAACTTGTTGCTAAAGAATTCCTACTATGGATTTTTTTACCTAAAGGTATTATTCCGACCTCGGCAGCACGCAACAGTGCTGCCGCGGCAGTGCGGTCGCAGCACTACTGGTCCTCATACATTTTCTATAGGTTTATATGAGATTACATTCCGAGCACGGCAGCAATGCTGCGCGACATTCCTATACTTAGAGAATATATGGGGACCAGCAGTGCTGCGGCAGCACTGCTGCGTGCTGCCGAGATCGGAATCATACCTTTGTCATCTTCATTGGAATTTCTGAATTACTGGGTAACTAACAAGTTTGATAAATTAATAAGCCTTTTGATAATTCAAAACGACTTATGTTTTTATCACCAGATAGAGTAAAATATAACATCAAAAAATGATCACCACAATTAAACATTATTTCTGTGTAAAGGGTTTAAGTAACCTAACTAAACCTAACCTCCGGGTGCCCAGCTAGAACTATTGTAATTTTAGACTTAATTTTTTGGTGTTTAGCGTATTTTTTTGGTGGTCGAATCGGATAGTGACCGCCGAATGGGACAGACGTGTCGTGTCCCGCTTTTGGTTTTTACTTGATGCAATGTGCACACGTGGAGGACTTGGAGTTTGAAACTCGAATTTGAAATACGAACGCTGCCGCACTTGTGGTTTGCAGTGGGTGCAAATTAAAACACCTTAAAAAGGTGGTAAAGTGGCATACCTACGTGTGTTCCTGATCTGCAAGCCCGAGGTCTAGGCCTGCCGATCGAGGATCTTGGTGACGTCGAAAATCTGGTGAGATCTTTCCATATTTATATTTCAGGGATCTCCATTGGAAGCTGTATGCGGCTGCGTTTTAGTTTGATAATTTGGACTTTTGAAGCCACGCGAATTTAACATCATTGTAAGCTATAAATAGCTAAGCTTTAGGGAAACGTTTGCAAATTATATGTACCTACCTATATAGTCGGAGGGTGGGATAAACTAATACACTCTATTATTCTCGCCTAAAATACGGTATCGCTTTAGAATTCGTACTTCACGATTTCCTTAATTTAACATTGTACTAAATTATTGCATAGCTTGTAAGTCAAGTTTGTATACCCAAGCGCGTCAATTTGGACTCGAAGTTCAAAAAAAAAAAGGTTAAGTAACAAAAAACACATTTCTAAAGATTTCATAAGTGCGAAGTTCATAAATTTCACGCGGTCCGCTCGCCTGTCAGCTTTAGTGGTTCCCAAACCCAACACATGTGCCGAGAAGGTCTTGAAATAACATAAAATCAAAAGGGTTTTTAAAATGGCAATTGTGCGTATGACAAAAGACGGGAACTGCTCGTTTAGAGCAAATAAATAATTTAATGGGTTTAACTTTTGATCACGCGTCTGTCCGTCAAGACCACGCTTCATATGTTTTGGAGCATCGAGATGACGACAGAATTCACCTAGCACTTCTAAATAATATACAAGAATTTCGCCATAACAGCAATCTATCCCAGGAACAAAGGATAACAAAATACATAACCACCCAGTTTAACAAGACGTTCTAGGGAGGGAGAGGACATTCTTATCACCGCGGCCGAGTTCTATCTTGTAAATTTGCACGTGCATACGGATAGGTACAAGTAGGGTTACCATGTAGAAATTTGAAAAGTCCTGACAAAAAGCCTGACATTTCAATAAAAGTCCGGACATTAGTCACAAAATCCAAACATTAACCACTTAGTTACAGTGGTATGGTAGGCATGGCAGCAGACGCTCGCGAGAAGTAAATTCGGACAAATTAAAGAGCCGGACAAAGTCCGGAAAAAAGTCTAGAAGTCCGGACATGTCCGGGCAAATCCGGACGGATGGTAACCCTAGGTACAAGAGACACACTTGTGTATTCATCTACCGGCGAACCAGTACCCGGCAACATACACATCCTCTACAAGGACCAGCACTATGATAGCTGGGTCACGGCCGACGGCGAACATTACAACAGCAACCTGATAGATCTAATACAAGAAACAAACAACGTCAAAACAACACAACATAACAAGCTTTTAGTTAACCAATACCACGTGAAGAGCAAGGTCAACCCACGAAACCCCAGTCTCAAACGAACAGCCCCCAATTAGCTAGCTCATTAACACAGTATGAACGACAAGCATTAATGTATACACAGTTATCAGACGTAGTCGCAGATGTTACTGGGTTCACAATACTTAGAAATCAGCCGTCTACCGCAATAAAAACTTGCCCAGACTTGCGTATTGCAACTTGGAACGTCCGTGGGGCCTCAAAACCGGCCAAAGAAGATAAAATAGACGCTGAACTTTCAATTAGGGGCATTCATGTAGCCTGCATACAAGGTATGAACTCTAGAGCATACAACTCTACCCACTACGCATGGCACCTCTATGGAACCGCAGGTAAAGCACACCGGGGACTTGCGATTCTAATTAGAAAAGATACCCAAATTGAATTAGTTAACAGAAAAAAGGATACAGACGCATCGAATGGTGATCGTACCGTGCATGATACATGGTTTGAAAATATCGGCACTTAACAAAGCCAACAGGTCAAAACTCAGAAGATATGAGCGAGTTATCATGAGAGACTTGATTAACCAATCTAGGAATAAACCAAGACAAAAGAAAATGCATGAAATCTTAGACGGAAAAACAGCAACCAAACGCGTCAAGAACCACAGGATGTGCTACATGCAGCAATGCAGTACAAGGCCAAATCCAGGAAAGTCGGCCGACCTATTTACACATGGAACGACAATTTAAAACAGGACATGAAGTACTTTGGCAAGGAAATCAACTTTTGGATGAATACAGCGGAAGACAGAAGTAAGATCAAGATTGCTGCTAGTGAGATTCACAAAAAAACCGGAAATGGAGAGTAGCGAAACATCCGACGATGACATGGAAAACAGCAACATCCAACACAACACAACAGAGCAACGACATACAAAAGAACCGAGAAAGCAGTAGAACCCCGCCAAAAGACTCAACGATGAAGCTCGACCTGAACCAGCCTGACGGCAAGGTCGTTAAAAGATGCCCATCCAAAGATATAATTACCTATCTCTCCACTAGTCCAATGCTTGCTCTAGGATGCATATCCGGTAGGCTCTTAAATCCTTACCTATCCTTCGGGCACGTCTTCCCTACCATTACCGCGCCCCCCGGTCTACTCCTTGATATGCAATGGTCGCTGTAGCACCATGAAAATGAGGCTACAGGAGCTAGTGCGAATCTTGGGGTTCATTCGATTAATCGAGTCTGGTTTAACCACGCTGGGATCGGTGCAATTCATTCATTCATTCATTCATTCATTTAGCGTATTTTTTTGGTGGTCATTATATTTAACCCCATTCAAAAGTGCCTATCAAGGGTGCAATTAAAATAAACACTGACTTTTCCAGGAGAACCTAAAACCAATGCAAGCAGCATGCGACTGCCTCCGTGGGGTGGTTGCGGTGGTGGACGTGGGGGCGGAGACCAAGGCCCTACCCCTAAGATGCACTCTGGCAGCGTTGGGAGCCACTGTTGTCATTAACTGGAGCCCCCTAGTCACGCATTTAGTATGGACTGATAGTAAGTTAATCTTTGTTCTAGCTCCCCTTAGGCTGCGGCCGCACTTCTAAGGCGACTGCGACATGACTGCGATTTCGTGAAAACAAACTCATATGAACATAATGTCAATGGCCGCCCGGCCGCACTGCAGAAACGACAAGCGAAATTTATTTGTTCATATCGTCGCCGCCGCGTCGCTGTCGCCGTACCATTGCGGCCCCGGCCATAAAAGCGGATACAGATATTGCGAGGCATGTGCTGCAACATGCTCGCAACACACGCCTCGATATTAATTTTCCTCAATCAATCAATCAATAATGTTTATTTGTCAGAATATGGTACAATAGATATTACAATTTTGGTTCCAGCATATCCTGCCATACTATGGCGTACAAATATTTATTTACGAATGAAGGCTCATTTATTAACCTATTAATTATTAAATACGAATCAATTAATTAGATATAAATATCTTCTAGCTTCACCACGAATATGAACGTCCATACATTGCGAAGCATGCGATGAGCGCCGTGCGCTGCGCATGCCTCGCAATTTCTGTATTCGCCTTTGGGTGTACTTCTTTCTTTCTTTGAGCAGTGGTAACGACCGCGACTTACGAATTGTACGTCGTAGGTTCGAACCCTGACAGGCGCTTTACTTTGTGTAAATTATTTCATCACCACTGCTCTCACAACGGTGAAAAAAGCATCGTGAGGAAACCGCCACATCCTGAAACCATTTGGCATCTACCAACCCGCACTGGGCCCTCGTGGTGGATTACGGCTCACTGTCTCTCACAGACAGGAGGCCTGTGTCCCAGCAGTGGGAACATGTCTGATGTGGCTGTTTATGCTTATGCTAGGTACTTCTTTTGTCGAAAACCTCTTGCAGTCATATGGAAATTTGTCATCAAGAAGTAAATGATATCAATCAATGATATTATTTTAATTCAAAATCTTGAATGTCAACAATGCTTCATGTTTACATAAACTCAACTTACGCGAAAAATAAAATCAGCTGTTCCCTCTATTTATGTTCGTATAACATGTGAAAATGTAGGGAACAGCTGATTTTATTTTTCGCGATTTCAGGTTTGATCCCATAGTAAAAGTTGTTCATAATGATGAGTACAATGACCTCTTAAGAGGTTGTTCGTGTTTTTCCAATAACCCTGTATATGTCCCAATCATCGAAAATGTTAATTGAATTTTAAATATGATTTTTATTTGTAACCTCCCTGCCAGATTTTTTTAAATTTAACTGATCTGACTTTCTTTTCTCGACTGCAGGTGGGTGTCGCGCCACCCGCGCCAAGGCCCGCGCGCTCGCCTGCAAGCTGGTGTCCCCGCTGTGGGTGGAGGCCTGCGCTGCCTCCAACACCAAGCTCAACGAGAGAACCTTCCCGGCTGCTTCACGCCAGTCAGACCTGCCTTCACCGAGGACATTGAGGCAGTTATTGGTATGTCAAACTCAAACTCAAAGCATTAATTTCAATTAAACCATTTACAGGCACTTTTGAATTGTCAAGAAGTCAGTCAGTCAGTCAGAAAATATGCAGCTAGTTGCCCATTCCAAAGCGTAGGTACCTATGGAGAAGAACGGGCAAGAAACTCCATGGACACTCTTTTAAATTATATGTAGATATTTATCCATCATTCTCTTGTTTATACCAGTTTGTTTGAGGTGGGCACAATTCTGCCCTCCATCAAAAAATTGTTGCTTGGAAACTAGCTGTGCCCGCGACTTCGTTCGCGTGGAAAACAATAATGTGTCTCTTTACTAATTCTTTTTATAAAAGTAAAAGTCCTTATAACATCAGCTATCTGCCAGTGAGAGTCCCGTCTAAATCGGTGCAGCCGTTTCGGAGATAAGCCGGAAAAAACAAATAAACGATAGTTTTTTAAGTACAGTTTATTATTTCATATGTATTTAGTAATAAGCTGATAATTTAACAATAGCAGCGCCCCGCGGTTTCACCCGCATAAGTTTCGAGCCCGTGGGAATATCGGGATAAAAACTATCATATGTCCTTTCCCGGGACTCAAACTATATCTATACCAAATTTCATCTAAATCGATTCAGCGGTTTAAGCGTGAAGAGGTAACGGACATACACACTTTCGCATTTATAATATTAGTATGGATTACAAACATTATTTATTTGTATAGCTAAGTTATAACTTCATTTATTGTATTTATTCCAGAAAAGAGCAGAAATGGAGAATGTCCCTTTAATAGACTTACTATCAGATAGTAAGGAGGAGGACAAAGATGGCCGCCCTCGACTGAGGATGTCTTCGGACACTGATAACACTACGGACACTTCCAAGGAATATTCTTCCATTGGTAAGTAATAATAGTCCTCCAGACTGAATTTCGGGGCTAGTCTCCGTTGAGATAGGCCCCAGTCCGCGTAGATACATGGGAGATATTATAGTGCAGGCGTGTGTGCGCAGACGCAGGGGCACTTACTCTTCCCCAAAGGTGGATTTACCAATAGGGTGAGTAGGCTGGAGCCTAGGGCGGCAAAGAATGTACATTATTGTGTTTAAGACATACCTTACCCCGTCTTATTAGTACATAATTCGAGCTTTTATGAGTTCAAAAATATAGATAGGTGCAGTCAACAGCAAAAGTAGATGATGAAAATCAGAAATTCAATACGGAGTTCGCGTCAGAACTATGTGGCGTTGAAGTGATTCAAAAGTATGTGATTGTAAATTATACATTGATATATAAAAAACCCAAGATGCACAGTCTCGAATAAAAGTAACGCTCGAAACTGTCACCAATTATACCTACGTAGTTATAGTTATGCTGTACGCATATATTTTTACAAAATCAACCTTACGCAAATTGTATAAAGTTGTTTTTACAACGCAGTGTTCGAAAAGCAATAAAATTTTACGACCGACGGTGGTCGGTAGGACAAGGCATTGAGTGGAGACGAACATTTTTATATTTTTTTTTTTCATAAGAAATTTATTTAGTATTTTAAGAGTTTGTTAAAGTGTGTTCTAAACACATAATTATACTTTTATTTGAGCGTAAATATGTTTTTGGGTAGGACATGGGTATATCAATAAAACAAATATTAACTGTTAAAATCGTTTATTTTAAGTAATTGAGGGTATTAAATTATTCAAACAGATTTTTTTATAAGTTTAAACGCAAAATAACTTAAAATCAACGGCACGAAACACATTAATTTACGAACATTAAAAAAAAAGTCAAATTGACTACCTTTTCTCCTATATTAAATTATTTATAACTTTAACATATTCGTCAAAAACGAAATACAAAAAAGTTCAAAAGTACATAAACTTATTAATTAAAAAAATAAACAGAACAAAAAAAAAAATCGACTCCATTGAACAAGAACAGGGTCATTTTTATTATGCGACTAAAATAAGAAGGAGGCTAAAATGCATCGTTCTTACACTGAAAAAGGGGCTATTGAAATTTGCCGTATTATACTTTGACCGTTGAATGAAGTTTTTAGAAAAAATAAATCAAAATCTCATATTTACTTCCTATATTCAGTCATAAAAACAACAAAAACTAATCAATAAACTCTTTTACTTCCCGAAAATATGATATCCCATCCTTTTTTAGCCTTTTTGACGTAATATTTCTACAATTTGTCAGAGAACACTTCGTCATTTTTAACGAGTGCACCTAGACGCGAGCGACGCAAGACTATTTGAAACAAGCGCACAATTTAGAATGTTGCGCTTATTTTATGGGGACGGTTTTGAGACGTTGACTGTGCATCTTGGGTTTTTATATATCAATGAAATTATACCAAACATTTACTACTAGTACAGCTGCCATATATGACGCGAACTCCGTTCATTAGTGTTGAATTTCTGATTTTCATCATCTACTTTTACTGTTGACTGTACCCAACAACTATTTTTGGTGCAATCTTAACGTCGGCGTCGTTGGATTATAAATATTATCTAATAGAAACAGACACATTATCGTAGAGGTTGGTAGGGGTAGCAAAATATGAATAGCCTGCCTCACTCTCATAGAGAAATAAGTGGTTTGACAGTATGTATTTCGATTACAGATGTAGCATCCCGCGTGAACACAGCCCCGCGCCGCGCGCGAGGCGAGCCGGCCGAGCCTGCCAGCCGCGCGCCGCCCAAGTCGCGCCGGAAACTGTTCACGCACAAGGAAGCCGAGGATATCGGCAGCTCTGATGAAACTGGTGTGTTACCCATTTATCGTTTTTTTTTTTTTTGGAGTGCCACAACTTAGGATAATTTGTCCTAATTCAGGTCATGGCCTACTCGTGCAACAAACTCCCCAGCAGCACAGCTGTCATTTAGTTTAAAAAAAAAAACTTGCTTCTATAAAAAAACTACAAGCACAGAATACTTAAAGTACTACGTACAGAAAGGCCACTCCCTTCCCCGCACTAACATCAGTTACCGCACTTCGGCGTATTCGTCGCAGTTCTTTAACAAGAGCGCTCGCAAACACAAGTACCTCACGCACACATTCATACGTATACAAACGTCATTTTTTAATGTAGTAGTAGTAGGTAATTGTTTTGCAAGCGTTGTATGGAGTGTCCGGGGTGTGCTACAAGTTATAAATAACTTTAATTTCGGAAGTTGGTGTCGTTGGTTCCGCATTTTCGTTTTTTGACAAAAAAACAGTGGCTTTTTTCTAATATTGGCTCTCCTATTTATAATTTCGTTTAGTAACGGTTTTACTTTAAAGGTGCGATATGTTAGCTAGCGACGCCAATTAAACCAATAAATAGAATGAAAACTATACTCAAGCAAAAAAAAACATTTGACGTTCTGTCATTCGTGGATCTTTGACAGTCGTTACAGGTCGTCAGAAGCCCGAAATTCTGACCATCAGTCTTACCAAGGATTTCGTATTACCCAGTAACTGGGTTGTGGAGGTCAGATAGGCAGTCGCTTCATGTAAAATACTGGTACTCGGCTGCATCCGGTTAAACTGGAAGCCGACCCCAACATAGTTGGAAAAAAGCTAGGCAGGCGATGATGACGACTCAAGCAAAAAAAAAAACCGAGTGTGCTATGACCACACGACGGAAGTGAAACTTCAAACGTATTTGGCTATGAGAGAAAGAAAATGTGCGCGCGCACTGCTTTCTCTTGCTTATATCCCCCACTCAACTCCCGGTCGCCTCGCCCGATCACACTTTTCGTAACGCTTACGTCACGCGTTCGCCAGCTTACTCCCCAAGTCAAGCGTGCGTAAAGAAGTTTCACTTCAAAAAACTAAAAATAACCGCCTTTACCTTACCGATCAATTTCCAGATGGCGAAACAAATAGAAACAAGGTAAAACAGAGCAAACTAACTCAACGTGAACGAAGAGACTTGGCGCGCGCTGAACGAATGGCTAGGAAACTATTCGTAGCGTGCAACCCGCAACGTAACAACAACGTTACAATACAGGCGACACAGCGTCATTTGAAGCCGAAAATTGTGAGTATAATCAATTGGTGATAGCTCTAACAAGACTGGCAGATCTAACGGTTTATAAATTCACTAGCTTCTGCCCGCGATTTCGTCTGAAATCAAGGATGAAAAGTAGCGTATGTCCTTCTCCACGCTAAAACGGCTGAACTGATTTCGATTAAATTTGGCACATGGGTCGAACATTACCTGGAGAGGGATATAGGCTTCTTTTCATCCTGGATTGCAAACAAAGTTGCGAACAGCTAGTTAAAGAATAATTAAATAACACCTTAACTTGCTAGTAACCGATTCGGTTAATTTATGTTATACTATAATAATAATAATAATAATAATAACTTGGCAACACTGATACGTCAACAACGTACATTTTGTTTTTCATATTTTATTTTTGTTGTTTTTATCAATTTCCCGTCTTTTATAGTAATAGTTATCAAATAAAACCTTTCGGAATAAAACACAAATTACCTACAGACAATAAACCAAAAATAATATGATAAATATATACAAACATAGAAAAATTAAATATGACGGCTGTCAAATTCAGCCTCCGCCAAAATAAATCTGTGAAAACTATGAAAAATACATAATGTTGACGAGATCAGCAGCTCGCCGTACACGTCTACCACCTCCGGACTCGTCGCTCAGCTCCGCCCCGCTGCCGCCGGAACCCAGCCCCATCGAGAGTACTGTGACACCGGCCGTGGCAGCTGCGTCGAGCTCGAGCGACGAATATTTTTCCCCGCCGACGTCGCCAACACCTGTACGTCGGCAGGGGAGAGGCCGGCCACCGAAGAGCTTGGGACTTAGGGGCCAACCGGCCCCGAGCCGGGTCCCCGCTACCGGTGGTTGTGTGCAGCGCATGAGATGGACTCTGTCTATGAACGAGAACGTCATGCGCGCATATTACGGGTCTACAGAGGGGGGAACTAACCTCACTGCGTACCGCGATAGGATGCTGACTCTGTTCCAGGAACTGGAACCAACCGTCAACGTCTCGGCCCAACGACTGTCGGATCAGGTGCGGGTCATCCAACGCGATCATAGGTTGGATGATATCGCGCTTGATAGGCTGCGCTCAGAGGTACTGAGCAACCATATCGTCTCGACTCCGACACAAACCGCAGCACAAGCGTCAACTATTGATGCCAGCCCGCCGCAGTTCAATCGTGTTGAAGAAGAGGATGATAGGGTTGACACAGTAAGTAGCCAGTGCAACGATCGACTGAGGAGCGCACTGGAGGATGCGTTTCTCGAGTATAGATTCACTCCGACCGAGCTTAGACCCCGATTACCACGGTTACCCATGCACAAAAAAAATAGGGCGTTGGTGTGTGCCTTGGATTCGCAGCTCAAGAATTTCTTCGAGAGCCGCGAGGATCTCGTTGATACACACTCGATCCTGTATTGTGCGGCTGTGGCGGCATGTCGTTTAGCTAACGTCAAGTTCCCAAGTTGTGACGGAGCTACTCGACCAAAACCAGCCGTACCAGCCTGGCAGCACAGGATCGAGTGTCGTATCGATGAGACCAGGGTACTCATCGGCAAACTATACTGCTTCAGGGAGGGCAATACACGACCACGAGTGATGCGCTTTGTGAGACGAGCATTCACGGGGACTGGAATCAGCCCTCGAGAATACATATCCCGTGTCACAGAGCGCATCGACTTCCTGAAGCAGAAAGTTTGTGCATGGGCGAGCCGAATTCGGCGGTATAAGCGGCGGATTGATCGATACACGCAGAATCGCATGTTCCAGAGCGATGAAAGGTGGGTGTATAGAGCTTGGGAGCGACCTGAACAAAATGTGACAGATGTATGCCGCCCGGATGATGCCGCCACGAGTGCATTTTGGCGCAGCATCTGGTCGGTGCCCGTCTGTCACACTGAAGCTGGCTGGATACGGGATGTCGAGCGAGTGTGTGAGACTGTACCAGAAATGGCAACAGTACTAATTACGCCATTAGACGTTGCCAAAGCCGTCCGTCCGTTACCGAATTGGAAATCGCCGGGACCGGACGGACTGCACAACTTTTGGTTGAAATGGCTAATTAGTTCACACACTTGCCTGGCATCTCAGTTCCAGTCATCTTTAGAGTCTGGGTCGCTACCGCAGTTTCTAACAACAGGCGTTACCCACCTGCTCCATAAATCAGGTAGTCCCGCGGAACCCAAGAATTATAGACCGATCACGTGTTTGTCGACGGTTTATAAACTTCTTACATCAATTTTGAGAGCGAAAATTAATACGCACATTGAGAGTAACTCGATTATGTCTGCCTCTCAAAATGGATGTAGGAATGGGTCCCGCGGTACTAAGGAGCTACTCCTCATAGACATGGCCATTAGCCAACAGGTTCGTCGATCCCGCAAGGATATGTCGACATGTTGGATAGACTATAAGAAGGCCTACGACTCGGTGCCACATACATGGCTCATGAGGGTGCTGGAGTTGTACAAGATAGATGCAACTCTACGCACCTTCCTTGAGTCGTGTATGGGGCAATGGAAGACGGTCCTTCGCTATCCAGGATGTCGGCAGATCCAGGGGAATAATGAACCTGTATGGATTAAGCGGGGAATATTTCAGGGCGACAGTTTGAGTCCACTTTGGTTCTGCTTAGCCCTGAATCCTCTAAGTACACTACTGGAGGATTCAGGTCTAGGCTATCGGTTGAGGAGAGGTGGTCAGGTCATATCTCACCTCCTCTACATGGACGATTTGAAACTCTTTGCCCCCAACAAATTGCGTCTGATGGAGCTACTGAAGGTAACTGAAACTTTCAGTAGCGCCATCAGGATGGAATTTGGTGTGGACAAATGTGCAGTCATGCATGTAAAGCGAGGGGAGATTGTGGATTCTGAGGGAATTCAACTCTCGGATTCCATAAACCTTAGATCCCTCTCCTCATCTGAAAGCTATAAGTATTTGGGTATGTCGGAAGCGTTAGGCATCAACGATGCTGACATGAAGCAATCGTTGAAGGAACGCTTCTTTTGTCGCCTGAGGAAGGTATTAATTAGTCTTCTTTCGGGCGGAAATAAGGTGCGAGCCTTCAACGGTTGGGTCATGCCGGTTTTGATGTACTCTTTCGGCATTCTCAAATGGACTCAAACCGAACTCGACGCCCTGGATAGAAGGGTCCGCACACTGCTGACTGCAAATCGGATGCATCACCCACGATCATCGGTGATGAGACTGTATATCCCGCGGAAGTGTGGGGGTCGAGGCTTTTTAAATGCAAAGACCCTCCACAACCGCGAGGTATGCAGTCTCAGGGAATATTTTTTAAAAGCTGAAGTGGGTATGCACCGTGATGTGGTCGCAGTGGACAAAGGGCTCACCCCGCTGTCCATGGCTAAAGAGAACTGGCGCAAACCTGTAGTACTTACTACCGATGACCGCAAGAAGGTATGGCAAAGCAAGGAGCTTCACGGGCGCTTCTATCGGGCTCTTCATGAGCCCGGTGTAGATTTCTTAGCGTCCGTATCCTGGTTACGTTTTGGTGATCTTTTCGGAGAAACCGAAGGTTTCGTCTGTGCAATTATGGACGAAGTTATCTTGACGAATAACTACCGCAGACATATTATGAAGGACGGGACGGTTGACGTGTGTCGGGCATGCCACCGTCCGGGTGAGTCTATCAGACATATTATCTCTGGTTGTTCTCGTCTGGCTAACGGCGAGTACTTGCACAGGCATAACCAAGTAGCCAGGATTATTCACCAGCAACTTGCTTTGAAATATAAACTTGTGGATTCTGAGGTACCGTATTACAAGTATGTGCCCGACCCAGTTCTTGAAAATGACCATGCCACGCTGTACTGGGATCGGTCTATCATTACTGACAGGACTATTGTTGCCAATAAGCCTGATATAGTGGTGATAGATCGATTAGCGCGCCGCACAATGATTGTCGATGTTACCATTCCACATGACGGGAACCTCGTGAAAGCTGAGAAAGAGAAACAAATTAAATATCTTGACTTAGCACACGAGGTTGTTGACATGTGGAATGTGAGCTCGGCTATCATTGTGCCGATTGTCGTATCGGCCAATGGGCTTATGGCCCAAAGCCTCGACCAACATCTGTCGAGGCTCTCGTTAGGCGGTTGGATCAAGGGCCTGATTCAGAAGGCAGTACTCCTTGATACGGCTCGTATTGTGAGGAGGTTCCTGTCTCTGGAGCCCTAACCACCGGTAGCTTGGACCCTGCTCCCGACACCGGCGGAATACTATTTTTTATATTTTTAAATGTTTTTTATACGTATTTTTTATATTTTAAGAAATATTTAAAAATGTAAATTAATATGTACATAAATAAATAAACGAAATAATAATAATAATGTTTATTCGGTATTAAAATTGGTAAAGTTATTACAAAAGTCTTAGAAATTTATTACATAGGTATAATAAAGTTAGATGCCTGTGTACTAGCTGCGCCCCGCGGTTTTACCAGCATAAGTTTCGATACCGTGGGAAAATCGGGATAAAAAGTAGCCTATATGTTAATCCAGGGTGTCAGCTACCTCCATACAAAATTTTATCAAAATTGGTCCAGCCGTTTGAGCGTGATGAAGTAAAAAACATAAACACACAAACTTTCGCCTTTATAATATTAGTGTGATATATTTATTTCCAGGTCCTAACCGGAATGTCGCGCCCCGAACGCCAAGCAGTAACAAAATCAATCCAAAAACTGAAAGGCTTCATACAAAAAGACGTCAACAAACGAACGACACACGTCCTCTTAGGCTCCTGTCGCAGCAACACAAGTTGCAGCAACCATCCCTCGAACATCACCGGCGTCGGAACCCACTGTGATTTGAGTAAGACCAGTTGCTGGAGCGATGCGACGGATAAGAGAGCGAGGACTTGCAACGCGTTGCAGGGCGCGGCTCGAGGTTGCAGGGTGTTGCATGCGAGGTGGGCTGTTGAGTCGGCTGCGGCAGGAAAATGGCTGCATCATAACGGTTATGAAGTTGAGCACTTGAGGAAGATTTGTCAGGTTAGTAAGAAAGAATAGAAAGAAAATACATTTATTTAGCACAGACTAAAAGACACACAATACACCAGATACATACATCAGATAAAAACAAAAGTAAAGATTAAATTAAAAAAAATATAAAGTCCGATGAAAAAAAAAATAAGCAGGAAAATGTGTCTCACGGCTGCGCTAAAAAAGGGCCAGTTCAGCAAAAAAGCCAGACAACTAGTGCCTGACGCTGGTTTTCAACTGGAAAACCAGTTTAAAACCAGCCGGTCTAGGCCAGCCGAGCACCAATTTTATTTATTTTATTGTATTTTATTCACAATAATTATAAATAAAATAACGTCCGGTTAGTCTCCATTTCTAACTCAAGAACGGCTGGACCAATTTTTATGATCTTTGATTTGTCTCCACCTCGAATAGCAGAATAACTATTAAAACAGGGGAAAATTCGTGAAAAAAAAAAATAAGATAAACATTTTCTCACACATTTTGTATTTATTGATTCTGAGACGGTACGATGCTCGCCTGGTCAGCAAGTCCATACTTCCATACTTATTATAAATGCGAAAGTGTGTCTGTCTGTCTGTTACCTCTTCACGCTTAAACCGCTGAACCAATTTAGGGCCAAAGCACACACGCTACTTTTTGCATCGGCGATCGGCGATTTTGCAGCTGTATCGATGCTGCATCGCGTTTTGGTGACTCTCTGCGTTCGGACGTGGTATCTGAATCGCGCGTTTTAGCGACTGCTCCGATGCTGCATCGCATTTTGGCGACTGTCTGCGTTCGGACGTGGTATCGGAATCGCGCGTTTTAGCGACTGCTCCGATGCTGCATCGCGTTTTGGCGACTGTCTGCGTTCGGACGTGGTATCAGAATCGCGCGTTTTAGCGACTGCTCCGATGCTAGCGCAAATGCCAAATCGCTGCGACCGGCATCCGAATGTGTGCGGAGTGTAGCGTTCAGCCGCTGTATCGAGCTTCCGAAAAGCGACTGAATCGCCGCGTTTGGCGTTTTTAAGTGTGCGGTGTGGAATGCTTGGTCGCTGCATTTAGCTTCTAAAAAGCAGCTGAATCGTCGATGCAAAAAGTAGCGTGTGTGCTTTGGCCCTTAGATGAAATTTGGTATAGAGATAGTTTGAGTCCCGGAAAAGGACAGGGTAGTTTTTATCCCAGAAATCATTCTTTAAGGGGGTGGAAGTTTGTATGCGGAATCAATAACCGCTGAACCGATTTAGATGAAATTTGGCACCTGGTTAGACCATGACCTGGATTAGGACATAGGATAGTTTTTATCCCGATATTCCCACGGGATCGAGACTTATGCGGGTGAAACCGCGGGGCGCTGCTAGTTATACATAAATATCTTACATTGGCGAAATGTGGTTGTACTAAAGGAACAACTCTGCTTAACCTTCTGGGAATATAGGCGTGATGTGATGCTTAATATAAATATACATAAATATTTTCGTGTTACATACTTTTCGTACACAAGTTAGTTACATTACAACTCAAAAGATGGCGCTGGTAGTACGACATTCGCAATGGAAATTCTTTTGACTTTAAAAATCAAGACAAATCTAACAATAAAATATTTTACTTTTACCATCGACCCGAAAAGAAGAAAACAAATCTTAGGACACTTGAAATAAAACACAATTCCTTACAAATAACTTTATTATCTTTACAGAAAGCACGCGTCGAGCGCACAGCCCTGGGCCGCCTACACTCCGAATACGCAT
The DNA here is from genome assembly GCA_945859645.1 of Amphipoea oculea. Lineage (NCBI taxonomy): Eukaryota > Metazoa > Arthropoda > Insecta > Lepidoptera > Noctuidae > Amphipoea > Amphipoea oculea. The sequence goes on along the minus strand of OX243883.1, from coordinate 2,348,306 downwards.
ACGACGTATTTTACGGAATGCGAGTCCATTTAAAACCAAACGCCGACCAAAGGGATGCTGCATTAAAACTCCTAACATTATGCGGTGCTGCAGTTAATAACAATAACCTAAACAATCAAAATATTGGTCCTTTTATCCGACCAACACAAAACATTGGTCCTAATATTCGACCAACACAAAACATTGGTCCCAATAGCCAACAAATTGCAAGTAATGACCAATATGATGTTATCATCGGCTCGGGAGTAGGTGAGGTGAACTCCAAATGGGTGTTCGACAGTGTGGCGGCTGCTAGGATGAGGACGACGAGACGGTATGTCAATATGAACCGGTTTAGTCAAGAAAGTAGTGATGTTGTTTTTTGTGATGGGTGATGTAATTTGTGGCGGGTGACGATGATGACAGTCTTAAAGCGTCTCTTCTTAGTAAGCTGGCGAAATCAAAATGCGCTTTACAGTGCTGCAAAAGATCTTTTGGCACTCTAATGACGTTGACATGGAGTGGAGGCACTGCTGGTAAACAGTTGCAAAATTGTTTTTTGTGTCATGATGCTCTCAAAACCGTGAAGGAAAACATCATGAGGAAACCGACATGTCCTAGAACCGAAAATTCAAAAACATGTGACATCTACCAACCCGCAATGGGCCCGCGTGGTAGATTATAGCCCACTCCCATTTGAAGAGAGTTTAGAGAGTACGCCTGTGTCCCAGCCAGGAGCGTGCATTGCATATAAGCAGTGCCTACCGCGATATATCAACATAAGCCTGTCAATTACATTCTAGTGTATGCCCCACAATTAAGAGACTCACTAAATTATCAACCTAACAAAAAAAAAATCTTCATACAAACACGCGCGGCAGTAGGCAGTCGCCGGACGGCCTACTCGGCTCCCGTACTATTCGCACATTGTCATTGGTCTTTACTCGTTCAAGTTAATACGACAAAATTAAAAATACGTACATCTCACGCGTAATACCATGACGTTCGACCTTCGCAATTTATCACCCTTAAGTAGGCATGCCTACTCAAATAACCACACTTTTCGCCTCACTTTTTTTCTGATTAGTAACCGCGTTTGCCTAGACTAGGCCCGGTCTAGTGCCTACCTATTCTGAAAACCAATGCACGCCACTGGTCCCAGCAGTGGGAACATTATAGGCTGATTATGTTGTGTATTGATAAACAAGATGGCGCCGTTAGTTCCGATTTTGGACACGCGCCAAAAGATTCTTGTACAGCTTTGTCAGACTGTAGTTTTAAAGTCAATGGTGGTGATAGATATTTCACAAACAATGGGATGTTTCATCATCATCATCATCATTTCAGCCGAAAGACGTCCACTGCTAGACATAGGCCTCCCCCAAGCACCTCCACTTCGACCGGTTTGTGCTTCTCGCATCCAACGAGTTCCTGCGGCCTTCACAAGGTCGTCGGTCCACCTTGTGGGAGGCCTTCCAACGCTACGCCTTCCGGTACGCGGTCGCCACTCCAGAACCTTTCGGCCCCATCGGCCATCTGTTCTGCGAGCAATGTGCCATGCCCGCTGCCACTTAAGTTTGGCAATTCTTCGGGCTATGTCGGTTACCTTGGTTCTCCTGCGGACCTCTTCATTTCTGATTCGATCCCGCAGGGAAACTCCAAGCATAGCCCTCTCCATTGCCCTTTGGGTGACTTTCAACCTTCTAATAAGGCCCAATGGTATGTTCTACCATGTTTTTTTTTTAACTGACTTCTAAAAGGAGTTTCTTGCCCGTTCTTCTCCATAGGAACCAGCTACGCTTTGGAATGGGCAACTAGCTTCATATTTCTGACTGACCGACCCCTTGACAATTCAAAAGTGCCTGTAATTCGTTTATCACACTAATATTATAAAGGCGAAAGTTTGTGAGTGTGTGTGTGTTTATATGTTTGTTACTTCTTCTCGCTCAAACGGCTGGATCAATTTTTATAAAATTTTGTACGGAGGTAGCTGACACCCTGGATTAAGATATAGGCTACTTTTTATCCCGATATTCCCATGGGATCGAAACTTATGCGGGTGAAACCGCGGGGCGCAGCTAGTTTGAATTAAATGATTTGTGTTTTAATTTGGAAAAGGTCCTCAATTCACCTGTTTCTACTTTTTTTAAGTTCTTGCATACTACCAATAAATATTATTTTTTACTTGTGATATCTGCTGTGCTGTTACTAGAGTCATATTCAAGAATAATTGAATTGAACTTCTTTATCAATTCAATTGACTCAGATTGACAGAACGCATTTCTCCTGGTCTTTACTTCTTTAGGTATCAAGTACTGGACATAGGACACTCGACATCATGTAAAACGCTACAGGTAGCGACATCTATGACGTTGGATAAGAACTATCCTGAAGAATAATGTAATTTTTATTATTATTCGTTTGTATTACGATTTACCAGTGTAATGCATTAGTATCAGTGTTGTGGTTTAGTACAGTCAACTGCACGCACGTGAGCTTCACCTCACAACGCCTTTATGTCGTCACAAAGGCGTTGTCAGTGGCAAACTTACCATGGACCTGCATTTAACTGTACAGACGCCAACACATCAAGCTACCCGAAACTGTCAAATTTTCCCAATCAACTTTGAACCTTATGCTTTAGCGATAGAGTTGAAAATCTATTAAAGAAATTTGACAGATTGTAGTAGCTTGATGTGCTGGCGTCTGTACATAAAAATCATTGTAAAGAGTATCTCATCTATGATGTTGATGAATGAATTTGTATGTTTTATTGACAGTCAACTATTTTACTGTATTTTTATTATAAAATAATGTCTAATGATAAAGTGAGAAAATAATAGAGCAGTGGTGGCCCAGTGGTAACGGGCGCGACATATTATGAGTTGTAGGTCGTAGGTTCGAACCCAGACAGGCGTTTTACTTTGTGTAAATTGATTTGGTGAAGGAAAACATCGTGAGGAAACCGGCATGTCCTAAGATCAAAAATTCGAAGACATCTACCAACGCATACTGGGCCTGCGTGGTAGATTACAGCCCACTCCCTCTCACCAAGAGGAGGCCTGTGTGACTGTGTCCCAGCAGTGGGAACATTATATACTGATATGCTAACCATAAAGTTAAAAGATTTAACAACTAGTATAAGTCTGGAAATTGTACTAAAACTATTTATAATTAGTTGTTTTTTACATTTGTTTGAAAATAAATCATGTTTTCTTAATAATTTATTTGTTTTACTTTCATGTTTTCACAATACCATCCTCTGCTGTTCATAGGTTATGCCGAGAAAATGATTGTTGCCAATGGAAAAACAGATGTACACAATAGACAAACTTTTATGTAGGAAGGAGCTTTCCTATTTAATGATGCTGCCTGTTCGTGGTAATGCTAAACCATGAAGTGTTAAAGCAATCATTGTTCCGAGAAATGGTTGCGGAGGACGTTTATTTGGATTATGCAAAGTATTTTAGCACAAGTATGTAATTGTGCTCATTTTAGTAGTATTGTATAAATGGAAGAGATCCGCAGGATAACCAAGGATGACATAGCCCGAAGAATTGCCAAACTTAAGTGGCAGTGGGCAGGGCACATTGCTCGCAGAACAGATGGCCGATGGGGCCGAAAGGTTCTGGAGTGGCGACCGCGTACGGAAGACGTAGCGTTGGAAGGCCTCCCGCAAGGTGGACCGTCGACCTTGTGAAGGCCGCAGGAACTCGTTGGATGCGAGAAGCACAAAACCGGTCGAAGTGGAGGTGCTTGGGGTAGGCCTATGTCCAGCAGTGGACGTCTTTCGGCTGAAATGATGATGATGATGATTTATAATGGGCTGGTGTCCGCAACTCTACGTCCAATCGCGTATTATGCGTTTACATTTAATAAGAAGTGTGCGCGTTACCCCAGCCAGAAAATGTCGAAAATCGTCATCTAACTGCAATAGATAAATAATTAGACTTGGTAAGCTGATAGTTTTTTAATTATTTGATAAAAAACAGTTCCGACTGGAGTAACGTTACCGCAGCCAGGTCTTTTGCTTTCTAACGGGTATGTTGAAATAAATGTTATCTAAATAATTAGATATTAATTTGAAATAAATTTTACAGCATAATTTGTATCGTGAATAAGCCGAAAATGGCCCAGTGGTTATAAGGCTGAGGCTACAGTAGGCAGCGATTTGCGATGTGACTGGAAGAGCGAAACGAAATAAACATGGTATGGCTACATTATAAGCGAAAATCCGGCGTATATTCACGTGGATACAGTACATATGCTATCAAATCATCCATCGCGGTTTACTATACGCATAATGTAGCCACACACATATTTAGTAGCACTATTGAACTAGTCGTGCAAGTGAGAAATCCAAACTAATATTATAAATGCGAAAGTAACTCTGTCTGTCTGTCTTTTCTTCACGCCTAAACTACTGAACCGATTTCGATGAAATTTGGTATAGAGATAGTTTGAGTCCCGGGAAAGGACATAGGCTACTTTTTATCCCGATATTCCCACGGGATCGACAATTACGCGGGTGAAACCGCGGGGCGCAGCTAGTTTTCTAATAAGTTGATGTAGCCGATGCCGTGATTACAGTAATGTTTTTCCTATCGCATAAAGAAATCAAAGATCGCTAGTAATATTAGATGTACGGTGTAGCCATTTACGTGAGCATTAATTTATTTGTTTTAATCGCTTGTGTCGCAGGTCGCGTCGCGGCCTAATGTAGCCTCAGCCTAAGGCTTCGCCTCTCGTGCACGAAGTTGTGGGTTCAAACACGGGCAAGAACCAACGTGACTTTCAATTAATATGTAGGTACTTCGCTCCAGTATTTTAAATGGAGTGACTGCCTATCTGACCTCCACAACCCAGTTAAGGTAAGACTGGTTGTCAGACTTTCGGGCTTCTGACGACCCGTATAGACTGTCAAAGATCCACGAATGACAGCCGGGACCAACAGCTTAACGTGCTTTCCGAGACACGGAGGGGTCTTGGTATGTAAAGATGGTCACCCATCCATGGACCAACCGCGGCAAGCTTAAACTGATCGATCGACCCGTGCGGCTGTTATTTCTTAACCATAAGCTGTGTCAAACGTATCTATAAAGACCCTCAGTTGCACGTGTGTTTTAGATTGCGAATCATGCACTACGAAGGTGTTGCTAGTCTGTTCGTGATCACATTGTTAACGCCATTTCTTGGTACGCATTCGACTTTCATGACTTGTGAGGAACGCAAATGAATTGCTTTTCCATTCATTCTAGTGTACAGAGGCCAGCGCATCAAGCTACACAAATCTGTCAAATTTTCCCAATTGAATATGAACCTTATTATTTTGTAGTAAAGTTGAAAATCTATCAAAGAAATTTGACAGATTTCGGTAGCTTGATGTGCTGACGTCTGTACTTAACTGATATTTTGATTGTCGTTAGGATTATTTGTTTTTAGAGGCGTTTACTCAGTGTCCGGATAAGAAATATCTACCGGATACAATTAAAATGGAACAGAATTTGTTATCAGTGGTGGCTCAGTAGTAACGGCCGCGACTTACGAGTTGTAGGTCGAAAGTTCGAACCCAGTCAGGCGCTTTACTTTGTGTAAATTATTTCATCACCACTGCTCTCAAAACGGTGAAGGAAAACATCCTGAGGAAACCGACATGTCCTAGAAACAAAAATTCTAAAACAATGTGACTTCTGCCAACCGGCACTGACTGGGCCCGTGTGGTGGTTTACGGCCTAGTCCCTCTTACCAAGAGGAGGCCTGTGTCCAACGACCATACAGCCCATGCCTGTGTCCCAGCAGTGGGAACATTACATAAGCAGCCTATAATGTTCCCACTGCTGGGACACAGGCCTCCTCTCTGTGAGAGGGAGTGGGCCGTAATCCACCACGCGGGCCCAGTGCGGGTTGGTACATGTCACATGTCTTCGAATTTTTGGTTCTACGACATGCCGGTTTCCTCACGATGTTTTCCTTCACCGTTTTGAGAGTAGTGGTGATAAAATAATTTACACAGAGTAAAGCGCCTGTCAGGGTTCGAACCAACGACCTATATCTCATAAGTTGCGGTCGTTACCACTGGGCACCACTGTTCAGTGGGAACATTATAATATGTTGTTAATGCTGGGGTATGTTTACAATTTCAACAGATACTTTTGAAACACACTATAGGTACTTCCCCTAACAAACAGTTTCACAAAGACCTACTATCCTTTACACAATAGACTTGTAAATAACGAATCACTTCGACAGCAACTGATGCATAACTAACAGCTTTGTTGATACACGATTCATTGATAAGGCAACCGTCTTTCATTCTGTAGGGCGATCTTATTCATGTATTGTTTTAAGTTCCGTTCTTCTTGAGTACTACAGTAAAACGGGGCTACTTTGACTTCCAGGGTTACTTTGACAAGGCCGATCACAACGCTATGACGCGTTCCCCACACCCCGCGCCTCGCGCAATATTACTCGAGGTCACGCACACTTGCTGAGCACACGTGAAAACCGATTTTGGCGCTCTATTAAAGTAGTTCCAACGCCTTTCAAAGTCACCCTGGAAGTCAAAGTAGCCCCGTTTTGCGGTACTCTTTGGAATGGGCAACTAGCTTCATATTTTCTGACTGACCGACTCCTTGACAGTTCAAAAATGCCTGTAAATATAAATACCAGCCTACAATTGTCCCACAGCTGGACAAAGGCATCTTCACACAGAGAGACGGCACGGGCGTTGATTGATCCACACTTGCTCAATACAGGGGTTGGTCGATTTTAGACTTATATATTCTATACTATCCATACTTAATATTATAAATTCGAAAGTAACTCTGTCTGTCTGTATGTTACGTTTTCAGGCCTAAACCGCTGAACCGATTTAGATGAAATTTGGTACAGAGATAGTTTGAGTCCCTAGAAAGGACATAGGATACTTTTTATCTAGATATTCCCACGGTATCGAGACTTATGCGGGTAAAACCGCGGGGCGCAGCTAGTAAATGCGAAAGTAACTCTCGTCTGTCTGTGTTACCTTTTCACGCCTAAATCGCTGAATCGATTTAGATGAAATTTGGTACCTACAGAGATAGTTGGAGTCCCGGGAAAGAGGACATAGGATACTTTTTTCCCGATATTCCCAAGGGATCGAGACTTATGCGGGTGAAACCGCGGAGCGCAGCTAGTAATATTATAAATGCGAAGTGTCTGTACGTCTGTTACCTTTTCACGCTGAACTGATGTAGATGAAATTTGGAGAGATAGTTTGAGTCCCGGGAAAATTGAATACCAGTATTTCCATGAAGCAAACATCCGTTTCCAATGAAGCACAAATTGGCACAAATTCGGACTGGGCAGTTGCCGAGAAATTCCCAATTGAAAAACCCTATAAATAACACTGCCGAATTTGGGAATCGAACCCAGGATTTCCCACGCTCACCAGTCGCACTAACGACCACAACACCAACGAGGGAGTATGAAGTATCTTCCGTATCTATAGTATGCGCAGCCGGCTTCGGGTTTCATTGCTCTAGCGATCAGACTGTCTGCGCATGTTCTGTTTGTAATAAGTGCATGTTTATAATAACTTACGTGAACCTGTAACCATTTAAGTATGGAATGCTAAACCAGCACCTAAATTGCGTAGCACACTATCAATCTGAATCATTTTGAAGGATATTGCTAATCCATTGCTTTATATGTTCGAAAAATGTGTCTGCTCAACAACGTAAATAACGCAATGAATGTTGTTGAACTGTCAAAATGAAACCCATTGCTACAGATAGTGTGTTACGCAATACCCCGCTGTAGGAGAAAGGTAAGACGGGCCCCTGTGAGCTTATGCCGCGTTTGATACAGGAACATTAAGGCTGATAAGGCCCGGACTCCACTGAAGCGGAGAGCGGAGCGGAGACGTGCAGGAATCGTCCAATCACAGACGAGACGAGTGACGCGATGAGGATTTCAACCATTGTGATTGGCCGATTCCCGCACGTCTCCGCTCCGCTCAGCTTCGCTTCAGTGGAGTCCGGGCCTTATGCTATAGCTGTATAAGGATCTTTTGGCGCGTGGCCAAAATCGGAACTAACGCCGCCATCTTGTATTTTCATTTTGAACACAATCATAATTAATTTTAACACGTTAACAGTGCAGCTACTAAATGTGAGAGGAGCCCCTCACGTGCAAACACGTTTTGTGGAAATATGTAAAGAGAGGCTTATGTAATGATAATTTTCAATAAATTATATAAATATAAACCCTCTAATTGTTTAAAAATTTAAAAATAACTTGTGACCCACATGACCTTGACCCTTGTGACCCTATAAAAATGTTGCCCGGTTTTTGAGCAAACTTTTTTTATAGTTTATTGTTCACACGTGTATGCAAAAAAAATTAAAATAAATCACACGTGTAAACTATAAAAAGGCTTCAAATTTGTATGGATTCGTGATCCAAATGTGGTGCACGCACGTGTCAGAGTGACCTCACAGTGACCCACATGTGGTGCACGCACAGGGAACGTGTTAACCAACAGCGCCGCACTCTATCAACGTCATTCAAGCCCCAAAAGACCCTAGTAGCACTGTACTTGGTAATACCTAGTCTTCCACAGTAAAAACAAGTTCGGAATCGAACCCAGAAACCAGAAGCCACTGGAAACGGTTAAAGGAACCAAAACAAGGAAGGAAAAGAAAACAAAATGGATTTTTAAATTCATTCAACGATTTAATTTACAAATAATATGTTACTCAATACAAAACATTATCATAAACATTTGTAGGCCTCTAAATATAGAACAATAGGACTATTCATGTGTTACAAGGAATTTCATATGCGGTGATAGTGCACAAGTTACTACAATGACATTCTCTAAGCTTTTTGATTAATACATTGTTAAAAATAAAAGTAACTGTAGACCTTTACTGGAATTATTTGAAACCTGCATAGCTATTCACGAACACACGATACGCTTCTGTATCGTATCGAACATTAATCATTGTTATTGTAGGAGTCTTCTAAATGCTGTTCACAAGTCCAAAACCTGCAAATTTTGTCAGTTTAAATAAATAGACGCCCGCTATTCTTCCAACAGCTATTTACTGTTGAGGGGAAGTCAAATCAGGTTATCGAAATGTCAGGTTTTCGATACGATATCCTGTCGTATGGTTGTGAATAGCTATGCTGAGGTAATTGCGTAACACACTAAGGCAGGCCGCAAACGTCCGGTTTCCTGATTCGGAATTCAGATTCGGAAACCTGAATGCAAGCATTTCATACAAAATGTTCTCACTAGCGCACACGTGCTTAAATTTTCCGTCCGGGTTTCAGAACGAAAAATTTAAGCACGTGTGCGCTAGTGAGAACATTTTGTATGAAATGCTTGCATTCAGGTTTCCGAATCTGAATTCCGAAACTGAATTCCGAATCAGGAAACCGGACGTTTGCGCCCAGCCTAATAAGGCTGGCCGCATACGTCCGGATTCCTTATTCGGAATTCAGATTCGGAGACCCTGAATGCGCACACGTTCTTATATTTTCCGTCAGGGTTTCCGAACGGAAAATATAAGAACGTGTGCGTTAAATAGAAGATTTTGTATGAAATGCGTGCATTCAGGGTCGCCGAATCTGAATTCCTGTTTCGGAAACCGAATCTGGAAACCGGACGTAGGCAGGCCGCATACGTCCGGTTTCCTGATTCGGAATTCAGTTTCGGAATTCAGATTCGGAGACCCCGAATGCACGCATTTCATACAAAATGTTCTCTCCAGCGCACACGTACTTAAATATTCTGCCCGGGTTTCAGAACGGAAAATTTAAGCACGTGTGCGCTAGTGAGAACATTTTGTATGAAATGCTTGCATTCAGGTTTCCGAATCTGAATTCCGAAACTGAATTCCGAATCAGGAAACCGGACGTTTGCGCCCAGCCGAATGCGGCCGAGTAGCAATGGCGTTCATTTTGACAGTTCAATATGCATTGCGTTATTTACGTTGCCGAGTAGACAATTTTTTCGAACATATGAAGCAATGGATTAGCAATATCCTTCTAAATGATTTAATGTAATTGATAGCATGTTACGCAATGTGGGTGCTGTTAGGGTTAAAGGGGAGACCAGAGAAAAGGCCGTTTTAAGAATTAATTTCAATAATAAGTTTCTTTTCTTTCCTTTCCAATCTTTTTGCTTACGTATTGAAAGGTGTGTTTTTACTAATCCTTGGCAATGAACTTAGCAAATTTTTCTTTTTTCATAATTTCTAGTTATTTGACATAAGATTTATTTTATCTTTAATAATTTGAATATTAATTCCTTATTATTTTAATTTAATTAGTTTTAATTTAGGGATTTAATTTTTTTTTTATGAAAACAACAAAAAAATATAATTATCATTTACCTATATTTATAAAAACGAGAAAATCTGTTCACTTAAATATTACAAGTACAAGTGTCAGCAGAACAAGACGTGCTGCATTTCTGGTTTCATCATCATTATCGGCAGCCATGTTCAATTTACTGCTGAATCTCCTCCTTTTTGCGCCATGCTCCGCAGCACCCTAATTGCGTAACACACTATCAATCTCAATCTGAATCATTTTGAAGGATATTGCTAATCCATTGCTTCATAAGTTCGAAAAATGTGTCTGCTCAACAACGTAAATAACGCAATAAATGTTGTTGAACTGTCAAAATTAAACCCATTGCTGATGGTGTGTTACGCAATTTCCCCGCTGGTCTGTGAGTCTCATCCTTTCCCCGAGATCTTCTTTTTACATTTCCCTCACATTTTTGTACCAAGACATTACATCAGAAAAACACATTACAATCTAGTAATCCTTGTGACAATTTATAAAACCACTACATACGTTACATTCACTTATATGCTTACTTGTAGTATGCCTACTTGTAGTTTGCTAGATGATTCACAATGTACGCTCAAGAAAAGACAAAAACATTCTTGAGTCAACTTATGTAATTGAGCGCAGAGCTTTGTCCTGCAATAGATAAAATACTGTTATGTGTTCGACCTTTAAGGAGGGAATGTGTTAGGTAGCCCGCGAAATTCAAATTTTCTTACGTTTTTTGCAATTTGCAAGTCAGTGTCAGGTCGTATGATGATTATAATAGGATTCGAGACTGTAACTATTATGATTTCACAGAATCATAACCATTAAAACAATCAATACAACTTTCTTAATTTCATATAATCCTATTTAATATCAATCAATTGGAATATTATTATGAACTTAGAGGATTGTGATAATGATTTTAATGATTGCGTGGTCGCCTTAAAGTGCTTTGTAAAGCATGTCATCTGTCAATAAAAACATCACGCCTGCGTTCCTCGATGCGACAAAGTAGAAACATTATTATGCCCGTTATGTTTGAGTCTAATCATCCACTGTACACTCACATCAAGCTACTAATCTGTCAAATTTCTTTAATAGATTTTCAACATTTTTGCTAAGGCTTGCAAAGTTAATTGGGAAAATTTTACAGTTTCGGGTAGCTTGATGTGCTGGCGTCTGTACAATGCTAAAAGCGTCTTTTAGCGCTTAAATGACTTGACAGGAAAGCGTTGTTGGTAATTGTTCGTGAAATTATGTTGACAAAACAAGATGGCGGCGCTAGTTCAGAGTTTGGCCACGCGCCGAAATATCCTTTTACAGCTACAGGTAGAACGTTTACGGAGATCCTTTTCCATAAATGCAAACTACCGGTTGCTAATAAAAAAAGACGGGTTGCACTCCGGGAGTGCCGGCAGAAGTGAAAACTTGAATAACGTTGAAATAAATCAACTAATAATTGAATTAATATAACTCATTTTTTTTCGCTATTTCTTCGTCACTTTTTTCATTAATAGATGCACTTTGTTCAATTTCCATATTTTAAACACTTTATATACACGAATTTTACGAATACACAGCAGTGTGGCCACTACACAGACGGTCGAGCCATCAGCTGTCCATCCATCCATCCATCCATCCATCCGTCTGTCCGTCCGTCCGTCCGTTCGTCCGTGCACCCTGCGCCGCCTAAACGAAACAGCAGGCATACATTTTGGCCGCGCCGTAGAAAGAGAGGAGGATACTTCCTCTCCTTCGCCGCGCCGGCTGTCTACTCTCCATCCGTCTTACGGTCACGTGTCCTGACGCGAGTTAACATTTTTTTACCCATTACAAAAAAGTGTACAACGCCGCTAAAGAAGTTTTCACTTCAAAAATCCTAATAGAAAACCCCCAATAACAATGTCCAACATGTGGCTGGGAATTTAAACCAATAACCATTTCTTTTTTCCGTACCATTCAAAACCTGTACAGTCAGCACTAAAAGTAATAAATTTTCTATTCAATAAAAATAATATATCTGGGTTGACCTTTCCTCGTATTGTGACGTTTTTGCTGTCAAATTAACGTTACGTTTTCGCTAAACAAATATTTAAAGCCGGATTTACATTACGAAACTAGATGCGCAAACTTAGTAATTCATTGATAGTTTCACGTGTAAATAGATTATTTTCTACACGTAAAACAATCAATGAATAACTTAGTTTGTGCAACTAGTTTCGTAATGTAAATTTCAGCTTAATATTACAACCACAGAAATGTACAGAGTCGGACGTAATGCCATAAGATTTTTTCCAGTGCTGGCCATAGAAATGTAAAAAACGTCTTTCATATATCTATGGTGCTGACTCATCAAAGTGAAGTTTGTGTCCTAGTCGATTCGAGGTCAGTCTTATTCTGGTTTTGTAAGTAGTCTATGAATGAAAAAGCTGCAGCCTAATTGACAACATTTCATATTTTTAACCTGCATGTATTATTACGTTATATAAAAGTAAATTCAAATCTAGGGCACCCATATTTTTTCGTTTTTCGAAATTATGTACTTTTCATTCATAATTTTAACTTTGAAATTCGGTGTATTCTAAAAAGACGTAAGTGCCAGATGACGGTAGAATGGCGATATTACCTTTGCTTTACTGTGACCCGTCAAAAAAACTGTTAGATGTCACTTGTCTCAGTCGTTGTTTTGGTTCCGTCATTGGCGTATATTTTTCATAGGGATCCATTTTATTGGCGAAATATCAATCAAAAATTGATAATATTAACAGTAAGCAGCGTGTCGAGTTGATAGAAAAAAATAAAAAATGTTGTGAACTCGGGAGTGTTTCTCTAAATACTTATTTTTAGGTAAAAGGTAATCAAATGCGTATCGAGAAGACGTCCTTGTTCAATTTAACAATACTTACTGATTTAAAAAAGTAACATATAAAGTAGGAATAAATTTGTCTAATTGAAAAAAAAAATCAGCTAAGTGTCAAGATTAGGTTGGTGCGCTATTCGGTTGCAGCGGGTTGCCATACGAGCAGCACAGTGGCGCCTCCATTATTTTCTACTCTTTTTTGCCAAGCTGTAAGCCCATTGGCGCGTGACCCGTCAAAAAAACTGTTAGATGTCACTTGTCTCAGTCGTTGTTTTGGTTCCGTCATTGGCGTATATTTTTCATAGGGATCCATTTTATTGGCGAAATATCAATCAAAAATTGATAATATTAACAGTAAGCAGCGTGTCGAGTTGATAGAAAAAAATATTGTTGGATTCAATTCAGTTTTTTAGTTGTTTTCTAGTTACACTTCTTAGGTGACATTGACATGTCTTGTTTGATATAATGTTTTCAATCAAAGACATTGGAATGCGCAAATGTAACTACCTCATTCCGCCGTTTATGTGACGTCATCACATGATTTTTGATTTTTATTTTTTTTCTCAGAAATGTAGAAATAAAAAAATAAAATAAAAATATATTTGACCTCAGGATACGAAAATAAAGAAATAGTATTTTTGTATTAAGGTCGTGTCAGGTTTGAAATGTTGTCAATTGCGTAACACTCCTTTTCATAACTTATATGCCAAATTAACTAGCGTTTACCTAGGCTTATAGTTGTCAAACAGACCAATTATAAACAAATGAAGCAATGGACATAGTTTATTTTGACTGTCATTACAAGCCCACGTTTACACGGACGTAAAAATATTGCGGCGGGATTTTAACCTTTTAAGCGCGTGGCTAAATATTAATTGCCGTGCCCCTAGTGCGCGGCTACAAATCGATAAAATCAAAATAAAATAATACCTACAATAAATAAGGAGGAGGGACTGGATTTTCACCACACATCACACGCACATCTCTTGGTGTCAAAAAACACACGGTTCGATTTTCAACTCTCGACGCTAAGCAATGCGTTGAAAATCCATCGCCGCGGGAAAAACGCGCCAATGGGCTTACAAGAGTGGCCAAAATCGGAACTAACGGCGCCATCTTGTTTTTGTTTTTTTCAATAGTTTCTGTGACAATTTCACAAATGTTTACCAACAACGCCCCCCAATGTCAATGTCATTCAGGCGATGTCAACAGATCCCGTGTAGCACTCTAGTAGTCTAACCATAGACAAGAAATTTTGATGAGTCGAACAGACCATTTACAAATAGAGCAATGAATTTCCTTGCATTATCATAATGTAACCGGTTTCAAATAATCACGAGTAAGTTATGCGATTAGGGTCAAGGGATAGTAGGAACAAATATTTAACTAAGGACCAGATATTTACAGATATGTTTACGGCATTAAGATATTGTCCGTAGTCGCCACGGCACGCGGGTTGGTGACCGCAGAGCATTGCTCTCGTGCCGCTGACGTTTTACAAAACTGTGCTGAGGCTGGATATCCGACTCTGACCAGGGTGTGGACTTAGGAGGCGGTCTGGTCCAGTCCATACTTATGTTACCGATCTTGACGATTCTCCTTTACAACTCTGGCTGAAAATAATTAACAGAAATTAGAGTGTTAATTATTATAGTTGAGATACCTAAGTATGTCCTATTTGAATGGCTACTTTCTTGCTAACCAACGCCCTAATTGCGTAACTCGGTATCAATCCACTGCTAATCCATTGCTTCATCTATTTTCGAAAAAAGTGTCTACTCAATAACGCAATGAATGTTATTGAACTGTCAAAATGAAAGCCAGTCAGCCAGCCAATTAGTGTGTTAAGTAATTACCCCGCTGAAGTGCCGTGGTGGACGAATAAAAGATTTGATAATATAGCACTAATTCGAAATTGAATCTTATGTCCACTTTTAACCGTTACTCATTAAAATGCAGTGAGTATTATTTGGCAAAGTTCTATAAAGATTTTTTGGAGGTAACTTACCACTCTCATTTCCGGACCAAACAACGAATGCGGCCGAACAAATAATAATTTGTCGCTAAAACTGCGTTATTTCCACACAAAGGAGAAGACACCCAAAGTTCCAAACCCTTCTTTATACCGGATTCTGGTCCATCCGTCATCAGGTTTATACAAAGACGTCAAAACAAGAATCCCTTAGTAACGCAAGATGAGGCCCAGAATCTTACAAAAGGCACCCTTAGCTGCTGTTGCCTTTGTGTAACAGCCATCTGCGCCTGCGGCTGTCCGGAGAAACAGAAAAGGCCAATTGGAGACAGCTGCAGTATTCCGCGCAAAAAAAAAACTGAAATTAAAAATATTCACAGGCAGGTATTGTGCAAAATTTCAAAAGTAGATCATACAAAACAGGTTATATTCATAAAATGTGCAAATTAAAATTCTGGCGCTCAATTTGCAAACTTGTGGTGTGTATGTGTCTTTTGATGTAGGGTTTGAGTACAAAAAGATAGCTTTGACAAATGAGCTGACCACACCTTTACTGTCAGCAGGAAACTTGGAACATCTGCCAAACCCGACTGGATTTATAAAACTGAATTAATTAGGCACATCCCAACTGGCAAAAACATGTGCTATAATAGTGGAGACCACGTTCCTGTTTCAGCTAATAGTTCAATAAGGGTGCTGTAATATGCGATTTGGGCACAAATTATTTGACTAATAGTGCTATGAAAGTCGTGTTACTGTGGAATAAGGAACATAATTGTGGAATAATTATCGAGTAAAAGCAAAACTGGAACTGAATGAACTAAATGCGCTAATAAACGCTTTTATACCACATTGTGGTTACTACGTAGCTACTACTCAACATTTATTCGATCTGTAGTCGAATAATTCATTAATTCTACGACTGTTTTGTTTGCTAGTTGGGATTACATTACATTCATACAACAGTTATAGAATCGACATTATTTAGATACAAAACATACACACAGAATCAAAGCAAATTAAAGTTTTAGGAGTTCTTAAAGACAAGGTAAAATCAAAAGTTTTATTTTTTAACTCTATGTTCAAAAATTTGTGAGAATTATATCTTACTAGCTGCGCCCCGCGGTTTCACCCGCATAAGTCTCGATCCCTTGGAAATATCAGGATTATAAGTATCCTATGTCCTTTCCCGGGACATAAGC
The DNA here is from genome assembly GCA_945859645.1 of Amphipoea oculea. Lineage (NCBI taxonomy): Eukaryota > Metazoa > Arthropoda > Insecta > Lepidoptera > Noctuidae > Amphipoea > Amphipoea oculea. The sequence goes on along the minus strand of OX243883.1, from coordinate 2,331,961 downwards.
TATCTCTATACAAAATTTCATCTAAATCGGTTCAGCGGTTTAGGCGTGAAAAGGTAACATACAGACAGGCAGACAGTTACTTTCGAATTTATAATATTATTAGTATGGATGGCAAAAAAGTAATTCTACTCTGTATGTATGTTGACGATAAATTAAATCAAAGAAACAATTATTCTAAAACTAAACTCATTCAACGCTAATTACTGTACTCTAGGCCAAAACACACGGTACAAAACGAACCGACCAAAAAAGGAAGTACCAAATTATTTTTATTATTACATAAATAAACACGTGGTTACACATGTAGTAGGTAAGTTCGTTAGGGTAGGGGACGGCAACCTTGACATAAAACCACCAGACCGTTGTGTGCTACACTTTAATTTAATAACAAACGCGCATGAATTATCATAAACGTATCCATCTTGGCTGTATAACGGATTATCTTGTAGTTAATACAGATTATACATAACACATAAACAAAACAATTATGAATAGGGATGTGCTTTTACGGGAACTATGTTTAGTCGATATTTCATGTACGTTTGCCTGGCTAGGCCCCCCGGAATTTGCGATTTAGGTATACACCAATGCAATGTACTCGCCTCTAGGAGTATATGTACCGCTTTCTTTTTCAATGTACCTCTGTACTTTTGAAGAAATATGCAAAAAAAGGGGGCCGTGCCAGCCAAACGTTTTCAGCACGGCCCTCGTGTAACTTGAAAAATATATAGCGTATTAAAAAGTTTCATAAACTCAAGGAATGTACTTTATTAACACGTTCTATGTACCGTAACAGATATTGTGAATTCGTAATAACAAATAATATATAGACGTGGATAGGGGGCCGTGCTGAAAAAAAAAAGAAATGAGAAAATATCTAAAAAAGACAAAACAACCTTAGCCAAAAACTATATAAAAGTAATTCATGTTTGGCAAGTAACATATGTACCGCATTGGTTTCTCATACAACTTGCTAAATTAAAAAAATAAACCAATTTTAGTTTATTCAGCACGGCCCTCTATAGTTGCCTATATCTTTTTAAATATGACATGTGTGTTTACAAAATTCGACTTCCTGAATTATGTATAGGAGTACATTCGTTCCAAATAAATTGCGATTATGGTGTATTAGTATTTTAAAAGATAAATGGGATCAAAAATATCCTAACATACAACTGATGGGGTGACCATGATTCCACGTGAGAATGGATAAAAAAACTTCTGAGTAAATCTTTAATAAAATAAAAAAATCAAAAATATCGTGATCTGTATTAACTATTAACGATAACTATAATAGTAGTAAGTAGTAGGTCGCAAATCGAACAAAACAACAAGTGTCGTTAAGACTAAATAGCTCAAAAGGCTTAAAAAAAATCACATACTTATATATTTCCAATAAATCACACGGATTGATGTATATTTATTTACAATAAAATTACAGTTTCGGTACATTTCACAGATTAGTTACGTTTACCTATGGAATAATCGCAGAAAAACTATGTGTCACAAACACTACAATTCTTTTACCTATTGTGGTATAGTAATTTTATTTTAGGTGCATCGTCCTCACATATTATTATATAAGGTGTAAAAAAAATAACCTTAAAAACTTTAAGAGGTGCTTTAGACCATCGAACTGAACAACTTTCACTATGGGACCAACTCTGAAATCACGAAAAAAAAATGAGCTGTTTCATACATTTTGGCCGAGTAGGTATTGAACTTTTGTATGAAACAGCAGATTTTTTTTTTCGTGATTTCGGAGTTGGTCCCATAGTGAAAGTTGTTCAGTTCGATGGTCTAAAGCACCTCTTAAAGTTTTTAAGGTTAATTTTTTTACACCTTATATAATTATGTACCCATGCAAAATATTGTAGGTACCTAAAACATTTTAAAAGAGTAACGGTAGAGTTTCTTGCCCATTCTTCTCCACACGAAAACTACCTTTTGGAAGGGGCGACTAGAATCAATTCTATTTTAAGGTAATTTTTGACGTCCAAAAGTGCCTTTTATGTGCCTATTTGAAATAAATGCTTTCACTTTGACTACAGAGCTTAAAAGGCTTAAAAAATTACAGATACGTTTCCAACAAATCACATTGATTGAACCTTACCTAGTGAATTAATAGCGACCGCACACAACAAGTTTTAACTGATTTAATTCCCTTAAAAGATGTCATCGCTAATATTAATTTTGAAGAAAAAAAAAACAAATTGTAAAAAAAGAATGTTTATTTCAATGTAGTCACATAATTTCATTAATATAGGTATAGAATAAATCAACCTAATTTATGGAACCATGGTCACCCCATCAGTTGCATGTTAGGATATTTTTGATCCAATTTATCTTTTAAAACACTAATACACCATAATCGCAATTTATTTGGAACGAATGTACTCCTATACATAATTCAGGAAGTCGAATTTTGTAAACACACATGTCATATTTAAAAAGATATAGGCAACTATAGAGGGCCGTGCTGAATAAACTAAAATTGGTTTATTTTTTGAATTTAGCAAGTTGTATGAGAAACCAATGCGGTACATATGTTACTTGCCAAACATGAATTACTTTTATATAGTTTTTGGCTAAGGTTGTTTTGTCTTTTTCAGATATTTTCTCATTTCTTTTTTTTTTCAGCACGGCCCCCTATCCACGTCTATATATTATTTGTTATTACGAATTCACAATATCTGTTACGGTACATAGAACGTGTTAGTAAAGTACATTCCTTGAGTTTATGAAACTTTTTAATACGCTATATATTTTTCAAGTTACACGAGGGCCGTGCTGAAAACGTTTGGCTGGCACGGCCCCCTTTTTTTGCATATTTCTTCAAAAGTACAGAGGTACATTGAAAAAGAAAGCGGTACATATACTCCTAGAGGCGAGTACATTGCATTGGTGTATACCTAAATCGCAAATTCCGGGGGGCCTAGCCAGGCAAACGTACATGATATTTCGGAACGGTATTTTTTTTATGGAATGTGTTTTAGTAACGCATTCTCTAAACTTTAAAAAAATGCCGTGTAGGATTAGCTGTCAAAAGCTTATGATTTTATTGTAATGTAAAGATTAACGGTAAATGAATTAACAGTTTTATCACAAAAAGACTTGCGTATGTAGTTGTTTTTCTTTGCTCTCTTTGTTTTTTATCTTTATTATCTTATTTATTTCTAATACGGAATTACTGTAGCTGATTCACTACAAATTAGCGTAAACGCTAGTAGAATTTCACGGATTATTGCGCTAGTTTGGCTTTTGTGAACACCGGAAAACCCGTCGATAATTAAATTATAAGTACACGATTACAACGATTTTGAAACTTGAAAAAAGAACTGGAATTTCTAGTAGAGCTTTCTTTGAAGCATTTCTATCATAAAGAATAATGTGGTTGCAACTTGCAACCATTTTCTGTATGGCTAATAGGAACTTAATGACTTTCTATCAAAATGGTCACTGGCCACCATTTTCTACACATTATTTTATTATGCATCTTGCAAGCTGCAGTCACTTGTACTTACAACTTCTTAGTAAATCCATACTAATACTATAAATGCGAAAGTGTGTCGGTCTGCTGTCTGCCTGTTACCTCTTCACGCTTAAAACGCTGAACCGATTTAGATGAAATTTGGTATAGAGATAGTTTGAGTCCCGGGAAAGGACATAGGATAGTTTTTATCCTAATATTCCCACGGGATCTAAACTTATGCGAGTGAAACCGCGGGGCGCTGCTAATTTGAAATATAATAATCAATCAGTACGCGTAAGTTTACAGAAAACTGGTATTTATCTCATTTTACCGCAGCAAGAAAGAATGTCTTTAAAAAGTAAAATAAAATTTCACCCAGAAGTAGCAAAAAATAACATTTGAGGAAATACACTAGGCTTTACAAGGACCATAAATTCTAAAGAGAAATTCTCAGGTACAATTGTCATAAATCATTGATGCTTATACAAACAATTTCGCAGACATGCTTTCAAAGACAGTTTCTTAACAATTTACAACATTATGAACAGAAGATACTTCGTATGAACACGTAGCTTTAACAGTATTCAAGTATAATATATCTATACAAATATAATAAAATAGTAACGAAAAATGATTGTCCATTTGTTTGGATGTACGAGAGGCGTTCAATGTATTCTCGGTATCAGGGTGATTTACTAATTATACTGATAAGTACTATTATACTATTTTTGGTAATTTGACTAATTAAATAATTAATGACATTATATAAGGGTATAAAGGTAAAATTTCATATTGTGATCATTAGTTTGCTAGTTATCCTTAGTCAACGACAACTGGAATGGCTTACGTGACAATCTTGAAGAAAATCGAGCACCGCGCCGTTATTAAATTCCTTACCCAAAACAAGGAAAAAGTCAAAAAACTATTCACAAAGAGATAGTGGCTGTTTACCAGGATTCTGCACTTTCGTTATCTACGGTTCAAAAGTGGTCAAGTGAATTTAAAAGGGGCAGAGAGAATATTGAAGATGACTCTCGCTCGGGCGGCCCGGTGCCTCTACGGAAAACGTGAAAGAGTTAAGAAGCTTACTGGAGGATGCCCGAATGAAGATCAAAATGATAGCAGAGATGACCCACCTCTCTGTTGGTTCGGAGTAAACTGACCACCGGTGTGTTGCTTCTTCATGACAACGCCCCGGTCCACACGGCGCGTTTTTCCAAGGCTGCTGTGCGAGATTGTGGTTTCAAAGAAATTAACCACCCAGCCTATAGCCCGGACCTAGCCCAGTGATTATTATTTGTTCCCTAATATGAAAAAAAAAACCTTCGTGGGAACGATTTTCCAACGATGACTCAAAACTGCAATAAATGCGCATTTTTCAGAGAAAGAGGAAAGTTATTTTTTACAGGGTATTGAAAAGTTATTTTCGAGATGTAATAAATGCATTGGGGTAATGGGGGATTACATTGTAAAATAAAAATTATTTTAATTGAATTAAGTCTGTTTTCATGCCGATACCGAGAATACATTGAACGCCCCTCGTATGTTTCGGATCGCCGTAGCTGAACGAATTTAGGTGAAATGTAGAACACCGTTAGTTTATAAGTAACACTGGATTCACACATGGGGTACTTTTAATCCCAGTAGTATGTTCCCTTTGGATATTTTCCAATATCCACGCGGGCGAAGCCACGGGCAAAAGCTAGTTTTTATTAAATATCTAACTTAACGGTTAAATACTTTAGACTTATTCTTTAACATGACCAAGCATTCTACAGTGAGTAAGTAGAAAATGCTTGGTCATATTGAAGAACCGATAACACGAATATCTTTTGAACCATTTCTTCAAGTAGGTAAAATTTCTGCTCAGAGTATTAATTGATCGTGAAGGTTCATAAATTATTTTGTGTTAAATCCCTCCTAGAATTGAACACTTAGTTTACTTAGGGTATCATTTAAGCTATCACCAATTTAATTAGTTTTGTGTTTCTTAAATAATAGGGTTTGTCCTCCAAATAGTAGATCTGTCACCAAAATGTAGTCACCAAACAATGCAAGTGACCTAACCAAACCGAACCTCGGGGTGCCCTTCGCTCGCTCTTGCATCCTATGTCGACGGAGCCCCGCTTCGCGGGGCCCCTATTTCTGTGTAAAGGGTTTAAACTAACCTAACCAAACCGAACCTCGGGGTGCCCTTCGCTCGTTCTTGCATCCTATGTCGACGGAGCCCCGCTATCTGAGAACGAAAATATTTCGTGGCGATAGATCTATTTATTAGGTGATACAAATATTTCGTGGCGATAGATCTATTTATTAGGTGATACAACTTGATGACAAATATAAATTTTGGTGATAGAAAATATAGTTCCCGTTTACTTATTCATTCCTATGTCAAAATGGGGTATTTATTGTCATGAAGAAGTCAAAGGTAAAGTTTTCACTAATTCGATACTAAATTGCACTATTGCTGACCAAGAAACTACATGACAAACGTTCAACATTTTCAAAGTTAAATACAACACGAGAACAGCTTTATGATATCAAAGAACACGGAAATAGGAACGCAGAACGTTTCCCTAGGCACGGTCATTTTACAAGCACCGTTAAAAGATGCGGAATACAGATAAAGCTTGCGACTAGTAATGGAGTTAGGAGTCAGTGTGGCATTGGCAATCATTAACATATTATGCAGTAGTTTAGTAATTGGCTTACAGGTTTAGAGTTAACGTAACTGTAAACCAATCGAGGAGGTTTTAAAGGCTCCGGTTTGCTGTAGAAGACATTTATTTGTTTATAACGTACAAGAAGTTGATTAAAGAGGAACAAGAATATGTCCACAAGGACAGAAAAATGTTTGTCGAACTTCTGGGCTTCAGAAAAGTAGAGAAATATGCTGTCATTATGTCTGGCGATGCTGTATTGTTAAGTATTTTAGCTTTTAGGGCCTCACTTTTGGGTTAAGGATAGATTTAGGCAGCGAAAGTTTCAATCGCGCAGCGAAAGATGCATATCAAATCGGAAAACGTTTTAAGGAACTGTTTGCAATTGAATTTAAGTATGTTGCCGACAAAGTATGCGACCGCATTGTGTCCCTGCTGAAATCTTTAAGTGTTACTCCGACCAAAACAGCGAACAAATTACAAGAGTGTAGAAAAATGACCGCCTAACCACCATGAGCTTAACTCACGAAAGTAAACTTTTTTGTTAATAAACCCGACCAAGGTATGTAGGTACCGCAATTCGTGAATGGCGAATGCCCCATGACAGCTGTTGCAATTTAAATCATAACGGTTGCACGGTTTCTCAACTTGCTTAGTGAATCATCTTTCCGCTTGATTCACGGCGTCGAGTTCATACGATAATACTATACCAAGTAGACAGTCTAGGTATGTAGCGATAAGCTTAATGGCGCTTAGTTTGCATAAAAATGCCAACCGGTGTGACATCTGTTGACTGATCAACACACACAGCTCGGCTAAATGAACTCCAATAAAAAAAACTAACCACTTATTTGACAGATGAAATTATCGAAATAGCGATAAAATTACCACCAAAGCAATGAACTTGAAAAGTTATATGTGATTCATAATCAATGAAAATGTATAATTAAAAAATGGAAGGTTAAAGATACAAGCGATTTGTACCACTTTATACGAACCTACTTTTACACACATGAGCCGAAAACGTGTAGGCACATACCGCCATCAGACATAACTGTCGACGCAAAGCCATAATTTACCGTAGGCTCTACACGATTTTGACAGATAACCACATATCGTAAGGTTATCTGACCTGTGACCGATTTTGAAACATTGTTTTTTATCGTACATAATCGGAAATAATGTTACTAAAGAGTTGCACATCACTAGTAAAGGAATAATAAAAGGAACGCTTTTGCCTATGTTTCGGATCGTTCAAACATCGAATGAACATTTTGGATAAAATAATGTCAAATTGTCAACTGAAAAAGTAATAGCAAAATTGTCGGGAAAAGTCTCGGATTGCAAAGTTGAAACGAGTCGGGGTCAAAGCTAGCGGTCAAGTTCATTGTCAAATTAAGTGCAGCTGTCAACACAAAGCATTCCGTCAATCAAACAACAAAGAAACATTGACATGACACTGAAAAAGCCAGCGAATGGTAAACATTTAGGCCAATATTATACATGTGCGTACCTATTAAAATAGGTGCTAATCAATGACAGACAGAATGAAATGCAAATAATAATGAATAAAACATGAATGAAGTAAATCAGCTGTTCCTAAACTGACCGTTCGTCGTAGCCTAGTTTCTGCCAATCTCCGTAAAATGTCCTTCGATTTGGCGGTCTGCTACAAAATACATAAGCATACTTAACATGGCACATTACGATTTACGACGAAACCGGTCTGCCTGCATCGACCGGTGTCTACACTTTATCAATTCAGTCACCTCGCAACGAATAACTTTCTTACAAAATATGAATCACTTACGACAACCTCGGAAACTTTCTACTATCCGAAATCGTAGGTACCTCTCTGGTCGTACTCATAGAATACGGAAGTGCAGACAATATTATGACTATTAATCAGTTTTCTTACAAAAAAAAAACCAGACGATACATTACGAAATACTTCGTCGCGAATACAATTCGACCTTAGAGTTGACCTAGTGTTCACAAAAGTTAGTCATTAAGTTCTATAACTTAAGTATGCAATTTTTCCATGTGCAGGGGTTGTCGCTCTTGGTATACCTGATCGAGTTTCCACCACGTGTCGGACGGGTCCCAAGTCCCAGTCCACGGCGCGGTGACCACAGGCAGGCCGGGATTGGTGCAATTTGATACAAGTCACAACGTTTACACCGAACCGCGTCCTAAGCGTGGCCACCGCAGTGAACGACCGACCGGCCGGCTAACGGGACTGCGCGCCGCGGATGCTGAGTGCCTGAATAGCGGTCTTCGACGGACGGGCCCGCTTGGATAGGCCGGGACTGGTGCAATATCGCACACAAACCGAATATAGCGCCAGTCACCGCCCAGCCACACGGGCCTCCCGGACAAAGGATGCCGCGGCCGCTCCTGCGCCGCGCCCGGCCCGCGTCCTTCGACGGTTCGTCGCCTCCGTGCGGACGCGCTCCTCCAAATACGTGAATGAATACTTCATTTATAACTTAAAAGTTTGAAGTCACGCACTCGAGTCAAACGGAATGTTACGCGCGTAATTCACAAAAGAAGTTTCGCGGACGTGTACTCGCCGCGACGGTCGGCGACGGAATGGCGCGGCGCGCGGAGCGGGGAGCGACGCGCGCGCAGCTGTCGCGCCGTCTTCCCCCCCGCGCACCGCCGCACCCTGCGCCGGCCCTTTATCGTTCTGGGAAGTGGTTCCTGAACTTCCCGACAATGTTGTCAGCGTGAAAATTTCACACGGCATATGGGGAAAATGTTTCTGCTAATTCTTGAGATTTGAAAGTTGTGATCCTTGACACGTTCCGCGCTTGCAACGTGTCGGCGGCCGCAATGACGCATAGCCAAGCTTTTCGCGTGGTTCGATTCAAAGTTCATGTGGTCAGATTGTCGACTTACTGTCTGTTTATAACAAAATAGTTGTGTAATAGCTACATAGAACAGAACAGTCGAAAACTTTTGTAGATTTTTTCTACGTCAACATCACACACACCTTTTCTCATGATAATAATATCATGCATGAATTATTTCTACAAAACGTTTCCGGCATAGAAATAAATTATTGCATCGATTTTGTTCCAAATATAATCTCATTTACTTATTCAATTCTAGCCGAAATCGTAGCCTTGATTGATTAAATGTAGCTTAATTAACATAAACGGTACAATAAATATTAATTTAAGACCACAATCGGTTGAGAAGCCGATATAGGCGTTATCTGTTTCAACTGATTTGCATTGAATATTTTAGCTACCCATTTTGGTAAAAATTACATAGGTAAGTTATTTTTGGAGTCTTGCAACCCTGAGGTTCGACATTCAAACCGTCCATCCCGCGCTACCTGCGAACCAATGCCATAGATTACGTAGCAAACAGAGAGGAACATGGAATGCCCAGCGAGATCAACCACGCAGGAACCACGTGTTGAAATGATAATAAAAATATGGTCCATGATGTGATAAAATGACGTAATTTTTTCGGTCATTGATCAGCCTTTGTAGATGATTCGGTTTATTTGACATTTTTTTTTATGAATGAACTTGTGAAGTAGGTAAGTAATAATTTACCTGACTGCCTAGCCTGTGTGACGACTAAACTTTTTTATCGATCATAGTGATGATGCTGGCACACAGTAGAATTATGCTCGTAATGGTCGCAAATTAAATTAAAAAGCAAAGTGACATTTAAACCCACGGTAAGTAAAAAAAAAACAATTGAAATCTGATAAAAAATATCTTCAATTATTTTAAGACTTACTTCACAAGCTTGCAACTCTTGATCAATCCAAAGTTCAATAACAAAAACATTACCCCCTTTAGTCATAAACTCGTAAACGTTGCATTAGCGATAACCATATTTTTGAAATTTTGACGTCACTTAACTTTAATCATCGTTTATAAATAAACCTCCTAGTTACTAATGCGAAGACATGCACACCTATACATCAATAAAAAATGTGAGCTAGGCCAAAGGTTTATAAATAATGTGAAAATCGAATTACCGACCCCACAGTCAAACAGTTGGACATGCCACCGTTGCGGCGTCATAATACCATCTATGGTATCTATCAGGCAGCGGGTATACCAGTATCAGCCAGTATTACGTATACCAATGACAATAATTCTCTTTGAAGTAGAGTTATCATTCCGTGGCAGTAATTTGTTATTACGTTAATCATTAATAAAGCAAGGAAAATTAACAAGGAAAACTTAATTAAAACCCTTTTAAATATTTATATTCATGAAATTGACATGTTTCATGACGTACCTAAGTTGTAAGTATTTTTAGTTAGGTTTATTCTTCCGCGTGGTGTCTCCATGTTATTTTGTTTTACTATTCTATTCCAGATTACTTAATAATTTATTTATCAATAGTCTAAAATAGTAAGAAAATAAGTAGCTTATAATTTTTATTTGGGGTCGGCGCCACGTGTCTTTTTTCTGCCATCATTCTCTTATTCGTTATCTCGGCAGTCACCCTTTTCTAACCATATCAGCATTATTCACACAGTCCATCCATCGTTTCTTTGGTCTTCCCCTACTCTTCTCTTAATGAAGCCAACCATATTCATTCATAGGTAGGTAGGTACAACTACTTACTCAAACTCTTCTCGCGAAAACCAATAAAATTTATCATAAAATTTTTAATAATGTTACCTGACTCAAAATTGCAAATGCACCTAATATTGTAAGAGCGATAGACAAAATTGTCCTACAGTCAGTGTCTTTGTTAATTAAATAAATAGGAGCATGGTCTTTTTACGAGTCGAGAATAATCCGAACGCGTTTTTGAAAAAAGAAGAATAATTTGTTTAACAAAAGGCGGGAAGTGTCGTTTTCTCAAAAGCATTCTTTGGCGAATTATTGCAATTTTTTGTTTCTTAGTACCTAGGTAATATCAAGTTATTTACGATGAAACCTTTATATATTATTTTATTTTATAGCCAGGAACTAAAAAAAATAAGTTTCTTTAATGTATAATAATAATAATTTGCAGACTGTCTTACATTGAATTCAATACTACTTAAAAAAAGATAAAATAAATAATGTGAATAAAAAACCTGTTTACCTACATAAGCCTAATATACGTCATCTCCTACCTACTTTATATGAAACCGAAACAGTTAATATTAGACAAGTATTTATTTACCTACTTTTAAAAATCGTGACAATATTTACCTACCTATTATTTAGAAAAAAAAAACAAGTTCTATGGGCACTTTCTCTCACTCTCTATGGTATTTTGATTCAAAAATGATTTTGGTTTTTTTAGTTACTTTTAAACATATCTATAGATTGCGGTCATGATTTCCATGTCCTCCAATCAAGGCCATAATGCACCTTAGGTACAGAAAGTACCTTAGTAACTACCAGATAAACATAATGACTTTCTTATTTAACGTAAGAACCTAAGAACAATTTTATTTATCTAAAAAATCAATAGCCTGGCTTCATATAAATAAATGCGATGCTAAAACCCTCACAGAACAGCCATTTTCCACAAAAGTTTTAAAACCATATTTCACGCTTCATTACCGCGTTCATAAACAATGAATCATAAAAGCAGGCAGTAATCTTTCAATGGAAATCTATCTTTGTCTATAGCCGAGCAGATACAATAGAATATCTCTGTATTTATTTAAAAGTAACGTTATTGAATACCAGCATTATTACCAGTGTACCGTGCCTAGTTTTTTTTTATTCCCTATCCTTTCACAAGTTCACAATACTAGTACCTTTTCTACAATTTAAAATTTGAAAAAAAAAAAGAACAATATTTTAGCTACGATGCGAATTTTGTTCCATTTTAAAACAAAAGGAAGTAGCTTATATTTTGCAAAAGATTAAATGCTGTTCCGGAAAAGAACAATACACCTTATTTTTAAGACAATAAGGTAGACTTAGTTGTGTGTGTAAAGTTGTTCAAAGCTATGGCCTCGCGCCGAACTGTTTCTGAGAAAACATAAAAATGTATGTTTTGGCCAATCGAAATTTTTGTGAAGAACCTACTGAGGTTATTGTTGCCAGCCTCAATGGATGAGCTAACAGTTTCAAACGATTATAAAAGGTGATTTAATTAGTTAATTTGAAGAATTGATTGTTAACGAGTTTACTGAGAACGAATGTTAATGTGGCGCCTACCTTCATCATTGACCTACATGTAGGTATGTACTTCGGTAAGAACTACCAGAGTACATGCCAAGCCAAGTACTTGTATTGTCCTCTTTTCTACTTAGCCGACTACTGCCCTACAATACTTTTAACTGAATCTGACCTAGCAATGTGCTGACACCATCCTTCACTATCGGGTCGATAGCGTGAAGGTACAGGATGTTTATAGACTCGCATCGCGCTGATGTGACGGCTCTGACGGCCGCCCGACTTGCGCCTACGCATGATAGAGGAAAGAATGCGAGCTTCCTATCGCGAAAAACTTCACAAATAATAAGACTACTAGGAATGCTCTCGCTTGTATTCATCGAAGGCTGATGAATTGATGTCCCATATTTCGCCATAATGCTTATCAAAATCAACAGTCATTTATTCAAATTAGACTAAGAATCAGCACTTTTCGAACGTCAAAATTACATAAGACAGTCCCCAAAAACACCCGCTCTTCACCACTTCCTAGTGCTTTCGCTGGGAAGAAGTGGCGCAACAAACTCCCCAGCAGCATAGCTGTTCAGTTAAAGCTGTCACTCGAAGTCACAAATGATAAACTAGGACCATTGAAGTAAAATAAATAAATAGTTAATTACTATAACAGGCCGCAGGAACTCGTTGGATGCGAGAAGCACTAAACCGGTCAAAGTGGAGGTGCTTAGGGGAGGCCTATGGCCAGCAGTGGACGTCTTTCGGCTGAAGTGATGATAACAATAACTTAACCATGGTCAGCGAGACGACCAGTCACCATAAGCAGCACCCGTTCACGAGCATAACGCAAGATACATTGCCACTCCATTCACATCAGCCGATAGGAGTTCACTGCTGGACATAGGCCTCTCCAATTGCATACCATTCAGCTCAGTTCTCGGCAACTCTTACCCAGCTGCTACCAGCCACTGCGAAGGTCGATCTATCGATTTATTGTCACTGAGACGAAATTGCGACTACATTTTGAACGTGTTTTAATTACGGGAATTAGCCTTCAGACAAAACAATGATTGATTGTTATAATCAGTGATAGGAATTAGCTGAGTATATTTACCTAAACTTCGGAGAACAGAGACAGAAAGTGGAGACTTCCCTACGACTACGAAGACATTTTTTTTCCGGAATTAGGGAAAAATCTTAATTAAATTGAAAATAAGCTTTATTTAAGATGGGCAAAGGCTATTTTTATATAACCTGGCAATTAAAATTTTCGGGATGTTCACGTAGTCTCGAATTTTTTTTTTCTTTTAGCCTTTACTGTCCCACTGCTGGGCAAAGGCCTCCCCCATTTTCTTCCACTTTTCCTTGTGCTGTGCTTTCACCGTCCAGTCGGTTAGGAATGAGTCTAAGTCGTCACGCCAGCGTTTCTTAGGCTTGCCTCGGTGACGACGCCCGTCTTCAGGCACCCACCACTGTGTGACGACTTTGGCCCATCTGTCTGGATGCATCCTATAAGTGTGACCCGCCCAGTTCCACTTCAGCCTCATAAATGAGGAGCGTCGGAACAAAAACCGATATGTCTTAATTAAGACATTATTATTTTTTTATTTTTTTCTGTTACAAAATGTTTAATTATACACCCTTCAGGAAAGAAATCAGTTAAAAAACAGTTACATCCATCTTAAAAAAAATACCAAAATACTGTGGTCAAATCAAAACCCGACAAATAAATTTTTAAATTCAACAGGTTCTTGTTGTTGGATTAAAAACCGATAATTCTTATTAAGTTTTACACAATTCAACAATGGTCGGTTCAAATTCCGATTAGGTACACGTTTACAAAAAAGCTTAATCGATTTTTCTACTCTTTTATTAAATCGATTCCCAAAAAATATCTGAACGCTCTTCGTAAATACTTCGCCTTACCCTCACGTGATTGGCTGGGTGTCGTTTATGTCAACTCGCTATCAAGTTTCTTCCCGTTTTGTGTTCTCCTTATTCTTTGGTTCTCCTTTCCGTTACTACTGCTTTTACTGTGTGCCTTAGATTTTTCGATAAATAATTGTTGGAAATGATTGCTTCTCCGTCTATTTTAGAGGATTGTGTTATAGGACAAGACATTAATCAAGAAAGTACAGTAAATGACATTAAACCAATTTACTTACTGTACAAAATAAATCAATATAATTCGCACATGAAACCAAATACTGTCATAACTCAAAATTGTAAGTTGCGAGTTAACGTCATTTGAGAGTTTAGAAAATTAGCATGTAAATACATACTTAATTTAAGAAATAAGATACAAAACTATAATTTGGTATTACCAAAATCCGATAAATCCGTTTTGATCATATCAGATACCGACATATCCATTTTGGTTTCGTCAAAAACCGATATATCCAAATGATCGTGTCAAAAACCGATATATCCAAACTTGTCCGCCAAGTATCTCGCTAAATTAAGTATCTACCCTCCGTCAAGTTTCACACATCAATCGATGTCACTTTAACTGCAAATTGACATGCAATAATTTTCCACTTTTGTAACATTAAAAAACTTACAAGCTTTTTTTTAATTTGTGAAAAATATGGTAAATCGGATATATCGGTTTTCGTTCCGACGCTCCTCAAATAGTCTAACTTTAATTCATGTATTCGAATTATATTTACGATCCTTAAACTAATTCCGGGAAAGAAAATGTCGTCGTAAGGAAGTCTCCACTTTCTGTCTCTGTTCTCCGATGTTTAGGTAAATATACTCAGCCTATTCCGATCACTGGTTATAATATCTAATGTGTGCTTACACTTTATTAATTAAAATAAATATGTAAGTAAGTACTTAATCTATTTCTTCACTGATTTGTAAACTGCTGTAAGTAGGTAAGTTGTACCTAAAAGAAATTGTCCAAAGTTTCAAACTGAGAAAGGAAATTGAGCAAGGCTTTGAGCAAAGCTTTTTGGAAGAGCGCTTTGAGAATAATACTTAAAACTGAGGGATTTTATTCTTTTATTTTTCCCCAATTTACCTACATTTTTGACACGTTTTTGTCACTGATGTCAGTGATGGTCCCTGACATGAGGTTGCGACTAGATTTTGAACGTTTACAAATGAAGTTATAACTACAAACTGTATTAAAACAAAAACCTACCGCCGAGCAATCTAAACGCAATCACACACGAACAAAAAGTGCATAGCTTCACAAAAGGTGCGTAAAGCTGCCACGCGACTCGTGCGCACAACAGCTGCGTTAGCATCTGCCGCTCCCTCCCCGCGAGCACACACCCCCGCACACACCTGGCTAGACCTGACCTGGACAGACGGACAGACAGACCATCCCTGCAAGGTTTTTTAGGTCAGGAGTTGTCACATATGGTTGTTAAACAACCCTATAAAGGACAAGAGGGGTGATTTGGGAGAATTGTTTTTGTTTTTAAGATGTGTTCGATTGTCTGAGAAACAGGTGTTAGGTATTGTCGTTTTTTAAAAGTGTGCCGTTCTTCTTAGGGGTGTAAGTTTTCTTTGTAGTTTTTGTTTTTAGAGAGGTTTAGAGCACACACGCTACTTAAGCTACTTTTAGCATCGGCGATCGGCGATTTTGCGGCTGTATCGGCTGTATCGATGCTGCATCGCGTTTTGGCGACTCTCTGCGTTCGGACGCGGTAGGTATCGGAATCGCGCGTTTTAGCGACTGCTCCGATGCTGCATCGCGTTTTGGCCACTCTCTGCGTTCGGACGTGGTATCGGAATCGCGCGTTTTAGCGACTGCTCCCATGCTGGCGCAAATGCCAAATCGCTGCGACCGGCATCCGAATGTGTGCGGAGTGTAGCGTTCAGCCGCTGTGTCGAGCTTCCGAAAAGCGACTGAATCGCCGCGTTTGGCGTTTTTAAGTGTGCGGTGTGGAATGCTTGGTCGCTGCATTTAGCTTCTAAAAAGCGGCTAAATCGCCGATCGCCGATGCTAAAAGTAGCGTGTGTGCTTTGGCTCTTAAAGTCTAAACCTCTCTAAAAAGTTGGGTGTCGCTTGTCGAAAATCACAGAACATACGTCAGGTATTTTCTATTGATTAGGTATTTACTATTGCATGCAGAGGCTTGTGGCTAAGTAGTAACAGCCGCACGGGTCGATCAATCAGGTTAAGCTACGCTTGCCGCGGTTGATCCGTGGATGGGTGACCATCTTCACATACCAAGACCCCTCCGTGCCTCGGAAAGGACGTTAAGCCGTTGCCGCGTTGGTCCCGACTGTCATTCGTGGATCTTTGACAGTCGTTACGAGTCGTCGGAAGCCCGAAAGTCTGACAACCAGTCCTTACCAAGGAGTATCGTATTACCCAGTAAATGGGATGTGGAGGACAGATAGGCAGTTGCTCCATGTAAAATACTGGTACTAAGCTGCATCAGCACCCTAATTGCGAAACACACTATCAATCGGAATCAGAATCATTTTGAAGCAAATTGCTAATCCATTGCTTCATAAGTTCGAAAAATTTGTCTGCTCGACCCGTAAATAACGCAATGAATGTTGTTGAACTGTCAAAATGAAACCGATTCCGATTGATAATGTGTTACGCAATTGCCCTGCCGGTTAGACTGGAAGCCGACCCCAACATAGTTGGGATAAGGTATTAACTATTCTGTGGATAAGGCAGGCAGATGATGATCTTTTACTGTATACAGTACCCATAGTTCGCCTGTTTTTAGAGTTCCGTACCTCAAAAGAAAAAAACGAAACCCTTACAAGATCTTTTCGTTGTCCGTCTGTCTGTCCGTCAGTCAAGACCCTTTCTTTCAGGAACGCGTGGAGTTATCAAGTTAAATACTCAGGGCTGCAATCCCTTGAAGCAGTGAAAAAATCAAACTTCTAAGTCTACGCAATCAAAAGATACAGGCGTATGTATATGTTCCGAAATCAAAACCTATAGGGTACTTCCCGTTGACCTAGAATCATGAAATTTGGCAAGAAGCAATGTCATGTAGCACAAGTAAAGGAAAAAATCCGAAACCCGTGAATTTGTAATTACATTACCTACTTACAAAAAAATAATTTTAAAACTATTTACATAAGTTCCTACAAATTTGTACGGAGCCCTCGGCCTGTGCCTCGGCCTTGGCCTTGGTGCGCGACTACGACTCGCACTTGACCGGTTTTTATTCGTAACCATCACGCCAAGGGTGCGAGTCTATTGTTATTGAGAATTCGTAATGGAAAAACCCAGCAACAGATTGCCCGTCCCGACCCGGGGAACGAATCCCCAAGTTTCATCAATGGCGCTTACGATTTTTAGACCAATGAAGCGCAACTTAATAAATAAAGGACTTATCTAATCAGTGACGTGACCAGGGGACGGGGCGAAAAAAAAGTTGGCTCTATCTAAACTGCACCCTAATTGCGTAACACACTATCAATCGGAATCTGAATCATTTTGAAGCAAATTGCTAAATCCATTGCTTCATAAGTTCGAAAAATTTACCAGCTCAACACGTAAATAACGCAATGAATGTTGTTGAACTGTCAAAATGAAACCGATTGATAATGTGTTACGCAATTGCCCCGCTGGTTAGGTTTTATTTTATCATGTAAAAAACATATATATTTACATAATTGTAAATGGTTTAGGGTGTAGGAGTACCGTAACAATATTTTGTAGAAGATGTCTAGGATATGGAATTTTGTCAAAAAAGGGAGTGCAGTTCCTTACTAATATTTCAGTGGAGTAAGATTCATAACTCGGTCGCATAACATTCACCCGATTGGTTGAAGTGGCTAAACACAAGAACTTACACAACACAACAGAAAGAATTTATTATATTTGTGTTCTGAAGGTGGAAAAAAAAATTTCCCAGGTCAGTTCGACGATTGCTAGTCAGGGGCCGAGGGGCCTCTGAGCTTGGGGGGCCCGGTGCACGGCACCGCCTAGCCCTCCGATAGCTACGCCACTGTACCACAGAATACTTAATAGTATTACACTGTACCTAATAATAACTAAAATATCTTTTAATATTCTATTGACATATTGTAATGTATAGAAAAACCGATAAAAGGTAAGGTTTTCCTTCAGTCCTTCACTATCATGGTGGGTGCTGTTTGTCGCCATTACTATTTGTATTTGCAGGACGTCATAAAAGTGGATGGAAGGTAGAAGATAAGGATTTATCGCGATTGCGACGCGACGAGCGGTGACCTCTGCCGGAGTTAATACGAGTAAACTCACATAGTAATAAAAACCTAGGAATGTATGTACAGACGCCAGCACATCAACCTACCTGAAACTGTCAGATTTTCCCAATCAACTTTGAACCTTAGGCTTTAGTAATAAAGTTGAAAATCTATCAAGGAAATTTGACAGATTGGGCTGTATGGTCG
Source organism: Amphipoea oculea (assembly GCA_945859645.1). NCBI lineage: Eukaryota > Metazoa > Arthropoda > Insecta > Lepidoptera > Noctuidae > Amphipoea > Amphipoea oculea. The sequence goes on along the minus strand of OX243883.1, from coordinate 2,313,371 downwards.
TTGTAGTAGGTTGATGTGCTGGCGTCTGTACCTAGCCTAACAAAACTAAAAGCTTTACTATACCTACTATCAAACTATAAATAAAAGTTCATTGATCAAAAAGTAACAAAAAGAAAGTGACATATTCGGTGAGCCACATAAGCGTCGCTGTGGGCTGTAAATCTAGCTTCATAGGCATTTAATTTTTTTTCTATATTTTTTTGCTGGTGAAAAGCTTCTAATGTCTTCAAGGAATATCATTTCTTATGTAACTAAATTATTATTAAAAAAAAAAATTGAATGGCTCCTAAGTACCTAATAAATCAAAATATCTTCAAAACCGATGTCTTTACTGTTATATCCCTAATTACAAATTATTTCTAACTAGCTACGCCCCGCGGTTTCACCCGCATAAAGTCTCGATCCCGTGGGAATATCGGGATAAAAAGTATCCTGTCTCCTTTCCCGGGACTCAAACTATATACCAAATTTCATCCAAATCGGTTCAGCGGTTTAGGCGTGAAAAGGTAACATGCAGACAGACAGACAGAGTTACTTTCGAATTTATAATGTTAGCACAGAATACTTAATAGTACATACTACGTTTTTGGTATAAGTATTTTATAACGTGACAAATGCAGCTTTTTTATAAAAAATATATAAGTAGGTAGGTACGTTATACAGGGAGTTACTTAAAGGGGATATCAATACAAACGGGTTGAAGAGTGTATCTGGTCTACAATCTCTGTACAAAATTTCAGCTCAGAAGCAGTAACTTTGAAAATACTTAATATTTTTTTATTTCGACACCACGGCGCTGCACTGGCGCGCGGCGGCGTGATGTGCGTGTACTAGGCGCACAGACACACTACAGATAATGACCCTCGTAGTGCGGTGACACGTTTATTATGATTTCAATTTAATAAACTTTTTTTTTTTTTTTTTTGTCAGCCTATATTGTGTCCCACTGCTGGGCAAAGGCCTCCCCTTTTTTCTTCCAAACCTCCCTGTCTTGTGCGATCTCTGGCCATGTTGGCCCTGCGAATGATATTAGATCGTCACGCCACCTTCTTCTTGGTCTACCTCGACGGCGATGTCCTGCCTCAGGCGTCCAGTGAGTGACGATCTTTGCCCATCTCTCCGGGTGCATTCGTGAGACGTGTCCGGCCCATTCCCACTTCAGCCTGGCTGTTTTTTCTCCAACATCCGCTACTTGAGTTATGGAGCGCAGCGTGGTGTTTCTAACTCGGTCTGTACGCTTAAAACCTAACATGCTGCGCTCCATTGCCCGTTGGCAAATCTTGAGTTTGGAATTTAATAAACTATCGAAATAAAAAAATATTAAGCATTTCCAAAGTTACTGCTTTTGAGCTGAAATTTTGTACAGAGATTCTAGACCAGATACACTCTTCAACCCGTTTGTATTGATATACCCTTTCTGTAACACTCTGAATATACAAAAATGGTTGAACTATTTGTAGGTACTGGATTATTCCGCTTTGCCCTACCGGCCGCCCCACTGGTGGGTCAAAGTGGAATAATCCTTTACTTACATCCGGACCGATGGGTGTATAAACTCGAAATTTTGCAGTGAGGTGTCTGTATTTTATAGAGAAACTAGCTGCGCCCCGCAGTTTTACCCGCATAAGTCTCGATCCCGTAGGAATATCGGGATAAAAAGTATCTACCCTATGTCCTTTCCCGGGACTCAAGCTATCTCTATACCAAATTTCATCAAAATTGGTCCAGCCGTTTGAGCGTGAAGAAGTAACAAACATATAAACACACACACACACACACTCACAAACTTTCGCCTTTATAATATTAGTGTGATAATTTAATTACCCATTCTAAGAACATTGAACTATCTTAATATCGACTAAGAACTCGTTTTTTTAACATTGTATTTTATGATCGCTAACCTATTAGGAATTATCTAATTACCCAATACAATTACCTTAATTTTGTTGACATAGGTTACTGTAATTAGTAGGTAATTATTAGTATTATGACATTAATAAGGGTAGTTAAGCTAAAATTATCCCACCAAAAACATTTTCATGTAAAATGTTGCCAAGACAAGACCACATATGGCTCGCACCATCGCACTGTCAAAAAGTTATCAAAGGGGCAATTCTCGTAATTTTAAGAACGTGCACAGTCTGGTCTCAGTCTCTATCTGTCAAAAATACCTCTAATTTCCCCAACATTTTGACAAGTTTTTGACATTTGTTTGTCGCCGAGATGCGACTGCGACTAGATTTTGAACGTTTTGAATTACGAGAATTGGTCTTCTGATCTCATCTAGAGCCAAGCTTCTAACTCTACGCGCCCTAACTCTATAAGCCTTAACTTCACAAACTCTACACCTTAGTCAAAATATGAGGCTTGGCCGTTTACTAACACCTTTGCCTACTGATGATGACGTAATTTGCTCACTACCAAATTATTAAACTTAAGAACTCTCCACTCTTAAGTCAAGTGACATAAACATTTCTTTCTCAACTTAATGACGCGTTCCTAGTAGGTACGTGAAGTTACACTTCTAAGTGCACTCGTGGGACCTTGTGGCACTTCACGTACTTACGTGAATGTTTCATTAATAAAATCGAATAACGAAAGTTATTTATGGACAAAATCTGAAGTCACATTCCCGTATTGAAAAAACGTTCAAAATCTACTTGATCCCAATCTCATCTCAGCGACAATAATGTCATTATAAACTTGGCATCATTTTAGGTAAAATCTATGTATATAAATAAAAATGAATCGCTGAAATGTATCTATGTACGCGCATAACTTCCGAACGACTGCATTAAATTGGATTGAATTGAATTTTTCAAACCTATGAAGCAATGGTTTAGCAATATCCTTCCAACTCTCGGATTGTAATTGAAAGTGCGCTATGCAATTAGGGCGCTGGTGTCCTTTCGATGTCAAATAAAACCCATTAAGAGCCCATACTACCTCAGCTAAAATTCACTCTTTATCTCGCTCATACGATAGGTACTGCTCGCTGACTGAGTGAGAGCGAGACAGAGTGCGGTGCTGGGCGGCAGGCAGCGCCAATAGTTTAGGTATTTGCTTTTTACAGTAAAAATAATGGTAATTATAAAAAAGTAAATAACATAAGACCTGCTTTAAAGTAAGTTCAGTTAGTATGCAAAGTTTCATGATCTAATTTGAAGTATTTTTTTAATACCAGCGGCAGCGGTTTATTGTTCGGGTTAGAGGTAACTTTGGATTTATTTTCTATCGAGAAAATTTTATGGAATCGTGTTTTCGTCTAACATAAGACTTAGCATTAATCCTCAACTTTACCATATATTTATTTCAAAATTAATGGTGCAGTATTTTCGACATAACGGAGGATCACGCTAAGCCATTTGAGGTAGTATAGGCTCTTAAGTAACCTATTTTCTACCTGTAACTGTTGTAAGAATCGGCTCACGGATTAGGTCAAGTGTATTGGCACAACTACTAATCATTTTCCACTCCAAATTCGGCTTCCTTCCCAATAATCAGTATAAATACTCAAGTAAGAAAGTACCTACCTTTAACTTATTACTTACCCATCAATGTATCACAGTGCGCCGCTCACATGCGCTGGCGCATGCTGCCCGTGCGCACCGCAGCTGCCGAGCCAGCTGTCGCCCAACCTGTCGCTACTCGCTGATGATGCCACGTTTGATTTTACAGTAATACTTATTTATACAGGCGTCATCATTAGCCATTGGAATTGTAGACGTATATTCTGCCCGCGACTTTGTCCGCGTGAGATTTCTTGTTCCCCCGATCAACAGCGTCACATCGCATCGCCTGCCCGCGCTATTACTTCGTCGTTTTCTGCCTTTTTTCATTTCGCTGGGCTCCTAATGGTCTTAGTAAGATGTATAGCCTATAGTCTTCCTCAAATCCGACTGGTAGTGCGTTCAAACAAACAAACACACTTTGTTTGTTTCTCTTCAGCTTTATAGAAGATAGACTATTATCTCCTTTATTTCACTAAATACATATAAATTATTAGCAGCGCCCCGCGGTTTACCCGCATAAGTTTCGATCCCGTGGGAATATTGGGATAAGAACTATCATACGTCCTTTCCCGGGACTCAAACTATCGCTATACCAAATTTCATCTAAATCGGTTCAGCGATTTAGGCGTGAAAAGGTAACATACAGACAGACAGACAGAGTTACTTTCGAATTTATAATATTAGTATGGATAGTATAGTATAAGTATGGATGGATGATTAAATTTAAGTGACGTTTAAACGTCAAAATTTGATAATAATTGTATAACTTGAAATAGGGTAAATAAAGGGTAGGGATTAGAGATGTGCAGCAATGCACTGCGCACTTTTACTTTAGGTAGAGCCCTATACTAGACCTATTTAAATAAAGGGGAAGAACTCAAAATACATATCATTTATTTGAATTTCAGTCATGAAGTACCTATTGTTTGGTTCTACTCTGTATGAGTCTATGAGATGAGGCTTTTGCTCTGCATGAAGAAAATAACATGAATATAGGTAGGTACAGACGCCAGCACATCAAGCTACCCGAAACTGTCAAATTTTCCCAATCAACTTTGAACCTTATGCTTTAGCGGTAAAGTTGAAAATCTATTAAAGAAATTTGACAGATTGTAGTAGCTTGATGTGCTGGCGTCTGTACTTTTCAAATCTACAAGTGTCCGAAAAGTCAGAGCTGCATCCTAATTGCGTAACACACTTTCAATTTACAATCTGAATCATATTTTTCTTCACTAGCTGCGCTCCGCTGTTTTACCCGCGTAAATGTCGATCCCGTGGGAATATCGGGAAAAAGTAGCCTATATGTTAATCCAGGGTGTCAGTATATTATACTGTGGTGTCAGCTATCTCCATACAAAATTTTATCAAAATTGGTGCAGCCGTTTGAGCGTGAACAAGTAACAAACACATACGTACAGTACACTCACAAACTTTCGCCTTTATAATATTAATTTGATATTAGTGTGATTATTGCTTCATGTTCGAAAAATTTGTCTGCTCACCAACGTAAATAACGCAATGAATGTTGTTGAACTGTCACAATGAAACCGATTGCTACTGATAGTGTGTTACGCAATTACCCCGCGTCATAGTAAACCCCCCACTATCCTCATTTATTACTCAATTTTACGTTATTACATATATGTAGAGATAAACCATTCTAAAAAAAACCGGTCAAGTGCGAGTCGGACTCGCGCTCCGAGGGTTCCGTATGTAGCTAAAAATTTACGGTTTTTGCAATTTTTCCTTTATCTGTGCTATAAGACGTTGCTTCGCACCAAATTTCAAGATTCTGAGTTCACGGGAAGTATCCTGTAGGTTTTGATTCCTTTGCGAGTGTCGAAAATTTGCGGAAATTTGCGGCATAAACGGCTGTATCTTTTGATTGCGTTGGCTTAGAAGTTTGATTTTTTCACAGCTTCAAGGGACAGTAGATTTGAGTATTTGATATAAATTCCAGCTTGATACCTCCACGCGTTACTGAGAAAAAGGGTCTTGACAGACAGACAGACGAACGGACAAACAACAAAGTGATCCTATAAGGGTTCCGTTTTTTTCCTTTCGAGGTACGGAACCCTAATGAACGCCCCTCCACTAAAATTTCTATACAAACATTTGAAATGTGTATGCAACCAGCAGTGGAGTGGCGTTCATTTTTAAAATGGTTTATCTCTACCACTGTTTGTCTCTCTCTGTATCATCCTAGGGTTGACTGATAGAAAAAAGCCATAGCATTTAGTCCGCCTCTGTACATTTGTGTGCTTAAAGCCTGGTGTACACGGGGAGAGTAAACGGTATAGTATCACGGTAGAGTACTATACTATGCTACTAACTATACCAATGTAGACGGCATTGGCAGAGTAGAGTACCTACTAAACCTAACACAACATAACTAAAAACTCAATACAAACTAACATACAACTAAAGAAAAAAACAATGTCTCATAACCTGATAAATAGATATAAAAACAAACTTGAAGTCATTAGCGCACGCACTAATTACGGTAGAAAGACAATATTATTTGAAGAAGTTCATCTGTTCAATGAATTACCGGACGATATTAAAGAGTGCGATAACGTGAATACATTTAAAAATAAGCTTAAGAAACATGTATGTACAGACGCCAGCACATCAAGCTACTCGAAACTGTCAAATTTTCCCAATCAACTTTGAACCTTATGGTTTAGCAATAAAGTTGAAAATCTATTAAAGAAATTTGACAGATTGTAGTAGGTTGATGTGCTGGCGTCTGTACATTATAACTTCAAATACTCTGGAGAAAATTGTATTGTACTGTATTATCATACCTACTTTTTACTTTGTATCTTATTATAAGCGGACTGTATGTTCTTTGAGAAATAAATTTCTTTAAACCGAAAACTTGAAAGAGTAGGTACAGTGACTAGCTCTTGCCTTCCCCCACCACCACCATTCTCAAACATTTCCAGCGTCATTCAATAGTTAATTTATATTCTTTTACGTCCTCTTCAGCCAACTTCAACATCCCCGACGACGCCACTACTCTCCTCCAGGAGAGTAGTAAGGCCACCAGTACTCTCAGAAAGTACAAGTCCCGACATCCGTCCTTCCGTCCTCGCCGTCGAGGCCCGTCGCAACGCCCCGTTCCATGTCCGCCCCGACCCTCGCTCGAGCCAGCCCGCGCCGCTGAGCCTATAGTCTTAAATTCTCCCAGCGACGCCCTAAGCCGAGGTCCAAACCCCACAGGGAGTGCCCGTAGCGTGTAGTCGCTTAGTTTTTTTATTTTTTTAAAGCCCTGGCTGGAGGCCTTATCTTTTGAGGCATCCACGGGCAAGCCCGGTTAAGCAGACAACCGCATAGGTTGAACTGCGTGAACCCATTCCCGAAAAAAAAAATCAGCCAACTCTTTCAAAAGCAGTGCTGAAGACCCTCGGGTATCTCTTCTTAAGATCCAATGCCTTGTCCGTATTCTCTTATCCCTATTTTGTTCTTCTTCGAGACCCTCTGCCACCTCCGTCAATGAGCAGTTAAGTTTAATAAAGCGTACCGTCAAACGGGGTGAATAGGGATGCACGGGTGAATCGGGACAAAACTTTAAAAGGGATTTTAACATTAGTTTGTGGCCAAAAAGGACCCTAATGTGTTTACTGTAATTTAATTAACGATTACGTGCCCTTATTGACAACAAACTGTATTATTTCAACGTTAAAATCCATTTTAAAGTTTCGTCCCGATTCACCCCTGCATCCCTATTCACCCCGTTTGTAGGTATCTCACAATTACTACACGAGTCCCGTTCATGGCGTTCTCTTTTTTCCCAGCCGATATTTTGACCGACGTACGTGGCGTTCTAAGAAACACTAATTACTCTACTAATAAAATATAAATTTACGTGTAGACAATTACTCTACTGAAACTGGTAGAGCACTTGGAATTGGTAGAGTATTAGGCTAGTGGACTCTAGCGTTAACTCTACCCGTGTGCACCAAGCTTAAAGTATTAAACAAATACATAAAAACCAACATTTTGCCAGAATTGTATAAGTGCCGTACAATAGGGAGCGTGTTTAGAAAATTTCGTAATGGAGAAACCCGGTAACGTTTTGTGCGACCCGTGAATCGAACCCAAGGACCCCTCCGCTCAGCAGGTAACGCTTGCTAGAGAGCAATGAATGTTGGCTGTGCCATAATATTGAAATGTTGTTCATGTAGAATATAATATAATACTATTATTCCGCTTATTTATTTACCTACCTGTTAAATACCTACATTTTTTTAAATTAAAAAAAAACATTTAAAATAATCACACTATCACACTAATATTATAAAGGCGAAAGTTTGTGAGTGTGTGAGTGTGTGTGTTTATATGTTTGTTAGGTACTTCTTCACGCCTAAACCACTGAACCGATTTAGATGAATTTTGGTATAGAGATAGTTTGAGTCCCGGAAAAGGACATAGGATAGTTTTTATCCCGATAGGTATTCCCTCGGGAACGACATTTACGCGGGTAAAACCGCGGGGCGCAGCTAGTAAAAAATATTTATAAAAAAAAAAATTGTTTATTGGGTCTCAAACAGTTACATTTGTATAAACATCCGAATTGAGAACATCCTCCTTTTTGAAGTCGGTTAAAAAAAAACTTTTTTACAAAAAAAACAACCGACTTCAAAAAAAAAACACTACAAAGTGAAAAATAACTTTAATTTCGGAAGTCGGTGTCTTTGGTTCCGCATTTTCGTTTTTTGACACCGACTTCCGAAATTAAAGTTATTTTTCACTTTGTAGTGTTTTTTTTTGAAGTCGGTTGTTTTTTTTGTAAAAAAGTTTTTATTTTTCACTTTTTAGTTGTACCTACCCCAGATAAATTCAATTAACACTAGTGCATTGAAGAATTGAAGACACAACTCGAAGAATCATCAAAATTCGCATAGAAATGCCGGAGATGCAGTACATTTATGCATATAACTTCGTACATAAGAATAATTACCTAATGTATTATATACTAAAACCTTCCTGAAAGTATGTAGATCACACTAATGAAAGAATTATCAAAATCGGTTCAGTAGTTTTTGAGATAATCGCGGACATACAAACATACATACATACATACGGGTCGAATACAGAACCTCCTTTTTTAAAGTCGGTTAAAAATAGTAGTCCGCTGTTATCGGGAGCAGGGTCCAAGCTACCGGTAGTTGGCCCCAGAGACAGGACCTTCCTCACGATGCGGGCCGTGTCAAGGAGTACTGCCTTCTGAATCAGGCCCTTTATCCAACCGCCTAACGAGAGCCTCGATAGATGTTGATCGAGGGTTTTGGCCATCAGTCAGGCTATTGCCCGATACGACAATTGGCACAATGACAGCCGAGCTCACATTCCACATGTCAACAACCTCGTGTGAAATCGTGTGCTAGGTCAAGATATTTAATTTGTTTATTAACCGACTTCAAAAAAGGAGGTTCTGTATTCGACCCGTATGTACGAGTATGTACTTATGTATGTTTGTATGTCCGCGATTTTCTCAAAAACTAATGAACCAATTTTGATAATTCTTTCATTAATGTGATCTACATACTTCCAGGAAGATTTTAGTATATATAAAACATAAGTAATTATTCATATGTACGAAGTTATATGAATAACTGCATCTCCGGCATTTCTATGTGAGTTTTGTTTAGTCGATGTCTTTAATTCTTCTATGCACTAGTGTTAATTGAATTTGTGTGGGGTAGGTAGTACAACTAAAAAGTGAAAAATAAAAACTTTTTTACAAAAAAAACAACCGACTTCAAAAAAAAACACTACAAAGTGATAAATAACTTTAATTTCGGAAGTCGGTGTCAAAAAAAACGAAAATGCGTAACCAACGACACCGACTTCCGAAGTTAAAGTTATTTATCACTTTCTAGTGTTTTTTTAAGTCGGTTGTGTAGGTTTATTATTGACTTTCAATTTATACGGTTAAATATAACTAGCGAAATGTGGGTTTGTACTATAGGTAGGTACTCTGCATAGCCCTTTGTAAAACACATACCTACCCCTTACTAATAAACGTATTACCTATGATGAATAGTTACACACCGATTTCTCTCTTTCAGTCGTCAGTAATTTGACTTTCGAAAGAAGAAGACAAAGCGTCGACAGACGGACGATAGCGTCTAAAATTAATTAATTAATTGTAAATAATAACATTTAAAATTAATTAATAATGGCAATATATACTTGTACATATTATTATCTTAAGATTGTTAGCTTTTTAACTTATACTTCAAATAATAACTCTTTTCCTTTAAAATTTTTACTCTCAATTTATAACGTCATTACACAATTTATATTATATAAAAGCTTGTCGCGAGATTTAAGCTCTCTAACTCGACTTACTTTGAACTTTTAATTTACTAGTCTACACAGGTAAATCTCGCGACAAGCTTTTATATAATATAAATTTTATTGTGTAATGACGTTATAAGTTGATAGTAAAAATTTTAAAGGAAAAGATTACTCACATCGTGCAGCACTGAGGCTGATCTTATTATTTAATTAATTTTAAAAGTTATTATTTACAATTAAATTTTGTAAAGTAATTGGAAAGTTAATAGGTTTAATGTAGTTTAAATCTTATTTTTATCTTTTTAGGGCGTAAATAAAAGCTTTTTTTTTTAAGTTTTTTTTTATTCTAGGACATGCTTTTTTCACATGAACTTTTCCTTCACTGTTTTGAGAGCCCGCGTGTTGATGAAATAATTTACACGCAGTAAAGTGCCTGCCTAGGTTTGAACCTACGACTTTCAACGCGTAAGTCGCGGCCGTTTCCACTGGGCTACCACTGCTTTAGAACATGATTGCAAACCAGCGTGGTACTTAATTGAAATTGTTTTCATTTTGACAGTTCAACAACATTCATTGCGTTATTTACGTTGCTGAGCAGACAAATTTTTCGAACATATGAAGCAATGGATTAGCAATAGTCTTCAAAATTATTCAGATTTTGATTGATTGTGAGTTACGCAATTAGGGTGCAGATTGCATATAAGTAAGTATTTAATAAAACATTAATTTATTAAGTAAATAATTAAAACTAACTAATCACCTCGTGGCTCGTGGCAGTCGTGGCTATTGAGTTGAATAACCTCATGGCTAAATAATAACAGCGGCACAGGTCGATCGATCAAGTTAAGCTATGGTTCTCGCGGTTGGTCTGTGGATGGGTGACCATCTTTACATACCGAGACCCGTAGGCTCCGTGCCTCGGCGTTGGTCCCGGCTGTCATTCGTGGGTCTTTGACAGTCGTTACAAGCCCGATCGTATACCCAGTAACTGGGTTGTGGAGCTCCATGTAAAATACTGGTATTCAGCTGCATCCGGTTAGACTGGAAGCCGACCCCAACATAGTTGTGAAAAGGCTAGACAGATGATGATTTAAGCTTGGCAGAAAAAGGCCATCGGAGCAATTATATGATGCAGTTTTTAAAGTCAATCATTATTTATGGTGATCTTTCGATATTCCAATTACGTTTAGAATCTAATGCATAAAAATGCAGTTAAGTATTATAATAAATGCATTTTTGTTTAATGACTTCCTAAAAAGCTTTTAATAAAAATCAATCAATTTTTATTAAGAAAGTGGTGTTTTTTGGTAATATTAAAATGATCGAAAGAATTCGTATTACTTTCTTCCGCTTCTTTTAATTCAATTAAGTGTCTGCAAAATGTAGACCGGTTATACAGGGTCAAATTAAATTAGCTAGCCAAACGTAATTGATATCTTATAACGATAAAATAACAAAGATTTGATGTTATTTTTTGGGAATCAATGACCTCTGGCATTGTTGTTACTTGAAGTATTAGTAGAAAAAAACCGAGTATGCTTATGAGCACACGACTGAAGTGAAACTTCAAACGTATTTGGCTATGACTGGAAGAGGGAAAGAAAATACTGCTTTCTCTTGCTTATATCCCCCACTCAACTCCCGTTCGCCTAGCCCGATCACACTTTTCGTAACGCTTACGTCACGCGTTCGCCAGCTTACTCCCCAAGTCAAGCGTGCGTAAAGAAGTTTCACTTCAAAAATCTGTTTTCTTTAGTATCGTGTTTAGATACCATCCATCACGTCCGTGAAGTTTACACAAACGAACTGATTTTTTCAAGTGATAATCACTATTAAAAGATCATAAAACAATTTTTTTTGTTTTTATGTCTTGTTTAGCATCATGTCTTTGTAGTTTCGCTACCTAATTTAATTTGAACTTGTATTTTTTGAAAATTTTATTCACAATCTCCAATAAATTTTTTATTACATAGTGGTTTTTAGATTTGGTAAAAATCAAGGAGTTTGATTGGTTTCATAACTTTAAAAGCTAACAGTCGAATTAGTTTATGCCATGGTTTTTGTTCAGAGTTCTCATCTTAGTTTGTGGACTTGTGGTCATTGTTCAAGGAATTCCATTACTAGCATGTTTGGCAGTACGTCTACTTTAATACAACCTAGTTTACCAAGTTTTATGTTTTTTTTTTTTACCAAACTTAGGGCTGTTTTTTCAGTCATCAGATATTATGTTGTCTGAAGAATACGCGGCGCGGCGGGCGGTTTGCCATATTTTTATAGATAGTACAGACACCAGCACATCAACCTACTACAATCTGTCAAATTTCTTTAATAGAATTTCAACTTTATCACCAAACCATAAGATTCAAAGTTGATTGGGGAAATGTGACAGTTACGGGTAGGTTGATGTGCTGGCTTCTGTACAAGAGCTGTAAAACCGCCATTTTTATCCTAAAATAAAAAAAAAATTACTGACGATTGAAAAATCGACCCTTAGCCATTAGATTAGCATTAACGGTAAACTGTATGATGTGTATGGTGGTCGTTACACAAAGGTTCATAGCCTTCCTTCAAACAAAAAAAAATAAATAAAAAAAAATCTAATAAATCATTTATTACTTTGTCATTATTATCCTAAACTTTATTTTTTATTCGTTGCCGAACGGGCCCGCTCAACTCATCTCACAGTACCTAATATGAGAATGTGTGAACTATTCATAACCCTGCATTGACAGGGTTAAAAACTATGACCTAATCATAACTTTTTCACTTTATCCCAGTACATGCTAATTCCATGCTTTATCAAATACCATAGCGTTTGGAATTTTTTCCTCATTTCCCAGTAGTTGTGTTGACTGCCAGTGGTATAACGCACGTGGGCTGGCCGGGTAACGGTTGGCCCGAATGCGACCGGTCTGAGCCGACCCGCGCCGAAGTACAGGCGAGCTTCGTTCGGATAACTTCGTGGTATGAAGTCGCGGAGTCGGAAGAATAAGTATTCTGATTTTGAATGTAGAGATATTTTATTGGCGATAATTGTTTTTGGAAGCATGTTAGGAATAATTCAGATTTGAAAAGAAGAATTCGACCTTTTCAATGTAGACCTTATTTCACCTTAGTATTTTTTTTTCCCTAAACAATTTCATAGTACTGATCTCATCTAAAACATCCCATAGATAATTGTATAAGTCAATGCATATATTGTGTTTCACGAGGAAATCAGGGAATGGCGGTCCGAAAAGGCTCGTTCCTACTTTATACGAATAAGTGTCTAAACACACTATGCCTAAGTTACGCGACCGAAGTTCGGCATGATTACGCCTGCAATGCTATTTGAATTACTGACGACACATTATGCCGAAATTACGTTGCGTTATAGCGTACAGCCGGATTTCGGTCGGGCGTAAGTTCAGCGGCAATTCGGCGGCAACGTATTCTGTAGAGCACACATTATACGCGACCGAAGTTCGGTTCGATTGCCAAAGAAGATCCGGGGCGGGGAGCAGCGGGACGCAGGCAAACCCCGCGCCCCGCGTGTCCGCCCGTTGTACACACAAAGTTACGCAACGGAATTTCTGTCGCGTAAGTTCGGCACTTATGGTGTGTCATATCAGCCGAATAAGGGAAGGTTCATATCTGACGGAACATGCGTCGCGTATTATCGGTCGCGTAACGCCAGAACAGACAAATGTATAGAAAAACACTTGACCGTTCACACTCAACCGACGATGCGTTAGGCCTCATTTACGGAGACGCGGGGCGTCGCGCGTTGCGTTGAGCGGCGCGGCCCGCACTGAATTCAAATATATGGCGTTGTATGAGTGCGTTTACGGAGAAGCGATTTTAGACGCGTTTGTTTGAATTAGGGCGTTTTTTGCGGCCGAGCCCGCGGATGGCACCGACGCGTCCCACGCGGCGTTTATCGCGGCGGCGCACGCAGCGGCAATTCTCGATGAAGCTATGTCCGAGGCGGAATCTTCTGTCAGTCTTATTTAGAAATCGCGCAACACAGACGTAGTCACCGTCGCAATGGAGTATGATATGATCGACTTTTTTTTTCGTCGTTGTTTTTCGTCTTTTTTTTAACCGACTTTAATTAACCGACTTTAAAAAAGGAGGTTCTGTATTCGACCCGTATGTATGTATGTATGTTTGTATGTCCGCGATTATCTCAAAAACTACTAAACCGATTTTGATAATTCTTTCATTAGTGTGATCTACATACTTTCAGGAAGGTTTTAGTATATAATACATTAGGTAGTTATTCTTATGTACGAAGTTATATGCATAAATGTACTGCATCTCCGACATTTCTATGCGAATTTTGATGATTCTTAGAGTCGTGTCTTCAATTCTTCAATGCACTAGTGTTAATAGAATTTGTGTGGGGTAGGTACAACTAAAAAGTGAATAATAAAAACTTTTTTACAAAAAAAAAAAACAACCGACTTCAAAAAAAAAACACTACAAAGCGAAAAATAACTTTAATTTCGGAAGTCGGTGTCAAAAAACGAAAAAGCGGAACCAACGACACCGACTTCCGAAATTAAAGTTATTTTTCGCTTTGTAGTGTTTTTTTTTGAAGTCGGTTGTTGTTTTGTAAAAAAGTTTTTTATCGAAGCGAGCGTGCGCCGCCGCGATGCCCGCCGCGTGCTTAGCTACACGCTAGAGGATTCGCCGCGGGCGCCGCGGCGGGCACCGCCACGCTTCCCGTCTCGCTTCTCTATGAACATGGTCGTATATTGCTATAAGTTTGTGTTTATGCGTGCGATGATGCGTGCCGCTTCACGCGCCGCCCCACCGTAAACAGAAAAAACGTCCGACGCCCCGCGAGACGCCACGCCACACGCGACGCGAGACGCCCCGCGTCTCCGTAAATGAGGCCTTAGTGCGTCGAGTGTGAACGGTCAAGTGTTTTTCTATACATTTGTCTGTTCTGGCGTTACGCGACCGATAATACGCGACGCATGTTCCGTCAGATATGAACCTTCCCTAAGTCGGAACGTAAAATCAGCCGCGGAACATCGGCGGCGTACCTTCGGCACAGTGTGTTTGGATTTGGACACTAAAGGACGAAGTAGTCGACATAATTATACTTAATTTTTTTTAGCCTCTACCTATTGTGTCAACTTGTGTCGCACAGCTGGGCAAAGGCCTCCTCTTTTTTCTTAGAAACTTCCCTGTCTTGTGCGAACTCTGGCCATGTTGGCCCTTCAAACGATGTCCTCCCTCAAGCGTCCAGTGAGTGACAATCTTTGCCCATCTCTTTCTCTTTTACATGTAGTGGGAAAAATTACTCTAGGTAGTTATAAGTACCTACCTACAAAAACACCAAACTGACTTATACTATACATGATGAAATTTAGTTCATGGGCATCCTTTTAAGAGGTCTTTGTATTCATCATTATGAACAACTTTTACTATGGGACTAAACTTAAAATCGCAAAAAAAAAATCAGCCGTTCCTTGCATTTATGTTCACATAACTCGTCACAATGTAGGGAAGAGCTGATTTTTGTCGCGATTTCAGGTTTGGTCCCATAGTAAAAGTTGTTCATAATGATGATTACAATGACCCCTTAAAAGGATGCCCATGAATTCAATTTCATCTCGTAGACAGGGCAATTCTCTTTGAGACAGGGCAACCTGAACCTTTCCTTTTATTCAAAGTCGGTTAAAACGGATATCAGCTGTCGATCGGCGAGCGTGCAGCGATACAAGAGTTATGAAGGAAATGACTTATTTAATAGCTTGTAATGTGGGACAAGCCAAGCTGTTGTTTGACTTTAATTATTAGGTACAGCTTAAGGTTTTACTGTACGTCGTAACGTACTTGTATAATTATGACGATTAGTTTATTTTATTACTAGCTTCTGCCCGCGACTTCGTCCGCGTGAAATTTCTTATTCCTACTATAACCTACCTCATCGCATCGCATCGCCTGCCCTTGGTATTACTTAGTTTTCGCTTAGGGTCAGTTCACACCGCGACGCGACGCGACGCGCAGTTTCAAGATAGCAATACAATTATAGTCCGTATGATCTACTACACAAAAAGGTACACAATTCAGTGAGGTGGGCCGCGCGGCGTAGCTCGACGTAGTAGACACCACCTCACTGAATTGTGTACCTTTTTGTGTAGTAGATACGGTCTATAATTGTATTGCTGTCTTAAAACCTGCGCGTCTCCTCGCGTCGCGGTGTGAACTGACCCTTAGGGTTCTTTCTTAGTTTTTTTCTTTTTACTTAGCTCCTAATAAGTAGTCCTAGCGTAATGTTAAATAGCCTAAAGACTTCCTTAAGAATTGACAACATTTCATATTTTTAACCTGCATGTATTATTACGTTATATAAAAGTAAATTCAAATCTAGGGCACCCATATTTTTTCGTTTTTCGAAATTATGTACTTTTCATTCATAATTTTAACTTTGAAATTCGGTGTATTCTAAAAAGACGTAAGTGCCAGATGACGTCAGGCTTACGGTAGAATGGCGATATTACCTTTGCTTTATTGTGACCCGTCAAAAAAACTGTTAGATGTCACTTGTCTCAGTCGTTGTTTTGGTTCCTTCATTGGCGTATATTTTTAATTGGGATCCATTTTATTGCCGCAATATCAATCAAAAATTGATAATATTAACAGTAAGCAGCGTGTCGAGTTGATAGGAAAAAATATTGTTGAATTCAATTCAGTTTTTAGTTGTTTTCTAGTTACACTTCTTAGGTGACATTGACATGTCTTGTTTGATGTAATGTTTTCAATCAAAGACATTGGAATGCGCAAAGGTAACTACCTCATTCCGCCGTGTATTGACGTCATCATATGTTTTTTGAATTTTATTTTTTTCCTCAGAAATTTAGTAAAAAAAAAAAAATATATATATATTTGAACTCAGGATACGAAAATAAAGAAATAGTATTTTTGTTTTAAGGTCGTGTCAGGTTTGAAATGTTGTCAATTAGGCTATCTTTATTCGAATACGACTGGTAGTTCCGGAGATTAGAGCTTTCAAACAAACAAAAAACAAGCATTCTCTTCTTCTTCTTCTCTTTATCATTTTACTAGCTTCTGCCTGCGACTTCGTCCGCGTTTTTTAACATAAAACTTATATCCTATGGCAATAGGCAATAGCGCAGTGAATAATCGAACTAGAATTTCTATAGATTATAAACATACTTAGTATTAACATGTGGCTAAGTAATAACAGCCGCACGGGTCGATCGATCAAGATAAGCTACGCTTGCCGCGGTTGTTCCGTGGATGGGTGACCATCTTCAGATACCAAGACCCCTCCGTGCCTCGGAGAGCACGTTAAGCCGTTGATCCCAGCTGTCATTCATAGATCTTTGACAGTCGTTACGTACGGGTAGTCAGTAGCCCGAAAGTCTGACAACCAGTCTTACCAAGGGGTATCGTATTACCCAGTAACTGGATTGTGGAGGTCAGATAGGCAGTCGCTCCATGTAAAATACTGGTATTCAACTGCATCTGGTTAGACTGCAAGCTGACTCCAACATAGTTGGGAAAAGGCTAGGCAGATGATGACTTAGTATTAACAAACAATGTTACTCCTTGATAATATTAGTTTAGATTTCTTCCCTCTCTGAAAATCCTGAAATATAAGGGATATACATACAGGGTGGTCCAAAAGTCGTGGATCAAACGAAGTAGGGGGATACAGGAGGTCATTTCCAACGCTTTTAAAGTGAGAAATATCTTTTGGTAACGTTACAAAATTTTTGGAAAAAAATAAATTGCTCTTGAAATTTGATACTCAGAGCCCTAATAGAACTTTGTAGTGCTGATACATTATCTAGTAATAATACAACACCGTTTGTTTTATTTTTTTATATCACACTAGCTGCGCCCCGCGGTTTCACCCGCATAAGTGTCGATCCCGTGGGAATATCGGGATAAAAACTATCCTATGTCCTTTCTCAAGTTCCAATTACTATGTCTGTACCAAATTTCACACAAATCGGTTCAGTAGTTTAGGCGTGAAGAAAAGACAGACAGACAGAGTTACTTTCGCATTTATAATATTAGTTTGGATTTTTTTTAAATTCGTCTAATTGTAAAAGAACTCGGTATACACAAATATTCATAACTTTTAGGGCAATTGAATTATGACCATGCTGTAGAAAGATTTTTTGTTGGAAATGACCTCCTTCATCTCCCTATTTTGTTTGATCCACGACTTTTGGACCACCCTGTATAACAGCTCAATCTCACCCACATTGGACATAAATAAAGCCATTATAATTCTTGATAAAAAATCAAACTTGTAATGTAAATAACTTAGCTATCTTTATGAAAGAATCGCTCAGTTCCAAGGAATGTAACTGTCCACCCCGTTAGAGTTAGAAGGCGTGAAGATATTAAAGTAAATAAGTCAAAGTCCACTTAGCTAATATTAACTTAGGCATGTGAAAATTAATGAGACTGAAATCATCAATTTTCAATTTAATTTAGAGTGGAATAAGATTGGTTTTCAAATTCCCAAAATAAGAACTCCTTAATAATTTTTTTTACAGCATTGTTTTGCAATTAAAATAGAGAACCTAATTATTAAAATATGAAGATTGCCAAAGAAAACTTCCAAGCTTTCGTTTTCATTGCCTGCAGGCAAAGAAAACCTGGAAAAGCATATTTAATTATCTCTCTCTATGGTGGCCAAGTGGTAACGGCCGCGATTTACGAGAACCCAGACATGTGCTTTACTTTAAGTAAGCATGTAAATTATTTCATCACCACCACTGCTCTCAAAACGCTGAAGGAAAACATCGTGAGGAAAGCGGCATGTCCTAGAACCAAAAAACTCGAAGACATGTGACATCCACCAACCCGCACTGGGCCCGCGTGGTGGATTACAGCCCACTCCCACTCACCGTGAGGAGGTCAGGTCTCTGTCAGGGTCACGGGTTGTTCGATAGAGTTCAACTGAAGAAACACGGGTGGGTTTTAGCACAGTATATTAATTATACTGTGGTTTTAGTCAGTAAAAGTCTGACATGCCCTCCCGCTCCGCCCGGGCCGGAGCGGGAGAAGTTACTTGATATTTTCCCACTGAAAAAAAAGGAGGCCTGGGTCCCAGCAGTGGGAACATTATAGGCTGATTGTGCTAGGTACTTATATCATGTACAGACGGCGGCGCACATCAAGCTACTACAATCTGTCCAATTTCTTTAATAGATTTTCAACTTTATCGCTAAATTATAAGATTCAAAGTTGATTGGGAAAATTTGATAGTTTCGGGTAGTTTGATGTGGTTTTTTTTTTTTTTTTTCTCGCGGTGGAAATCCCGATGGACTTCCTCAATCGTGGGGGTGACAGAGGGGCATGCCGGACTCTTACCGGCTAAAAGCACCGCGGTGTTCCACATCTACCTATGGCCGGGGTCCGGGATTCGCATAAGCATTCACCGCTCCAAGCTAGATGTGCTCTTGAAAATTACCTTTTGACACTTTCTCCATATAATATAGGTAATACTTTCATTTTTAAATCGAACCCATCGACCTTTGTCCCTTCTCACTTAACAAGTACCTCTTAACCCGCAAACCGCTGATTACCGATTAGTTAATAAGTCACTTTGTTCCATTTCAGTTGGACTCCGGTGTTGAATGGATTCTGTGTACTCGTGACTTCGTGAGGTCAAATATCACGAAGTTTGATGACAGCCGACAGCGGCTTTGAGCAGGTATGGTGCAGAAGGTCGAGTCTGTGTAGTCCGTAAGAACTAAAGCCTTTCACGCAAACTTGTCTTAGATTCGTCCGTGAGTGTGGGCTAGCTACTTATTATATTTTGAAATGTCTTTCGCGCAAGAATTTTTTCGAGGAATTGGTATTTCCAAAGACCTCAATTTACCTTCGACGCGTCCAAACTGTGAATAGTTGCAGTTGCGTCTGACGTTGACGCGTGCCGCTCGTGTGTAGGTATGCACACTCAGTAGGTAGCAATAACTTTCATTTTGATAGTTCAACAACATTCATTGCGTTATTTACGTTGTTGAGCAGACAAATTTTTCGAATATATGAAGCAATAGCAATATCCTTCAAAATGAGCAGATTGAGATTGATAATATTGGTTAGCCTTCGAGCTGGTAATGCTTGGTATTCTTAGAATGTAGTTCAAAACTATTGGACTTCAGTTTTCAGTTGCAGATGTTGAAGCCCCCGGATTAAAAATACAGGAAAACAAACATGGTTTCTCCAACTGAGTACTCTGAAAGGCGCTACGGTCTCAGAAAGGCCAATAAATATAAAAATTTGCTGACAGATTGCCGTTCTAACTGCTATGATTGACTTTGGCTATCTCAAATAACAAAAGCCAATCAAATCACTTGGCATGAGTGTTATTATGAGTTTATGACATTTTGTTGTTTAAAGTCGTAGCACACGTATCAAATCGGAAAGGAATCGGCACCGTATCGCCTATCGCCTCGCCATAAAACAGGCGTCAACCTAACGTAAGCACGTAACTAAAGCGGATCAGAAGCTCCGATACGTCGACTCGGCTACGGCTAGGCGACGCCGCGCTTACGGCTCACCGACCGCTGGTTGATGGTGCAGCAAGCAGGCTGGAGGGGTGAGAGGGGCATGGGTGGACGAAGTGACGTAAGCTCGGGTTTGGAGAGACGTAAGCGCGGGGGCGACGAGCCGTAAGCGCGGGGTCGATGAGCCGTAACGTAACGCACCGCACCGCGGTTCGTGAGCTTGTCCCGAGTTGAGGTGATTACGTTACGATTTCGATTAGTGTGCGTTGCAAGTAGGGAGTTTCATACAAAGAATACTGAACGGCTCGAGTTGACACGGTGCCGATCCCTTTCCGATTTGATACGTGTGCTACGACCTTTAGACTTTCAGAAGCTGAGTGTTACTAACAACGCGTTTAACTACTGAACCTTCTGCAATAACCTGCACAGCGCGGCACTCCAATTAAAGTGTTATTCAGACGTAGCTGTAAACATAGACAAACGCCAGTGTAAACAAGCGCGCGCCGCGTCACCGCTCGCCATAACTTAATATTATTAACGTACTATTGCTTATGTATCAGAATTTGTACACCTTGAGCACTAACATTACCGTGCCTTGGGGCATAAAGTGAAGGACAGCTTTCCACTATTTATACAGGGTGAAATTGAAAACATGCGACAAATCGAAATGGGAGATTGTGCTGTGCTCGTCATTATGAACAACTTTTACTATGGGACCAAACCTAAAATCGCGAAAAATAAAACCAGCTGTTCGCTACATTTATGTTCGCATATTGGCATAACTCGTCAAAATGTAGAGAACAGCTGATTTTTTGTCTTTAAAAACGCTTTATCTAAAAGCACACACGTCAGTGTCCGGGCCGGAGACGGAACTTCAGTGCCTAGTGTGCCTATGCCTACCGTGTCTGTGCCATGACCTGTCACGACCCGGTCACGGTCCTGATATGTGTGGACAGACCTCAGTTACCATAGACAAAACTGTAACCGATTGACGTATATCTAACTGTTAGCTATGTCACTAATTTGAATACCTACTTTAATAATTTAGGCATTTTTTCTAAACGGAATAAAAAAAAAACATTTTGATAACTGTTTTCGCATAAAAAACAAATTTTTATTCATTTTTAATTACCGTATTAAACGTTTTTTTTTTTTAAAGAAAAGTATTTTATAAAACTTTCACATATAGTTTAGCGACCGACTATTAATATGTATTATGTATCTAGTGGCGATCAGTTGGTAGTGGTCCATGGCATGTCCTATAGTGGGCCACTATCTAATAATTAATAACACTGACAAATATTTTTTTCTTTTTTTTATCGTGTGTAGATATCGATAAGCACCCATAATGTCTTTAGAGTTTTGCTAGCCAATTAAATTTTACCCTGAATTTCCACGATGGCCGATGAATGTGTATCGGTAGTGGCTTAGTTTTTGAAGTGAATTTTCTTTAGGCGCGTAGAGCATTTTTTTAGATGGGACAAAACCATTGAATTCGCGCCACTGTTACCGTAACGACACCGCTTCGGATGTGTTCGGCTGTCCTCGGGTTGTACTCGGTTTTAATGTATATCCGAGTGATGCCAAAGTATTCTGTTTGTGTTTTGTTTATGTGACGATTAAAAAAATACACACGTAATTGTTCAAGTTTTCACTTCTGTCGGCACTCCCGGAGTGCCACTTTTTTAAATTTGTATTTGTAGC
The DNA here is from genome assembly GCA_945859645.1 of Amphipoea oculea. Lineage (NCBI taxonomy): Eukaryota > Metazoa > Arthropoda > Insecta > Lepidoptera > Noctuidae > Amphipoea > Amphipoea oculea. The sequence goes on along the minus strand of OX243883.1, from coordinate 2,291,356 downwards.
GACAGGTCTGCTTAAGAAAACTTATTAGGAGGTACTAATGCCAAACGTGGTACCTAAATAGAGGGACCCAGGACCTCTGCAACAATGGAAATTAATGAGGTGAAAATTATGAAAATATTATATAATAACTGTTCCATCCTTGCTCCATTTTACGGATCTCCAATAATAAAACTAGAATTCTAGATAGATGTAAACGTGTATCTTTTGTTTCAGTTTCTAACCAATCTATAGATTTATGTGCGAAACATAAAATAGGTACTTACATGTTTTAAATATAAAAATTTTGCAGTTCAACAAAACTAAATCGAAAAAATTTAATTCAACATGGTGATCATTGACTTTTACAAGAGTTCCAATTTCAAAAACCTGTCAGATTAGATTGTAAGCATTTTTGTGAAATATAATACCTAGATCATTTGCATATTATTATCTTCAAGTTTTTTCGGCTAGTTTCGTTGTTTTTAGCCTAGCTTACAAGAAGAACTAACACTTTAGACGTTTTATTGATATAGTATCCCAGTATTATTTTGTTTCTTACATTATTTAGTTTTGGGCCTCTATTCTAGTTCCTTGAAGTCAGTTTTATAATGTTAATTACATTGTTCACTATTGTTTTGTGTCACTTCTTCTTCCCAGTTGAAGCACTATTAGGAAGTGGTGGAGGGGCCGGGCGGACGTTTTTGGGGATTGTATTTTGTAATTTTGACGTTCAAAAAGTTCTGATTCTATTCTATTTTTAATAAACGGCAAGTAAAGCTGCAGCCTAATTGCGGAACGCCAAATCGTCAAATGATTCTGATCAGTTGGCTTCATTTCTATCACAATTGGCTTCATTTTACGATTTTCGAATTGCGAAACTCTAGTTTCTGCGCAGGGCCTTAACGTTCATAATTGGTTTCATATTAAACTAGAGATTATTATGAAACCAATTATGAACGTTAAGGCCCTGCGCAGAAACTAGAGTTTCGCAATTCGAAAATCGTAAAATGAAGCCAATTGTGATTGAAATGAAGCCAACTGATCAGAATCATTTGACGATTTGGCGTTCCGCAATTAGGCTGCTGATCTGTGGTCAGATTAACAAATAAACCCTTGCCAAAATGTCCGGTTAAGAAAAAATTAAAATAGTCAATGGCACTATCACAAATTGGCTACATAAAAAATTTACATTTTAGCATTCTTAACTTTGTTTTTGCAATAAAGACCTGTCAAAACTTTCGATACGAACAGTAATTTAGTTTCGTTTTATGTATTCAATTATATAATCTTTTTTTTTTCAATTTCAAACGGCAACCTAAAACATTAATTAATGAATGAACAATATCAACCTTCCACATGTTTATAGATAGATACATAGAATAATTTTGCATAAATTTTAGATTCTCATAACTTGTAAAAACACTAAATATTCAAAAAAGAAAGTGTTGCCATTAAGTATTTTGGACGTTTTAAAATCTTATTTTAACATTCGAAATAAGAATAAATAAATACCTAAGTAGGTACGCGATTTAGGCAAGTTGTACCAACTTAAAGCGGAACACACTATCAGTAGCAATGGGTTTAATTTTGACAGTTCAACAACATTCATTGCGTTATTTACGTTGTTGAGCAGACACATTTATTAAACATAATAAAATTATGAAGCAATGGATTAGCAATATCCTTCAAAATGATTCGGATTGAGATTCATAGTGTGTTAGATGTTTTTGGATTGAAATTGATAGTTGTTAGTAGATTGTGTGCAGGAACAAATAAGTGATGAACGAGCGAGTCGACCTCGACCTGCGATGCGTTTTGTCTCTCAAGAAGTCAAGATATCAATCAACAAATGGGTGTCCAGCTGGTATAATACTTGTCGAGCCTTTTTGTATCAACGGTACTTTGATTGAATAATAGAGAAGAATTTTTGTAATCATTCTTTCTGGTTTCTGCACGTAGGGCTTCCCCAGGTGGCTCATTAGTGGCATTACTATGTAAATGACCATTAACTGCTCCCAATTTACGATGTTTTTTTTTTTAATTTTTTACGTACAGATTTTCAGCTTTATCGCTATTAGCATTAGGTTCAAGGTTGTTTGGGAAATTTTGACAGTTTTGAGTAGCTTGATGTGCTGGCGCCTGTACTTCTTTGACATAATTTTCTCGTTATTTAGTTAGACAGGGTGACAGGGACGTTGACGCGCGATATATGAAAGACTAGCTGCGCCCCGCGGTTTCACCCGCGTAAATGTCGATCCCGTGGGAATATCGGGATAAAAAGTATCTTATGTCCTTTCCCGGGACTCAAACTATCTCTATACCAAATTTCATCTAAATCGGTTCAGCGGTTTGAGCGTGAAGAAGTAACAAACATATAAACACACACACACACACTCACAAACTTTCGCCTTTATAATATTAGTGTGATAGTGTGATTACATTTCTATGATTGTAACAATTCTCTTTAGTTGTAAGTGTAACCATGAATTCAGTAGGTAAGTGATTCAGAAGCTACTGTCATTTGAAAACATTGTGAAAGCCAATTATTTTTAAAAGAGTACCTAACCGCGAAGCTCGAAGTTTCTTGCCAGCTCTTCTCCATAGGAAACGACCAATTGGAACCGTGCGCCTAGCTTCTGACGTTTCATAAGTGCCCATGAAGTTTTATGTGTAATAAAATATTTTGATTTTGAATATTGTATTGTTTGAGCCCAGTAGGTGGCCACTGGACACGTTCTCTAACGTTACTCCTAGATATTGTGGACAAGGCAGTGCTTGACTTGAGCATTTGTAGAGGCGCTGCGGAGGTAGATCGAGTGCAGTGACGTGTACAACTTATCTTCTGCATTCTGCTGTATCATCAATACTATAGCAAAGATATAATATCATTGCTTACTGGGATATGTGCATTGTGCGTGCGTCGCGCGTCGTGTAATTGATGAAACTACCCTCTTATAGGGGCCGTCCATTAATCACGTGATGTTTTTTTTTTTGGCATTTTTAACCCCCCCCCCCCCTCCTTCCCCTTGGTGATACATGGTAAGGTTTAAGACTACCCCCCCCCCCCCCCAATATGACCATTGTAAAGTTTTCTATATTTATGTCTGTAATTTATATGGTGTACATAATAAAGAGTATTCTATTCTATTCTATTCTATGACGTGTATTGTAGTAAGTACCTACATTTTTTTATCTTTATTTTCTACGCGTTTGAAGAATTTATTATTACGTGATTTTTAAGGACCCCTCCCCCCCCCTCCTTCGAACCTCACGTGATTAATGGACAACCCCTTACATGTCAATGTCATCACCATCATACTCCTGCCCGTATTCCAATTTATTTGTGGTCGGCGCAACATGTATTTTTCTTCCATACTTCTCTTTTACTCGTCATCTCGGTAGTCACCCCCTTTCTAAATAACCATATCATCATTCACACAGTCCATCCATCGTTTCTTTGGTCTTCCCCTACTCTTATAGCCATCGACATTTATACTCAAATCTTTCCTCACGACATTTTCCGCATTCCTCTGTAACCCTTGTATTTTCATAAAAATTCAATAAGAAATTCGTGTGGTCGCCATTGATATATAAAAAAACCCATATATCAATGGTGGTCGCTAACGATTTTATCATTGTAAGTAAGTAGTAGGTATAACAAAGTATCGTTTTTTTTTTTTTAAATTAATGTACTGGCCATTAATACCTACTAAGAAAAATAAATGCCACGTGCATTAAAGCTGTCTGACGATTTCTTAGTTTATCAGCTGCCAGTTCTGTCTAAACGCGAAATAATAACGTGAACATTTTAAAGGAAGCGAAAACATGTAATGTATTGTACTTTTCCAACTCCAAAAACATTCGGCAAGTTCAAACTCGTATAACAAATTCTATCTTTCGAATTCTATCCCCGGAAACATTACACAAAGGCCAAATTTTTTCACAACCAGTTCCCAGAAAGCGCAGGTACTGAGTATCGGGTACTTATTGTACTTGCTTAGGTAAAAATTATTAACAATCCGTCTTGGGTCTCTGCACGTCCTTATTTGTAAGGAATTTTATGATTTACGTTTAACTTTACATCAATAGGAACTCGGTCAGACAATGGCGAAAGAAAAAAAGAAATGGAGAAAGTTCTTATCGAAATTTTGAATGTTTCGAAATTCGAGTTTGGAACAACACCGTCCATGTTTGTAAAAATTTGAATACGGAATGGTATTTTTTCGAGCATTTTATTTGACTATTCTATGTGTGTATATTTAGCAGTGTTTTTGAATTTGTAAATTAATAATAATAATAATATTCCACAACTATCACACAACGCCATCTAGTCCCAAGCTAAGCAGAGCTTGTGTTATGGGTACTAGACAACTGATAAACATACTTATATATTTCTAAATACATACATATTATAGATAAATTACACCCAGACACAGAACAAATGATCGTGCTCATCACACAAACATTTGTCCTGGGTGGGAATCGAACCCACGACCTCCGGCATAGCAGTCAGGGTCACTAACCACTAGACCATCAGGCCTGTCAAAATCCGCCTGTCAAAAAAAATTGGCCGACCCTTGGTCTCTTCTTGTATTTATTTTCGGGAATTTTGTCTATTCAAAAAAAAAAGGCTTAGTTTTAATCTTCGAAGACTAGCTGCACCTACCTAACTAACTATGCGATCTCGTGGTGATTGGATCTGTGACCATAAACTCAAAAGCCCACAACAGAAAACGTAGGTACATACATACTCAGCCTATAATATTCCCACTGCTAGGACATAGACCTCCTCTCTGTGAGAGGGAGTGGGCCGTAATCCACCACGCGGGCCCAGTGCAGGTTGGTAGATGTCACATGTCTTCGAATTTTTAGTTCTAGGACATGCCGGTTTCTTCACCATTTTGGGAGCAGTGGTGATGAAATTTTTTATTTACCTACACAAAGTAAATCACCTGTCTGGGTTCGAAGTTCGAACCCACGACCTACAACTCGGCAAGTCGAGGCCGTTACCACTGGACCGCCACTACTCAACAAAATCCATGATACACAAAAAAAAATCTTCTATAAATCCACAAAATCGTGCCTACATAATTTATTAACAATAAAAGCAATGGCCTATTGGTCAGATAACTCAGTCACGCCACTTTTTACCTTTTTTTGACAAAAATATTTCCGCCAGGTCGGTTACCCTGATTATTGATCAGTTATTAAAAGATGCGTGGGCGCATTGTGACGTCACAGATGGTGACAGGAAAAACAAGTTCCGGAACAAGTCCGATTGTAGATTATTTTTTTCAACACACTTGCTCGTAAAATGGCTCTTATTGCACAGCTTTTAGATCCATAATGCAGTGTATTACAAACGCGTGCTTTTTCTTTACGTTACGGTACTTGTGTTTTATTTCCACAGATAACTATTTAATTTACTAGTCGGAGGTCGAAGAAGTGCGTTTTTTTTAATCTCTTCAAAGAGACTTCATGCCAAAAAGAATCCGCGAGCCATATTTTACTTTTTTTTTAAATAGTCTGAATTGTCCTTGGTCCCAAGATGAACTAAAATTTATTTACCTTAAGATGAATGCGCAGTTGTAGCCCACGAAATTAAATTTTTCTAACGTTTTTTGCAATTTTCAGGTCAGTGTCAGGTTGTACCTTGATCATAATATGATTCGCGACTATAACAGATACGTATTTACAGAATCATAATCATTAGAATCATTAAATACATCTTTCTAAGTTAGATTTGTTCCATAAGAACAAATCTCTTATGGAAAAGTTCTTAGGGAACAAATCTAACTTAAATATATAAATTAATGATTCTAATGACTATAATTCTTTAAATACATATCTATTATATAAATATACATTTTGATCAAGATACAACCTGATACTGACCTGCGAATTGTAAAAAACATAAAAAAAATAAAATTTCGCGGTCTACCACTGCGCATTCACCTTAGGGTGCATCCACACATAGCGAGGCATGTGCCGCAAATGATTTTTTTATATGTACAGTTGCCTCAGGCTGAGGCATCTAACATGCAAAAAAAAGCACTTGCGGCGCATGGCTCGCTCTGTCTGGAAGCACCTTATAATTTTCCGTCGTCCCTCCCGTAACCAAACGGAAAAGACCACTGGCGTTCTATTATTGTGGATTCTCACTGCATTAATGTATATTTCTCTATGCCAATAGTACTTTCTAATTCCATACTAACTAAACTACAATTTGACATATATCCATTACTTACTCTATGGGTAAACATGCGCGCGCACGCCAGCGCGGCGCGCGGAATGACAAACCCAGCCCGCCATTATCCATACAAGTTAATATTTAACAATACAAGTCTTTTTTTCCTCGCTAGTGTGTTGAAAAACGTCGTATGATACGCGTGTGCTTTGATAATTAAACTCTCGGCTACCTTATCGCGCTCGCCTACGGCTCGCGCGAATAATACCGCCTCGACTTTAATGATCAACATAGCACACATGTATCATAATGTACTAATGTCGGTGTGTATGGTTGTAAAAGAAACGTGTCTTAGGTCTGTGAACAATGTATTGGTGTTATGAATTATGATACTGCAAAAAATATTAGGTAAGGTACCCATCTCGTATTTGAAATTAAATAAAAGGGCTTAGGTAGGTAGGTACTGTAGGTAGTATGGAAATAATGACCAGGGCAATTGCGTAACACAATTATCAATCGGAATCAGCACCCTAATTGCGTAACACACTATCAATTGGAATCAGAATCATTTTGAAGCAAATTGCTAATCTATTGCTTCATAAGTTCGTAAAAAAAAATCTGTTCAACATGTAAGTAACGCAGTGAATGTTGTTGAACTATAAAAATGAAACCAAATCCGATTGATAATGTGTTACGCAATTGCCCTGCGGTTTCATTTTGACAGTTCAACAACATTCAGCGCTTTATTTACGAGTTGAACAGATTTTTTTTTCGATCTTATGAAGCAATGGATTAGGACTTTGCTTCAAAACAATTCAGATTCCGATTGATAGTGTGTTACGCAATTAGGGTGCTGTTGTTCAAAGATGATGAAGTTACTGCTGGACGTGATACTGCCTAGTAAAACCTAGTCTCTCCAATAAAGAAAAAATCGATCGTGTTGATTTTGTTAGCCTTCCGCATCAATCTATTTTCCCGCTTGCTAAATAGGAGACTGAGCTCTTCTTATTGATCTTGTTCGAGACCAAAAGCTTACTTTTTGGAAACCATCATCATCATTTAAGCCCGGAATCACCCACTGCTGGGTAATAGACCTCCTCTTTTTTCTGACATGCTTCCAGGTTCCGTGTGTCCCTTATCCAGGTGTTTTGACGACTTTGACGATGTCATCAACCCAACGCGCTTTCGGACGTCTCTGATTTCTTTGGCCTAATCGTCATCCGGTCACAGCTTTATTCCATCGACCATCTCTTCGTCTGACTAGATACCATCGAATCATGGAATACAACGAATCCCCATCAAACATCTTTTCCCTTGCCCCTGGGCTACCAGTGGCGGATTTACCAATAGGCTGAGTAGGCTGGAGCCTAGGGCGGCAGATTTTAGGGGCAGCAAACTTGGGGCTAACATTTTTTTAAATGTCTTAGGTATTGAAATTAAAAAGATTAATATTTATATACCTACCATGTTTTTTTAGAAAGAATAAACAAAGTGAATGCTCAAATTCAGGCTTCTACCGTAGATTTTATCACAGTTGCCGATCTTTACAAATCTCATTGCAAGTTTTTCGTGGCTGGTCAACGAGAATATTTTAAGTATTTTGAAGAAAAGGCGAAGCAGTATACAAAAGACATGGGACATTATTTTGGAGGTCAGTAGGGGCGGCAAAAATTTGAATAGCCTACTGGCGGCAAATGTGTAAACCCGCCACTGTGGGCTACTACTGAGCACGTTGTCTTGCAGTTTTGAGATCGAAATTTTCAACTATAGACCTTTACCTTGAAAACTACTCTTGCAACCCCTTGACTATAACGCTATAACAACTTTTTGCTCTCAAAAGACTTCCAGTTCCGGCCCCTGCTGTAGTTCACCTTGAAAATCTTGGGAGAATACTGCCACAAATAACTGGCCAAAATGGTTATATAATACTGTCCATTATCATTTAAAAAGGGTCATTTTGATATTAAAGCTTATGCTAATGATATAATACAGGAAACTTCGAAGATTCTTGTGTATAAGAGAAAATAATAAGACATCTGCAATCCGAGTAAGCTCGGTTGATTCTAAAAGGGGGATCTTGTTAGCATTTTTTGCGTACGAGGGTATCGCGGGAGCTTTTATTATATATCAGTGATTGTCGCATTCATGTTGGGATAAGTGAAGCTTTTGTGTGTCCGAGGGTTGCGAGCTTAGCCACTTTTTTATGGCTTTGTTTGAGATTTTTCTTGAATTTTGTAGTTTTAATATTTTTTAGGTGTCTGCAACGATGGATGTTTGTGCGAAATTTACCGAGATATGTGGCAGTGTTTGCAAAAAGTATGCAATGACACCATTTACCTTAGTTCGCCAATTTCTTGGGTTCTATCCACTTGGCTGTCTAATTTTATCTCTTATCCTTGGAATGTTGAGCTTCTATCAGATTATAAAAACTTCATATCTTACTCAAAAATAATGCACATCTTGAGTTAAACATAATTTTAATGCCCCTAAATGATGATTTCTTCATTTTATTACTCACCCAAAAATTCCAAGATTAAATTCGCAATAAATCGTGACAGCCCTTACATCAAGTACTTATGGTAGGTACCGTCTGCGGGACCAAAGACTCCTGCGCAGGTGTGCGACCCATTGATGTGATCTGTCGGCTTTTCTACGTCGCTTCCTATGCTACAGCTGCGGAACCCAAGACCAGTTTAAATTCACAGTACGTACAAGTATTATTTAAGTGAGGATGGGTTGATGTTTATAATAATGTATTTAAATTGACAACATTTCATATTTTTAACCTGCATGTATTCTTACGTTATATAAAAGTAAATTCAAATCTAGGGCACCCATATTTTTTCGTTTTTCGAAATTATGTACTTTTCATTCATAATTTTAACTTTGAAATTCGGTGTATTCTAAAAAGACGTAAGTGCCAGATGACGTCAGCCTTACGGTAAAACGGCGATATTACCACAGTATAATATACTTCTTAGGTGACATTGACATGTCTTGTTTGATGTAATGTTTTCAATCAAAGACATTGGAATGCGTAAAGGTAACTAACTACCTCATTTCGCCGTTTATGTGACGTCATCACATGTTTTTTGATTTTTATATTTTTTCTCAGAAATTTGGAAATAAAAAAATAAAATAAAAATATATTTGAACTCAGGATACGAAAATAAAGAAATAGTATTTTTGTTTTAAGGTCGTGTCAGGTTTGAAATGTTGTCAATTGCGTTTTACTGGGAGATATCTTTAGTTTGTGTGAGATTTTGTTTGTCGTGTCCTGTTTCTTTGAGTGCCTGGTTCAAGTTACCTTTTGTATACTTACGATTTTATAATACCGTTGCCTTTCATAGCCCCAACAGCAAAAACAACGTAAATAACGCAATGAATGTTGTCGAACAGTCAAAATGAAACCCATTGCTAAGCTCAAAGCTGATACTGTGTTACGCAAATACCCCGCTGAATCATTTTGAAAGATATTGCTAATCCAATGCTTCACATATTTGAGAAAAAAATCTGCTCAACAACGTAAATAACGCAGTGAATGTTTTTGAACTGTCAAAATGACAGCCATTGCTATTGTTAGTGTGTTACGCAATTACTTCGAAATTTAAACATAGCACAACTGTAGGTAGGTACTTTGATAGAAATCTCGTTCCAAATAACGTTAAACATTGATTATCAAAAGCCATTGTATTCTGAACTTAAGGTATTGCAGTTAAATATAAAACTTCAGCAATTAACAGCAATTTATTTGACCTATCACGAATTGAAATCAGTTTCCTTTCATCGACTATTGTAAGTTGTAATTTGCGTGGGAAAACACTTATTTGTGTAATTTTCAAATAAGGAAATGCATAGTACCTACTGTTTACAGTTAAGTTTGATGATATAGCAGTACCTTTCTAAATGCAGCTATCGCCATGATGTCATCACCTCGTGTCTCGACACTCTCGACTTCTCGAGCCTTGCAGTTTTCAACCCAGTGAATAGATAGCCCGTCTTTTTGGGTCTGTTCTGTGCCTGGCCTTGGTTTAGGTACGTTTAGTACTGTGGAGACTGGCTGTAAAGCAAGGCTGGCTGAAAAGCCACACCTCTTTACAGGACTGGCTGGTTATATTTGAAGGTATGTTCCATTCGAACGTTCAAGCGTGTGTCAAATATTCTGTTAGTGTTTTTTCTTATCTTATAAGCAGTCTTAAACTTGCCATTGTACGATAAGCTTCTTAAGCAATAAAGTAACTACCTACCTCGTAATTCTTTAATTAACGTAGGTAAGTACGTACCTACTAAGGAACTTGACCTAGTGAAAAAGATACTGCGATAGCCAGCTATAGAGAGTGCCATCCACGAAGACACGCCGCACTCTTCTTACTAATCGCTATATAGTGCTTATCGCCTAGTTAATTCCGCTTGTCTTTTAGTTTTTTGATACATACTAATTACCCACTAATAAACAAGTAGGTAATTACTGTGTATCGACAAAACTGAAACACTAGCGGAATGTTGCACACTTGTTGTACCTACTGTAAGCGATTAGGATGAAGAGTGGGGCGCGTCTTCGTGGATGGCGCTATCTGTACCTATCTATTTTCCAAGCAACTTATTATGACAACATCCTAATTTATTACCCACCTAATCTACCCGTTTACTAGATACTGGGTATCTAGAATAATATAATAGAATAATATATTATAATTTTATTAAACTACTTAGTTACCTATGTAATTTAGTGTAGACGGCGCGTTTCCTCCGAATGGTAGGTAACTGGTTACCGACTACCGAGGTACTTACAATGAAATCAATCAGTATCTTCTTATCGATGACTATTCACGTAACCCGTAGGTACCTACGTACAATTTCTACATGGAACTACACAGTAGGAACATGATCCTTTATTTCGTAATCCTGTATGAAAGACCCTGTACTTGTACTTTAAGATTTAAATTAACAACAAAGGGGCCGCCATCTGTAACTTCGTATTACGCTCTATTTAAACTCAATGCCTGTTATGTATCTTCTAATAATAATAAAACCGTTAGCACTAAACACGTGTAGACCTTTTGGCATCACCTGACGTGACCTTGGAGAGTCGGACCGCGCTGTCCTTGGACCAAGCAAGAGGGGTCTAAACAAAACGAACGCTGGGACAATGTTATGGCCGTTAAACAAGTCCTCGATGAATGCTCCGGGAGGTTGCCTCCCCTTACTTTATTTGCCTATGGAAATCAAAAACGACCGAAGTGACATTACGCAATCAATTTGAAAATTGACCGAACGATTTGGCGTTTTGGCGTGTAATTCATTGAATTTTTTAATGTAAACATGAACAAGCCTTTTCAAATCATGAAGGGGAGTCAGTTGACTTGTTTTTATTTCCTGTTTCATAACTTGTTTTTCGCTTTTCTTTGCAGACTGACCGTTATTATCTCCTGGACCAATTTTATAAACTTTTTAATAATCGGTGGGATAAAAGCCGTCCCTATCGAAAGGTAGGTATAAAAAAGGTAAGTACATATTACATTATCCAAAGAATCACGGTTTATACCCGAGGGGTCGACCAGAGGAATGTAGGTATGCACTATTTTAAAAATTTGTACATAGGTGCAAGTTTTGCCTGTAGGTACAGTCAACAAAAGAGATAAGTATGCAGGATCGATCGTCGCAAGTTTAGTAAGAAACCGATGGATGTTCTCGAAAAAAATAAAATTTTATTAATAGAAAACAAACAGCTCATTTATCAAATTAAATTTCAGTCGACAACATCCATCGGTTTCTTACTAAACTTCAACTAGACGATACTGCATATTTATCTCTTTTGTTGACTGAACATAAAATAAAATATATTTTAATGGGTTCATATTTTGTTTTAATTTAAAAAATTGCTGCGTGTGTGCTCATATACTTACATCACTAACCTGTTTGATTCCCCTCTGAATCGAACCTCTTTTGTATGAATGAGGAATGAGGGAGACGTAGTGACCTCCCTCATTCCTTGAACATTGTTTTCCGTACGGGGCCCGGGGAAGGTAATGGAAGTGAACCTAAGTAGGTAGGTAAATTTCAGAGTTCTGCTGACTAAATGCGAATACATAGACGTGGACCGACCTAATCGAGGCGAAGACCTTAAGGTGAATGCGCAGTGGTAGACCGCGAAATTTAAATTTTCTTACGTTTTTTGCAATTTGTAGGTCAGTGTCAGGTTGTATCTTGATCAAAATATGATTTGCGACTATAATAGACATGTATTTACAGAATTATAGTCATTAGAATCATTAATATATCTCTTTAAGTTAGATTTCTACCATCAACACTTTTCCATACGGGATTTGTTCTTAACGGTAGAAATCTAGCTTACAAAGATATATTAATGATCCTAATTATTATAATTCTGTAAATACGTACCTGTTATTGTCGCGAATCATATTTTGATCAAGATACAACCTGACACCGACCTGAAAATTGCAAAAAACGTAAGAAAAATTGAATTTCGCGGGCTACAACTACCCATTCACCTTAAATATAATTATTTATTTTGAGCACACACATCATTATCTTAATATTTGTGTGTGACAAATTAATGGTTACAGAAAAGTTTTGGAAACGTACTTACGTTGTTGGCAACAAACAATCGATCTTCACTCCATGTGGTCTTAATGTAAAATACATGGTCAACTTACCTACTTTTTATCTTTTCGCCTGTTAGACATATATAGGCAATTTAACTTGTTCCTGAATCCTTATGCTCTGTACTTTCGATATTTTATTGAATTCGTTAAATAAACAAAATGGATAAAGGAATTACAGACATTAATTACGTATCCTGGTACGTTCGTTTATGTAAACAAATGGTTAGAATTTTCATCTGGAAAACAGATGAATAAATGTCGATGTTGTTATAATAGCTCAACTATAGAAACGAAAACATGGGGAAAACTGTGCGACAGAAACCAATGAGGTGGTAAATAAAGGCAAACAAATAAAATAATTTGAATATCTAAGTGTCTAAACACATTATGCCGAAGGTACGCGACCGAGGTTCGGCATGATTACGCCTACAATGCTATTTGAATCGCTATAACACAACGTGTTTTCAGCATAATGTATCGTCAATAATTCAAATAGCATTGCAGGCGTAATCATGACGAACTTCGGTCGCGTAACTTCGGCATAGTGTATTTAGACACTAAGCCCTTGCTGAAGTTGCACCGTATGGTTGTGAAAGTCTCCGTTATTGCTACAAGATTCTTTTGGCGCGTGGCCAAAATCGGAACTGAAACCGCCATCTTGTTTTGTCAATGCAATTTCACAAATGTTTACAATTTTTGTGCCATTCAGGCGCCAAAAAATCTTTGTAGCACTCTAACTAGAGGTCCTGGGATATCGGTCGAAGTGTTATTGGATTTATCCAATGTTAATTTTTCTCAAAAGCAGCCTGTATCCGATCTCCTGCCCTTAGCCTGGACTGGCCTGGAGTCTGTATGTGCCCGGTTTATGGCAACTGCAACAGGCTCACTCCCTATTAGATAGGACTTGAAACATATTTGGCGAAATCTGGGTGTTTTTTAAGTACACCTCTGCCTAACCCGTCGTGGAATATAGGCGTGATGCTAAGTAGGTACAGTCAACAAAAGAGATAAGTATTCAGGATCGTCGGAAATAGTTGAAGTTTAGTAAGAAACCGATGGATGTTGTCGACTGAAATTTAATTTGATGAATGAGCTGTTTGTTTTCTATTAATAAAATTAAATTTTATTCGAGAACATCCATCGATTTCTTACTAAACTTCAACTATATCCGACGATCCTGCATAGTTATCTCTTTTGTTGACTGTACGTAATATGTATTTCGAGATATTTTCGATTGGGCAGTTATTACGAAGTAAATTCTTTTATATTAAACCAAACAAAGGTCCTGTAGGTACTGGTTTCATAAAACATGCATTATGAAGCTGGAATTATTCAAATCTTGAATAAAGTAACGGAATTGGGGTCTTTCAAGGTCTTTAATTGTGCCATTTGTAAATGCGGGGAATGGTCACAAAGGTTTGCACCTAGTTGTACGCAAAAAAATAACTGTTAATAAATGAAAAAGAGTATTTTTCAATAGGAAGCTGTTTTATTTCAACACGTGTACTTACAATTTATTTTTAATACTGGTTCGGTTTTTTTTGTGGAGATGTCAGTTGATAGTATATCGTTACGCTATTGGCCTTAAAGGACAAAGCAGAGTTTACCCTTATTATAATTATTACAGTACCTACGGCTCCTTGGCATATATGGAGACTTGTTTTTGGTCATGTTCTACCACAGAATACTTAAAGTACTACGTACAGAAAGGACACTCCCTTCCCCGCACTAACATCAGTTACCGCACCTCACCCCGCACTTCGGCGTATTCGTCGCCGGCTCTTTAACAAGAGCGCTCGCAAACACAAGTACCTCACGCACACATTCATACGTATATAAACGTCATTTTTTAATGTAGTAGTAGTAGGTAATTATTTTGCGAGCGTTGTATGGAGTGTCCGGGGTGTGGTTCTACATTACAAAATAGTTCTCCGATTGCTTATAGAACACTATTGGTGGACTTTTTATTTTGCAATTCTGTTTTTCTTCTGCAGGATCAAATTAAATTAGCGAAACTCCGCAGACGTGGTGGATATCGATACAAAAAAAAAAATTGGGTGGATTTTAATTTTTTTGGGGTTTACGTCCTTTTGTAATGTTAGTCACTTGAAATATCAGTTCTGTATATTTCACAGACGTAATGATTGTCGATATCTAAACACGTTCTGTATATTTCACAGACGTAATGGTTGTCGATTAATAAACACCATAAAACAAAAAAAGTGGCACTCCAGGAGTGCCGACAGAAGTGAAAACTTTAACAATTATGTGTATTTTTTTAATCTTCATATAAACAAAACACAAACAGAATACTTTGCCATCACTCACTGACATATCGGAAATACATTAAAGCCGAGTACAACACATCCGAAGCGGTGTCGGTTACGGTAACAGTGGCGCGAATACAATGGTTTTTTCCCATTTCTAAAAATGCCTAACGCCTAAAGAAGTTTTCACATGAAAAAACTGTTTTCCTCAACTCATACTTCAAGTAGCTACATTACCAGAGGTAAGTAGTCATTTTTTTTTTCTTGTGTTTAGGTAACGATACCTATCACGTCCTGGGAGTTCCGCTAGCTTATTTTAATTGTGACCCTGTATACCTTTGATGCGATTTCACTTTGTTAATGCTAATCTAGAGTGGCAGGGGACATTGACGCGAAACTGTTGCTATGCGTTCAGTACGTGATTCTCAGCGCAGTAATGTAAGCTTTTTGCTCAAAATGCTTATTAATTTTAGATTGGTGCTAGCCGTAAACTGTCCTCTATTAAATTGTATAATACAGCAGCCTAATTGCGGAACGCCAAATCGTCAAATGATTCTGATCAGTTGGCTTCATTTCTATCACAATTGGCTTCATTTTAGGATTTTCGAATTGCGAAACTCTAGTTTCTGCGCAGGGCCTTAACGTTCATAATTGGTTTCATAATAAACTAGAGTTTCGCAATTCGAAAATCGTAAAATGAAGCCAACTGTGATAGAAATGAAGCCAACTGATCAGAATCATTTGACGATTTGGCGTTCCGCAATTAGGCTGCAGGTCAGCGTAGCCGTACCATACAAGCGACACTAGGCGTTACATAATAATGGTTCTGCCTAAAACTATGGGCGCAGTTCCATCTACTTCCTGAAACTATTTTATTTCAGTCAACAACACTAAAAACTTCGCTTCATATTCGAAGTTTTTTTTTCAAATTCCTAATTTTATAGTGTGGAATTTGCAGTTTACATGATAAAACTCATGAACCTAACAACATTTGGGAAGTCGTTCATAGGAACGATGGTGAGAAAGATCATATCAATGAATGAATCAAAATAATCCATACTAATATTATAAATTCGAAAGCAACTCTGTATGTTACCTTTTCACGCCTAAAACACTGAACCGATTTAGATGAAATTTGGTATAGAGATAGTTTGAGTCCCAGGGAAGGACCCTCTAGTAGCAGTAGTTCGGTTGTTAGTCCGGTTAATCGAACTACTGAAACTTTGACATAGGATAGTTTTTATCCCAATATTCCCACGGGATCGACACTTATGCGGGTGACACCGCGGGGCGCAGCTAGTAATAAAGCAGTTTAGGAACAAATGAAATCACAAAAGTTACTCGCTCTCTCGCTGACAATAAAACACAAACTTGGTTTCCACCATTTATTTGAATTTTACTAAAAAAATTGAATAAAAAATATGGTATTTCAACAACATGTTATTTAGAAATGAATAATATACAGTTGTAGAAAACATTGTCCCGTACTGTCGCCCTAGTGTTAACAATATTATTTATTATGGTACAGTTGTGGTAGGTGCGACGGCCGCGTCTGTCGGTTGGAGCGCCGCCCCGTGCGTCGGGTGTGTCGGTCGGTCGGGCAGTCTGTCGGGCAGTCGGTGTCGTGGGTGCGCGGGCTGTGATTATGCTTCAATGGTGGGACGGCGCGTTGTGTTGTCAGTCTCACTCGCTGCTCTTAATCTAATCTTCTTCTTCGCCGCTCTCGGACTCTGGAATGTATTAACAATATAAACGTTAACAAATTTTAATTATACAGTTAAATCTGCTGCCTATTCACGTTAGATGTTGTAAGCTACAAAATAGTGAAAACTGACGAGTTTCCATAATCCTAAATTATTTTGATCAAAAGCTACGGTACAGTACATTACGTCATCACATGATTATCCATCATCATGCAAGAGCAAAAGGCTTCCATGATCATCACTATTCAGAAACATGGGTTTCTACAAAGTTAGAAAAATTGCCGTAACATCGTGCATTGGAGGATACGGGTAGAAGATGACCTGCAACATCTTTCAACTCAATATCATTATTATCCTGCCCTTATCCCAATTTATTTCGATACTTTAATTGGCAAACCAGCCAACTCCATATGAGCAAATTTTTCAGGAGACACTAAAAACTGTATAATATTAGGTCCTTACATATGAAATTGGCGTTTTTCGTACTGGCCACTTTAATCACGAATTTCTCCTCTTTGGTAAGGAATTCCAAATTCAAATTTGTACAGCTATTTACTCATGTATTTGTGCTTCGATGACCGTCATTCATTTGTTTTTTTTCTTCTGTTTTTTCTGTTTGCGTCACTCATTTTACAAAATGGAAAATTATAAATATCGCATTATTTACGAGTACGAGTTCCGCCGTGGCACTAGTGCTGCGGAAACGACTCGAAGGGTGAATGATGTGTATGGCGGTCATGTTGCAAAAGAAAACACAGTTCGTTTTAGGTTCCAACGTTTTCGTTCTGGAAATTTCGACCTGCAGAACAAGCCCCGTGGACGGCCTGAGACCCAAGTTGATAATGGAGAATTGAAGGCTATTGTGGAAGCGGACCCATCGCAAACCACGTCCGAGTTAGCTGCAGGCTTCGATGTTAGTGATAAAACTGTTTTAATTCACTTGAAGCAAATTGGGAAGATTAAAAAGCTTGAAAGCACGACAACGCCAGACCACACACTGCGCAACAGACGGCTACCAAATTAGAAGAGCTTGAATTGGAATGTCTTAGACATCCTCCGTACTCCCCGGACCTTGCTCCAACAGATTACCATTTTTTTCGCAATTTGGATAACTTTTTGCAAGGGAAAAAATTCAACTCCGATGGGGCAGTCCAAATCGCCTTCAAAGATTTTATTGATTCCCGTCCGACTGGTTTTTTTAGTAAAGGGATCAATGAACTACCTATAAGATGGCAAAAGTGCATTGAAAACAATGGTTCATACTTTGATTAATTAAATATATTATATTAAAAATATTCGACTTTTTGTTCCTTCCATACAAAACGCCAATTTCATATGTAAGGACCTAATATTTTTTGTAGACTCAAAACTATCGACGTCTGGTCGGTCGGGACCGGTATGTACTCGAACATTCTAGATGTTTCTACGGTAGAAGGTTCTGGAACTATCCGAGGCCTATATAAGGCCGGTGTGCCCGCGATCCGAGATCAGTATTGGATGAGCGATACAAGCGAAAATATCGAAGCGATCTTCAAGTGCGACTAGAGTGATCTGTAGTGCGATTGTGTGTTTACAGTTGTAATTTGTGTTTTTAATTAAAGTGTCTATTTTTGGTTATTAAATCGGCAATTTTTATTGTCACGAACCCCAAGCTCGAAACAATATCATCATTCACACAGTCCATCGTTCGTTTCTGTGTCTCCTCTTCCCCTACTCTTATAGACATCGAGATTCATATTCAAAACTTTCCTTATCCTCCTGCCCATCTCCCAAATTATATCTCATGTCTTCTTCCATACATCTCTTTCTTTCAACTGAATATTAAAATAAAAGCGTCAATTTGTTTACCTTCCTCGGCGCTCTGTAACCACTCGACAAACTTCTTCATCTGGTCGAGGAACATCATCTTGCCCTTGCTGGAATTGGACTCGCGGTACCACTTGAGGATCACCTCCTCGGACAGCACATTGGTCTTGTACAGCATTACCACCAGCTTGCTGAACGCGCGCATGAAGTTCATGTTCTCGTAACAGTACTCTTGCACCTGTGGGGAAAGAAAAGGTTGGTTAATCAAGCCCGATTATTTATTGAAAACTAGCTAGGATTTAATTTGAAGCGTATGAACAGTGGGTTGGCGTGTGATCTCGACATTAAGGCGCCATCTCTACGGACGAGAGAATAGCGGCGATAGTCTCGCCGTGTCATAAAATTCTCGCCGCGATGATATTGCTGTGTGAGATTGCTCCATACAGTTTCTATAGAACTTGATGGCACTGCGATACTATCGCCGGGATACTCTTGCATGTGTAGATAGTGCCTAACTTAGTGTAATAGTACAGTATAATGATGTAATGACAAAATAATGTCCAAATACCACTAGATAAATCTTTGCTAAAAAACCTGCTTATCTCTACTTTGGCAAAAGGTCAGCTCATAGCAATTACTTGTAGTTTGTAGCTTACATGATCCAAATTGTAATGAATAATTTATCAGGAGAGTCCTTTCTGATAAAACTGAACATTTTAATGTAATGAAAAAATGCTTATGAGCATACCACACCAGCGAAATGGTGTGGTTCTATGGCGCTCGCCTCAATTTCACCATTTGTCTACATCCATTTTTATGTGGCCAGGAGAAGTGCTACGCGCACGGCTTTCGTACAATAAAGACATTCAAAAATAATAATTATGAAACATACCTTAGTAAGTAGCGCCTGCTCAGCCTTAGCGGACTGCGCAAACGCAGCCAACAGTGGCGTGTAGTGACGCAAATGTTTGGCCGCCTGCTCCGCCAACAGCTCTTCTTTCTTGTTCCATTCACCACGCGACATCACACACTGCCATATCTGTCACCAACGTTGAACAAACATTAGTATGTTGAACTTTATTTGTTTGGGAGTTAGCTAAGTGTTGTGTTGGATCAGACTGCCATATCGACAAGGCACAAAAAGATGACGTGTCAAGCTTAGGACGAACCGAAAGACTCAGTCTGAACTAGCTCGAAACGATTTCTAGTTGTACTCCGACTCGTCATCGAGTATCATCATTAGAAATGGGATTTTTAGAATAATTATGTACAATGTACACTATACAAATTACAGATATAAATGTACATAGGCTGTCACCAATGGGCGGTCTTATTGCTAAAACCGCCCTTTTATATCTAGTTTTCAATTTAAAAAGCAAATCTGGGTAAATTCGAATCCAAGATTCGTGGCAGAATATTTAGACATTGTGGGGCACAGGCAATTTTTTTCGGGCACTGGGTGTCGTCGAAAATCCGAACTGATTTTTTGGCGCGCTGGGATGTGCTCTGCTGGATTCTCAATGGTTGGTTCAATAACGAGAGTTGACAATCCAGAGCACCAAAAAAATCTCCAGTGCCAACCTGGGTTTAGTATTTTTTCGAGTTGTCTTGCCCCACCGCTGTATGATCGCGAATGTTGTTGCCAAGCGAAAAGACACTTAAGTCATATTATCGCTTGAAAATATTGTCTAGCAACCTTTACATTTTCCACTTTTCATATTTTTGCCTATCCCAATCACAAAATGGCGCTCGGTACTCACAATGGCAACAACTTCATGCTCTGGAATGGCGTGCTTGACGGCCATGTCGCGCAGCTCCTGAATGAGATCCCTGATCGGCTTCTCCTCCGCCAGCTCGTCAAGAAGCGCCTGCGTCAGCTCGCGACGTGCCTCCTACACACGGAAATAGATATGTTAATACAAAGTACAAGAAGGAATAGGATTTAGAGGTAACAGATAACATCATCATAAAAAATATACTTTCAAAAACTATTGAATTAAAAAGCAAAATTACTTAAGCATATCAAAATCTGTAATTATGAGACAGTGAAATACTTCACCTAGTTAGGGCTTGTTTTTTTTTTTCATTCCTACATTATTCCTTATTCTCGCTATCCATTGTTAGCGGCGCACAGCATTCAACTTCTTTCCAATCTCCATCAATATAGCTAATAATATCAGATGCTAATAGTATCAGAGTAAAATGGCTGTCACTTCCGGAGGGACATGACAAAATTATAAGGGTTCTGTCTTTGTCATTTAGTTAATCTGTCAAGCTCCGCTAATGAAACACAATTGATTTTCTATTGTTTGTGTTGATTGTGCGCTGCTTGACCGGTTAAGTAACAGTAGCAGTTTCAGGAACAGTTTTTTTTTTTCGTTATTATGTTCAAATTTAATATTTATAACTTTTTTCTTTTTAATCAATGAATGTAAATCAATTTAATGCATGTTTTACAATTATAAGCATACATGCATGTTGAAATTGCAATGCCCTGACAGGGCCACTATGTTCTAAGAACTGGTATCTTTTGTTAAGAACTTTATTTATGTACACATAGTTAGCAATAAAGAATTTGAATTTGAAATACCCTTCACATCCGTCTGTATAGTTTCGCCAGCCTTATTTAAAAAGAGCAGGTATATAACATTGTACTGTAAAATAACTGTTCTCATAGTCTCCTGAGTGATTGCAAGATTCAAACAGCAAAAGAAAGACTTAGTACCTGCGAGGCCTGGGCGCGATGCAGCCGCAGCAACTCGCTGAGTCCCCTGGAAGCGAATGACGTAGCCAGCACATCCTCACTGCGACGGTTCAGCGGCAGAAACTCCAGCAGTCTGAGGAGCAAATATTATGTTTTTATGATTGAACTTTAAAAAAGGTCAAGGAACTAGCTCTCCAGAGACTGTAAAATCTATTAGTAAGAGATTATTAAACTACTGCAATTAATAAAGAGAAGAACAGTTCACCACACCCGACTGACGGATTACTGATCACAGTAGTCTTTACCACTTTCACTGTCCAGAAAGTAGACACTATACATACAGGTTGAAATTGAATTCATGGGCATCCTTTTAAGTGGTCATTGAAATCATCATTATGAACAACTTTTACTATGGGACTAAACCTGAAATCGTGAAAAAAAAATCAGCTCTTCCCTACATTTTGACGAGTTATGTGAACATAAATGCAAGGAACACCTGATTTTTTTCGCGATTTTACATTTAGTCCCATAGTAAGTTGTTCATAATGATTAGTACAATGACTTTTTAAAAGGATGCCCATGAATTTAATTTCACCCTGTAGTATAATCTGTGGTTCATTTCATGGGATAGGGAATGGGTCAATAATCCCTTATTCGCCTTCCACAGGGAAAAGGCGAAAAATTATCCTGTATTTAATGTAATGTAGCGGCATTAATGACTATGTCGCAATGGTACGACAAGCCAGTACAATGACGCATTGCTATACCCTAAGCCTGTAAATGCCAAATTTTACAGAAAATTCGTCAGAATGCGTTAGTTAGGGAATTCTTCGAACGTGATGCATAACCTTGCCTATCTTTAAAGTTGCGCCATTCATCGCCAGTTCAACCCAGATTTGCCAATCTTATAGAAAAAAATACAAAGCTTAAACGTCTACGCGTAGACGGTTATGGGTTGGGTAATTACAGACACCTTTGGTAATTTGCTTTATCTCAGGATGCAAATTGCATCTGTGATGCTTTTAGTATTGCAGATATAAATGCCTTCTTTTACATAAAACTAAAGTGTATACAGGGTGGCAGAAACATCGACGTGCAAACTGTATCAATGAATTCAGCACATGAGCATAGACCCCTAAGAAAAAAAAAAAATCTGCTGTTTCATAGAAAATTGATACATCTACACGGTCAAAATGTATGGAACAGCATTTTTTTTTTTTTTTGATAACATACTTAAAATTTCAACGCAGGGTGTTGTGAATTCATCGGTAACAGAAGGCCAATTCTCGTAATTTAAAACGTTGAAAATCTAGTCGCAGTCTCATCTCGGCGACAAATAAATGTCAAAAACTTGTCAAAATGTAGGGAAATATTTTTCACAGATTGAGTCTGAGATCAGACTGTGAACGTTCTTAAAATTACGGGAATTGCCGCTCAGGTTGTACGTCGATGTCAATGCCACCCTGTATTTTTAGTGTCGCGTCACCCACCTGCCTTCAAGTTGCCCTCTCTTGAGTGCCGTGACAAGGGTATTGACGCCGCGCTCTGCCTTCACAGTAGCGAACACCTCCAGCACAAACTCCAGAGCGAGGTTGTCTTTCAGCAGATGCTCGTTCACCAACACGAGCAGGACCGACGGCGGCACGCAACCGTTGCCTATAGAGAAAACATGGGGATACAGAATAAATTAAGTTGTAGGCTACTTTCCAGACCTAATATTACAGGAATTTACATTTATGAACTGTTTCAACATTATTTCCAAAAGTAGTAAAGAATTATAGAGATAATAATTCAAACGCTCTCACTTTTGAATACTATCTATACAGGAGCTAGCCTAAATATCATATTAGAGCATTATTCTTAAAAATTGTCAGCACTTAGAACAATATTTATACAATTTAACCTAAAAAAACTCGACGAAATTCTTTATCTCATACTGGCAAGTGTATTTTAACTCAAATTTTTAAAAAGTTGCTCCAAATCTCACACAAAATGTTTCGTGTGTACGGTCAGCATCAAAAGTTGATTAACACTTCAGTTTTTTTAATCTTAGTTATTGAGCAAAATATTTGTTCAAAGTTGCAGAAGATTTTTTTAGAATATATGTATACTCTTCTATTATGTGAAAAGCTAAAAATCAGTTTATTGAAAACAGTTGTTGTCAATTTAATAACATATAAAAATGATAGTGTTAATCGACTTTTGATGCTGACTGTACCAGCAATAAGTTTTTAACTGTTTACAAAGGAAAAATGTCGTGCAGCCACATAGAGCCCATGCAATGAGCATGTTCCAGTGATGACCGTACTTTTCTATAGCACAACTTCGACACCGCGCAACGCAGTTCACGTTACATGGCTCTAATCGTGTGCATATGAAACTCTTATAAATAAATTATTTATTGTCGAGAGCTCGGTGTGGCCCGGGATCGAACTCGGGACACGTGCGTAGCATGTGTGAGGTTTGGCGCAAGGCTATGGGAGCATCTAGTTATTTGGTGAAATACGTGTATGGTTTGATGATTCGTTTTTATTACACGCGTTTTGGTAAAAAAAAAAGTTGTTTCCGATTATATTTTTATAGATGGCGTTATATTTTGTGCAATTAAAATACCTCAAAAATGCTGATTTATATGGTTTATTTTACTCGTATTTTTTATAATTATTATCGATACCGATCATCATCGCTTATGCTATGGGCTCGCGTATGCGATGATGTAGTGGTCGGTAGAGTACGCTTTCCTAGAACTAACCTATTCACTCTTGATTTGAAGATACCCAGGTTATAGCATTGTAAGACAGATAGTATGACTAGGTACGTACCGATCCATAGTGCGGTCATACGAGCGAGCTTGATACGCTGTAGCGGCTCGAAACCCTTGAGGTACACAAGCACCTGAAACAACAAACAAAACTGTAGATATTGTTCCCTTTTGTACAGCATCACAGGCTGCGAGAACCCGATGGCAGTCACCGTGTAAAATACTCAAATGATCTGAGTAATGATTATGCATAGTCAGTGGAGCAGAGGTAGCCAAGTGGTGGGCGCGATAGGTTATAGGTTCGAAACCAGACAGGCGCTTTTCTGTGTAAATTATTTCATCACCACTGCTCTCAAAACGGTGAAGGAAATCAGCACGTCCTAGAATTTAAAAAAAATGAAGGGGCCCATGTGGTGGATTACGGCCCACTCCCTCTCACCGAGAGGAGACCTGTGTCCCAGTAGTGGGAACATTACAGGCTGATTATGCAGTTAGTACTATAGTATTTTATTACCAGGACTTGTATTAGGTACATGTGTCGCCACTTGTTCTTTAACACAAATACGGTTTTATATTTAATTCAAGCCTTATCCAAACTAATATTATAAATGCGAAAGTAACTCTGTCTGTCTGTCTGTCTTTTCTTCACGCCTAAACTACTGAACCGATTTGTGTGAAATTTGGTACAGACATAGATTACATTCCGAGGAAGGACATAGGATAGTTTTTATCCTGATATTCCCACGGGATCGACACTTATGCGGGTGAAACCGCGGGGCGCAGCTAGTTATAACTAAGAAAAGACTAGGCTGACGACATGAGCGCGTCGTGATGAAAAGTAGCGCCATAATTATAGGAAATGAGTAAGCAGTTTCATTTGACAGCGGTAAGCCCGTTTCATTCTCTCCGTTTAATTCTCGTAATTTTAAGAACGTTCACAGTCTGATCTCAGTCTCAATCTGTCAAAAATACCACTAATTTCACTACATTTTGACAAGTTTTTGACATTTGTTTGTCGCCGAGATGAAACTGTGACTAGATTTTGAACGTTTTAAATTACGAGAATTGGCCTTCTGCTTTATGGCATTTTTAAGCTAAGTATATCTGTTTGTCTAGTTTGGGACTCACTAGTAAATATTATAATGTAACCTAGCTGTAATATTATAAGCTACCGTGTATTCGCGATTTATTTGCCAAAAATGTAAACAAATATGAATTCATGGAAAAATAACTTTTAATTCCTACACAATACAGTTCAGTTTACGCTACAACTTCAAACATTTTTATAACTGTCAATAGTGCTACTCACTCTGAAATCAACTTCATTATCAATGAAAAAAGTTGATATTTCTTTAACTTGAAATAGGGTGCGCGCTTTTACTTTAGACGACAATTTGCTGTTAACATGTAAGCCTGCTACTTTATTACCTAGACAATAACATATTATTTAATTTATTCTATATCAAAATTCTTTTAGTTTTACTCTCAATATAAATCATATCGATTTGCCAATAGTTTTCTTTGAAATATTCCACCCCATAATTTAAAGATTCTCATCCTTTTTAACCCCCGACGCAAAATCGACGGGTGTTATAAGTTTGACGTGCCTGTGTGTGTGTGTCTGTCTGTGGCATCGTAGCTCCCGAACGGATGAACCGATTTTGATTTTGTTTTTTAACCGGTCAAGCGTCGCGGTTCGCCGATCGGCGACGAAACAATAGAAAATCAATTGTGTCTCATTAGCGGCGCTTGACAGATTAATTTAATTTTACCTCAGTGACACTAAATTTAAATATAACGTAACCCTTACCTTTTTCATCTCTTCCTCAAACATCTTTTCCAAGTATTTGTATCGTCTCATCAGCTTCACAAATACCTGCGAACAAATACTTAATGTGTTAGTATGTGTGTGTGAGGAGTAGGTGCTAATTCGAGAGTAAATCTTGTATCAGAGATAATTGAACGAGAAGGGGTTTCTCAACACTGTGTTTTCAGGACTCTAGCCATGTTTTTCATCATATAAATAGATTTTCTACAAGAATTTGCTGTAAATTTATAAGGTGTTCTGTGATTTGGAAATGGCTTTATACAATTTACCTTTGGTTCCCAATTTTAATTGGTTAAATTAGAACAAGATGTCAGCCATATTTCAATTGTCATTTTGTCTATATTTCAGTCAATTATTGTCCGTTTGTCATTGTAATAGTTACAACCTTAAAAACTAAAAATTAAACCTGCATTTCACGGGATTTTTTTCCTGGTGGGCGAGTTTTATACCAAAATTCCTACATGCTTGCTCAAATATCATAAAAAAAAAACATCATACCTGTTCAAAGACTCGCATGGACTCCATGTCTTCGTTCGCGTTGAAGATACAGGTGTTCGTTTTCGGTGATTCGCCGTCCATCGACACCGAACCGCCGGGGACTAGCAGAAAAACAGGCTCGTTAGTAAACAGCGGTAGAAAATGATGGGTAGCAGAGGGTGGTAGGTAGACGGTCAGGTAAAAACGAACGAACAGGTTTTGTCAACAGTTATGTTCAGGACTCTAGCCAAGTGTTTCATCATTTTAGATTGGTTGTTGGTGGTAGACTTTCCAGAAAAGGACTTTTGGTAAATATTGTACTTATTCAAAATCAGACAACAGGCATATCAGACAGAGTGCAACCTTAGTCTCTGCCTTAATATAATAACATACATCAAATTTTTGTAGGGTCTGCCTAAGCGGTTGTCAGGCATCCAGCACAAGTGGAAACGAAGATTATTCTAGCCAGAACTTGAAAATTTGGCCATTTAAGTTTTGCCAGGACAAATTGTAATCAACCACTCTCTTACTTGCATTTTTTGCTGGGATATGCAGAGTTGGACTCAAAAACATTGGTTCTAATTCACGATACCCCCTCCGAAGCATTGAACCTGTGAAAGTCTACTCCTTCACCATTCGGAATATAATTTTTAGACCATATAAAAAGCCTGGTACTCACGCAGCAGCCCCCCAGCGATGAGCACGTCGAATATGACCTCGCCATACCGCCGGTAGTCGAGTTTCGAGCCAGCCGCGTCTAAGAACTTGTACGCCGCGTCAAGGTCACCGCCGGCGCGCTCCAGTCCTTGCACGAGCGCGTCGCGGAATCCGTTCGGATCGTACTTCTCTTTCTCATCTGGAATGGAAGATAGGGAGAGATTTAGAGGGAGTGAATGACGAAATGATTGGTGGTGTTTGTCGATGTTGTGTCAGAAATAATTGAACGAGAAAGGGTTTCTCAACATTTGTTTTCAGGACTCTAGCCATGTTTTTCATCATGTGAACATGTTTTTAGCGTTCCCGTACCTCAAAAGGAAAACCGGAACCCTTATAAGATCACTTCATTGTCTGTCTGCCAACTCTTTTTCTCAGGAACGCGTAGAGTTTTAAAAATGGTTGAATTCCCACCGGTTTCTAAGTTATATTTCTTCAAACTTTTAGAATTCAGTTAGACATGATTAGCCAGATTTGATATGCTAACCATTCTGGAACAGAACCGCGACTTTTTTTGTTTTTGTAATTCAATATCAAACCAGATGACTCGTCTTTTAAACCTAGGCAATGAAATAATTTTATTGAAGGAACAAAATATTTACCACCTTCAGGACGTGTTGGAACTGATAAACTTAATGGGAAGCGACAAACTTAAATGACGTTAGCTTGGAAGGCGACCCCAATTCGGAAAAGGCCAGCGAGGTAATGGGCTAGCCTTGATAACTAACTTAGAAACGTTAAGACTTCTTGGATGCTTGAATTACACAGTACTATCCTAATACAATAGTTCAAATAGATTTTGTGTATTTAGAAACATCGAAGACATGAATGTCCCAAGCCAAGTATGCCTGCCCTTGTCCATTTTAGAATGCTGCGCCGATTGAAACCACATTGTCTTTCAAACAAAGCGTCAAATCGAATGGAATTGAGTAATGTTTCTTATAGACAATGACTACTGTCCCAAAACTAACACATTTTAGGTACGTGCTTCAAAATGGACGCCAGCAATAAAATAAGACCTAGTCAAACATGGTCTTTGACAAATCAGCAGAGGTCCACGCTCGAGGTTTGCCAGAGGGCTATGGAACGGAGTATTCTGGGTATCAAACTAACAGACCAGGTTAGGAATACGACCATCCGTTCCATCACAAAGATAACTGATGTCACTTGGAAAGCTGCCACGTTAAAATGGAACTGGGCTGGACACATCTGCCGCATGTCAGACGAACAGTGGGCCAAACTCCCAATGGGTCCTTCTTAATGGCAAACGACATCGTGGCAGGCCCAGACGGAGATGGCGGGATGAGCTGGACTTCTTCAACAAGAACTGGTCCTTAGCAGCTTTGAGCAGAGAGAGGTGGAAAGAGAGTAGAGAGGCCTTTACCCTGCAGTGGGACGTCACAGGCTAATAATAAATAAATATAATTAAAAACCAAGATAATCAGAAAAAACCATCTAGCGACCCAGTAAATGATCCTAACTTACCTAGATATCCTAGATTGAGTCTAGAAATTGGGCCGTATGTACTAAGACTCGAAACTTATCGCACTGTAACTTTGTACTTGTAATTCATTCCAATATTTGCCAAGACTAGTTGGATTTCAACTTATCTCGGCGACCTACTTATGGGTGGCTACGATAGCAGTTCTAAGCCTTGGTTGGCTGGCTTGCTGATTATTTTTTTCTGTTAAAATACTTGTTACTAACCGCAGCCGCGCAGGTACAAATTTTGAATTAATTAATATGTAGGTATTGAGTTTTATTAATTTTATTGTTTTAATTATTATATTATTATTAATTTTTTGACTATAATTTGATTATTTCGTTTTTTAACTCCAACTAATTACTACAAACTAAAACTATTTTGTACGCCGAATATGGCAAAACATGATGAACCAGCAATATTTTTTCCATCCATGTGCATATCAGCTGTGTATCATGTTACACATGTTTTAACAAATAAATGCATCTTTATCTTTATCAGGTGGAGTTTCAGGAAGTAATTGTAAGCTTTGTGTTATCTTTGTACATTTTAAACTGATAGTAAGTAACAATAGTACTAAAAACTACCTAAAAGATAGCAAAAAACATAGCGCCCAATTTAGTTTCCATAATACAGATTCTTAAAACATTTTCCTACGTATTTTAAGGGATTTCACCCGTAATTTTATGCAAAGACTAGCTGCGCCCCACGGCTTCACCCTTGTAAATGTCGATCCCGTGGGAATATCGGGATAAAAAGTAGCCTATAATTAATCCAGGGTGTCAGCTACCTCCATACAAAGTTTTATCAAAATCGGTCCAGCCGTTTGAGCGTGAAGAAGTAACAAACATATAAACACACACTCACAAACTTTCGCCTTTATAATATTAAGTGTGATAGATTGAATTTCCTTACAAAACAGTATGTTTACTAAAAAAAAAAACCCATGTTAGGCTGATTATTCACTGTTTTACAGTACTCACCCACCCAATCAACTAAATTTTCAAACCACGTAAGGATATGATTCCCAAAAGCAGTCATAGGGCAAAAGGGCTACACCCACTCAAGGCCGTATATATCATAATCATAGAGTCGTAGACATAACAAAGGGATAGGCAGACTTTCTAAAGTTGATAGATTCAGTTCTCGAGGTGAGGTTATCTTATGATAACCTCACCTCGAGAACTGCTGATCCTGAACTGAACTAAACTGATGAACTGCTGATCTGAAGTTGTTCGACCTTATGGTCGAACGCATAACTTTCACTTCATAAATCAGTTATTAATTAACGTGGTTACAGACAGAAGGGTCACAGCAGTTGGTTTGTTATATTTTAATTAATTTATTCATTATCTTCTAATGAAGACAGTCGATAACATAATCTTTATTATATCCCTTGCTTGTATCTTTGTCTAATAAAATTTCCGTAAAGTGCAAGATGGTTACATAAATCGTAAACGATTTCCTAATTAGTTGGACTGACAAACAACACAAGTTTCAGTCGTACTATTTAAAACTAAATAAACATGTTTTCCTTTCTTCCCACGTAACCGTAACAAAAAAAAAAGGAAATTTTATTACGTAAACATTTCAGGAAGGCGAAGTAACGTGCCAAAATTAGAGCAATTGTGAATTTTGGCAGAAAATAGTACTGTATTTTAACATGAATGTAGGTGAGAAATCCTCAATTATATAGTAGTGAAGGTCGTTTGCTTGTTGGTAAGACAATGCACACATTGTTTTATAGTGTTGAGAAAATTAAAATTTTGCTGGCGTAAGATTACACGTTTTTAAATAAAATAAAATGAGATTTTTTAGTTTTTTTTTCGTCGTTTTTGGGCAAAAGTTGCAAAACTGACAAAACGGCGACTGTCGACGGTAATAATTTTTTGGGCCGAGCTCTAGACTGAAAAGTTTTTGTTTTAGGTAAAGTGTTTATCAACACAATATATTCGAGAGCCACAAGATGTTTCGCTATCTTGATAAAAACAAGTTTGGCCTCGTCTTTTCTTTCATTAGGTAGCTATCTTTTAAAGTTATATAAGACTGACCAATGCCAATGTCACGTTTTGATATGTACTCATTAGCACGTGTTTTTATGGAAATCTGTACCTCTATTCTATTCTTAGATTTATTTTAGGATTGAATTTTAGAAGCCGCCATTTTGAGAAGATACTCCAAAATGGCGGCGAACCCGTTTTCCTTTTGGAAACAAGTTTGATTTCCGCCTCAGCTTTGAGTAACGCGGACATAGCAAGAGGATCCGCTCGTCGGAAACTATTTATTTGTAATTTTTTATACTTTTGATTTGTACATCCGGATCATACCGGAATTACCATCTCGCTTGAGCAAGCAATAATAAGATCTGCAAATGTTACTAGAGCTAAAAAAAACTAAATTTCGTGACATTGAATTTTTTTACATCCTTCTGTCTGTCTTGCGATAAGAGCTGATAAATAGTTCGTGAAGCATTGAATAAGATACGTACATAACTATTTAAAAACAATATTTAGTAGCATTTCCTGGATTGAAAAAAAAAACACTAAACGGCAATAAAAAAAAAAATTATGGAGATATAATATACCAAATGGATGTCTTCCTGGAAAAATCTGTCGCATTAACTTTTTGAGGTTGAAATCTCGGAAACTGCTCACAACCCAAACAGATGTAAGTAATTTAAGTTTTAGCAATAATTAAAGGATGAGTCACATCAAAGGTCTGTGAGATCACGTAGCAACCGACGAACGAAGAATATTAATTTTAAATTTAATTCATTTTTTTTTACCAACTATGTAGCAAACAAGAAACTGCTGAATAATATTAAATAATTCTGGCGATAAGTGATACATTATTTATTTATTACTTCAAAAGTAATAAGATGGTGAAATGCCTGAGCACGTGTTTGCGAATTTGGTGTGAACAAACCTTTGTTGGAAACAAGGTCAACCAGTATTGCCCAACCGGTAAAACCATCACGCGTGTGTCCGAATGATTTGGCAGAGATACGAGTGGCGAGTCCATTAATCGGATAAAAAACCAAGATTCCTGTAGTACTAGCGTACTACTGAGGAGTTCCTAATGGATAACCCAAAAAACGCGGCTGGTTAGGATCGCAAACCCAACACCCTAATCGCATAACACACTATCACTCTCAATCTGAATCATTTTGAAGGATAATTATTGCTAATCCATTGCTTCATATGTTCGAAAAATGTGTCCGCTCAACAACGTAAATACCGCAAATTGTTGAACTGTCAAAATGAAGCCCATTGCCACTGTGTGTTACAAAATTATCCCCGCAGTACCTCGCTTAGCAAATAAACGAGCTTGTGACCAAATCCGAGGCTCTTTATAAAGTCAGCTTACAACATCACAAAATCAAAGAAAGCTCGTTACAAAACAGTTGTGAAGCTTCCTTATAAGCGCGCAACAGACTTTACCCGATGCAAGTCCAAGTACCGCTAGTGTAAAAATACCGTTACATGTACGTTACAGTGGAATATTACCGAGTTACGGAGCGGGCGAGTCGAGTGATCAGCTAATGGCACTATACTAGCCTATAATATCACTTAGTATGATGGAATGGTGTTTTATGTGCACTGTCAGTAAATTAAAGAGACAGTATACAGGTCAGATCGAATGGTATTATGAAGTTTGAAGTAGAGATGTTTTATGTAGCAATAATCTGTCAAAGCGGGTCATATTTATAAGCATAAGGTGGAAAGAAAGATTGGATATAATATGTCGCGAAATGTGTGCATGAGGTTAGGCGAAGTTGCCGAGGACACGGAAACCCTAGAGCAATATTACTTAGCTAGTTCAAAATGGCAAGAAAAGGCAACACTTAGGCTATGATAAGGCCCTTAGTAAATTATTCTCGCTCTCCGAATATCTATGATGACTTGATTACAAAGAAGAGAGCAACATTCAAGTTGGATTCGATATAATATTTAATTTACTTCTTAGGAAGATTCCCCATTAACATTGAGCAAACAAGTGCCTCAATCATTAATGTAATGAGCTAATGAGCCAAAGAAACAGATACAAAAGCCTCAAACTACTAATAAGTCAATTTCCTCAACCCTTTAGGTATGATTCCGATCTCGGCAGCACGCAGCAGTGCTGCCGCAGCACTGCTGGTCCCCATATATTCTCCATAGGAATGTCGCGCAGCATTGCTGCCGTGCTCGGAATGTAATCTCATATGAACCCATAGAAAATGTATGAGGACCAGTAGTGCTGCGACCGCACTGCCGCGGCAGCACTGCTGCGTGCTGCCGAGATCGGAATCATACCTTTACATGACGACAAAGGTCCCACATCCGTGTACTCTTTGCCAGACAAACAGTTCAGACGAAATGATTCGAAAAACTACCAGGAAAATATACGTGTTTGATGTAAACAGGAAAATTTTGTATTAATCTACACCTCATTATTCTAAGTTGAAGGTGTCCACAAGCAATATTTATTCAAAATTGTGTCGCTACTGTCTGTCTGCAATGAGTTTTTGATATTTATATTTACACAAGAATCTAGAAGATAATAAAAACGATAGATTTCGAAGCTTTCTGGAAACCTATTAAATTAAGCCTGTTGTCAAATTCCATGTCAAGGGATTGACATGGCCGTTGATATTTCACTCAATCAAACACAGCAGTTAGAAAGAGATTTGACGGCGTGTTGTTACTTATTTTTTTTTTATGGCGACAAGCTTCTATAAACTGGGTGTAATACTAGTTACTTCGATACAGAAGTTCTGTGAATTCGTCAATGCAACTTGGTCGCTAAGTTCAATCGATTTGTCGTATGAACCTAAGACCTGTTCTTGACTTTAAAAGAAAACTTTCGACACTTGCTCTACTGAAGTTTGTAATTATCTCCATTCGACTAGATTCAGAATAAAATAGAACTTACAAAAGAACACTTATTTGGTAGTAGACGATACGTAACAAAACTATTTCGGTCCCACGATATCTGAAAAAGCACATCTCACGTGCGACATGACGGGTTAAAGGTTAAAGATAAAATCTCTATCGGAAACCGAATTCATTCGATGCCAGCTAAGTGGAGCTTATTTGAATTTTTAATCGATATGGAATCAGTGGCATTCTGCCTTCGGACAGTGGTATTTATGTCCAATGCAACGATTGACGTCACTACGCCACTGTTCCAACCGCGTATGGATAGGAATGGAGGCCGATTGCCGAATATTCCCGACCTTTACCTATTTGGAAGTTTGGGATAGACTTGGGAGGGTCGGGACGTGTTACGTAATTTATGAAGGCAGAAATCTGTGTCGGGGCATTTCAAATTGATCTAGAAATAACTATTCAATACATCCAGCAACCTAATTGTGAAACGCTTGAAAATACAATAAAACCCATTGCTTGAATGTTTCGAAAATAATTCGTTTTCTCGACAACAAAAATAACTCAAAGGATGTTGGTAACTAATCAAAATGCGACCTTGTATGGATGCAAAGCGGAGAAGTTATGTAACAACGGGGAATGGCAAATGTTTATAGCATTCCCGACCTTTAAGAGTAAAGCACGGAAGGTTCCTTTCTAGAAAGGTCGAACTCAGCGATGCGCGAAGGATGCCAGAAAATTATGGACGAAAAAAAAAGGTAGAATATCGTAGCATTCTCTATCCTCCTTCCTTGTCTGTGTGATCGCGTTGTTCTAAATTACGAAACTTATTTTGATGTTTTCACCACCATTTAGAGAATTTATTCCGGAACGTTTATGTGTATGATACATTAATATTTAACTTACATTATGATAAAGAAATCTCGATGTTTTGTCGTCTTAAAAAACGTGCGAAAAAGGCGGGTCGCTAGTTTTAATATTTACAAAATGTAGTAGGTAATAAATGTAGGTATAATGGTAAGATTCCACTAACAAAATATGATGTTTGAATCGAACAGCTAATTCCTGCAATACTTTGCATAAATTAAATAGCAGGTTGGCCTCATTTGGACTGGCTCGGTCCCTTGACTCTTAGGATAGATAAAACCTTATTTATAGTTTAATTAATTAATTGAGCACATTTTTATTATAGCTTTCGTAGACACGGTATTTTCTTTTGGCAGTAGATATAGGTTCCATTTCAAGTTCAAAGAGGATAAAATAGCAAAAATGGCTACTGAACACGCAGATTACAGGGAGTTAAAAATGAAGTTCAAAATCATGTAGGTAAAAACTTCTTTGAATATTTTGAACTTGGACGATAAAAACAATAATAAACAAAAGATAAGAAATCAATACAAAACTTGCACATGGCCTATTTACGCCCATTCAAGGTGGATGGATGGGCCAGCCAAGGCAGCTTGACAACATGGCGTGGTGGGTGAGTATTCTGAGGACTTTATGGCGCGAATACAGGATGGTAAAGGGCCACGTGGTAATTTTATGTTGATTTTATATCTGTGACTTACCTTTACATGGTGCCTATTAGATTGCCAATATAGCTAGATGAATTGGAACAAGTTCAAGTTGCCACGCGAAATCTTCAAGACCTGTTTTCGCGGTTAAAAAAGCGCGATTGTAATAAAATTTGGGAGGTGGGTAGTTTGGTATCCGTAAAAGGACATTTTTGTCCCGGAAAATTAAAACTATTACAAGCTGCCAGTACGACATGTACGACCATAGGTAGAACCATTGCCATAAAAACACATTCGAACTTGTCATGTTTGAGGATAAAAATATAACAATTACTTTAATAAATAAAATACCTACATAGGTAGATCAGCAATGTGGCCATTCAAGTTATTGTCCAGTACAAAGTCCAAGCTATATTTGTAACAAGGGCCAGTTACAACAATTGAAATAACTACTGGTCAGCAATTTAGGTATTTGCGTCACATATCTGACATTTTTATTACAATTAAAATGACTTTGTAATAAACGGAAGAATTAGTGATGGGTAATAGTTGTCTTTTTCAGTTGTATGAACAAACATTGTGATACTAATTAGGTTAATAAAACTTAGCTTATTATTAAATGTTTCAATTAAGTATGTAATTGTTTGCAACTTGTAAACAACTACATAATTACTTCCTTATAGTATTTAAGAATGTTAGTTAATAAACAAAATCAATCAATCTACAAGCATAAATTAATTATTAGGTATGAATGTTTGATTGTCAAAAGGTTATTGAACTCTTTTTGCAGAGTCCCAAAAGAAATAAAGTCCTTTGTCAAAGACAACACAAAGAACAACATAGAATTATCCGGAGAGAGTAAAATAAATGAGGTCAGATCTCTTGAGATTTATTGTGCTTTGTAATGACATCAAGGATAAAGCCTGAAGCCTTGGCAAGCTGATAAATGAAGTCAAGGTTGACAGAGAAAGTAGGGTGAAAAAGATATTTTTAATATCATAATCGGCCTATAATGTTCCCAATTGTTGGGTAATGGTGTGGGCCGTAATTCACTATACGGGCTCAGTATTTTTCTTAAATTATTATTTTAAATGTAAAATAATATGTGTCAGAATGAGTAAAGGAAATACTGTCTTCAGAAATACCACTGGTTATAATAACATTACAATAATTAATATGTAAATAGAACAGAATCCAAACATGTATAATTTTAAGAAAAAAAGCATTATCATCACTTAAAATTTTACAGTTTGAAATGGTCAAGAGAAAGTCAATTGAATTACGATTGAGGTCAGATGATTCAACAGCTTGTAGGCTGAATACATCAATTATTATTGTCAATGACAAAATAAAAAATATAGGTTTGTACCATAGATTGAGGTATCATGAGAAGTTGAGTAATTATTGAATTATGTTGGATAACAAAGGTTTAAAGAAAATATATTAGAAGTAAAGGAAGAAGAGTTTCTCAAGATGAAAATATTTACAACACACATGATGTTTGTTTATGTTACAATTTCAAACTATTGCATGGCAAAATATTGTGCAATATTGATTATGTATTTATTATGATGAAATTATAAACAGGAATATTTTAGACTTTATCACAGTAGCTTATCTGTGTAGAGACAAATTCAACAATAATTTGAATAGTTCCTATACATCCAATTTTATCAAAAATGTTTGGAAAATTGAAGACTAGGTAATGGTTCACTGAAGGAGGTAGTTGTTAAAGAAACAAATTGTATGTGACCTACTTACATCCCCTATGATTACTAACAACATTCTACAGTGAAAAATGGCTAAAAATATTGTGTAGGACAGTGTCACGGCCAAGGCAAACGTTATTAAATTATAGACCTGATATTTCTACCACACAAGCTCGCGCCTTCAAGAAACATGTGCGGATCACTTGAGACAAGATTAGCCAACTTTGAACAATTAAACCCGCCTTGCAAACAAGCTGGGCAAGTGTCCAACATCTAAGTGAAAATAAGCAATAAAAAATAAATTACCTCTTTTTCTGGTCTTGATCCGTTGACCCGATAATACTGGTTTTTCTACCTTCTGACTCATACAATATATTGCTGAAAAGAAAAACACGTGGCAATTAATAAAGGTCCATTCCGTTATAAGGTCATCGCCCGCGGTGCGCCACGCAACTCCAGGCTCGACCCTTCGTCCTACTGTTATGGCGTCCAAACGCGATCCACTTACTTCTAGATTGACGGGAGTGCTGAACAAGTCCAAAAGGAATATTCCACAACCTGAGTGATAACGAGATCCCCTGGCTATGACTCAGCAAGGACTCCAAACGAGAGTAATCAGTAAAGATTCACGATTCTCAATAGCGAACAAAGCAACGACACGCTATAAAGTAGTATGTGCACTGATACTTACGTAGTGACAGGTTATGTAGGAGCCTTTTACTCCTTTTGCGAGTTCTCTAGGACTGCGCCTGTTCAGAAAAGAAAGAAACGCTGCGCGATCTCTATTCCCCTGTGCTAGAGACAACGTGTATGGACTATGGAGTCGCCGGATGTCCGGTTGAGTCGCGACGATCGATTCAAATCTGCTCGAGCGTTTTCCTTTCTAGTTTATTCTGTAGATGTCTTTGAAACTAAACGATAAGAATTGTTTCTGAAATTTACTTATCTTTACGTAAAATATCAGTACTAAGCACGTATTAGGCTCCTAGGAGACAGAAATGCTTCAACAAACGAACCAATAAAAATTTACAATATTGATATATATCAGCACAATCTAAGGTTTAATAAGAATAAAAATATTTTAAAAGACGACACAATAAATTTGATAAATTTTGTATCACTTTATTAAAAAATCACAATTTGAATGGAAAGTATTTGACTAAAAATGGCAGAAAAACAAAACACCATAGACATTTTTTGTTCATAAACATGCCTATGACCTGTGCTGGCATAGGAATTTGTATGAACTGACTTTTCATGAAAAATAAATACTTCAGATAATTATTTAATTGCAACTTTCATAACAGATTTATTTAGTTTGCTTATTAATTATTCCTCAATAAAAAATAATCTAAACATGTTTTTCTTAAACCTCAAATAGACATTTACTTATCTGTGGACGTCTGTGGTGCCTTCCGAGTTCTGACATTATTTTGATTTTAGGTTATCTCAAAAAAAACCTACAGAATAATTTAGGATTTAGAAATGTATAAATATTCTAAATAGTGAAAGAAAAATTGCTATTGGTTACATAGTGAACAGCGGCAGCTGTATAACAGTTATTATGGCGAACTCTCTTATATCAAAGGTTTGTGTTTCTCAATAATTTTTAGGTTCTACAATATAAATAATATAAATTAAATACAGAAACAACATTACAATTTCCAGATGGGTGCGCTGCGCATAGCCCCTATAATTTTCACACAGCCAGCTCGTACCACTACATCAAAGCATTATATCCCGAAGTTCAAAAAGTTGAGGGCCCAAAAGTATCTCAAGGTAGAACTGCCCAAACCCAATGAAGATGTTAGTGAGTTGAGTCCGGAGAGAATCAGGCAGAAGATGAAGGAAAGAGGGATTTTGCCTCCAAGGCCTTGGATGGAGCGTCCCTTCTATATTTCTGCTACAGGTTTGTGTGAATCAGTATACTTAGAACAAGACAAGTGTATTATTAGTTATCTAGTAGTACATTAGAAACATTTAATACTTTACAACTAGATTTCAAATGTGATATAAGTAGACAAACAATGGTTTCATAGTTTTTAACGCAAACTCAAAACATTTATTTCAATTAAACCAATTACAGGCACTTTTGAATTGTCAAGGAGTCGGTCAGTCAGAAAGATGAAGCTAGTTGCCCATTCCAAAGCGTAGGTACTTATGGAGAAGAAAGGACAAGACACTCCAAGGACACTCGTTTTAAGTCAAAATAATATGGTTTCAAAGTCTTGGTTACATCATTAATGTTAAAAATTATACATGTGAGAACAACGCAGAACATTAAAAGCGTCCATAATGAAAAGATGAGAAAAAAAAGCAATTCAAATATTAAATTTGAGCAATTCGAATATTAAAAGCGAGTCATTTGAGTGAGCATGACATACTCTCAGCCGCCAGAGCACATTCAAGTCGATGAAATACGTACCCAGTAAATGGTAGCTTTATAGTATGTACATACTGCTAGGTAGGCTAGATAGTTTAGGGTTCCGTACCTCAAAAGGAAAAACAGAACCCCTTATAAGATCACTCTATTGTCCATCTCTCTGTCTGTTAGTCAAGACTCTTTTTTAATATCAAATACATTGGGCTGCAATCCCTTGAATTAGTGAAAAAATCTAACTTCTAAGTCAACGCAAAAGATATGGGCGTTTATGTTCTGAAATCAAAACCTATAGGGTACTTCCCGTTGACCTAGAATCATGTTTAGTAAGAAGCAATGTCATGTAGCACAAGTATAGGAAAAAATCCGAAAACTGCAGTAGTTACATTACAAAAAAATAATTTTAAGTAAAACTATGTACATACCTACTGTACGGAACTACGGAGCCCTCGTTGCGCGAGTCCGACTTGCACTACACCGGGTTTTTTTTTTATTCATCATTCTCCTGCCCATATCCCAATTTAATTGGGGTTAGCGCAACATGTCTTTTCTTTTAAGTTTTTTTTTTAATTATTTTTATTTCAAACAGTTCATTAACCTAATAAGGTATTGGACTGCTAAAACAGAGGTTCTGAATATCCCCACCATTTGTATTATAGATGTGAACCTCCCATTAGCATTTATCAGAACAGGCAAAAGTAATACTTATCATGTGTTATCTAGTTAGCAGCTAATCTACAAGATTCTCATTTTCAGGTGGGGTCTTCGAGCCATATGTCCCACCAGAAGGAGACGGCAAAGCCTCATTGGTTTCCACAACCCGTGCCAAGCAAGCTGTACAGCAACTCGAAAAGAAATCCAAATCCATGATGGCAATACGCAAGATCAAGTCTTATGAAGAAGAATTTAACGAAAAGGAATTCGTACTGCAAGCTCAGCAAACTTACATCAAGGCCCATGAAAGTCTAGCTAATGATGATAAGAGGGCTCTCAGGTTGTATGTGACGGAGAAGGCGTATCCTGAATTTAGGCATAACAGTCATCTAAAGACTATCAGGTGGAAGTTTTTGGAGTCACTGGAGCCCCCGAGGGTGGTGCATGCGCGGTGCACTGATGTTGTTAGCAAGGAGAATATATTTGGACAGGTATGTTTGTGATTGTTGTATAGAATCAAGTTTTTCTAACTGTACAGACAGCTGTGCTGCTGGGGAGTTTATTGAGCGACTTCTTCCCAGCGAAAGCATTAGGAAGCGGTGAAGGGCTGGCTTTTTGGGGGACTGTCTTATGTAATTTTGACTTTCGAAAAGTGCTGGTTCCTAGTGCTGGTGCCTAATTTGAATAAATGATTTTCGATTTTGATAACTTTCTATAACAAGGTTAAGAGAATAATGTCGGTTCTGCAAAAAAACTACTGTTCAGTAGAGCAGTTCAAAGTTTTTTATGGCGATAAAAAAATTATAAGATTGTGAATCTTTAAATTTGCACTGATTATTTATGCATTGTTTACTATGTAAGTATGTACTGACATAGACAAAATATAGAATTGCCAGAACAAACTTTGAACTGCTCTTCTGAACAGTAGTCTTTTTGCGGAACCGACATTGTTAATAGGGACATTCGTTATAGGAAGTTAAGGACAGAAAGTCATAATTTATTATCTTTAGAAGTTTGTGATCAAATAGCATAAAATGTGTTTAGGAATTTCAAGGCCATTGAAAGGGACTTTTGAACATCAACATTTACAAGAAAATAGAATTAGTTGCCCCTTGCAAAATGTAGTTTCCTATGGAGAAGAATGGGCAAGAAACTCCATAGTTACTTTCATATCTGGTTATTGCAAAGCATTTACAATCCCATTTCCTTTTAAGAATAAAATTGATCATGTGACTTTTACTATAATCCATACTAATATTATAAATGTGAAAGTGTGCCTGTCTGTCTGTCTGTTACCTCTTCATGCTTCATGTTTTGAGTCCCGGGAAAGGACATAGGTTAGTTTTTATCCCGATATTCCCACGGGATCGAAACTTATGCGGGTGAAACCGCGGGGCGCTGTTTGTGTTTATATGATTGCAATTATTTATTTTAGTAGGTCAGAAAAAACAAAACAATTCCCCAAGATGGTAATGGTGGACTAAGGGGTTTATTTATAAACGTTACTTAAAGTTAAGGGATGTTTAAATGCCAAAAATGTTTGGTTAAGCTGTTGCTAATCATTACCTAACTTAAAGCACAATGTTTATAAATAATGTTGTAAACACAGGTATAGATATAAACCTAGATAACGCAAGTCTTGTATCACGAACTGTATGAAAACCAAGCGTGCCACTTTTTGACTACCTACTATGACATCACAAGCTCGCGCTCTCTCGCTCACGCTCACCCAGCCAGCAGTACGTAGCAGGACTGAGCGCGAAAGTGGCGGCTTATGATTTTCGATCGTAAACTGGTGCGATTTTTGGCACGCGAAGTAGGTGCTCTTGCGTTATCTAGGTGTATCTATATCTGTGGTTGTAACTGTCTAATTTGGGGCTCACTGGCAAATAATATATTGTAGGTAATATTTTAAGCTACTCTGCTTACTGTATTACCTGGACAAAAATCTAATCACAAAAATATTCTTTCTCAGGTCACAGTTCGCTTCCACACCCGCCAACAACTCGCCGTTTACGATCGTTTCGGCCGCCTCTTACACGGCAGCGAGATCCTAGCCAAAGACGTCTTAGAATACATAGTCTTCGAAAAACACCTATCCAACCTCTACGGAACCTGGCGCATCCATGAGAAGATCATCCCTGACTGGACGCCGCCCAAAGAACCTTCGAAGCTGACTAGGATAATGCCAGAACCCGAACCAGAGATTGTGAAGGTGGAAGGTGAGGAGAAAACGAAGCAAATTGAAGCGCCAGCAGCGGCGGCGCCTGCGGTGGCGGCACCTGCAGCGGCCATCGCTGATAAATGAGTTGTAGATTTGTAAATAAACTGTAGTATAAATTTTTGGAGTTGTTCTTTTTCTGCTTTGAAAAAGTTTATATAAACATCACCATACTTTCGACATTCATACTATCGTGGTCATAATTGACCGCGAGCCAGAGTTGTGGAGGTAGGTCAAAGCAATATGCTCAGTCGAGCAGTAAAAATGGAGTCCATGAAAGAAAGTACTCAATAAATTGAAGATGAAGGCAGAACAAGTATCGATAGCGAACTTGTTGCGCCATCTTTTGGACAGGTTGGCGAGCTAGTATGATAGGTTGTCTTCTGCTAGTTGGGCTAACATACCCCTAGATGGCGCTACTGTAATATCTTAGTGTCGTGACGCGAAGGGATACGCAGAGATTATCAATTTTATGCTCAGTTAAAAGAGGATAGTAACTATACAGCTCTTCATCCATGTTTCGCCGGTAATGAATTAATGTGTATGTAACGGTTGAAATTCCAATAATTGTCTGGAAGTGACCCGACTTGGGATCCCAAATTCCTCATGATCGGTATAGTAGTCTCATTTTAAGTGGGTTGAAGGTATTGTAAGAGCTCTTACACACGAGCGGCATGTTCCCAACGGCAGAGGTAACTGCAGCCGTCGACATTTCGACTTCGAAGAT
This sequence comes from Amphipoea oculea, assembly GCA_945859645.1. NCBI lineage: Eukaryota > Metazoa > Arthropoda > Insecta > Lepidoptera > Noctuidae > Amphipoea > Amphipoea oculea. The sequence continues at coordinate 2,248,748 of OX243883.1, read as the reverse complement.
ATAGGTCGACGGCTGCCGTCGACGCGTCAACGGTTGCCGTCGACACGTCCACGGTTGCCGCCGGCGCGCGTCGACGGCTGCAGTTACCTCTGCCGTTGGGAACATGCCGCTCGTGTGTAAGAGCTCTAAGGGATAATAATAATAAAAAACGAACTAAATCATCAATATTACCATTTTATTTCAATAATCTATACTCTGCTAGAATCACTCAAACAAATTGATTTATAATAAATTAAACTACTATTAAATATATTATAGTAATAATTATATTATATATTTAAATAACTATTGGGAAATACCACGGAGTATAGAAAGGAGATACTCCGCGGGAAAAACCGATGCCACAGTAACGAAGGCATGAACATTTTATAGTGCCTATTATTTTTATGATCGACAGCTTTGTTGGAGCGTTAATAAAACGCTATTTAAATATTTCATTAATCTCATGCCTTCGTAAGTAACAGTACAATTTATACAGTTGTCTTTACGTGCTACGGTGCTAGTATATAACAATTTCAACGCCCCATGCCGCATCGATGTCCCTATCACCCTGTTTACCTCGTGTAGTCCTTCTAGCCGAAAATAATAATAATATAGACTCGCATATTCACTGGGTTAAACTCGTGAAGTTGTCTAAGATATCAGACATCAAAAGCACACATTTATCAAAGCTAAACGTTTTGTTTGATGCGTCTATGAGGCTATTATAATAAAAGGGGTAAGTAGATTCTTAAATTCGAGATTAAAAAGTCATGTTCAAAATTCATTTGTCACTATTTAATCAATAAAGTGATTTTTACAATTCATTCAGTCTAAATTCTAATATTACATGTTTTTTACAGTTTATCAAATATTTTATTAACGACTCCTCCACATATTATTTACATTCAATTAAAATACACATAAATGCTCCTGTATTATCCAGTTTAACTTACAATTTACGTTGTAGATACAATGAGTGGAGAAGCCATTTTGTTTAAAATTTCTCATTCATTTTTATAGATATGTTAGTGCAGTCTTACAGCTATGGAAGGCACCAAAAGTAATACAAATATTGTATTTACAATTATATTAATGTACACTATTATTTCTACGATCTTTGCGTTGCTTTTATTGGGCGTTGTTTACATTGAAATATAACTCTTTTAGTATTTTATGTGTGATCCATGGTACACAATATTTTGTACTTTGAAGTAAACAAAATCTTATGTATTTTTGCGATTTAAAGAATATTAGTCATATATTTATACTCGTAATCTGCTAGGATAAAGTTGACTTTCCATTCTCGTCAAGTAATTATATCTCAATGTATAGTCACCCTTGTGCCAATAGTCTTACGACATAATCCGATGGCAAACACTTTGTACGTGATATAAATTATGAGATTTATTTTATCAGCTCGTTACTAGCTATATTTACAAAATATCCATCATTTTCTGCCGTCAGTACTAAATGTATTGTTACAGAAATAATGTTACATAAGTAAGAATGTATTTTTTTTTTTGCATATTTTTTTACAACTTTGCTACTATTGTGGCAATAATCGTTAATCATTGCACATGCAAACCGACAATTATAATAAAAATACTCGCCGAAACATAACCTCCTTGAATTCGGTTATTCAAGCTAAGGAAACCCGATTCCTAGACAGATTACTTCTGCACTTCGAGCTTCCTGTAGCCGGGGGCGACTTCGGTTCGAAGTTAGATTTCTGACTTCGAGAGCGCCGAAGTCTATCAGAGACGTTATCAAGCACTGTTGCGCGGTGCGTTGTGTTCAGACGACTGTGGGAGCCGAGCGGTGCGTGGGCTTGGGGGGCAGCGGGGGGGGCGTGCGGGCCGCCGGGGGGGGCGGCGACGCGGGCGGGGGGGACTCGCCCTTGTTCTGTAGCCTCTGGCGCTGGGTCTCGCGGAGATTCTCTAGGAAATCTGTGGAAGAAGATGATGTTGTTAGGTTTTGTTTTCGAAAAGCAGCTTTTGGAAATATAGAACATTTTAAGTTTTTTTTTTACAGAAAAATATTTTTCTTAATAAGTGATTGGAGACATATAAAGATTTGATGTAAGAATACTAACCAGGTGGATGATGATGCACGGGCGGGCCGGGCCGGAGCGCTGCCCTCACGCGCCCCCCGGACGCGCCCGCGCTGCCGCGACTGCTGCCGCTGGCTGTGCTTACACTCTGTAACAAAAAAACGTACTTATAAATATACAGTCACAACATAAAACAATAATATGGCTTACTCCTCTTCCTGTGAGAAAGTTGACGGACTTGTTCTGCATTAATTCATTATGCACACTTATTTTTCGACCTTGTCCGAGGACTTGAGAACGTATTCTAGAATTAATTTGGGGGCTCGTTATGAGATTGAGTACGATTTCTTAGCTTTACTAAGTTGTAAAAGGCACAGTTATATGTATTTTATTGTAGCTGTTTCGGCGCTATGCCGTCGCTGAAACAAATTGAGGTCATTTTTTGTGTTTATTTGGCCTTTTTTTCTACTCTGGTTACATATCATATATGTCTTCTGGGTAAGCTCGCTCCACCGTCGACTTTGTCTCTGTCACCTTTGACCTAGGCTAGAGTCAAGAGCAAGCCCATTTAAAAAAAAAAAACCGAGTGTGCTTATGACCACACGACTGAAGTGAAACTTCAAACGTATTTGGCTATGAGAGGAAGAGAGAAAGAAAATGTGCGCGCGCACTGCTTTCTCTTGCATATATCCCCCACTCAACTCCCGTTCGCCTCGCCCGTAGCCCGTAGACATGAGTCGTACTTGCAAAATCGAGTACCAGGGCTTCCAAGTACGTCCACCTTAAGAAACCAGGGCCTAAAACCAGGGCTCGAGATACTTTCAAGTATTTTCTATCTGCATCGAAAATTGATCCATAACTTCATACAAATAAGTACAATTACGTAATCAAACAAAAGCCCTGTTGGAAGTAAAAAGTACTTGCATAGGAAATTGACCCGTGAATTCCTATAAATAAGGAGCACAATCGCGTTTACAAATAAACACTTTTACAAACCATTAAAGTAGAAATCCTTGCATACGAAATTGTTCCGTAGACTCTTACCACACCTCGGACACTCCATACAACGCTCGCAAAATAGTTACCTATTACTACTACATAAACAAATGACGTTTGTGTATGTGCAAATGTGTGCGTGAAATCTAGTAGCGTAAAAAAAATGGCGCGGAAAGCAATTTGTGTCGGGGAACCGAACGACGACGGCGGCGGCAGCGCTGCCCGCACGTGTGCATTATTATGAAGTGACCATGTAGTTCAATTGTTTATTTATATAGTCGGGTTCGTAATGAAATAAAAACACTAAAATAGTTTAGTTTAAATGACTTGTCCGTAAATAATCGGTTATTAAATCGCATGTTATTAAAAATGCGAAATCTTACAAACAGTTTATGTAAATACGAATTCGGAAAAGCATCACAATATCCAACCATCGTGATTAAAACTCAAATAAAACTTTTCGTGTCAGCAATACAGCGCTGCGGTTCGCGAGCGCCCTTGCTAAAGAGTCGGCGACGAATACCTCGAAGTGCGGGGTGAGGTGCGGTATCTGATATGAGGGCGAAGAAGGGAGTGTCCTTTCTGTACGTAGTACTATTAAGTATTCTGTGCTCTTACTGATAAGGAGCATGATCGCATTTGCGAAAACAAACGCGGTTGTTGAACTATTTGAGTACCTACGTACTCGAGCGTCGAGGCACGACGGAGCGAAATACTTTCAAGTATTTTCTATCTGCATAGAAAATTGATCCATAACTTCATACAGATAAGAAGTACAATCGCGTATTCAAAAGCCCCGTTGGAAGTAAAACTACTTGCATAGGAAATTGATCAATGACTTCCTATAAATAAGGAGCAAAATCGCGTTTACAAATAAATACTTGCAAACCATTAAAGTAAAAAATACTTGCATACGAAATTGTTCCGTAGACTCTTACTGATAAGGAGCATGATCGCATTTGCGAAAACTAACGCGGTTGAGTACCTACGTATTTGAGCGAGTAGCCGTATAAGGTACTTTATAGTCTTGCAAGTATTTTGAGTCGGTACCTGGTGTGCGTACTTGGAAGCAAAAAAACCTGGTCGAGTAAATACGTACCTTCCCTACTTGCCCGATCACACTTTTCGTAACGCTTACGTCACGCGTTCGCCAGCTTACTCTCCAAGTCAAGTGTGCGTAAAGAAGTTTCACGTAAATAATTTTGACACAACAAAAATCGAATTTGACAATCGCGACTCGTCGACACGTGGTACAGACGCCAGCACGTCAACCTACGCGAAACTGTCAAATTTTCCCAATCAACTTTGAACCTTATTCTTTAGTAATAAAGTTGAAAATCTATTAAAGAAATCTGACAGATTGTAGTAGGTTGATGTGCTGGCGTCTGTACTTATTTGCCCTAACCCCGTGTATTGTTTTTTAGAGCCGCAGGCGCGGAGGGGGGCGGCCTTGGCGTGTTTTTTAAGGAATTTTTCACTTTTTGTATGGAAAATATGAAAAATGATTACCTACATGTTGAGTTTTAGGAGTTTATGGGTTTCATAAAGGGGGTCGAAATTTTCATTATTTTTGCGATAGGACGCACCATTTTCGAGATATAAGCAAAAGAAAAAAAACTTAATACGTATTTGGCTATGAGAGGAAGAGAGAAAGAAAACGTACGCGCGCACTGCTTTGTCTTGCTTATATCCCCCACTCAACTCCCGTTCACCTCACCCGATCACACTTTTCGTAACGCGTTCGCCAGTTTACTCCCCAAGTCAAGCGCGCGTAAAGAAGTTTTCCTTCAAAAACATACAAACAGCCGAACATAGTACCTCCCCCTTTTTGTGAAGTCGGTAAAAATTACTTGCATACGAAACTGTTCCGTAGACTCTTACTGATAAGGAGCATGATCGCATTTGCGAAAACTAACGCGGTTGAGTACCTACGTATTTGAGCGAGTAGCCGTAATAGTCTTGCAAGTATTTGGTCGCATATTTATGCGACCGGGACCGGGTTTTTCCACCAGGTATTTCCAGCTATTTTTTACGTACCTTCCCTACTCGCGATCACACGTTTTCGTAACGCATTCGCCAGTTTACTCCCCAAGTCAAGCGCGCCTAAAGAAGTTTCACTTCAAAAAAAAAAAAAAAATATGATGTATAGTTTTGGTATATACCTGTTCGTCTTGCTGCCTGTTCGCGTCGTCTTGCAACCTGACGGCGAGGTCGCTGAGTGAGTCGGCGTCGTCGTCTCTCGGAGGTTCACTCGCCGACGCGCGGTACTCGCCGCTTTCTGATACGTCTACTATTTGAAGACGGGCGCCGTCTAGTTCCTGAGACAAAGAAAGGGGTGTTAAGAAAATTGCAGAAAAAATATCTAGAATTAAAAGTAGCATCAAGTGGAAGTGCGTGAGAGCGACATCCTACGCGAGACTATTAACCCATATATGCCCATAGGGTCGATAACGACCAAAATTACGCCGTCACTGTTAATGCATATTGACCACATATACTTAACTTATGTAAAAATTAAAAAAATCGGTGATAAAAAAAGTTTTGGGCATATATGGGTTAAGTATTGTAAGATCCAATAAAAGGATTATTTCGAATCAATAACTTAGACGAGAAGACTTTTGATTGTACTAAATCTTTTTCTCAGCAGTTTCAATATTTTTTTATTTCGGAAGCGCCTTTATTTCAACTGTAGTATTCATTTTTATATGGTTTGAATGGGAAGGAGTCCGATAAACGCCTTTCCCAGTCGGAGGGTTTACATAAACATTTTATATGATCTCAACAAACCTGCATAACGGTATCAGGATGCAGCACGACGCCGTCCCGCAGCACGGCGCGGTGCGACTGCGCGTGCGCAGCGTAGCGCGCCAGCACGGGCCGCAGCACGTGGCGCAGCCGCCGCGCCGCGCGACACCGCACGGCCACACAGCGGCCCGACAGCTCGATGCGCACCACGCAGCGCCGCTCCACGACGGCCTCGCGCCCGCCCAAAATGGTGGATGGTGAAGATGGGTCGATTGTTGTTGAGGTGCCCTGTGGGTGGAAAAGATTGCTTATTTTTGTGTACTTACATAGTTGTAGAAATTATTCAAAAATAGTGGCTTTTTGTGAGAATTAATACTGTTTTACTTTAAAATATCCTACGATAAAATCCTCTTAACATTATTTATGAAAATCAAAAGATAAACACAATCATCATTTAAAATGTTTACTATGGTTTTTTAAATTAATTTCTCTCTGGCTTTTATTTTGTTCTAGTGATATTTGCATTTAATATTTTGCTGAACATACAATAAGTAGCTGAATGTATCTCCCTACCTGATTCCCATCCTTCAACAGCACATCATAGGTAGTACACAACAGGTTCCGCCTCTGCAGCAGCTTGTCCACAAGCCTGCCGACCGTGACCCCGGGCTCCACGCCCACGACGGAGGTGGCGCCATCTGGGAGCACGACGCGGCACAGCGAGCACTGTCCTGGGGCCGTCTGGCTGGATTTCACCACCTGTTTGACAAAAGAAAATTTAAGTTAGAAGAGTTATGAATGTTATGATACGGTTTATTATGGTTTCCGAAAAATATAGTCCTTCATCCCTCGAAGGATGTCGTGAAAGGCTAGAAGGAAGCAGTGGCAATTTATAAATGCAAATATGAGGTTGGAATTTCCAATATTATATTTCCTGCCTAAAACTAAGAGGAATAAATCGAATCCATAAAACAGTATAATATTTACACAAACATTTTTTTTACAAAAATAATCTTTGTCTCCCAAATCACTTTATGAATGAATGTAAATACTCAAACAAATAATTACTTAACAAATAAATTAATACATATTTAAAACGCAACGCCAATAGTAAACACATAAGTATAATGAGTTAAGTACTGACTTCTATAAATAATCTTCTGTACACAGAGTCTATATATTATAGTTATATATAGAAATTGAATGTTTGCAGGTAAAACAGTTTGTTTGTTCGATCGTGAGCGTTTTGTTAGCAAAAGTTTGTGCGACCTCATCGTGATAGATATTACTTGCAGAGTTAGTTATGACCTAATTTATGGATGGCAGGTTTATAAAAAAATTATGGAGAAAAGTTTTTAAAAAGGAAGGAAAGACAAGAAGAGGACGGATTTTGAAAGCTCACGTAACAGAAAATACCCATTTCATTTGAATCTAAAATTTTATCATAAAGAAAAGGTAAATGAAACTATTGAATCGATAATTTCAGAGCCTCAATTTGAATCTTTGAAGTTTAAGTTAGAAAACTTTTGAATCAATTATTTCAGCATTCTAACTACCAATACATAACCATGACTAGCCAATTTAATTTAGAAATTACATTATTATTTGCACAATTAGTAATACTTGTTGTACCAACCACATTTGCACAGTGCTCCAATATTTGCTAGATAATATCATGTTTTTCCGCACTGCACACAGCATAGGGTGATAGCGGCTCTATGCATATTTACCTAACGTCAGATGCAGTGTATTAAAATCATTATTTCAATTGTTTTAGAGAGGAAAATTTGATCTATCCGGGTATTGTTAAAGTCTGTAGTTTAAACGAGTTATTTTGGTATTTGAATGCAAGGAAAAAACGTTATTTTTTTTTGGATGTGCAATATTTTCCTTATTTGTGTGTAAAAAAATACCTTTATGAAAGATGTATTGAGACTTTTTTGCAGTATTCTTTTTACCTGTTATTTGTTTATACGTACTGTTGTTATTTTATCTGTTTTATTTATAGTTTTTCATATCTTAGTATAATTTATATTATTATATAGATGTAGGTAATCAAAATTTAGATTAATAAAATTATTATAGCGTACCATAAACCGCTATATCTTGACCCCTGGAAGTTTGGCGCCAATGGAATCACCGTTCATGTTAACATTCGCGTTATTTGCATGTTTATAATATTTTAACGGACACGATAACAATAATGTCGGTTTGATAACGTATATTTTTAATGTAAATGTTGGCGAAATGTCCTTGTTAATTATTTTGTTATTCAATCATGGCTTTTGGATGTAAAAATGGAACGAATATTTTTTATTGATTGATTTGGCAAGCTGTGTAAACCTCCACAAATGACGATGCTTAAGGCCGGAAATCCACTGAAGCGTAGCTGAGCGGAGACGTGCAGGAATCGTCCAATCACAGACGAGACGAGTGACGCGATGAGGATTTCAACCACTGTGATTGGTCGATTCCTGCACGTCTCCGCTCCGCTCCCTCCAGCTCCGCTTCAGTGGAGCCCGGGCCTAACGACTGGGCAGTCTTGTTAATAACCTCGCTGACTTGCTATACTGCTCACAATGGCTTGCGATAATCCCCTTTTAGATCGTGCCAACATAAGATAAGAAATCTGCTCTCGTGATTGCTCAAGATGCGTAATCGATTTTGCAGGATGATAACTTCAACATATCCTTTTGAACATTTAGTCTCTTTTTTTTACCTTCACAAGGTATTTATGGGTGACTCCTGATTATTTGAGACTAGCTGCGCCCCGCGGTTTCACCCGCGTAAATGTCGATCCCGTGGGAATATCGGGATAAAAACTATCCTATGTCCTTTCCGGGGACTCAAACTATATTTATACCAAATTTCATCTAAATCGGTTCAGCGGTTTAAGCGTGAAGAGGTAACAAACATATAAACACACACACACACACACAAACTTTCGCCTTTATAATATTAGTGTGATTAGTGTGAAGTGTGACTAGCTGCGCCCCGCGGTTTCACCCGCGTAAATGTCGATCCCGTGGGAATATCGGGATAAAAACTATCCTATGTCCTTTCCGGGGACTCAAACTATATTTATACCAAATTTCATCTAAATTGGTTCAGCGGTTTAAGCGTGAAGAGGTAACAAACATATAAACACACACACACACACACAAACTTTCGCCTTTATAATATTAGTGTGATAGTGTGATTAGTATGGATAGTAAGAGTGACTTACATCAGTGATTGGTGGTGGTTCGTTCTGCTGCGTGCTGTTGGATCGCTCGCGTCCTGTGCGCAGCTTCCACGGCAGCAACGAGGCGCCACCGCTGCGACGACGCTCCGACGCGTTGCTAGCTGATTTCTTTAACTACGAAGATAATAGATTGTTAGTTACATTACTTCTTACAAGTTTAGGCTTAATTACTTTGTGAAAAGTGTAATAAATGGCCAAAACTGAAATCATGTACTGGATGAAAGTACTCTTGGTGAAAAAACTGCTGAAGTAATGTACAGTCAGCATCAAAAGTCGATTAACACTGTCATTTTTACATGTTATCAAATTGACAACAATTTTTCTCAATAAACTGCTTTTTAGCTTGTCACATAATAGAAAAGAGTTTATATTCTAAAAAAATGTCTTCTGCTGCAATTTTGAACAAATATTTTGCTCAATAACTAAGATTAAAAAAAACTGAAGTGTTAATCGACTTTTGCTGCTGACCGTACCACGGCTGTAGCTCAGGCGTCCTTTGTGTGAGAGGTATCGAGTCATCATGGTGTATTGGTACACCACGATGGCCTAGCTCCATTTCCATTGGTGGACGTCGCTTGAATTTTTGGTTCTAGAACATGCCGTTTTTTTTTCACTATGTTTTCGTTCTACCTTTTTGGAGCAGTAGTGGAGATGAAAGGCTTACCTTGTTAGTATCAGTTTCATTCTCCCTAGGAGTCGAAGCGTACGGTAGCGGTAAACCTCGCAGGTCTGCGCGCGCGCACTCGGCGTGCACGCTGGAGCGCAGGAAGCGCGGGTAGCTGTCGAATTTCATCACGTTGAAGATCTGCTTCTGAGCCTGGGGGTAAAAGGGATATTGTAAGTAAAGATAGTGACAGACATATTTGATGATAGGCTCAAGGTGCTACTGATTTCACTAGTTAGGTTAAGCCAAACCGGGACAGTAGGTAACAATGTTGAAGTTGACAAGAGCCCCTTTGGCGAAGCAGTAAATGTAGTTCAAGCTACACTTTTGACGTTTAGTCAGTTAGTTTGCGCCCCGCAGTTTCACCCATATAAGTGTCGATGCAGGGTGTCAGCTACCTCCACACAAAATTTTATCAAAATTGGTCCAGCCGTTTATAAACACAGACACTCACAAACTTTCGCCTTTATAATATTAGTGTGATTATTATTTTATATTTGCTAGTTTCGAAATATAATGTTATCTAGACTTTAGTTTTTATTTGAGCTAGTGCTTTTTATAGGAAAACACTGAGCTACGGTTTGGGGTATGCTATACTTGAAAGAATTAATTACGAGGTTGCATTATTGATTATATTGAGGACGATATGTTAGGGGAAAGAACATGACGCAATTAAAATCAGTTAACTTATCTGCCGACCTCGAAAAATTATGTTTGTCAAGTATCAATCGAAATTCAACAGATTATTTGAGCATCCTTCTAAAATACATGCCTTACTATGAAGATGTTACAATACCGACTAAAATTGCAATTAAGTACTAGGCATGCCTTTTAAGTTCTGTCGTTTCCATATTTCCCGGCAATTTTGAATTTGGAACTGTTCTATATTCGAATGTGTTTAAATTTTGAATCTCAAAACAGTTGAAAGTATTAGGATTAATGCTATTGTTTAGTCACAGCGTCGATTGAAATCTATCAGGTTACGTACGAAAATGAATCTTTCTAAGGAAAATGTTCGTGCAATAATTTTCTACAACTTTGGAAGAGGCCCGACACGGCTTCAGTGTTTTGAAGAGCTAACATCTGTGTTCAGTGATGAAGCCCCATGTCTGCGGGCTGTCGAACGCTGGTATTTTGAATTCCAGCGTGGACATACTAGTGTTAGTGACAAATCTCGCGAAGGACGCCCAAAATCCGCCTTCACTGAAGATAACATCATTGCTGTGAGACAACTAATTCTCGAAGATCGTCATGTGACGTATCAAGAGATAGAGGCTCTATTAGGCATCTCAGGGACAACCATTCAGAAGATCTTGCATGAAGCGCTTGGTGTGAGAAAGCTATTTTGCCGTTGGATACCGCATCTGCTTTCCGATGATCATAAGGCGGCCCGCGTCAGATGGTGTAAGAAAACTCTGCAATGGTTCAACCGAGGAGAGTCAAATCACGTCTACAACATCATCAGTCGTGACGAATCTTGGATCTAAGCCTACGATCCTGATTACAAACAACAATCTACAATCTGGGTCTTTCAAGACGAGCCAAAGCCGACTAAAGTTGTTCGTTCTCGAAGCACTTCAAAGAAGATGGTGGCCACGTTCGTTGGAAAAACCGGCCATGTTGCGACTATTGCACTTGAAGATCGTAGAACGGTTAACGCAAAGTGGTATACCACAGTTTGTTTACCACAAGTCATCGCCGAACTTCGAAAATCTAACTCAAAGCGACGCATCATCCTGCACCACGACAACGCAAGCTCACATAGCGCTCGTCAAACGATTGAGTATTTGAAGCAGGAAAAATGTAAAAATTCTTGACCATCCTCCATACAGTCCTGACCTAAGCCCTAACGATTCCTTTACATTTCCTAAAATTAAGAAAAGTCTTCGTGGTCAAAGGTTCCAGTCCGGTGAAGAAGCAGTCGACGCTTTCAAATCAGCCATTTTGAACACCCCCACTTTAGAGTGGAATAAATGTTATAATAACTGGTTTGAGTGAATGGAAAAGTGTATTAAGCTACGTGGTGAATACTTTGAAAAACAATAAAAAGTACTATAAGGTTCTAGTTGTGTTTTTTTCTTCAAACGACAAAACTTAAAAGGCATGCCTCGTACTTTGTAAAAGTTTAACAAGCACAATTATAAATAAAATTGATTGAATTATGAATTTCACGCGGTGTACCGTGGCGTGCATCTTGCTTGCGTAAATGTTTCGATACATGGATGTTTTGTAACAGATTTGATTGAGTAATAAATAACAATAAATACTAACTGGTAGTTACAAACATTTAAACTCACATACACAAACAGCCAGACCCGGAACAACTACTTGTAGGTCATACAAATATTTGTTCCGTGCGGGAATCGAACCCGCGACACGCAGCGTAGCAGTCACTCGCTTAACCACTGCGCCAACCGTGCCGCCATTTATCATTACCAATACGAAAGATCTGTAGTGTATCCGTCTTGCATAACGTGGTACAGTTAATTTACCTGTTGGAACAGCTCAGGCGGCGGCGGCTCGGTGGCCAGCATGAGCGCGGCGGCGCGGCGGGCGGCGGCGTCGACGTTGACGGGCTCGGGCGCCTTGTCCGCCAGGTGGCGCTGCCAGATCTCCGCCGCCAGCGCACCGCGCCGCGCCGCCGAGCTGGTGGCGCTGTACTGCTCGCATGACCACCAGAACCTGCACGGGAGACAGATTAGGTTTTGTTCTTTGAAGATGAATGAGGGCAGAATATTTGGGACCTTCAAATGCTATAGTGTGTATGGGGCCCGTGGCTAAAATAATAACAGCCGCACAGGTCGATCGATCAGGTTAAGCTACGCTTGCCGCGGTTGGACTGTGGATGGGTGACCATCTTTACATACCAAGACCCCTCCGTGCCTCGGAAAGCACGTTAAGCCGTTGGTCCCGGCTGTCATTCGTCGATCTTTGACAGTCGTTACGGATAGTTAGAAGCCCGAAAGTCTGATAGGTAACCAGTCTTGCCAAAGAGTATTGTATTACCCAGTAACAGGGTCGTGGAGGTCAGATAAGCAGTCGCTCCATGTACAATACTGGTATTTAGCTGCATCCGGTTAGACTGGGAGCCGACCCCAACATAGTTGGGAAAAGGCTAGGCAGATGATGAAATGCTATAGTATGTTGACATTGTTTTGAAGTAAAAGAAAAATGACTGAGAACTGAGACGAATAAAGCATTCAAAAGTATTCAGAGGTCGAAAACCAGTCCATACTCTATTTTACTAAAATGAAATTCTAAAACTAGAATTTACAAGAGTCCACGACGAAGTTACAATAAAATCTCCCCAGATAAAAACATGGTCCCCAAATCCGACAATAGTATTCCTTTTCTCCTGAACCATAGATTTAGTAAGGATGCCAAGTCTCACCGTATGTTCTCAGCAGCGAACTCCTTAGCCAGGAAGTGGGCGAAGGCCTCGGCTCCTGCGCTGTCAGCAAGGAGGTGTTCCAGGCCTAGAGACCAGCGGGACACGTTGGAACCGCCGCCATTGGAGCCCGACACCTGGGTTGAGCCTTCGCTCATTTGCTGTTGAGGAGAAAATGTTGATTAGTTTTTAAAAATTCTAGGGATATAATCAGGACTTAAAAATGCAAATTTTTGTGCCTGTCTTATGAAATTTTAGACGGTGTTCGGCTAATAGCTTAGCTCCCGACTTATCCTGGCGATTTAGGAGAAATTGCTTTTCAAAACAAAACAAATCTGCAAAATCTAAAAGTAAGACTATAGTCTCCTCACATTATTGCAATAAAAGATGGTCAAAATATCAATATTCAAATATTCTTGTCATTTCATTCTTTCCAGTGTTTTGTTCCCCTTTTTGAAGTGAAACTTCTTTACGCACGCTTGACTTGGGGAGTAAGCTGGCGAACGCGTGACGTAAGCGTTACGAAAAGTGTGATCGGGCGAGGCGAACGGGAGTTGAGTGGGGGATATAAGCAAGAGAAAGCAGTGCGCGCACACATTTTCTTTCTCTCTTCCTCTCATAGCCAAATACGTTTGAAGTTTCACTTCAGTCGTGTGGTCATAAGCACACTCGGTTTTTTTTTCCAGGTTCTCATTTGCTGATCCAAATAAGGAAGAGTTTTTCTTCGCTATCGACTCTTTCGAAGGTCCTACATTCTCTCCACCTCTGTATCATCATAGCTCAGTGTTCTCACCTTATTATACATGTTACGATGCTCGTGGTGGCGGTAGGAGCTGCCCGCACCGCTGCCGGTAGTCCAGCGACGGAACGGCGATGACTGCTCGCTCTGTTGACAAGGGAAACAAAACTGTTAGTTCAGTAGTTTATGGTACAATATGGTTTGTAGGATATCTTTGTTATCATGGTACTAAAAGTATTTAGATGTTAGATATAATACTGTACCTATATTGTAAGTAATACAATTACAATTAAACTTATGACAGTTAGGTCACAATGGCCGGTGACATCGGATCGCTGAATGCAATTTTTCACAGACAACCTTTGGATGGACTTAGAGAGAAAACAGACTCAAAACATTTATTAAAAAAAAAAACAATTACAAACACTTTTGAATTGTCAAGGGGTCCGTCAGTCAGAAAGATGAAGTTAGTTTAGTGTAGGAGACACGATACATACATTTGTATAAAACAGCGTCTAAATGTAATTTGGGTACATGAAATCAGCTATGTCTATTGTATCCACGATATTAAAGAATGAAAGATGGTGTCATCCATGCCGAGCTAGGCAAAATAAATACAAATATAATTAAAATTGGACTTTGAGTGTCCCTAATCTACTTAAATGACAGTTTTTAAACTAGAAACGTTACAACGCAACAAAATTGACAAATAAACAATAATCTACATTCAAACAAGATAAAAGCAATTGAATTCATTAATCCTTGGTTATAGTCTTGCATTTTACGGTGAAAATATGTCTAATATAATTTTTGTTTGACAATTCAAAAGTGCCTGTAAATGGTTTAATTGAAATAAATGCTTTGAGTTTGAGTTTTTGAGTTACAATTAATATTTTATATAGTTTCATTCCTGACTGACAGCCTAAACAAATGAAGACAGAAATATTAAATGACAATGGGCACAGTGACTATATCAACCAATAGAAATGAAATAGAATGAAATTGTTAATGCTGTAAATGGAATAGAATAGAATACTCTTTATTATGTACACCATATAAATATATAGGATATCGGAATCACTACGACACGTATACAGGGTAAGAAATTGAAAACATGCGACAAATCGAAATGGGAGATTGTACTCATCATTATGAACAACTTTTACTATGGGACCAAAACTGAAATCGCAAAAAAAAAATCTGCTGTTCCCTACATTTATATTAGCATAACTTGTCAAAATATAGGGAACAGCTGAATTTTTTTTCGCGATTTCAGATTTGTTCCTGTTGAAATAATAAGCTTAAAATGTTGAAAGAATAAGCTTAACCGCTCAAGGACCGCGGGACACCGATCGGTGACCAAACAATAGAAAATCAATTGTGTCTCATTAGCGGAGCTTGACAGATTAATAAAAGAAAAGTATTGAATTTTTATTTGAACCAAAGCTTTTATTAAAGAAGAAGTAATGAAGTGACAAGAATAGAGAAAAGAGTACAAACCATAACTTTTTGTAACACACCTAAATAAGTATGAATGTCCCATAGTAAAAGTTGTTCATAATGATGAGTACAATCTCCCATTATTTGTCGCATGCGTTCAATTTCACCCTGTATAAAAAAAATAAGCTAGATGGACTCGATATCTCCTATCTGACGGCCCCTGAGAAGAAATGACGAAACAAACTCAGGTCTCTTCTCTCAGGAATTAACTCCTACGAAGTACTTACTAACTAAACACGAAAACTCGTGATTGTCCTGACGTTTTTGTTTACATAAAATACAGTGTAAGTATGTAATTCACAAAATTCACACGCTCATAACTAAAACTTCGTTCTTATGTGAAATGACTTTGTTTGGACTTTTACCTCTTAACGATATGCGTGAGAGTACTTTTTCTTTCATAATGTACTTATGAAGTAAGTTTATGTGTTACTGAAGAATGGACAGTTAAGCGTTTATGGCCGAATCTCTCTCGTGAACACATAAAAAGTTAGATTATGTAAGCACTGAAACCTAGCTTTTTTAAATAAATAAAGACTTGGAAGAAAAAAAAATACATAATAATAGGCGTATTGCATAGCAAGTTAAAGATTATCATAAATAAATAAACTCAAGTCTAAGATTAACATTAATAAATAAACATTCAGTAAGTATTGAAGTTTTATTTCACTTTGCATGTCTTGAAGGCAAGATACCTATGTTTGAATTAAAAACGCTTTACTTACGCTAAATAGAACTATATATCCATAGTAAAATTCCATTTAGGCTAATAATACACGAACACTAGGCACAAAAGACACACCACATATTTTAGACCAATAGGAGCACACTACACTACCACCACGCGACACGCAACAACGCACTTTACTAACAAACCTATATTTTCTATTTTTTTCCTCTTTCTGACGAATTGTTTTTGGTAGGCATTAATGGGAAACAAAGGTCTTAGAAGAATTATTATAACTATATTACCTAACGCTCACTGATCACACGGCTGACTAAAAGTTTAAAACTAGCAAGAAAATACTTTGGTAATAGGAAAACTATGTCATTCATAAAGAGAGCTGTTGAAAACTGTACGCTGGGTGTTTGAGAGTCATGATTCGTACTTCGTATATCTTTTTTACATGTTTGAAAGTCTCAGGGCTGCCCCAAATGATTTTTTTATCTTGTGTCGACACGAACTTTAAGAATAGGTCATGTCGTGATCAAAGTAATTGCCAGTCAGAAACGTGGTAGCGGGGCTGATTGTCCAGGGTGCATAGCCAGCCTATAATGTTCCCACTGCTGGGACACAGGCCTCCTCTCCTCGAGAGGGAGTGGGCTGTAATCCATCACGCGGGCCCAGTGCGGGTTGGTAGAGGTGAGACATTTTTAGTAATAGGTCATGCCGGTTTCCTAAAAATGTTTTCCTTCACCGTTTTGAGAGCAGTGGTGATGAAATTATTTACACAAGTAAAGCGTCTGCCTGGGTTCGAACCCACGATCTACAACTCGTAAATCAAGGCCATTACTACTGGGCCACCATTATCCAGGATGCGCATGACGTATATTTAAGTATCGCAACTGATGGAGGCACCAGAAAACAATCGTGATGGGAGAGTATATTTAGTCAAAGTCAAAGCATTTATTTCAAATAGGCACATAAAAGGCACTTTTGAACGTCAACATTTTTTTTTAGAGTACGATGAAGATTTATTTAAAAAACAACCTGCCGTAAAAAACTTCCAAGTTTAAGGGAGTCGACGCGAGACCACGACTGCAACAGTCCTGACACTGACTAATACTAAATAGGGTATTAAAAACATTAAAATGAAAGGATTAGCCATTACTATTCTATGCAAGTGTTCATTACGAACGGAAGGAAGTCGTCTGCATTAGGTGCATGTGCAATATACACGTGGTAACTACACAATCGAGGTATAATGGCTGACATGACTCGTCACACTTTATTGTCCGTTGTCAGAATACTGAGTGGAGTAGAATCGGTTGATAAATTGAATAATTGGGTGTATGTCATTGCACTCGGTATTACGAAATGGGATAATATTGGAGGTGTAACTCTCCATGTATGAAGATAGACGGATTGATATGTTACGTTTTACTGTGCACCGTAGACGTACGAGTATATCCATACTAATATTATAAATTCGAAAGTAACTCTGTCTGTCTGTCTGTATGTTACCTTTTCACGCCCAAACCACTGAACCGATTTAGATGAAATTAGGTATAGAGATAGTTTGAGTCCCGGTGAAGGACATAGGAGAGTTTTTATTCCAATAGTCCCACGGGATCAACATTTATGCGCGTGAAACCGCGGGGCGCAGTTAGTAGTTACATGAAGTGAAGGCTGTGTCAAAAGTCAGTAGCTTATAGAATTTTGGTCGATTCTTGTGTGTCAAGAACTTGCAAGTAGTTTGTACATAGACATGACTTTTCAGCTGCGAATTCGATTGGCTAACGTCCCTGATACTGTTTTTAATATAGCTACGTCTACAAAGACTCAAAGAAGAGCCGGCAGAAAATAAGAGCCATCAAAAATTACACTCCCCAACTGTCACACATTCAGTACAAGAGAGAGACGGCAAGAGCCATCAAACCTGCAACTTACAGTCCAAAATTGCTGCAGGTCCTTGAATTTAGACAACCGTTTCATTCAAACAAATGACGTTCATCCACCCATCCGTCTGTAAGTTCCGTCCCAGATTGAGAATGCAATTGAAACGAATGCTAGCGTAGGCGACGTGTGACATGGTCCGAGGAAGAACTAAATTGATCGTAATTGGTGATACGGCCGCGCCCCCACGCTCGGCATTGAATGTGATTGCTCATCGGTCTGTGTATTCCAACTAGGTAGACATTAGTACTCCCGTTTGTAATCAGCCTATAATGTTTCCACTGCTGGGACATAGGCTTCCTCACGGTGAGTGGACACCACGCGGGCCCAGTGCGGGTTGGTAGATGTCGCATGTCTTCGAATTTTTGGTTGTAGGACATGCCGGTTTCCTCACAATGTTTTCCTTCACCATTTTGCGAGCAGTGGTGATGAAATAATTTACACAAAGTAAAGCTCCTGTCTGGGTTCGAACCTACGACCTACAACTCGTAAGTCGTGGCCGTTACCAGTGGGCTACAACTGCTCACTACTCGCGTTAATTGTGGTTTATTCTTTAATTGATACGGATTAATTGGTCTAGTAGAGGACAAGTCCAAATATGTATCAGTAGGTAGTTGGTACAGTTTTTGCGTCAAACCACATCCAACTCAATACAATTATGGGGATATTGACCAAAGTTGGGTTACATTTGGACATGTTTTGGGGTTCATCCATAACAGGCCAGCGAAATACAGTGTTAGGTACGAATTTGCTTACGTTTCATATACTATATGCAATTCTGAATAACATGATTTGACCAAAAATGACTACATTCGTGCGTTCAATTTAAATTATCCTTAAACCGAACAACAAAACAAGGTAAAGCGAAGTTTTTATTACCAAATAGGGCAGTAATATACTCTGACAACATAAGTACTACACGTCCTAAATAAGGTGCATTAAAATAGCCTACAATACCTATACAAATATGCGTCAGACAAACCGTGATCAGACAGCCATATACGCACGGCGAGTGATAGCCATATATTTTCAGTCAACTAAAACTGGAAATTTAGGGCTTGATATGTCGTCGTGTGTACCTTGCAGATTGCTTAATATATATAACCACGGTATGACCTATTCCCATACATTTCGTATTGATACTAAAGAAAAAAAGAAGAGTATCCTTGGAGTTTCTTGCCCGTTCTTCTTCTTAGGAGCCTACTAAGCTTTGGAATGGGCAATAAGCTTCATCTTTCTGACCGACAGAGCCCTTTAAAATCCAAAAAGTGCCTGCATTTAGTACAATTGAAATAAGTCCTTTGAGTTTGAAGAAAATAATAAAAAAAAATACATTTACAAATAGGCGTAGTTTTATCAACCCTATATTAACATTTAACACGTAGTGAACACGTATGTCTGTTTGTACATGCAGACTGACAGACAGCCTGTTTGCTTAAGAAAACCCGAGTGCTTGACATCCAGACGGCTGTCAGTTGAGACATGCTGATAATGTGGCACCACGTGGCTCTATGCTGATGAAGTAAGAGGCAGGACTGAGGTGAGAAGTTGATGAACCTCGGTAACTTTGAAGTGACTCTGTTGTTCAAGACTACGGAGGTTTTATTATGAAGAAAAAACATAAAACCATAAAACTCAGCAATCAGTCAACTGATTGTTCTAGGCAATGCAACTAGTCTTAGTATTGTCTACGTTATGCATTAAAAAATATTTGGAGTACAACCTGCGCTACCTACAGTCTTTGATGGTTAGTCAGAGAACGGATCGGGGACTAAACATATTCAAAATTAGGTATAAGTATAGTCATAAACTCATAACGCTTTCTAATAAATTGACGTCTGACTTTGTAAAATCCCTTTGAGCATCAGTGACGTTGAGCAGTCAAAAGAATACATGGCTGTAGTTAATGTGTGTAATTATCCACAATTAATGCAAAGTCATACTATCTCGACCTCATGTAACATTACATAACTTTGTAACAATAAGATCATTACCGCAGCACAGCACATACATGTCAACAAACCAATTATCAGACTTCCAAGAAAAACGTAGACACGAAGATTTTGATCACGAAGCAAATTACATAAACTTTGTATATATTTGAAGTTGTGTAAACTTATGAAACACGGTCATTCGTACACTAATATTTAGTATGTAATTAATAATTCTTGGTGAGATCCAAAATTTTCCGCGAACTTGTTATAACAAGGAAACTGCCTTGTGTTTAATCGCGTGGGCGTGTATTAGTAATACAAAGCTGTAAAATATATGCATTAGCCAGATTAATATTTAGGTTGAAAATCACTATAATAGAACAGAATATGATAGTGGTATACAAGATGTCTGAAAAGCTATTTTACCTCTTCTTTACCCTCCGATGTATACCATACGACCATCTTCAAAAACACTATTCTTCGACGTTCAGCATGTAATAGTCAAACACAACGATCACATAAAAACTAGACACGCGCCACAAAAATTCTCAGTCAGTCACAATAATTTCAACACTCTAGCTTCGAAATCCAAAATCAATTTCATAGAAGAGTCCTTGAAACCTAATTTTGCAAAACACAATAACTTTTAAGTGTACAAAATCGAATTCGATACAGAAGTTACAGTTGATGGATAGTATATTTGTAGTCGAAAATGTTTCAACCACAACATTGAACAAAAAGGAAAAACGCGAAGGAGACTTGCGTCCGCGGTAACGTCCAAATGTGTACTGACTGAAGTCTGAATGGTTATTGAATGTGACGGGACCGACGGGACGTCGAGTGTCCCCGATCCCGACGCAACTGTCGCCCGATTGGTGACACAATGCGGCATTACAATAACAATACTCGTGCTAAGCAAAACAGTTTCCGGAGGTCATCGCGGTATAAGTCATAAAGTATTACATTATGGATTTTTGAAGTCCTTGCCTTGACTTATCCATTGAGGTATCCTTTGAGGTAGAGGAGAAAAAAAGGTTGGCTTTCTTGAATGGCTACCCAAAATCAAGTTGAATAACTGGTCCTTTAAGAGACACATAAGAAATATATTTCTGTATAGAAAAAGACAAGTCGAGATTTTTTTTGCATTGGAGATTGATTTCGAATAAAAAAGAATCATCAGACATCACATAATAAACACAGAACAGTTTATTTTAAAAGACTGTAAAATAAAATCTAAAAAATGTTCTTGTTGATAATACCTAAAAGCAAGGAATGTGAAAATTCCAACGATATACATATCTGAAGCCGTGATCTAAATTCATAAATACGTTTGTTTATAATCCACATACTTGCTTTCATATAAAATGCAACCTAATTCCGACTGCAAATCTCTTGATCGAGAATCTGGAAATCTAGACTAAACATCTTTCTGAATAGTTACGTTATTCAATATATCTACATCTATTGACTTCTTGCCGGTTTAAAGAAAATTAATCTTCCTTATTTCCGAAGTACTGAAGGTTTTCTTATCAATAACAGAAATTCTCTTCACCATTTATTATATTGAAATCCGCTGCCGCTTGCCTCTTCCATTAAATGACAGGAAAACCGCCAGTCGCCGCGCAGTATGTCTGGCTAAGCCAAAGCAGGATAGTCTTATCATTCCTGGCTATCAGCCACAAGGTTCTCGAAACAGTAAGCATTGTGAGCCAAACGTGAGGTAAAGGCCTACATCCACTTTGTGAAGCTTGCTACCCTGTGAAATCGCGTGACGTTGCCAGATACGCCATTATCTCGATTTGTTTTCCGTGGGTGTCTGCCGACTAAAGGATTAAGCTGAGCCGATAGGGAGCTGAATCTATCTACGACTGATAAAAAGGATATAAACATAGTTACTGTTTTCAAACGTCAGACAGTTGTTATTCTGCGAGAAACGTTAACTTAAGTAAGTAAACAATTTCACGCGCAAACATAATAAACTTTGTAGAGCAGACGTTGAAAATAGAAAAGAAACTACAGCTAAAATTGCATCGGAAAACAAAGGCTTCTTTGACGTAGATGCCAATGATAATGAGCAAACCACAGGTCAGTCAAGTCATAGTATTGACAATCAACATTCACCTATTGTATGCACCGTTATTGGCTCCCAATGATGGGCTCTAGACATGCAGTCGTTATACAAGTACGCCTCGTGAATAGTCGAGTGACGTTAGTTGCATCGACTAGTGCATGCGATCACGTTGTTATTAGCATGTCGCATTCGCTATGTAAACTCATAGAATTAAATGCTAATATTTTCTTTGGATGTGATCGATGTTATTTCATAACTCTCATTGTAAGTGTCTAATAGCTTCATAGTGGCTATATTAGAAGCCTTGGTGTTTTCAATTGCATACATTATGCTTAGCTAAATCTTCATCGTTATCATCATTTTAAAATAACTGCCCTTCCTAGAAATTGACTTTAATTATGGACTGTGCTTTAAGTGTTATCAAAGTCAAGCGATAGTCAAGATTGAAATGAAAAAAGTACCATACACAAGAATATAATAAGTGCTGAATGATAAACAGGAAATAGATACGTTTGAACTTATCGATGCTTTCAATTTCAAAACATAAATAATATGGAAAGTACAAGAACCATATTAATTTAATAGAAATTAAACAATTATTGCCAGACATCCTGCGGTTGAACTCGTCACAAACAAAGTATCAATTGATGAACCTGACTCACTAGCGACCCCGATACACTATCAACTACTGAATGAGCTGTTATTTGTCACCCGAAGTGATTTATGCCTGTTGTGTAATGGTAATCACTAATATGTCAGAATTACAATTAATTATATTTTGTATCTGTTGTAGGTTTGTAGCAGAAACAGTCATTCCTGCAGTATCAATTTATGTTATATTTCTCTATTCTGTTTAAGATTTAATTCCTTCGAAAGAAACTTCTATTTGTGTAAATCTTACATTGTTTCTTTCATCGCTTCCTAGATCAGTTTTCGACCGACTAATCCTGCCATGGTTTGTTATGATAATTTATTTCATGTAACGCCATTGAATCATAACACATGTTATTATTGATATTAATTCAGGGAACTGATTCAAATGCGGTTAATGGTAAAAGAGAGGAAAATTATTAAGAAGTCATATTGAATCCAGTGTTGATTGAAATATAGCAGTTAGGTATTGTTATTACTAATTTATATTCCTGGTATTAGTGCTAAATAAACAAAGTTTTGAATTCTAGTAACTGTAATGGAATATATATGGTTACAGAAACTAATTTCTCAATAAGAAATGACAAAGATTTCACGTACTTGAGAACATTTTTAAAACTTATATTATAAGAACTTTGACAGATAAACAAAGCAGCTATTGTTTTTCTTTACAACAAAATCGTTTACGTAATAACATTTCACTTCGTACGCTAATAACATTAATTAACGAATACAAAACTTAAAACTGTTCAATCCACTGTAAAAGAACTAATTACCGTGGTTGCAAATATTCATAATAGATAAGGAATGCAAACCCGGTGCCACAAACGGGAATTAGGTAAAAGACTTGAAGTGTTATGTTTTATGACGACGATGGACGATTTACAATCTTCTTAATTCCGAAGAAAAAAAAATTTTAATTTAAGCACAGTCAATGCCAAGAGATTAAATGTGATCACCAATCCGTATGCTAGTCGAGATGATGATGTCAATGTCTTTATGACCCTTGAATTCAGAGGTAAAGTTAAAGATTCATGTTTATCAATGAACGCCAATGAAGTGAATGCTGTACTCAATTAAGTAACAGATGTAGGTAAGCGATGATGCGACTTTCCTAACTATTTTCATCTCGTAACAGAAAAACAAAGCAATCGTAAATTTAACTAGGACACCTATGAAAAGTAACCCGGATAGCATCAAAACTACAGGATACATCATCAAAACGGTTTACGATTAGCCCAAATAGAACAAAACTGCAGGATGTTCTAGATCCGAATCGACCGACCTTTGTGACTAGGATGGATGATTTTGGATTTCAGTCACTTATGTGTAATTATTTATAAGTATGCAAAACAATAGGATATGTCAAAAAATATTCGGAAAATAATGTAATAACGTTGGAGGCTCTTACGTATTGACCGCAAACAGTGTGCTACGACAATAAGGTAACATACCTAAATACGCATTTTGAAATTGGTTCGTTGAAGCCCAAATTGATGGAGAACAAATTAAAGAAATCTTAAAAAGTCGGAGAAGAATTGTAAAAGTTACAATTCAAAC
This sequence comes from Amphipoea oculea, assembly GCA_945859645.1. Taxonomy (NCBI): domain Eukaryota; kingdom Metazoa; phylum Arthropoda; class Insecta; order Lepidoptera; family Noctuidae; genus Amphipoea; species Amphipoea oculea. The sequence goes on along the minus strand of OX243883.1, from coordinate 2,224,607 downwards.
ATCCTTTTGAGCTTATAGTTGTCTTGAGATTATTCAAAGTTATTCTTAGCAACTATATACCAGACACAGTAGCTAAAAGTATTAAATAATTCAATAAGTAATTTGACCGGCTAAAATAACAAATGTGAAACTTCACCAGTACGAGTGATGAATACTAATTTTGCCAATCACATTCGCGACGCCTTTGGAACAATACATTACATAATGAAGATTAATATCGACAGAACAATACTGAGACAGTTGCTACTTCATAGTAATTTTCCGCTATATTGAAAATACAAGAAAATACCTACTCGTGTATCCATATATATCCTTAGAATCTAGAGCAAAAAATTAAATAGCAGTAAAATATGTTTTGAACCTGAGCATTTTCTTGAAAATGGATGAATGGAAGACCATTAAATAATAACCTATATATTTTGAAAAGATGAGTTATCCCAAAAATACAAACAGCGGTTTAAATGATGTCTGCCTTCCTTTAATAAAAGGCACAACAAAGAATTTATATCTCTACCATAAATAATTTTAAGTCAACGAATAATATGAAACTCTGACGATGATAGATGGATGAATGGGATGCTGTAAAACGTAGCAAAGACTTTGTATAAGACTCCAGGCAACTAACCAGCTCTTTTATAGCCCATAAAATGTATGCAAAAACAATGTTATATTACATGAAACATTAAGCTAACGTAGAAGTCTGGACGTCTTTGGAGCCGGTCATAAACCCCTAGATAAGACGTAGGTAGATCTTAGAAAAATTCTCCAAGTAGCCAGAAATCCATGATGTCACAGGTTCCAAATTGGAAACTTTATTACTTGATTGTAATTAAACCATTGACGTCAAGTGTACGTGGAGATAATACTATATGAGTTTGTAGTACCAAATACAATAAAATAAAAGGTTTGTTAATCTTTTTCGGAGGTGCCAGTGACGGTGAAGAATTTTTCATTAATATGTTCAGCCTTGAAATTTTTGCCTGAATCGACAGATTAACAGACAGTATAAGTTAATACACTTGGAGCCTGAAGACACTCAATTTAAATGACACTCACATAAAAACAGATAACATTGATGTGCAAAGTGCAAAGGAAACTTAAAAAAATAAAATAAAGGGAAAACTCACAATCCTAAGTATTTTGGCCATGAATCTCTCACAAACTTCGGTAGGCATCTCAACACAATCACTGAAGATTTAAAGATACGGGATATAGCTAAAGCACTTGAAGATAAAAGGTAAATTTTAGTTTCGCGGATACTGACGCGTGTGTATCGCACGAGTGTGGCGCGAAGACTGAGCCGAACCGCCGAAGTCCGCCGAACTAGTGAGAACATGTACTCGTAGGTGGTAGGTGGTTTAATTATTCTATATCATAATCAGGTGTTATCAGAGATACCGCGTCACTGAAAGTGTTCTATAGCGGAACAAAATATCACTGTTTAGCGCAGGGTAAAAACATATGGAGCCTTTCACATGGAAATCTGGATTAGATGCAGATTGAATCGCGTCATTCACAGAGTAACGATAGGGATTTTGGAATGTTAGTTATCATAACGATAAACGTGTACATCTCAGATATTAGTTATTTATAATCCATAATTACTCACAGGTTATTTACGTTTTTTGTGCATTCATGCTAAATTCAAAGTTAACAATATATTTTTAGTTATAAGCATCAGTGCGGTTGGGCCTATGATTCATATTTCAAACATTCTGAGATTTTTGACTGATAACCTTTTCTACAAAATAATTGGTAGGACGTCGGTTGAGGTTATTTTTTACGAGAACTCCAGAAATATCGCGGAGTTTTTGCGTGTTGCAATGGGCAGATGGCTTGGCTTAGCGATAATGTAAATTGTTCTGCGAATATTCTAGAAGAGCTGTTTTGTAGAGGAAATGTGGATGGATTATCTGTATTTCTTTTACGTTTCGAATGTTAAAAGCTATTATGATAATACTCCAGTCAAAGATTGCATAATTTTGTGAGTCTTTGATTATACGAGGTAGGGCTGAAACACTTCATACATCAGCTGTTTCAAATATTTCGGTAGTATATTTCACGATGTTTCATAGAATTGTTATACTATATCCTCTTCCAAATAGTTGTTCATATCCATGCGTAGTTTAATTCGTAGGAAATCATCTAAGTACTTCAATTAGCAATTTAACTCCTTCCTCAGTTAGGTGAATGGGATTATTATTTCTTTTACCAAAATATTTATAGTCTCAATGTAATTTCAGAAAACGCTTGCTAATTAGTTGATACCATAGTTCATTAGAACAACAGGTGAAGCGGAATATTTTCCGCGCATTTCAAGTTCGTTCAACTCTCCATACCGGGTTAGTGTGACAACTGAATTAGCCTATTCTGAAATAAGTGCGCACGCAAATAATGAACCGCCATTATCTCAAAATACCTAATAAAAATTTGAGGGTAATAAATATTATCTTGAATATGTTTGACTTTTTATTGGTTTATGTAGGTGGCTAATGTATTTATTATGTACTATTTTTGTTAGAATGCCATGATTCAGATTGACATAACTTACTTATGGAGTAGTATGGGAGGTCAATGTTCGGAAGTCATCCGGTCAACTGATGATGAATGATTCAGGTATTATAATGACACTATTTCAAAACAAAACGGGTATATATGGATGTTATTAACTTACTACTGTCAAGTCTGTGCTACTGTATAGTATGGCATTGCGATCAGGGCATCCCCGATTATATCGCTTTCAACAAAATGTTATCTAAAGGATTAACTGTTTACTGTTATTTGAATGTCAACGAGCTATTTATATATTTTTAGCGCTTTGGTTCTACTAAGTATAAAAGACACAGCATTATTTCATCAGTTATGTATGGCAGATTCATAATTATGGCTCCTGTAATTAAGTTGTTATAGAAAGAAAATTTTGGAATTTATCCAATATAAAAATATCTATGTATAAGTACACTGATGTACAACATAATAACACTCGTTTGGATGATATTATAGTTACTATGACACTGGTTGTTTTAATGTTGGTAATATGCTGTTTTAGAAACTTTTATAGAGGATTTATAGCATGGGTGTAGATAAATAAAACTACACAATAATTATGTCATCCACTACAACAAAATGTCACAATAATCACAAAGATTGCAAAAACAGGACAAGTAATTTTCATGACACAAAAAGTGCTCAATTATATTTGTTTACCTGTACAAGATAATCTATGAAAATAAGCACTGTCATGATGATACGTGATAATTTAGACAGCGGATTTATTGAAGAGGGCTTGACATAAGATAGTAATGATGTAGGTACCAAAATATAAGAAGCATATGATAGGTGTATAGGTTACTAAAAACATGAAGAGCTGAACAATGAACACTTTGGTGGCAAATCAACAATATCAAAGAAAAAAGAAAGGAACAAAAAAGAAGAAGCTTAAAAATATTCAGTAGATACGCATAAAGCTTTGATAAAAGGTGCGTAGTCTAAAATGAAAAAAAAATACCAAAGGATAAGGTAGAACACAATCTGAATTATGTTGGATTAAGGAGATAATTGAATGTACTTCAGAATATTACACATCCCTCAATCGTATCAAACACGGAAGGCGGAAGAATCAAAGCGAAACACCAGGATGCAGAAACACCAAATGTTGATAAGTATTTTTCCAGACTAAAGTAACCGGTATTGTTATCTGGTACATAATATATCGCATTTGTGTCTATCATAATAATCTTTCGTATCTATGCAGATTTTAAGAGGTTTGTCTGGATCAAGCGATATTGGGATAATTCTCGTGTATCCTAAGGTATCTGGCATTGTTATCTGGTACAGAATATATCGCATACGTTTTTATAATTATCTTTCGTATCTATGCCGATTTTAGGAGAGGTTTGTTTGGATCAAGCAATGGTTCATTTTCTAAACAATACAGGGTGAAATTGAACACATGCGACAAATCGAAATGGGAGATTGTACTCATCATTATGAACAACTTTTACTATGGGACCATCCCTGAAATCGCGAAAAAAAAATCGGTTGTTCCCTACATTTTGATGAGTTATGCGAACATAAATGTAGGGAACAGCTGATTTTTTTTTTCGCGATTTCAGGTTTGGTCCCATAGTAAAAGTTGTTCATAATGATGAGTACAATCTCCCATTTCGGTTTGTCGCATGTGTTCAATTTCATCCTGTATAAATATATACCTGACAATTTCTGCCTCATCCCTTCTCCTATCCTTATTATTAACACTAATATCAGTCACAATTATATTATAAAATGCACAATATAATCTCGTAAGTTAAGAACAAAGCAAGACAGTCATCTCGGAGCTATAAATAGCCTCATATAAATAGATGGCACGTAAACTTGTAGTAATAAAGATAACTAGAGATACTGATAAAGCTGAGATTTCTTTCACATCTATTTGTTCAAGCTGTCCTCTGTAGGTGAGGTTGCGGAATGTTTGAATTATGGCGTTGTTTAAATAAATACACGCTTTGGGTATACTAATCTGAATTCCTACGCTCGGATTTCCCATTACGTGTGTTTATTCCCAAATAATTGTCGAATAATCTCACATGCATTCCTGTTGGATGACTAAACATCTGAAGTACACACTGTAATTTCGCTAGTTACGTTGTATGTTTCATGTTATAGGTGGTGAACCTATTGCTACTAAACCAAACACAGAGCTATGAATTTCCGAAGTAACTTCATCGATAATTATAATTAAATCTTTCTTTAAAGTCTCTATGATGAGTAGTCAGCACTAAGCGGCAAGTGAGATTAATGGTGCATGGGAAGATGCTGAATAAGTGCAAGTGCAAACATGTTGCGCCAACCCTAAATAAATTGGGATAAAGACAGGAGAATGATGATGATAAGGAAGATGCTGCTACCAAACCCCTAGCTCTTAGTTATCTTGGCCGCCTATTAAGACGTTCATGCGAAGAAAGAGAAGCTGACATACAATAGAGGAATCACCAAGAAGTAAATATACAATTGAAACTGAGCTAGTATAAGAAAGACACGCACCGTTCACGTGAATTTAATAAGGGTACAATTGACATAAATATTCCACCACAGACATGATAATAAATCTGCAAGGCAGACACTGTTACTGATTATAACAGTGGAATGTTGATTAGAGAATGCAATAATGATATATCTTCAGAAAGTCGGAGAGCGTAGATATAGCAACACAAAATAAATATAAACAAAACACGCAAAAACTACATTCATCTTTTCATCTGGCTTTCATCTTATTACGAAATTGCTGGAGTAGAAATTCAGGGAGAGCTGAATCAAATAGTTATAAAGTATTTAGCGCTTAGAGACAGCACATTGTTTTAATGATATTTATGGGAGCAATAAATCCTATTAGAAAAACAGGCACAAGAGAACAAACAACGAAATAAATATAAAAGTCAACGAAATGCACTATATACACATAAATGGAAATAAGTTTAGTATCTGAAGCGTAGCTAATAAAATTGTCATTCCAATACCTTTACCGTCAGCAATTGGCGATATATTAAATATGTAGTTCGGCAGTTGGAACTGTGATCAACCACGCGTGGGCCGAATACTTTTTCCGTCGGCAATTGGCGATATATTAAAGATGGCACAAGAGACTTGCTATACACTTATGAGTCTAGTTAATGGTAATATTAGTTATATCCCAATGGACAGTGTGAAATATGATATGGCTAGAAAGGGAGTGAATGCCGAGATGACGACTAACAGATAAGCATGGAAGAAAAAGACACCTCTATAAGTCTATACATTATGCAATAGTCCCATTCAGCTTTTCCTAGAACATCTCCTATTAGCACATCTAGAATTGTTTAACGCACGTGGCAGACACATAGGCACTCCAACACGACCTCGAACTAGTATCTTCGTTATCAAAAACTACTCCAACAATTGTAACAGGAAAAAGAAACGAATAATAATGGCGTGTTTAAGAACCATATTATTGAAGATCTAATCGGTAATGGATCTTGATCTTTAGGCCTCGTTCAGGGTGAGGAGCTTGCGCGGGTTATGGTTATGTACACCGTCGTTTACGTACAGTGTAGAGGCTTGCATAAACAAGCGGGTTTTCGGGCCAGACTCTCGCGGTACAACTTAAGTGTTTTTGATATTTACATTTGTGTGAGCGCATACGCTAACACGGGACTATTTCACCCGCACCAATGTGTACCGACTTGCCTTCACCGGGAAGTGGGAACCCGCTTCTTTATGCAAGCAGTATAAATAGTTAGTAGTCGTCGTTAACGAGCGATCTTCTTTTGTTTTACTCGATGGAAACTCGTCTCCTACCCTCTACTGTCGGTTACAATAACTCGTGATACACTATGGTCACCTAATCGCGCCCGCTACCGCCCTAATCTTCACTGTGGACGTGGTCTTAGGTACAGAGACAGCATTAGAATCATTTCACAAGTTCATCATTGTGATGTGATGCTATCACGTTTTGCTTTCTCACGTGGCGCGGTGTGATGTCGGCTTTGTTGTGGTTGCTTTACTACAAAATTGTGGTAGATAAAGGAAACTAGTAATAACTAGCGTTTTTTACGATTAGCTCGTAAATTCGTGTTGTTTGTGGATTTGGTCAGATCTGTAGTATGCCGTATATTTTACGGAGCGCGGAAGGGCTCGTTCTCAAGACCCATATTATATAGTCTTTGTCGAGCATAATAGGTTCATCCAGTGGTTTTTGTTATTTTGCGATTAAATGATCATGCCACGAGGATGGGCAGGATCTTGTTACGATGATGGCACCTTGATGACTATTTTATTTGAATCTGGTAATTTTTAAGATCAATTTTTACTTTTTGCCAGCTCACTGGACTAGTTTTTAAAGAAGTTAATATTTAGGAATGGTTTTTCACAAATAGATAAGATTATGATCGGTAGGTGTGTTACAAATTCATATACAGGGATATTTTTTTATCACCATCCAAATTTTTACAGCGTGTTCTACTCACGAATATGAACAACTTTCACTACGGGACCAACTCTGAAATCACGAAAAAAAAATCAGCTGTTTAATACAAAAGTTCAATACCTACTTGACCAAAATGTATGAAACAGCTGATTTTTTTTCGTGATTTCAGAGTTGGTCTCATAGTGAAAGATGTTCATATTCATGGGTAGAACCCAGTAAAAATTTGGATGGTGATAAAAAAATCTTCCTGTATAGTTTTAAATAATCTTGGAAAAAATGAGTCACAGTAAAAATATTATTATTTACTATCATACAAGCACTGGGTTATTCCAAACGTTAGTTAGGTTAATCTAAATTAGATTCAGAATTCAGATTTATTTATGAGTCTTGTTCAAACATAATACGACGAACTAAGTACCTAATCGTAAAACATAATAATACAATGACAACAAGACAGTTATTTCTGTAACGTTTCGTAGTAAATTACGCCTTTAAATACTATTAAACATACTATGAATTTTGATTATTTTTTTATATTTTTTTACCAGTTAGTAATTAGAATTTTTAATTAGAATATTTGTACGCCATTGACGGCAAGACATAGCTTTCATTTTATTAATATTGACATCTGTAGCTTTTGTTTACCTACGTTCTACAAATAAAAATATTTGAATTTGAATACTCTTTCTAAGAAACAATCAGGCGCATAAAACAATAGAAATTTAAAACATAAAACACTCATGACGAATTTTCCTTAAAAAAAAACTACGTAATATATTTACCATTAAACCGCTATGTTGTCATAATCCAAAACGTTCATTATTAAGAAACTGTCAACCACAAAGGGAACAACAAAAGTACAAAAATAGTTAGGTATGTCAACAAAAATCATAGTTATTTTTGTTTAAATGAATGAAAAACCTCGGTACTATGAATCGCAGTGAGTCGGACAAACCTTAAAACAAATGATACACGTTGTAGTCAATATGGAGAGAAAACGAAAAGACATCGGTCGTATGCGCGTACGCATATCGTTCTCTCTTTAAATACGGACTTTCTATTGGATATTAGGCGAGTACGAGACGGTATACATACACTTTTATCTAAGGTAGGAAATACCTGGTTGCGAAGTCGGGCAAGCCTTAAATATGCTTTTAGTGTCTTTCATTATATCTTTATAGCATGTGCTGCTGTGTGTGCGCATGTGTGTGGCGTGTGCTCAAAACGGCGAAGGAAAACATCGTGAGGAAATCCGCATGTCGTAGAACCAAACATTCGAAGACATGTGACATCTACCAACCCGCACTGGGCCCGCGTGGTGGATTATAATCCAATCCCTCTCAAGGAGGCGTGTGTCCCAGTTGTGGGAACAATATTGACTGATTATGCTAGCATATGCTAAACGCATATAGAATGATAATGTGTGTTGAGATTCACCTCATAATTTTCACATAAGTACCTAAATAACCAATGCATGTTGCTGCTATGAGAATTACATTAAATAGTGAACAAAACACATAACTTAAACACTTGAACATATTTTCTTTATATTTACAAAACTAAGTTTGTACTGAAGTTAAGTAAATAACGTAACACGTTTTTTTTTTTTACAAAAGCCCGCATACTTACGTAAATACATTTGTGAATACAAAACTGAGTTCTTAATTTACATATTTAAGTACTTCGTGATTGACGTCAGATATTAAGAGAATTTTGTACTAAATATAATTACGTGATAAATCTAGGATACATTTTATACCTCAAGTAATTAGATTTAGACAATAGTTTTACATTATTTTGAGCAAATGTTTGACGCATGTAGACAACAATAAAATCATTTTAATAATTAATTAATTCGCTGACGCAATTTTATTTTTTCCTGGAATTGTAACAAAAAGAAATACTCACATACCGAGTTAACGCTGACTCATCGAATCTTCTAAATATCACTTTACAAAATTCCTATCCACAACTTTGAATCTACGACCGTCACAGCCAAACGTATGGAACAAAAACTCGAGTTTCCATACAACACTTTCACTATACAACTGGCTCGGCTTACATAACAATTTTTGGAGGTCTGTAGAGCGACCAAAGCTGCCGACGTTCAGCTATCAACTAAGCCATTGTAGTCAGTCTACCTCGAGGTTCCCACACGGTTGGCCCCAAGACAAAAGCGAGCAATTAACATCAAAATAGACAATAATTGATGGAAAAAATCTGGATCGTTCGTGCGTGTCTCGTCAACCTTAATGATACGGGATCCTCTGAGTTCTGATCACACGGGAAAATCTAAGTAAATAACTCAAAGAATTGACGCAAAGACAATGAAAATGTAAAAGAATTTTCATGTTACAACAATGAGTTTGATTAATGTAGAACAATTTTCACAGAATGTCTGCAATGCGTCTCTGGGTTGCTACGCGGGTCTACGTCGCTGCTACGAAAAGCTACGACTTGCTACGTAGTTCCAATGACCGGTGTTTACCGTCTACGCAGTAAAATGGAGGTCACGACTTTTTTTGTGATACTTATGTAATGGTAATAAAATTATTTTTCGAGGATATGGATTTTGTAATAAGATCTGAAAGATTTTTTACGTGTCTTTAAAACTCGACTTGCGAAATTATTTCTAATTTTTGACGAGTTTTTCAGCCAACATTTTGTGACACAGGATATTTCGAAACTTTTGGTCATACTATCCTTTATACACATGCATGAAGCTATGATTAGAGCCATGCACTTTTCAAAGAACTACAAAACTACAGACCAATGATTCCAAAGAAAAAGTTTAATAAATTATTCAAATATTAATTTCAGAACAAAGGAGAATTATACAGCATGAACCATTTGTCTCATACTTTATTTACTTGTTAAGGTATTGACTAGTTTCCATGCAAATTTATTGAAAAGGAAAGCAGTTGCTATGGATAATAAATTGTTTTTTTTTTTTAATTCATAGCAGTCTGTGGAATCGGTAGACAATAGCGATAGTGCGCGATTTCATTTGAGGCGTGTTTACATGAACGTGCCAAATGATAGGTTGACAAAACATTGTGTAACTATACATGCCCTATACAACCTTTATTAGTTGTCCGAAAAGGTTACCGCCACCCCGGAACATAAAGGGCTAAGGAAGGAACACGGGTGTGTTTTAGTCAGTAGAGTCTGACACTCCCTTCTGCTCCACCCAGAGCGAGAGGGGTCATTTGACGATTTCCCATCCACAAAAAAAAAAGGGTGTAATAGTGCAAGGCTAGTATTGCCGTTTAAACTCAGTCACTCACAGTAACAGTAAGAAAATAGAAAAAATACCCACCGAAATCTTGAAAGTCATTTCAGCTAAACTTTATTAAGCACTTTTAATGCAATTTTCTTCAAATATCACCCCAGTTGTCATGCAAACTACAACAACCATCTGAACACATCTTTACCACCGTCTGGTTACCCTGTATCGACAATTGCGCACGCGCCACCCGCACACAATGGCGGCTATCGACACTTGTGTCAACACCCGGACCAATTACCAAGTCCCAAACAACCTTAGTGCGTCAGTAGATAAAGCATTTGTTCAACAAAGTAGGTAAAGGAATTAGATTTGTAGAATATTTTAATTAAAACGATCAAGATGTCGTCAATGTAAAACTTATGTAGCTATCATTGAACTAATAAGTAAACACGTGATGTTTATAACTTAGTACGTTTTTAGAGGCTTAAATACTTTTTTGGAAAAATGGACGATGAAACGCTCTTTATGAAAGTATCAATTGCATTATGTGTGCTATCAAGGATAAAACGAGCATCTACTTTATCCAAAATATACATCTATATGTGGTGCTACTTCTGCGGTCAAAAATAGTAATTCCTAAATAGTCCATCCAACAAAGAGATTGTAGAGTGCGTGAGCAAGGCCCTAAGCAATTACTTCAGAAAATTGTTCAGGGTGCTTAGGGAGTTAACATACTAAAAGTCCTGACATCTAGGGGGTGAGGCGGAGTGGGGGGAGGGGGTTAAAGTTCCCATTTTTCAGTTTTTCGCTAATATCTTTTAAACGGTGCGTTATGGAGATAAAAAGTCTTCTACGCAATGAAAGCTTATAAAATTATGTACAACTTTTATCTTATGCACTTTTTCACATTCCTACCTATTTTCGAACTACACATTCCGGAAAAGTGAAAATTGAAAAACTACTTGAATTGAACACTACCTTTTGTATACTACTTCCTTCACGTTATTTGGGGATAAAAAGTATCTTATATCTTAAATCAACTCCTACTATATCAATTGACTAAATTTTATCCAAATCTGTACAGCCGTTGGGATATCAAAACTTTTATCTACACTTGTCTTATACACTTTTTCCAAATTTTCACCAGTGTTCGAGTATCGTGCTCCGAAGAAAGTGAAAGTGGAGTTCATTTAGTGTGATGTGACAAGCATTACCGAATGTTAAATATTATGAGCTAGTATATATAAATGGTATAAATACTCTCCAAGCCACTGATGATGCCGACGTTCTTATCGTGAAGACTGTTGTGGAACTATCGACTCATAGTTCTGTCGCTGTCGTTGGTGAGGATGTGGACCTTGCTGTCCTTTTGATAGCTTTAACTCCTCCCACCCAAGACATTATTCTGCTGAAACCCGGCTGAGGAAAAACCAAAACAGTTGCACTGTCCACCCAAGCGATGCAGCAACATGGATTTGAGCACATCCTTTTCCTTCATTCATTTACAGGTTGTGACACAACATCTGCAACTTTCAGAAGAAGCAAAGTGGGTTTCTTAAAACTGTACTTGAAGTCAGATATTATCAAGGAAGCGGCTGCGATCTTTTACAAGCCCACCTCCACGCACAGTGAGGTTGAAGAGGCTGGGAAGATGTGCTTCCTCAAATGGTATGGCGCACCAGCAAGACTGATCTCCCTCAATGAGTACCGATACCAGTCATTCGTGAGATCAGTGGCAAATATTAAGCCTGATTTCAGCTCCCTCCCACCAACTGAAAACGCAGCTAAACAGCATTCGCGGCGCACTTACCACCAAGTGCAGCTGTGGCTCGGAAATGAGCTGCCTCCTCAAGAGTGGGGATGGAAACATGAAGGGGACAGCCTGGTGCCAATAACAACCGGAGATTTGCCAGCACCAGAGATACTAATAAAAACAATATTTTGCCGCTGCACGAAGGATTGTGGTAGTAGAAAATGTGGATGTCGGAAAGCAATGTTGAACTGTTCCGCGGCGTGCCTCCACTGCCAAGGGAATTGCCTCAACGGCGTGTCTGTTGACGTTGACGATGACGAAGACGACGTAGAGCCTCTTCAGCAAGTACCATCTACTGAGGATGAGGGAGCCTTGGAAAAAGAACCATTGTCAGGACCCTCACAGCCTAAACGAATTAAAAGATAATATGTATCAAAGATACAAGTTTTGATTACTCAAAGGCTGAACCGATTTGGATGAAATTCGTTATGATTGAAGGCTACTTTTATCCCAAAATAACGCAAACAAAGTAGCAGGCAACAGGTAGAGATTCATAAAAGTAGTTTTTTCGAAAATTTTCACTATTTTAGAATGTATATGTAAAAAATGGGTAGTAATTCGAAAAAGTGTATAAGACTAAAGTTGTAGGAAATTTTATAAGCTTTCATTGCGCAGAAAACTTCTTTTCTCTAAAACATACCGTTTTAAAGATATTAGCGAAAAACTGAAAAATGGGAACTTTAACCCCCTCCCCCCACTCCGCCTCACCCCCTAGATGTCAGGACTTTTAGTATGTTAACTCTCTAAGCACCCTGAACAATTTTCTGAAGTAATTGCTTAGGGCCTTGCTCACGCACTCTACAACTCCTTATGGGTGATTTATTGAATGAACTAAAAATAAGTTGTACAACAGAAAAGTAGATAAAAACGATAGCCTAATATCACAGTGCAGATATAGAATAGTTAATTAGTGATGAATTAAAAACTGATAATTACGTAGGTAAATATTTTCCAGTCTTACCAAGGGATATCGTATTACCCAGTAACTGGGTTGTGGAGGTCAGATAGGCAGTCGCTCCATGTAAAATACTGGTATTCAGCTACATCTGGTTTGACCAGAAGCCGAACCCAATATATTTGGGAAAAGACTGGGCAGATGATAATGGTAAACTTCTGTGGTCACAGATTCCTAAAAAAAGTACTACAACAAAAAATTAAAAAAGGTAGCTTAATATTCTTAATATCACTGTGTTGACTAGTTCATTAGTGATGGATTAATGTATGATAATTACGAATATTTGACTGGAAGCCGGCCCCAACATCGTTGGGAAAAGGCTAGGGAGATGATGAATTACGTAAATATTTGATACATGTTTTAATGTAACACGTAGGTATATTATGTTGACAATTACATCTATCCTCATAACTTTTTCTTAACTTCTTCTAAAAGTCATTTAGCACGCTACACGACAGCGACATACACTTGATTGTTGAGATAATATTGAAAACTGAACTGACCCGACCGCAAGCAAAGGAAGTGCTCAGTCAGACGTTTTTATCTTATTTCAAAGTTTATTTACATTTACAAGTCTTAGAAAAGTAGATTTTCTTTATACTTAAGGTATTAGAGTGTCTATCGAGTGTCTTCTTCATAGAGATCTACGTTTTGAAACGAGCAAAAAGCTTCAACTTTCTAACTAATTGGCAGACAAAAGTGCGTATAAATCATTTAACTGAAATAAATGCTGAGAGTTTGATATTGTTAGTGCTTTTGGGTCTTTATGGATTTTATCATATTAAATCAGACAGCAACACAGTTTCGTAAATTCAATATTCAAATAAAACTCCTATTTCTACAACCAGCACAAAACCTCAGGTCAATAAAACAGAACGACAAAAATTTGTGTACATACTATACATACATTTATATTATAACGCTAAACACATACGTCACGTGTATATAAACTACATAAACTGTGGTAATAAATGACTCCCGAACGTGGACTATGTTCGATCATCAGCCGTCACGGAATCGCCTTGGGATCACGACTGGGCTTCATGATATCTTCTTTTCTTTTACGAGAGAAATCAAAAGACTTTGAATCGACGTTGAAATTTGAATTGCCAATAATTTTCAGCAGTTTCCTTTTGCAACTGAATTGCACTATGGAAAGTCATGCGCATTTGAGATGCATTTGTTGTTCAAAAGGATCAAAAAAATCTGGGTATTTGGAAATTAACTTTTGCTAACCGGCCTTCGTGCAAAAACAATCTTAATATTTTCATAAAATATTCTACACACACCACACCACAGACTACCTACAGTATTTGTCTGTCCTTCCCGTTTTTAATCCATCCAAAGGTTGTCTTTAAAAGATCGCTCTTAGCGATCAGACCGCCCATTGTGTCACCCATTGTAAAGTTTTCTATATTTATGTCTGTAATTTATATGGTGTACATAATAAAGAGTATTCTATTCTATTCTATTCTAGTGCCAGTAATTTAGTGAACTATGTTCTTCTGAAAGTTCTTTTATTTATTTGTTAAAACTTTATATGCAAAGGTAACAAAAAATACTGTACAAAGGCGGACTTAATGCCTGAGGCATTTTCTACCAGTCAACCTTAGTGTGATGCAGAGACAAAACATAGCAGGTGCAACATAAGAGATAGAAAATTCGAAAAATAATAAATACTAATCCATAAATATAAACAGAACCCCCCATTGGACTACTTAAGCGTAATTTATTATTTTAATCCTAGCATTTCCCATGTTGTTTACATCCACTTTCAGCACATCAAATATTCTTCAACCAGAATTTATCAGCACTTATCTACGTAGATACAAATTAACACTTTAATACTGCCAAACACGCGTACCCTGAGTGATCAGGCGCTAGTAAACAGCAACAATGGTCGCTGATTATCATATATATTATTACGTGGTCTATTTCCATCGATTGTTTACCGATTATTATCAATCAATTTTATCGGAAGACACCTGTGTCTGTTCCGAGTAGGTAGTTACCTTCTGTGTGATTAGCAGTGATGCTAGCATCGTGGCGGCATTACCAATAAATGCAACACTGGTAATATGCGGTTTGTTTTATCTTTGAACACTAATGCGATTATTTTAATATCGCTTTTGGGATCGGCTATCAGCTTGCACTGTTTTGCTGTTGTTTTGGCTAGTAACATCGACCTGCAATTTTTCATTTCAAAAAGAAATGCTGACAAATACTGTGCCTTTTTTGTATAGTTATCCATTATCACCTACGCCCAAAGTATATTGAAGTAATCCATACTAATATTATTATGCGAAAGTGTGTCTGTCCGTCTGTTACCTCTTCACGGTTAAACCGCTGGACCGATTTAGATGAAATTTGGTATATAGTTTGAGTCCCGGGACAGGACATTAATAGTTTTTATCCCAGAAATCACCCTTTAAGGGGGTGAAAAGGGGAGTGGAAGTTTGTATGGGGAATCAATAACCACTAAACCGATTTAGATGAAATTTGGCACCACGGTAGACCATGACCCGGATTAGGACATAGCATAGTTTTTATCTCGATATTCCTACGGGATCGAGACTTATGCGGATGAAACCGCGGGGCGCTGCTAGTTTGGTTTAATTTGCTCTTATCTTTTTCATTTTGCCTTCATTATTATTTATTATTAAGGCACATCAACAACACAAACATTTACATAACAGAGAACAGAGACATGGACTAGTGTTTACGTCAATTACAGACGTGCACAGCATTCACAACAAAAGAGAAGAAAATCAAATAAAATAAAACAACAAAAGAACAAAAACTTTAGATAAAATCTCGATAGTAGAGAGAATACCCTCATCGACTTAAACATTGACTAAATGTATTAATTAAATATATATTATACTCGTATAATTATATAAAATAATAATTATCCTTTTGCCCTTAATTATCATCGACATTCTCCTGACCTTCTTTTAATTTATTTCACGTCGGCACGGCATGTCTCTTTCTCCCATACTCACGTCTATATCTGTTATCATCTCCCTGCATAGTCATATCATCTTTCAGACAATCCACTTCAGTTTCTTTGGTCATCAAGCCTTTACTCTTTATTACTTAGTACTTTCCTTGTCACTAATTGTTTCTAGTTTAAAATTACCTAACGTTCCATGTTCCTTGCTAATAGTTGCAAGCGATGTGATTGCAGCACTTTGCGGCAACAATGCGTATCTAAAGAGTAGTATGGAACGTTACGGTACCGCAAACGGTACGGATTGAGTGCATTCTTGAAATGTCGTGTGCGCAGCGGTAACTAGGAGTCATGTGTGTCGTTATGTGATGGATTTAGTTGTAATCGATGTGATTCTGTGCTTACTGTAGTTAGTATTTTTTGCACGCACAACGGACCAAATGGGAGTCTAAGTGCGGAAAAGGGAGCCCCATCATCATTATAGTATCCTTTGCTCGCTGTATACCTATAACGCAGCGTGCCTAAGTTGCGTTATGCCTAAACGTCACTTCAAATAAGCGTTTCGTTTATATCTCACACTAGCTTCAGCCCGCGACTTCGTTCGCGTGAAACTTCTTGTTTCCCCCGAGCCACCCCGTCGTATCGCATCACCCGCCCGCGCTATCACTTAACGTTCTTTTTTACTTTTTTTCTTTTTGCTCGGCTCCTAAGGGTCATAGCGTGATGTTACATAGCCTATAGCCTTCCTCAAGAATTGGGCTATCAAATGCAAGAAGAATTTTTCAAATCCGACTGGTAATTCCAGAGATTACCCCCTACATACAAACTTACAAACATACAAACTTACAAACTTTACCTCTTTATAATATTAGTATAGATTGGCTATTTCGCGATACGACTATGTCGCTATTGCGAGGAATTGCAGCAATGTTAATTTTGTTGGCTTTTTGGAGAAGTTGAATTGTATGGTCATTGTTAGATAGATTTTACCATGTGATGTACTAAGGCAGTATAAGCCAAGCATTACTTATGGTTGGCTCTAATTAGATACACTACAATGTCAGTTTTGTCCATTATTGAAGTGAAAACGGCATTTTTTGAGATGGGAAAAAACCATTGAATTCGCACCACTGTTACCGTAACCGACGTCGCTTCGGATTATGTTCGGCTGTCCTCGGGATGTACTCGGTTTTAATGTATTTCCGATATGTCAGCGAGTGATGGCAAAGTATTCTGTTTGAGTTTTGTTTTGTTTGTGTAATTGTTCAAGTTTTCACATCTGTCGGCACTCCCGGAGTGCCACTTTTTTATTTAGACAAAAGGTATCGGCAAGTATGTGAAATAAAACATTACGTACCACTTAAACCCAAAAGTTAGAGCTACTTGAGTCACCAATCAGAATTGATGCCAAAGATATAGAAAACAAGTTGACAGACAACAATAAATAAAGCCGTTTTCCGGACGTCAGTTATATTTATCCGTACCTGTAGGCCACAGATATTAGCTAGCTTTACTTATCAAAGTAATCATATTAGGTCAAGTGCTACAGTCTGGGTTAACCCTGTATGTTTACTGATATTTGCCTTAGCTATATTGTTGTAACATATTTGTGTCAACTAATTTTATTTACTTACTCGTATGTTACAATAAAATACCTTGTTATCACAAGGTATTGCAATTAAATGAAAGAAAATTTAAAACTCACATTAAACGTACACTTTGTAAACAAGCATACTATAAATTAGAAGATTATATCCAAGATAAGAACGCTTGGAAACATGCTGGTCCTGCTCCATAGGACAATCTAGAGTCTAGACAAAATCAAACTGGTTGCTAATTTAATTGTAAATTTTTTTATTCTTTTTTTTTACATTTATTACTCACACCCTGACTTATTACTTGTATTTTGTTTTTTAATTAAAATCGTTTTGCTTGTACCATGTTTGTAAATATGTGAGCACCATGTATCTATCAGATAATTAATTTATATGTCATGGTTTCGTTTTTAATTCTTTTACCTATTGTGGTATAGGTGGTATAGTAATTTTATTGTAGGTGCATCGTCCTCACATGCTATTATATAATTAATGTACCCATGCAAAATATTGTACCTAAACATTTTAAAAGAGTAATGGTGGAGTTTCTTGCCCGTTCTTCTCCATACGAAAACTACCTTTTGGAATGGGCGACTAGAATCAATTCTATTTTAAGATAATTTTTGACGTTCAAAAGTGCCTTTTATGTGCCTATTTGAAATAAATGCTTTGACTTTGACTTTATCACTAGAATATATGCATGTAGGGCTGTCAAATATATTGAATAAGGAAGCAGCTATTTTTAATTTTTTTATTGATTTAGGTTAAATATTTGTTTTGCTAGTTATTTATTTATTTAATCATGTAGATACACCTAAAACAATAGAGAAAAATACATAAAGATAGAAGAGCACAAAGGTGCACAGCTTATTTCATTAGAAAAGTCTTTCAGCGGATCTGCGACAGGGAAGCTGGATGAGAAACGTAGACACAGTATGTGTTTGTTAGTTCCAAATTCAACTAATATTATTTTTCTTTCGTTGATATTATGCTATCGACAACCACAAAGCCTGCCAGAACATGATGTAATAATAAAATATTCAACAATCAGTATGTTGATAACGTAAAGAAAATCCTACCTATTAATGTACCAGTCATAACCAGCCCAACTTTGCTTCGATATTATTATTATTTCGGTTCGTGACAAGTAAAGCCTTTTCTGTCTGATTGATCGTCATCACATGTTCCTAATCACTCTACCTCCATACGTACATGTTGCATTTCTTTAGTCCCAAGAGATTATATTTCAAGGTCGGAGGATTTATCCATACTTCCATACTAATACTACAAATTCGAAAGTAACTCTGTCTGTCTGTATGTTACCTTTTCACGCCTAAACTACTGAACCGATTTAGATAAAATGGAGATAGTTTGACTCCCGGGAAAGGACATAGGATAGTTTTTATATATAGTAACTTATGCGGGTGAAACCGCGGGGCGCAGCTAGTAATACTATAAATTCTAAAGTAACTCTGTCTGTCTGTCTATATGTTACCTTTCCACGCCTAAACCACTAAACCGATTTAGATGAAATTTGGTATGGAGATAGTTTGAGTCCCGGGAAAGGACATAGGATAGTTTTTATCCCGATATTCCAACGGGATCGAAACTTATGCGGGTGAAACCGCGGGGCGCAGCTAGTCACCTATAAGTACTTTTTATCATGGAGTGGCTCATGGCTAAGTAAGCCGCTCGTGTCGATCGATCAAGTTAAGCAACGATTGCCGCGGTTGGTCCGTGGACGATAACCCTCTTTACATACCGAGACTACTCCGTGCTTCGGAAAGCACGTTAAGCCGTTGGTCCCAGTTGTCATGAGTGGATCTTTGACAGTCGTTACGACTCGTCAGTAGCTCGAAAGTCTGACAACCATTCTTACCAAGTAACTGGATTGTGGAGGTCAGATAGGCAGTCGCTCCATGTAAAATACTGGTCCGGTTAGACTGGAAACCGACCCAAACATAGTTGGGAAAAGGCTAGACAGATTATCACTTTCTCTTCGGAAAGGCAACCTTCCCGAAGAGTTTATCTAAGTTATTTGTCAGAATATACGTCATACATCGCGGCAGATCAAAACGAAGACGGAGGGACGAACTTGAATCCTACTAAAAGGACTGGCCCACGATAGCAGAGGACAGAAGTGTGTGGAAAGAGGAGAGGGAGTCCCTTGCCTAGGAGTGCAAGGCACTATCACTATGGGACCAACTCTGAAATCACGAAAAAAATCAGCTGTTTAATACAAAAGTTCAATACCTACTTGACAAAAACGTATGAAACAGCAGATTATTTTTTCGTGATTTCAGAGTTGGTTCCATAATGAAAGTTGTTCATATTCATGGGTAGAACACCCTGTAAAAAATTAAAGACAGTAAAAAAAAATATTCAGTAGATTGATAGATAGAATCATAACTTTTTCACATGTTGTAAAACTATTTGACGTTTATCGATATTGTAAGTGTTCTAATTAGTAATACATGAATAGACAATTGTATAAGAAATAATAATAAATATTTTATACACACTAACTCACTAACGGAGTGATGTTTTCTAAACGATGACAGTAAATTGTGTAAGCATTAGGTTTAATTGACGTTTTCTTTTATGCTATTATGTATATGAACACAGTAAGTTAGTTTTCCATTAGGATATAATCTAAGAGGGTGATTAAAGTATACAATCTAAAGTAGGTACTCGTACTTTCGCATGACGTTGGTACCGATCCAGTGCCTATAGAAATAATCTACATGCTCGTAATTATATGTATTATGTAACTTTTCCTTTCCACTCTAGAAGGACATGAAAATCCAACAATAAGATGAAAGAACTTACGACTTACGCTAGTTTAATATGTCACTCTCAGAATCAGATAAAGACTCAACAAATATGTTTTTCTCAAGTTCAGGAAGAAAATGTGCAAATACAGACATGCGCTTCAACAATTTATTACGTGTAATATTGAAACACTTGTCTCCTGAAAGACCGCTATCGCTAGCGTGAAAGATTTTAGTAACCATGTTTGGGCCGGAATACACTGACACCAAAATATAGCCTTTACGAGTCGTCATTCCAGCCGAAAGCTGGACATAGGCGTCCTCAAGCATCGCCACTTCGACCTGATCTATGCTTCCTGCATCCAGCGGATTTCTAAGATCATAAGCATCATTCATAAGGTTATATGTCCATCTAAGCTTAGATTCTTATCTCGGCATTCGCTTGGCTATTCCAATGAATTTAGGGCCAATATGACAGTAAAATACCTATTTAAGCAGTTCAAAGCAATAAGGCGCCCGCAAACAGGCGCGAAGCGACTAATAGAACAATTTCTTTGAAAATTTAATGGAAATGGTTCTAGCAGAATCGCGTCGCAGCGTCGCGTATTTGCTGGAGCCTATAATAGTACCCAAACTTACCTAGACCTACTCGTTTAGGCCGGAATGGGAGTGCAACTGCACCTAATTAAGTAATTAGTATAACATTTATATCTACGCTAGTTGAACCATGTCGACCGGACCACATGGCCTTGCCACAGAACTGGACCACACCCATTAAATTATCTCGATCATTATGCAACGCTGATTACTGTTCTGTTTACATATTAAGTGCCAGCACATCGCTATCAATACTCATTTAAATAAATAAACAAATAACTATCGGACTCTAGCCGAGTTGCTATGCAAACTGCTGACTAACCATATCATGTTCACGCCAAATACAACTTTATAATTCATTTATAGGATTCAGTTTTCATTGACAAGTTCTTATAAATGTTTCAGTCTTCATCAGTATGTGATAAGATTGTTTTATTCCGTCATAATGGACGTTGTCCGAGTGTTTATCAGACATTCATGATACTTGTATGATTTTTATCTCCCGTTGATAAAAAAACTATTATTATAGTAGGAGTTCTTGGTTCACAACAACATCAACATGATAATGAAAGTTATGATGTAGATACTTGTTATACATGATTTATGGACAGATTATCATAAAATCATGCCTTTATTTCCCAAAGGGTTAAAGCAGAAGTGTATTGTAGTGGAAACCTACAGCGTTTTATTTAAGTTCAATGTAATAGGGGACGAGCATATTGCTGTTAACCGGGCAAACATCCAGGCTACTACTGTGATATTACTAACGATAGAATCCAATAAAACTACCCGTTCCGGGTCTCCACACTAACACAGCAGTTGAGCTAGGCAGGCGACAGACATATAAGTTAGTTATAAAAACTATGAATGTGGATGGTTATGATTAGGGGAAGAAGACCAAGGTACCGATGGACGGTCTGCGTGAAAGATGATATGGTAAGAAAGGAGGTGACTACGGAGATCATATGTAATAGAGAAGCATGGAAGAAAAAGACAAATAAATATAAAGGCAAGAGGACGATGGTCGATGATAATGATATATGATGGGATTCTTTAAAAACTCAAAAGAATCCAGTGGGTTAATAAATAACACTGAACTACGATAAAATTAAAAATATTTTATACTATCTACTACTTAAAGCAGTTTCCAAGAATTTAGACCGTAACGGTCAATATGGAGTCCAAGAACTAGCCACTATATATGCTGATACCATGATAACAGTGTCTCAAGTCGACACCGACGATCAAGTAACTACGGTATCAAGTGAAATTCTCATAATGTGGCAGGAGACATTGTAAATGATACCATAAATAGGCGTTTTATGTTACAAGTGTAATCTTTATTATTTTATATCGAGGTGTTCGGCTGCGCATATACAATGGACTTGCTTCTTATAACCACTAGATTAACGCTCCGAGACGTGGCACAGCATTTTTGCAATATGCTTTTTTTTAAACCCAAGCTCTGAGTATAAATCAAGATAACTATCGCCAACGCCACTTTTCAATGTTTGTCAATTTTATGAGCTCATTTAATAAAATATAAGTGTCTGCCATCAACCGCAAGGCAATAGTGACCTTTAAACTATTTCCAGGCACTTTTGAATTGTCAAAGGAATCGGCCGGTCGGAGAAGAAGGGAAAAGAAACTCCAAGGACGCTCTTGTAATTATAACAAAATTTTAGTTACATATAAACTAGATAATATTATAAGGGGAATAAAATTGTTTTTTTGTATGTACGTTTGTTAGACGCTGTCGCTAAAACGGCTGAACGGTTTTTTCACATAGGTAGACCTGGATTAGAAAATGGGATACTTTTTATCTCGATATTCCCAATTTCCCACAAGATCGAGACTTATGCGGGTGAAACCGCGGGGCGCAGCTAGTCCTGCCCTTATTGCTTCCAAATGCTAGCGCTGTCCAAGTCAAATAGTTTTCATGGACGTGCAGATGTACGTCAACCACTTGTAATTACTCGTCATCCTTTAGAACGGTTCACTGTCACTGTCAACAACTGTCACGATGGCAATGAATAATAATTAGGAGAAACTGAAATGTCAAATTTAAATGTTGTACCTTATATAACTGAACTGAAGAAAGTAGAACAAATTGTTTGTTTAAACGGTACTGCAGATACAGAGGATAAGCATACACAATAGTCCATGGAAAAGAGTAAACTTATCGCAGAAGATAATTTTGTCCATTATAGTTAGTGTTGTGGCGCAGCTCAAGAGAGATCTATGAGTTGTCTTAAAATAGTGACACAAATACATTAACAATGATTTGGACAAATTTATTTTACATGGAGCGACTGTCTACCACCCAGTTATAAATTAATTAATAACCAAAATTAAGTTGATAATAATTAAAATAGCTACATGAATAAAATAAAAAAAAAAACATAAACAGACAAAGCCGCAGGAAGGCCACATGCAAGCCTTCACATCCAGTATCACATCACGATCAGACCACGCAGAAACCACAACACAACACTTCATACCCTGATAGATATAATTCACGGAAAAACATCGTGAAAAATATTCATAACACTGCGCTGGGCTAAGCGATTCCCCGAAGGATCTAAATAGCAATACAGCGAACTGACCAAATTGAATCAGAAGGATTAATTAAATACAGTGAATGTAAACATATTACTAGTGTCTATTGTAATGTAATGGCGTTACTATGATTCATAATAAAGGACGAATGATTTCAGTCCTCAAACACTATATTATTGACAGATTTTTTTAAGCATTTGGGATCCAACGGAAATACTTTTTGGGATTTAACGACAATAAAACGTAATACTCTTGCATTTTTTAAATTTGGGATCCAACGGAAATACATAATAATGTTTTGTGGGATATTAAACTGGGATTCAAAAGTGGGATCCAACGAAAATAAATCACCAACCCGAACTGGGCCCACGTGATCGACAACGGCAGATCAATCTTTAGAGAGGAGACTTGAGTACCAGTAGTGGGAAGGCTGATGGTTACCTAAGACGAACATCTGCAGTTTTAAAGACCTATGAAATCCAACAACCCGCACTGGGCCCGCGTGATGGATTACGTTTCACTTCCTCCCACAGTGAAGAGGCCCGAGAGATTCAAAGTTGTGAGAACATTACCATGTCTGTCAACAAACTTCCACATTGTTCCTTACAACACTGATGACCATATAGTCCCCATCGATAAACCGTAGTATCCGACCTATTTGATGGCGTGACGTAAAGTGTGTGAACAAGAGGCCCTTAATACTCTTAGGCGTATTGTCTTGTTGTGTTGTGTATCTTTAGTCATTATCATGCCTTCAGTTTCTTCAGTGATTCAAAGGAAAAATATCATTGAATTTTAATTGCTACTACACGTGAATAGTTAACTGTTAATTACGGGAAATTGCCTGTTGTAGGTTCACGTGAATTTTATACGGATGCCAATTAGACTCAATTGCAGTAACGACTTCCATTCAGCATTGGTTATTTTTAACCGACGAAAAAAAACGGAGGAGGTTCTCAATTCGACGCGTATATTTTTTTTTTTTTTTTTTTTTTTTATGTATGATCACGCATAACTTTATACAGAGCAGTCCGATTTTGATAATTCTTTTTTTATTAGAAAGGGTATACCCTGAAGTTGGTCCCATATAAATTTGGAAAAAAAATTCCAACCCTAAGGGTTAGAAAACAGGGGATGATTGATTGTTCACTCACTGATTGTAATGTATGACCACGCTTAACTTTTTACAGAGTAGTCCGATTTTGATAATTCTTCTATTGTTGGATAGGAAATACTTCGAAGTTGGTCCCATGTAAATTTGGAAAAAAAAAACCTACCCTAAGGGTGGGAAAATAGGGGTGACTTATTGTTCATTCACAGATTTTAATGCTGAGCTGTGTATTACAATTAAAATAAAAGGCCTATCTATGTTGGTATATAAAGCCTGTTTTTTTTTAAGTATTACATTATATTATTTAGTATTATATTACACAAAAAATAATAGTTAAAGTAGGATTATATAACAGTTAATGTCTAAAGTAAGGTAGGTATTTTAAAAGTGATCAAACATTAAGCATGTAGTAATTAGTAAATTATAGCCTCAAAAAATTATAAAATAAAAACTTTTTAACAAAAAATTAAACCTCCGAAAAAACTGAAAAGCAAAAAATAATACACTTTTTTTATTTAACCTTAATAAATAAGTTCTTAAACTAATGCAAGTATACCTAAGTAATTTTGAGTCGGCGCCAAACAATCAATGAACAAAGATTACTAAATTACCTTAAATTTAAAGAAATAAGCAACGTGAAATCTATAGCGATAAACATTAACATTTCAAACAAAAAATGCGCTCTCCGCACGACCACTCGCAACGAATTAATTTGCTTGTTTGGCGCCGACTCTAAATTACTTAGGTATACTTGCATTAGTTTAAGAACTTATTTATTAAGGTTAAATAAAAAAAGTGTATTATTTTTTGCTTTTCAGTTTTTTCGGAGGTTTAATTTTTTGTTAAAAAGTTTTTATCGTTTCGGTCTGCAAACGTTTATTGTTGAACACGGGTCAGTGGGCCTGGCTATAAATGGATGCTTCGCAAACTTTTGTCTAATGGATTGTAAAGGAATACAAAAGTATTTTCTATACATCTAGTACTAGGTACGTAGTACATCATTCGTAGATCTTTGACAGTCATTAAGGGTAGTGGGAAACACAAAAGTCTGTCAACCAGTCTTACCAGGGGTATTCTGTTACTTGGTAACCGGGTTGTGGAGGTCAGATAGGCAGTCGCTCCATGTAAAAAACTGGTATTCAGCTGCATTCGGTCAGACTGCAACTGAATACCAGCATACCGACCCCACAATAAAGAAAGCTCAGAAGGCTTAGACCCAATAAAGCGATCAGACGTGATATAAGAAACCGATATAATTTATTATAATATTACCTATAGTCAGAAAATGCCGTCGGTAGAAATAGAAAAGTTTGCTAAATGTTGGACAAGATTCGAATATATTCTAATTGGCGCGGGCACAGGCGGTTATATTCGCACCAATCTTGATTCTGGGAAGTTTTCGTTTATTATTTCTCATAATAAATTAAGCAGCCTATGGGAAGGTTGAGAATATGACAAACTATCTCACCGAGAGTAAGGAAAACGAGGCACAGTACACGTACTCCAGTATAAACTATGAGTGACCTGATAAAGTAATAAAAAAATACAAATCTACATTTGTTTTTTTAAAGTAAACCAATCCCTTGGATTAAATTTCAGAATGGCGGTAAACTGTCCCACTCCCACGTGAAATTTAATTAACCGCAACGATAAGTACTCGCAAAAGCAATAAACATTCACACATAATTGACATTAGCATTTCCTCAATGATACGGATTAAGTACTACAGTATGTGCATACATACGATAGAGCTAATTAAAGTGGATATGAATATCATTAATAAAATAGCAATAAAACGATATGAGGCACAGTTCATACTTTCACAATTATTGGATTTGATTATTGTAATGATAAAGGGAGAGTCGAAGGACAGAAAGAGGTAGATGGCATTCATACTATAAGAAGTGAAATAGTTTAAACAAAATTAGACGGTGACGATGTTTCACCTGCTGAACTATCTACGGAACCTTAAACTTAACACAATTGAAGACCTTTGCTAGTGCTAGGTCTAAGAAAATTCTATCGACGAGATAAAGTGTTGGAATAATATTTGAACCAACGACACGGCAAAGAAGAAGACCAATTGTGAGCAGACGGAGATTTAGATGCTCCTCGTGAAGTGCTGGAACAGTGAATTTATCTTTAAGAAAAGTAAGTGCACATAATGTGGAAGTTGAAGATGATCAAATCGAAGATAATTTACAGAATACTAGTAATGACGAAGCTTATAATGCACGATTCCAGGCTGTGATAGAAATAAGACGCAGATTTAATCCAAGTTTCGTAATTAAAACCATAAAGGACCTTACCTGTGGCCGACATGAACAAAGGACATCCCGATAAAGGAGCCTTGAGTCCAATTTAGACACTATTGACAGTGATAACAATACCGCGGATGATAAAACAAAAGACGTTATTGTCTTTGCGACCGACGCTACCGGCTAATAGTAAACGACATTACAAAAGATACACAAGATTTTCCATGTTCTGCTATTAGCATTTTTAATTTTTGGTGTTTTGTAATAAGTTGATCGTTAAGCAGGTATTTCCACAAGTAGAGATCCATTATTTGATAAAAGTTTTAAATTATAATACGGGTGGCATCGTGGCATCCCGGGACATCGACACGCAACCCGTTACGGTGGGTTCAGTACATGATTCTGCAAACCACTGCGTTGAATTTTTTTGTCGGTTATTAAAAATAAGCTGTTCCATACATTTTGACAGCGTAGGTATTGCACTTTTCTATGAAACAGCTGATTTTTATTTTTGATAACCTACGAAAAATTTTTACCCTAGCATAGAAATGTTTAGAATCATACGCTGAGTTCATGGTTACAGATACAGTTACGTTTCGCGCAAAGTTCTGCTCGATGGTAATTGGAAACTAAAACGGATATGGTGTGAAATCGGTCGTCCGTATACAGTTTTAGAAATGACAGACATCCTGTGACCTGTCGTATATTGAACCATCTACGGTTTCGGTTTCGGGCAAATAAAATATCTTAAATTTCCATAAAATGTATGCAATAGTCATCAATTTTAAGCGCACATGCAGTATTTATCCTGAGCACAATCTGTAAGAAACCATTCTGAAAATCATCTCTCCAAATTATCTTGTCGTTAAATCAAAACTTAAAACCAACGACCATACTTAAAACTAAAATATATTTACATTATTATTATGATGAGCTTGCTTGTTCGCCAGCTGCAGTTTGTGAGGGTACAGCTCCTGCAGCCGCTGGCACAAGTGTGCCGCACTGTTGGCAAGGCGGGCCATGATAGCCAGACTCCTGACAGTACCTCGTCAGTCACTATAACCACGTGCTCGATAACACTAATCTCAAATTACATCGTCATCCCACGCTTTGACGTACCACTGTCTATCTCGTATTGTTTTTATACCAATCTTAAACACTTCAAGATATTATTATTTTCCATAATCTTTATAACCAATATTTTTAGTTTACACTGATAACGTTTCGGCATATATATTCGCGGACAAAAACGAACACGATTTTTTTCTAATCTGGTTGGCGTGCGTATGTAGATATATATTTGAGGAGAGATATGCGTGCGGTATGCTCGCAGCATTCTAGTCGACTGAACCAACCGAATGCAAGGCAGGTGAGGCTTGCTGTTCACACGTCGGTACGTTATTCGTTGGATGCAAATTGACTGACAACTGATAAGCCAGTCGTGGGCGCGACGCTTTACATTCTTGACACTTTAATCCTGAATATTAAGTCCTGTTAAGTATTTGCTTTAACTCGCATGCATATCTAACAGTTTGCGACTTGGTAAGCATTGGCAGTAAAATTGTAGTAGCGTTAATACAACACGACAGAGACTTAAATTCCTAACGGGTTCTATAATTCAAGGAAATAGAAGTTATTTCAATACGTACAATGTTAGCAACGTACTTAGGGTTTATTTTCATTTTCACATTGGTATGCCATTGGATATTGGCAGTGTTTATGTGAATACTCGTATGGTAGAAGCAATTTTATGTACTTCCATTAATGGCACCTGTATGTGTGTGGAATTTATTAAGGGATCAATAACATTTGCGACAGCTTATGATATTCAATCAGGCGATATAGTAAAATAAAGAGTATTTAATAAAGATACAGAAAAATTTGGAATAGATAGGCTATTCTGCAGAAAAGTGAACAATGAGAGACACTTTCCAAAATATTTGAAGTATGCTAAACCGCAACTAATCCTAAGAACGTAACGAATGAAATGCTTAGCGAGACTATCATCGATATGGAATAATCGGCACTAAGCTCTGCTAAAATTACACGTTACGTGCGTTCAATGTTCGTTTGATGGGCCGAAACAGTCCTAAAAATAGTCGATAAAACGTTTGCGAGCCCAAATTGAACAGTTCCAAATCGATATTTTTTTCGATTGTGTATCAATCGAGATATTGATCATTCAGAAAAATGACTTGGTTAACATTATACAAAATATAATTATTTGGATTCTGAGGTTTTTTTAGGACATGCTAATGGCAATTTGGACATAATATCATGCCGCACATATTGAATGCGAAGACTTCAATGCAACTCCAACATAAAGGCGAATTACCCGAACGTAGACAATAACCATGACCAGCCATATGGCCAGTATTCTGCGCGGGAAATGTCCCGTTTTTAATAGCTAAACTCCAGTTAATTGCAGAAGCTAGTCGTCAGTCAAAATAGATCTCCAAGTATCATGAGGTTTTTGCGCAAACATTCGTGATCGACGAATTATGATTATCTTAAACCATTTCTAACATCTACTAGTTATGTAAACTTTGTTCAAGAGACTATACCATGATATACTTTGTGCTAAAACTGGCAAGAATTGGATGATACCAGTTACTTAAAAAAAAATGTTGCATTACAGTGTCTGGCGTCACAGATATGCAAATTGGTTAAAAGTTAAACGCAATTTCATGAATGTTTAGAGTTGATAGATAGAGAAAAGGTGTAAGAATTTTCCTTCTACATTCTCTCTAGATATTTGCATAGTTATCTTTCAAAACAAGTCATCATTATCTGTCTTGTTAACTGCTTCTCAACGTTCGCTAGTTGGCTTTGTATCTTTTTCTAAACACGAATCTTCTTCTGTATTTGACTGTTACGCTCAAAGTCAATGGGGTCTTCAAATAGGTACGTGTTTCTCAGCATATTCTTATGCATTCTATTATCTGTTTCGGGGCTACCGTTATTGGCATCTCAAATAGTTTTATTTTCTGAATTCTTTTCGCAATCGCTAGGAGTTAGGACATACAAATCTTGTGAATTGGTAAGTCGTGCTTGTAACAGAACACAGCCGGTTTAGTTTCGGACTATGACCAGTCGTGAGTATAGATCAATGCAGTTTTTACGTCTTCGGTTTTCGTAGACATTCCTTTCTTTATATACGCTGTAAGAGTTTATTTATCTAAAATATTGCCTGCATGTTTTATTCAAAAAACACTCAAACGTTTCTTGGGTCTTTTAAATTTTTTACCAGAGGGATGAGTATATATAAACTACGGCAAGGTATCTAAGCCATTTTGTGATTCCATCTGAGTCCGTTGGATAACAATAAAAAACAATACCTATTGTCATCCTACATTTGTTCCCAATTCATTGGACACTACAAGCTGTAAAAAATAACACGATTCATCTTAATGAATCGCTCTAATCGCTACATGGTATTCAACTTCAAACAATAAGTAAAACAAACGATTCATACATCGTTCTGCTTATCTTATTGATAAGCTTACGGTTGACCATTATCTCACCCTGTTGGTAAGTGAAGTGTCAAGAAGTGTTGAATAGATTTTCTATATACCCACTCAAATTAATTCAGTTATATGCATAATTGGAATAAGCGAATTTTTCTGATTCCAATTATGTATATAATTCAATTTCGCAAAAATGTCGCTTAGATCAAATAGCCGGGGAACCGTCGGCTATTATATCGGCGTTCGGTGCGCCCTTTTTATACAGTTTCTCCTTTGACAAAGGCCTCTAAAGATTTCCATTATTCTCTGTCGCTTGCCCTCTAAATCTACGCTGGTTAACCAGCTACACTTTTGACGTCGCCCAAAATTCAACATAATCTTCCAAATCTGTGTACGTGTTAGGTCAGTCCGTGTGACGAACAATCCCGTCACCGCAAGTGCTAACAGCTTGTCCGGTTTCGTGACCGGACCGTATCTCTAACGAGTTTTACACGCTTGTCCTAATTCGTTGCTTATTTCGTCCGGCACATCGTTTAAAGCAGAATTTTCCGTATCAAGGAAAATGCTTTTAATGTTGCGATGATTGATTCCGTTGATATGGGGTTTACTTTGTTTCTTGTAGGATTGTGTATGTTTTGCTTGATTGGCTGATTGTATATTTGATAATCTCAAGGTTGGTGCCACGTTGGAACATCAATTATCTAAGCGGAAGCAACGCGTTCTTTAATGTCGTTTTAACTTTAACGTTTTGAAGCCAGCTTTAGCGTTTTGAAACAATAAAAACTGTATTTTGTTTTTCGATTTCCTCATTGACTTGAGGACTTACATTGGCATAATTTTACTTTACCTGCCGACCTATTCTGTAAATATCTTATAGCGTTAATCCCAAGCATTAGGTGGGATGACAGTTCACTTCGCCTAAATTTTCATAATAAGATTTTTAATGACTGGAAATTATGTATGACTTACCCACGCGACCGACACATGCCAAAGTGACAATTTACAGGTTTCTAAACATAGCATTATCTATAACATCCTTTTAAATAATGACTTTGTCCTTACAAAGCGA
Source organism: Amphipoea oculea (assembly GCA_945859645.1). Lineage (NCBI taxonomy): Eukaryota > Metazoa > Arthropoda > Insecta > Lepidoptera > Noctuidae > Amphipoea > Amphipoea oculea. Next base: position 2,193,272 of record OX243883.1, on the reverse strand, counting down.
AGCGCTAAGTACGTTAAATGGTCTGTTTTGTTTAACTGACTATAGTATATTGGCCCCTGTTCAGTACTATACTCCATTTGTTTAGGTAATTAACTAAAGGTAAACAAAAAAAAGTTAACCAACTAAACTCAATATCACTCACTTCACTTGTCATGCTACGTCACAGTTGTACTCTTCAATTTAGCAACATTATTAGCGAATTATAAAGTTGCTAAATTGAAGAGTACAACTGTGACGTAGCATGACAACTGAATAGACTGGTATTACGTTTAGTTGGTTAACTTTTTTTTGTTTACCTTTAGTTAATTACCTAAACAAATGGAGTATAGAGCGCCTAGTGTTTATAGTTGAGTTAGAATCAGTTACCTATTGTAAATTTTCCTCTTAAGTCATACCCTCTTATTGGTAAAGTACGGGGTATATCTGTAATTATTTAACATTTTATAGTGACGCAATACCTGAAGGCCAATTCTCGTAGGTAATTAAAAACGTTCATCTCAGCGACAATTAATGTCAAAAACATGTCAAAAATGTAGGGAAATTAGAGGTATTTTGACAGATTGAGACTGAAATCAGACTGTGAACGTTCTTAAAATTACGAGAATTGTCCCTCAGATCGTTTCAATCGTTTCCTAGATAGTTCGTGAAGTAAATTACAAGAAATAGGATCTATTATGCTCTTGTATGGATAAAAAACGAGGCAATTTCTCGTAACTTCTGTTGTAGCGTTATTTTCTTCGAAGAATTCATGTTTTATGCTCATTAGACAGTTATCTTTAAACGTCTGAGGGCAGTTTACACGGATTTATTTATAGCCCTTACATACCATGAGCAAAGCAATTAAAAGTTGAGCAAAGCAATTAAAAGTATAAGCTTGCTTGTTATAAAACCTCGTCCCCTAGTACATGGGACATAAACAACAGTGGCGAAATGCCTAACCCGTCGGGGATTACAGGCGTGATGTTATCAAACCTTCCGCAGAATTATGATAAGATTCAAAGGACACTGCAAAAATTCTCTTGCTAAAATAGAATTGTTAACATTCCATATATCCACAAACATAATCCAGTATGTATTAACAAAGTCTAAAAATAAATCCTTACAATTTACATAACCCACAACAACCTTCAGCAAACATCCTTGCATAAAACGGAAAATTTTCAGCAACTTTGATAATATCCAAATCATGTGTCGAATCTGTTCCCTATCATGTTTGTCTTTGACATTATTTACGTTTACCGACGTTTATTGCTCATTTATTATCGAATGGACGGATTTAACCTTCCGATCGATATTTGCATGATCTATTTACTGTAATGGTTGTTTGTGCAACATTATTAATTCACTAGCTTCTGTCCGCGTGAAATTTCGGCAAACGACCGCGTCGTTGAGTATCGCCTGCTTCTTGGGCTATTACCTACTTCGTTTTTACTTAGCATTCTTTTTTTATTGCTGAATGGGTCGCTCGTGACCTCAATCACGCCTGATGGAAAGCGATGGATGAGGTCTATGTTAGAACGAGCGTGCCCAGAAGATGCCTCTCTGACTTTTTTGAAGTGAAACTTCTTTAGGCGCGCTTGACTTGGGGAGTAAACTGGCGAATGCGTTACGAAAACGTGTGATCGCGAGTAGGGAAGGTACGTAAAAAATAGCTGGAAATACCTGGTGTAAAAACCCGGTCCCGGTCGCATAAATATGCGACCGGGTTTTTACACCAGGTGTTTGCTTCCAAATACGCACACCGGGTACCGACTCAAAATACTTGCAAGACTATTAAGTATCTTATACGGCTACTCGCTCAAATACGTAGGTACTCAACCGCGTCAGTTTTCGCAAATGCGATCATGCTCCTTTTGGAACAATTTCGTATGCAAGTATTTTTTACCGACTTCACAAAAAGGAGGAGGTACTATGTTCGGCTGTTTGTATGTTTTTTTTTTTTTGTATGTTTGTTCATCGAATACTCCGCCAATTGTCGACGGATTTTCAAAATTCTTTTTTTGTTCCAAAGTAGATAGTTTTGAGGTGGTCCCACTGTCACCAAGTTAGGATCTGATGATGGGATCTTAGAGTAATCGAGGGCAACCTTTAAATTGTATAGGCTCACTTATTGTTTTTCGCATATTTTACGAAGTATCTTGTGTATTTGCGTAGGGTTGTCACCATCTCAGGTAGCTGGGCTGATGATGGAAGTTACAACTCCTTAACAGTAAGAAGTTACTCGAACAGGCAAGGACTGTTTTAGTCAATTGTTTTGATGTTTGATAGGGCATTTGCCACATTTGGTCTCATGATCATCAAGTCATGACCTGATGCTGCAGTCAGGATAGTCTGCAGAGTACCTAACTCCTCGACAACTAACAGCAGATATATCGTGTTAAGGCTCATTGAAAAGGGCTCGATGTGTGGATAAACGTACTGTTAATGAGGAACACCGAAGTACATAAAGACCTGATGCTGAAGCCAGGAGCATTAGAAAAAGTACCAACCTTGAAATTACAGCACCGTAGTCGTGTTTGGGCTCATTTTAAACAGGACTAAATTTTAAGTTCAATGCAATGTTGACAAGTCTGGCCTGATGCTGCAGCCAGGATTATCAGCATCTAGTCTAAAAACATCAGGGCAGGATTTGATGATGGGATCCTGGTGAAATCGAAGGAACTCTTCAAATATTATAGGCACCACCTATAGCGATTTGGGTATTTTTTATAGTAACTCGTGCATTTGCTCTCGGAAAGCACTATTTGGTGATGTGGAACTGATGATGAAGACCACAGATGGCCACCGGAACTACTCAATAATATCTAAGTATTTCACGGGTTGCGATTCGATTACTTTAATATGGTTGCTAAGCAATTTATGCTCGTCACAATGTGAATGGTGATACGGAGCTGATGGTGGATCTGGAGAACTCTTCAACAATTAACTTCCTGTATCGGGAAAAGCAATATTTTGTTTGTAAAAGGCGATGATCACTAGGCTATTGTAACTTAGATAAATTATAAGCAGACCCACTAAAAAGCGTGAAATAAAAACTTTTTAAGAAAAAAAAAAACCGACTTTCAAAAAAACACTACAAAGTGAAAAATATCTTTAATTTCGGAAGTCGGTGGCAAAAAACTAAAATAAAGATCCAAAGACACCGACTTCCGAAATTAAAGTTATTTTTCACTTTGTAAAGTTTTTTTTGGAAGTCGGTTTTTTTTTCTTAAAAAGTTTTTTTTACTTTAATGGTTTGCAAGTATTTATTTGTAAACGCGATTTTGCTCCTTATTTATTCGAAGTCATTGATCAATTTCCTATGCAAGTAGTTTTACTTCCAACGGGGCTTTTGAATACGCGATTGTATTTCTTATCTGTATGAAGTTATGGATCAGTTTTCTATGCAGATAGAAAATACTTGAAAGTATCTCGCTCCGTCGTGCCTCGACGCTCGAGTACGTAGGTACTCAAATAGTTCAACAACCGCGTTTGTTTTCGCAAATGCGATCATACTCCTTATCAGTAAGAGCACAGAATACTTAATAGTACTACGTACAGAAAGGATACTCCCTTCCTCGCCCTCATATCAGATACCGCACCTCACCCCGCACTTCGAGGTATTCGTCGCCGACTCTTTAGCAAGGGCGCTCGCGAACCGCAGCGCTGTATTGCTGACACACAATTATGCGATTTAAAAGTTTTATTTGAGTTTTAATCACGATGGTTGGATATTGTGATGCTTTTCCGAATTCGTATTTACATATACTGTTTGTATGATTTCGCATTTTTAATAACATGCGATTTAATAACCCATTATTTACAGAAAAGTCATTTAAACTAAACTATTTTAGTGTTTTTATTTCATTACGAACCCGTCTATATAAATAAACAATTGAACTACTTGGTCACTTCATAATAATGCACACTTTCGGGCAGCGCCGCCGCCGACGTCGTTCGGTTCCCCGACACAAATTGCTTTCCGCGCCATTTTTTTTTACGCTACTAGATTTCACGCACACATTTGCACGTATACAAACGTCATTTGTTTATGTAGTAGTAATAGGTAATTATTTTGCGAGCGTTGTATGGAGTGTCCGAGGTGTGGTAAGAGTCTACGGAACAATTTCGTATGCAAGTATTTTTACTTTAATGGTTTGTAAAAGTATTTATTTGTAAACGCGATTGTGCTCCTTATGTATAGGAATTCACGGATCAATTTCCTATGCAAGTACTTTTACTTCCAACAGGGCTTTTGTTTGATTACGCGATTGTACTTCTTATTTGTATGAATTTATGGATCAGTTTTCGATGCAGATAGAAAATACTTGAAAGTATCTCGAGCCCTGGTTTTAGGCCCTGGTTTCTTAAGCAGGACGTACTTGGAAGCCCTGGTACTCGATTTTGCAAGTACGACCCATGTCTAAGGGCTACGGGCGAGGCGAACGGGAGTTGAGTGGGGGATATAAGCAAGAGAAAGCAGTGCGCGCGCACATTTTCTTTCTCTCTTCCTCTCATAGCCAAATACGTTTGAAGTTTCACTTCAGTCGTGTGGTCATAAGCACACTTGGTTTTTTTCTTTTTGGTCGACTTCTAAAGGTACCTTGATATAAAATAGCCAATAGCTTTCCTCAAGAGTTGGACTATGAAATGAAGAAAGTTGTTTGTTAATCCGTCTAGTAGTTCCATAGATTAGTGTGTTCAAACAGACAAACTCTACACCTTTATTATTATCTAGTATAAATATTAGTACATAGAAGATATAGAATATATGCCTGCAAGGCCCTGAAATATTGATGTTAGAGACTGAATTCCGTTAACAAACATTGTGTGTTGTGATTCATTCATCTAATAGTAATGAAGACCTGACTCAAGCAGGACAAAGCCATATAGGTTGTTGCTAATTAGCACATTTTAGGTAGTGATAGACTTTAAATAACAAGGCACAGAAATAGAATATAATTAGCTGCGGTAGGTTTATACGGGAAAATCGTCATATTCCTGTGGTTAATTATAAATAAACGCACAAAATTTTCCTTATAAAATTCCTTCAATCTTAACCAATCAACGCCTCCCACCTGAACCCAAGATGGCCGCCTCATCCTCTGACGTTCATCCCCGAAATACAGGAGGATGTGTCACTCTGTCCGTTGTCTACGTGACTCCCAGCACTGAGGTGTCAAAGACTACGCCTTACCCGGGCAAACGATCCATTGTCGTCGTATGACGTCATTGCGCCCGCGCACCGATCAACTGAATCAGTAATTGGGTTAAGGGCACACTATTGTCAAAGGTAAAACTATGGTTAGGTGTATAATTTAAACTTTGTGTTCTGCAAAAGGTGCAGTTTTGACGCATGTCGGTGGTTCAAAGAAGTGGACAATAGATGGTAGCTTTTGATCTGGGGTTTGATAAGTATATTTGAGATACGTATGTTTTGAATTGAATTAGGCCTTCCGACCAAACAAGTCTTTGTTTGGTCGGAAGGCCTAATTATAATACAAAAGCCACGTTTATTTTCCACGCATTACATTTCTTTGCTAAATATTGTAAAGAATTTCAAAATAACACTCAAGAATATAATATCAAAATAAGTCGTAAAATATGCACACTAAGAAAATCACAAGATAGTGTCAATACTCAGAAACCTTAGAAGCTTGAAATCTGATCAATTCTAAGATGCAGATTTAAATGTCAAACCTATGCAAATGCGCTCCGTCTATAAACTCATGCGCATCCACCAGTGAAACTTGACGCGCGAGTAAAATTGTTATACTAACTGCCGCTACAGCCGGTGGTCATGCTTAATAATAGTTTTAACACTATAACCCTGCAATGTAAAACACCAGTAATGTATGTAGATTTAATTTAATAACAAAGATTAGCTTGCGCCTGTTTTCTATGCAAATATTATGATTATGACTGTCTGTGTAAGTTGAAATTAAATGAAAGTGAAATTCAACCATTTGTAGTTTTAGTTTGCTTTATGTTTAGAAAATTAAATGGTATTCTAAATATTTTAGAACGGTTTTACTGACAGTGACATAGTGTAGCGCAAAATGCAAGCCAATAGTAATCTGCATAAATTATGCCCGCGAAACAAAACACATACGTATACTTGAGGTGGATCTTCTTCTATGAGTCGCTAGCACGACAGTTATTCGAATTTTGTTGGCTCAAAACTTCGCCACTTCCACGGTGCTAATCGGTGGCAGCGTAGAGGTCACTGGCTGCATGTTTTGGAGCACAGAGGCCAGGATAGGAAGTAGAGAATGTTGGAGTATAGCAAAAACAAATCGATCCTACTTTAACACTATCGTCTTTCTCATTCTAACTCATAAATATTATTTTAAGTATCCGAACCTGCCCTTACCACGAACGAAATCCTTACTTTCGCATAGTGACACTACGACTCTATTAGCCTTGTGTGGGATCACACGTCTCACAAAATATTAGTAAACACACCTTCCAATATATAAATAAAAGGATAATAAACGTATTATTGAAATCCTTAAAACGGACTTTCCTTTGGTGTTCCTCCATTAACCCTAACAGAGCATAGTTTGTGACTCAGTTCCACATCCACAGATGAATGATGACTCCTAGTGAAAATTCAATTTGTTTTTTATTTTACCAAAACGCAACTTGAAACTAAGTTGATTCATACAGGCAGCGCGCCTTACTTTCAACTGAACACAGAAATGACATTAAACATCTTCAAGTTAACGCTGATAAAATCCCAGCTACCAACAATGGCGATAAAAATTAAAAATAACGATCTAATAATAACCAGTCAATAATAGAGACAAATTGCTATCAAGACACGCGATATAGACATCTTTACTAGAAGTGTACAAAAAATAGACAGCATGTATAAAAGGATGCAATTTAAACATTCCCACGGGGAGAACGTGAGAAATTCAATAACTGGAAAGGAGGATTAAAGCACGTGTATAGAGGAATACCGAGATGCAATGTCAAGAGTCGATAATAATTAATGTTTGTAGGAAATGTTGTCTGTACAACGACACACGACTACGGTACAGGTTTGTCTAGGCCCGTATTCACAACAATGTACACGAAAAACAAGCTACACGAAACTGTCAAATTTTCCCAATCAACTTTGAACCTTATGCTTTAGCGATAGTTTAAAATCCATTAAAGAAAGACTGATTGTAGTAGCTTGATGTGCTGGCGTCTGTACAATTATGGATGTTTCGAAGTGCTGATTAAAATTGGGAAGAATGGCGTAAAAGAAAAAGGTTGGTGGTTGCTGGAGGTGATAAAGAGGATTAAGTGTGGTGATTTTCTTTTTGTTCGTAGATGTAGTTTAGAATAGTTTAAGTTATGATGAGGCTGACACGCCACTGTGGATAAAAGCCTCTACTAAAATTTATGAATAAAAAAAAAAAGACGGGTTGCACTCCGGGAGTGCCGGCAGAAGTGAAAACTTGAATATTAACGTTGAAATAAATCAATTATTAATTGAGTTGATATAATTCATTTTTTTTCACTATTTCTGCGTCTCACGTCCACATCCACGTCCACGTCCGTCCGTCCGTCCGTCCATCCGTCCGTCCGTCCATCCGTCCGTCCGTCCGTCCGTCCGTCCATCCATCCATCCATTCATCCATCCATCCATCCATTGTCGTGTGTCACTTGGTTCACTTCAGTTGGCGCCGCCGTAGAAAGAGAGGGGGGGGGGGAATCTCTCCTGACGGTCACGTGTCCTGACGCGATGTCCTGACGCGAGTTTAACATTTTTTACCCATTACAAAAAAGTGTGCAACGCCGCTAAAGAAGTTTTCACTTCAAAAATAAAAAATAAATGTTTACGGAATTAAATGATGATGTCACTTGTATAATTGATTTGTGTGTGTGTGAGTGTGATGTGGGTCATTCATCAGATGTACTAGGTATTAAAATCAGATTGCGCGAAACACTCGAAAAAGATATTCTTGGCAAAATTTGTCTCTATAAGTATAGGGAAGTACATTTTAATACTAATGCATATATTATGACTGGTAGTAATCCGTTGATGAGGGAGAGAAATCTTGTATCCGGTGGTAAGCTTGGGAAAGTTCTAAGTGAGCTAGAAGAACGGGTTTGTGTAATAGACGACACAGACATCATACAACTTCCCGTGCCTACTTGTGGATTATCAATTACGATAATTGCAGCACAAACTAGAAGTCGATACCTGTCTGCCATTAGCTTCAAAAGATGTAGCTGTACCCAATGCAGCCGAAAGGCGAAATCACAATAGCAATTGAAAAAAAAAACCGAGTGTGCTTATGAACACACGACTGAAGTGAAACTTCAAACGTATTTGGCTATGAGAGGAAGAGAGAAAGAAAATGTGCGCGCGCACTGCTTTCTCTTGCTTATATCCCCCACTCAACTCCCGTTCGCCTCGCCCGATCACACTTTTCCTAACGCGTTCGCCAGCACTCCCCAAGTCAAGCGTGCGTAAAGAAGTTTCACTTCAAAAAGTTTGAACCATATGGACAAAAGCTCGATTATAATTCAACTTGAAAGGATACATTTTTCAATACTAAACAGAAAAACTATAAAACTAACATTCTGAAGGAGTCTCAAGAAATCGATTTGCAAACAAAAAGAGCAATTTTTATATCAATTACAGGAGATAATTGAGTTCTACACTTCAGTCAAGGAAAATGATTTATTTGAAATAATCCACGTTTTCTCGGTCACAATTTATAGGAAGAGAAATATGTATACTTATTATCATAATACGTCACTAACTTATAACATTGATACCTTTTTTTTGACACGTGAGAAAGAACCTTTAATATTGTATACAGCGTGTCCCTAGAAGTATGGATCAAATCGAATAGGGGCGTGGGCAAGGTCATTTCCAAACTTTTTAACCCTGAGAAGGTCGGTAAATTTTTTTACGGTTCAAAATTTATGACCCATTTTTGTTTTTTTCAATCAATTCGCATAGTGCGCAAAGTAAAAAATAAATTCACCGACATTGTTAGGGTTAAAAAGTTTGGAAATGACCTTGCTCACGCCCCTATTCGATTTGAGCCATACTTCCAGGGACACCCTGTATACTTTAACACAAAGTAAACGTTTCAAAGGTTAAGTTGGAGTATTTAGTTAACAATTTAGCGACATACTAATGCGTAAATTCCTTGTGTACTCGTCACCGCATGCCAAAAGCAAGGACCGCATCTTGAAGCACCATACGCACTTAGCAGGTGGTTGGTTTTACCAGGCTAGACCAACCCATGGATAATACGTCACTGTTGCTAGATCCGTAATATTCTCTGCTGAACCTGGCTTTCAGGTTCTTCAGGAACCCAATTGGCATAGCGTCCAAGGGCTGCAAAAAGAAGTGCTGTTCGTCCGGAGAGATGCTTTAACGAGATGGTTGCCATAGAGGGTAAAACTTGGATGAAGTTGGCACTGGAGCGTGGGGATTGGCACAAGCAAAGACAGGGCCTATGCCCAGCAGTGGGTGATGTCAGGCTGTGGATGATGATGAACGGACATAGACAATCCTCATCACGTTTTACAGCAGTGGCCAAACAAGGACCTGTGTAGTTTAGGGCAGCACCCAAATGTAACAATACTTATGAACGTCCGAGCGCGCCCTAAACAATCAGTCCAGCTACCGACCTTTCTAAACAACTTATAGACTACGGCATCATCTATTCTCGTACAGAAACCCAAAATTAACCCACGAAGAATGCCCACGACTTCATTCACAAAACAGTAGAGCAAGAATTCAAACAAACAGCCCATTTACTGGCATCTATAAATCATGTAGCAGTGCGCCGTAATTGTCGTGCTGCGATCATCAGCGCTGTTTACCATACAGACGTGCGTCATGACGGAGCTACGGGCGATGAATGATAAGTAGTAGTGGTGTGTGCATATTGGTGGGTAGTTCGCATACGTTTCGGAGACGGGTACGTCGAAATTAGTCCTTTATTACGTAAGAAAAAACTTTATTTACGCAGGAGTAAATCGGCGTAGAGAAGATTATTAAAATGAGTGTTTTTGCAATGATGCTGAAATAATAATGAGTGAATCTGAGTGCTAGGAGTTATGAAAACTGAACATTGGTGGTTATTCCGAATGAAGCTGACGAGATCGAACGCAATCTATTTACTATGGAGCTTTAGAAAGACGGATAAAGTAGAGGACAGGGTAAAAACTATGAAGCCTTTGGAAAGAAGTTTTTTAAATCCAAGATGGCAACAACTTTATGAGAGCTTTTAAAATACTAATACCAGATGGCTCTGTATTAAAAACGAGTATTAAATTCACATTTTCTCGCTCTCTGTGTTTCCTTCTATTATATACGAGTGCATGCATGCCAGTATCGCGTCAGGAACTTCCTTCTTGACGGGGGTCCCTCGACCGCATAGGTTTTTGAAGTGAAAACTTCTTTAGCGGCGTTGCACACTTTTTGTAATGGGTAAAAAATGTTAAACTCGCGTCAGGGCATAGCGTCAGGACACATGACCGTCAGGAGAGATTCCCCCCCCCCTCTCTTTCTACGGCGGCGCCAACCGAAGTGAACCAAGTTTAGTGACACACGACAATGGATGGATGGATGGATGGATGGAAGTGGAAGTGGAAGTGGAAGTCGAAGTGGAAGTCGAAGTTGAAGTGGAAGTGGACGTGGACGTGGACGTGGACGTGGACACACTGCGGTGTATTCGTAACATTCGTGTATATAAAGTGTTTAAAATATGGAAATTGAACAAAGTGCATCTATTAATGAAAAAAGGGACGCAGAAATAGTGAAAAAAATTAGTTATATTAATTCAATTAATAATTGATTTATTTCAACGTTAATATTCAAGTTTTCACTTCTGCCGGCACTCTCGGAGTGCAACCCGTCTTTTTTTTTTAATTAGTGTCTGAGTCAGAATCAAGACGTCCTACTACCGAATCCGTCCGCCACACAATTGTTTAATTAGAAAAGATATTAAACGATCTGGTGTGACAACAAAACATTAAAATGACATCCATATGCTTATAAAACAATGACTATACAGTAGCCAATATAGGATGACAGTAGTCTTAACCGCATGTGGTTAGAAAAACAATGTATACAAAACATTACTATTGGTACAGGAGGCCTCAGCTCAGTGGTAACAAAACCAGTCTAAGCTGGCCTAGTATTCTATAGAAACTTCGTACTACGCTAGGCCAGCTCAGTCAGTGTTTCCACCAACGTGCAGTCGCCTGTACTACGAATGGTCAAGAGTTGAATATTAAGTGATTGATATCTCTGACACCTTAGACTTTTAAATCGAGTAGACGATCCTTATTTGTGTTTACTATAAATTATGGCGCAAAGAATGTGGAACACTCCCACTTGCATTCGTTTAGAGAGTATAAAATTATACAGGGACAAATATGTTAGCGAAACTCCGTAGACGTGATCGTAAGGAGTTTAGTTTTTTTTTTTTTTTGTGAATATTCCACATACGTACTGGGTATCAATGGATTACTTGCATTTCGCCAGAAAGTGCATGTTGACAGAAACTCATCTCGTCAGATTCGCACTACGTCAAAAACGCAGCTCGACAAACACGCAACTTGTCAGATGGTATCTAAACACGATACAAAACAAAAAAACTGTTTATCCTAAACCCATTCTTCAAGTAACGACACTACGAGCGGGCGCTAACCCAAAATAGAATCATCAAATTATAATTTTTCCGTTTAATTATGTATAGATATCGGATACCCATATCGTCCTCAGAGTTTTGCTAGATAATTTAATTTGACACTGTACATATTTAAAAAAAACAATACAAAGTGAAAAATAACTTTAATTTCGGAAGTCGGTGTCTTTGGATCTGTATTTTAGTTTTTTGCCACCGACTTCCGAAATTAAAGTTATTTTTCACTTTGTAGTGTTTTTTTGGAAGTCGGTTTTTTTTTTTCTTAAAAAGTTTTTATTTCACGCTTTTTAGTGGGTCTGCTTATAATTCATCTAAGTTACAATAGCCTAGTGATCATCGCCTTTTCCAAACAAAATATTGATTTTCCCGATGCAGGGAAGTCAATTGTTGAGGAGTTCTCCAGGTCCACCATCAGCTCCATATCACCGTTCACAGTGTGACGAGCATGAATTGCTTAGCAACCATATTAAAGTAATCAAATCGCAACCCGTGAAATACCTACTTAGATATTATTGAGTAGTTCCGGTGGCCATCTGTGGTCTTCATCATCAGTTCCACTTCACCAAATGGTGCTTTCCGAGAGCAAGTGCACGAGTTACTATAAAAAATACCCAAAATCGCTATAGGTGTGCCTATAATATTTGAAGAGTTCCTTCGATTTCTCCAGGATCCCATCATCAAATCCTGACCTGATGTTTTTAGACTAGAAGCTGATAATCCTGGCTGCAGCATCAGGCCAGACTTATGTCAACATTGCATTGAACTTAAAATTTAGTCCTGTTTAAAATGAGCCCAAACACGACTACGGTGCTGTTATTTCAAGGTTTGTACTTTTTCTGATGCTCCTGGCTTCAGCATCAGGTCTCTATGTACTTTGGTGTTCCTCATTAGTTTATCCACACATCGAGCCCTTTTCAATGAGTTGTTAGTTGTCGAGGAGTTAGGTACTCTGCAGACTATCCTCAATGCAGCATCAGGTCATGACTTGATGATCATGAGACCAAATGTGACAAATGCCCTATCAAACATCCAAACAATTTACTAAAACAGTCCTTGCCTGTTTGAGTAACTTCTTACTGTTAAGGAAGTAAACACTTAAGTTGTACCTTCCATCATCAGCCCAGCTACCTGAGATGGTGACAACCATACGCAAATAAACAAGATACTTCATAAAATATGCGAAAAACAATAAGTGAGCCTATAAAATTTGAGGGTTGCCCTCGATTTCTCTAAGATCCCATCATCAGATCCTAACTTGGTGACAATGGGACCACCTCAGAACTATCTACTTTCGAACAAAAAAAGAATTTTGAAAATCCATCGACAATTGGCGGAGTATTCGATGAACAAACATACAAAATAAAAATAATAATAATAAAAAACATACAAACAGCCGAACATAGTACCTCCTCCTTTTTGTGAAGTCGGTAAAAAGGAGTGTTTAAGGGAGAAGTGCCAGGATAGCCTACGAAATTCCCCTTTAAGTTCATATAACATAGATGGTAGTATTGATGATTTTACTGATTACAATTCTGTACTTCTTTATTATTCATACGTTGAGCGTTGCTATAGTTATTGAAAAGCAGGTAGGTACCTTTTAATTACATGATCGGTACTTGTCAAGTGTCGCATAGGATTACAATCATATGAATAGTTTTAACATACGAGTACAATACACTATTAGGAATAAAGAGTTCTATTAATGATTCATTCAACAATATCACTTTATAAGTATACCTTAAAAAGGCAATGTCTTCTCAAAAAAAAAGATATAGGCAAACTTTCTTTAAAACCGATTAAAATCCACTGGCTATACAAAAAAACCCTTTATTCATCATCAAATAAACCAATGGATGCCACAAAAGGGATGAATGGATAAAGGAAGCGGTTGATCAGTACAAACAGGGAAAAGTATTATCAATTCAATGGATAATTGAAGGAAACGTGATCGGGGTATATTCACCACAATATATACCTAATATAAAGAAGTACTTGTCTACACATCCTTTTCTATTTCTATCGTTTCCTAAACTCAAAAGTTTACGTAAGAACACTCAAATTCAAATCATTTATTTAAATAAATAATAAAATTAATTTTCTTTGACCAAGCATAGGATAGTAAAAAAAAAACATTTTTTTTTGCCATAGAAAACATATTACAGAAAAATGTGAGACCCAGGCTCCAGAGCTAGGTTAGACTACCTGTATTTTAGGAGCCAATTAAACCATTTACAGGCACTTCTGAATTGTCAAAGAGTCGGTCAGTCAGAAATCATCATCATCATCTCCCTAGCCTTTTCCCAACTACGTTGGGGTCGACCTCCAGTCTAATCGGATGCAGCTGAGTACCAGTACTTTACATGGAGCGACTGCCTATCTGACCTCCACAACCCAGTAACTGGGTAATACGATACCCCTTGGTAAGACTGGTTGTCAGACTTTTCGGGCTTCTGACGACCCGTAACGACTGTCAAAGAACCACGAATGACAGCCGGGACCAACGGCTTAACGTGCTTTCTGAGGCACGGAGGGGTCGGACAGTCAGAAATATGAAGCTATTTGAAGTTGATGCTAGAAGAAGATGTTCGCGTTGTGTATAAGCCTCCTTATGATAATGCTATTGTAGTAAGTTTGATTGAGGGAAATCGTTGCACGCAACTTTACATTAGGATTATGTCAAGCAAAAAATGTAAATACGCTGAGATTATTGATGTTATTACATAACATAACATTACGCCTGTATTTTCTTCAATGGTTAGGAAGAGGTGTACTTATAGTACACCTACCGTTCCATGTAATAGGGGACGAATCTACTGCCATTGCCCGGGTATGAATTCAGATTCCGCTGCTACTGAGAAATTCTGAATACCACTTAACCCAGTAATAATAATTTGCCCGACCCGGGATTCGAACCCAGGACCTCATATACAGCAGTAGCGCTTGCGGCCACTAGACCAACGATGCAGTCAATTGATTGTATTAGTTGTACTAATAGGTCGAATTAATGGGTTAATCAATTTAAACTTTAAATGGACGCAGAAGAGACGAAGAAAATAATGCCCATGATACAGCTTAGGAAACTAGGTAATGATTTGTATCTGTTTCAGTGTTTTCTTTCCTATATTTACCTTAAACATGCTATCAAGCAGCCTTTCAGTAAAAAAGTAATGGAAAAACAAGAAAAATGTAACAAACATTAGTTTAACCGAAGGTTCTGTGGTCAAAACATAAAAATATTTGCCTTTCTCATACCGGAGCACATGGTTAGCGTTCTTATTGTACTGGTTTTTTCCTTGTGGTCTATAGATAAGTAGATACGTCGTAAATATCATGATTTGGTTATATCCTTCGATTTACTTAACCATTTTATAAGATGAAAAGGTTTTCCTCTTCCGAAGGGAGTAATATCATTATTCTAAACGGTAGGGCACGACAAACGTGGAAATAGAAACAAACTGCGTGTGAATTGGCCGACAAAGAAAAGAGGGATGGGTTGTGGAAGCAAGGAAGCAACTGAGCTGAGATGTCGACTGATAGAATTGTAATGAAAAATGAATTCAACATCATCTCCTGCCTAGCCTTTTCCCAACTATGTTGGGGTCGGCTTCCAGTCTAACCGGATGCAGCTGAATACCATCATTTTACATGGAGCGACTGCCATCTGACGTTCACAACCCGGTTACTCCCCCTCCATGTGCTGATCGTGATCACCGGCATGGTTTTAGTGAGGTAAGAATCCCACACTCCCTGGTCTTCTTCCCCAAAGTCCAAATGCCTTTTGAAGGTTTACCCCGAAAAAAAAAGATAATACGTTACCCCTTGGTTAAAATGAACAAAAAAACTGAAATGACGACTGATAGAAATGTTAAGAACAAAAAGTAAAGCCCCATAAGAAATGGAATGAAGACACGAAACTGATGATGTATTGAAAATATTAATTATAACAGTGCGTACAACAACAAAAATAGCAATGATGAAAGCGGGACTGGGTTCACTAACTGTTCCTGCCTACCCCTTGGAAAGAAGGCGTGAATTTATGGTACGTATGTATGGATTCACTAACAAAACAAGACTTTATCAAAGACACAAATACGTGCCACACCCTCGAAGTGCATTCATGAATGCATAACAAATGTTTTCGCATCGTTGACAAGACTGCGCCTGCGACTAACGCTAAACGATTAGACAAACATGACAATTACTCACATGCTTGCATAGGACTGAAATGTTTTAAATCAATCTACAGGATTTGCGAATCTTTAACATATCTTGAAACGAGTTTTCATGCTGGTTTGGAAATTGGTTTGTTTGCTCATGTGATTCAAGCAACTAAATTTTATACCAGAAAAAAACTAAACATTTTAAATTCTACTTGTCCTAACACACTAGGGCCATGGGGTCAGAGTGCCCACTTGGTTTTTCGACATATCGCCAAACGGTTAGTCGACTCTTCACGTGACCAGAGGGCTGGCCTATTTCTTGGCCAAAGAATTAGTTTGGTTTATAATTAAGAATTAAACCCAAAAGGCTGGCAGCATTGCCATACAACGTGGCAATGCTGCCAGCCTTTTGGGCACTGTTCCTGTTGACAGCGATGCGGACGAATTCTTTGATGCCCTATGATTATTTTGTTTATTTTTTCATATAATTGTACATATTATTATAGTTTATATGTAAGCTTATATTATGTAAATATCTATACAAATAAATACTTGTCCTTGAAATTTCCGTGTCAATGGAGATTGGAGAGAGGGTGCAACGTACTATTATAAGACGAAAACAAGATTTATTTACTTTAGACTTTTAAGAATCAGTAAGTCTTTGTTTACGTTTACCTACAAATGTAGGTAAAGGAGTGCGTGGAAAAAGACACACCCACTTTCCAACAGTAATTTTCCATTCCACCATTCCAATCAGTCAGTTGTCAATCCGTGACCTGCTAAAGGCCAATTTCACCAATGAAACTGAACTCGATCAGCACGATCGAGATCGACGATCGGGAGTATTGTCAGTGACAGCTTCTGAACGCGTATTAGATGCGCTGATCGGGTTCAAATTCATTTTTGAAATTCGCTCTAAGAGCTTCTGCACACCAAAATGCGATCCGATCATCCGAATCGATCTCGATGATCGCTATACTTTTGGATCGCTTTCTACAAATCGGATCGGATGATTGGATTGCATTTTGTGTGTAAAATGCGACCCCAATATAGGAAAAGGGTAGGCAGATTGGTTGATTACGTGTGTAGAAGATCTAACGACTATTCCTTAGCGCGTGGGACGCGGGGCGTGGCTTTGCTGTTCCCAAAATGTTATAAAACGTACGCGCAGCGATAACATAAACGCCACCAAAACACGAATAAAAAACTGACGCACTATTCCTCTCCTATCTAACACAAAATCAGTGACGACATAAATATAAAACATAAAGCCGGCAAAAGAAGGCTAAATATTGTTATTATAAACGATTCATCATTGTAATAGCCTATATACACTGCCCACGATGTCGCAGGCGGTGTATTTTTGGCAATCAATATTGGGAACGTGGGAGATGAACGAGACAATAATAAATAGGACGTCGACCGGATGATGACGCCATCTTCGTCAGTAGATTAGGTATAGTTGTACACTTTCGCCAATACTGTACCATGTTTTGGTAGGCTAGGTCATGTTGATGTGAATAGATGATGCCATATCTCCTGAAAGACTAAAAGACTAGGCCTTTTATAGATGAAAACTTATGAATACGACATTGACACACTTGGCAGAAGGATTGGTGGTAGCTGATTGTTATTGTTAATAACACAAAGGATGACAATGACCTTCCACTTGCCAACTAAGCCTAGTACGACCTAAATGAGATTTGTCTTGAGGCAAAGCTTCTCGTATATGTGGCGGTCGGGTTTTGCCGGGACCTCCGACGCCAGAGACAGTGTCGCGAGACTTGTCTTACATGAGGACTATTTGTGACTTATCTCAATAGGATTTTCAGGAAAAATGTCTCGCCAGTGCCAGATTTAGTTGTGTACATTTTTACTACATCCATAGGTAGAGGCGGAGCGTCAAATTTTTCAACTCCATTGATATAAAAATATTCCACCGAATTAGACGTATTTAATATATAATTAGATACTTGATACTAAAAGTATTGCAACATGATAACTTATAGAATTTATTTGCAATGTTCTATTAATAGCCCGTAGGTACTTATGTTTATCAGTGGCAACGTACTTATGTTATTAATAGTGTTACAAGTGTTTCTCACGCGACAGGTGCGGTAACCGTGACAATATGATTGTCTAATAAGATACTCGCCTACCGTGACTTTACGGGTCAAAGTTACTTTATAGAATGCACATAAAGAATAACCTTACAAGAAACGTATTCTGTCTCTGTCATCGAATATTGAAAAGAATGAGATGGGACATTCCAGCGGTCATGGGTCAATTGTAACAGTACCTTTACTGTTTTCTCTTAAATTTTTTTTTTTAAATAGAAATGCGACTCTAAAATAAAATTGTTTACATAGACTTGATACAATACCCTTATATTCATATTCTGTTCACGTGTTTAAAAGCAAGAGATAGGACTTTTTTATATCTTTTATAACTACATTTATTTTCAAAGTATTTTCTCTCTTTCACTTCGCATTTATAAGAAAGAGACAGTTTATCGTTCGTTGTTCTAGGACCGTATGCAATGTAACAGTGGCCTTACAGTTAAAAGTTTAAAACAGTGATAATGCAGGGGTGGGCACCTGCCGTGACGGGGTAGGTCGCAGGCGCAGGTGCAATGACACCTGTGTTTGCGATTTAAAAACGAACTTTTGGAAGCGTTTTGAATATTTTAACGCTGTTCTAAAGTTCCATAGACATTGTTATGGGCCTACGTAAGTATGTTACTTGAGTATTCTATGGCAGGTAGGTAGGTACCTATTTTACAATGATGGTAACTAAGCAAGTTTTTGTGCTGATGTCTAGCAAACAATAAAATGTTTCTATTTATAATTTTAATTCAAACAATACAGTTGTATTGTCATATTTAAGACGTTTACATAATTTATTTTAATACGTATACAATTTGTCAATCTAGCAAAAATTATACCTATATAACGTAGAAGCTGTTCCCTGTCCTTCAAGATACAGGATTTTCCTAGTTTGAAGGGCAGGGGTCTTCTCAAATGTAATAGCCATACCCATCCCTTATTGAATTAACATTGATGTTACCTAGGCTAAGTCTTTTAGTAAAATAAATACGAGTAATTACTTACATGGAAAAAGGTTGACAGCCTCTAGCCGGCTGGGTTGTCAATCAATTATGTATAATAATATGTTTTTAAAAGTACCTACAAAAACTATTTTAAAACTATGGCTTCTTAAAACATCGTCATTCTCCTGGCCGTATCCCGATTGATTTGGGGTAAGTACTTTGAAGGATATTGCTAACCTATCCTACTTCCTACTAGTACTAATATTATAAACGCGAAAGTTTGTAAGGATGGCTGGATGGATGTATGGATGTTTGTTACTCTTTCACGCAAAAACTCCTAAACGGATTTGGATGAAATTAGGCACACGGATAGAACCTAACATACTTTTTACCCCGATATTCACATGGGATCGAAACATATGCGGGTGTAACCGAGGGTCGCTGCCAGTAATATTCATAAAAGTTCAAATAAATACCTTTCAGCAACTTGTACAATACCGCCGCAACTGCGCGTGTAAAATAGATTAAGTTATATTAATAGTTACATGATCGATGGCAGCCGCCTGATAACGGAGACTGATTGTCATTAAAAATATTCCATGGACGACACTACGTATAGGAAACTGGTTGATAACACCCAGGGAATTAAAAACACCTTCATAACGGTTACATAATTATAATAAGTGTTACATATTGAATAATGAATTGATAACAGAATCAAATATGTTTTTTTTATTTATTTATTAATCACAAAATCCACAGCTCTTTGAAATTTTCTCTTAAGATATTTATGCTAGTCTTACAGCCAATTACGGATTTACAATTTAATAACTATATATGTATACATGCAACAGAAACAAACATACAGAATGACGTGAACTGCTAGCACCATCTGAGAATTGCTAAGTTTACAGTGAGTAGTGTGTAAGAGTGTGCATGAGGAGTTGCGCCTAGTTGTGTTAGGCCTTTGTTAGTTTTAAATGATTCTTTTTTTACTATTTGTATTTCCTGTGTGTCCCAAATAAAATATTTTTCTTTCTTTCTTTAAAGTTATAGCCTTAAGTCAGGAATAACCTAAAGATAAAGGAGGCTTAAGTAATACCTATGTCAGTTCAATAAGATATCAATTATTTATCAATCTCTTACGGATAATTACTTGATTGTAGATTATTAAATTACCGACAACCGGGGTTAGAAGTCAATAGGATCAACGTGTTAAGTCTGTTTAATTGTTGTAATTCCCGGTTAGATACACTGTGTTATTGAGGTGGAACGCAATACCTACTTAATGTAAAGGAAGAGTTCAGGTATTCCTAGACATTTTTGATCAGACTTAGGTCACTGCTAAATTGTTCTGAGCACTTGCTAAGGTATTAGCTGGATTGGAAGTCCTTCTGGAAGGCCAAAAAGACTCCGTATAGCAAGAACACAAATGACAACACATACCGCACCCAACCTGCGTATGCGCATCTAGCTGGGTATGTTAGAAAACACAAAATGCAGAGATTAATTTTAATGCATCCATCCATATATCCATATCCATCCATACTTACTAAGTATACTTACTAATATTATAAATTCGAAAGTAACTCTGTCTGTCTGTGTGTATGTTACCTTTTCACGCCTAAGCTGGTAAACCGATTTAGATGAAATTTGGTATATAGTTTGAATCCCGGGAAAGGACATAGGGTACGTCTTATCCCGATATTACCACGGGATCGAGACTTATGCGGGTGAAACCGCGGGGCGCAGCTTGTAATCTATAAAAGTGTTATATTATGTAGTGTGGATTAGTGATTGCATACAAGAACATATTCGCTAAGTGAAAATCTGTCTATTTAGCGATTTCATATTGTAATGAATCACCAAACGTGTGATTCAATACAATCTTTATTTTCTTTTCATCCCGGATCTCAAAATACTCTTGCGCTGTTGCGCATAATCATTTACCTAATTAAAATAAACATATTTTTAACAGTGGAAGCTGTAAATCAGAAACATCGACAGAAACCAAAGTCGTGGGATATCCGGCGAGAAGTACGAATTCTTTTGAATTCGCGAATACAAAGAAATGTACATTTCTTAAATTATTATAAAAACGGAAGCAACGTATGGATAAGAACGCTTTTTTCTTATGATGTAATGTTTAAGCAAATGGTAAATGAAGGACGTTGCTAGAACTCGTGACCGCAAATGTACAGACGCCAGCACATCAAGCTACTACAATCTGTCAAATTCCTTTAATAGATTTTCAACTTTATCGCTACATCATAAAGTTCAAGGTTGATTGGAAAAATTTGACAGTTTCGGGTAGCTTGATGTGCTGGCGTCTGTACATACGTTTGGTTCCAAATGAAACTATTTTAGGCTGAAATATAGAAACCTTTCAACTGTCGTTAGAACATAATATCAATTTATTATTATGATGAGAAGATGGCTTTGGGGTCAATTAGATGATTTTTTCAGCACAGGACTGCGCTGTGGTTCTATGTCCTGCAATAATATCTGTGACTAACTATTAGGACCTTCATATAATTACTAGCTGCGCCCCGCGGTTTACCCGCATAAGTTTCGATCCCGTGGGAATATCAGGATAAAAACTATCCTATGTCCTTTCCCGGGACTCAAAATATATCTATACCAAACATCTAAATCGGTTCAGTGGTTGAGGTGTGAAAAGGTAACATACAGACAGACAGAAGAGTTACTTTCGAATTTATAATATTATAATAAGTATAAGTATGGATGGATGTATAACATCACTGTGATGCAAGGACGGAATGGTTACTGGAGTCAAACATTCTTTTTCCTCTTCTTCTCGTCTCATGTCATCTTATATTATGTTTGTCTATCTGCTTTTAGGTCTCTCTCGGGCGGATTGTTGTATGTGTCTGATGGGCTGCAATCTGAATATTCTATTTGAAGTATAATAATTATTTATTTCTTTATTTTCACTTCAAGACACAAACATCAGTGTAGCCCTGGCTCTTATACTAGGAGTTCATGTATTACAAGAGCCAGTGAACCAGAGGAGTATGTGAACTCTTTGTTATTGACACGAAATTCCCACAAAGCATCCTTAGTCAGATGAGTCAGACTGTTTCGGCTGAAGCATGCAAAACATTAATATTTTATCGTAACTCTCTTAACGTCTGCACTGCCCGTGAGATTCCTGCATTATTTGTTGTTAAAAACAATTATAATTCCACCATGTTTTCAATTACTCTGCAATGAAATTTTACTTCCGCCGCGTTTGTTTGTTATTACGATTCTAATGTTGCTATTCCAACCGCGTTAATGTTACTGTTATTCCGTACTATGCTCGTAACTTTCCGACATAAAATGGATTCCATATTGGAAATTCAAATAATTTCTAGAACACCTGGCAACCCTAACTGCAATAAAGCAGGCCATTCACGTGGCGTTTAGTCGTGACCATGGCATTAATACGAACTCGTAATATTTGTCGTGTCGGTGCTGCGACAACTGACAACGTTCATCGTACTTGAACGAGGTCGATGCGACGTACAGAGGCAGGTTCGGGCATCCTGTTAATTATTAAACTGAATATTATTTTGGGTTTCTGAGTCAATGATAGAGTGGGTGGGGTATGTGAGAGGTGATTGTCCGACATTGAAATGTGCATCATAATTCACAACATTCACAAGAATGTCGGCGTCGCGTCGGTCGGTGTAGCTCCAACTACGCGAGTATTGAAAAACAGTTGAAGATCAACGATTATACAAATGTGAATATTACAAACTGGTAGACTAAAAGAAGAGTGCTCCAGTAATTGTTTTGCCACCAGCTTGTCTCCTGATGGAGAGCCTGACAATATGGACATATTTATATAAGCATATTTGTTTGTGTTTGACGCAAGGTAATGCTTGCGTCAAATTGAACGATACAAATATAAATTATTTTGAATAAGTACCTGATATTTAGCTATATTAAGACACTTTGATGTGGATTTATGTGAGAACACACCGAACTAATTCATAATTTTAATAATTTAATACACGTAACAATATTATTATTCTCTGTAATAAAATAATAATATTTTTTAAACCCTCATAGTCCAAAGTTCTACTACAAGAGCCACGTCTCATTCAAAGTAAGAAACGGTTAAGATTCATAATTAGAACAGTAATAAATAATTGTAAAATCATCAACTATTATTATAGCCGAAGATTACCGAGTAATCCCGAAGTGCTGGGTATTCCTTGCGATACCGAGAAGTCAAAACAAATAAAGTACTTTCAGCAAAGCTTGAGTCATGCGCGGGCGCATACGATGCGTAAGCATTGTTAACGTATACGTCACAGTTGGAAGCCGTTGCTTTCTAAACAGAATTCATTGACTATATTTAGCTGCAAATCCTTTTAAGGGATCCAGCAAGACAACTCGGACTTCAGTCTTGGCTTAATGTGAATGACCCTTTGCATAATAACAAAAATTGGCTTATGGCCGATTCCTATAATTTGCGGACCGTTATTGGTGAAAATTAAGACTCTTGTATCTTTACGAATAATGAAGTAAAAACCAAAGCTTTGCATAGTAAACCCTCCCTTATGGAAGAAGCTAACACAGGTAAAGTTAGCTTACGATTCTATTTATATGCCCAGTTTGGCAATAAAAAATGCTAAAACGATTCGTTTTTGTTTATAGGATAAACGATTCGTTTTTGTAATAATGATGTTGCCTAATGCTCGGTGCATTAGGCAACATCATTATTACATGATCATTAAAATATATAATGTTTATAATTCAACGTCAGAAGACCATAACTCCAAAGGGGTTACCCTCCACAGAAAACATTGATATGACTAATATGCAAATACAAAGAAGATATACAATACGGAATACTTTGAATTTACATACAGTTCTAGGAATACTACTCACGAGTGGAATCATTTGACTAAAAATACTTAATGACTGTGAGTTTAGTACCTCTAAGAATAATTGACACGAAGAATGAAGGAAGAAGGCTAAGGGTCAGACTACGGAAGTCAGCTTACAGAGATGTATTGAGGAGACAATCTATACTAATATTATAAAGAGGTAAAATTTGTTTGTAAGTTTGTATGTAGGGGGTAGGTAATCTCTGGAACTACCAGTCGGATTTGAAAAATTCTTTTTACATTTGATAGCCCAATTCTTGAGGAATGCTATAGGCTATGTACCATCACGCTATGTCTCGTAGGAGCCGAGCGAATAGAATAAAAAGTCAGAAAGAACGCTAAGCGAAAGCGAAGTGATAGCGCGGGTAGGTGATGTGATGCGACGGAGATGGTCGGGGGAACAAGAAATTTCACGTGAACGAAGTCGCGGGCAGAGGCTAGTACCAAATAAATTGGGATAAGGTCAGGAGGATGGTGATGATGAAAGAAGGTAGAAGACTAGTAAGGTTAACAACTAACAACAACAAAGCAAAGCAACTATTAATATTGTACCTATGTTAAAAAATGATTAAATGACTTGACTTTATGACTTGTTGTGACTACTGAGATAAACGCTAATAAATTTATATGGAAGAAGAATACACCACACCAACCAAACCAAACCAATTAGGCACCAACGATACCTACACATATTTCTGTAATGTTCATTTTTAGTTGCAAAATTGTTTTTGTGAACTATAAATATGTTTTATTTGGAATAAAAATGTATTATTTCGTTTGTGTATCTATTTAAATATTTAATTAAATTTTCAAATATTTCTTAAAATATAAAAAATAAGTACAAAAAACATTTCAAAATATGAAAAAATTGTAGTCCGCCGATGTCGGGAGCAGGGTCCAAGCTACCGGTGGTTAGGTATCCAGGAGTACTGCCTTCTGAATCAGGCCCTTGATCCAACCGCCTAACGAGAGCCTCGATAGATGTTGATCGAGGCTTTCGGCCATAAGGCCATTGGTCGATACGACAATCGGCACAATGACAATAACTTACTACGTTATTATTTTATTATCATATGCTGCGACGACCCAAAATAAATTGGGATAACGGTAGGAGATGATGATGATGATGAATTAAGGATGAAGACTAGAAAGGATGTGACTACTGAGGTGATGGCTAATAGAGATGTACGTTAGGAAGAAGAACACGCGCCGACTTTAAGTGAGCTGGGATAAGGGCAGAATGATGATGATGATGAATGCAGATGACAAGTAGTGGACATGGGAATGTTTGTTGAAGAGAAGACGAGGAATGGAGATAGAGGGGACGATCTCAGTGAACAAGCCTCTAGTAGTGTAGATACATGGATAAGATGACATCTGCACCCTAATTGCGTAACTCACAATCAATCACAATCTGAATCATTTTGAAGTTTATTGCTAATCCATTGCTTCATATGTTCGTAAAATTTGTCTGCTAAGCAACGCAATTAATGTTATTGAACTGTAAAAATGAAAGCCATTCCTAATGTTAGTGTGTTACGCAATTACCCCGCAGGATAGCAATAAGGAACCAATGCTGCAGAACGGCTCAATGGAAAAGTGACTGAAATTCTTGATGAAAGAAACCTTGGACAAGAAACTGACAACATCTTGCTATTGATGAAGATAATAATAATTAATGGCTTGACAATAGTAGTTAAGCACCTGTTGTGAATGATTTTGATTAAATTAGTAATCAATGATATAATGGTTTTCCTCATTTTCATTCATGATCTATCTAACTTTTCCCTGTCGCCGACAAAATTGTCAATTACGCATTCCATACAATTAAGTTATTATATCATAATAAGGTATCTAATACCAACTGCGAATTGCGACTGACTAATCATTCCGAATAAGGTAGATAATGCGAAAGGAAGTCAGCTGGCATAGTCAGCTGCGTGATACAAAAATAGCCAGGATTGTAGATACTTTATCTACCCTCCTAGACAAAGTTACTTTTGAAGATCTGACTTTTTGAGAAAAACTTTGTAGTGGGTTGTGCTAAAGTAGTGACCTACCTAATTAATAAGAGATCGTATGTTCCTGTGGTGGTTCTAACAGTACGAGTTAGCATCCTAATGGATGCTCATCACATCATCTCATAACTAAAGCTGTCTATTAATTAACTACTTCGTACTTTCCACCGCTGGTTTCAGTTTGCTGGGAAGTTGTCAGTGTGTTTGGGTTATAGGTAAACAATCTCCCTCCACTGAAAAATTAAAGCAACAAGATACATAAGTAAAAAATCAAACCGTAATTTTGGCAGGAGGCTTGCGTGCGCGCAGCGACATATACGCGCGATCCATCGCCGCAACAGCACCATTGGTCCCACACAACATCACTGTATACTTTATTTACGAGACACGTATTATTCACTGCACCAATTAGTTAAAACAAACGCTGCGCATGAGTGTAGACCGGCGCGTCAACGGGGACTGCGCGTGCGCGGTCTCGCCCCGTCCCCCGCGCCCCCGCTACTATTTTCGGAGCCCTGTGGCCTGTGGTTTCCCTTTCAATACAGGACATTTTGAACAGTAGTGCAACTTAACGCGGAAGTTTATAACTTCAATGAAAGTGCACATTCAAAGGGCATTAAAACCAGGATATTGTTTCATATACTTAGCCTTTTAATTTTTATGTTTCTGTAGATGGTAAACATTAAGAAGAACGCAGTACGGTGACAGTGACCGATTAGAATAGTAAACTAAAGTCTGTTTCACAAAATACCTCGTAAACAACAACCAAGTAAACAAGTCGGTTAACGCCTGTTTTGTGTTACTGCCATGTTATTGTAAAACAAATTTTTGTACAATTTGACCTTATAAAGGTGCATATTTTCATCATTTCCTCGAACGGCAGGTGGTGGGATAATCAATTAACTTTAACCCAAATAATAAAGCATCAATATTATTGTACTAAAATCTGAATTGTTATTAAAGGAAGCAACCTCGATTCTGATATTATTACAATTTTAGAAACATTTGAACCAGTAGACCTAAACAAAGTGACATTTTATCAGCGATAACGACCATGGAAAAGTCATAAAACTGGATCAAAATAAGCCAGCAAACACCTTATGTAAATCCTGGTGAAAGTCGTTGTAGAAATACAAAACGCTTCGAAAGTAAGTCAGTAAGAGTCTGACACTCCCTTCCGCTCCACCCAGAGCGGGAGGAGTTATTTGATGAATTCCCATCCAAAAAAAAAAAGTACCACACCAGAGGGTCTTACTCTCTGGTGATCGTTGAAGGTTAGGTCGAAACCTACGACCTCAAAAATACTCTATCAAAATTAACTACTTCGTCCAAAGGTCGGAGCTACTGACTAACCTACTGTTCGTTCAACAACGTGACACTGTATCGGCAAATCGTTTTATTACAGTTATGGCATATGCTAATCCCCTCCACATTTACATATAGGTGCGTCGCGACAGTTTTTTGTGTACTTAATAGTTTTAGGACTGTGTTTTAGGCGTCTAGATTACATCATCGGCTCGAGAAAAACTTTTTTCAACATGTTATATTTAAGCTTAATCTTAGGGCGAGGTTACATGTAGAAGAATGTATTTAAGGATAGGTTCAACTGCGGTCAAGGAAAATAACAATATCGGCTACAGAGAAGTTTTCCTGTCGGATATGTTGTAGCAATTTTCGCTAAGAGATAAAATTCAGAAACTATCTGAACTAAACGAATCGAATCTTTGGGATCTGTCACGTATGACTGAACAGTTTAGTCAGTCGTTACTTATCCACGTGAAAAACTGTCAATATAGGATAACAGAACGAAAACAAACCATAAAAATTATGATAAAATTGTTGAAGAAAATTAATACATTGTCAGTATAAGTTGACTTACTGTTTACATTGTACTTTACGACATATCCGGACTATTGAGTTCCCCTCCTTTATATTATTGTAGGCGTGGGGATAAGTTCTACGTATGCGCATACAATACTACGAACAACGCTTGTAGAAAACTGGAGGGAAAGGAAAACTTATGATAATTGCAGGAATATGACTTATTGACTGCATTTTTATCTCTAACAGGTTTTTCTAATTAATTAAAATCGGGTATCGGGTATGCCCATGAAATAGAACCATGAAAAACAAGCAAAATAATCAGGAAAAGGCTGTGGGTGCAACGATAGATATACATCACCTCATAATAAACTCAAAGCATTTATTTCAGTTAAACCATTTACAGACACTTTTGAACTGTCAAGGAGTCGGTCAGTCGAAACAATGTCATGGTGTCACTGATCTACCGCAATCAATTTGCACACATCGTTTGAACTCGTTATTCTCCAACCAGAATGAACCTGCATACAATGTTAGCAAATAATTCAACCCCAACAAATAATTCCACCTCCTCCTCACGGTGGATTTTCAATATAAACTTTACAAACACGTTTGCGTCGCAGCTGACTGGCGTCAGTTTTAAATTCAAGCAAGTCCAATTACGCCATATGTCGACCCCTCCTTCCCATAAACGTGCGCAGGCGCATTCTACGTCCGTGCGACTTACGTGCTTTAGTCTATATGGTGTTCCGTGCACTTTCACGTTATTAAATTGTCTTGTAGTTTCTACAAGAACAATTAAATTGTTCGGGATATAAAAAATAGGAGGCTTTAATTTCACACAATCTGCTTTGAGTTTGAATCGAGAAACTTACTGCATGAAATTGAGAATATCGGAGTTTCAACTCCACACAATAGAGGAGATAATTATATTCTCATGTTTCAATTATTCTGTTGTTGATAATTATAGTATCAACAGAAGTTGTGGCTTCAGGTAACACATAGACAAAATAAAAAAAAATCAATAAACCGACCAGTTGGAACCGTGCACCTAGCTTCTGAATTTTCATAAGTGCCCATGTATTTAGGTTTATGTGAAATAAAATATTTTGATTGATTTGGACATAGTGCCAAAAGCCGAGTGGTATCAGTGTTGGTAATAGGAACCGTTTAAAATAAAAAAATCATATAAATGAGTAGATCCATTGAGTAACAAGTTTAAATACAATTAATTTTAAAACATTATTTAAGCCAAAAGTTAATTGAATTCGCATCAACACTCGTTAAATAATATTGACCATTGACCGTTCGTATCTCGTAAATAAGTGTTAAAAAAATGGAATGCCACAGCTGTCTAAACTCTTGCGCAAGTCGTGCATGACGAACCAATGAAACGGGTCACTGGGTTGTTCATTGACGAGCGATCGATTACTAGTAATGTTTGAAATTGGAATGCTCATCAATTGGAGAGGTCAATAGTGGGAAATGCCCTTATTTCAATAGAATATTATTAGGCCACGTACACGCTAACAAGAATAACAATGGTCTTTTACAGTCTGTACCTGTTCTAGATGATATAAACATGCTTAGTGCAAAAATGTTAGCATTTGGACATTTTAATGCCACCTTTGATACATTACTCCTGTAGCAACCCCATGGATTTCCAATGCTGGAAATGTCAAGCGTCCTTTGGGTAAATACATGAATAAATAGAACCAGGATGATAAATGAGCATTCTGCAAAATTTGCACTTTGGGTTGCCATTGTTCCACCTCTTTCTATGCAAATAATTTCAACGTGACAAAAACTAGATTTTGTAAAACTGTGCTCTCCTAAAAAAGCATATCTATAATCAGTAAGTTTGTCTTCATCATCATAATCAACGACTATTCCAAAGTTGACCTCATATAGTCCTATGCCTATCTCTATTTTCGCATCATCGTCTTCCCTAGCTGTGTGGTCCGCGGATAAGATAACGGAAGTCTATAAGTCTTTCCTTGAGTTACGTAAGATGCGAGGAATAGATTTCATTATGTCATCTACATTAAAAGCACTGATAATAATATAATTATGTCGCAGTGTTTCATTCATTTAATCAATTCCGTATATTTCATTGAATTTTCTTGAATGATGATATGGTTATAAAGGCGGTCACTACGGAGATAACGATTGTGAATTATGGAAGAAAACGACACGTTGCACCGACAACAATTAAATTGGGATAAGAGCAGGAGACTGTTGACGACATTTAATTTTCTATGATACTTATAACAGTATAGCATAATCAGCATATGATACCATATCGCACCCTTAGAACATAAATGGCACTTTACGAAAATGTTCATTTTACGGTACGGCCGTTTTAAGTTTTTTTTAAAGTATTGCATGGGTGATATGAAACTAAAAAAAAATTAAATAAAGCATATAAACGAAGGGTCTTCAACCCGCGGCCCGTGGGCCGCATGCGGGTCTTTTCTTGCGGCCCTCGGAGGCCATAGCAAACATGCCTAAAGAATTATATCTTTGTTTGGGAGCACTTATGTGTGTGAGCAACTGTTTTCTCGCATGAAGAATGTCAAATCCAAAACTAGGACAAGAATTACAGATGCACATCTGAGAAGTAGTCTGCGGGTTACAACTACAAAAATAAAGCCTGACATCGATACACTAGTGAAAAGTAAACATTGTCAAACATCGCACTGATCCAAGTTCCTGTACTTATTGTAAAGTTTTTAAATAAACCCACGAAGACTATACAATTTTTTAAACTTGTTTGTTTTTTTTTTTTTGTTATTTTAGGGTAGTATACTCTATTTAAAGTATTGCGGGTCGCGGCCCTTCGGGCGATGTAAAATGGATTATTAGCCCTTGCACAAAAAAAGGTTGAAGACCCTTGATATAAACCATAGGATATTATGCCAGCCCCTTGTCCTGGGATGATATCGCTCATTTGGTGAAACATTGACGTAAATGTATGTTTTCCCAAAAGTTACCACGTTGACTGCCAGACAACAGACACAATAGAAGATCTATTGTTCGCGGTCACCGGTGACCGCGGTGGCAGTCAATGCCTTACATAATATGACAAAGCACATATAAAGCGAATTTACGTTAGGAGAAACGATACGTAAAAAAAAAAGTAAAGTAGCAGTTACGTCGATATTTCTCCAAATGAGCGATATGGCTTTCCTATGCTACAGGATGCAATAAAACTTTAACGAATAAAGGAAGCAGAAAGCCGATCTATATCAGCTGCATCCGAAGAGTTTCCCTAGAGTTCCTCTGTAAACTGGTGTATATACATATTTGTGGGGCCAACAATTTCCTCAGTTGCGACAACGGGCCAATTAGGGCACGTTAATAAACTTTAATCGCTCACAATTAATGAATGCTCTCTTAATTGTTGGTGGTACTACCGGTTCTCGTTCATTACTCGCGTATTATGTCCAAAAATCTATTTATACAGGGTGAAATTGAATTCATGGGCATCCTTTTAAGGGGTCATGGTCATTGTAATCGTTATTATGAACAACTTTTACTATGGGACCAAACCTGAAATGGCGAAAAAAAAAATTATCTCTTCCCTACATTTTGACGAGTTATGTGAACATAAATGCAAGAAACAGTTGATTTTTTTTCGCGATTTTAGGTTTAGTCCCATAGTAAAAGTTGTTCATAACGATGAGTACAATGACCCCTTAAAAGGATGCCCATGAATTTAATTTCACCCTGTATACAGGGTGTTACGGAAAGGGTATATCAATACAAACGGGTTGAAGAGTGTATCTGGTCTAGAATCTCTGTACAAAATTTCAGCTCAAAAGCATTTACTTTGAAAATGCTTAATATTTTTTTATTTCGACATCACGGCGCTGGACTGGCCCGCGGCGGCGTGATGTGCGTGTACTAGGCGCACAGACACACTACAGATAATGGATAATGACCCTCGTAGTGCGGTGACACGTTTGTTATGATTTCAATTTAATAAACTATCGAAATAAAAAAATATTAAGCATTTTTAAAGTTAATGCTTTTGAGCTGTGTACAGAGATTCTAGACCAGATACACTCTTCAACCCGTTTGTATTGATATACCCTTTCCGTAACACCCCGTAGAACTTCTCCTTTGGTCTCAATTGCAGCTTAGGTAAGTCAACTTAAAATTATTGTTTTTTGAAGTGAAAACTTCTTTAGCGGCGTTGCACACTTTTTGTATGGGGAAAAAATGTTAAACTCGCGTCAGGACACGTGACCGTCAGGAGAGATTCCCCCCCCCCCCCCCTCTTTCTACGGCGGCGGCGCCAACCGAAGTGAACCAAGTGAGACACGATAATGGATGGATGGATGGATGACGGTGTCGGTGACGGTGACGGTGACGGTGACGGTGACGGGGACGGGGACGGGGACGGGGACGGTGACGGTGACGGTGACGGTAACGGTGACGGTGATGGTGGACCAGGATGTGGATGGATGGATGGACAGCTGATGGCTCGACCGTCTGTGTAGTAGCCACACTGCTGTGTATTCGTAAAATTCGTGTATATAAAGTGTTTAAAATGTGGAAATTGAACAAAGTGCATCGATTAATGAAAAAAGTGACTCAGAAATAGTGAAAAAAAATTAGTTATATTAATTCAATTCATAATTGATTTATTTCAACGTTAATATTCAAGTTTTCACTTCTGCCGGCACTCCGGGAGTGCAACCCATCTTTTTTTTTTTTACTTTTGAACCGGGCAAAAATCCAGGCTCCGGCGTGCTATTGAGAAATTCCTGATAGAAAAACCCCATATCACTTTTTCCGATTTGGGAATCGAACCCAGTACCTCATCCTCAGCTTGTGACCACTACGCTAAGAGAAGAATTGCAGTAACATTTGCAATGATCAAAATTATTCACTGATGAGATCTAATCTTCGTAAACCTTTTTATTTTACTCCTTATTGGAACTAAATATCATAGGGCTACAATATAGCCGCTGCAGGGGTTTCAGCATACCTATTCACAAACACTCGATAAGCTTCCGTATCGTATCGAACATTAATCATTGTTATCGTAGGAGTCTTCTAAACGCTGTTCACAAGTCCAAAACCCGAAAATTTTGTCAGTTTAAATCAAATAGACGCCCGCTATTCTTCCAACAGCTATTTGCTGTTGAGGGCAAGTCAAATCAGGTTATCGAAATGTCAGGTTTTCGATACGATAGCCTGTCGTATGGTTGTGAATCAGGGCTCAGGTCCCGTTTATTCTTTCTTTCTTTTACAGATCTCACTAGCATCTCACATTACATACGGCTTTCAATCGAGAACTAGTAGGAACTGCAGTAGAAGCAAAAACCGGCCAGAACCCGTGTTAACATCTATGCTATACCGGTCGGCTCGTCATTGAAGACCAAATAACCGTATAGTTGGCAGTCATTACGTTTTTATTTGAATACAAATGTGGCTAAATACATACATTGATAGAGACGTTTTTATAGCGATTTTTCTCAGAAAGAAAGAATTGTTGATCGATTGGATTACCGAGAAAACCGTTACATGAATGAATGCTGTGATTAAATCTTTACAGAATCTGCACCCTAATTGCGTAGCACGATATCAATCGGAATCTGAATCATTTTGAAGCAAATTGCTAAGCCATTGCTTCATAAGTTCGAAAAATATCGGTCTTGGTATGTAGATGGTCACCCATCCACGGACTAACCGTGGTAAGTATAGCTTAACCTAATCGATCGACCGTGTGGCTGTTATTACTTAGCCACAAGTAAAGTGAATTGATCTAGCGGATTTGAACACCTATTATTAAGAATGATGTTATGTAAACGCTGGTAAACTTCCATTTATTAACATGGCTTCTTCGATACCGAAACAATGAACTGAATTGATATGATAATTGCCATAATTCCCGCGCTTTGTAAATTGATTGGCAATCACTCTGTCTTGTTTTGAGATGCTTCTGTCAATCGTATTGACATAATAATTCCCTTAGCCGTTTTTGACTTACGAGAAAGGACTATTGATGACTATTAAGGTGGTATTTTACCAATAAAGCTGAATGCGATCAGCTAATCCTAGCCGCGTTTAAGAACTGTCAGTGTCATTAATCTGTCAAGCTCCGCTAATGAGACACAATTGATTTTCTATTGTTTCGTCGCCGATCGGCGAACCGCGCCGCTTGACCGGTTAATTGACATGTGTCATCAAAATCAAAATCAAAGTCATTTATTCAAACTAGGCTGAGAATCAGCACTTTTCGAAAGTCAAATTCTCTTCGAACGTCATCTATGAACCCGCACTGGGCCCGCATGTTGATTACGGCCCATTCCCTTTCACAGAGAGGAGGCCTGTGTCCCAGCAGCGAGAACATTATAAGCTGATTATGCTTATGTCTCTTGAACGCAGTTTAGATGTGTTGATCGCGTTCAGTTTCATAGTTGAAATTGGCCCTAAATTCTCACCAGCATAGCTATTCACAAACGCTTCCGTATCGTATCGAACATTAATCATTGTTATCGTAGGAGTCTTCGAAACGCTGTTCACAAGTCCAAAACCCGAAAATTTTGTCAGTTTAAATCAAATAGACGCCCGCTAGCCTTTCGTATGGTTGTGAATCAGGGCTCTGGTCTTTTTTTTTTTCAGTAGACTAGAAATTCGTAACGACTATGCCACAAAAGCGTGTTAAGGTACCTCAAACTAAAACAATATCTCTTTCAAATCTTACTCAATACGACAAAAAACAACAATAGCCCGTCAACAGGAAGCCATCACAGTGAACTAAATCTTAAAAAAAAAACAATCAAATCAGTGAAACAAAAAAAAACCCAGTCTCGGAGGCCGGATGCCGACGATTGAGTGGCCCGTGACTAAATCCTTAAATGACCGTATTGATTGGGGCAATTGGTAATGACCGTGAGTTAAACGGTGGAGACTGCTGGTATCGGATTCCGGATCATTTGTCGTGGAACAATCAGAGGTACAGACGGCAGCACATCAAGCTAATACAACCGGTCAAATGTCTTTAATAGATTTTCAACTTTATATCGCTAAAGCATTAAGTTCAAAGTTGATTGGGAAAATTTGACAGTTTCGGGTAGCTTGATGTGCTGGCGTCTGTGCCAAGAAATAGTTGGAAATCCATACTAATATTATAAATGCGAAAGTGTGTCTGTCTGTCTGTTACCTCTTCACGCTTAAGCCGCTGAACCAATTTAGATGAAATTTGATATAGAGATAGTTTGAGTCCCGGGAAAGGACATAGAATAGTTTTTATCCCGATATTCCCACGGGATCGACACTTATGCGGGTGAAACCGAGGGGCGTTGCTAGTAGAAAATAAATACACAAATGATGGAGTTCCTTTTGGTCATAAACTTTATAGTTTATGTTTTCCTGTTTCTAATTAATAGACAATCGAAGCAAAATTCACGACTCATTGTACGTATTAACAGCTGAACCATAAGTTAAACTAAGGTTGTCGACACATTGTCGCCACCACGTCTAAAATTCTGACTGAATGTTAAGAACTTACAGCAAACGTATCTATGTTTTCTTTTTTGGGAGTTATCTTACGGTAAAGGATAAAGCGGAAGGGCTGTAAAAACAAGGTATCAATTTGATCCTATAAGTATCAGTAACGTTGTTGACACATTCTCGCGACCACGTCAAACAGCTGACTGTGAAGAACTCATCGCAAACGTATTTTCTTATTATTTGGGCGATTTATTTTAAATCTTAATGATAAACCGAAGTGGCTAAAAAAAAAGGTAATCGAGTCAATTACCTAAACACTTGACCAAAAGTGATTAACATACTGTGATTTTTGAATTTTTTGACGTCCACAAAAAGGGGCGCAACCATTAGATATATTAGAATGTTCAATATATTTTTTGGCATCGATAAACTTCGGTGCAATCGCGCGCCGGTAACTTCCAACCAGCCATTTACCATCACACCCACGCGAGCTCATATCTCCGTGGAGCCTAATATATGGCGTCTGAGCTTTCCCACGGGGGGTTAACGACCCGGGATTAAAGGGGATCGCATCAATGACAGCAATTGTTTCGACACTACATTCGTTAGCACTCGTAAGTGTGGATGGACGGACTGCATGTTCCCTGCATTCCGGGCTACAATACAGCAGTAAACTTTCAAACAAAATAACTAAGTTGTTTTAGCCACGAACTAGATACTAACACACTGGTTGGATTCTGATGCCTTATTGCATTAAGTCTGACTTAATTTGCCACCATTGTGCCTCTATAAATATCTAATAGGTAATAGGTAATACGGGCTGGTGTCCGCAACTCCACGTCAATGCGCGTATTTTGCGTACGGGTGGGAAAATCGATTATTCGATCCACACCAGCTCCTCGAGGAAGGCCAGCAACGCCTTGATGTTACTGACCGTCTTACGTAGTATAAATATCTATAAATAAATAGTACCGCAGGAACCCGTTGGATGCGAGGAGCACAGTCGAAGTGGAGGTGCTTGGGGGAGACCTACTGCCAGAAAAGGACGTCTTTCGGTTGAAATGATGATGAGGATGAAATAGTACAAAACAATGTCACTTTTCGTGTATGTCTGTGTGATCGCGTTGTTCTTCTAAACTTCGCAACGGATTTTGATGCAGTTTTCACCATCATTTAGAAAAAAAATTCTGGAAGATTTATATGTAAGTATATTATATTAAATTCACATAGGTAAAATTAAGAAATCCTCGATGTTTTGATAAGTCGTAAAACAAATATGATAAAAAGTCGTGTTCAAGTAAAATAATTAACCAGTCCGCAAGCTTAGGAGCGGGGTTAACCGACAGGGTGTGCCAGACATATTTATTAGAAAATAATCTACGATGACGCGACACCACCGCACCGCGTCTAGTCTAGGTAGTAATCGCTCATGTCTGTGTGGAGCCTAATAATGTACGGCGTCAAGGCGTTCCCACGTTCGGTTGCCGACCCCGGCGTTAAGAAGATCGCATCAATGGAACGGTAGAGAACGAGATCTCAATTGTTTTGGTAGACAGAAACAAATTGTTTTATAAGAATTTCTATATTGGAGTAGGTAATAAAAGCCGCAGCCCCGTATATAGTCGTTAATCATGAGCCCCCAAAACTAGAAACTTGCCATTTGGATCAGGGTGGGTTTCTAGGCGAATTGCAAAGCTAAAACCGGCCAATTGCGAGTCGGACTCGCAAACGAAGGGTTCCGTACCTCAAAGAAAAAAACGGCAAAAAAAATCACGTCTGTTGTATGGGAGCCCATTTTATTTTGTTTTTAGTATTTGTTGTTATAGCGGCAACAGAAATACATAATTTATGAAAATTTCAACTGTCTAGCTATCGCGGTTCTTGAGATACAGCCTGGTGACAGACAGACGGACGGACGGACGGACGGACGGACGGACGGACGGACAGGCAGCGAAGTCTTAGTAATAGGGTCCCGTTTTTACCCTTTCGGTACGGAACCCTAAAAATGGCCGTCGACAAAACGAAGCAAAAGGATAATGTAGGGATCGTAGAAGGTGGCGCGGCGTTCTGTTGTTTCTGCTAAACCCTATGTAAACAAGGCTTGAGTTTATGTATGTACGTGTAAAATGGGTGTCGCTCCGAGACAAAGCAGTAACATCTAACCTCCTCAGAATTTACTAAAAGTCGGCCTCACAAGAAAAGCCAAGAATACATCGCAGAAGTCCATTGATCGTCATAAAAGCAACATTAAATGCACTTGCCTTGTTTACACGCAATGTACTTCCAAACGACCTGCATTAATCAAAGTGTAAACGAAGCACCAGAGGATGTTTTGACAAGATATGATTAAAGCTAGTGGGTTTCTGCGTTTGAACGAGACACCGGATGATAGCAATTTGTGTACGTCTATCAACATTTTACTAATGGACGACCGACGGCGACGTCGAGATCTTCAATGACCTGCACTTAAAAGATAACTAAGACTAAGGCCGAAATTCTAGAACTATATTCAGACATTATTTAAAACTAGATTTGAGCTGAGATCAACTGTTGAATCATTACTATAATAAGGCAAATTATACCTAGGTACTTCCTCCCTCATAGTTCTTTTTTATCTTTATGTATTTGAAAGGGTTTTATCACTTAGTGATAATGCCACCCCCGTAACAGGAAACATTCAACAACTTAAAATTAAACAATGTGTAAGTTAACTTGAAAACTAAAATTGGGATTTGAGAACACAGGTCTGAAATTGAATTCATGGGCATCCTTTTAGGGGGTCATTGTAATCATCATTATGAACAACTTTTACTATGGGACCAAACCTGAAATCGCAAAAAAAAATCTGCTCTTCCGTACATTTTGACGAGTTATGTGAACATAAATGCAAGGAACAGCTGGTTTTTTTTCGCGAGTTTAAGTTTAGTCCCATAGTAAAAGTTGTTCATAATGATGAGTACATCATCATCAGCCTATAATGTTCCCACGGCTGGGACACAGGCCTCCTCTCTGTGAGAGGGAGTGGGCCGTAATCCACCACGCGGGCCCAGTGCGGGTTGGTAGATGTCACATGTCTTTGAATTTTTGGTTCTAGGACATGCCGGTTTCCTCACGATGTTTTCCTTCACCGTTTTGAGAGCAGTGGTGATGAAATAATTTACACAAAGTAAAGCGCCTGTCTGGGTTCGAGCCTACGACCTACAACTCGTAAGTCGCGGCCGATACCACTGGGCCACCACTGCTGAGTACAATGATGAGTACAATGACCATGAATTTAATTTCACCTTGTATATCAAATTTAGTAGGTATTGAATCGTAGCTATGATTTGGGATTTATTTTACCCGACACATTTCACATAATCTTAGTATGAAATCGTGATTCGAAAATGAATACAGTCCATACCAAATGGTTGTTTTCAACTTTTCAGTAAAGCCAAACATGCAAAGGAGGAATTTAAAACACGAGCATCCATATTCGTCGTAAATATTCTCTTAATATTTGACTAAGCTCCTAACAAAGGAACAAATATGGACGCTTCAAACAAGAGGCTGAGACTTAAAAGACATCTTTGTCTGCGTAAGGTGTCAAGATTTATGTTAGTTTGTATTGTAAAACCTGTGTGCTTCCACACTTATAACATCAAACATAGGCGGACTATTTTAATATTAAGACCATAAGGATAGACCGGTAGAAAATGGCTATGGAGTTAAATCCGTGTTAGTATAGTTTATCTAACACTTTTAGGCCCTATGGCACGGCGTATAAACCGCGCCGTAGAAGAAACGTCTCCATGCAGCCGCGGATAATGGCGGTCGACCACTTTTCACCCTTATGCCCTTGTTAATAAGGTTGAAAAGTGGTCCACCGCCAGTGTCCGCGATGGTGCCTACTAAGTAGCTACTGATCCATACGACACTGACGATCGTGCCTACACACGGCGAATAAAACGTAGTTTTTCAAGGCAA
This sequence comes from Amphipoea oculea, assembly GCA_945859645.1. Lineage (NCBI taxonomy): Eukaryota > Metazoa > Arthropoda > Insecta > Lepidoptera > Noctuidae > Amphipoea > Amphipoea oculea. The sequence goes on along the minus strand of OX243883.1, from coordinate 2,154,236 downwards.
GAAAAACGTGTATGTACAAAAGATCTGAGGGACACTAAACGCCCATAGGCGTGTCCTTCAACTTAAGTATGAAGTTTTAATAAATAAAGTGTATTTTCACCGACTAAGTAATTAAGTACTAGAGCAAGCAAACGTTCGTTCACGATTTGCTCAGAAATATTTCCTGATTCAGAATTATTGCCGGTTCGAGAAAATCGTCGGCAAGAACATCGAATTACAAATGTGAAATATTCAGAAATTCATGTCGTAAACTTCGACGGCAGATAAGTTAAACTCCGCACTAATGATTTTGATGTTTACGCGAATATTATGCATTCAAATTCAGATAATTTTACGGTCCGTTTCACACGAACATTATTTAGCGGTGATTTGTGTGTAGCGTCATTGTTGTTTTGTTTTCAATATCATTATAAAGATGAAGAGTGGGCTTTTATAGGCATATTGCGTTTTTAATTTTGTCTAATTATATGACATTTGAGGTAGCCCAGTGGCAATGGCCGAGACTATTACCAGTTGTAGGTCGTGGGTTCAAACCCAAGCAGGCACTTCACTTTGAGTAAATTACTTCATCACCACTGCTCTGAAAATGGTGAAGGAAAACATCGCGAGAAAACCGGCATGTCCTAGAACCAAAAATTCGAAGACATGTGACATTCACTAACTTGAACTGGGCCCGCGTGGTGGATTACGGCCCACTCCCTCTCACAGAAAGAAAAGTCCTGTGTCCAACCCATAGAAATATAAAAACTTCTTTCTTATATCTATGGTCCAACCAGTCGGAACGCGCGAACGTTAAAGGCTGATTATGTATATGACATTAAGTACCTGTAGAGGTAATTATTATTACTATCCACTGTCAGATCAAAACTTTTTCCTGCAGTTTGGCAAATGTAGACTGGAGTCCCCGAAGTGGAAACTAACAGGGCGATGATGATGTATGTGAAACATCCTCAAAAATGAAATTACACATAGACAAGCGGTTTTTGTCACCTGTATACCTACAACTTTACATTCTATGCAAAAATCGTTTCCCATTTTGTTCTAATCTAGCCCCATAAATTTTGAAGTCGTGACTGGGACTTACTCTCAAGATTTCCCTAAACGTACAAACAAACACCATCGCCACCGCCAACTTTGTTGTATCCCACACCGATAAAGCAAAGGTTCAATAAACACCGATACGCGAAACATTCGGGCCCGCAACCAGTACCGGATTCCATCGCCATATATGAGACAGGCCCGAGGTACTGCAAATGTCAGTACGAATTAACATAGTATGGGACCAACAGGTAAGGTCAACCACATGTCAGTCGAACTACAAAAACCTTCTTTAATGCTCCGAAATAAAGCTGCTGTCAATGACAAAATGACGACAGATTGATGTGTGGTTGTCTGTACTTCGTGAAGTATCTTTATCTTGAAGATGGTTTGTGTGGTGGATGAATAATATGAGGTGTGCAATGTGTATTAAATAAGGCTATTGTCAAGATGAACTTGTAATCAAAACAGGGTGAGAATAGTTTGAAGATGTAGTCTTGGTTGATACGCTGATCACTCTTGAAACAATAGTAATATTCATCGTATAGGAATAAAATGATAGGAAATTATGAGGTTTAGAAAAACTAAAAAACACGCTTAAAGTCATCCAATCTATTTGACTCGTTAAAGCAAATCATATGAGCCCATACTCGAGGGGTATTGACCGCCTAGCTCTATCATCAGATCAGCTCCAAGTCTAAGATACCAAATTATAGTTTTGTCATCCGAACTACATACATTTATAAAGATACATATTAAAAACCTTAAAACTATGAATATACAATAAACCACTATACTAAAATACTGGTATTCAGCTGCATCCGGTTAGACTTAAAGCCCACCACAAAAATAGTTGAAAAAAGGCTAGGCAAATAATGATGATGCCCTTTGCTGTCTAGGAGTCACCCATCTCCTAAGACGAATCATTTTAACATGTATGTATGTATTGGGATTAAGGAGACTCCCTCTTAAGTTGTAACGGTTTACGAGGCCTTATGACGATGTCTCAAGACGTAAAACACCTCCAACCGAACACACGTCAGTACAGTATCTCATTTCGTACAGAACGTGTTCTACGTCAAAGATATCATCATCTAACCATTCTAACCGCATAGCTATCCGAGTGTACAAAACTCCTAGCTTATTATGTCACTATGTCAGGTCTTTAACATCATCATCATCAGTGCCCTTCTCTTTGTTAGGTAATACAGTTAATAACCTACACTCACTGTTGTTGAAAATATTGCAAAACTTGGCGACTAGCAACATTTGCGTGGTATCCATTACTTCCAAAATTCGCTCACGTTTAAGATCCAGCATAAATCACAAGAAACACTACTAAAGAACACAATACACAGTCTTTATCGATATTTCGTTCATCCTAACTAATATTATAAATGCGAAAGTAAGTTTGTTTGGTACCTTTTCACGCCTAAACCATTGAACCGATCGTCCTGAAATTTTGCATATACGTTGTCAGGTGTACAGAAACGGAAAAAAAGTGCTTTTCCCGAGGAAAACAACAGTAACGTTATTATGATAATAGATGGCGCCACGTGTATTGTTGTTTTCCTCGGGAACAGCACTTTTTTCGGGATGAAAGGTACCCTATGTCCGTTTCTGTACACCTGACAACGTATATGCAAATTTCAGAATGATCGGTTCGCGGCGTGAAAAGGTAACAAACAAACTTACTTTCGCATTTATAATATTATAAGTATAGGATTTCACGCGGACGAAGTCGCGGGCAGCAGCTAGTATATAATAAATCGGAGCTTTCCAAACTAAAAAGATATATGTGTCTAAAACGCTGAGTATAAGTAAATTTTTCAAGCTGAACTAAACATAACATCATGCCCGTATTCCACGAATGGAGGTAGAGGTGTCTAGTACACCCACAGAGAGAGTGCATCTGTGTCTGCGCACATACTTGTGCACTATAGTGCATGTATATCTCCCGCTCCGAAGGCTGGCCGCTTAGATTTGTCACCCAGTCGGAAATTTGGTCTGGAGGACTATTTTTTGTAATAGGGGGAAACCTATCGCCACCAACCGTGCACACATCAAGACCGGGCTGCTTCTGAGAAATTCACAAGTCAGACAAACCCAAAGACTGAGACTGACTGAGAGCAGTGGTGGCCAAGTGGTAACGGCCGCGACTTACGAGTTGTAGGTCGTAGGTTCGAATCCAGACAGGCGCTTTACTTTGTGTAAATTATTTCATCACCACTGCTCTCAAAACGGTGATGGAAAACATCGTGAGGAAACCGGCATGTCCTAGAACCAAAAATTCGAAGACATGTGACATCTGCCAACCCGCATTGGGCCCGCGTGGTGGATTACGGCCCACTCCCTCTTACTGAGAGGAGGCCTGTGTCCCAGCATTGGGAACATTATAGGCTGATGATGTTATGTAATAAGACTGCCCAACCTGGAATCCAATTCAGGACCACAAGCTCAGCAGTTGCGCTTGCGACCACCACACCAACAAGCCAGTAAATCAATCAATCAATTCGATACGGTCGGTAACAGCAACAATCGTAACAAAGGATTACGCTCATCGACTATTATAGCATAAAGAATAATGTTTGTAGTGTAAGTCATTTATCAGAAATGGTTTTTCAGATCATTGCGTCACACGGTGGCGTAGTTTCAGCCGTCTCGCGTTAATTGAATGCACTTAAAATCGCATGCACTAACGTATCTAACAGTTATACTAAACTAGATGACAGAGAATTTGCACTGTCATTAAACGTTCGTGTAACTTTTTATTCTGTATTTTTTTTTTTCAAAAATCCTTTAGCACGTCAAAAATATGTTTTAAAAGTAGATGAGATGAGAGAGAGAAACAAACTCGGAGGTCACAGTCTATTTTAAAGTCCAGACATAATCTTGGTAATGTCTGAGATGTACTTTGTGAGGAAAGGACCACACAGATTTCAGTGGACTTGCCCAGCTGTACATACTGGATTCGCCAATTTAGGCGCCTTAGATTTTCCTAAATTGTCCAGCAACCTACTTGATCAACTAATAGGTGCCGTCACCATGTTTATTGTGTTTATTGGTACCTCAGCAATATTCAAAGGGGTTTTTTTGTGTTATTGAAAAGCCTAATGTGCTTATTGTTAGGGGCCGTCTCCACGAGCGAGAGAATCGCGGCGATATTATCGTCGTGCCATGTATTTCTATACATTCTCTCTCTCTTAGAACGTGTCTCCACACGGCGACATCATCGCAGCGAAAATTTGATGGCACGGCGAGACTATCGCCGCGATTCTCTCGCTCGTGGAGACGGCCCCTTATTGTCGGTGAAATTTCACATTCACCGACATCCTTCAAGCCAGAAAACCACAATGCTGCATGGCGGCACAAATAGGTAGGTATATATAGTGCGGTGGAGTATATAACCGCTCAGGTCATTTAAAAATAAGCCCATACACTAAATACAGAACCTCCTTTTTTAAAGTCGGTTAAAAATACATATGATCGTTCATTAGATAAAAGGACGCCGTATATGTAACAGTGGACGTTTCCGGTTAATAATGAGTTTAATTATAACTTTATTGGAGCGACAATGACCCAACGGTCAGGCGTTAACTGGCTCTCAAGAGTCAAGTTACTGTGAAATCAAATCCTGGTGGTTAAACTATAGCCCTTACTTAGATCAGCTTAACCTATCAGTATTGGTAAAAGAGTCATAGCATTTATGAAGGAGAAAGCTAATATCTAGCTTTCTATCAGTAAAAGTAGGCTTTCGTGGACTATATCCATTAAAAACGACGACCCATCGACAAGATCTTCGATTCGATCATAGCGTGAAGGAAATTTTTGTTCAGATTTTTCATTTAAAAAATCACAGGTGCTATTATATGTTATGTTTCGTTATGAGTGGCGTCTTAGTTTAACATACCTTTGGCTATAAGGACACAACTCTTTAAAACAATGAAAATGACCATTAGAACTGAAGCTGCAAGGTCTATCCAGCAGATTCTACACTAGAGAACATTGTAGGCGCACACACATTATATGTATTAGTTTCCCATAATTACTCCTAGCTACAATAATAATAACTATCTTACACACAATCGTGCTTCAGTAACAGTTCCCACGAGTGTATCAGGCGATCAGCGTTTAGTACACCCCACAGTCATTCGATACTATTCGCGCCACATGGCAGTTTTACAACATACTGCATATAATATCTATGTATGTAGGATGAACTAGATTTAAAATGGTGGCGTAATATACACTTATTAGCGTTTGTTTGTCTGTTGAAGAACGGGATTAGTTGGGAGTTGCTGGTGTACTGTCTTCTTTATTATTTAAGATTTGTACGATTTTCTGAGAATTAAAATGAAACGTGGATGGAATTTGTGAAAGATGGTGTTAAATGGAAGGGGGTGAATACTGAGATGACGGTAAATACAGATAGAAAAAAAGAAAAGGACAAGCTTCACAGACTTCGAAATACCTTGGTAAAAAGCAAAGCAAGAAGATGATGAATATTACCGCAAAACCGTGCATATCCAGCATGTAACATTATTCAACATTCACATGACTTCAACAATAAACGGCATTGTGACCAACACCCAATGACCCAATTAATCACATGATCCACACAATAAGAACAACAGCAGCACTAGTGACAATCACATTGATTCACATTTACCTAAAGACCTACACATAACTTACCTTAACCACACAATATAGAATACTCACACCGACAAACACACCGAAACCCACCCACGTGTAAGCGCCATAATTTCCCCAAGAGCGAGAGTGCGTACGCGCAGACATAAACACCGGGTTCGATCATATGTTTAGTCTGGACGCGTCTAATTCACTAAGATACATGATCGTCAATGTACTGAGGATTATGTATCAATTGTATTGAGATAAATGATGAGATTATGTGGTACATTTCTTTGTAATAATTGAGTCATCTATAATTGGTGTTGATATTAGCAATCGTCGTCCAGGAAAGTCGCATTTTCAAGATAATGACGCCAATATTTCTTTAGAACTATTCGTTAGATGACTAATATACATCACTTTTTATTTAATGTGGGTTGTGGAGGTCAGATAGGCAATCACTCCATTTAAAATACTGGTATTCAGCTGCATCAGGTAAGACTAAAAGCTGACCCCAACAGAGTTTGGAATAAACCAGGCAGATTGATTGACATTACTAATTAGTCTACAGAAAAGTAAGGAATATACGACGGTGAAATGGGAACCCCAAAACCGTCACACTTAGAAAGCAAAGAGCATTGTCCTTGACCTACTTTCCATGCGGTTTAAAAGCACATAATAGGTGTGAGCTCACCAAATACCAATCCAATTCAAAACATACAAATAACAATAATGTTTAAAGCAAAAATAAGAAACAATCACAATATACCTATTAGGAAAATGAAACATAACATTACAGTTACTAATGACACAGGAATTCTCCAAACACGGCGCCACGAGGGAAGTGCTTGAGGAAAGGTGTAACATAAATATGATGAAACGTACTGCGTTCTTCACTGTAGTGCGGAATTTACCAAGTAATCTTGGACTATTTCGAGCAAAAAGTAGCTTTTCAAATGGTATTGGAGAGGAAATTCTTCATGTAACAATGTAATCAGAACTGGAATGCAATATAGTAGACGTTGAGAGAATAGTATGTACGAGATATAGACAGGTGGTGAAAATTTGGCAATGGAATTCGAACAGTGCAAAGTGCACTTCAGGAGAATTGGTAAAGTTTGGAGCATTACACTATTGATAACATTGAATGCTGTACATGCAGAAGCCTGAGCCTAACAGTTATTTAATTAAATGAATCCCATCAATGCAACAATCAAAGTAAACATTCGCAATGCACAAGAGTTTCCCCAGGACGTTGCTAATATACAAGCAAGCGTAGGTACTCGTATATCCTATAATGCGCCTATTAGCTTATTAAATAACACAATTATAGCCAAACTGCACATATTACCGGCGATAAGCGATTAGAAACTTATGACTAACTGTTTACATATTTATTTTAGTAACACAAACTTAAACATGAAATTGACTCACGCCAGCATCCGTGTGCTAAAATCAAATTATTGTTTTATGAAGAAACAATTTCTGTAACTTTGTAGGAACTCACAAACAATCATATTTGTTATGTAACACTTGAAGCACTCAAATTCAAATGCACTTTGCACTTTCGTCAAAACATGAATGGAATTGAACTGTCAATGTCTTGATGCCAACTGAATACACAAACATATTGATCTTGAAATAAATGTCAAAGCAAGAAACTATTGGACACTGGACAGACAGAGATGATCAACACAAACTTTTGCTAACACCCAAAAATTTTATCACGGTTTCGGCACTTTCACCATAACGCCACTAAAATTGGTTAATTAATTCGCGGATTTCATTACAAATGACGGACATACTAACGTTTTAATGTCTCGAATCGAAATGAAGTAAGCATTAAGGACAGTGTTGTTTACTATGAGTCAGGGTGACACCGATGGCAGCATCACTACGAATCGTTGCTTTACTGCGCGCAGGCACCTATGCCTAACAGCTACGATTGGTAGCTTACTATTGGTTATTTATTAATACTGCACGGCATTGATCGTGTTATAAATGTGAGTGTGAGAGCTGTTTTCCCTTTTAGAGTCAGGAGTTCTACATGGCGAGGTTTGTGGATAGTTAGTATTTAATTGTTGCAATTATTCTTATGGTTTCCGAGCACGTGTGTCGGAATTATCTTAGCGGAAGCTCTTGATTACTATACTCGGTGCATAAATGATTAAAGATGGCTAGCCCAGTCTTCTATAAAGACATTTAAAGTTAATGTTTCTGTTCGACGCGTTTTATTACCTCTTTAGATTCTATTATATTCAAGCTCTTGCCGACTTATTACAAAACGAAATCTAACTTTAGTTCTAGCCTAAACTTTTGAGGCAGTATTTATTCGAACTTTATTTCGATTTAGGCAAAATACCAAAATGACAACTTATCATAGAGCTAAGCTGCAATTTTTGTATGAAGAACTGCATTTCTATAACAGTTAGGTACTTAATTCAATAACTGGCTCGGTGCTTTGAACCTGATCTAAAGAAAAATCTTGTTTTGTAAAAAGGGGGATACGAGTTTTTTCTATGCCTTTTGATGGACACCATTACTACAATACTCTATCTAATCTGTTACATCGACACATCTTACATCATCTATCCTAAGAAACCCCTGTTTGCAGAACAGGTGTACTCCAGATAACGTCTCAACAACATCTGACCTCTCTTCCTCACCTAAGCCCCTAGTCATATCGTCATCTCTTTCTCCCATATGCACCGTTGCTGCAGGGGCTTTGCCCTCGGCGCGTGCGATACACTTCCGTGCCTAGCGGTGTTAGAAACGATCTGCTAATGTTCGTGTATTAAAACTATCAACATTCTTTTGGGGGTGATGACATTTACATTGAAATATTTGTATGTAGCCAATACTGCAGTGTTTGCTTTAGAACGGCATCATCAATCAAAGTAGAATATCTCTTGTATGACATTCCATGACGTAGACCTTTGTCTAGCTGTTGATTTGAAAACAGTGTTCCTTGGCTGATGGAACAGTTACATTAAGATCATTGTCAGTCTTTAGTTACGCCATGTTATATCATTAATTCATTTCAAGGTGGCAACGGCAACTTAGTTAATGTTATGTCAGGCGCACATCCGGAGGGCCATCTGCTTTCATACTTGAACGGAAAAATAACCTAGCGTTACAGATCTATACTGAAAGCAAAGCCTCAAAGGAGAATGCACCTTATTATGTATTTACAACTATAACATGAAAAAAATCTGTCTTACAGTAGGTAATACTCGTATCACGAATATCTTGAAGTATATACTGAACATCATCTAAATAGCCTTTTCCCAACTATACCGTTAACGAAAAATGTAAACAAAATGAAATCTTACATTACAGCCCTGGTACATTTAGCACATCCTTCAAAGACAATGCATTTCCTATCCTCAACTACTTCGCAGAAAGCCTAGATGTTTCCACACGCCATTTTCCCAAGACAGAAAGTAGGTATAAATATAGGCTGTTCTATAATTAGCCACAAGGCTATGTCTGGAGGAAAACCGACGCAGAAACGGGCCGCCATATCTATAGACCGCTGAATGACAATGCGACGCCATTGTTGATGCGTACGCGACGCACCGAAACACGAGTTTGTTGAGGATTTTGAATGGAGGGTATGTCAGGTAATTAGCGGAAGGAGGAACACGGAAAGTTGTTATGGAAATAACGGAGGGATGAACGAAAGTCCAGAAGTAAAGACAAACAAAGATGTCAGAAAGGGGTTTGAAGATTTGTATGTATATGGAGCCTGACATATGTCGTGCCATTTTGAAAATGTGTGTCACGTAATCAACTTTTAACGTTAATATCTCGGAAACGTGACATTTAACAGGGTTTGGTCTTATTAGGTTTTCTTTTTGCATTGATGTCAGTTTTAGATCTATGTATATAGGTCTCATGCGAGGCCGCCATTTTCAAAATGGCGTAACATAAAAAAATCTTAAAAAAAAGGCATTTTCATGAAGGTTTTATTGATTCAGAACAATTGTTTATCTGCTCATGTGACAATAGGTAGGTACTTCATTTGTTCAATCGTAGTATTTCAAGCCATTGTACGAGTATACATGTTTTTATTCCGAGCTTTTACATCGTTTTATAATTTTCTTTTCTGACGGGAAAGCTTCGCTCTTACGCCGCCTGTTTTTCATCGTCGACACAATCTGCAATAAACTTATCTAAAAGTCTTTTTGCATCAAAAACAACCTAGCCAACATAATTTCAGTTGTTTATGCAACAATTAAGTGTAGGTATCTAGCATGCATCGTCTAACAATGACATCTTTTCATACTTTTTATACCATTGACAAAGGAAAACAGTCTTCCATTCTTTTAAAATTATATTAATCTGCATTGGCAACATCACGCGAGGTTTAGACTCAAATCAAAATGTTAATTAACTTGCTTCTAGACTATTCCTGATTGGGATTATCTATAATTGTGTCAATTGGCACTCAGATGGCGTGAACAGTTACTGTCGTTCGTCAGGAGCCATAGATAAATAACGTCACACGTTATGGGGAGCGTTAAAAAAGTGTGACATCATGTGACGATAGAGGACGAGTCATAAGCTTCGTGACGTCACATGTTTAAATTTAAATGATAAATTAGAGGATTTAATTTGAAATTGAAATGATGTGACGTCACACCACACAGTCACAGAAATATGGCCACCTGTGACAAAGACGGGGTGGGCTCCAATAATTATGAAATTCGTGTGACGTAATTTATAGATGGCTCCTCCGATGTATGAGCCCACTTATATCCTGAGTTATAGTGATGGTTGCTCTGAATGCAATCTGTGAATGCATCTCTGAATGGTTTAAAATCATTGACCTATTTCGTTGCTGAATGATTGATGTTTTCATAAATAAATGGAGATCCCTATATTTAATTAGTTCAAGGGGCTTTTACTCAAACAAACAACCAGTCAAGAAAAGGTAAATTTACACATTTTACTGTTCTCTTTCCCGTTGTACCGTATGCACCATTGACCTGCACCATCAATGGTGCAGAGGAGACTAATTAGTTTCGTTTGCACCATTAATATTAATACAACTACTTCACCATACTTTTCCCGTATGCACCATTGATCTGCACCATCAATGGTGCAGATGAGACGAATTAGTTTTGTTTACACCATGAATATTAATACAACTACCTACTTCACCATACTTTCCTAGTCATAGGTAAAATAAAAACCAATAGTATGCAATTGCCATAGAGAGCAGCTCTATATTGGCGGAACATAATTCAACACTCTTTCAATCCTTGTCCCAATTTCAACGAGTGGACTGAACTTACGACCTCTCTCCAGACCTACCTTTCCAGTCCCATATAGGCCAAAAAACAGCTAACAGACAAACGGCATCAAAATCCTATTAATATTAATTCTGCAAATAATGTCAAGCGGTCACAAGTCCCGTATGACATAACTATATGACCACCGTCAGAGTCGCTTGAAGTAAGTGAACGACCCAAGTATGAAACTGTGCCCTGATTTAAAAACTAGAGTAACACAATATTTTCTAGAAAATTCGACACAAATTAAAATAGGTTAACTGCAGTTATTAATTTTTTACGTGTTTGATCTCGGAAACTTGTTGGGCTGTCAAATAACATCTGGGTCGATAGAATGTTTTGATCTGTCGGATTGAGTCGAAATGTGTAAAAAAATTTACGAAATGTAAGCAAATGAATTCGTGTGTTTTAGATATCATCGAGCAGTAGTGAGACAGATGAAATGTTTTGTGCAAAAGGACGCAAGAAGTACCTACACTGATTTTGAACAATAAAATAATTTGGACCGAGTTATGGAACTCAAATGCAATGGAGTTGGGCAGGGCACCTGGCAAGGCGCAGTAAGGACAGGTGGAGGAAGGCAGTGACCGAGTGGCGTTCGAGGACTAGGAGATGGGGTGTCGGTTGTTCGGTGGCCGGACGACATAGTTACCATCGCGGATAGAACCAGAGGCTGAGGCTGTCACCGGAGTGTGGGGATTAGCACAAGAAAAGAGAAGCCTATGCTCAACAGTGAGAGAAGTCGAGCTGTGGACGATGATGGTAATGATGAGAATTCTACGGCACCAGGGTTATTGAGGGTTATTTTAAGCAAGGCCATGTTTATTAGCTTTTCCTCGACAGTTAATAAAAATACTCTACGTTACTTCATTGAAAAACGAAGAAACCTTGCTCTAATAAACACAAATCACACCTACATAATATATATTTACAATGGATTCTGTCAGACACAAAGGGATAACTATATTTACAACAGAATTCAAATGTTCTTGTTTACAATATCTATATTTGTGGGATGCTCTTACGCAATGTTGACAACGTATTTACTTCTTGATCTGTTCCGAGATAATCTTGGGTTTAGATGTATTTATTCAGCATTTGTTGGATCGGATTAGAATATCTTGGTGTTGGGGTATTTTAATATATGTGTGTGTTCTGTTGAGCTAAATTAATGTAGTTCTATTTAGACATACTGAGGGACAATTCCCGTAACTTTAAGAACGTTCACAGTCTGAAGGCCAATTCTCGTAATTAAAAACGTTCAAAATCTAGTCACAGTCTCATCTCGGCGACAAACAAATGTCAAAAACTTGTCAATATGTAGGGAAATGAAGTATTTTTTGACAGATTGAGACTGAGATTAGACTGTGAACGTTCTTAAAATTACGAGAATTGCCCCTTTGATCTCAGTCGCAATCTGTCAAAATTACCTCTAATTTCCCTACATTTTGACATGTTTTTGACGTTTGTTTGTCGCCGCGACTAGATTTTGAACGTTTTTAATTACGAGAATTATTGGTCTTCTAATTTGAAATAGAAGAAAACTTTGGACGTATACATAGTTTTGTTTTTCAATTACTCAAATAAATCTTCCATTTGTAAGCTTTAATTATTTCGACATAATTGAAGTATTATTAATCGGTCTGCTTCATGCTACGCTCTGCATATTTTTCAAAGTTTCGTTTTCATGTTTGACACAACTTCACGCCTGTTTTACCAGAAGGGCTAAGCAGAGGTGTACCTGTAGAACGCTTACATCTCGCCAGTTATGTTCCAAGAGTTAAGAGATCCATGTAATAGAGGACGAACCCATTTCCATCAACCGGATTCAAATCCAGACTACGGGCTTTTACTGACAAATTCCAGATTGAAGAACCCAATAACACTGCCCAACCTGAGAATCAAACCCCGGAACTCCTGGTCAGCTGAACCTAGCGCTTGCGACTAGACTAACAAGAGAGTTGATTTCATTTTCATTCGATCCTAAAAAGCTATATCTAACATACATATTATTTACTATGATTCAATGTAATTAGCACATAGTTTACAACTCTCTGAATGATAAGCAACTCATTCACAGGTCTTTCATTCATTATGATAAGCAACGGACAGATTGCATAAAAACCGGTTAATTATCAAAACAAATGGTTATAATTATGCTAATTGAAAGCGCGTGATAATTACGTAGGTATTTACTAAATGTAGGTAAATACTTGTTTGTATATCGTTTTCAGGTATATGCGTAGCAAGGTTTGTTAGGTGCCGTATGTGGAATACCTCAGGTGCCATTCACTCAGGTGCCGTTTAAGCAGGTGCCCAATGTGGAATACGTCGATTTTCGTATCACAATGCGATATAATTTCAGCTTTTTAGAACTTTATGATAAGTCATTTGAAGATCGATTAGCTTTGATTAACATAAATTGAAAAGTAAGATGCTACTTTGTAATGTAAGTATCTATAATACATAGTTGATAATACAGGCTGAATTGCTGGTTATGGACTCCAGGTTGAAAACTGAAACCATTATACAGGGTGAAATTAAATTCATGGGCATATTTTTATGGGGTCATTGTACTCATCATTATGAACAACGTTTACTATGGGACCAAACAAAATCGCGAAAAAAAAAAACTCGGCTGTTCCTACATTTTGACAAGTTATGCGAACATAAATGAAGGGAAGAACGGGAATTTTTTTTTACGATTTCAGGTTTGGTCCCATAGTAAAAGTTGCTCATAACTATGATTACAATGACCCCTTAAAAGGATGCCCATGAATTCAATTTCACCCTGTAAATAATGCAAAGTGTCAAAGGAACCATGAGCACGATTTTAGAGGAAACTAAAATCGCATGTTCTGTGTTTTTGTTTACCGTCTTCAAAAAAGAAAGATTAATTATGCACTACATGACCTGACCTAAAGCGCGGTCTTTGGCGGACTGCATAGAAAAGAAGAGAAGCGCGATGACAAAACGCTGGTAATTTACTACAAAATATGAAGCAATTGTCTATTTACAAAAATCTATTGTTTGGACTAAAAAAATTTAAAACACCTCTAGTGTTTCAGTATGTTGCTTGTAGAATAATCTGACAAAAAATCATAATGATTGTATGTATATTAGTATGGTTTTTATTGTAAAAAGAAAGTTTTTAGAGGTATTTTCATGATTTTTTTCTATCGTATCAAATTAGTTATATTATTTTTCAACACACTTTCTGATTTTGTTTACTGTAGTCGATCATATACTTTTATCGTTTATAAAACTTGCGTTTTTTGCGTTTAGGTCCTGTAAGCCCCAGAATGTATATGATTATGCATGCAATGAGTTTTTTTTACGCTAATTTTTAGTGAAGTAGGTAGTAATCTCCAATCTGCTTGCCAAAACATCACCGTCGTGGTTAAATAAGAGGAGACGATCGGTATTACATTTACAATAAATTCGTAAACAAATCGGTTATTTACCTAACAGTTATAAATCGAACGGCAGCCATCAATGATTGGATAGCACCGCTGCGCAAATTATTGTAATTAAACCGGCTCTGGAATCCTCTGCACGATTTCATTAAATGGTTATAATCAGCGGCGATCATTCAATATTTACATACTAATCTAGTGAAAGAAAATCATTGTAATTCATTAATTACTGTTTGTAATTCATTCGCGTCTCGTCAACGGAATGCTGTCTTCGAAGCCGCGTGATCAATTTATCGAAGTCACATTCGCTAATGAATCGTAGAATTAAAATCGATGAAAGGAATTCATTGTCATTTTCTTAGTAAAAGGAAACGCTCTTGCTTTAATGCAGTCTATAGCCATTAGAAAACAGTCGCCATTATACGTAGTACAATCTGGGAAATTAATTGATACCCTACGTTAATTTTCCGTGTTAAAGCCACAACGTAACTTAACCTATGGTGCACAAACTTGGTCTTTGTCTCTTTGACTAACATCTAGAAGTCCAAACTCAAGGTCTGCCAACGAGCAATGGAGCGCAGTATACTAGGCGTTAAGAGGCTTACTAGAGCTAAGTGTCCTTGAAAAACGCATGCACACATATGCAAAATCGACGCAAACGCCATCTAACGACGACGCCCATCACAATTATGACATAAAGCATACATGAGATTTAGAAGTAACGGTTTTGTGAGATTACGCCCTAGTATTCTAATAGATGGCGCGGAAACGATGTGCAAATAAGTTAAAGATCTAACAAACAAATTATGTAGTTATGTGTGACAACATAATAAATTTTATTCGTTTTGAGTGTGACTTGAAAAACTTAAGGATGTGGGTGATTTTGAAATAAAACTGATTCAATGAAATTTAAAACATTTTTAACCGACTTCAAAAAAGGAGGTTGTGTATTCGACCCGTATGTATGTATGTAATGTATGTATGTGTGTATGTTTGTGTATATATTTGTAGATTTTCTAAAAAACTGATGAACCAATTTTGATCATTCTTTCACTAATGTGATCTACATACTTCCAGGAAGGTTTTAGTATATTCATTAGGTAGTTATTCTATATTCATTAGGTAATTATTCTTATGTAGTATGTCCGAAGTTAATATGCATAAATGTACTGCATCTCCGGCATTTCTATGCGAATTTTGATGATTCTTCAATGCACTAGTGTTAATTGAATTTTTGTGGGGTAGGTACAATTAGAAAGAAAAAAAAAACAACCGACTTCAAAAAAAGCACTACAGCGTGATCAATAACTATAATTTTGGAAGTCGGTGTCAAAAAACGAAAATGCGAAACCAGCGACACCGACTTCCGAAATAAAAGTTATCACTTTGCAGTGGTTTTTTTCTAAAACTATGAATTTTGGAAACATCTAAGAAAGTGCAGTCATTACGCTTAAGGTACGTATTTTCGACTTCACGTACAACTGTCACAGTGACGTATGTGGACGACGTGTAGATTTGTATTCGAGAGTCCTCGGGTTCGATTCCTAAGGTTACGAAATCGAATTTTCTATTTAAATGTCATTTTGAATTTTTAAATAATTATATCTATTAAATATTTTTATAAATAACTAAAAAAAGTCTGCAGGAGAAAGAAAGTCGAAAATATTAACACGGAAGTTAGGTATTTCTAATGCGCAAGTACCTACACGTTATCTAAGCTATTACAAAAATAAAAAAAATTCTGACCTAATGTTTTTATTAACAGACCGCGACTTATTGATAATGGGCATAATGAAATAGGTAACAGATTCATCTGAAAATTGCGATGAAAATGATCAAAAGCAAGAAATTAGATTTAAAATTGATTTTGTTTATAATAAATAGGAATCATAGTTATATATGAATGTTAGGTACCTAATCTTTGAGGCCGTTTACACATTATGCCGCAGCTGCAGCGGCACCGCCGCCGTCGCGTCGTCGCTGCATCAGTCACCCTTGGATTTGTATGAACACACGGCGCCGCGGCGGCGCGCCGCAAGGGCTCATACAAATCCAAGAGAAACCAATACAGCGGCATCGCCACAGAATATAATAGTATGGCACCGCGGGCGGCGCACAGTGGTCTGAAAATCGAGCTCCATACTCATAGAAACTTAAAGTTCGGAAATAAAAAAACAAAAATTGTAATGGGTCTAGTATACCTCCCTTTACGTAATATTAACGTATGGATGGTATCAGTCGCTCCACGCGTGAGAAAAAAAAGTTTTTTATTTTTTTTGTATGGGAGAAAACACTTAATGTACATTTTTTTGAAACTGAATGGAACTGATAGGCTGGAGCTCACACGAGCTATTGTACGATACACGGCCATCAAGATGACATACAATTCATGCACTGTTCGGCGCCGCTTTGCACGTAGCAAATTTTTGAAATTTTGAATTTTCGATACGTGATTTTTCAAATCTTTGACGAGGTTAAATGAACTTGCCGATCGATTTACTTATACTATCGTTAGTTTTAGCCTGCTTATGACCTTTGTGATGACAACAATTAAAAATTATATTGATTATATACGTTTTTTTTTATTTCATTCCAAGAACTAACTCATTTAATCACCGTGATTATGGTTGAGTTATAATTATATACCAATGACATGAGCATCAACCAGCTCTAGCAGGGCCAAATGGGCCCTAGTCACAATAAAATTATATTGTCTGTAATATTAAAGTCTGTAAAACCTAATTAAAGAATAGCGAACGATAATGAGGGTAGTTGTATAAAAATAGGACGTTTGAGCTTACTTTTATCAGTAGCTCTCAGTACTTGTGCGCGCTAACTTATTACGTTATTTTTTTTATTGTGCTGTGATGGAAGGTTGTGATACCAATTTGGACATTGTCATGTTTGTGACAAACAACAATTGTTTTTTACAGCCCAATGTTTTATTTGAAGTTTTTGAGAATACTATTGATTTGTCAGAAAATGAAAAGAGGGTATTGAAACAATTCTGTCAGACTTATGTTTGTTCGTTGAGGAACAAATGGATCTCGTGTAATCGCACGAGACGTACATACATAACAAAGTATGAGACATGGCTGCAAGAGAACATAAAATGGCCTGAGATCATGAAAGGAAAGATGACCCCTTATTTAGTGTCAGTAGAGCAGCAAACCCGTTCCAGTTCTGACTTTGTTTTAAATGAGGGTGCATCAACATCCTACACACCGGAGACGTGCAGTGTTGGAACATCAACATCAGTTGTGAGGCCGAGAAAACCATTTAAAGAGCTAAGCCCGCTACAGAAGAGAAGGAGAGCGGAAGACCTCCTAACGTATAGCACTGAAAGCCTTGCTCATGCAACCGGTTTGAAAGCACATGACAAGAATATAGCAGATATCGTCAAACTAGTCTCGGAGCAAAGAGGCTACAAGGATAAATAAATTGTTAAAGCCCAAGGAAACTGTGCCTATATATTCCGCTGATAAAGCTTTATTTATTTTGACCTCATTGAAGCTTTCGAAGTGGCAGTATATAACATTAAGATCTTGTGCAAAAGAAGAAGGAGTACCACTGTATCCTTCTTATACTGCCATCCTTGAGGCGAAGAAGGACTGCTGCCCTCCAAAAGTTACCATTGTACATCACGGAAGGAGAGGTAAAAGTAAAGCTAAATTTTGGATAAAACTGTGCAAAGCTTGGAAAATTCCTACGTGTGGAACCTTCGCTGGATGGCAAAGAGTTAACAATTATATGCAAGTATGGCTTTGATGGTGCTTCAGGGCAAAGTTTGTGTAAGCAAACTATGGCAGACGAAGACGATTCCAGTATGTTTATGTGTTCTTTTGTGCCGCTGCGCTTAGTTTGTGGCGAAGAAAAGGTATGGGAGAATCCAAAGCCATCTTCCACAATGTTCTGCTGACCAATTTATTTTAAGTTTTCAAACGAAAACAAGTCGAACATCGTGGAAGAACAGGCTCTGATTGAGGCTCAGATTGAAGCAGTATCTAATTATAACTCAACCATAATCACGGTTGTAGAATCCTGTTGATTCCGTACTTATGTTAAACATATCACTTCACTGGCTCACTACCACACCAAGCGCCATCGTATATAGCCTGCTTCACTTTGTCTGTTTCCCGCCATTCCTCGTAACTGACAGATGACATAACATAACTGACAGCAGCTACCCCGCTTGTGTGAATGAGACAGTGTTTACATATCTATTTAATAGATACACTACAACGGTGATTAAATGAGTTAAGTAGTTCTTGGAATGAAATTAAAAAAAAAACGTATAGGTACTTATAATCAACATAATTTTTAATTGTTGTCATCATAAAGGTCATAAGCAGGCTAAAAGTAACGATAGTATAAGTAAATCGATCGGCAAGTTCATTTATTCACGTCAAAGATTTGAAAAATCACATATCGAAAACACAAAATTTCAAAAATTTGCTACGTGCAAAGCAGTGCCCAACGGTGCATGAATTGTATGTCATCTTGATGGCCGTGTATGGTACAATAGCTCGTGTGAGCTCCAGCCTATCAGTTCCATTCAGTTTCAAAAAAATGTACATTAAGTGTTTTCTTTTCTCCCATACAAAAAAAAACAAAAAACTTTTTTTTCTCACGCGTGGAGCGACTGATACCATCCATACGTTAATATTACGTAAAGGGAGGTATACTAGACCCATTACAATTTTTGTTTTTTTATTTCCGTACTTTAAGTTTCTATGAGTATGGAGCTCGATTTTCAGACCACTGTGCGGCGCCGTATGTTCATACAAATCCAAGGGTGACTGATGCAGCGGCGCCGCGGCGGCGGCGGTGCCGCTGCAGCTGCGGCATAATGTGTAAACGGCCTCAAAGATTAGGTACCTAACATTCATATATAACTATGATTCCTATTTATTATAAACAAAATCAATTTTAAATCTAATTTCTTGCTTTTGATCATTTTCATCGCAATTTTCAGATGAATCTGTTACCTATTTCATTATGCCCATTATCAATAAGTCGCGGTCTGTTAATAAATTTAGGTTTTTTTTATTGTTACAATGGCTTAGAAAACGTGTAGGTACTTACGCATTAGATTTAGAAGTAACTTCTGTGTTGATATTTTCGACTTTCTTTCTCCTGTGAAAGATAATTACATTGTAGACGTTTTTTTAGTTATTTATAAAAATATATTTAAAAATTCAAAATACATTTAAATAAAATTAAATCGATTTCGTATCACTGGGAATCGAACCCGGGGACCCTCGAACACAAACCTGCGCGTCGTCTACATAAGCCAATGTAACGATTACGTATGTCGTCGAAAAAACTGAGCTTATGCGTAATAAGTGCATTTTCTTAAACTACCAAAATTCATAGTGAAAAAAAATATTCAGTAATAATAAAATGCTCTTACTTTGTTCGGCGTTTGTTTTATATGAACGTTTTGTAGTCCTCCTAAGGGAATGTTTCACTTTATTTCCCATATTTACAAATGATATAATTGATAGCAAATTATTACGCTATTTTAACTTAAAAGTATTTTATATTTACATGAAATAAAAATATTTACAGAAAGGAGATATGCAAATAGTAATAATAAACAATGAATGTATGTACATATAAATAATGCGGCGAAAAGAGCGACACGCCCGTATAGTATCAGGCCTCGGCCGGCATTATTCCTACACGGGGGTTTACCGTTTACGTACACATGCGCACTTATTATGTTCGGAACTATGAATATGCTATTTACAATAAAACTATTGTTTGAACTAAAAAAATAAAACACTATTATTTTGGTATGTTGCTTGTAGAATGATCTGACAAAAAATCAGAATGATTGTATGTATATTAGTATGGTTTCTATTGTAAAAAGAAAGTTTTTAGAGGTATCTTCATGATTTTTTTCTATCGTGCCAAATTAGTTGTATCATGTTTTCAAAACACTATTTATCTAAAAATTCAAAATACATTTAAATAAAATTTAAAAAGAAAGTACGATTTCGTAACCTTGGGAATCGAACCCGGGGACTCTCGAATACAAATCTACACGTCGTCCACATGCGCCGGTGTGACAGATGTACGCGGAGTCGAAAATACTTACCTTATGCAAAATGACTGCACTTTCTTAGATGTTACCAAAATTCATAGTTTTATTGCAAAAATAAAAATATTCAGTTAAAAATAAAATGCTCATACTTTTTACTTTCGTTCATATTATGTTCGGCTTTTGTTTTATATGAACGTTTTGTAGTCCTCCTAACGGAATGTTTCACTATATTTCCCATTTATTTACAAATTATTACCCTATTTTAACTTTGTTATGTTACGCGGACCACTGCCGGGAGACACAAGTGAAACGCCCGGGAGTTGGGACTCGCCGTACAATAGATGGCGCGCGCCTTGCACCCATACATAACAAACTTAAAAGTATTTTATATTTACACGAAATAAAAATATTTACGGAAAGAAGATATGCAAATAATAATAAACAATGAATTTACAAATAAAACTTAACAAAAACATAACAATCTTGACGGAAATAGTGCGGCGAAAAGAGCGACACGTCCGTATAGCATCAGGCCTCGGCCGGCAGTGTCGCTACGCGGGCGTTCACGCACACATGCGCACTTTTTATGTTCGGAACTATGAATATTCGATTTACAAAAAAACTATTGTTTTAAATAAAAAAATAAAACACTATCATTTTAGTATGTTACTTGTAGAATAATCTGACAAAAAATCAGAATGATTGTATGTATATTAGTATGGTTTTTATTGTAAAAAGAAAGTTTTTTAGAGGTATGTTCATGATTTTTTTCTATCGTACCAAATTAGTTGTATTGTGTTTTCAAAACACTATCTATCTAGCAAATATCCTGAAGAATATCATATATTTTTCTGATTTTGTTTACTGTAGGCGATCATATACTTTTATTGTTTCGAAAACTACCGTTTTTTTGCGTTTAGCTCGTGTAAGCCCCTTAAAGCGTTATCGTGTTCGAAACGCAATGCTGCCGCTCCAAAACAAATCTAGTTGACGTGGCTCAAAAGGCTGCTCTACTTAAGGCGAATGGTTACGCCAAACTTCAAAGTAGACCTCTCTTTGAAGGCCTACTTCTCCCAAATGGATAGCCCAAATATATTAAAAAAAATATATGATATGTGACATATGTTTACAAATATAATTTAAGTTTGATTTTTTTAATATTACTGTTAGTTTTAACAATAAAAAATCATATCCATCCTCTTATTTTACGCAAGAATTTTCTTTCTACTTCCAAACGCCTGAAGCGATTTTGATGATTCTTTCACCAAATTATAGCAAATTTAATGGTTTATAAAAATTAAGTTTGTTTTTTTTAATAATTATTATTTAAGTGGGAAAAAATCAGTAACACCATGGTTTTACCTATACGGGCGCGGGCAGCAGCCGCCCGGTCAGTCTCGCTGTAGCGTTCGCACGGGGAGGTTGTGTCGCATGTCGGCTCGCTCCGATCTGCATTTTTGTAGCAAAGACTAAATAGCGCAGATAGTACACTCGGACTGTTCGTTTACGCTTGGACGTTGATAGTATTAGTAGTAGTGATAGTTTGTTTGCGAGTGGACGATATATTATTGACTATTGAATACTAATATAATAATAATATCAATAAAACACGTTTATTCAGTATACAGATCGTTTATTCACGTATACAAACTATAAAAAATACAATTACAAAAAAAAAAATTAAAACTAACTTATGACTAATACCGCTCTTAACAGTGGTAGTTTTTAGGGTTCCGTACCCAAAGGGTAAAAACGGGACCTTATTACTAAGAGTCCTCTCTCCGTCTGTCTGTCTGTCACCAGGCTGTATCTCACGAACCGTGATAGCCAGAAGAAGGGTTATGTTTTTCGAGAGTATATAATATACAGGGTGAATTTTTCAAGTGGGCGTGGATGGCCAAATTCTATACTATGAGGAATAGCGAAAAATACTCAAAGGAGTCGCGGGCTCGATTTTGATGAAAACTAAAACTGAATCATTGGATTTTTGAAAAATCAATATTTCTAGCCAGGAATCGAACCTGTTGATTTTGAAAAAAAACGCACACTGTATTATTACACCATTCGATAGTGTCCCTAATAAGGATCAAATTCTGGGAAGTAATGACATACGGCAAACTTAAGGAAAATGTTGAATCTTAATCTTAATAAACTGCTTCTTATTTTAAAGTATTCATGCCTCGATTACGTACCTTGTTCGAAATGATGCTCAATATTTTTATTTTACTAACACACCCGCAGCGCAGTCACCTTCACAACATTATGCTCCAAATTCAAATTTCTTTTACGATCTTTGGAAAATATTCTAATGGAATCACTAATATTGTAATGCTGAATGGCAGTACAATCCTTGAGACGTCGAATCCAGCTATGTATTGAAAACAATGGTCGCGTCAGGACACGTGACCGTCAGGAGAGATTTCACAGGGGAGAACTACTACTCCTAACTACTAAGTATCCCCCTCTCTTTCTACGGCGGCGCCAACCGAAGTGAACCAAGTGACACACGACAATGGATGGATGGATGGATGGATGGATGGATGGATGGGTGTGGGTGTGGATGTGGGTGTGGGTGTGGGTGTGGGGTGTGTGTGTGGATGTGGGTGTGAGTATGGGTGTGGGTGTGGGTGTGTGTGTGGCTGTGGGTGTGGGTGTGTGGGTGTGGGTGTGGGCGTGTGTGTGGGTGTGGGTGTGGGGGTGTGTGTGGGTGTGGATGTACGGATGGATGGATGGACAGCTGATGGCTCGACCGTCTGTATAGTACCTACACTGCTGTGTATTCGTAAAATTCGTGTATACTCGTATAGTGTTTAAAATATGGAAATTGAACAAAGTGCATCTATTAATGAAAAAAGTGACGCAGAAATAGTGGAAAAAATGAGTTATATTAATTCGATTAATAATTGATTTATTTCAACGTTAATATTCAAGTTTTCACTTCTGCCGGCACTCCCGGAGTGCAACCCGTCTTTTTTTTCTCATAACCTATCGAGTGGGGTATCAAAATAAAAGGTTTTAAAAGGTGATTACAAAAATATATACAATTTATAATATGGTAAAAACTAATTCAAAGTGACAAATCGTAAAAAACACCTACCAAGAACTAAATCGTCAGCGAAATCTTTCACATTTGTAAACTAAAAAGCAGGAAATAAAAAAATTACAAAACCCGACTACAACCTTATACTAAAACTAACTGAAAAGCTAAAAACAAGCCCATTTTAAATTAAATAAAAGTTGGAAGCAGGCGGGACCCATTTGAGTTTGTAACTATAATAATGGTATTCTTCTGGCAATCACGGTTCGTGAGATACAGCCCGGTGACAGACAGACAGACGGACAGAGGAGTCTTAGTAATAAGGTCCCGTTTTTACCCTTTGGGTACGGAACCCTAAAAACTACCACTGTTAAAAGCGGTATTAGTCATAAGTAAGTTTTTTTTTTCATAATTGTATTTTTTTTATAATCTGTATACGTGAAAAAACGAACTGTATACTGAATAAACGTTTTTTATTGATATTATTATTATTATTTATTTGTCTCTAAGAAAGCAGTATTTTTACTGTAAGTACAATAGCATTCACACTCACAACATAAATATTGTACGTATTCTCGATCCATCTACACTCAGTAAGTAGGTAGCATCATAAAACTGCCTAAGACAAAATGCATCCCACGCCGCATCTGCATGCGCTACGTACGAGTACGACACTCTTTGACATTGGGGAGGTAAGCGGGCGCGCGGGGTGAGGCACTGGGTTCGCCTATGCTCCGCCCAAACGCTCAAGGACATTCGAGGCTATAATCGCCTTAAATGGGCCTGGGCAGAACATGTCTGCCGCAAGCCGGACAAACTGTGGGCCCAAATAACGCAGAATTGGTGCTCTGAGACAGTGAGCGCGGGGTCGCGGCAGACCACAGGATGGCGGGACGAGCTGGACAGATTCCTACAAAACTGGAAGATGGAAGGAGTGGAAGGAGGCCTTTGCCCAGGAGTAGGACAGCGCAGGCTAATAAATAAAATAAAAATAAAGCCAAAAACAACTGGCAAAGCTGTGATTGGTAATCCATTTGCTTAACAATTTACTTAAGTAATTTCGTCATACTACCATTGCTAAGTACTCTTGTAAGCACGACTCTAAATGGCGAATAGAAAAGGCTGAAGCACGGCAAATTACAGAGAAAGAACTTTGGCATGTCGAGCTTAATGCCCGTTTTTACTAAGCATCACCTATATGAAAATACCTAAATTAAAATAACGCTGTTAGATTTTCAACGCTCGGCTCAGCGGCGAGTGTTGAAAATCCAACGTCTTTATTCAGCAATACGTTTAGGTGTCACCAACGTTAGTGAAAACAGGGAATAGACATAACTAGCAAGGGTTCATTGGGTTCAGGGGCCAGACCGGAATACCTCCACACAACATGTGCCCTTAGCACAGAATACTTAATAGTACTACGCACAGAACGGACACTCCCTTCCCCGCATTCACATCAGATACCGCACCACACCCTGCACTTCGAAGTATTCATCGCCGACTCATTAGCAAGGGCGCTCGTAATCGTAAGAACCACAGCGCTGGCTGTATTGCTGACACGAACACACAATTTTACGATTTAAAAGTTTTAATTACGATGGTTGGATATTGTGATGCTTTTCCGAATTTGTATTTACATAAACTGTTTGTATGATTTCGCAATTTTAATACCATGCGATTGAATAACCGATTATTTAGAGATAAGTCATTTAAACGAAAATGTTTTAGTGTACTTAGTGAAGATGACGCTTGCTTTGCAATGCTGACAAACTCATTCACTATACATTTTCACCTGAACATTCACAGCTCAAAGGTTACTGTGACTACCACACACACAGAAAGGCCAAAACAAATTAAACAAACTAGCAATAAAACCAGGAGCCAACGATTTATTCGAAACGTTTGTTTGTCGACGTCGGAAATAAAACGGGCGAGGCCGCGAGCCATACTAGTTTATTGCATACTTCGGCTCAGAACTCTCTTTTATGATGTGAAATCTTTGATGGTAGAATCCAGTGTAAGTAAAGATTAAAAATGTTTGGGATTCCGAAACTTTAATACATGATATTGGATACGATTGAGCAGTGGTGGCCTAGTGGTAATGGTCCCGACTTACGAGTTGTAGGTCGTGGGTTCGAACCCAGCCAAGCGCTTTATTTTATGTAAATAAATTTCATCACCACTGCTCTTAAAACGATGAAGGTAAATATCGTGAGGAAACCGGCAAGTACTAGAAACCAAAAATATTTGGTTCTAGTACATGCCTTAAATTGATTGGCTTATTTGTGACTAGCTTCAGCCCGCGACTTCGTTCGCGTGAAACTTCTTATTTCCCCCGAGCCACCCCGTCGTATCGCATCACCCGCACGCGCTATCACTTAACGTTCTTTTTGACTTTTTTTCTTTTTGCTCGGCTCCTAAGGGTCATAACGTGATGTTAAATAGCCTATAGCCTTCCTCAAGAATTGGGCTATCAAATGCAAGAAGAATTTTTCAAATCCGACTGGCAGTTCCAGAGATTAGGTACCCCCTACATACAAACAAATTTTACCTCTTTATAATATTAGTATAGATTAAATATGCCGAAGTATTTGTATGCTTTAGAGTATAGTGAATTGATTTTTGCCAACATTTACGGTTCAGCAACAAATCCTAGCCTTTATCGTAACGATATAACTATTAATTAACAAGTTGAACACACAATACCTTACAAAATTTCATGCACATTTCACCAGCACCTTACAAGCACATAAATCACAAAAACAATCCGTTACACAACTATTATAAAATATGAGCACAAGTTTGGTGCGCCTGCGCCTATCCGTAACGAGTTACAAACAGGAAAGATGCCAAGTAACTATGTACTAATTACTTGCATAATCGCGAAGTTGGATGAGGTAAATAAAGGTAGGTTTATGTAGCTTTCAGGAATTCAGTTGTGATACTTAATGATGTTTGTACTGTTTGACGTTTCAGGACAGACGGTCTTATCTTAGTACTAGTTGCGCCCCGCGGTGTCACCCGCATGAGTTTCCCGCGGGAATATCGGGATAAAAACTATCCTATGTCCTTTCCCGGGACTCAAACCGGGAAAGGGATGCAAGAGCGAGCGAAGGGCACCCCGAGGTTCGGTTTGGTTAGGTTACTTTAAACCCTTTACACAGAAATAGGGGCCCCGCGAAGCGGGGCTCCGTCGACATAGGATGCAAGAGCGAGCGAAGGGCACCCCGAGGTTCGGTTTGGTTAGGTCACTTGCATTGTTTGGTGACTACATTTTGGTGACAGATCTACTATTTGGAGGACAAACCCTATTATTTAAGAAACACAAAACTAATTAAATTGGTGATAGCTTAAATGATACCCATTAATTATTCATTTCGGAGAAGTTTCGGGCGTTAGAGAATAATGTTCAAAACATTTTTGTTTTGCAACTAATAAACACAGACACCAACGACCGGTGAAGTCACCAGCGTTTGTGTGAGTTTCAGGGCAGCCCCAAGGTGTGGTCCAACGATTAGTGTCAAGGATGTTTCGAGTGACAAATAAAATTGTCATTTGCGTTAAACTCATCTAACCAAAGTGGCAACAGTGTTGGTTGATTACATTATCATGTTTTGTGTCACGGATTGATCCAATACCTGGATGTCAGAGTATTTAATTTATTAAATCAAAATAATTTGAAAAATGCTAAAATAATAAAAAAACAGCAAAAAATATTCAACTTTATAACAATAAAAAGTTGGAAATAAAAAAAAGTAATCAAAAAAACAAAAAAAAACCGAGTGTGCGTATAACCACACGACTGAAGTGAAACTTCAAACGTATTTGGCTATGAGAGGAAGCGAGAAAGAAAATGTGCGCGCGCACTGCTTTTTCTTGCTTATATCCCCCACTCAATCAAACTTTTCGTAACGCTTACGTCACACGTTCGCCAGCTTACTCCCCAAGTCAAGCGTGCGTAAAGAAGTTTCACTTCAAAAAATATGCTAAGCGATATACAAATTGACCTTATGATAAACTTAAAATCCTTCATCACGTTATCAAATTAGCTTTGTCTAGTACGTATTGCGTAATTGCGTAACTCATTTTCATCACGATCAGCACCCTATTTGCGTAACACACTATCAATCTCAATCTGAATCATTTTGAAGGATATTGCCAATCCATTGCTTTATATGTACAGTCTGTTATAGCAATTAGCTGACCCCCCTAAAAATTACTCGATTTTGCACCCTCCTCTCATAACATTAAAGGTTATTCAATATGTATGAGTTAATCGGACTAACACTACTCGATGAACAGAAACAATAAATAATTTTGATACGCAAAGGAGAGGGGAAATCCTGGGCCCAGCAGTTAACTAGTTGAAATGGGTATTAAAAAAACCGGTATATTTTTCTAAAGGAAATCACAAAATACAGTACCATGTTTCTATCTAGAAAGCGAGAAAAATTAAATTAAGTTGTGAAACTAAATAATCGATAAAGTACATGCCTGAATTATTCTAAGTAATCGATAGTGAATAAATCGGTAAAATCTCAGAATATGTATGAACATCGAGTGACAAATGCTTATCAATCTTTTCGTGGAATCGATTCAAAGCGAATTGAGTTCCATTAATTTTTCTTCTGTTAGCAACACTGGTCACTCAGTATAGTCTAAAGTAATCTGTGCACCGACTGACAGATGACAGGTAGAAAAAAACCGGCACCTATCAAAAAGTACTCTGTGACCGGCACTCGTTCGTTTTCTTTCGTTGTGAGTGCGCACGTATTTTCCGTTCTCAATCCATTTCAGGATCTTCAACACGTCGCACAGGGAGGCTCTCTACTTGCACTCCATGCGTAAAACCGTTATACAACCAAAACCATTCAAAAATATTTCGCAAATAACATCAAAAAACTACAATGTAACCTCACTTTTACTAAGTACTTATATTTAATATAACTTGATTCCTAGATAGCCAAATTTCACCAAATTTTCAGTGAGGCCTTGTTATTATATCCACTTTCAAATAAAGCTAGTTTGATTGAGTTAACACCTGGGCCCAGGAAACTATGGAGTTTTTCCCTTCTCCTTTGAGCTTTAAGATGTTGGTGTTAGGTCATTTACTATGTATGGGTATTTGTTACGCAATTTTCATTTTTAATCAGCAAGACTTAAAGGTTAGGTTAATGTTGTGATAATTTGTGTCATTGCTACTAATACCTTATTTCATCTATCTTACTCAAGTTAATCTGGTGTCGTGGTTCATGCGTAAGGCTGAGACGTGCAAGATGCGAGTTCAAATCTAGTCTCATGTTTAATTTTGTTTTCAATATATAAATTGTTCGTAAGTATTTCTTGACTTATAACTAGACCACACGAACATGGTGAATGTCGTTGAAATTAGCAATAATATATTACAAGCTAAAACAATATTCAAGATCATACCTACCTTAACACTGCGTGTCAAATATCAAATTCGAATAACTGTTTTATTAATCGTAGACGTTGAACTGTTCTAGTTCGATAAGCTTACTGCTAACAAGCAGAAAGTTCAAATTCGTTTAATTTTTAAGGGGTCAGCTAATTGCTATAACAGACTGTACGAAAAATGTGCCTGCTCAGCAACGTGAATAACGCAATGAACGTTGTTGAACTGTCAAAACGAAACACATTACTACTGATAGTCTGTTACGCAATTACCCCGCTGAATCAATATGAAGGATATTCCTAATTCATTGCTTCATAATGTTCGAAAATTTTTTTACACCACCACAATATTGTACAGACGCCAGCACATCAAGCTACTACAATCTGTCAAATTTATTTAATAGATTTTCAACTTTATCGCTAAAGCATAAGGTTCAAAGTTGATTGGGAAAATTTGACAGTTTCGGGTAGCTGGCACCCACATTTCGCCAGTTATGTTTAAATCCCATGTAATAGGGGGCAAGTCTATTACCATCAACCGGGCACAAATCCAGACGCCGCACTGCAACTGGTAAATTCTAGATAGAAAAACGCAATAACGCTTTGCACGACCTGGGAATCAAATCCAGGACCTCAAGCTTAACAGTAGCGCTTACCACTGGACCAACAAGATAGATCCCAGAACAAAATCATTTTTTAACCGACTTCAAAAAAGGAGGTTCTGTATTCGACCCGTTTGTATGTATGTTTGGATGTCCGCGATTTTCTCAAAAACTCATGAACCAATTTTGATAATTCTTTCACTAATGTGATCTACATACTTTCAGGAAGGTTTTAGTATATAATACATTAAGTAATTATTCTTATGTACGAAGTTATATGCAGAAATGTACTGCATCTCCGGCACTTCTATGCGAATTTTGATGCTTCTTCTAGTCGGAGTCTTCAATTCTTCAATGCATAGTGTTAATTGAATTTGTATAGGTAGGTAGGTAGGTACAACTAAAAACTTAAAAATAAAATCTTTTTTACAAAAACAAACAACCGACTTCAAAAAAAAATCCTACAAAGTGAAAAATAACTTTAAAAAATGAACGAGTTAAAAAACGAAAATGCGGAACCAACGACACCGACTTCCCAAATTAAAGTTATTTTTCATTGTGTAGTATTTTTTTTCAACTTTATGACAACTTGCTTACACTATCAGTTTGATCTTTGCCTGCCAGAGAGAGATGACTAGATTTTCATAAATTATGTAGATGCTATCTATTCTCGGCCACGACTATGTAACAAGAATTACGATGCTCGAGAATTGAATCTCGGAATGTGCAGCCAATTAACATTCTTAGAACCTTTAAATTAATTCATTGAAGAAAAATTAGAGGAAAAATAAATATAGACGTGAACGTAAGACAAAGCCGGGAGTTGGAGTCAGGACTGTCAAGTTAGTAGTTAGACTGTAATATTATAAATGCGAAAGTGTGTCTGTCTGTCTGTTACCTCTTCACGCTTAAGCCGCTGAACCGATTTAGATGAAATTTTTTATAGAGATAGTTTGAGTCCCGGGAAAGGACATAGGATAGTTTTTATTCCGATATTCCCCCGGGATCGACACTTATGCGGGTGAAACCGCGGAGCGCTGCTAGTTCATTATGTATTAAAATACTACATGGGTGTACTACAGGTAAACTTCTGCTTAATACTTCTTAGCGTGTCGATAGCAATCAAAGTGGACTCGGCCCAGAATTCGGCTACTTGTTTGGCGCCATCACCAGCATCCATCAGTTCCTGTAACGTGCAGCTGACAGGGAACGCAGGGCACGATATTAAGTGTCCCATTGTTTGTGGAACAGCACCACATTTACACTCCAAGGCGGAGTCGTCTATGAATCTCCACCTGAACAGGTTTTCCTTTATGTTATTATGAACATACTGAAACAATGTGGAAAATATGAGGAACGCATATTTTGGGATGCATGAAGAAGCCTCCTCGTGTAGCACATTGCAGTTAGTTCCACCAGTTACTCAACTGAACGCTTGCGCTCGGCGCATCCTGGACAGTCACAACCAACGCCTTATTTAACTGGCCAATTCTTCCCTTGCGGTGGTAGGGCCAACGCCCGCCTGGTTTGCGACAACCCTCTCACCGGAGTCTGGGGTCAAGCAGCCTGCTGTGTTTCGTCGATGCGTGGGAGTTCCAGTGCCTTAGGCATCTTCAGGGCACGCTCGTTCCATCATAGACCTCATCCATCGCTTTCCATCAGGCGTGATCGAGATCAAGAACGGGCCCAATCAACAATAAAAAAAAACAATTGAGATAGTGTTTCTCTTGTTGGTAATCCTACAAATTTTAATATTATAAACGCGAAAGTTTCTGAAGATGGATGAATGGATGTTTGTTACTCTTTTACGCAAAAACTACTGAACGGATTTGGATGAAATTTGGCACACAGATAGTTTATAACCAGGATTAACATATATAGGATACTTTTTATTCCGATATTCTCACGGGATCGAGACTTATGCGGGTGAAACCGTGTGGCACTGCTAGTAATGAAATAATGTGTAAGGTTGAGGAACACAATTGAGATTGTGTTCGTCTTGTTGTCAATAATATTAACATGAGCTTGTTTATATTATTGACAACAAGACTTTTGTTAGTACACAGACATACGTTATGTACTGATTCATTACATACAAGTATTTAAACAAGTACTTTGTAGAGTAATAGGCCTATATTGCCTTGACTGCAACGCTTAGTTAATCGTTGATTTGAAAAAAAAAAACAGCATCTTACAGCAACTTGTGAAATTACATAAACAACAGGAAACAATTCAGTCTATGAAAGCCAAGTCATTTAGTCATTATCTAAGTCAGATCGCGTGCCGGCAGACAATAAAATTGTAAAGAGCAACACAAAACCACTCACCATCAGATTATCCACGGAATTATATCCGCAAATCACGTACCCCATCACTCTATTCGCCATTTTATAACAATCACTATCACTAATCACCAAAACATCACCAATTTTGAGCACGTGTCACCACAAAAAAAAAAAAACTTCAAAGGAACTCAAAGTCCATCTCTTATTCGCTTACACACAAAGCGGAAAAGAGAAAGCACTATAAATCCAATTAGCAATCAATTATTATGTCAATTGTTGCACACAAACAATTTTGATCCTTATTGCGTTTAAATAAGGTTGATAACGAGAGCACTAGTAACTGCTGTCACGAAACTTCAAAGAGTGTTAATTTGCACGTATTTTGTCATGTAGAGTAACAAATAACAATTGGTATTTTTTCATTAAAACGTGAGCGTGTGTCATGATGTGCGGTCGGCGAGTGACTGATTGTCTCACAGCGGGTGCTGCGGGAGCCATGCGGGAATGGAACATGTAAATAAATCGAATCGAACAATGATCGTGGCGTGCGCAGCTTTGGATCATCTGGACACAATCTGTCTTGTTAACAAAAAAAAAAATTGAAGAGTTTTTCATAACAGTGGGTCGTGTGCCAAATAGTTTATCAAGAATGAATACTCCAATTGAATCAGATTTCTTTAAAAAAGTTTTTATCTAACATCAGACACAGTTTAGTAACAAATTTTACTCGTACAAAATTTAACAAGATCTATAACTTGCTAGCAATAGCAGATAAGAGAACAGAAACACGCTCATCATCATTTTCCTGCCCTTATCTCAATTTATTTAGATCGGCGCAACATGCCTTTTTCATCCATACATTTCTATTAATCTTCATCGCGGTAGTCCTCCTTTTCTAGTCATAGTCATCTACAATACATCTTTCGTACAGACCACCCAAAAAACTAAAAAAAAAAAAAATCAATGAACATACTGACAACACAATCTTTTATAAAAACACTCCCTGAAGTTCAAATCACAATTTCAAAACATTAAAAAAAAAACATTTGACTTACAACCTCCCAGTAAATTCACAGCGACCATTTAAATGTGTAACTCCGAACAGAGTGAAACATCAAAGTAAACGAGTTCAATTAAATCTGTAATTAAAGTCATTGGCAATCTGCCTGCAGTTTGTTTTACAGAGTAGACTCAGTCTACTGAAGTGCCATCAAAGAAATCGAGTACCTACAGCTATAGTTACTGTAGTATCCAATTATCCATGTTTCAACGTAAAAGGTTACTGTACCCATCGACACAGCGATTTATCCTGGCCTGTGAGGTCAATGTGAACTTTATGATTAGGTATAAGTACTAATATTGCCTATCTTAAAGTAAGTTTAATGTTCCCACTGCTGGGACACAGGCCTGCAAGAACACCACGTGGCCCCAGTACGGGTTGGTGTATGATCAACGACTATTTCATTCGAGAATTCATTTTTCGTGATTAACATCATCAGCAGCGCATGCAGATGATGTCGATAGTGGACTAGAGCAGTCCACTATTGGTAACTAGGCATTTACAAATATACACCACAAGCTCCAATCTTGGTTCCTTTCATCCATTCATAATTATTCATTACCAGCCAAAAGTTTTATTATCGAGGGGCTAAAACATACAAATCACCGCAAAAATATACTAACTGCAAACCATCTTAAAAATGACTACTTACTACATCCTAAAAAACATCGCCGACTTCCATTAAAAATAAACATCCTGCTTTAAAAACTTAAAACAAGGAGAGCATTGATTTGAACACCAGATAAGTCCTGAACTTCTGACCCCCGATACTGCCGAAAAGAGGTCGAGATCCCAACCTTGCCGAATGCGGAAGTCATCTTAATTGAGTTAGCTTTATTAAATTATCTACGTTTGTTCTTTTGAAGGGTTATATTTATTAATTTGGATGTAGAAGGAATGTTTTCAAACGGAGTGGTGGATAGATTAATTTTGGAAGTGAGTGACATACTTTGTGCGTCCAACAACCGGCACTGGGCCGGCGTAGTGGATTATGGCCCACTCCTTCTCAAATAGAGGAGGCCTGAGTCTCAGTAGTGGAGATATTATAGCCTGATTATTCTAGACTGGTCTAAGAAATCAGATTTACCTATATTTGAATTCAGAAACTAAGGCCGCTATCCCACTGGCGTTTTACGAGTGCCGGCGTCTCTCGAACGTCTGCGCAGCGTCAACGTTGCGCAGACGCGACGTTGACGTCGCGTCGTCGCGTGACAAGCATTAACGTCCGCTGAACGCGACGTCAACGTCGCGTCTGCGCAACGTTAACGTCGCGTTTGTTGGCAACAGGTACAATCACGCCGTCCTGCTCTGTCACTTTGAATCACTTGTAAAAGTTCGTCAAATGTACTCTTTGGCATTCGCAAATATTTATAAAATTCCGATTAATTATTTTTAATATTATTATAGTACAGTTCGAAATACTCACTTTCTTGTGATCGATTGGACCATAAAGGGTTTTCCCAGAATTGACGATGAGATTTTCTTTTACGTAATTTTCGTCGAAGTAGTAAAGCCAACAGTAGTGCTTCCTCGTTGCAATCCATTATGTTTGTATGGCTCAGAGTTAGTTAGAGTTTGGTGAGTTGACCGTAAACCACGGTTATTTCTTAAAGTTACAAAATAAGTAATAATAAGTTGGATGCCAATCCGCGCCAATCGCAATGATTGCAATATATCAACTAACTGTAGTGTTCAGTGAATATTATTATATAATTATAAATTGAGGTCGCATTGTCAGCAACCAAATGGTTGTACGTGCACCGTACAATGTTTCTGATTGTACGCCTCAAATAGTATCATGTGCACGACGTTAACGTCGCGTTCAGCGGACGTTAATGCTTGTCACGCGCAGACGCGACGTTGACGTCAACGCTCGTAAAACGCCAGTGGGATAGCGGCCTAAGATCATTATCAGGTTTTTCAACCAGAAACTCAATGTTGTATAATTATGACAAAGTTTAAATTCTTTGCAACCAAACATTTTCAGGACGTTTTTATTACAAATACATAGTTACTCCAACTCATTGCATTCGCATTGTAATTTTAGGAATAGCAGTTGAAAATACCGCGACAGACAGCTTTTCTAAAGCGACCATAGAAGACACTAAAGCCTTTTAATAAATAAATTAACCAAATATCAGAGAAGTAGTCTTTACAGATAATTACTATTACAAAGACCAGACATTAGCACTGATAAGCCTGACTTCAATTTAAATAGCGTTGACCTAAACTATTTTCGGATATTTTAATGTGTCGTACATTGTAAACAGTAGCCAAACTAAATATGTAGTAACCCGAGGAATGCTTTGAAGTTACACTAACGTAATACGTCCGTTTATGAAAAAAAAAACTGAGTGTGCTTATGACCACACGACTGAAGTAAAACTTCAAACGTATTTGGCTATGAGAGGAAGAGAGAAAGAAAACTGCTTTCTCTTGCTTATATCCCCCACTCAACTCGCGCTCGCCTTGCCCGATCACACTTTTCGTAACGCTTACGTCACGCGTTCGCCAGCTTACTCCCCAAGTCAAGCGTGCGTAAACAAGTTTCACTTCAAAAATTACGATCTAAAAATATGTTACAACTTACAAGTCGGTCGCATATCGGAGCAGCAATAGGTATGGAAAAGCCACTACTCAGTGGATCCCTAATGGCAGGAAACGACTGCGCGGCAGGCCCACAAAGAGATGACGGGATGAGCTGGACTCCTTCATAAAGGATTGGCCCACCATCGCAGTAGAACGGGTAAAGTGGAAAGAGGGAAGGGAGGCCTTTGCCCTGCAGTGGGATAACACAGGCTTATCATAAAAATAACTTATAAGTAAATTATTTAGCTCCACACACAACCCTTTTTTTTTTCGCGGTGGAAATCCTCATGGACTTCCTCTATGGTGGGGGTGACAGAGGGGCATGCCGGACTCCTACCGGCTAAAACCACCGCGGTGTTCCACCTCTACCTATGGCCGGGGGTGCGGGATTCGCATAAGCATTCACCGCTCGCTTCACACAGTTTATGTGACTTGACAAAACATCGAGAACAACGCGGTCATACAGACAGACACGAAAAACGACTTTTAATTTATAATATGTATGGATAGATTATAGATTTATGTCTTCCACGGGAATATAAACATAATTATTCGCACCTTCTATCTCGTTTAGACATGGCGCCAATTGTTATGAAACTCGGGGAAAGTGTTCAGTTGTTTCCTATTGTGTTCGAAGTTTCTTTAGTCAAGAACAGAGAGTCTTTCTTTCGATACACTCTATTTATTGCTTCCTCTGTGAATAGAAAACTTACTTTCGGTATTTAAAATCTAGATTTTGTTACACCTAGAGATTTGGTATGTCAAGACAAGGGAAACAGAAACCACCACTACGGACCCAAATATTCATAGTTTGCCAACCAGCCGACGAATTACAGCCATTTATTAAGCCCAGTTCCAGAAAAAGACATACCTACTGCGTTGAAAAATTTGGCGTGGAAGGAGGATGATAAAATCCAGCCCAATATCCAATCTCTGCACCAAATGCTAAGTCACTATCTATCATCAAACTACAAGTATCTATTAGTCAATTATTCTGTACCTATTAGGGTGTCCCCATATTTATCGACGCGGAATCGGCTTAAGCCGAGTACGTATTACCAAACTACTCGACTTATCGCCGAGCTAATACTCGTAGGCAATCGGCTCGTTTCGCCGTCGATCGGCGTCGCGCCGCGTCGTCCGAGCCGAGCCGATGCGAATGATATTAGTAACACCCTTATTACGTAGACATAAAGGCTTTTTTGACCGGCGTTAGCCGATTCCGCGTCGATAAATGTGGGAAGACCCTTAAGGTGATATTCGTGTAACTTGTTAAGTATGTGGAGTAGGGATTTAACATTTTGGTACATGTTTTTTGACTTTTTGGTCTAGTATCATGTAAAAGGAATACACGATTCAAT
Source organism: Amphipoea oculea (assembly GCA_945859645.1). NCBI lineage: Eukaryota > Metazoa > Arthropoda > Insecta > Lepidoptera > Noctuidae > Amphipoea > Amphipoea oculea. The sequence continues at coordinate 2,117,455 of OX243883.1, read as the reverse complement.
GAATTTTTCTCGATAAAAAAAATTGCAACGTTATATCTATTTTTTTACTTTTTTCGACATCACGGCGTATTCACTTAATATTTATTCAATGGAATTTACTTTAAAACAGAGAATTATCATATCAAAGTTTAATCAAAGTAGTATTAAATTTAATTTATTTATTTTGTTAAAAAAGGAATAAATTCGTTTTGGCACATATGTACGTTGCGCGTCGTTTTGTTCCGAGCGCACGCACATTATAGCCAACACTCTTCTTTCGGGTTTCAAAAGTAATTGCATCACTTTCGCTCGCTTAGTAGATTTTCGAGGTTTTTCGATTACCGATGTTGAAACCTACAACCTCAACATCATTGCATCATAATAATGTTATCTTCACCTATATCAGTTCCGAATTTCCTGGATCCACTCATCAAAATTCATTCAAACACCGCGACAATTCATAAATATGAATGGTAAGCAATAAAACCTGCTCGTTTATCTGTTGCGTATCTATTTCAGCGGTTGCCTAGAACCAGGTCAGGCCGCGTCCTCGATTGAGCGTCTCAGTCTGTATCAATCTAACAATCAATGTGCTAGTTGTATTGAATTGACAGTTTTATTAAGTCTGGGACTGTATGGATATGGGCATATAGGTCTGTAAGGCTAAATATAAGCGTCAGTATTCGTCTTTTAGTAGAGATAGACAGATACTAGAAGCGAGCCGCGGTTTCACCCGCATAAGTTTCGATCCCATGGGAATATCGTGATAAAAAGTAGCCTATGTGTTAATCCTGATTATAAACTATGTGCCAAATTTCATCCAAATCCGTTCAGCTATTTGTGCGTGATGAAGTAACAAACATACAAACACACTCACAAACTTTCGCCTTTATATTAATGTGATGTGATTGTAGGCATAATCAATCTATACTTTGCCTACTGCTGGGACAAAGACCCCCATGCTTCGTGAGGGAGTGGGCTGTAATCTACCACGCGGGCTCAGTGAGGGTTGATAGACATTACATGTCTTCGAATTGTTTTATCTAGAACTTGATGACACGATGTTTCCTTCATTGTTTTGAGAGCAGTGGTGATGAAATAATTTACACAAAGTAAAACGCCTGTCTGGGTTCGAACCCACGACCTACAACTCGTAAATCGGAGCCGTTACCACTGGGCCACCAGTACTCTCCTTCCTAATATTATAAAGCCGAAAGAGTGCTCGTTTTTCGTTACTTCTAAAAGCTACCAACAACTGTACCGATTTAAACGAAATTGGCATAAAGCCGAAAAAGGAAGTATGCTACATTTTATCCATAAAAATAACTTACTTTTCCAGATATATAATTTAGGAGGGCAAACGAACATGCATCTTGCTTGATAGTAAGCGATCAAGCAATATGCATGATGCTTTGCCGATGCGTTTCCAGCCTATTAATACCTTAACTCATAATAATAAGCCATTCTATTAACCGCGCTACTTTCTATTAAAGGAATCTTACCTAACCCTGCAAAATTTCCTAATCAACTCAGCTTATCGCAGTCCACCGCTGGGACATAGACCACTCCCAGGCTACGCAACAACACCCATTCTCCGCCTTCCGCGGTCGCCTTTCTTAGGTGTTCGGTCCATCTAGCTGAGGGGGCGTCCTACACTACGCATACCGATACGCGGTCTCCACTCCAGGACTCGTCTGCTCCACCGGCCCTCGGTCATGGCCAGCCCCTGCCACTTCAGTTTGCTTACTCGCCAAGCTATGTCGGTAACTCCTAAATGTCCTAACGGCAGACATAAATCACCATACTCTAAAAGCCCCAATCACACCAAATCGATAGGTAACCATTTACAAAACAATTATGACCATAAACAAAATTACCAAACATACGAGTACTTACAGCCGTATTGAAAGGCGGCGAATTGCGGCATAGACATGAATTAGGTACTAAAATAATAAAACTAGTACAGAAATAATAGCTCAACTCCTACTCATGGCTATAAAGCGAGACCGTAATGTTATTGTGTCAGTAATTAAAACGAAATGATCTTGGTTTAACTGCGTGTGCGCTGCGGTGGAAAATGGCGACTAGATATTTATCATAATAATAAAAATGAAACCCGTTTTCCGTTGTCACGACATAACATGAAAACGGCTGGACCGATTTCGATGAAATTTGGTATAGAGATAGTTTGAGTCCCGGGAAAGGACATAGGATAGTTTTTATCCCGATATTCCCACGGGATCGACATTTACGCGGGTGAAACCGCGGGGCGCAGCTAGTTTATCATAAAAATACTGGAAACCACTGTTGAAGTAAAATATTTACGGACGTGAAACGTGTAAGCTCCAAAGATGGGCTCGTGTCAAAATAATTATGTTACGCTGGCCGCGGTCCGTTCGTAGATGGGTGACCAACCATTACATATCCAGTCCCTTCCGTACCTCGTAAAGCACGTTAACCCGTTGGTTCCGACTGTCATTCGTAGATCTTTGACGGTAGTCAGAAGTCGTGTCGAGAGACGTCTAACCAAGGGGCTATACCCCTTGGTTAGAAGCTGATAGCTCTGTTAAGTTTGGAGTTGGTAATCGACATTATTGTACCCAACCGTCAAATTGACATATCGAGTTTATAAAAAAAACCGGCCAAGTGAGAGTCGGACTCGCCCATGAAGGGTTCCGTAGCAGCAAGTAACATAATATAAAAGTTCTTGTAGTTCGTTGTAACTTTGTGAAAGGTAAATTGCGGTTTTCGATTTATGACGTATTTAAAAAAAAACTACTTACTAGATCTCGTTCAAACTAATTTTCGGTGGAAGTTTACATGGTAATGTACATTATATATATTTTTTAAATTTTATCATTCTCTTATTTTAGAAGTTAGAGGGGGGGGGGACACACATTTTACCACTTTGGAAGTGTCTCTCGCGCAAACTATTCAGTTCAGAAAAAAATGATATTAGAAACCTCAATATCATTTTTGAAGACCTATCCATAGATACCCCACACGTACAGGTTTGATGAAAAAAAATTTTTGGTGTTTCAGTTGTAAGTATGGGGAACCCCAAAATTTATTGTTTTTTTTTCTATTTTTGTGTGAAAATCTTACTGCGGTTCACAGAATACATCTACTTACCAAGTTTCAACAGTATAGTTCTTATAGTTTCGGAAAAAAGTGGCTGTGACATACGGACGGACGGACAGACAGACAGACATGACGAATCCATAAGGGTTCCGTTTTTTGCCATTTGGCTACGGAACCCTAAAAAAGATAGGCTTCTCTGTCAAAAAAGACTGTACGGGTTGTAGTAGTTAACTCCCGTAGTTAACCGATTTGTCGTCAAGGTTGGTAAGTTCAGTTAGTATAGAGAAACACGTTCCACTGAAATGCACTAAGCAGATAAGTTTATTTAAGTTAAGAGGATTATTTCTCTCAGTTGTTGATAGCTACCCAGTAATAAGTTCACTATATTTTAATTCGTTAGTCATGTCATTTTATTATGCTAAATTATGCCGCGCATCGTAGGTCTAAGGTAGGTTCCAGAGTAAGCAAAAAATGTACGGCGATGAGACCGTACAAAGACGCTCATTCCTGGGTGACAGTCTCTCCCTCAAGCTCGATGTGTCAAACAAACTCCCACGCACCAGTGCTATTAGCTGTTATGATAATTATGTGTTGTATTTAGATGTTAACGCAATATAATCTTTCCTGTTTGCAATTGTATTCAGTAGTGATGTGATCTCAAAGTATCGATAAAGACCTACTTCGAGTTTAGATATGCTAACTGTTTCATTGATAAAACTAGAAACTGGTTGCGACTTGCGAGTTTGCTAATAAGCGTAGGACTGGGCTAAAGGAGATCTGATAAGATTCTACTAATGATATTAATGCACAGTTTACTAAGATATACGATTTCCGGAGATTAATTCCGAATAGTTGATGATTGTTTGTAATTTTGTATGTTTCGTTCCTAACTAGCGACCCGCCCCTACTTCACACGATTTTTACGACTTGACAAAACATCGAGATTTCTTTTATATAATTACTAGCTGCGCCCCGCGGTTTCACCCGCATAAGTCTCGATCCCGTGAGAATATCGGGCTAAAAAGTATCCTATGTCCTTTCCCGGGACTCAAACTATCTCTATACCAAATTTCATCTAAATCGGTTCAGCGGTTTAGGCGTGAAAAGGTAACATACAGACAGAGTTACTTTCGAATTCATAATATTAGTATGGATAATTATGTTAGTTTGATATGAATGTATGAAACACATAAACCTTCCAAAACGAATTCTCTAAAAGATGGTAAAAACCACACACTACGTTTGTGTAGTTTAGAAGAACAATGAAACAGATAGACGCGAAAAGCGACTTTAATTGTATGTATAGGTCTTAGTGCCTTTGCATGCAGTAGAAGGTACCAAACTTAGTCAATTTCAATCCTATTGCCGTACGGGGGGTCAAGTAATTCTAATTTCCGTTTTATTAATAGTTACCCAATTGACTCCCCATTCCCAAGGGAGCAGAGGAGGAGAGGAGGTGGAGGGGGGGGGGGAGATCATGACAATTGACAATAGAAGTAGTAGAGCGACATGCGGGTCTGACCAAGCTATCTCACGGAATATCTATTGATTGACATTAATAGGGTGATTGGCTGAGGTATATTTTTTTTACAGTAATGATAGATTTATTCGTTGTCTTTTAAAACGTTTTTCAATGCAAAAATTAAATACCCAATGTCATGCATGAAAGAACCTCGATAATTATGCTGGATGTATGACACTATACATCCAGCGGTTATACTTAAAATCTATCGAGGTAACTTTTATACGAAAATCTCAACACTTACTAAAGTTATATATAGAAAAATCTTAGAGCACTTATTCTTCTTACCTATTAAGGAGAAAATTATGCAACGGCGCTGCATTTAGCAACAAAAAATCTTTAAAAAAATAGAGTCATCGACTCAATGAGCTATAATAATATATAAGCGCATCATCATCATCATCATCATTTCAGCCGAAAGACGTCCACTGCTGGACATAGGCCTCATAAGCGCATACATTAAATTAAAGGCAAACTCCGTCATCTAAATCTTTCATAACCATCTAAAGTGCAATTTACAACTACAGTCAACCATAACTTCGCCACAAATAGCAGCATTTACCATTAATCACCATTACAAGTTACTCGTTTTACTTAATAACCTCCGATAGCAGAATCAATTACATAGCCCAGTTATAAACAGTATGCATCTGTAATTGGATGTACAGACGCCAGCACATCAAGCTACTACAATCTGTCAAATTTCTTTAATAGATTTTCAACTTTATGGCTAAAGCATAAGGTTCAAAGTTGATTGGGAAAATTTGACAGTTTCGGGTAGCTTGATGTGCTGGCGTCTGTACTATCACATTCTAAGCCCACATTCGCACGGACGTAAAAATATTGCGGAGGGATTTTTTCGCGCACTAGATTTTCAACCCTCGGTGTTGAATCGAGGGTTGAGAATCCAACAGAGCGCATCCCAATGCGTCAAAAAACAGATTGTTGGATTTTCAACTCTCAACGCTAACCAATGCGTTGAAAATACAATGAGTGAAAAAAACAGCCTGTGCGAACATCGGCTAAATGGTTCATAAACTTCTCTGATATCAGGTCGTTGAGAGCGTTTTTATGAGCGCATATTTGTCGTAGATGTAGTAATTGTCATTACGGGTAGTTTTAATAAGTCTTGTTTGTAAGTACTTAAGGGCCAATTTATGTCGTTCATTGAGATTTTAATGAACTAACATAATCTACCGACATAACAATTACAAGTAATCACCTATTACTAGAACGTTAACCCTTTTCCGATCGGGTTATAACTAGGGCTGTATGATAAGTACGTAAGAACGATTATATCAGGCATACTTTAATCTGATCCAAACTGTCCCTTGCTGCCCTCTCCCAGGGACGGACGCCCTAAGCCGAAGTCACTACCCCACAGGGTGCCCTTAGCGTGTAGTCGCTTAGTTTTTAAGTATTTTAAACCCTGGAGACCTTAATTTATTGAGGCACCCACAGACAAGCCCTATAAGCAGCCGACCACCTTCTAGGTTGACCTGAACTACAAGATACCATAAATTTATCCATACTAATATTATAAATTCGAGAGTAACTCTGTCTGTCTGTGTGTATGTTACCTTTTGACGCCTAAACCACTGAACCGATTTAGATGAAATTTGGTATAGAGATAGTTTGAGTCCCGGGGAAGGACATAGGATAGCTTTTATCCCGATATTTCCACGGGATCGACACTTATGCGGGTGAAACCGCGGGGCGCAGCTAGTTTAACCGGTCAAGCGGCGCGCGTCGCCCATTGGCGACGAAACAATAGAAAATCAATTGTGTCTCATTAGCGGAGCTTGACAGATTAAAATAAAATAAAAACAGACATACTGCAGGGTACTATCCGCACTTGTCTGACATCCCGACTAGTCGTACCCAGCGCTTCTTCTCCACATTTATAGTGCGCGCGGTCAAAGTGTGGAACACTGCCAGCGTCTGTGTTCCCTTCCACCTATAAACCCGTCAACCTTCAAAAACAAAGAAAGTGAACAGGCATTTTCTGGGCACGCTTGTTCCGTCGTAGACCCCTTCCAACGCTTTCAATCAGGCGAGGACAGAGCGGACAATTAGGCAAAAAACACAAAAATTAGGTTTTTAATGAAGACTCGGGCAAAAATGTTATCGATATTTTCTATCGATACTTTTACAACTTTTGCGTTTCCCAACCCTGTTTAGATGGATGTTTAAATAACACCATCGCGATATGTGTGCAGTTATTTCACGCTATTGTACTGCGGGGCCCGGCACATCCGCTGCTGTGCAAACTGGTTCACATCATACATCAACATTTTACTGCTTGCTGTGCTAAATGATGATTAAAATCTTTGAAATGTGTTTCCGCTATGGTATTTTTTATATTTTTAATTTAGACTAGAATTGGCTGACCTAACCGCTAAGCCATGCTTTATTATTTTAACCCCTCTCACTGAGAGGAGGCCCGTGTCCCAGCAGTGGGAACGTTATAGGCTGATTATGATTATGTAACATCACGCCTGCATTCCCCGCAAGGTTAGGCAAACGTACACCTAGAGTACTCGTAATCCCACATTTCGCCAGTTATGTCTTTGTTATTTTACTAGACGAAAAGAAGGGTAAAGCAACTTTTCGTTTTTAAGACCTAAATATCTGTAGGTCTACACATATATTGGAACTATAAACTACGGGATTATCTTTTCTGAAGATCTTTAACAAGCAGCACCCACTATTCAATTCAATTCATTTATTCAATAACAATTTTTACATCGTGTCTGAATTTCTATAACTAAATAATAATATAAGAACATCATGCATGCAATCTACATTTAAATCATTACAATTATCCAAATTAGGTACATTAAAATCAGAAAAATAACAGAAAAATATTACTCTCAATTTGAATCATTTTGAAGCATATTGCTAATCCATTGCTCCATATGTACGAAAAATTTATCTGCTCAACAACGTAAATAACGCAATGAATGTTGTTGAACTGTCAAAATGAAACCCATTGCTACCGATAGTCATCATCATCTGCCCTAGCCTTTTCCCAACTATGCTATATTGCTACTGATAGTGTGTTTCGCAATTACCCTACAGGATGCCTTCATGTTGATTGACCAATGTTTTCACCAAGCCAACATCGCTTTGGTAGATGTCACATGTCTTCGAAATTATGGTTCTAGGATATACCGGTTTCCTCACGACAATGACATGAGTGTGACATCTACCAACCGGCACTGGGCCCGCGTGGTAGATTCCAGCCCACTCCCTCTCGAATAGAGGATGCCTGTGTCCCAGCAGTGGGAACATTATAGGCTGATTATGACGTTTCTATGATAAGTAAATCTATTACTGTGAAAGCAGTACGGTTATGGAATGACTTGCCCGTGTTGGTAAGGCGTGCTCAATCTTTGTCCACTTTTAAAACTATGATAAAAAGCACTTTCTCTCTCCTTAAACATCGTCATTATACCCATTTCCTTTGCTCCTGTTTCATGTTTATTATTATATAAATATGTATATATTTATTTAGATTAGTAGTACTTTATGTATGTATTTATTGTATTGTGTAAATGGTACATCACTGACTACCTGTAGTATTTGTCTGTCCTTCCTGTTTTAATCCATCCAAAGGTTGTCTTTAAAAGATCGCTCTTAGCGATAAGACCACCCATTGTGTCACCCATTGTAAAGTTTCTATATTTATGTCTGACATTTATATGGTGTAACTACATAATAAAGAGTATTCTATTCTGTGCAATATCACCTTTCATTAAGAACAAGAAGCTTGAATCAAAATCGATTGCAGTGCTGCCCCACTGGCTGGATGCTGCTGTCATAAGTGCCCGTTAACCTGCACCTCGAATGACCTAAAAAATTCCACTGATGCCGCAATCAACGCGGCCACCAACTGGGCTCAAACTATATTTAAAAAAAAAAAAAACAACGCTTAAGAGTACCATAGACACGAAAAGAAAAATATGAATCAAAACTAAGGTAAACAAGATTTTCCTCCGTCTAAGTTAAAATAACAAAACCAACAAGCTATTCTAAGTGTTATTATTTATACACGGAGATTTATTTATTCACGCCTCTGACTGTAAACAATGCAACTGGAACACAACTGATTACATTCGTCCTTACGTGACTCACAGCTTCTAAATATAGACGGCCCTTGGCGGGCTGAACAAATATCTGATAACCGCAGATAGCTACTGAAATAGAACATTTTACTACAAGTGTAGGGTGCATATGTTTGGGGGAAAACTTGGGGTTACTGTTTTGTGTTATTCACACGCTGATAGTAGAGAGATTTGAGAAGGGAATGGGTCGCACTTGTAACCATGTGGCAAAGACACCGTTCAAGTGGGAGTCGGACTGGCACGCGAATGGTTGGTACACTCAACAAACGCCGGAAAAAAGACTTTTCTTGTATTTTGTTATTATTTATTACTAGCTGCGCCTCGCGCGGTTTCACCTGCATAAGTATCGATCCCGTGGGAATGTCGGGATAAAAAGTATCCTATGTCCTTTCCCGGAACTCAAACTATCTCTATACCAAATTTCATCTAAATCGGTTCTGCGGTTTAGGCGTGAAAAGTAACATACAGGCAGACAGAGAGACAGAGTTACTTTCGAATTATAATATTAGTATGGATGAGCCTGTTATGTCCCACTGCAGGGCAAAGGCCTCCCTTCCGTCTTTCCATTTTTTCCTGTCTCTTGCTACATCTGGCCAATCCTTTAGATAGGCGTCCAATTCGTCACGCCACGCCATCTCTTTCTGGGCCTACCGCGTCGCCGATTCCTGTTATTCGGAATCTAGTCAGTGGCTACTTTTGCCCAATTCTGTTGCGACATGCGGTAGATGTAGCCTGCCCAATTCCACTTTAGTTTGGCGGCTGTGTTGCCCACATCTGCGATTTGTGTTTTGAATTTGATTTGTTTCTTGTATGGGGTCTCCATAAAAGAAACGCGTTATTTTCGGCGTTTAATTTATATTAACTTTATTTTATTTTTATTATTTGTTGTTATAGCGATAATACTATAAGCGGTTCATGAGATACAGCCCGCTGACAGTCAGGCGGACGGACAGCGGAAGCTTAATAGGGTACCGTTGGAACCCTTGGGTACGGAACCCTAAAAAATGCCAATTGATGATTTGCTAAGTTTTCATGTTTACTTTCTACTAACACTACGACCTGATTTTTTTTTTACAGTTTTTTGTTAGACTTAATTATGCTTAAGTAAACATAGTAATTATGACATATCCTTATGTATTTTACTGTGTCTACATAAATAATAAAATAAATAAATAGTATTTATTCGGCTAACTTTGTAGCTAGACTCCCTAGTCTACCTACGGATGTGCTACTAAAAAAAAACAAATGAAAATTCAATTACGTCCTGATTACAAATACTGATATCTTGGTCAACCTAGCAGAGAGACACAATTTGTGTTGATAAAAGATCAGCATTCCTTATCATCATATAAATAGTAACATTTGATTGTGCCGACGATCTCTCAAAATTATTTCAAGGACGTGTACTACTGATATGTGGGTATGTAAACAATGTAGACATATGTACCATCGCGGTCACTAGCGGTGGACCACTTTTCAACCTTATTACCAAGGGCATAAAGGTGAAAAGTGGTCGACCGCCATTGTCCGCGGTTGTACATACAAGTTATTTGGTACACTTTATGTTAACACCTTATCCTATTTGTTTATCTTAGATCGAGATGATAATCTAGAAAAAATAGATTTTTCTCAGAAATCGAGAGCTAAAAATAATGTTGAAACTAAAAATATTTATTGTTTTTTTTAAGCATTTATCTCAGGGAAAAAATGTTTAGGTTAAAGTACTGACGCCAGCACATCAACCTACTACAATCTGTCAAATTTCTTTAATAGATTTTCAACTTTATCACTGAACCATAAGGTTCAAAGTTGATCGGGAAAATGTGACAGTTAGGTGTAGGTTGATGTGCTGGCGTCTGTACCTACTTAGTGTTTTTTCTATCCTTTCGTCTAATTCGACTCCGAAATATAAGATTTTGATCCCAGTTCCAAATGATTGGAAGCCTCCGAAACCAGTGTCATTATATGTATAACTGGAGATGGTCTACTAGAATATACATGCAGCTAATTCCCATAAATATACACTCAAAATGGGTAGTAATTATTCATGCAGACATCCAAACAATTGGGTTGGGTTATATTATATCCACAACCACAGACCGTGTCACCCAACGTAACTTCATAAAAAGTGTAAAAACTAAAAAAACCGAGTGTGCTTATGACCACACGACTGAAGTGATACTTCAGACGTATTTGGCTATGAGAGGAAGAGAGAAAGAAAATGTGCGCGCGCACTGCTTTCTCTTGCTTATATCCCCCACTCAACTCCCGTTCGCCTCGACCGATCACACTTTTCGTAACGCTTACGTCACGCGTTTGCCAGCTTACTCCCCAAGTCAAGCGTGCTTAAGGTGATTGGATACTGACACTTTTTCATACATTCTTTCGGGGTACAAATCTCGAAAAATAAACGATTTTTGCAGAATAAAAGCACGTATATTAAGTTGTTATGACTTATTATTGACGCATATCGACAAAAACCTATAAAAAAAACACTATTTCCAGGATATCTAGGCCTGACAAAATCGATAAATTTTTCTATGTGTGCGCGGCCGGAACACGCCCTCTGCAGGATATTTCAAAGAACTATCGAGAAGCAGAACACAAATTTTTGCTAAGGTTATCAACAACAATTGATCTTGCTCGTTAGATGGCGTTGTTTGTCAATGTCAAACAGGTTGGCCAATTTTATAATAAATCGTTGAATTATGCGTGTTTTTTTTGACAAGTTGCGAATCGTTGGTAGGAGGTATGCAATATTTCTTACAAGGCTGGCGCGGTGGCTCTGCCCGCGCAGTTATATATTAAATCAATTTATCAATTGAATCATGAAGTGCGAAAAAATGCTTTACCTACTTATTGATAGTATTTGCGATCTACCCTGGGTTCGATATTACTGTATTGAATGTATGTACCTACATACTAAGTTTATGTACCTAAGTACCTACATAAATGTAAGTACTAACTTACACTTGAACTGTCTTCGAGAAATTTTCTGAATTAAAAATCTTTCTGCATTAGGCTGGTAAGTACCTATTGAGAGAGCCCTTCCCAGTTCCCACTGTTCCCAGACCGTCTATCCTATCGTCAACGCGGGCATAGTCAAAAGCTTGTTCACAGAACACTATTACCTTTCCCTAGCGGAGCTAAGCTTGTTTTTGTTGTTCAATCCAGCGCATTGTTTGAAAAAGAGGCAAAGCAAAAAGAGAGAGATAGCGCCTGAACGCTCGGTTGGCGTTCGGTTCGGGTTCGGTAACTTCCGCCGCTCACTCGCAGGCGGCAGCATGGACTTTGGGCGGCAGGCCCGGCCGGCACTATTGATATCTATTCTGTGATTGGAGCGCTTGGGTGGGTTAGCCATTCATTCATGATGTCGCATCGCACCTCGCATGCGCCTCGCTACTTGGCCGCGCGCATAAATGCACTAGTTTTGTAAATTGCTCTGCATGCAGGTACATATAACTACATACCTATAGTACGGACGAAGCGCTTGGCCCCGCGCCGGGGAGATGTGTGTTTGAATTTTTATCAATCTAGGTACCTACCGAACTAGCGTTATTTTTGACTATATGGAAATTATTTATAATATACACAAATACTTTAGCTTTTTCATATTATGTTTGTTCCTAACTAATATTATAAATGCGCAATTGACTTTGTTTGTTCCACTTTCACGCTAAAACGGCTGAGCTGAACGGATTTACTTAGATGAAATTTGGCACATGGGTAGACCATGACCTGCGGGGTAATTGCGTAACACACTATCAGTAGCAATGGCTTTCATTTTGACAGTTCAACAACATTCATTGCATCATTTACGTTTTTGAGCAAAAACATTTTTCGAACCATAGAAATGATATACATTATGTTTCGAACATAGGTAATGCAAAGCAATGGATTAGCAATATTCTTCAAAATGATTCAGATTGAGATTGATAATGATTGTGTTACGTAGGTAATTAGAATGCTGGGTTAGGATTACGACATAGGATACTTTTTATTCCGGTAGTACGATTTCGTGGGATAATCTCCGACATCCACGCGGGCGAAGCTGCGGGAAAAATCTAGTACCTCCATAAAGTACGAAAAAGTAAAAGTAAATAATTTTATTCTACCTATGGAGTAGAGTAGCAGTACCTACCTAAATAAATTCTTAATTCCGCGTTCCGTTACCTAATCTCAACTTCTTCAATAGACGTATTGAAGAAGTTGAAATTAGGCAACGGACTTGTATAAAATGTAGGTACGTACCGTATATAAATGTAATACCTAGTACCTACTTGTACCGCGCAGTACCTACAGGCACAAAATATAGAGAGTACCTACAGACTGCCATCCGCGCGAGACACGCGTAGCTGTGAAGTGCAAAAATGGAGTAACAAAAAACCGGCCAAGTGCGAGTCGGACTCGCCCATGAAGGGTTCCGTAGCAGCAAGTAACATAATATAAAAGTTCTTGTAGTTCGTTGTAACTTTGTGAAAGGTAAATTGCGGTTTTTGATTTATGACGTATTAAAAAAAAACTACTTACTAGATCTCGTTCAAACCAATTTTCGGTGGAAGTTTACATGGTAATGTACATTATCTATATTTTTTTAATTTTATCATTCTCTTATTTTAGAAGTTAGAGGGGGGGGGGGGGGGGGACACACATTTTACCACTTTGGAAGTGTCTCTCGCGCAAACTATTCAGTTCAGAAAAAAATGATATTAGAAACCTCAATATCATTTTTGAAGACCTATCCATAGATACCCCACACGTACAGGTTTGATGAAAAAAAATTTTTGGAGTTTCAGTTGTAAGTATGGGGAACCCCAAAATTTATTGTTTTTTTTCTATTTTTGTGTGAAAATCTTACTGCGGTTCACAGAATACATCTACTTACCAAGTTTCAACAGTATAGTTCTTATAGTTTCGGAAAAAAGTGGCTGTGACATACGGACGGACTTATTGTAGTACCTATAAGCTAAAAAATACGATCATTTCCTTTCTTGCTGTTTCATTCTCAACAATGAATCAAATAACTAGATACGAGTACCACTACTACACTAGTTTTTTGTGTTTTTTGTTTTGTGTGTTTTTTGCCAAAGTTGACAACCCCAGCGCGACCGCCGAGCGTAGGTATGAAAAGTGCAAGTACCAAATTACCTTTCTGTTTTGTGCGGTTGATCAAATAAAGTAATCTGAATACAGTCATTTATATTTACGGTACCTACTTTGAACAAAAAACATTTGTTGTTAATTTTTGTCTCTGTCTGTTTATTCCGGCTAATCTCCGAAACAGCTAGACTGATTTTGACGAGACTTCCACTGGCAGATAGCTGATGTTATAAGTTCCGCGAAAAAAAATAGGTGAAAATAAATGAAATTCAATACGTACAGACGCAAGTACATCAATCTACTACCGCGGTAATATTACCTATTATGCGAGTCATACCTACGCGCCGCGAGTTCGGTTTACACTCGGTAAACAAACAGTCTCGAATGCTCCACAGTGACGAACGGACGCCGGACGATGTGATGGTTTTGTACGCAGTTACGAGCGTAGACCATATAGGTACATACCTACTGTTTGACAAATTGTACAGAAGACCGAGGAGTACAGTCAGCCACTGTGTATGGCATTTGTGGACTACGAGAAAGCCTTCGATTCCATCGAAGTATGGGCAGTTCTGGCCTCTCTGCAATGATGTCGAATTGACTGGTGCTACATCGAAGTGTTGAGATGTTTGTATGATGCTGCAACGATGACTTTCCAGATCCAGGATCAGAAAACCAGCCCCATCCAACTGCTCAGGGGGGTGATACAGGGGGATGTCATATCCCCTAAATTGTTTGTGAAATACTAGAAGAAATACTAAAATTCACGGCAGTAGTACTTATATGTCACGAAATCAAAATCACAGCTGAGTAGACTTTACGAGTAATAGTCGACCAACTTTTAGTTGCAATGTATGGGAGGACATGATTTTCAACTACAATGTTAAGCTTGTTCTTGGGATAAATTCATTTCGACTACGGAACTCTTCATTGTGGTCCGACATGGACTTGGCCGGTTTTTCCTTGCTAATTTTAATGTAACTTAGGGTGTAAATAAGTACCTAATAAAAGATGTATAGAATCTTCAAAACAAAGTCGGTACCAACAAAGCTCAATATCGAAGAGAGAGAAGAGTTCAATAAACTTTATTTGCAACTAGCTGCGCCCAGCGGTTTCACCCGCATAAGTTTCGATCCCGTGGGAATATCGGGATAAAAACTATCCTATGTCCTTCCCCATACCTACCAAATTTCTTCTAAATCGGTTCAGTGGTTTAGGCGTGAATAGGTAACATACAGACAGACAGGCAGAGTTACTTTCGAATTTATAATATTAGTATGGATATAATATAGTATAAGTATATACAGGGTTATTGGAACAACACTAACATGGTCATTGTACTCATCATTATGAACAATTTTTTTTACTATGGGACCAAACCTGAAATCGCGAAAAAAAATCAGCTGTTCCCTACATTTATGTTCGTATAGGTAACTCGTCAAAATGTAGGGAACAGCTGATTTTTTTTCATTTTCTCATTTGAAATTGGAATTGTTGGTTTGAGTGGACGCTGGTGTATGTGAATTTGTTGGTTTTTAGGCTAAACATACAAACACACGTAAATAGTAAACACATAATACATATTACACATAACACTTATATACATATACATACACATACACACAACAGTAATAAAATTACACTAATAATTAAATACCCACAACCGTGTGTACACGGCCTAATAATTTCACGCGTCTGTACACTGCCTTACTGCCTGCGACGGCGGGCACGCTGGGCTGCGGTTGAATGATACATTATTATTATACCTACGAGTGACCGAAATTCGCGGAATTCCGTCGCGCCGCTCTGCATCTCTCGCGCACGACTCAAATAAACATTTTATATATTTTGTTTTATAGTAGCGTTTAATTATACAAAGAATCTTAACTGTCCCGTTGGTTTCGTGGTCACAAGTGCATCTGCCGTTCTCGGGGTCCTGGGTTCGATTCTCAGGTCGGACAGTGTTATTAAAAATGGGTTTTTCCCGTTAGGAGTTTCTTTACTCTTTTTCTTTTTTTTTTGCCCGGAGTTTGGAAATTGGTGGCGTAATACCCCCGTGCCTCGGAAAGCACGTAAAGCCGTTGGTCCTGCGCCTGTTCTCTCTCCTGTATTTGCGCACACACTTGTGCACTATAATATCTCCTGCAAACCTGGCTAATCTTCTTTGAAATTGGCCACCGTGACCGAAATCGGTCAGGGGATTTATTATTATTTTATTATTTTTAAACCTAAACCTACCCTAACACACTACAAAAGCACCCTTAGAATAATTGAATAAGCAACTGACAACCCTTGTAGCAATCAAGTATTCTTTTCTTCGGTTTTTACTATAAAAAGTACGCTTTTCTTTAGAGAATGAAGGACAGTCATAAAAATATTTTCGTAAAAATATTTTATTTTAATTAACGCCACCTCTGGAAAACAAGTTCACAAACCAAGTTTATGAATACAACGCCATCTAGTTATATCGCAAGTAAAACTATACACGTAGTGTGTAACTGTACATGTGTGTGTAAAGACATAGTAAAGATATAAAGTGAAACGGCTAAATGTTTAGGGGTACAAATCTTTGTATGTGACGAGTTAACAAGCAAAGTGAATATCTAAAAAGATTATGTTAATGCGTTAGTTGACGCATATAATAAAGTTGTTTCGCAAAGCTTTCTGAGTTAGGCGTAAAAATTGAAAATGTTCGAAGTGCGAATGTGCCGCCATCTAGCGATAAAGTGGCTGGGAGATCATGTATTGAATAGCCTTAAAGAAGTTTCACTTCAATAAGTATAGTTAGCGCCACGAAAGATAAGACTTGACACACCACGTGGTTTGACTTGCGCAGTACACTATTTTATTTAGTTGTCTTTAGCGGTATGAGGTCTGAGCGCGGGACGGGACCGGACGTCATAGGGGTGGCGGAAAGAGCGCGGGAGGCGGGGTCAAGTCTCATCTTTCGTGGCGCTGACTATAACAAAGATATTTTTACTTTGTCCCACTGCTGGGCAAAGGTCTCCCCTATATCTTTCCAGTTTCCTTTATGTTTGCGATCTCCGACCAATCTAATAAGAATGAGTCCAGATCGTCGATGCCCATCTTCAGGCACCCACTGTGTGACGATCCTGGCCCATAATTATTATGTATGTCTTCATGCGTCCTGTGTGATATTGTTTTTTGTAAGTTTTTTTTTTTCAAGATTTACAATAAATTATTTATTTTACTGCAAAATGGCCACAAAACATCAGCGCGGACATCCCAACAATTGGGCTCAACCACACAAAGAACCCACAGACCGTGTCAGGCAACGTGACTTAATGAAAAGTGTGGAAACTAATATAAATAAACTAATAACACACGTGACGACACTCGTGCCTGTCGAGTTGCGGCTAATGTCATACACAAATAGCCCTTCAAACTAATACTAATAAGATCGCTATTTGTCATCGGAGACTTGAGGTAAAATAGACACGAGTGTAGGATTAGTAAATTATTCAAGGTGGAGACGACAATACGACAATAAATTAAACAGCGTGTATCGAATGCCGTTCCCAGTCTGCATACGAAAATTCAATCAAATATATCCAATAGTTTATTCACTACAGCTGATCGGCAAAATCCCTAGTCGACCCATCACTACTATCTACATACGAGGGGAGGTCAAAAAGTTCGTGGAATGAAAGGGAAGGGAGGTGAAATTAAACATGAAATTATTTTTCCTTTTCAATATTATTCTCCATAAACCTGAATACACTTTTCAGACCTTTCAAATAATTTGTTTACACCTTCGAAAAAAAAATTATCTGTCAAGGCCTTTAAAACGAGCAAAAATTGACGACTTCACTTCTTCGTCATCCGTAAATTTCTTTACACGAAGCCTTTTTTCATATTTAGGAACAAATAATAATCAATCGAAGCCGCACTTGTGTAAGGCAGCCATCGCAACATGACTCTTGTGAACGGGTGCGTTATCGTGCAAAAAGAGCACATCTCAAGAGCATTATCCCTTTCACTTTTCTTTAATTGCTTCTTTTAATTTTTCTAGTAGTGTAGCGTATTATAACCTCGTGATATAGACACATTTATCTTTATAATCGATCAATAAAATCCCCTCTGAATCCCAAAAACCGTAGCCATAATCTTTACGGCCGATTGTGAGACCTTAAACTTCTTAGGCGGTGTTAAAAGCTAGTACGCAATAAAAACAAAATATATTTACGTACGTCACAGATAGACCTATCGTTGAGCTCAAGAGCTGCCACTAAAAATAAACAGTTAATCCCTTCATTCATTCATATTTTTACACCTCCCATTCATGTCTTCGACATGCAATGACGTGTATTTGACGTCATATTATGACGTATTCATGTTCATATTAAATCAATCATCTTATCTTAATCCCTAGGGTTTTCCAGTCCTTACGAAATAACAATCTACGTTACGTGAGGCACGTCAAAACTACAGGCTTGTCTCGATTTTGAAGTGAAATGTTTTTTTTGCCAAGGGATAAAAATGGCGATAAATGGCGCAGGAGAGATAGTGAGCGATTGGAGAGGCCTCTGTCGAGCAGTGGCTGATGATGAAGATGCTGATACCGGAGAAGAAGATCTCGAATCCCCAGTGAAGCTGGTGGCTCTTTTAAGAAAAAGATCTCCTAAACTAAAGCCAGAGCCTTTCGGAGAATCTCTAAGTCAGCTCCAGGCTATGCTGCAGTGCCGCATGATATGCTAACGGAGATAAATTAACGGAGCTATGCGGCAGTCTTTGTTACTGCTGCCGGAGCCGACGGCTGAAAGCATCCCGAAGAACGGGCAAAAAACTCAATTTAGGGTTTCTGACAGCATATCATAAACGTCACAGTCTCCCAGGGTTTTATCTCTAAGTCCAATAAGCACCAACTGACGGCACTGTAATCCAATAAGCACCAACTGACAGCACTGTAATCCCTTCATTCACGAAGACATTTCATTCTTACACTGCCATTGAAGTTTGCCGAAACACAATATGCAACGTCATATGACGAGTCTCCAAGTCTGGCTGCAGAATCACGTGAACTGTCAAGGCTTATCTTACTAGGTCTCCTGCAGTGGGATTGACTGCATCCGTGCGTCCATTTTGTAATTATATGATGTCATATAATTAACACATACGGTGCTGAAACGTGGACACTGACGGTCGGGCTGGTCCACAAATTCATGGTCGCTCAGCGCGTTATGGAGCAAGCTATGCTCCGAGTCTCTTTGAAGGATAAAATCAGGAATGAAATTATACGGAAAAGAACCGGGGTTACCGACATAGCTTACAGAGTAATCAAACTGAAGTGGCAGTGGGCTGGCCATGTCTGTCGAAGGACCGATGGCCGGTGGAGCAGACGAGTCCTGGAGTGGAGAACGCGTACCGGCAAGCGTAGTGTGGGACGCCCCCCAGCTAGATGGACGGACGACCTAAAGAAGGTGGCTGGGACAGACTGGATGCGGAAGGCGGAGGACAGGGTGCTATGGCGCAGTCTGGGAGAGGCCTATGTCCAGCAGTGGACTGCGATAGGCTGAGTTGATTGATATCATATCATATAAAGCGTGTATCAGAAATGTGTAGTCATATTTAAGGGTGTGGTACAGACCATCATCCCGAACATCTTTTTCCATGAGACCAATATCGTAATTCACAAAAAAAAAATAAACAGCCGTCCCATGCATTTGGGTTGAGTAGGTATTGAAGTTTTATCCGGGACAGTTGATATTTTTTAGCGATGACGATGTTAATCCTATGGAAAAAGTTGTTCCTGACCACACCTTCCTGATACACGCTGTAGAGAACATAGATTTGTCAAGTCCAAATTCTCGAATCGTTGGATTTGCCCTCACAGTACTTTTGGGGCACGAAATGTGCCTATACTGAGAACAGTGAGTTCACAGATCCGTATATGGCGCTTTCATGGTAGCATGCAACATTATGTGTCAGAAGTGTTAAAACGAAACAGAAAATTGACTATCTTTTGACGCGGCGAATCTAACGATTTAAATCTTTGGTCAAGTGTGGTTAGTTTGATCGAACTGAAGAAGAATCTTCTCATGATAACAGACTCTTGACCCATATTCCGTGGACGTTTTAACATCATCCTTTTGCCTTTATCCACACATTTCATCCACCGTTTCTTTGGTCTTCCTCTAACCATAAAGCCATCCTCGGCAGTGTATTTTACGGCCTAATCCAAACTAATATTATAAATGCGAAAGTAACTCTGTCTGTCTGTCTGTCTTTTCTTCACGCCTAAACTACTGAACCGATTTAGATGAAATTTGGTATAGAGATAGTTTGAGTCCCGGGGAAGGACATAGGATAGTTTTTATCCCGATATTCCCACGGGATCGACACTTATGCGGGTGAAACCGCGGGGCGCAGCTAGTATACTATAAGTTTCAAAAGCAATGTAGCATAATCAGCCTATAACGTCCCCATTGCTGGGACAGGCTTCTCTGTGAGAGAGAGTGGGCCATAATCCACCACAAGCGCCCATTGCAGTTTGGTAGATGATCGACATCTACCAACCCGCACTGGGCGCTTGTCTTCGAATTTTTGGTTCTAGGACATGCCGGTTTCTTCACGATGTTTTCCTTCACCATTTTGAGAGCAGTGGTGATGAAATAATTTACAAAAAATAAAGTGCCTGCGAACATAATGCAATGCGGAAGGCGCAGGACAGGGTATTGTGGCGCAGCATAGGAGAGGTCCAACAGAGGACTGCGATAGGCTGAGTTGAATGTGCCTGGCTGGGTTTGAATCTACGACTTACAAATCGTAAAAGCAATGCGAATGTACGATATTATGCGAGTTTTATTCAAATAATAACCGTAAAACAAATAAACGTTGTACTGTTTATGAGTGAGTTCACTAGAACATACCCCAACTAGCACAAACTGCTGCTTAAGAGCTTTGGAGCTAATCCGATTATTCCCAAAGGCGCCAAGCTCAAGCGCCAGAGCGTGCACTGCAGACCTCATGCAGCCGCTTTGGAGCCAAAGGGGCACAACTTTTTGCAATCTATAGTTCCATTAGAACTTCATAATAGTGGCATAAAAGCGCTACATGAGCTACAGCTGATAATTAACACCACACTAAAGCTCTTGTGGCGCTTATTGATTGAATGAATGACAGGTTTTACTGAACGAATAAAGGATCACTGATCATTCACCTTGTCTCTCATTTATTAAATACATCTGTTGTTCCTGAGTCAGACATTACTGAATACAAATAAATAATAAGTGAAGTGTTTTTGAGCTATATTTTGTATTATATGCAAGTGGCTACAAACGCAGATCAGTTTATCGTGCATATAGTTGATATTATTGGAGTATTTTTAACGCGCCTCAATAATTACCTCAGAATATCTTAAAATATGTAAAATATTATTATATAAATATTATAATATCACATACCTACACGATATTGAAATTACATACTTGACTACATTTGTATTTAGTAAGTTGCTGGTTCTATATTTAGTTATATTTTACTACAAATTGCGATAAAAACCTATAAATTTCTCAAGTAATGATAAATAATTGTCTTGTAAACATGTCGTCTATGAGAAGCAGCTTTAACTTGCAACTTCAACCTTAATACTTCCTCTCTGCGCGTCAAAACGCTAAGTTTCACTCTTCTGAAGGTCCAAGTAATACCTGTACCACTAATGCAGTTCAAGTCTTTACAATCACTTTTATTTCGTACTTACTGCAGATATCGAACCACACTAATAGTTATTTGTGTAGAGATCCGTAGAACTCGTTGAAAACCCTAAAATACGATGATAATTTGTAGCTGCTTCTATATTTTTCGCTCTTTCAATTGTTTAACACTTACTATGTCTTACCATGTTTTCAGAATGCCTTTCAAAATAATTCAAACTTATAATGAACAACAAAATAAACAAGAACTTTGCATCTGTCCATCTTAGTGGGAAAAACATGGAGTGTTACACTGGCCGAACAAAAAAGTAAAAAATTATGTAAAATAGAAGATTAGACTCCTGCTGCCAGTATTCACCTGGATCGACGAAGTTTATTGTAATTTCTCTTGGTGTACCAAGTAGTGAGCGTGGATCTTTAGGCATAGCGTTAGGAGTAATTTGGTTTAAAATTTGAAATAAGTCTTTTAAAGCTACTTGACTACATTTGTGTTTCAGCGCCCAAATTCGTATTTGCTCGCGATAGATCCATTTTCTTTCACATTCGACATACTCTAGTTTATATTCAGTATCGCTGTCCGAGTCTAGTCTAGAAAAAAAGAAACAATAAATTACGCAAAGAAGGTTATTTTACTTTATTTTTATAATATGCCACACCAAGCTATAACTTACTTTTCCTCTGTAACTGGCCCGTTATCAGTAATTGAGAAAACAAAATCTACGGGACCCTCGCTTGTGTTTGTTGAACTCGAACTTGGCGCATTATTTTTGTTTGTTTCCAATGAATCCCTTAAAGAATAAATGAAATGAATAGAGTTTTATAAATAAAAGCTAAATTACTCTCACGTAATTGAGTTGAAAAAAACTTACGTATTATTTAATATTTCAATTACAGAATTCTCACACACAGTTGCCTTTTTAATTTCTGCATATTCTGATAAACTCTCCGTACTTTCTTGCGATATCCACCAGTTCTTTGTTTGAACTTCCATGCATTCAGATCCATATTTCTTTTAAACTGGCTTAAATATTTTATAAAATCTGATTTCTCCAATAAAAATAGCAGAATTATCCAAATGAGTAGGGAATGTCCATTACTCTCCTGCTTCTATTGTGAAGCCTTAATGTCGCTATTAGTAAAACAGTCGATCAAATTCCTACTTAAATCTGCGCAAAAGAACAAATCACTTCTGCAAAGAAACTTTCAGTGGCAGAACAGTGATAAATATATCTTTTATATAGTTCCGTTAAAAAGTCTGCAATTAAAGTCTTTATGCAGTTCTGAAGCGTACAGCAGCGGCAATAGAAGCTTTTTAGCAGCTTTAAGCTTTAACATACATGTTTTAACTCTCTTTTAAAGCTATAGACGGCAAATGGGTTGTAAAATTAACTCTTATAAAACCTAGAGTGGCATTTGGTTCAGTTTCTGCTACCCCTAGTGATATTTACAGCTATGAGCAGTTACGGAAGCAATAGTAGAACTTAAAACCACTTTCTGAACCCCTAAAGCGCTACTGTACAGCTAAAAGTTGCAAAATAGGCTGCTATTTCCACTAGTGTGCTAGTTGGGACGTCACTGACTATTGTAAGCGGACGAGAAATGAGTTTCTTTTGTTTATTTATTGAAACGTCACATGGGTGGTGTGCAATTAGGAATGTATTTCCTATATAGGAGTATTCAGTCAGTATTAAACTTCCTCATAATTCTCCTGCCCTTATTCTAATTTATTTGTGGTCGGCGCAACGTCTTTTTCTTCCATACTTCTCTATTAATCGTCATCTCGGTAGTCACCCCCTTTCTAACCATATCATCATTCACACAGTGCATCTATTTATTAAACTTACTCATGCTGTGCAATTCGGTTGTGAGATATTAACTTATGCAATTGAACTACCAGTCGTCAGCGCTTGAAATGGTAATATCTTCCTTTCGAACGTACGGAAAAGGAAAAAAATGTCATCATATCGCACCTTCGGTGCAACAAAGTCACATATAGCCAAAACTGCAAAATTGAGAAGTATGCCAAATTGTCTCTGAACCATGCCTATACTTGGGGCAACAAAAACATCCGCGAAAGTATCTCAAAATTCTACTAGATGGCGCAGGTGCCTTTGTGGTTATAAATGCGAAAAAATGAGGAAATAAATGCGAAAAAATGAGGAAATAAATGCGAAAAAAAAATTAAAAGTCCTCTCCTGTAAAATGAAAAAATGAGCTGTTGTGACTTTGTTGCACCGAAGGTGCGATATTGTTTCAGCGGTCCTTCAAAAAAGAAGTCCATGTAAAACTACGAAAGTTGGAATCAGACTTGCGAACCTTATGTGGCCAATTCACTGCACTCCCAAGTACACTGACATCAGTCAATTACGTCTAAATTAGCCGCGCGGGCTCGCTGACCGAGCAACACCGGCGCCGGCGCAGACATACTCCACGTATGAGAGAGAAATAAGAAGGCTCACTAGGGAAGTAGATATTCCTTTATTATCAAACTATCTGCGCCCCGCGGTTTCACCCGCGTAAATGTCGCTCCCGTGGGAATACCGGGATAAAAAGTAGCCTATATGTTAATCTAGGGTGTCGGCTACATTCATACAAATTTTTTACCAAAATTGGTCCAGCGGTTTGAGCGTGAAGAAGTAACAAACATATAAACACACACACACACACACACTCACAAACTTTCGCCTTTATAATATTAGTGTGATAGAAGAGGAGGGCTGCTCCTAAGGAGTTGAAGGTTGTCAATGAAATGAATACAGTTGTATTAAAAAGTCAAATTCTTTCAACATAAGCATGTAAGGCGCACCCTGAGCAAAACTCCCTGCAATAAACCTAGTTGATTATTAAACTTTGCACCACGGTATGGGCCACTTTTGATAAAATTTTGTATGGAGGTACCTAGCTGACACCCTGGATTAACATATAGGCTACTTTTTATCCCGATATTCCTACGGGATCGAAATTTATGCGGATGAAACCGCGGGGCGCTGCTAGTAATATTATAAATGCGAATGTTTTTCAGGATGTATGGATG
The DNA here is from genome assembly GCA_945859645.1 of Amphipoea oculea. NCBI lineage: Eukaryota > Metazoa > Arthropoda > Insecta > Lepidoptera > Noctuidae > Amphipoea > Amphipoea oculea. The sequence continues at coordinate 2,092,939 of OX243883.1, read as the reverse complement.
GATGTTTGTTACTCTTTCACGCAAAAACTACTAAACGGATTTTGATGAAACTTTACATTTACCTAGCTTATACATCAGAATAACACATAGGATACTTTTAATCCCGATATTCACACGGGATCGACACTTATGCGGGTGAAAACGCGGGGCGCTGCTAGTCATTCACGAAACGTAATTACGTAACAGGCCTTCTGCTGCTATTCGTTCCGCGGCAGTAAACGTGTGTGAACGTGTATAATTGTACACTAGCGAGTACAGCGTAGCGCCGCATGTATTTAGGTAGATAAGTATGTATGCGACCATACATCAACATGCGTTCATTGGTAAGGGCGCACACTTGAGGATGTGCGATTATTTAATCAGGGATTTTGGGAAAGCTAAGGGATAGAAAGAAAATACGCTTATTTGCAGGAAACATGACGCAGAAATAGAATACAAACACAAAAAATATATATTATGCGTCACATCCAAGCAAAACGGCCATCGCTCAGCATGATGCTAAGAACCTAAGCGAGACAGAGCTCCAGCGCTGGTTTTCAGCGACAGCCGGCGTTGGAGTGATGACGTCAACCAGTGCAGCAAAGCGATTAGCAACACTACCGATAGAAAGGTGGTAACGGATTATCAAACTACTGGTTTAAAACTTGATAGAAAGCTTGTGATGGGTATGTCCTTCAGTAATTAAAAAGTTATCCAAATGATAAAACTGAATAAATTACACCTCAGTTTCGGTAGGTTAGTTCGGTAGGTCTTCCTCCATGACTTTCAGTTTTTTAGTCCAGGGCTCTTTTTCTAGTTTCTTTTTAGGCAAAGCTCACAAAACGCCCATACAAAGTACATATATCTGGTACACATATTACCGACATGCGACAAATAAGACGCAGAAGAAACTGTGCGCCCACACTAACGGCGATAAGCCAAGAATGTTGGCCGCGTATGAATGGACAGCCATTCATAGAATCGTACGACGACATTAGTAAAGAATGCTTTGATTCAAACTACGAGGAATCGAGTGTTCGATAAAATCGATAACTAAACATCGATTTATTGGTAACGGAATTTAGAATTTGAGGAATTTGGAATTGATGTTTATCATTATAGATATCAACTAGCTTCTGCCGCGGTTTGGCCCGCGTGGATGTCGGAAATTCATGGGTTTTTTTTTATGCGAAACCCTAATTCTTTTTCTAAGATAAAAGTAGCCTATGTTATATTCCTTATAACATTAGCTATAAGTACCGTATATACTTTCATATGCATTTAGTTTTTACTATAGCTAATATTTTGACATTCCAAATAGACACTTCAATTTTATTTATTTATATTGATGTATATGTATATTTTAATGTATTAGCAACGTCGTCACAGAATACTTAATAGTACTACGTACAGAAAGGACACTCCCTACCCCGCACTCATATCAGATACCGCACCTCACCCCGCACTTCGAGGTATTCGTCGCCGACTCTTTAGCAAGGGCGCTCGCGCTGTACTGCTGTTGTTGTTTGAGTTTTTAATCAAGATGATTGGATATTGTGATGCTTTTCCGAATTTGTATTTATTACATAAACTGTTTGTAAGATTTCGCATTTTTAATACCATGCGATTTAATAACCGATTATTTAGAGATAAGTCATTTAACCGAAAATATTTTAGTGTTTTTATTTCATTACGAACCCGACTATATATTATAATTAAACAATTGAACTACAAGGTCAATTCATAATAATGCACACGTTCGGGCAGCGCCGTCGTCGTTCGGACGCAAATCGCTTTTCGCGCCATTTTTTACGCTACGCACGACAGAAAACCCTACTAGAGTTTACGCACACATTTGCACGTGTACAAACGTCATTTGTTTATGTAGTAGTAATAGGTAATTATTTTTTTAGCGTTGTATGGAGTGTCCGGGGTGTGACGTCGTTCTTCTATTCTCTGTTGGATTAGGCAGGGACGCCCAATAGCTAAACCGTTGGATAAAGTTGGATTCTAGCCTCCCTGGTAGGTATACTCACAACTGACGATATACATAATACTGAGATCTGACTCATTGAATACATTAGGTATAGACTATGCCTACACGGCAATAGTATGTATAAGTATACCTACTATACTGTATAGATAGGTATATAAATTTTGAATTTTTGACAGTTTTTCCAATGTAGAACTGTCAGACGTCAATTTTATTTCAAGGATAAAATATATCTGACTTTGGTAAAATCAGCCTTTAGGCGGTTAAAAAAGGGAAGAATGTTTCACTCCATGAAGTAAAATCTAACAATCTCTACTCAATGGAGTAAAATTCTGACAGAATGGTAACCTAGAGGTGGCAAATGAAATAGAGGTCGACAACGTAAAAGATGGGAGGACCACAGATATAGATACACCTAGATAACGCAAGAGCAACTACTTCGCGTGCCAAAAATCGCACTAGCTTACGTTCGAAAATCATAAGCCGCCACTTTCGCGCTCAGTCCTGTGTACTGCTGGCTGGGTGAGCGTGAGAGAGAGAGCGCGAGCTTGTGACGTCATAGTAGGTAGTCAAAAAGTGACACGCTTAGTTTTCATACAGTTCGTGATACTTGCGTTATCTAGGTATATCTATATCTGTGGGGAGGACGAACTCAATCTCACAACAGGTCCAAACTGGATAAGAGTTGCAATAGATAGAAAGCAACGGAAATCGTTTAAGGAGTCTTTGCCAAGAGGCACACTGTACTCCGAGATACATTATAACTCAGGAAAGACAATAACAGTAATTAAGCTAGCACGAGAAAGGAGTTTCAGGATAAAAGAGGCTATTGATTGATTGATTGAAAAAGGGAGAAGGACTTTCAAAACAACTATCTTACTACTTTAGGTGTTTTTACTAGCTCTTAGGTATAAGAACTAAAACAGTTTGGCCTATTAAACTATGTTGCTTTTAAAATGTACCTACAAACGGGGTGAATAGGGATGCAGGGGTGGATAGGGACGAAACTTTAAAATAGGATTTTAACGTTGAAATAATATAGTTTTTGCCAATAAGGGCACTTAATCGTTAATTATAATACAGTCATTGATATATATGAATACAGTAAACATATTAGAGTCCTTTTTGGCAACAAACTATATTATTTCAAAGTTAAAATCCTTTTTAAAGTTTCGTCCCTATTCACCCCTGCATTCCTATTCACCCCGTTTGACGGTAGTAGGTACATGATTCACTCAAAACATTGTTTTATACTAGAGTCGCATACCTGCAATATATAATAACAGCATATTGGTTTGTAATCAAAGGAATTTATATGTTGGAAACACAATAGAATCCACAAATCCTGGACACAGTAATAAAGACCTTCCTTCATAGGAATTATCCAAGCCGTGGCATTGATCTAGTGCCAGACTCCTGACGTAATCACGACGACTGACGTCACGGGTGCAAGGTGCATACTAAATTATATTTCAGTATCACTTCTCTGTATCGAAATATACTCTTCCAGACATGAACGAATTTAACAGAAGGCGCCATTTGACTGTTATAATATTTGACATAAGGTTGAAATTGCAATGACTGACGTGCGCCCTTGAAATGTAACTACTTACTATGGGGCCGTCCATTAATCACGTGATGTTTTTTTTGGCATTTTTAGCCCCCCCCCCCTCTCCCCCTTGGTGATACATGGTGAGGTATAAGACTACCGCCCCCCCCCCCCCCCCATATCACGTGTATTTTGTCGTACCTACAAAGAATCTTATTTTTTTTTTTAATATTTATAAAATACAGGTATAAGTATCATCTAATTTTATTATAGAAAATTAAAGACTACAATAATAACGTTTAGAGGTAGTCAGAAAGGTTGCAAAGGTTGTTTTTGACTGACATAAAAATAATGAAAGAAATGTGAAAAACTTTTTTGTACATACTAATACATGAACATTATTTATAAACGCGCGTTTGCCGAAGAAATAAATATACGTAATAATTATTACTAAACCCCCTCCCCCTTGTGATATTCCGTGATTTTTTATGGACCCCTCGAGCCTCACATGATTAATGGACAGCCCCTATTCCTAGATGTTGTGTTTAGCCTGTCTGTCAGAGTAAACGACTTTACACCAAATAGGTAGCATTGATTTTAGGCACCGTTCCATTAAAAAAACATTATTACATCGCATTTTGACATAATTATCTCTACGTGCGACGTAACATATTAGATACGTGGGTTTTTACGCAATAGCCAAACCGTGCCTTCTATTACGCGCACTATAGCTTGCTCTTACATCTTGCTAATTCTAAGTAAAACGCTAGTTCCAAAAAACATGACATAACATTAAGGGTGAGTTGCCTATGGCACTGAAACGCAGGCTCATGGACATGTGTATTCTTCCCGTCTTAACCTATGGTGAACAAACTTGGTCTTTGACTAACATCCAGAAGTCCAAACTCAAAGTCTGCCAACGAGCAATGGAGCACAGTATACTAGGCGTTAAATTAACGGATCGTGTTCGAAACACAATATTGCGGTCCAAAACAAAGATAGTTGACGTGGCTCAAAAGGCTGCTCAACTTAAATGGGACTGGGCAAGACATGTCTGCCGCATGCTGGACAAACTGTGGGCCCAAATAGTGCAGAATTGGTGCCCTGAGACAGTGAGGCGGGGTCGCGGCAGACCACGTAGGAGATGGCGTGACGAGCTGAATAGGTTCCGTCAAAACTGGAAGGAGGACGCGCGGGCTCGGGAAAAATGGAAGGAGGTCAGGGAGGCCTTTGCCCAGGAGTGAGACAGCACAGGCTAGATTAAAAAAAAAACATGTCAAAGTACCCGGGCGTTAATTTATACATATAATACACAGGGACTAACAGAACCTTTACGAATATTAGCTTCTTCAAAAACACGATCTGCCATGTTTATAGCCGAGTAGTTACTGTGAAAGACCAAAATAGGCCAATTCAGAGCCTCCCGACAACAAACCGTAAAAATCCGGTTGAAAACCCTTCTAACATTATATTTATTTTTTTATTTTTATTTGAAATGGGCTTGCTCTTGACTCTAGCCTAGGTCAAAGGTGACAGAGACAAAGTCGACGATGGAGCGAGCTTACCCAGAAGAAGCCTGTAACTTAAATGTAGCCTGTAATTTATAACTTTCTTAAAACAATCACTAACCTGTGTATCCCTCAGATCGGGCTCACTGGCTGCAGCCGGCAACACTTCCCCTTGCATGCCTGCGCCCGCGCCGGTGACGTCACCAGCGCTTGCGCTCAGTGCACGTCGACGCTCCTCCTTCTGTCGCTCACGGTCCTTGCCGGTCAGCATGTGCTTCGTCTTCGAGAGGAGGTTTAGGGGCTTTATTGATTTGCGTACCTTAGATGAAAAGAATAAAAAAATTGATTAGTAAAGTTTATGGTCATTAGGAAAGATGGAAAAAAAAAAGATCCTGGGGAATTCCTACACGTTGGTCTGATCAAATTAAACATCATTATTTTATGCCTGGTTTCTGAAGTCCAGGATAATGTCGCAATGTCGCAATCATTCTTAATTCGGAAAACTTATCAATTATTTAGGCAGTTTGTTTTCCGTGACCGAGTGTTCAGAAACAAGATAACTATAGACAGAAAAGAAGAGCAAGAAAAATTTATTATTTTGCTCCAATAAAACGATCATTATAAAATAAACCAAATCGAAACAATTGCACTATAAAAAAGATTCAACTCCGATAGCAAAAACCGGGGGTTAGACACCAAGATCTTTGACGCAATACAACGGGCCAGAGATCGCCACAAATGGGGAAAGATCGTCAAAAAGTTTAGCAGGTCGCAACGCCCAGCAGAAAGCAAACAAATTAAGGTGAATGCGCTACGTTTTTTGCAATTCACAAGTTACAAAAAACATAAGCAAAATTAAATTTCGCGGTCTACCCCGGCGCTTTCGCCTCAAGGAAAAGGGATTGCAAACGAGCTGAAGACCCACCTCATTGTAAGTAGTCACAGCCGCGTAGAGGCATCTGAAATACCAGAACCATCGCAGATGCGTTCCCATCACACAAACAACACTGAGATGTTTCATGTGCCTGTCGTACCGACCCTTATTCTTATTAACGCAGTAACACATGGACGCTGCTTGACGGCGGGAATAGGTATGCAGAGAGGTAGGTATGTTACGAAATTCCAACAGTCAAATGAGGAGCACGTGTCACCATTGTGAATAGAACAGTGAATAAAGAACAATAGAATGGATGTTTACAGCTACTGTTTTATAATAAAATAATCATGCTATAGATTATTCTCAAGGGATTTAGGAGATATACGACGACGACGGTCAGTCGATCATCGTCGCAACGCAAGGTTTATTACTCCAAGAGCACTGTACTCTTCTTTATAATGGAGAATCGTAATAAACTAAAACGTATAATATTTTACTATAACCTTTTGAAATTGTTTGTTCGATTTCGAATTTTCGCAACACTGAAGTTTAATAATTAGAGATGGTAAGAAATACATACAACACTACATTAAAGTTAAACAATAGGCTAGTTTCCTAAAAAATTCTAATTAGTCCGTCAGTTAGATTATCGAAAAATAATGGACCCGTATTTTTTCTTTTGTGCGACACTTTTTAGCACGGCGTGACGTCACGACCCCCCACTCCCAAATTTTGACGCGCTTTATCTTTGTCATTTTTTGTTTGATTGACAAAAGAAAAAATACGGGTCCATTATTTTTCGATAATCTAACTGACGGACTAATTAGAATTATTATTTTTTTACCCAGGAAACTACCCTATTGTAAATACAACAAATGCTTTTTAAAATTATGTTATTTATTTTACTTTGCTTGTAAACTCTGAACACAAAGGAATTGCGCTCTTGTGAGCGTTGTGGTAAGGTGCGATTTCGAATGCACCAGGTGTGTTGGAAATTTTGCAGGCTATTAAAATGGCGGCTTTCTTCGAAATCAAAGGAGTGCAACTTCTGTACGTTAGTACTATTATATATTCTGTGTCTATAGGCAGAATGTGTTGTAATAGAAAGCCAAAATTATTTTTCTACAGAAATTTTAAATATTTTTCTGTGTTCTTCATATTTTTCATCATACAGCATTTTTTCTAGTTTTTTTTAATCTCGATTTGTTGATATGTTTTCTTTAACTTTATTGTAATTTGATTTTTTTTGTAATTTGAAGCAAACCTATTTTTATTAAAGAGCATTAATTTTTTTTTAATAAATGTTTAACCTTTTGAACGCCATTGTCACATATTTGTGACAAATGAAATCTTACCCTGAACGCCAACGTCACAAATATAATGACAAAATACACGTCGCACAGGTCGCACCATATTATGAAATAAACAATTTAATCATTACTTTTGTGTGTTTTTATTTATATAATTTAAAAGTTTAAGCTTCCGTCTATATTGTATTGCATGAAACTAATATAAATAAACCACCAATATCGAGAAATTTGTTGTTTTAAGTGTGTGTGTGTGTTGTTTTGTTAATGTGGCCTGGCGTCAGGGGTACGGCGATACGTTTATACGTGTATTATATATGCGTTCAAAAGATTAAATGGTAAACTCACCTTGCACTTAATGCTGGCAGGATGTACAAAATTATCATCATCTTTATCTCTGACTGGGGGCGGATCTCTTAGCCCTAATACCAGCATATCATCCAACGAGGCCTGCATATGCCGCCTCCGCGAAGGCCTGGCTTCCTCGTGAGACCTCGAAGAGTACATGGACACGGAATCCATACTAGCTTTACTGGTCCCTCCGGAGATCACCGTCACATTTTCCACTGACTCATTTGACTGCCAATCAGGGGGTTGTCTTGGTCTTTCCTCATAAATTTCTACAGAATTAAAAGTTTCTGCTACACGATCGATCTCAAGATCCATGTCCAATTGAGGTGGAATAAATTCATAGTGATGTCCCTCAGTTTCCGTATACACTTGATCGTAGACCGCACCGTTGGCGTAACCACGAGAACTGGAAGGAATGTTCCCATATAGGTTGTTGTAGTTATAATTGTCGTCTTCGTTTCTAGGGCTCACGTGGCGTACTGTCTGAAGGTCATTCGCGTTCAGGATGACGTCATCCAGGTTTAGAGGTCTCCCTTGACCACCAAAGCCGTCTACGACAGGGGTGGTGTTTGATAAGAAGGAACCATCAGCATCGAAGCTACTGCAGCCAACTAACCCAATAGGTCGTCGAGGCATGTCTTGACGGAATCTGTTTGGGGCTGGTTGCTGCCCAGCGAAATCTACTACTAAGATTCTGTCTGCTATATTCCGGCAATCATTGTGAAAACCAATACCAGAGTCGCTGTTGCTTGACGTAGTTGTTATCTCGCTGTGGTTGCTCGGTTGAGGGGAATTCGCGACGAAGTCCTGAGCTTCTACCCTCTCTTCGTTTCTACACGGACGCCTGTCTCGTGGCACTCGAAAAACCGGTCGGTTACATCTCGAAAAGTTGCCTAAAGCAGGACTATCTCCTTTTATCGTTAGCTTGGAGATTTGTTGCAAATTGGGACTTGAGCAATCCTCTGCTGGTAAGGAGTACATTCCTCGAATGACACCAATAACATATTCAGCTGAAGGTGGGAACTCTAAACATCTTTCAGCCACTGGGTCCCTAGTACATACGATCTGGAATTCTCTCGCCCTCGTTATATGTGCCTCATGTTCCGCCATTCTTGGATCTACGGCAAAAACATGGCAGCTGTGTGAGGCTTCGGCTTCCGAAGTTTCAGCTGACGTCACAAGTCCGAAGTACCTTCTATCAGCGTCTGAACCACAGCCAGCGTAAACTATTCTTTCACGTTGGTACTGCGCTAACACTTGGCCGTTTGGACGACGAAGAAGTAGCGAATTTGGGAGTACAGAGAGTAGTACAGGGGCTGCAGGACGTCTTTCCTGTCTTAGCTTCCTGACGGCAGTTCTGACGTCTCCTGGTGCAGCGTTTGATGCGGCTTGGGGTGTTTCTATGGTGCCTAAGTAGCCGACGACCGCGCGGCATTCGAGCCTGGCTGCGATATTCGGCGTCAGCTGTGCTCTGCTCAGGTTTTGAAGGATCTCGTTGACGCCTGATGTACTGGGCGCTGCGTGGCAGGCTGGAAGTATAAAGATGAGGAGGTTAATTTATTGTTTGCAATGGTGGTAGTGAAATTATTCAGTTAATTTACAGGATCTCGTTATAAGACATGTTGCGCCCCCAAATAAATTAGGATAAAGGCAAGACTACAGATGAGAGATCCTGACCTTGGTATAAGCTAGTCTTCATGGTCAGAATTTTTTATTTAATTTGAACAATAAGGGAAACATAGGCTAACGGAAAGAATGTAGTACCTTACATTGACTTCTAAATATTTGATAGATTATTTAAATTGTATGTAGGATGTTGCAGGTGAAAAATGGAAATCATGAAGTAAATGTTGAAAGATTAAATTATATTAAAATTAGTAGTGTGCATAACATGCATTGTGAGTATTTTTACAGGGAAAGCATTTAAGCATATAACATATTGGTGTAATTAGTACTGCTTACTTTTATTTAGAAGACAATTGAACATATGTTTATTACCTATAGTAAAAGGTTAATGAGCAATGCAGGTGTGAGTGCAAAGAATTAATTCATTTATATATGGTATCAATCAGGCAATGCAATGCAACATAATATTGGGGTTGATAAAACAAATGTTTACTTAATGACTCTTGAATTCATTAGCTCATTTGAAAAAAAAAAACTCCATTTGGAGTAAGCTGAAATTAATTTATTGGAAAGCAATTCATAAAGAGTAGCAGTACGCAAAACCCTTCAGTTGTTTATTAAGTCTTTCAAAACTATAATCAATTATAGGTTCAATATCGAAGTACTAAGTATTAATATTTCTCCACTCACGGAGCGGTGGCCTGTGTCCCAGTAGTGGGAACATTATAGGCAGATTATGCTAAGTATTTTGCGCATAATAAAAGTATCAGAATTCAGAAAAACTCTGAGTCATTTGACAGCATGCTCTATTCTTGCTCATAAAACCTTATCAGGTAGTTGGACTATCAGATATTTTGAGAGGAAACTAATAATAACATAATCTTTTAGTGCACAGTGCAGACTACAACACAAAACATTGACAGTGAGATGTTGTAATGCACTCACATAATACTCAAGTGTTGCCAATCCACCTGCAAAAAGAATAAACAAACAACTTTTTAACTATAATACAGTTAATTGGTAAGACGTTAGATGAATCTGGATATGGGCCCGGTTGATGGCAATGGGCTCGTTCCCTGTTACAAGGGACTTAAACATAACTGGCGAAATATGGGTGTAGTAAAAGTACTATCGCGGACACTCCCGCCTGATCACCACTAAGTTCATTTTTGCTTGCACTCAAAAATAGAAGCGTTCTCTAGTAAGCGCGCCAAGGTCAAATAGTTCATCCGTAAAATTCACAAAAGGAGTACATGTGATGAGTCACTAAGCTACGCAGTGCAGGTTGCAACTAATTGCTTTATCGCTTTCCTAATTGGCGAAAACTTTAATGGGGCGTGTCTTGGCGCCGCCGCAGGATTTAGGCGAAAAAAATTTTAAGTGATCAAGCAGAAAAGGCCGCGATGGTACACCTCTGCCTAACTCTTTTGGGAAGACAGGCCAGATGTTATGTTTAATGTAAGGTGATATTATTAGCTTGGGAAACCCAGAATTTGCCTAGCTGGGAACCAATATACTTCATCCAATGATCAATTGTTATGCCCCTAGCATTATTCAGCCATGCTAAATGCAAAAGCTGTATCTCAGGAAAAGCTAGTTTCGAGAAAATTTAAGTTTTACTCTAATTCTCTTAGTGATTTGAGATAAAACTGAGTTAGGGAAAGCTTTTTTAAGGGATTTTTTATTAAGATACCGTTATTAGGTGTAACTCATTGGATGCGTATTTCGTTAGGCTGTCCAATGCCATAAAAATGAATTTAAGAATTTTTTTTTTGAGATACCATTTTTGAGCTTAGCACGTCAGTATTTTTATACCTCTAGCATTATGACATCACCACTTCCAAGTATAAAATCCAAGTTTATTCAACTACAGGAAACCCCCAATCCATACATAAAAATACTTCTAATTATTAATTTTTTTTACAGTAAATAAGCATAAAAACTTCTATCTCAATCTATCACCTCTGTATAAAGCATTTTAAGATATTATTAATAATTAAGTGTCAACTGATCACCATTATTGGGATCTATACAAATAATATGCACCGGCCCCATAAGAACTAAACAACAATAATAAAAATAAACATTGAACAGCTATCTCGACATACCAGGGTGGTGCAGCATAGCCTGAGGCCTACGTCTCGGCGGCGGATGCCGTCTCCTCGTCCTCGCTCGCTCATCAGGCTCCGTATCTTCAGTATCCGTCGGCGGTGACTCCCGAGGAGACACAGACAAGGCTATAGCCCCTGGCGCAGCTGCAACCATGCGAGCCACAGAGGCATGCGGCGCCCTCGCCACGCTGGCCCCATCCACTGCCAGCAGAGCGTCGCCCGCACGAAGACCTGCGCGCTCCGCTGGTCCGCCAGCCGCCACCGCAGACACCACGCACGGCCGCTGCCCCGCTATCGTGAACCCAAACCCCCCAGCTCCTCTAGCAACAACAACACGTCGCTCAGCTGTCCGCGCCAGCGCCGCACGGCGACGTCTTCGCCGTTGCTGCTGAGGCACCATCACAATAACTTCACAAAACTATTATTCTTCACTAAAACAATCCCATTTTTGGTTTCCTTTTGATAAATAAGAGACTAGTATTGATGAAAAAGAATATTTTTGTTCTGTACAAGCACAGTTTTATTTTAGAAAACTAGAAAAACGAGAAATAAGAAAGTTTCGAGGCCTTTTGTAACTGACGTTTAGAAAGTTTAAATGGCAGAAGTTCACAAAACTTTTAAGTTTTCGCAAATCAATAAAAGAACATGAACATTCACAATGTTTTGTAATATTTATAAATGAATGAACATTAGAAGCCACTGAAAAGTTTAAAAACTAGGAAAACAACCGATTTTATCTTGCTTTTATGATTAAAAATTATTGGTAACAATTATAAAACTTTGAAAACATTTTTTTAAACTGGATACCCTATGACTCTATTGTCAAAAGTTCTACCTGTCAAGCTAAATAACCCACGTTGGTTTGTTATTTTGTGATAAAATATAATTGTTTCTAATTCTATTAATTAAATAGTGTGTATAATAAATACCAAAAATGGCTGTAAGTATTTACGTAAACTATTACACTCTATAAAGACCTAACCCCTCATAAAAATACATATAACCAAAACATATCATAGTTGCCGAATAAAATCGCAATATTCTTAATTTTTTATAGAAAAAAGGTAAAGCTAAGATCAGCAAGGTGAAGAGGAACAACCAGACTACGAATAAAATGAGGAAGAAAGGCCAGTTAAAGCTGCAAAGGCACAAAAGGCACACGCAAAAGCATAAGCAACCGACCCAGCAGGAACAGGTAGAATACAGCAGCGAGAGTGAACCAGCGTCAGGAGATGAGTTCGGAGACATGTTGGATGACGATGAGCAGCAGTACCTTATGAAGCGGCTGGCCAAACAGCCATCATTGCTGTCTAATGTGCCAGAAAATGAAAAGCAGGATAAAAAGTAAGTATCAAATGTAATAGTTAATTTATTCTACTATTGAGGTACATATTTAGCAGGAGGACAGCTTATATTTCATGCCTAATATGTTTTGTGCACACAGTACAAATGGTTTTTTATAGTAGGTACAGTTGTTGTTCCAATACTTCATTGTGTAAGTATGTGCACATTGTCTCTCACACACAGTCTCAAAGAAAACCATAGGTTAGGGTCAATAAAGCTTATTACACACACACACAATAATCATAACAACATCGTTATGCAGAGGTTTATCTATATACACCTACATTTTGCCAGTTATGTTCAAGACCCGTGTAATAGGGGGCGAGTCTATTGCTATCAACCACGCACAGACACAGACTCCGGGCGGCTACTGAGAAATTCCAGTTGGGAGAAACCCACACAATAATGTCAGCCATTAACATGTTGGCGGACAGTAACGTCTCCAGTCGTCTAGGTAGCTAAAAGTAATACTACAGTATGCTTGTCGTCGTCTGAGTTTTTACTTGCATAAAATCAGTACGCCACACGACAACCGATTTTCCATACTATCATAAAGAACGGCGTACATGCCGTTCTTCGAGACGTTCATTCATTTCGTTCGAGGCGTTACTGTCCGCCAACGTGTTAACCACTCTGTCCCGCCGCGGGTCGTTATCGGCCCATTACAATAGAAAATCAATTGTGTCTCATTAGCGGGATTGATGCCCGGTTTCTGAAGAATTCTTAAACGGAGTTTAAACTTTCAATAGCTGTTGATTCGACATAATTATCTATTTAAGCGAATTCCAGCTTCCTTATACTCAGTTTTTGAGGTTTTCAGATAAACCCTCGATAATAATTCAATCGACTTTTAAGCTAAATTCTTCCTTAATAACGTGTTCAGAAACACGATATCGAACCAATAATCACTATCGAATGGATAAACTCCGTTTAAAAACCTCAGAAACCGGGTATAAGAGGTTAATATAAGGCATATTAACCTCCTTACAATCACCAGGTCAAAAAAACGCAAGAGAGAGAAGAAAGAACGGGTCCCGAAGCAAACCACGGGCAGTGACAGTGGGGCTGAGAGTGATGGACTATCAGACAGTGACATTGAAGACAAGTATGAGAAGGAACAAGAAGAAAGACCGGTCAAGAAGATGAGGGCACTCCTGCCTATCAAGACAAAGGAAGGGTTGATGGAGAGGTCTGAGGAGTGTGAAGGTTAGTGCTTAGGTAGGCTTTGGATGTCATTACAAATACTGTTGCAAGAGTATATTTTGTAAATCTATACAAGTACAAATAAATAAAATTTAAGTCTGTTTGTAATGACAAAATTACAGCTTTTTACTAAATGCATATGAAAGTATACAGTACTTATAACAAGAAAAAAAAATTTTTTTTGTGTCTGTTTGTTCCGGCTAATCTCCGAAATGGCTGAAATTTAGGCTACTTTTATTTCGGAAAAATAATTAGGGTTCCGCACAAAACAAATGAAACCCATGAAAGTCAAAAGAAAGTTTTTTTTTTTTGCTTTCCCACGAACAATGTTTAGAAGTCAATATAGAATGCAATATAGAGAGAGCAGCAGAGCAGCGGTGGCCCAGTGGTAACGGCTACGTCTTACAAGTTGTAGGACGGGGGTTCGAACCAGGCACTTTACTTTGTGTAAATTATTTCATCACCACTGCTCTCAAAACGGTGACGGGTAACATCGTCGTGAGCCGAGCAATAAGAAAAAAATACAGAAAAAAACTAAGCGAAAACGAAGTAATAACGCGGGCGGTCGATGCGATGCGTCGCGGACGTGGTTGTACTGAGTTTATATTGTGTACCTAAAAAACTAAATATAATTCTATATTTTTCACAGACTCAGAATCAGAAGAAGAAGAACCCTACCAACCTAAGAAAAGCAAACAGACAGACAAACAATCAGAGTCTGAAGATTCAGCATCAGACTCGGGCATGGAAGGTACGGAGGAGGGTGACGTCCCTCCTGAGGATAGTGAGGAGAAGGTGGTGACGGCTGTGGAGCTGTTAGCGGCTAGGAGAGACAAGCTGCAGCATGATAAACTGAGGATAGGAGCCCTGTGCTCTTCTCTGCTTGAAAGTCCGGAGAAGAAGGTGAATTTTTGGTGTTTATTTTGATTGTAGGGGTGTTAAGTATACTTTGTGTACATAATCAGCCAGTGGCGTGCATTGGTTTTTAGAATAGGTAGGCACTTAGGCCGGGTTTAGTCTAGGCAGACGCGGCCACTAATCAGAAAAAAAACATGTGGGCGGGGGATCCCCGGCACACACACTAAAATGTAATATATCGAGGTAGGCACTGCTTATATGCCTATATGCAATGCACGCTAAATCAGCCTATAACGTTCCCAATGCTGGGACACAGGCCTCGTCCTCGTCACAGGCCATAGTCCACCATGCGGGCCCAGTGCGTGTCTACTATAGCATTGGAAGGCCTCCCACAAGGTGGACCGATGTTTTTGTGAAGGCCGCAAAAATCCGCTGGATGGGAGAAGCACAAAACCTGTTGAAGTGGCGGTGCTTGGGAGATGTCCAGCAGTGGACGTCTTTTGGCTGAAATGAATGTATAGAGGTGTGAGAAACAGGGTGTAAACTTCACTCATACTCTATAAAAAAGGGAGGATCCTCCGACCAGACGGGTGTTGTGTCTGGCGGGCAACTGCCCGATGATTCATGTCGGGCCGTTG
The DNA here is from genome assembly GCA_945859645.1 of Amphipoea oculea. Lineage (NCBI taxonomy): Eukaryota > Metazoa > Arthropoda > Insecta > Lepidoptera > Noctuidae > Amphipoea > Amphipoea oculea. The sequence continues at coordinate 2,077,595 of OX243883.1, read as the reverse complement.
TATATGTGCTAGTTGCGCGGAAAACTCTGCATGCGAGATGCAGGATTTTGTGTGACGTCAGTATGACGCGTAGTTCGCATTTGGCGTTTGTAGATACCGCTACAAATGAATGAACTCTAGATTTTTATTACAGTCAAGCTATTTTTTATAATATTATATTTTATGTAATATTTTGGTTTCGTATCTAACACTACTTGTGTTATTCTTTTCGTTAACTTTTTATTCATTGCGCGATTATTTGTCACCTGTGAAAATAACTGTCATATCTTACCATTTTATTATTTTCAGCTAAAAAACCTGTTTCCGATCCTGTACCTAATGGAGGACCGTCTGAAAGACGGGTCATTGAACCTGCACTCAATCCGCAAACTCGCCACGGTGTCCGCCTTCGAAGTGTTCAAGGATATACTGCCGGAGTACATGATACGGCACCAGGATTACTCAAATATAAAATGTGGGTAGACTGTCTTTAATTATTTTATTCGTATTTTCTGCATAGAGATCATACTAATATTTTAAAGAGGCAAAATTATGTATGTAAAGTATGTAGGGGGTTATATTCGGAACTAATGACCCGATTCCGATAATTCTTTCACTTATGGGAAGCTGCTGTATCGCATGCGCGGTCCGAGGGGGGGGGTCGTGGGGGTCATGACCCCCCCCAAAATCATTCAAGCTGTCGAGAGTCTGAATGATTTACTTGCCTTACTAACTTAAAACTGTACTTGAGCCACAAAAACCCCGATTGGCATATTCAAAAACATTAAGAACATCGGCAGACATGGGGACTGCCTGACTGAAGTAAAAATTTAAAGCCATAAAATAACAGTGGGTTTTTTAACGCGCCTAATTAATATTTTGCTTTAAAAAGCCTGTTATAAAAATATAGAATCCAGGATTCAAGAGCGAGCGAAGCAAACTCGAGATATTGGGCACCCCGCTCGTACGCAAGGTTGAAAGGCTTAGGTAAGGCTAGATTCGAAAACCTAAACTGCTGTAAAAGGAGTGTAAGCTTTTCGTCATAATTCGTCAAAGTAAGTTCTCTTTTTGTATGATGGGTAAAAGAAAACAGAGACTATTCAAGGTGGGGTGCTAAAATTTTCAGGCTCGCTACGCTCGTTCTTGCAATTTACATTTGTTCTCGAGCTTTTCTTCAAAAGTCGACAAAGCAAGTAATTCCTAGTCCTTTTGGAATGATCGAAAGAAAATCGAACCTATCCGAGAGTGTGCAAAATTTTCGACCTCGCTTCGCTCGCTCTAGCATTTTACATTCTGATAGCTGCTTGAGCTTGCCTGCATAAGTCGACAATGTAACTCCTATTTCTACTTGAAAATACAAAACAAAACACCTAATCAACAGAGGCGGATTGTTAAAATTTTCGAGCTCGCTTCGCTCGCTCTTCCCACCCTACACAATCTACCGTTCTAATAAATACGACCAATTTGGCAGCATTTAAGTAACACCCCTCTATGTAAAAGCTGCGTCCCTGAATAGCATAAATAATGTGGAGCTGGAGATGTACATGAACCTTAACATATCATCACGCCTTTAATCCCCAAAGGGTTGGGCAGGGGTGTACCTTCATATAGTACCTACTTACACCCACATTTCGCCAGTTATTAAGTGAAATTTCATAGAGGGCGAGCCTACTGCCGCCAACCGGGCACAAATCCAGACTCCAAGCTACTTCTGATAATTTCTGATGGAAAAACCCTTTAACACTGTACCCGACCTAGGAATCGAACCCAGCTAGGCCCTCATTCTCAGCAGTAACGCTTGCGACTACTAGACCAACGAGAAGATGTACCTCCCTTAAAATATTCCTCGGCACCCATGATGACCCCCCCCAAAATCTTGGGCTGCGACCGCGCCTGGTATCGCCGAGTGTTTTAGAATAATTATTTTATGTTAAAACAAGACCTTTCTCGCCAATGAAGTCGTGGGCAGAAGCTAGTAAAAAATAAAGCCTGAATGAATAGAATAGTGCCTCAACTTGATCTGTAGTCTGCAGATATTTAAAGGGTTACTTAATAGTGCTGCGCACTTTACAATACAAACACTTGCTATAAAAACTCGCAGAATTTCCTCATCTGAAAAACGTCGTGAAATGCCACCTCACTTATTAATATTTGCATGAATCCACAGTAAAGAAAGACACACTATCCCTGTACAAGTACGAGAAGGAATTGTTAGAGTTTTACAAGAGGTACCTGCAGAGATTAGAGAAAGCGGCCGGAGTGCTGCGACGGAAGAAGGGAGACACAAGGTACTTTATGAATTGAATTATAATAGAAAGTTAGATATGAAATGCATCACACCATATATCACACTAATATTACAAAGCCGAAAGTTTGTGTGTGTGTGTGTGTGTTTATATGTTTGTTACTTCTTCACGCTCAAACGGCTGTACCAATTTTAATAAAATTTTGTATGGAGATAGCTGACACCCTGGATTAACATATAGGCTACTTTTATCCCGATATTCCCCCGGATCGACATTTGCGAGGGTGAAACCGCGGGTCGCAGCTAGTATCTATAGTATAAATAAAACAAAGTCGGGTTAGTTACATTATTACACCATTTATAACTCAAGAACGGCTGGACCGATTTTTATGATCTTTGATGTGTTGGATTTGTCTCTGCCCCGAATAGCAGAATAACTATTAAAACATGGAAAAAATTCAAGACAATAATAATAATAATGGCCGTATGGCCGAAAGCCTCGATCAACATCTGTCGAGGCTGTCGTTAGGCGGTTGGATCAAGGGCCTGATTCAGAAGGCAGTACTCCTCGATACGGCTCGTATTGTGAGGAGGTTCCTGTCTCTGGAGCCCTAACCACCGGTAGCTTGGACCCTGCTCCCGACACCGGCGGACTTCTATTTTTTTATATTTTTAAATGTTATTTATAGTTATTTTTTATATGTTAAGAAATATTTAAAAATGTAATAAAATAAGTAAATAGACAAATAAACGAAAATAATGAAGATAATTAATTTTCTCATATATTCGTTCTTATTGATTCCGAGGCGGTGTGACGTTCGCCGCGTCAGCTAGTTACTTCATAGCTTTCTGAATTTTGTAGCTGTTTATTTTTCACCACCAGAAGCCGACCACCACGAATAAAACTAAAATTTCCTGCAACTAATCGTCATTACCTTGCCCTTAATCCAATTTATTTGAGGTATAGCGGTATGAGGAACAGGGTGTAAAGTTCACTCAACCTCCATAGAAAAGGGAGGATCCTCCGACCAGACGGGTGTTGTGTCTGGCGGGCAACTGCCCGATGGTTCATGTCGGGCTATTGTATCTATGCTAGCTGCGCGGTAAACTCTGCTTGCGTGATGCAGGATTTGCGTGACGTCAGTATGACACGTTGTTCGCATGTGGCGTTGTAGATACCGCTACAGAGGTCGGCGCGACATGTATTTTTCTTCCATACTTCTCTATTAATCGTCGTCTCGATAGCCACCCCCTTTCTAGCCATATCATTTTTCACACAAGATACTTTACTACTTTACACGATAACTAGCAGCGCCCCGCGGTTTCATCCGCACATGTTTCGATCCCGTAGGAATATAGGGATAAAAACTATCCTATGTCCTTACCCGGGACTCAAACTATCTCTTTACCAAATTTCATCTAAATCGGTTCAGCGGTGTAAGAGTGAAGAGGTAACAGACAGACACCAGACACACTTTCGCATTTACAATATTAGTACATATAGTTAATCCATACTAATATTATAAATGCGAAATAGAAAGTTAAAACTTTTTGAAATTGTAATAACCCCTTTTTTAGTAGTATTGCTAGGCAAAAGCGTATTACTAAATAAATAAATTCCAAGTTCTTATTACTCTCAGAATACCGACAACATGGAAAAATGCAAAAAAACAAAAAAAAATTAAGTAAACTACCCACCACCTATTGTTACAGAAAACTGGACGAGCACACCATGTCCCTCGCTCTGGTATCTCTCCGCTGCATGTGTGGTCTGTTAGTGGCACGACCTTATTTCAACTACGCGACTAACATCGCGCAATCCGTGGTGCCGCACCTCGACAGCAAGGACGAGAGGGCGCGCACTGCTGTCACCGAGTGCTGTACTAGCGTGTTCGCGGAGGATAATAGAGGGGATATTACTCTTACTGTGAGTTTATTTTATCTTCTTAAAGCGGAAGCGCCAGGATAGCCTCTGAAATTCAAATTTTCAATATCTTTGTATAAACGAAAACGGTGTAAAATAAATTTTCAGCTATACAGGGTGTTACGGAAAGGGTATATCAAACGGGTTGAAGAGTGTATCTGGTCTAGAATCTCTGTACAAAATTTCAGCTCAAAAGCATTAACTTTGAAAATGCTTAATATTTTTTTATTTCGACATCACGGTGCTGCACTGGCGCGCGGCGGCGTGATGTGCGTGTACTAGGCGCACAGACACACTACAGATAATGGATAATGACCCTCGTAGTGCGGTGACACGTTTGTTATGATTTCAATTTAATAAACTATCGAAACAAAAAAATATTAAGCATTTTCAAAGTTAATGCTTTTGAGCTGAAATTTTGTACTATAGAGATTCTAGACCAGATACACTCTTCAACCCGTTTGTATTGATATACCCTTTCCGTAACACCCTGTATGTGGTTAACTTCAAAAATAAAGAAAACACTTACATTTTCGTTCCATCGAAAATTAGCACCTTAAATAAAATTAGTTTTATTCTACACTGTGTCAGCAAAAGAAAATTTACAATCTTCCTTCGCATCCGCAGGTGGTCCGACTAATAAACCAGTTAGTAAAGCGACGGAACGAGCGCTTAGACCCGGCCGCACTGGACTGTCTGCTGACCCTCAAGATACGAGACGTCGACATGGATGCCGAGGCCGAGGTCAAGCATAAGAAGAAACTAGACGAGAAGCACAAGAAGAGGATCGTTAACTTGTCTAAGAAGGAGAAGAAGGTAAGGATAGTGTATTACAGTTTAACCAGAAAGAGTATGCGCTTCTGTAATCATCGTGATTCTGAATGTAGTACAGTTCGACACAACTTAGATGTAGCATCGGCAAAATTCGTAAAACCGATCACATCCGAACTAAGTGCGCCTTCAAAATCACCAGTCTTTATTACTACTTTAGGAAAAATTGATCAATTTTTGCTAAAGTAGTAATAAAGATTTACGAATACGAATTACGTATTACAAACGTTTTACGAATTTTCCCGATGCTACATCTAAGTTGTGTCGAACTGTACTTGAGTATGTATAGTGTTTATTGTATTTGTTGGTATATTGGCGTGGCTAGCTAACCTATGGCAAATGATTTAATTTAAGGTTCTGTGTCCTGTAATGTTAATTAATTTGCATACATAGTATTGTATAAAATCAATTATTTTCTAACTGAACAGACAGCTGTGCTGCTGGGGAGTTTGTTCCGCCACTTCTTCTCCCCAGCGAAAGCACTAGGAAGTGGTGAAGGGCGGGCGTTTTGGGAGACTGTCTTTTGTAATTTTGACGTACGAAAAGTGCTGATTCTCGGCCTAGTTTGAATAAATGACTTTTGATTTTTAATTAATCAGGATTCTTGCAGATATTCGACATCATCAACTTGCACTGAGCCAATCATTATTTATTGGGGAGACTGTGAAACATTAACTTCTTTATCAAAAACTACAATCAAGTAACATAATTTCAGCGAGCAAAAAAACTAAAGGAAGTAGAACGCGAGCTCCTGGAGACGCAAGCGCAGGAGAGCGACCTGGCGCGACGCAAGCAGCTGACCGAGGTCACCAAGACCGTGTTCCACATCTACTTCCGCCTGCTCAAGACTGCGCCGCGGTCTAAGTTACTGGCTGCTGCGCTAAATGGACTCGCCAAGTAAAATACTATTTTTTGTATCGTAAAAGGCGCGAGTAAGCGAGGTTATGTATTCATGTGTCTTTATACAGGATGAATTTTTCAAGTGGGCGTGGATGGCCAAATCCGAAACTATGAGGAAAAGCGAAAAGTACTCAAAGGAGTCGCGGGCTCGATTTTGATGAAAACTAAAACTGCATTATTGGATTTTTGAAAAATCAATATTTCTGGCCAGGAATCGAACCTGTAGATTAAAAAAAAAAAAAAAAAACACTGTATTATTACACCATTCGATAGTGTCGCTAGTAAGGATCGAATTCTGGGAAGTAATGAAATACGGCAGTTTTTTTTTTTCAAAATCAACAGGTTCGATTCCTGGCTAGAAATATTGATTTTTCAAAAATCCAATGACGCAGTTTTAGTTTTTATCAAAATCGAGCCCGCGACTCCTTTGAGTACTTTTCGCTATTTCTCATTGTTTAGAATTTGGCCATCCACGCCCACTTGGAAAATTCACCCTGTATAATCATAATATTGTCTGTTAGCGATCCAAGAAATAAAAATTAAAATAAATAATCAGTTGAAAATCGAAAAGCAGTACTTTTTAAGAAGATATAAATTATAATAATATGCAGAGTTCTTAAAAATCTCACTTCGCGTATCCAACGATTTTTCGACAAAGCAAAAAGCTACCACTTTTAATTGAGAAACTACCATTTATTGGTACTTTGATAAGGTGTCTAGGTCACCTTTCGTAGTCCGAGAAATTCGTATTGCAAAAAAACGTAAGAAAAGCGCTTCAAATCTAATCTGTGCATTCTTCTTCAACTTGTAGGTTCACACACGTAATAAATCTAGAATACTACTCGGATTTGGTGTCGATCCTGGCGCGCCTTATATCCGACGAGCTCATCGGCGCGCGAGAACGCCTGCTGTGCGTGCGCACGGTGCTGGCCGTGCTGGCCGGCGCGGGCGACGCGCTCAACGTAGACCCCGCCAAGTTCCACGCATATCTGTACGCCTGCATGCTGGGGGCTCATGCTGGTTAGTACAGCTATGCAATTCTTGAACATACCGACATCACAAATTGCTTAGAAACTGTTGGCGAGACTCGCACATTTTCAACTCAAAATACCTTGCAGGTATTGTCCCGGAATACCGCACCCTTTTTTTCTATGCAAAATACATTTTTAGATATTTCTTGAAAATATATTAAAAAAGACAGTGGTCCGCCGATGTCGGGAGCGGGCTCAAGCTACCGGTGTTTAGGGCTCTAGAGACAGGAACCTCCTCACGATGCGAGCCGTATAGAGTAGTACTGCCTGCTGAATTCAGACCCTTGATCCAACCTCAAAGTCAAAGCATTTATTTCAAATAGGCACATAAAAGGCACTTTTGAACGTCGAAAATTACCTTAAAATAGAATTGATTCTAGTCGCCCCTTCCAAAAGGTAGTTCTCGTGTGGAAAAGAATGGGCAAGAAACTCCACTGTTACTATTTTAAAATGTCCTCCTAACTAAAACCCCGAAAGATTGAACGAGGTTATCGAATTATTATTATTCTCATTAACGTTTGCAGGCAAGACCCACGCCGACTCGAAGATAATGCTCGAGTCAGTGACACAGATCTGCGCGCGCGCACGTCGCGTGTCGCCGGCTATACTGCAGGCCTTCGCCAAGCGCGTCACCACTCTCGCGTCCCAGTTGCAACACAACGGAGCGCTGGCGAGCTTGGCGCTGTTGCATCAGTTGGCTCAGGTATGTGAAGATATAATTTTATTATGATCGTCATCATCAATCCTGTCCTTATCCCAATTTATTTGGGGTCGGCGCAACGAGTCTTTTTCTTCCATGTAAAGATATTAAAAATTAAGGAACGATAGAAAGAGAAAGCATATTTTATTTGTGTATTGTAACAAACATACAGCGCCATCTAGTGTAAAACTATCCAAGCACTATGATGAGCAGCTTGACAAACTAGAAGACAGCAACTACAAACGATTTATATAGACAAGTGACGCCTTCTACAATCTTCGTGTGCAACAATCTGCGCAAGCGCCACCCCGCGAGTAATCTGCACCACAACAACAGATGACTACGTGTAGTGATTACGCACACATATGTCGACTATCGCCTATATAAGCAGAGCTGTCTTCTAACAAATCGTCAGTCACTAGCTAGAGGTTTCTGAGCGCGGCAGCCACGCAGCCAGCTCTGATCCTTAGTACGACTAGTTCCCTGCTTCGATAGCCTAGCAGTCTTCAGGAAACTAGCCAGCTAGGGGAGGTCTTAAGGGCGATAGCCACGCAGTCCCCTTCATCCCTCCACTTAGGGTTGCCTCATGATATATAACTATTGTAACGTGAAACATAAATAAGTTAAGTTGCCAATAAGGTATCATCAAGTTCAACGGGGCTTTAATTTCACAAAAAGCAACCCTACAGTATTTATTTAACCAGAGCGCCATAAACCTAGTTACACTATCATTATTTATTTTTAGTCTATGTTTCCATATCTTTTGTCATACAACAGCAAAGCAAAGCCGTCTCGACTCTCCTCGAAGCCGACAGTGAAGCCAGCGGCTCAGGTCGCTTCGACCCGACGTTGCCTTCCCCGGAACACTGCAACGCGCACGCGGCCGGCCTGCACGAGCTGTGCGCGCTCGCGCGACACTACCACCCCTCCGTGCGGACTGCTGCTGCTGCAGTCATGCGAGGCAGCTTGCCGCAGGAGTTCCATAAGATGTAAGTGTCGTTGTTGCTAGTTAACTATAATCAAAGTTAGTTTTTATGATGGCCGTGAAAGTCTGAAAGTTCATACAAAAACAAATGCAAAGTATTTTTAACAGACATTCGAGGGGTTTTTTTTTAATTATACTTTTTGTAGACAATCAGTACATAGCTTTGATTTTACCTATTGAGTTCTAACCAACTGCGTTAGAAAAGGTATTATTTTAAGGCGGTTGCTTCTTGTTTATAAAACAAGTTTTTTCTTTCCCAGGACACCTTCCCAAATATTCAACGCATACGACGGCTCAGAGATGGCGTTCAAGCCGTCGATACCCCCTCCGAAGAAATCCGACAGTATCAAGAAGTTAGCACACAACCATCTGTGGGCGCAGAATGACCTCAAACAGATGTGCGAGGCCGTCGAGAGTAGCGTTCAAATGGTCATCACTGAGAGATGAGGAAATAAAAGTGATTCTTTAGTAAAAGTATGGCGTTTTATTTATAACTAGCTTCTGCCCGCGACTTCGTCCGCGTGAGATTTCACCCTCCCCCATTCACCCTCTTGGGGGTGGAATTTCGAAAACCCTTTTCTTAGTGGATACCTACTCTTCACAAAGAACACACCCTTCAAATTTCATGTCTCTAGAACTAGCGGTTTAGGCTGTGCGTTTATTATATAGCACTTTGCCCGAGACTTCGTCTGCGTGTATTTCGTACTTTCCTCTAAAAATTTCTAAAATGTATGTTTATGATCTTTAGCATTTATTTAGATACTTAAATAAGTATTCGGGCCAATTTTTAAGTTTATAGATCAAAGGAATCAGATTTTTCAAATAAACCGTTTCCCTGCTTTTCACCCCCACAGGTGTGGAATTTAATAAAATCTTTTGTGATGTGTTCATTACTTGACTCGAAGATTTATTTATATACCAATTTTCGAGTCAAGCCACGCAGTAAAATCCTTCCCTGTATAACTATCCCTTTTCACCCCGTTAGGGGTAGATTTTCGAAAAACCCCGATACACGTTATTCTTTATTTTTGCTCTTAAGTATAAATACTGACTTTCGGGTTAGTCGGACCGCGCGTTAAAATTCTTCCATACAAATTTTGTCACCCCCCAATCCCCCTTTTGGGGGTAGTTTAGAAAATCAAAAAATGCCAAACTTCTTAATTTAAAGATAGAAAAATTTAATTCGAATTAAAAACAACTTACAATACAGAAAATACATATTTTGCCTTTTGGAAATAAGAAACTAATTCTAAATTGTAGGTGATACGAAAGCGACCATGATTTTTAAGACAACATACAAAATTTTTTTTTTAGGATTCCGTAGCAAACTATTCCAACGGCTAAACCTACGCTAGGGTCGCTAGGCTATCTTTTGGTTCGACAAGTACGACCGACAACTGAGAAAAACCTACTAAATTATTATTTACACTGTTTTCTTGAAATATATTTCAAGACAGTCAAAACGAAGACGGTCTTTATTATCAAACCATTTAGCGACACGACAACTGACACATTCTATTTTGTCCGACGTTCATCGAATTCTATTTATTTACTTTGTTACCTTTATCCGCTTACACGATTAAATATAGTCTCAAATTAAGACAAACATGCATTTTGAACCTTACATTGATATCATAATTTGTGTTGAAACATGATCACTACTTATATTATAAAATCATTGCTCCAGCTTCTCATTCCACTCTCGAATTATATTGAGGACTACTTCTGTTCTCTTCGCGCGACCCGTTTCTAGCAAGCGCTTAGAATTCGCGCGTTCAGTCGCGATTTTCTCTTGTAGGGCTGTTAGTTTTGTGCGCCAACTGGAATACAAGAAAATAACATAAGCACATACCGGTAATATAATAATAATACCAGCATATAATTGTAGCTCAACGTCCGATCAGGACCAGGCCCGTGCCGGACGGTGCGTATGTGTTCCACGCGCGCCTCAAAGAGATGTCAGCAAAAAGGAAGGGGCCTGCCAGGGCCGAAGCCTGCCGGGGGTGCGGGATTGTCCGAAAGGCTTACCGCTACCCCGGAACATAAAGGGCTAAGGAAGGAACACGGATCGGTTTTAGTCAGTAAGAGTCTGACACTCCTTTCCGCTCCACCCAGAGCGGGAGGGGTCATTTGATGATTTCCCATCCATAAAAAAAAGCATATCATTGTCCCACTGAACGGCAAGAGCCTCTTCCTATACAGAGAAGACACGAGCATTGTTCAGGACGCTTGGTCAAGACGGGCTGGTGATTTCAGACTTATATTTACTACAAGCACAGATTACTAATGCCGGGGCCACATTATACGGGAAAATCGCGATAAGTTGTTTCTTATTGGCTGACATCGTAGGTCCAGCCAATGAGCATCAACTTATCGTGCAAATCTTCGCGTTATCGCGATAGTCTGGCCCCAGCATAACAGATAAATCACTCCATGTACAGACGCCAGCGCATCAACCTACTACAATCTGTCAAATTTCTTTAATAGATTTTCAACTTTACTACAACGTTATAAGGTTCATATTCAATTGGGAAAATTTTACAGATTGGGGTTGCTTGATGTGCTGGCCTCGTACATATGCGCGCTAACTACCTACCGGTCTCCGGTTCTCGCGCGAACCATTTCTCAGTGGGTTGCCGACAGCGGCGACGCGCGTGCGTACGCATAATATATTTCGGTCGACCTGACGTACTTAGTTTCACCAAGTGTTACATAAATATCATTTACCTGTTATTCTGCTGTTCCCAGAATTGCAGCTCGGCGTCGACTCTGAGGTGCTGTTCTTGCTGCTGCTTCAACTCTTGCATTCTCGCGTTGAGTTCCCTGAGCTCGGCGGCGGTTGCGGCCACTTCTGTGGCTTCCTTGCTTGTCTCGTTGTCTAGCATGTCTTGCTCGCGTTGCACTGTTGTTTTCATTTCGCTGATTTTCGCTCGGGTTTCCTCCTGTTCAGGGTGAAAAAATTAACAGCGTTTAAAAAGGGCTTTGAGGCTGCGTTTCCACCAGAAATGAGCGAGGACGCGTAGCGAGGGATGTGTGTATAGCTAACCAATAAAAACTAGCTCAAGCTATAAAATTAGCTCAAGCTATGAAAATAAAGCAATGTTAGGCCCGGACTCCACTGAAGCGGAGCTGGACGGAGCGGAGCGGAGACGTGCAGGAATCGACCAATCACAATGGTTGAAATCCTCATCGCGTCACTCGTCTCGTCTGTGATTGGACGATTCTTGCACGTCTCCGCTCCGTTCCGCACAGCTTCGCTTCAGTGGAGTCCGGGTCTTATTCATTAATTTCACACACATCTCTTGACGTATGCTACGGAATACGTCGTGGCATACGTCAAAAAATATGGATGTCTCGGCATCAACTTAAACTGTTAATATCTCGGAAACATTGCTTGCATTGATGTCAGCTATCGATTTATATATATACCATGAGAGGCCGCCATTTTGAAAAATAAAATGGCGGTCGCTGTAGGTATCTCAGGCTCCATAATTATAAAAATCTTCAATTCCCTTATAGTTACTTAACAGTTTAAGTTATATTTAAATTACTTATTAGAACATTTTAAAATCTAGTAATTTTTGTGATTGTTCCTGAGAAAAAGAGTCTTGACCGATGGACAGATTGACAACAAAGTGATCTCATAAGGGTTCTGTTTTTCCTTTAAAGGTACGGAACCCTAAAAAGAATCGAACATTAGATGTCAATAACTTACGAGTAGCGCTATCCGTTTCCTCGCTAGAGTAGTCTTCTCCCGCGTTTGTTCTGCACGTTTCTGAGCCAGTAATGTTGCCCGCGAGCGAAGCGCATCCAGTCCGCGCGACACGCTGGTCGCACATTCTGCGCTCATCAGTTCCCTGACAAACAAACATATTACATGACATTTCAACAAAAGCATTTATTTTCTCAATTTGAATAATTTAAAAAATTAAAAAACATGACTGCAACCTTATACTAAAACTAACTGAAAAGCTAAAAACAAGCCCATTTTAAATTAAATAAAAGTTGGAAGCAGGTGGGGCCCATACCATTATTATAGTTTCAAACTTAAATGGGTCCCGCCTGCTTCCAACTTTTATTTAATTTAAAAAACAACCGACTTCAAAAAAACACACTACAAAGTGAAAAATAACTTTAATTTCGGAAGTCGGTGTCGTTTGTTCCGCATTTTCGTTTTTTGACACCGACTTCCGAAATTAAAGTTATTTTTCACTTTGTAGTGTTTTTTTTTTGAAGTCGGTTGTTTTTTTTGTAAAAAAGTTTTTATTTTTCACTTTTTAGTTGTACCTACCCCACACAAATTCAATTAACACTAGTGCATTGAAGAATTGATGACACGACTCAAAGAATCATCAAAATTCACATAGAAATGCCGGAGATGCAGTACATTTGTGCATATTACTTCGTACATAAGAATAATTACCTAATGTATTATATACTAAAACCTTCCTGAAAGTATGTAGATCGCACTAATGAAAGAATTATCAAAATCGGTTCAGGAGTTTTTGAGATAATCGCGGACATACAAACATACATACATACATACGGGTCGAATACAGAACCTCCTTTTTTAAAGTCGGTTAAAAATGGGCTTGTTTTTAGCTTTTCGGTTAGTTTTAGTATAAGGTTGCAGTCGGGTTTTTTAATTTTTTAAATTTTTTTTTTTTATTTCCAGCTTTTTAGTTTACAAATGTGAAAGATTTCGCAGACGATTTAGTTCTTGGTACGTGTTCTTTAAGATTTGTTACTTTGAATTATTTTAAGCGTATAAGTTGTATATATTTTTGTAATCACCTTTTAAACCCCTTTATTTTGATACCCCACTCGATAGGTTTTGAGAAAAAAAATTTTTTTTGAAGGCCTAATTTGGCGCCAAAAATCCGCCATTTTGTTTTTTTTTTTTATTTTGATATACCCAGTGTCACTCACAGTAAATACGAATCTAATGACACCTCACAAGCTAAAACCCATCAAGCCGTTCAGGTTGCAGAGCGTGCCAAACAATTATACATACAAACATACATACTCCCGAAAAACATAACCCTCCTTCTGGCGCAGTCGGGTAAAAAAAAAACCGGTATCGAAATTAATTGAGTTGAGTATGGACCAGAATCCAGCAATTAAATTATCTATTTATAGACTTTTTAACTGTAAAAGAATCGATCATTTAGTTAAATAATATATGTTGAATGTGTCCATTGCAGTGTTGTGTTCTTATGTATGGAAAAGCAGTTAAACTACATGGTCTCTATAAAATCAAGTTATTTACAATATTACTGGTAACATTTGAGAAACTTTTTGAAGTGAAACTTCTTTACGCACGCTTGACTTGGGGAGTAAGCTGGCGAACGCGTGACGTAAGCGTTACGAAAAGTGTGATCGGGCGAGGCGAACGGGAGTTGAGTGGGGGATATAAGCAAGAGAAAGCAGTGCGCGCGCACATTTTCTTTCTCTCTTCCTCTCGTAGCCAAATACGTTTGAAATTTCACTTCAGTCGTGTGGTCATAAGCACACTCGGTTTTTTTTTTAACATCAAGATTGTTCCACATCTTGCAAATGGATTAGTCTCAGTATCATCTAATTATTCAATAGTAATAAAAAAAAGAATCATCAAAATCGAACTACTCTGTAAAAAGTTATGAGTGGTTATTATTATTATCTCCTTTATTTCATTATTATGAGCCTGTTATGTCCCACTGCAGAGCAAAGGCCTCCCTTCCATCTTGCCATATTCTCCTGTCTCTTGCTACATCTGGCCAATCCTTTAGATAGGCGTCCAATTCGTCACGCCATCACTTTCTGGGCCTACCGCGTCGCCGATTCCTGTTATTCGGAATCCAGTCAGTGGTTACTTTTGCCCAATTCTGTTGCGACATGCGGCAGATGGTGGTTATACATGAAAAAATAAGTACACGCGCTGACTTGAGAACCTCCTTTTTTTCGTCAGTTAAAAATGCTAGACTACATAAAATGTTCATTTCAAAACTTACTTCTCATCAATAGCCAGTGAGGCGAGATCAGGAAACTGCGCCGATAAATGTATGAGTCCTTGTTTGTACTCCACGCAGCTGTCCAGGGTCTTCTTCTGCCACAGCGCCAGCTCGGTCTCTTTGCTAAGCACCATCTGTCATGTTTGAAGATTACCGTCAAACGGGGTGAATAGGGATGTTGGGGTGAATCGGGACGAAACTTTAAAATGGATTATAACGTTGAAATAATATAGTTTGTTGTCAATTAGGGCACGTAATCGTTAATTAAATGACAGTAAACACATTAGGATCCTTTTTGGCCTCAAACTATATAATTTTAATGTTAAAATCCCTTTTAAAGTTGATTCACCCCTGCATCCCTATTCACCCCGTTTGACTGTAGGTATTCCTTAGCAGAGGCGGCTCGCCCTAAGGAGCGCTGGTGCAGTGAACTCCCTCCCATAAATAATTATAATAAAATTATACTCAATAATTTCATTAATAATATTACTATTTAAAATCTATCGTAAAGAACTACTGTAAATACCCGTCATCCCATACACCATCATGTCATAGGTAACGCGCGAAGCGGAGCGCTCACGATTGCGCTCCAATGAAACAAGATTTAGTACATTGCCTAATACGAAATCCAACAGGAGTGAAAGAGAAATTTCGCCTTAGTCCTGCGCGTGAAACAAAAGATTTTCTATGAAAAAATAGCCAACTTTGGAGCGCCGCTCACGCGACGTTGCCGGGTATTTTATCGCTCGTGCGCGCCCGCCCGCACGACCTGTGGCACTTGCGCGCGACGTTGCCACTCTGATATAAACAAACACTAGTCAACTTAGATGCGTGCGCGCGAATGTAATTCGGGATTTTTTTTTAACTAATAATCGCTTAAAACGTGTTGCAATAGACTATACTTATCAGTTATTACTAGTGAGTGTTAAAATGGACAATTATAATGTGGAGTTCATTAAAAACTGTGAAAAAACGTTACAAATTCGGCTTGAATTGAAGGCAAAGGGACCGCCACGGCCTGAACTTAACCTTACGCAAAAATGTACGGCAAAAACGAAAACATATACGCGTGTGTTTAAATCCGAACAATATGTGAAAACACCGTGGTTATGTGGTTGTGAATTGTGATGTGAGTAACAAACTATTTTGTTTTCCGTGTCTTTTGTTTGAAGCGGGCACGGCCGGCGGAGGTGAGACTGCTTGGACCGAAACGGGGGTTGAAGACCTAGCTCATCTTTCAATGAAGATGAAAAAACATTCACAATCTCGGTATCATTTGTTGAATGAACTGCAATTAGCGTCTATCGGACGACAAGACATTCGTAAAGCACTAGATTCCGCATACCGAAAGTCCATACGTGAGTTCAATGACCGTGTCGACGAAAACAGGCATATTTTAAGAAGATTAATAGATTGTGTAGTATTTTGTGGTGCATTTCAAATTGCTTTAAGGGGGCAGCATTTGACCAGCAGCTCCATTTTTAAAGGTACTTCAAAATCAATTCAAAACGACATTTTACTTTGACTTATCAAGTGAACACCCATACAATTTTGTCACGAGCCGCCTCTGTTCCTTAGTCATATTAAATCTTGGGTGGGCGACTTTTGCTTTCATTCGTGCGTTTGAATTTCATGCAAGTATTTATGTCAGTAAAATAATATTGAACACTTCAGAAATCATTGGATTCATAGATTTGTTCTCTATTGATTGTGAATTTTCCTAACCAGGACCTAAAATATGATGTTGGGATAAAAAAAAAGATGTATTATTATGATTTCTACAGTTGGGGCGGTTGACTCACTCGGTATTTGACAGCAGCTGGTAAGAGTGGAAGCCGACTTAAATATACAAAGTGGAGACTGGAGACGAGAATATTATAACAATAAATTAAACTGCGTATTTAAACATTACTGGCGAAATGTGGGTGAATTTTCCAAGTGGGCGTGGATGGCCAAATCCGAAACTATGAGGAATAGCGAAAAGTACTTAAAGGAGTCGCGGGCTCAATTTTGATGAAAACTAAAACTGTATCATTGGATTTTTGAAAAATCAATATTTCTAGCCTGGAATCGAACCCGTTGATTTTGAAAAAAGAAACACACTGTATAATTACACCATTCGATAGTGTCGCCAATAAGGATCGAATTCTGGGAAGTAATGACATACGGCAAGCTATTGAATATATTTGAATAAATTTTTGCAAGCATGCAGGCTATACAAAAATGTATTCAAATATATTCAATAGTTTAGTCACTATAGCTACTTGAACTCGAATTGGCAAAACCCATAGTCGGTCCATTACTACTATTTAGTTTCTTAGAAAAAATCACTATTTATTTCAAAATACTCTTATGCATCAGTATCACCAGAGTTTTCATTTAATGTTGTATTGCTGTCTCCATGTTGTATTTGGAAAAAGCCAATAAACATCAATCAATCAACTCAGCCTATCGCAGTCCATTGCTGGACATAGGCCTCTCCCAGACTGCGCCACAGCACCCTGTCCTCCGCCTTCCGCATCCAGTCTACCCCAGCCACCTTCTTTAGGTCGTCCGTTCAATAAACATACAACAAGTCCATTTGCAATATCACATTACCTTGCCAATCTGCTCCGCGAGTGATCGCTTGGAGTCTTGCACTCGCACCGCGTAGTCCACTTCATCCAACAGTTTGGTGCGCTGTTCCACACTGAGAGGCTGTGTCTCCAATTCTTGTTTGAGCTGCTGATTCGCCGCCCTGAGGTGGAAATTATAAATTAATCAACAACAAAACAAACTTCTACTTTGGAAAACCTACTAAGTTGCGAAAAACATCTGCTGTTTCAAAAATGTATGTTAAAATAACTCCATAATGTTCGAAGATCAGTTAAATAGCTCTTTTTCGGGGTGTGAGTTGTTATAATTACACCTTGTACCCATAGGAGGTGCTACACACTTGAAGTTAGCCAAACATAGATTGGAAAAGGCAGATGATGACATGGTAACCAATATAACCCAAAGACTTTGCAAACTTAAATCCGTTGGATGCGAGAAGTACTGGACCAGTCGATGTGGCGACGTTTGAGGAAGGCCTATGACCAGTGGACGACTTTCGGTTGAAATATATGAAATAAATAGCTGCGCCCCGCGGTTTCACCCGCGTAAGTTTCGATCCCGTGGGAATATCGGGACAAAAAATGTGGGAATATTGGCAGTGTGTATATTTGTTCCACAGTACCTACTTTTATACCAGACAAGTTGTAGACGTGAAGACCTGTAATTGGCTGTCAGATTATCATACTGTTATCTATCACTAATGTATTTAGCTGTAAGTCTTCCAAAGTCCTTAAATAAAAAAATAAATAAAAAAGTAGCCTATATGTTAATCCAGGGTGTCAGCTACCATACAAAATTTTATCAAAATTGGTCCAGCCGTTTGAGCGTAAGAAGTAACAAACATATAAAAACACACACTCACAAACTTTCGCCTTTATAATATTAGTGTGATGACTCACGTGGCCCTGTCTATTTCTGTATCCGTTTGTTTGATGGCATCAGCCAGGTCAGCCCGCAGCGTGCACTGCACGTCGTACGTGGCGCGGTCGGCGCGACGCGCGGAGCGCTGCGCCTTCAGTTCGTTGAGAAGCTTGTCGCGTCGCTCCACACGTCGCGCCTCGTCTGCTCGCGCTGCGGCTTCCACCTCGTCTTCGAGGCAGTGTTCGTATTCTGGAATGAGGGTTATGAAATTAAATTGTTTATTCTGTAAATACATAGGATATCGGAATAACTTTTACACGCCATGTTATAAAAATAAATAAGATAGATGAAGTCGGCGTTTCCTATCTGACTACTCTGAGAAGAAAGGCCGAAACCAACTCAGAGGCAGTGGCGAAACTACAGGGTGGCATTAGGGCCAAATGCCACGGGCCCCGAGCCAGAGGGGGCCCCCGGTCAGAGAGAGGGCCATGAGCACAGGAGGATCCTAACATAAGTTGAAGAAGTCGCGGGAGAAGTGTTAGTAAAAAAAACTGTAACGTTGGTTGAGCTTCTTTACATTGAGGGAGGGCCCCATCCCTTGAATTTGCCACGGGCTCCAAACGGTATAGTTATGCCACTGCTCAGAGGCAGTCTCTTTTGAAGTCCAGATATAATCTTGGTCAGATCATCTGAAGACCATGTAGATTGATGTTTGGAACGTTCCTTAGGAAGGTACCACAGAGATTTGAGTGGACCTGTGCAGCCAGTGCAAGTGTTTCTCAGTAATTGTGCAGCTTAACTCAGAACTTGCATTGGGATTTTATTGTGAGAGAATGCTGAAGGAGCGTATGCATATGCACCAATTGACATGAGCGAAAAACTGGCATGCCATGGAATATACATTAGATGCTCAAGCTGAGTTTAAGAAAGAAGTTATTTTGACACAAGTAGGAGTGTCAGAAAGACTACAAAAAAATGAACTTTTCTAAAAACTCGATGTGCTATATTATTTACGGCTGCGTACTGTACGCATTTTGCATTACTTTGCACACCCGACAATGAAGTTAAGGCGAAAGTGTCATGGTAACCCGCAAAATTCAAATTTTAGGCTCATGGATAAATACGCTACAGGGGCGCGTGGGTTCGTGATGTTTATTCATCGAGGTTTTTTTTTATTTGTGTTTCTGTTGCACAATAAGTGTGGAAATATGATGTAGTTCCTCATATTTTCTTATCAATTTTATGAAAAATCATATTGAAGTTAGGCTATTTTGGTTACTTCTCGCTCTTAAGCAGCTTGGGATGCTTAAGTTATATGCACTGTCCTACGCATTGTGTGCGTTTGTCTGTCGAAAGGGCAAGGAAACTTAAATATAAACATATTGTATTATCATTTAACATATTAAACCTCCACTTACTTTTGATAGTCTGTTTCAACTCTGCGATCTTTTCCTCATCATTGCCAAGCAACGCCTTTAAGTTCTGCAGGTAATCTTCGTTTAGGTCTTCAAACTGATAATCGGGGTCTTGGAATCTGTAGAAGAGGAAAATACTATACTGACCAATAATAGGAGCCTACGTACTTAGAAGAAATATATGGAGGATGAAATTAATAACAGTATTAAATAAAAAAGTAATAATAATATTTACACTATCAGAGAGCGAAATGCAAAGGTCTAGAGACCTCATAAAAAAAAGGAACAACATAATCAGCCTATAATGTTCCCACTGCTGGGACAATGGCCTCCTCTGTGAGAGGGAGTGGGCCGTAATCCACCACGCGCGCCCAATGTCATATATCTTCGAATGTTTGAACAACCCGTGGTTAACATTCATGCACACTGCGTAATGACGACCAAAAAAAGCAGATATTTGTGAATAAATCTTAAACTGAACAATTTTATTGATCAGCTTACCTGATCCAGCACTTGTACAAATAGTCCCTGCGCAGACACGACAACTCGTCCTTGCCGACGTACAACCACTCGTCAGACACCGGCATTTCCTACAGCAAACATAAAGTATAGGTACATAAAAATTAAATGCGTTCGTTGGTAAGCGCGTCACTTGAGAGCGGCGGAATTGGTTATTTTTTTATGTTTTAAAATGTTCGTAATAGGTAAGGCTGGCTTCACAGCTATCCGGGAGACCCGTATGGGCCAACCGTACACGGGAGACCCGTACGGGTAGTACCCGCAGTGCTCTGAAACGATGATTCAGTCCGATACGGTTGCTAGCAGGAGACAGATGCGCTGTACGGGCTCAACCCGGAGCGGGTCGTGTACGGATCAAGCCGCGTCGCTGTGAAACGATGTTCTAGCGCCTAACATGTGCTCCCGCTCCGGGCGCCCGTACTGACAGCCCGTACGGGTCTCCCGGATAGCTGTGAAGCCAGCCTAAGTATTTCGAATTAGGTTTTTATGGAAAGAAAATATTTTAAATTCCGGAAAAACTGAGAGTCCTTATTTCTCTCTCATTGTGCAATTTTCTTGACATTATATTATCTCTTGAAGGAAAGATGAAAAAACTTGTTTTCAAGAAAAAAGTAATGGAACTTTGACTTTCAATATCTCCGTAACCAAAAGGTTCCCAGGTATGGTCCAGTACAAAACAATGACCATAATTTCGGCGAGTACAAGTGACTCTCGGTACACCCGTTTTGCGTTATACTCACAATATGGCTGGCGAGGTCCAAAAAGTACGCTATAAGCGCCAGCGCGTGCGGGAACGCGTGCAGAGTGTTGACTGTCTTCAGCCAGGACTTGGAGACAGTTCCAGGGTACAGAAAACGCTTCGATAGGTGTGGGAGCTGGTGATAGTGAAATATACTATTTTACAACATTTGTTAGATAGACTAACGTTGGTCTATTAGGTCCTCATGTGGGCAGGGCATGCGGCCCAAGATAAAAGGTGCATACACATACATATATTGCAGTGATAAATGGAGTCACTACTACTAATACTATGTATACTCTATATACTTTCTGTTAATGATACATAATCTGTGGTCGAACAAGGCCCCCGAAGTTGGCAACATTGCCCGGAACTGCCAACATCACGGGTGCGACCGCCGCCGCCCGCGCCGCCTTTACCTTTTGCGACATAACCCGGCACCGTCAACACCTTATAATTCAAATTGTAATTACTGTAAAAGTCATAATGTGTACTTCCAGTGATTATAAAAGTTAAATTTCCATACATCGCATTTTTAATGTGCCTCCTACAACTTGCACACTTTACAATAATGATGAAGAGTTTGTTTGAACGCGCTAATGCCTCGATTTAAAAAAAAATCTTTTCGCATTTGATAGTCCAATTCTTGAGGAAGGCCATTTAATATCACGCTAGGGCGTTTAGGAACCGAGCATAAAAACAACAAAAAAAAAATTCAGAAAGAATACTAAGCGAAAACGAATAATAGCGCGGGCAGGCGGTGCGGTGCGACGAGGGGTCGGGGGAACAAGATATTTCACGCGGATGAAGTCGCGGGCAGAATTTATATAAGACTTGAAGAAACTCACCTTAGTAACATAATTATCGGTATTAAGCTTGGCATCCCTGGTGATAGCCGACAGCAAAGCGGCCGCGATGTCCACGAAGCGCGCGATGGTGAGCGGCCGGATGAGTGCCACCCCCGGCCCCGCCCCCCCGCGCGCCGCCAGCGCCTCGCCCACGCGTGCGCACGCGCCGCGCTGCCACGCCACCGCCGAGATCGGCCTGCGGGGATTCATACCACTCAACTGTGGGACTGGCACTAATAATATCAGCCAGGGAACTAAACATACCTCTGATCTTTAATAGTAACAAAAGCCAAAGCTCTGTCAAGAGAAGTTTGCCAGCTGCGACTTGCACGATCCTCTGATGGGGTTCTCTGTAAACAGGAAAGAACATCATCAAGGGTGCGTTCCGAGTTGCGCTGTAATCGATTTGGGCGTGCATATTCCCGTTCCGAATTAGGACTCATTTACGGAGACGTGTTGCGTGACGTCTCACGGCGCGGTGAACGATTTTTCCGTTTACGGAGAGGCGACGCGTGCAGCGGCCCGCGTTATCACACGCGCAAACACAAACATATTACAATGTACGATGCTGTTTACGAAGATGTGGGGCGTCGCGCGGCATGGGGTACGTTGCCTGAGGAGTAGCGGTGCGCACTGCGGCGCCCGCGGTGAATCCTGTATTCCAGTATTCAGTAATCAATATAGGTAACAGTATAGAGGTATGAAGAACAAGGTGTAAAGTTCATTCATCCTCCATAGAAAAGGGAGGATGAGTGAACCCTCCCAATAGACGGGTGTCGTGTTTGGTGGACAACTGCCCAACGATTGATGTCGGGACGTTGTTATAGTTCCGCGGTAAACTCTGCTTGCGCGATGCAGGATTTTGCATGACGTAACTACGTAAGTACAGTTTTACTTATCAGTAGTAAATATACTTACAACAGGTGTAGTAGTTGGTCTGGTAGAATACTGACTGGAGCGTAGTGGTGTCATGGAGGACTGACCGAACCTCTCTGATTGCTGGGAGCGGGATCTCTGTAAAGTATCTTACATTAGAATACTGCCTATAATCATATCAATTCAATTGCTATGCTGTACTGTACTAAGTCCTATTACTTGGAACCAAAACATAATCATCTGCCTAGCCTTTTCCTATGTTGGGGTCGGCTTTCAATCTAACCGGATGCAGCTAAATACCAGTAATTTACATGGAGCGACAGCCTATCTGACTTCCACAGCCCAGTGACTGGTTAGTATGATACCTCTTGGTAAGACTAGTTGTCAGACTTTCAGAGTTTTGATGACCAGTACAAACTGTCAAGGATCCACAAATGACAGCTGGGACCAATATAGCTTAACATGCTTTCCGAGGCACAGAGGGGTCTTGGTATGTGAAGCTTGTCAACTATCCACGGACCAATCGCGGCAAGCATAGCTTTATCTGATCGATCAAACCATGCGGCAGTTATTACTTAGCCACAAACCCCTCTTAACTGGAATCAAAACATAACAACTGGCAAAATGTACGAGAACTATACATGTCTGTGCGCCTAGTACACGCACATCACGCCGCCGCGCGCCAGTGCAGCGCCGTGATGTCGAAATTAAAAAATATTAAGCATTTTCAAAGTTACTGCTTTTGAGCTGAAATTTTGTACAGAGATTCTAGACCAGATACACTCTTCAACCCGTTTGTATTGACCAGATACACTCTTCAACCCCTTTCCATAACACCCTGTATAATTTTTTTACACAAGAGTACTAAGAGAATGGATAGTCTCTAAATACCCTTATGTAAAAAAAAAATTGAGGCACTGTGAAGGTTTAAATTACTCACACATTTGTTACAGAGCTTTTTTACAGAAACGGGATTGGTTTATCATAAAAAACAGCACAAACTTACTCCATTTAGAGGTATCTTGGTAGCAGAAGCTTCCCTACTCAGCCTGCCGCCTCCAAACGTTCCTCTGGCAGGCTCTGCACTACTGGAGCGGTGTCCCACAGCGCTAGGCCGCCGTGCCTCACTGGAAAGGCGGTCCGTGGAGCCTGGCCGACGGGGCTTCGGAAGCAACGATCTGCCTTCTAGTCTGAAGTTATTGAACGATATACGTAGTCAAGATCCGCGGAATCAAGTTGATATTAGTGCTACATCGTATTCATCAATAATTTTTGACTAAATAATAAATAAAAGGGTCACAACCAAACTATTCTAAGGCGAAATCCTATTTGATTAGTTTACAAACGTACCTGGATTTCCGCAGCGCGCTGGATTGACCAGGAACATATCTATTTGGATTCATTCTTGGAGAAGTATAGCGCAAAAGAAAGAAAGAAAACAACAAGAAAGAATTACAATTTAATTCACTTCTTAATCAAAACGGAAACAAATACAACAATTTTTCGTTTACAGTTTGAAATTCAAAAATCTGAAATCTGTCAGAAATCAAAACTACGACCACAGACAGATAATAGCACGTCCATAACGATGCGTTCATGAATAACATTAGGCATGGTACACACGAAGGATTTCTTCTTGTTAATAAAATTCAAGACTTATTACTTATTTATTTCATTGTTTACAATTTTTTCTGCTTCAAACACCAACTGTGGGAATGTTGGGTCCAATAAACATAGTTTCATGAAATTGGTCAAATTAGTAGATATGTTAGAAGAACTCATCACATCTGGAAATAGAATAATGAATAAAATTACAGTCACCTTTAGATTTTTAGCAGTCTTTCGCCAAGGAAATCAATATTTATAACTATAAAACAGCCAACGGATTATGTACGCAAAAATTATTATAAATCAACTATTTTACATATTAAGTACCCTTATTTTCTAATACATGTCTTAGAACATCGTCCAAATTTCGATATTTAGCGTCATTATGGTTGGCTTGCGTACTATTATGGTTTATGACAGGGAAATGTTGACTAAGCATCTGAAGGCATTGCGTCGGATTGGATTTTATTTGAAACTTTATTTTCCTTATCTGAAACATACAATATTCATTTTAAAAAAAATACAAAAGATGGGAGGAATACAGGCAGGGACATCGACGCACATCCTGTTACCGGATTAATAAATGATTCTGGAACCCCACATGCGAAAAAAATTTTCGCCGGTTATAAAAAAAAAACTGTTCCATACATTTTTCAGGAACCTGTTGCAGTTTTGTAGGAAACAGGTGAATCCAAAGTAACTGCAGGTGGTGCGTCGATGTCCCTGCCACCCTGTTCATTTTGTTGATGCGATGACACATTTCGATAAATTGGTACAGTTACCGGCACGTAAGTTGGCAAGATATTTCGTAGTGGGGGAAGTTCGCGCATGTAAAAATGTATGAAATTGTGCATGCGCGAACTTCCCCCACTACAAAATATCTTGCCAACTTACGTGCCGGGTATTATACGCAAATATTAACGCATTCCCTGTCTCATGAATCCCATATGAATCATGTTGTATAACTATTGTGTCTACTTTGTGGACTGTAACAAAATGCTAAATTCATTATGCCAATCTCTACACAAATGAACATAAAATTATTTAGTATGTTATACAAGTCAATTTGAAAATTGAAACATGATTAGATGACCATGCCAGCGTGTCTTCGCTACTAACTATAATTTGAATTCACAGTCTGCTAAGATTTAGGAGATGCTTATGTGAAGCTATTTAGTGGAGGGCGAATCGAAAATCGTTAAAATAAACTTACTTCTTGACAAGAGTTGTTAACAATTAGGATAAGAACATCCTCTTTATAAATTCCTTTTATTTTATGATGCATGTTAAACGATTCCAAAATCTTCGTGTCCGCTGTTATAAAAAGTTGATCGTATTGAACACGAAGGAATGAGTTCGATAACTTGGAATCGTATTTGGTCCAACTTCCTCTCCATAACATTAACTTATTAATCGGGGTCGCCCATGTATCTGAAAACAAAGTAAAATTAAATAACCATTGCAAAACTAAAACAACTTACTTGTAATGTCTTTATTACTTGTATTGCTGTTCATTTTGTGTTATTATTTTATTAATTTGTTTGCTGTTACAAAGTCGACTATTGTTTGACGAGTTCCCGCCAATTTTTTTTTTTTTGAGCCTGTTACAGATGTTAGATTTCTAAAGGCACGTCTCCACTAGGGCCGCGTGGCCTTATCCTTTTGGGGCCTCGAGGAACAGACTGGCGAGACTTTTGTTGTTTTTTGCAACACATCCTCATTATAAGAGCCTCGCAGCCCGCCTTGCGCAGTTGCTTCAGCAGCATTTAAAGAAATAAGCATATAGCAAATAGCAATCTTCATCAGGGCATCATTCCTTTTGTTTTTATTTGGATAAAAACAATTCCGACAGTCCCATAACGCCGCGCCCCGATACAAATAAATTAATAAAAGATTTGATCGTCAGTCCACTCCATTTTGATGCGAATACAAACAGAACTCTGTGTATCGGCGGTTATAATTATGTGCACGCGGCTTCCTTTGGAGATTGAAGTAGACCATTGAGATAGGAAAAACATGGAGACGCCGCGTTATTCTATACATACATTTGCTTATACAAATATGAGTGAAATATGATTCAGAATGTGAAATATCGTTTTGTCTCATTCTTTCCAATAAGATAATCGTATTTGAAAAAAGAGACAACAATATTTTAAGTTGTTGCTCATTATGGCAAAATTTTGTCGTGACGTAGTGACAGCTGTAGGTAAGTGCCGTAAAAGCCATCTTATGCGACGAGATTAGTAATCTGTGGACGAGTTTCGTGGTAGTTTTGCTGTCAAATGGTTGTTTATTTTTTGTATTATTGAGATTTGCGAGAAAATTACAAGGTTTTTACCTTTTAAAACTGCATGTAAATGTTGGAAAACAGCAATTCAACATGCCTGTGTGTTGTATTGTGAAGTGTGGTGCAAGAAATAATGAAAATCAATCTCTATTGTCTTTGCACAGGTTAAAGCCGGTTTTCATGCAATAATACATAAAATAATACACATTCGAGGATACAATTGTAACCCGATCATGAATTTATGGCTAAAGTATTGATATTTGGGTTATTTTCCGTATAACAGACCTTTTTATTATTTTTGTTACTTCACTTATTTGTTTACAATAATATGTCATATTGAATAGTGTTGTACCGTTGCCAAGTTTCCGAATCTAGTTAGTTAGTAGATATCGGTATTTTCTGCGATGTTAACATAAATAATCCTGCGTCTTATTAGGTCCGAGCGACCTTGCTAGGTTCGGCCCGTGGTTCACAGAACCAAAATCAAAATATTTTATTTCACATAAACCTACATAGGCACTTATGAAACGTCAGACTCAGAAGCTAGGTGCACGGTTCCAATAAAATAGGTTGTTTGCTATGGAGAAGAACCGGCAAGAAACTCCACGGTTACTGTTTTAATAAAAACATTTTTACAAAAAAAAAAAAAAAAACAACCAACTTCAAAAAAAATACTACAAAGTGAAAAATAACTTTAATATCGGAAGTCGGTGTCGTTGGTTCCGTATTTTCGTTTTTTGACTCTGACTTCCGAAATTAAAGTTATTTTTCACTTTGTAGTATTTTGTTTGAAGTCGGTTGTTTTTTTTGTAAAAATGTTTTTATTTTTCACTTTTTAGTTGTACCTACCCCACACAAATTCAAATAACATTAGTGCATTGAAGAATTGAATACACCGACTAGAAGAATCATCATAGAAATGCCGGAGATGTAGTACATTTATGCATATAACTTCGTACATAAGAATAATTACCTAATGTATTATATACTAAAACCTTCCTGAAAGTATGTAGATTACATTAGCGAAAAAGTTATAAAAATTGGTTCATTACTTTTTGAGATAATCGCGGACATACAAACATACGGGTCGAATACAGAACCTCCTTTTTTTTTTGAAGTCGATTAATAATAATTGGCTTTTACAATGTTTATTTTGTTAAGTACCTGGTACTGGTTTTAATAAATAAATAACTCGTTTTTTATTTTTATGGACGATCTGTTTCTCTCTTCTTGCCACTGCAGATTAATATATCGATACTCGATACAGTAACACCAATTTTCCTTGATTGGCACAACCCTAGCAATGGCAGCCATTTTATGAGACAATATGAGTTGTAGGTATGCACCCTATTTTTGTAGGTATTTCCAGTCCATACTTTTCTCTATGTCAATGAAGTAGACCGACAACCAGCGGATTGACTGGGGACCCGCCTTAATGGTGTAAGGTGTAGGCTTCGCTTTACAAATTTGCTAATCTAAACGCATCAATAAGTTTGACAATTCGTGTTGTTCGGAATATTGGAAAGGAAACCCCATTTCATATAGGATGGGTAGGCATTTAGGCATGATTTATCTTCCATCTCCTTTGTTGTACAGAACTCGCAGATAATTTTGTCTTTGTCTTTCTCAAACAAATGTTGGCAGAGTTCAATATTGACATTTATAACAGTTTGAGAATTAGGTGACACCTACAAAAATAAAGATTTCATGATTTACACTGTTTTCTCTACAGTTATATGAAACTAAAAGTTCAGGATGTCAGCAGGAACTTACTATTTTGTCATCGTCGGGCACTCCGACAACCCAATATTTGAAATGGATTTCATACCAGTCACGAAAGAACCAAAGGTATTCATCCCACTTTTAATTTGCATTCCTCCCTTAATTTCCGTTGTTTCTGTCTTCAGGAGTTGAGGAACCACTGTATTATTAATCCATACTTCGCTGTGCCTAGTTTGGTTGTCTATATGAATATTATTATTACAGAAAGAAGACAACAGACATTTGAATCAGTTCATAGCTCATGCAGCATTAGACCTGGTGGACGAACATATGTGGAAGGTTACAAACACATACTTGAAGTCAGTTGACAAGTTCAACCAGTGGTTTGTCTCTGCATTTGTAACTGCTAGCCAGGTAAGCATGAATCCTTAATACTATTTAAGTACTTCTTATTTGGAACTGTGTTGTAAATCTCCAAAAGACAAACCCACAAAAGACGTGAATGCTGTACCAATGAAGTGCTGGTTACAAGTAGGGTGATGTTACAGCTGCCATCTTTATCTGGCAATCATTAAAATTTTGTACCATAACAACAAACAAAGCTTTAGTTGGTACTAATTAACTCAACAAAACCTTTTCAAATATTTTCCAGATGAGATTCATAATGGTCCATGATGCCCGCAATGAGGACAGCATCAAGAATTTCTTCACAGATGTCTATGAAGCATACATCAAGTTGATGCTGAATCCCTTTTACAAAGAGGACAACCTTATCACATTGCCAGCTTTCGAGAAAAAGGTCCAGTTTCTAGGCAAGAAGTATTTAACATAAGCTAGTATTAGATGTAGGGGATAAGATGTATTTATTGGAGCTAGGTAAATAATAAGCTAAAAAAAAAATGTTATGCATTGAACAAACAGTCCTAACAATGCATAAAGCTTCAATGGAGTGCAGTCATACCTATGTGTGAATGCAGTCATTAGAGTAGTACCTTGTTTCCATGGGGGTAGGTATTCCAATGTACTCATAATCAGTTATGCATACACAGGAATGATGGTCCATGTCTGCAGGTGCGGACTATAGTTCCTGTGCACGCGTGGCCGACTACGGGTACTTTGGAACGCTTAATCCATACAAGGCTTGAAACTACAGAATGCCACCTGCTACCACCCTCACATACTCCTTTTGCCTCATTATGTTCATACTGAATGAATCATTGGCAGTCCAGTCGGAAAAAGTCTGCGCAACAGCTGTGCAATAATATTTTTGGGAACCAAATGGTGACATGAGGCGTGTGCGAGTGAGAGAATGTTAACGTTTTACGAAAGTTTCAAGAGCCTATATTCAGACCAGTCAAGACAAATAGGCCGTATTATACCTACTAGTTATTCATTAGCAGCTTCTGCACCACAATTGCGTAACACTATCAATCTCAATCATTTTGAAGGAATCCATTGCTTCGTATGTTCAGAAAATTTGTCTGCTCAACAACATAAATAATGCAATGAATGTTGAATTGTCAATGAAAGCCATGACTATACAGTAGTCATGGCTTTCTTCCCGCCCCGCGTCCGCGTTTGCAGTCTGGCCAAGCACTCAAACGCGGGCGCGGCGCGACGTATTCAAACGTAAGAACTTCATTTGAGCGTCCATAGTGGGCACGCGGGCGCGGTGAGCGGCGCGGGCTGATTGGCGCGGAGGGCGCGCGGGCAACTCACGCCATAGCTCGTTCATACAAGTGGCCGCAGTGAGTGCGCGGGCGGCCCGCGCGGGGACCGGGGTTCTTACTAGTTTGAGCTTTTTTTCTAGTAAAAATAAGTCTTCTTCGTCCATATTATATTTTGACAAACACTGGACACGACAACGCGCGCATTTCAGCCCCCGCACCCGCACCGCTCCCCGCTGCCAGTCTGGCCAAGCACATGTGTTACACAATTACCCCTCTGTGATGTTAGGACTTGGTTTTCTGTATGTATGTTGTTAATAATTTTCTAATGAAAGAGTATGATTGTAAAATAAAAGATGTAAATATTACTTATAATAAATTACTTTTATACCAATTTTAATAACATTTTATTTCAATTTAGTTTAAAATGCTTGAATCATAACACTGAAACAGTGTCTAAATCACACGTGGATGTGCCACTGGGATAGGTTTATTAACTTATGGGAAAAACACATGATCTCCATCGGCGATAACGCCCCCTCGTGGGCGTTTGAGACTTTCAGGGGGGGCAATAGGAGTCCCAGAGGACATCATAATTATATCCTATCTTACGACTACTTAATACATATTAGGTACACGTTTAAATATAATATCGCGGCAATGGCTGTTTCAGGTTCACGACAGATAGTAAAAAAAATTGTGTGCTCTAAAAAAACATCTCGAAAAGTGGGCAGTGGGCAAAATTAGATCGAGAACCTATGATTTAGATGTAGTCCCAAAATTAAATACTGTAAAGTGACCCATAACTGTTATAACCAG
This sequence comes from Amphipoea oculea, assembly GCA_945859645.1. Classification (NCBI taxonomy): domain Eukaryota; kingdom Metazoa; phylum Arthropoda; class Insecta; order Lepidoptera; family Noctuidae; genus Amphipoea; species Amphipoea oculea. Next base: position 2,047,054 of record OX243883.1, on the reverse strand, counting down.
TGATCGGAATAGGCTAAGTATATTTATCTAAAGCTACCATGGCTTATTTAGTACAGGCGGTATGCGACCACGGAAAGGTACTTTCTTGTTTCATCCTTTTCAGTAGTCAGGTTTTAGTTTTTAAACTTTTTTCTGTTCTTTTTCTTGTCTGTTTATATATGTGGGTACATAAATGGTAAATAAATAAATTAGTCTCCGATTTCCGTCTGTTCTATTTTTGAGGTTCTAGCTCCATCGATAATGTTCGATGATTTTGCCAATGTGACACAACTATTGATCAGTGTTTGTAGCGGTGGCATTCATGGATTCCCATGCTAAAAAAGGACAAAACATTTTTAGTTAGTAGATGCAAAACGTCACAAAATAAATGTTAGAACATTCAGTAAAACTAAAATAAGTAAAGAAATATCAACTATAACTGGATTTTATTAATGCTATTTCCGTCTCTGTTCTTTAAACTTTAGGTAAATATACTCAGCCTATTCCGATCACTGCTTATAACAGTTATTTTCAATGAAAGTGGATCAATTTGAATAAACCATGTATTATTTTCCATTAGTAGACAATTCAATTAAAATGCACATGTCTCAAATATACGAATATAATTCAAGAACATGCATTGTTTACAAGCTGCCTGATACTCATAATTCAATTAGTTCTGACCACCCGGCCACGACATGTCTTATTGCTAGCGTTGACGCTGCGAGCCGTGCGTCGTGCCATGGTTCATTCATTTTTGTATATTTGTTTTTACCGCTCGCCGCCCCACGCTAAGCTTCCGCGTCGTGGCCAGGCCGTGACAGTGTTGCAAGTGAACAAATCACATACAGGGACCTTATTTAGTACTTATTCCTAAGCAGACTGCAGTCAGCTTAAACTTACAAATTCATGAAGTGCTCATACACACGAGCGACACGTCGGCGACAGAGCTAAATTTGCATGCGTCGGCAACGTGCCGCTCGTGTATTTGAGTACGGTGCTCAAATATACGAGCGGCATGTTGTCGACGGCAGCGGCCGACGCGTCAACGGCTGCCGTTCCCTCTGTCGTTGACGCGTGTCGCTCGGTAATCTCAGGAAGGAACAGTGTTGAACAGAAAAGCATTCTATTAGATAAGCTCCTAACTTATTTACAGACCAGTCTCACTGACTTTGATTAAGAACATTTCTCGAGAGCCTCATTTCTCCAGTGCGCAATAAAATCCTGCTGCGATATTTTTACCTCTGTATCCTTAATACTTAATATTATAAATTCGAAATTAACTCTGTCTGTCTGTATCACAGATATAGATACACCTAGATAACGCAAGAGCAACTACTTCGCGTGCCAAAAATCGCACTAGCTTACGTTCAAAAATCGTAAGCCGCCACTTTCGGGCTCAGTCCTGTGTACTGCTGGCTGGGTGAGCGTGAGCGAGAGCGCGAGCTTGTGACGTCATAGTAGGTAGTCAAAAAATGGCACGCTTGGTTTTCATACAGTTCGTAATTCTTGCGTTATCTAGGTCTATCTATATCTGTGGTCTGTATGTTACCTTTTCACGCCTAAACCACTGAACGGATGGCAGAGAGATAGATTGCATCCCAGGGAAGGACTTAGGATAGTTTTTATCCCGATATTACCAAGGGATCGACACTTCTGCGGGTGAAACCGCGGGGCGCAGCTAGTATATATATAAAACAGAAAAAAAATGCAGAAATTACACCTGAGGGGCAATTCTCGTAATTATAAGAATGTTCAGTCTGAATCTGTCAAAATTACCTCTAATTACCCTACATTTTGACAACTTTTTGAAATCTTGTCGCAATCTCATCTCGGAGACAAACAATGTCTCCGAGATGAGATTGCGACAAGATTTTGAACGTTATATACCTATTACGTGAATTGGCTTTCTGGGATTTTAACATAAATTATTTTGGATTTTCTGTAAGTGAAATTTGGCTTTACCTTTACTTCAAAATATTAACAAAATGGTTGGTGGTAAATCACCAGGTCATATATTATTAGTTATTAATCATAGCCTTAATTTTAATATTATTATCTTAGTTTTCAGTACAAATCAGGGAGGCATAGGTCATCGTCTGGTACACTTCCAGTCGAGAAATCATCTGAAAAAAGAGAAAGTTAGATGTTATTGGAACAAGTAAAAAATACAGGGTGGCAGGGACATCTAAGCGCAAACTGAAATCATCAATTCAGCACACGATTCTAGGCCTCCTCGCAAAGATATTTCAAATTAGTTATCAAAAAAAAAAATCTGCTGTTTCACAAACTCTAAGCATTTATTTCAAATAAACCAATTACAGGCACTTTTAAATTGTCAAGGGGTCAGTCAGAAAGATGAAGCTAGTTGCCCATCTATGTTATGTTATGGGTTTGGTTTCCGCACTCAGTCCTTCAAATGGACCATTGTGCATGCACTAGTTGCCCATTCCAAAGCGTAGTAGGTACCTATGGAGAAGAACGGGCAAGAAACTCCACGGACACTCTTTTAAATCACAAAATTGGTACAAAATATAACAGAAAAGTGAAGAAGAATCCATGGTAACAGCTTGTGTATCGATGTCCATGCCACCCTGTATACCATACTAAGTCAAACCATGCATAATATTATATTTTGGTCCATGTTGTTTTACGTAAAAGGGATGTTCAGGGTACATCTACTACTAAAGGAATAAAGTTCAAAGCTGTGTCAAGCTAACAGATAATTTGCCCAGTTTCAATAACGGTAGGCTACCCTTTACAAAAACAATTCTTCTTTCCATCCTTATACAGCCCATTTCAATCCAATGCAGCCTATAGCCCATCACCAAGTTGAGTTTTTTAGTATGTATTTAATTTCTGCCATACTGCTTAACACTCACTGCCCAGCACCCGGCTCCCGGGTCGAGCGATAAATTCGTTTGTGTGCCCAAATGGTCACATGTGTCTATATTTACGACTCTGAAGCCGAGTTGTGAATATTCTCAGCCTATATTAAAAGAGTTTGATATAACAATATTATTATTTCACCTTTAAAGAATTCATCCTGGTATGAGCAGTTGAAATCAATGCTGTATTTCTTGGTAGCTGGTGGAGGAGTGTTGGGTGGAGAGAATTGCTTCAAGATCTCAGGTTCTGGTACTGGCAGGTAGTCAAATAAGTCCCTGTGGTGATTATCTGTGGCAAAAGAAAATTATGTGTGATATAACCTGTATTAATGGCTATGAGTACCATTTTGATAAATAAACAATGAAGAAAGTAAAATAATTTGCTGATTTTTTAAAACTAAGGATTGTTTTGTTTTGGTAATACCCTCATATTTTAGTAGTTCTATAATAGTTATTTGCAAAACAACTACATATTATGAAGATATTTCAGTTACAAAATTACCATGAAATAAATCAAAAGAGAAATTGAATATCTATAATATGGCTGGTCTGCGCATAGGCTCTCCATTCAGGCATGTGTAGTCAAACACACTTATGTCACCATCCAAAAAAATTCAGACCTGTCATGGTTCATCGGCGATATTGTCCTAAATATTGTCCTTTTTGAATATTGTTTGACTTACCATACTTGTACGAGGGTTTGGTGAACTCCACATCATCCCCACACAGTTCCTTATCATTATTCTCGTCGTTGTATATCATGGAAACAACATTGACAGCTCTTGGAGTGAATACATTCCTCACAGGAGTGTTTTTCAATACTTTCCCCGTGTTGGAGAGAAAAGATTTCTTAGGTAGTTCGGACTTCTTTACCGGCTCGTTAGGCTTTACTGGGCCAGCAGATGCAACCTTGCCCATGTTTTCTGAAATGTTGACATTCAAGAAACAATAATTTTTTTTAACAATTGGGGTAACTTTTACTGGTCGTCTATGTTAGGAAAAATTCATGCTACCATGTTTTATCAGGATCAGGGCCAGCACCAACTATGTCCTAACTTTAAGATACCATGAATAGAAAGTTCTTACCGATATTCGATAGCGGTTGGCGCGAAACATTTTTCACAGCCTGCCTGGTTAGGTGGTCGCCGAAAATATCGAACAGTGACTCTGCCATGTCTTCAGGGATACAAATTGCAATCTAATTCAATAACAAAACTCGAATGTATTCGAAAATCAGTATATTTTCAATATTTGGAATCGCACAAACAAATACAATCGTTGAAGATGCCAAACGGTTTTTGATTTTTTGAATAATTTGTTTTTGTTTTTTTACCGACGTTTTAGCTGTCAAGCACATACTCAGTCTTTTGGCACGATGATACCAACAAGGAGTAGACCTCCAGCAACGAAACGAAACACGTTTTAAGGTTTGACGTTATACATTTTCTGAACGAAGATTAAGTGTCAACTGTCAAGATGTCAAAATAACTAATTTATTTTGACAATCACTTCAAAACAAACTCACGCCTCACGTGTATTTATTTTATTTCATTGAATCAGATTTCGTAGTCTATAAGTTCCAAACCGATAATATGTCTGAAGATAAGTCTTCCAAGACGAATGGGGTCGGGCCTGACCCCATGCAACGTCTGGCTTCATTCAAGCCACCCCGCGACCTCACCTTGGGCGGAATAAAAACGAATAAAAAAGTATTCACACCGAATTTAAACGTGTCCAGGAATAAAAATAAAGGGTAATTATGTATTTCGTTTATTGTCTATGCCTTCGTCGATTCGGATTTGTTATACTCAGTAATATTTTGTTCAATAGACAACGCGCAATAGTAGGATTCTACAGCTTTTATTGGCCTTGGGACTCTTGGGTAAGCCCCTAAGCCCTAGAACAAAAAGTGCTTTGAGATAACCGAGCTGGTGTTCATCCTAACTAATATTATAAATATGAAAGTGAGTTTGTTACCTTTTCACGCCCAAACCACTGGACCGGTCATCCTGAAAATTTGCATATACGTTGTCAGGAGTACAGAAACGGACATAGAGTACCTTTCATCCCGAAAAAAGTGCTGTTCCCGAGGAAAACAACAATACACACACTGCGTTTCAGATTGTCTAAAGTAAAGTAAAGTAAAAACTTCTTTTATGGGTTACTGTGTAAAATGTTATAAAATACCTCTCGATATTCTCCAACTAAATGAGAAGAAATTTAAAATATGCACTAAACGCACACTATGTAGACAAGCATATTATAAGTTGGATGATTATATCATAGATAAAAATGCTTGGCTAAATGCTGGTCCTGCTCCACAGGCACCTGGGCTCACTAGTTAAAATTTCAATACTTGGAAGAGGTGCTTCCCTTTCTCTTTTTTAGTGTTTCTGACTTTACGATCTTAATGTTTATTTTTATTTTATTCAATCAAGTTTTAATTGTTTAATACTGCAATACTAAACACCTTTTCCTGTTTGGTAGTAAACATTTTATTCATCTCTTAAATAAATTGCATTCTATAGTTTTGTATAATTTAGAAGCATTTTTTCAATTTTGTAAATGTAAGAACCATGGATCCGTTAATTATGATTTTTTGATGTTGACTTCAAAACCTAATAACTTAAGTAAATTAATCTAAGTTTTTCATGAAAAAATTCCAGCCCTTCAAAACCACAACTGAATCAGAGAAAAGATGACAAAGATAGGAAGGAAAGAAGAAATGACAGAAATAAGAACTTCAGAAATGGACCCAACATTATTAAATCCAGTGGAGTGTTCTCAGAAGGTAATCTAATTAACCTTTTGACCGCTTGTGTCGCATTTAGGCCGGTCGCAAACGTCCGGTTTCCTGATTCGGAATTCAGATTTGGAGACCCCGAATAATCTGAATTTCGAATCAGGAAACCGGACGTTTGCGGCCGGCCTTATGCGATACATATTTCCGTGCCCCTACCGCTCGTGTCGTATTTCTGCGACAGAGAACATGTATGATTTTTTCGCTCTATTTTCGTCCTATTAACTGCGTGGTACAACTAAAACCATTACTAAATAGAGATAAAAACATTTTGACTATGTTTTAATCGATACAACGATTGTTCCTCCATATTTACTGTAGGTATTATTTTATCGATTTGTAGCCGCGCATGAGCCACGCGCTAGGGGCACGGCAATTGATATTTAGCCAAGCGCTTAAAAGGTTAAAAGTTATTTCTATGGGGGTGGACTCTTCATTTCATACAAAAAAGGCTTTATTTACTTTATTTAATATTGTGGCACTGCTGTGCAGGGTACAATCAACCTGATCCCACCGGAACAGGCATCTTTTGGGCATGCTTGTTCCATCATAGACCTCATCCATCGCTTTCGATCAGGGATGATCGACGTCAAGAACAGGCCCATTCAGCAATAAAAATAAAAAAATGGCAAGCTTCTCTTCTTTTAGGTACAGAGAAGGCACAGAACACCATGCTTGCTCATACTTAAGGGCCATTTCGGACTTGCATTTTTGAGCTTCCAGCTTTTGTGGAACATGTATGTATGTAGCACCCAGGGTATTTATTCCTGCTACCACAGCATTCCTAAACATAAGCACACACACACGTTTTCTTTCTTTCTTATTGTGTGTAATATTATATTTATAACCTTACATCTTTCCTTCCATAACACTGGTTAACAAAATTTTAACTTTTTTTTGTCACATGAAAACTTACATCAAATTTTGAATGTACTAGGGCCACCAAACAATAATATGTGAATGAAAACAAATTGACACGTCAGGTTAAAATAACCATGATCCTTTGCTTCGGTCCAAATCAATGGTATAGCAAATGTCATGTCTGGGTTCTTGTTTTGCCCAACATAATAGCAGTCTCACACACGTTACACAACAGTGGAACCCAGGATTAATCTTGATTCCTCACATTAAATCCAAAATAGTCCAAATAGCACTGTTCAATTAGTGATATGAAATTTCGATGCTGAGATGTAAAAGTTAATTCTCCACAAACATAACAAAAACTGTTGGGTTTGTTCAAACTCAAACTCAAAGCATTTATTTCAATTAAACCATTTACAGGCACTTTTGAATTGTCAAGAAGTCAGTCAGTCAGAAAAAATGAAGCTAGTTGCCCATTCCAAAGCGTAGGTACCTATGGAGAAGAACGGGCAAGAAACTCCATGGACACTCTTTTAAATCAAAATAATGTGGTTACAAAGTCTTGGTTACATCATTCATGTTAAAAATTATACATGTGAGAACGATGCAGAACGTTAAAAGCGTCCATAATGAAAAGATGAGAAAAAACAACAATTCAAATAATAAATTAAAATAAGCCATGGCAGCAAAGAGATGACCAGTCCCTACTGACGGCGCCCGTTCACGAACATGACGCATGCATCAGCACCATTCAGCTCAACCATTTTGAAGGGAGCTAAATGATCCAACACATGCGCCACCATCAGCGAGACATTTGAGTGAGCATGACATACTCTCAGCCGCCAGAGCACATTCAAGTCAATGAAAGACGTACCCAGTAAATGGTAGCTTTATAGTGTGTACATAGTACTCACACATGTGTTATGCAATTATACAATACTAGGAGATTGAATTTATACAATGCAAAGATAGACTTACAATCTTCAGTGTTAGAACACTTTCGTGGCATGTTTACGATGTAACAAACCTATATAAGATGTAAGTTGAATGCAATAGTTACACAGTCGTCTAAATTAAGTTATTCAAAAAAAAAAAACAGTTATATGAGGTCAGAGATGAATATGTAGCTGTCACAAAAAAACGACGTGATTGAAACAAAATTATTATATAATGAGGGTACACTAACATGAACAAAAATCATCACAAAATTCGTGTGACAAAAACAGTGTTTACCAGTGAATCTATTTACCAGCACTTAGAGCAATTCCAAAATGCAATTTCCTTCAGTTAATTTGCCAACCACACATTCCAGGTCTTGGCAGTGCTGAGCGACACTCATCTCGGGCGTCATACGGCAGCAGAGACTCAGATAGAGATACTGTACAGGCAATGCAGAAGCCGACCATTAGAGTTAAAGATGTAATCAAGGTAAGCTAGAGTATCTGGAATTAACGCAGGATAATGTCAGATAAATAAACCGCCATCCTCACGCCATATACAAGGAAATATGTTCAAATAATTTCTCCAAATTAGGGTGAGAATCAGCACATTTTCATATTCATTTATTTTGCGTTCCACAAGGTAAAAAGATTTTTACAAAAGGCTTTAGAGCTAAGATCCGTTGTAGATCCTGTTAGGGCACAGCAAAAAATTTTAATTGGTAGGTACATACTTAGCAGTTATTAGTATTACTTAACAGTTAAAAATCTAAATCATAGAAACTAAAGTTAAAATAAAATTATACATGAAAACTGAATATATAAGTAGATGAATATTAAGTAGGTAGCTATTTTCTTAAAATACTATCATTACGTTTAGATAAAGTTATATTTACTTAGGTAATATTATCACAAAACTTATTTAATAAGAGATCATAATTATTTTAAGATTACAAATTATTAATAAAGAGATCACGTTTACATGTATCATTATCAGAGACAATTTTGAACAGCAAAAGTTACTATAATAATTTCTTCCCGACCGTTTTCGGTCACGGGTGGCCAGTTACGCAGGAGATAATATTATCGTGCAGAAGTGTGCGCGCAGACACAGGTGCACTTCCTTTTCTTTCACTCTCATTGTCCGATGGGACGACAATCCGACACGACCGGAGAGAGATTAGGCGCAGGACCAACAGCGACACGTGCGCACCGAGGCACGGGGGTATCACACCGCAAACTTCCAAACTCCGGGCTGTTACTAAGAAATTCCTAATGGAAAAACTCAATAACTATAGGTAGCTCCCAAAAAGGCCCCTCCTTGTACACTTCTTGTGTTTTAGCTAGGAAGAAGTGGCGTATAACTTATTGATCAACTAATTTATGTTTCAAATTAATATTATTTCAAGTTAAACAAATATTAACTTTATTGTAATTGCAGTTAAGTTGATTTTAGAGTGACTAGCACTATTGAAAAAGTTATAAAAATGTTTGAAGTTGTAGCGTAAATTGAACTTTATTGTGTAGGGTTTAAAGTTATTTTTCCATAAACTCATATTCGCTTACATTTTTGGCAAACAAATCGCGGATGCGGATTAGTTACGTATTTTTCCCTATTCCCTTTTCTCTTTTTCGCTCCCGATAATTACGACCTACCTACTCCCACGTGTTTTGTGGCGGCATCTACTTTGCCACTTGCGATTTTCGCATCACATATCACGCAAAATCCTGCATCGCGCAAGCAGAGTTTACCGCGGTCCGCGCGACTAGCATATATTGCCCACCAGACACAAAACCCGTCTGGTCGGAGGATCCTCCCTTTTCTATGGAGGATGAGTGAACTTTACACCCTGTTCCTCATACCTCTACGCTTGAGACCCCGAACATGAACATTGGCGCAGCCTTCGAGCTGCCTCAAGCCTCTATAGTATGACATTGTGCCGTTCTTGATGATCGAAAGTTGGGTACCTAGTTAACCTATCTACCTTTTTCACTTAAAATATAAACGCTTGCCCCCATAACATTTGGCGTAACGCGGTGTCCTACACACCTGCTCACACCTTCATTGATACAGCCGAGATGTTATATTAAAGTGCTGATTTCTCATCTTCAGATCGACAGAGAACTAGAAGAGCAAAAGATAAATTCAGTGCTTAACGATGGCAGCAACATGGCGGATGAAGACAGCAATGAAGACTTTAAGCGCGTGCAGGAGACGGATGCGCCCATCAAACTGCCCATGGACGACGGTGGTACGTACTCTTTGGAATGTTCTAAATGTTTTGTTAGCATGGTTAGTTAGAATACTCTTTATAGCGCACCAAATGAACGAAAAAAAAAAAACAAATTAAGTATTTTTGCTGCAGCATGGTTGTGTGAAATTTAGAAGCATTTTGTTAGAGTATCTTTGTATTGAGCGTAGATCCAGCGTATGCGTTGACTTCGCGTAAGGGGTCTTCCCACATTTATTGACGCGGAATCGGCTAACGCCGGTCAAAAAAGCCTTTATGTCTACGTAATAAGGGTGTTACTAATACCATTCGCATCGGCTCGGCTCGGACGACGCGGCGCGACGCCGATCGACGGCGAAACGAGCCGTTTGCCTATTAGCTCGGCGATAAGTCGAGTAGTTTGGTGATACGCACTCGGCTTAAGCCGATTCCGCGTCGATAAATGTGGGACACCCTAAATGTTCATTATTATGTTTACTACACTGCGCTAGCGCTGCGTAGACGTGATTGTATAACAAATACGCCGCATTTTCGTGGCGTTTGCGCAGCATATACGTTCGATGCGTAGACAATGTATAGTTGAAATGTAATAAGTAATTTGTTTTAGTGAGAATATTAATAATACAATTTTTTTCTATGAATCTTTAAGTTCCATTTTTCAGGACCCATTTACTATGTCTATTAGAATCATCGTCATCGTGTAAGTCTAACGTTTAATGGTGTTGTTTATAGGCTGGAACAAAGTAAAGCCCACAGTGAAGGTTAAACAGGAGGTGATCGTCAAGCGTGAGCCGGAGGATAACGACTGCGGTATACATTTATTATTGTAATGTCCTGAGTTACGCGGTTTCGGAGATACGCGGTTATTTAATTTTTTGATCCTAGATCTTTCCTACATTTACTTATTTTTTACTTTAATTTATATTGTTCTTGGGACTATCTCCCGGTTTATAGAAGCGTGTTCATTAAATCTGCTGTCAAATCTCATATTTTTACTGGTTGATTGTAATATAAATAAATGCGTTCAAATAAATAAATAAAACTTATATTTGTTGGATATGAAAAAATTATTCGACAAAAAAATAATTACTAATGAGTTTTCTGAAACTGAAAGTCTGATATTATCAATTATTAGGCCAAAACAAGATAATATTATTATATTATATTCAAAAATATAATATTATTTAGAGAAAAGTGCGAATATCCCAATTTTAAATATCAACAAAATATTAGATAATAGTTAGCATTTGTCATGTTGTCCTCACTTCTAACCCGCCTTATATAACCTTATAATCCTTTTAAAAAACTCCTTTCAGTGTATCGTTACTTGCATCACATAAGTCCTATTCCTCGTAACTCGGGACCTTACTCTATTACATTCGCAGCTCTGCATCGCCGTGCGAACTGTTTCCATCGGCTAAAGGAGCGGCTACATTGTCAGCGGACATAATTAGTTGCATCTTCCCTTTCGATGCATTCCTTGTGTATTCGGAATTGGTGTTGGTTAACACATATTATTATGGTTGTATGGTTTTTGTACCGTTTGACTGGATAGGAATATCCTCCTTTATTAAGAAACGCAGAGTAAAGTTATGCAAAACTTAAACCTCGAAATTTTTAGTTTTTCGTATTTTTTTTATTATTTTTTCTTATATTTTCTGATAACTATTATGACTTGGCCTATTGCCCGATTCCGGCTTGGCGTCGACTTACGGGATACCCTGTATACCTTCTGGTTGTAACTATACTCCGCGTTTATTAAAAAGGGGGACATGAAATTAAATTCTTTTCCCTTTTTGTCTGAGACTAAATTCAGTAAAAAAAACACTGAGATTAATAAATCAGTTTCTGTCAACACATCCATTATTGTGTGCCATCCGATCCAGTTAAACGTAAACAGAATATAGAACTGATATTTTAAACCAAAATAATTGAAAACTTTTTTTGATATTAAACCTTAATTTTGGTTTAAACTATCGTAATGTATTAAATAATATTGTACGCTTTTCCAGCATAATTATTAAGCTGACTGTAAAATAAATTTAATGAAGGGTCATCATAATCATTTTATTTTAGGATTTGGCAACGTATTGCTGGTTTATGCAGATAAGCGTAAAAAAACATTTGCCAATTCCCATAATTCTTTACTTGCGCCTTAATTTTGTCTATGACTACTCTTGTTTTTAAATCGAAACCAGAGTCCAAACTATTGTTTGAGTCTCAAAAAATACAAATGATAATATAGCGGACATATTAGTGTATTTTGAACGAGAGTAGAGCTACAAAATAAATGGTAAGGTGTCAAAAAAGCTAATATGAAATAAGTATTATCTAAGCCAATTCAATCATGATTGTAAAAAACAATTGATTGATAGATTTCGACTGCCGAGATAGGTGCTCTAAACACCTCTGCTTATGCCTGCGGGGAATATGTAAGGGGCTGTTCATTTATTACATAAGACGATTTGAGGGATTTGTTCTTACGTAAAATCACAAAAGTAAGCAAAAATTATAAGTTATTAATTTTTTTGCTACTTCTCTTTGCAATTTTGGTAGATACTAATCTTACGTAATATCACACCCCGGACACTCCATACAACGCTCGCAAAATAATTACCTACTACTACTACATTAAAAAATGACGTTTGTATACGTATGAATGTGTGCGTGAGGTACTTCTGTTTGCGAGCGCTCTTGTTAAAGAACTGCGACGAATACGCCGAAGTGCGGGGTGAGGTGCGGTAACTGATGTTAGTGCGGGGAAGGGAGTGGCCTTTCTGTACGTAGTACTTTAAGTATTCTGTGGTAATATTAAAAGGGGGCGGAGGGGGTTTATCCAAGTCTTATTTTTTCTTACGTAGGGGAAGGGGGGGGGGGTCAGAACGTGGTCAAAATTGTCTTACGTAATTAAATGAACAGCCCCTAATGTTTTGTGTGTATTTCGGTGGTAGCTTATTCATATATCCGTTATTATTTAGCTAGTGTATTAACTGGAGTGTCATTGCAGTGTTGGCCGAGGCGGAGCAAGAGGCGCGCCCTGATGTTAAAGAGGTGTTTGAAGATACAGATGTCGTCAATCTACTGCGGAGTGAGGAGCCGACACTCATATTGTTACAGGTATCTAATTGCTCATTAATATGAGCGCTGAAGAGAGGATTTCCTCTTGACTTTTGAAGATTGAAAATACATAGGTACTATCGCGGACACTCCCGCCTGTCCACCACTAAGTTCATTTTTGTTTGCACTCAATAAATAGAAGCGCTCTAGTAAGCGCGCCAAGGTCAAATAGTTCGTCCGTAAAATTCACAAAAGGAGTACACGTGATGTGTCACTAAGCTGCGCAGTGCAGGTTGCAACTAATTGCGTTATCGCTTTCCTAATAGGCGAAAACTTTAAGGGACTTTAAGGCAAAGAGCAGGTTTTTTTTCGATAACCGACGAAAAAACTACGCTAGGGGGTCTCGGGTGCCCAGACATGGGGTCGTCTGGCGCCCATTTGCTGGTTTGGTCCCTTGGGGGGGGTGGTCACGGCGTGCTATATGTTCTGGTGCGCCGGTGGTGGGGAAGAGGAGGGTCCGGTGACGGACAGCCGCGGCGGGTTCACGGATGAGTGCTAACGCGTGCCCGTGTTCCCGCCGTAAGCGGCAGATGACACCGTGGAGTTTTAGTGAGTTAGAGTCCCACATAACTGTACTATCGCCCCGTGGTAGTGCAGAATGCATGAGCATTTCTCCACGATAACAAAAAAAAAAAGGGGTCTAGTGCCGAATTTATGGTTACCTACAGTTTTCACCACCACCATCTTTATAGTATTGTTCATGTGACATCTACCAACCCGTACTGGGCCCGTGCGGTGGAATACGGCCTTTTCCTCTCAATGAGAGATTGCCAAGTCTGGTCATTGCGGTCGTTATGTGACGTCAACGTATTCTTACGAAACGCAGATTCTTTAGCAATACATAAACTGAACTAATAAAAAAAGACGGGTTGCACTCCGGGAGTGCCGGCAGAAGTGAAAACTTGAATATTAACGTTGAAATGAATCAATTATTAATTGAATTAATATAACTCATTTTTTTTTTCACTATTTCTGCGTCCCTTTTTTCATTAATAGATGCACTTCAATTTCCATATTTTAAACACTTTATATACACGAATGTTACGAATACACAGCAGTGTGTCCACGTCCACTTCCACTTCGACTTCGACTTCGACTTCGACTCCGACTCCGACTTCGACTTCGACTTCGACTTCGACTTTGACTTCGACTTCGACTTTGACTTCGACTTCGACTTTGACTTCGACTTCGACTTTGACTTCGACTCGGACTCCGACTTCGACTTCGACTTCGACTTCGACTTCGACTTCCACTTCCACTTCCGCTTCCACTTCCACTTCCACTTCCACTTCCACTCCATCCAATCCATCCATCCATCCATCCATCCATTGTCGTGTGTCACTAAACTTGGTTCACTTCGGTTGGCGCCGCCGTTGAAAGAGAGGCGGGGGGGGGGGGGGAAATCTCTCCTGACGGTCACGTGTCCTGACGCGATGCCCTGACGCGAGTTTAACATTTTTTACCCATTACAAAAAGTGTTCAACGCCGCTAAAGAAGTTTTCACTTCAATAAAAGTTTATAATCTCAGTTACCAGATTCGCTGCCCGGCCGCGGTGGTAAAGTGGAAGACGACATGCCTCGACGCAGGATCAATGACGAACCTTCCACCTCCGGCGGCGAGGAAAAGGTGGAGAAACCAGTAAGTATGGTTGGCTATTAGTGCCCGGGAAACTTGCTCAAACAACCGGCTATAGTGAAAGTTTTCCTAAAATCATCATTTAAAGTGAATATCTGATCACTGGGTCAGCGGTCAGTAGTTAGGTAATTGAAAGTATTACAAACTTTAGTTTTGGTTTTCAATGTTATTTTAATATTAGATACCTACTTGCCGATATCCATAGATAACGTCTTTGAGTTTCGCCAGCTAATTAAAAAAAAAAACCATTAAGCTCTTGGGGCTTCGTCGCAGTCGCTCAGAAAGGCCGCACAGTGGTCCTAATAATATTTGGCAACTACTAATTTCGAGAGTAAAGTAAAAGTTTATTGACAGTATAAACGAACAAATCTCAACAATCCTGTGATTTGTGAATCAAAGAGTACCCCTTTTTAAATAATTTAGGTGACTGTCTGTAATTAAAAATTGAATGGAGACGAAAACTACACGAAAAGCAATAGATGTACTGCTTGTCGTGTAATTACATGTAAGGCTTCGAACCCTAAACATTGAAACTAGCTTCCAAAATGTACAAAAATTATGAAAAATCATCCATGACTTCCCAAAAGAGCAATAAAAAAGATATCCACATTTGTCAGGTGTGGGGTTCGAACCCACGCTCCCTCTCGGGAACCAGAGCTTAAATCTGGCGCCTTAGACCACTCGGCCAACCTGACATGTTTGATGATGACGAAATAGCACTACTATAGCCAGTAGTGATTCATACGTGCATGAAAAATTGTGAAATCGTTTATGTATGACGCACTGTGAAATTATGATGATTTTTATTGTTTTATCCATCCATCCATACTTATATCGATGTACTTAATATTATAAATTCGAAAGTAACTCTGTCTGTATGTTACCTTTTCACGCCTAAACCGCTGAACCGATTTAGATGAAATTTGGTATAGAGATAGTTTGAGTCCCGGGAAAGGACATAGGATACTTTTTATCCCGATATTCCCACGGGATCGACACTTATGTGGGTGTAACCGCGGGGCGCAGCTAGTTACATCATATTTTTAATCTTTCTTCTTGCTAGCGCGCAGTGGCTGAGAAATTGCTTGCTGCGTTGCGGTCGTAGGTTCGATTGAACTTAAATCCTTACAGATAGTAATTTAATTTCCAGAAAGCCCATTCCCGTAATAAAAAACGATCTAAATCTAGTGACAATCTCTTCACAGCGACAATCTATGTCAAAAATGAAATAAATTAAAGGTATTTTTGACAGATTGAGACGGATATCAGACTGAAAGAATTGCCGCTCAGGTCTGGGTGTTCGTGAATCTACCTACCTACAAACGGGGTGAATAGGGATGCAGGGGTGAATCGGGACGAAACTTTAAAATGGATTTTAACGTTGAAATAATATAGTTTGTTGTCAATAAGGGCACGTAATCGTTAATTAAATTACAGTAAACACATTAGGGTCCTGACAAAGTAGAAGAAGTAACAAACATATAAACACACCCTCACACACACACACTCACAAACTTTCGCCTTTATAATATTAGTGTGATGTGACTAGCAGCGCCCCGCGGTTTCACCCACATAAGTTTCTATCCCGTGGGAAAAGTATCCTATGCGTAGACAGAGAAACTAATAGACGAAGGGACTCTGTAACCGCGGTTGAGACAGAGATAGTTTGTCGATGTGTGCGTATAATGTTGCCATAGTAACTGCATTCCCCTGTTTTTGGAATGTTGGATGGAATAGGGTAAATTATTTTCAGGATTTAATTAAAACAAAACGAGATTTTTTAATTTTGACTTTTTATACAACTTAGATACTAAACACACCAAACATTAAAAAAAACTTTTTAACAAAAAAATTAAACCTCCGAAAAAACTGAAAAGCAAAAAATAAAAACCTTTTTTATTTTACCTTAATAAATAAGTTCTTAAACTAATTCAAGTATACCTAACTAATTTTGAGTCGGCGCCAAACAAGCAACTTAATATCGTTGCGAGTGGTCGTGCGGAGAGCGCATTTTTTGTTTGGAATGTTAATATTTAGCGCTGGAGATTTTACGCTGCATTATTAATTTAAGGTAATTTAGTGATCTTTGTTCATTGATTGTTTGGCGCCGACTCAAAATTTTTTAGGTATACTTGAATTAGTTTAAGAACTTATTTATTAAGGTAAAATAAAAAAGGTTTTTATTTTTTGCTTTTCAGTTTTTTCGGAGGTTTAATTTTTTTGTTAAAAAGTTTTTATTTTATAATTTTTTGAGGCTATAATTTACTTATTACTGCATGCTTAATTTTTGATTACTTTTAAAATGGCTACCTACCTTACTTTAGATATTAACTGTTATATAATCCTACTTTAACTAATATTTTTGTATAGTAAAATACTTAAAAAAACAGGCTTCATATACCAACATAAATAGGCCTTTAATTTTAATTGTAATACACAGCTCAGCATTAAAATCTGTGAATGAACAACAAATCACCCCTATTTTCCCACCCTTAGGGTAAGAATTTTTTTTCCAAATTTACATGGGACCAACTTCGAGGTATGTTCTATCCATTAAAGAAAGAATTATCAAAATCGGACTAATCTGTAAAAAGTGATGCGTGGTCATACATTACAATCAGTGAGTGAACTATCAATCATCCCCTGTTTTCCTACCCTTAGGGTTGGATTTTTTTTTCAAAATTTATATGGGACCACCTTCGGGGTATATCCTTTCTAATCAAAAAAGAATTATCAAAATCGGACTGCTCTGTCAAAAGTTATGCGTGATCATACATAAAAAAAAAAAAAAAAAAAAAAAAATATACGCGTCGAATTGATAACCTCCTCCGTTTTTTCGTCGGTTAAAAAGAATACATTATTGATTGCGAAACAAAGTTAATTTTGTGAACATATTTCTTACTTTTTCTTTGGGCTCTGATAGCTGTTTTGTAAACTTGTAAATTCGAATTTGTAGGTATTTCATGGCAATTGCTTTGATTAAAAGGATTTTATGATCATCTAGAGGAGAATGATTGTAAGAAACACCATGTTCTATAAATAACTCTTTTCCAATACATTGACGAAGACATTGATTAATTAATTGCAGTAGAAGATTATTTCGTTCCAGTAGTTTACTGCCCAATTGTGTTAGATTTTGTTTAAATACTTTTTCAGCAATTTCACAAACGGCGATTACATCAGCGGCAGGATAATGCAAACCACCTTTATCCTTTTTTAAAATTAATTTATAATTGTTTTTAGAGGCAGTGTTAATCATACACAACAAGCAATTTTCACATTTCACTATCTTTGCTACTTTAGTTACAATAAAACCGGAAATATATATAATTATCTGCTTAGTGAATTCTGTAAGTCGCGTAGGATCTGCAAGGTAGTCATGATCAGTGTCAATGGTTAAATAATCATTTTCAGTTTCGCATTCTAAACCGCTGGAATTTCTCAAAAGGGGTAACGTAGCATTTATTGATTTTTCATAACGCGAGTTAGTGTATGTTAAAATGCTTATATTTTCAAGAGATGTGCAATTTCCAGTATCTATGTGTTTGAGTTCTCCATGAACGACTAACCTTTTGTATGCAGCCCGAAACTGCAGCGCTGAGGGATTATTATTAAATCCACCTTTAGATCTAATTGCACTAAAAAATGATTCTAAATGATCCTGACTTAATTTATAAGTAGGTAAAAATATCAACTCCGAGCTGGCGATAAGTCTATTGAATAAAAATTGCACACCACGAATGCAACATCTAAGTCCGATTATGCACGCCTTCCTGTTACTTTGAATAACATTTTGGCCATTCGCCATTTTAAGACCATTTAAATAATTAAACATATCATTTAAAAACACATTAGTATTTTCAAAATTTTTCAAAGTAAGCGGTTTTTTGTAACCATACGCATTAATATTGCGGCTATTTAAGATATCGAACAGATGGTTTATTTTTCTAATAAATTCAACGGTAGGTGATGATCCCTGGAACTGTTCTAAATCAATTTCCTCACAAAATTCAATAGCATCAGCAACGGAATTGCTAAACGTTTGCACTGCCAGTTTCACTTTCATTATCTGTTTTACAAAGTTGATGTGAGCTTTTCTTAATTTATTTGCCAAGTGAAGACCTTCTTGTTCCTGCAAATCATGCAAAGATGTAATAAATGACCATTTTATTATATTATCGTCACTAGTCTTTAATACGGCTTTGTTGCCCAGCAGATTTCTAATTAATTTCACCATGTGTGGTGGATCAGGAAAAAAACAACATTCTTTAATAACACCGTCCATATCAATTTTAAATACAGGTTCAACTTCGTCATCATATTCAATTTTGCAGCCTAATATTTTCGCCATCGCAAAATTTGATGGACATCCATCACAAGTTACTGAAATAACATTTACGTTACATGAATACAACAACTTAATGCAATCAATAACAAGCTGTGCCTTCTGTTCTGCAGTTACGCTTTCGATTAGAAAATACCCTACAGGTATTTTCCAGGATTCGTTTAATGCCGTTACCATAAAAACTAAAGCCTGGGTGGCCATTCTAATATTATCGCCGTCTAAATTGACACCAATATTAACTAAGCCAACACATTCCATGCCGTCCAAAGTCACGGCTTTCCTTATTGCCATTTCGTCAAATGAGAGGCACACGTGAACGTTTTTATCAGATGCATTTACTTTTAGCTTTATTGCATGCAATGCCTCTTTGGTAAATCCGGGATTACCATCTACTGATCGATACCAACTAACCAATGTTTGTGGGTGTGGAAGGCAAGTATTAAATTGTTCTCTTACGTAAGAATAAGCACGTGGACTAATAAAATGCAAACATAATGCGAACTTTCTCAATGAAGGAGAATATTTTTTAGTTTTTCCAACTAAACCCAAAAACCGTTTAAGGAAATCTTTGTTTCCGCTATCAATAGTGCTTAACATGTCAGCATCTTCATATGATATCAAGGATTTGATTTTAAGTTCCGAAATAATATCTGATAATTTAGCATTTCGTTTCATTAAGCGCCTATTTGTTTGCCGGACAGCACGTATTTTTTTTGTAAGATTTGCAACAGCCTCAGTTTTTTTCTTTAAATCCGCTTTAAGTTTTTTCTTTCTTGGCGTATCTTCCTCTTCAGGCAAATGCAATTTTCTTCTGATGGTTTTTATTTTTGCGTCATCTTGAAAATTGGCACTTGAAGATGTGGATGGTACTGGATCAGCACTCTCTTCAGGTGTTGAAATCTAAAACATTCAATTAAATTATTAATAAAGTATGTTTGACCTGTTGACTCGGATGGAACGCATATTATGAATTCAAGAAGAATGTCAAATAATGTTGTCAATAGAAGAATACCTTGATAGACTTTTCTGGCTCTTGCATTAATGACACTGACGCTGACTTTGATATTGTTGAGTTATCGCTTTCAAAAACATGTATCTGCAAGGTAAATCACAAAGTTATGAAATATCTTTTGAATACAAAAAAATAAAAAAAATATTATTAGGTCCTTACATATGAAATTGGCGTTTTGTATGGAAGGAACAAAAAGTCGAATATTTTTTAATATAATATATTTAATTAATCAAAGTATGAACCATTGTTTTCAATGCACTTTTGCCATCTTATAGGTAGTTCATTGATCCCTTTACTAAAAAAACCAGTCGGACGGGAATCAATAAAATCTTTGAAGGCGATTTGGACTGCCCCATCGGAGTTGAATTTTTTCCCTTGCAAAAAGTTATCCAAATTGCGAAAAAAATGGTAATCTGTTGGAGCAAGGTCCGGGGAGTACGGAGGATGTCTAAGACATTCCAATTCAAGCTCTTCTAATTTGGCAGTCGACGCGCGTTTGCCGGTTTGCTTCAGTCAATTCGTGAGGTACCCACCTTTCAAGCTTTTTAATCTTCCCAATTTGCTTCAAGTGAATTAAAACAGTTTTATCACTAACATCGAAGCCTGCAGCTAACTCGGACGTGGTTTGCGATGGGTCCGCTTCCACAATAGCCTTCAATTCTCCATTATCAACTTGGGTCTCAGGCCGTCCACGGGGCTTGTTCTGCAGGTCGAAATTTCCAGAACGAAAACGTTGGAACCAAAAACGAACTGTGTTTTCTTTTGCAACATGACCGCCATACACATCATTCACCCTTCGAGTCGTTTCCGCAGCACTAGTGCCACGGCGGAACTCGTACTCTTAAATAATGCGATATTTTAAATTTTCCATTTTGTAAAATGAGTGACGCAAACAGAAAAAACAGAAGAAAAAAAACAAATGAATGACGGTCATCGAAGCACAAATACATGAGTAAATAGCTGTACAAATTTGAATTTGGAATTCCTTACCAAAGAGGAGAAATTCGTGATTAAAGTGGCCAGTACGAAAAACGCCAATTTCATATGTAAGGACCTAATATAACAAATTCTTACCGCATTTAGTACTGCATCAGAATGCAGAACTGTTTTCTTTTTCTTTTTTATTAGTACATTTTCTGGGAAATGATTGCTACATATTTTACAATATTTTGTGGGAGTCCAATCTTTTCTTCCAGTTGCTTCGATCCATTTTTTACGTAGGTCTGGATCGTCTGGAAATCTAAAGATAAACTTAGCTATATTATTAATACTCACAGGTTGTTCAGTCATTCTGTAACGACAGATGTGTCATTCTTATTCGATCACAAATAGGAGAAAGAATAAATTTGAATACTATATTTATAGATAACGAAGCTTCCCGTAAAAGATACTATGCCATTATTGGATTCCATATTTTTTTAGTCTTGTCGAGTCAATATTTTTTATCGAGACTCGGGACATTTTTTAGCTGACGCTGGCAACACTTACATGTTATTAATTATAGGTGACTTTTTGGCGGGAAGTCAAACGAGGCGGTAATTTTGATTTCACCAAAAGTTTAATTAATAAATAATTGTACAGAAATACTATATCAATAACATCTGATAACACTTCGAACAAACATGAGTGTCACCAGTGGCGGTGAGGAGTCGCCAGAGCCGGGGGAAAAGAAGAAACGGAAGTACAACAACAGTCGAAATTCCGACTCAAATAATAAGTATAGCATTTTTACTAAACCTAATTATAAAAGATTATTTATAGAAAACTCCAATTCGGAATATGTTGTGTACGTTGAGTCAACAGAGCAGGAGAAGGTAGGGAATAAAAATCCTATCACGCTCACCAATTTAATATCAGACAATGTTAAAGGAGTCCTAGGAGTACATAGAATAAATGCGCATAAAATAGGAGTAACGTTCAAGAAGGCGGCTGCGGCCAACAATTTTCTAAAGATGGAAGACTTTTTATGGAAAAATAAGTTTAAAGCCTTTATACCATCGTATTTGACAGAAAGGATTGGTGTATTAAGGTTTGTGCCTAAAGAACTCTCGAATGAGGAAATATATAAAAATATTGTGTGCGACTCTGAAGTAATTTCCATTAAAAGATTCATGCGTAAAGTAGAGGGAAAATTAGTGCCTCTCAATACAGTTGCTGTCACCTTTGCATCAACATCTTTACCGCAATACGCTTATATAAAGCTATTTAGATACGAGGTGAAAACATACATACCACCATTATTACAATGTTATAAATGTCTTAAATTCAATCATTCTGCTAAGACTTGCAGAGGCGAGCAACACTGCTCTTCTTGTGCTGGTCGCCACTCCTACAGAGAATGCGATGTCGAAGAGATCACATGCATCAACTGCGCAGGTAATCATCTTGCCATTTCACGAGACTGTCCCATTAAAAAACAAAAAATTGAAGAGAAAAAGGCCAAATTTCTGCAGCAATCGTATGCCACTGTTGTGAAACCACCCCCTACATTTAATGAAAAATCTTTCCCTGCTTTACCCAAGGTTACTGATAACACTAAATCCAATGACATTTTAGATATTAAACAAGTAGCAAATAATGACATTATAATTAACGCAATTGTTAAATCGTTGGTTGCATTAGGAAACAAGAGTGACTCTGATGGGCCACTCACACATAAGAAAATAAAAGAAATATTTTTATCAAATTTAATTTAAACATGGATAATTATCTAAATATTTTACAGTATAATATACAGAGTTTACAGAGTAAAAAGAGCCTATTACAAAATTTATTAATTGAAAAAAATATAGATGTCTGTCTTCTTAACGAGACTTGGTTCAAAACTAATTCTATAATCCCACACTTTCCCACATATAATTTAATCCACAAAAATTCCATAAATTCCCATAATGGAGTAGCCATTTTGGTAAACCATCGTTTAAAGTACAAAGTAGTCAATACACACTTCTCAGAATCTATTCAAAACCTGTGTATCACTATAGAAACACAATTTGGAGCAATGGCAATACTTTGTATTTACAGTCCTCCAAGTATCAGATTTGACTCAGAAAAGTTAAAGGATTTAATCAATAACATACCCAAACCTTGTATAGTCATGGGTGATTTTAACGCTCATAACATAGCCTTTGGATGTCATAGTGATAATAATAGAGGTAGATGTTTGTATAATATCATAGATGAATTTGACTTATGTATTTTGAACGATGGATCACCAACAACTGTTCCTTATCCTAATAGACAAGCTTCAGCTATAGATCTTGCCCTTGTTAGCTCTTCAATAGCTCATTTATGTAACTGGTATGTTCATGACGATCCCATGGGTAGCTATCATCTTCCGACCTTACTTGAGATCAACATTCAACCATCTATTTATGACACGTCACCTCCTGTGGATCAAGAGAAATATATTTATAGTAAGGCAGATTGGGACGAATATTATAGCCTATCAGAAACTTGTTTTACCCAGTTGGATTCAATAAATGATTCCCCCATCAATGCATATAACCATTTTATAGATACATTAAATGATTTAAGGAATAAAACAATTCCAAAACGAAAATTATTTGCAAACACACCTATTAAAAAACCAGTACCATGGTGGAATACAAAATGTAGTGATGCTGTCGCAAAATCAAAAGATGCATTAAAGTTTTATTTTTCTCAACCCAACATTGAAAACTGGATAACATATAAAAAACTAGATGCAAAAAAGAAAATAATTCTGAAGGAAGAAAGTTCTTCTTCTTGGAAAAATTTGTGTAGTAGCTTCAATAGGTTAACTCCAGTTTCTAGGATATGGGGATACATTAAAAAGTTTAAAAAAATTGGAACAAATCGAAACAAAGACATCAATGATGAGTGGGTTCCAAGTTTTTTAGATAACTTAGCAGATTCTACTGAAATAGATGACAATAGGCTTGAGTATTTGTTCGAAAATGCTACAGAAAATGATGTAAATGTATTTCTCAAGAACAATTTCACTATAGAAGAGTTGAAAACATCTTTAAAAAGTAGGAAAGATACTACACCGGGATTGGATGGCATACCTTACATGTTAATCAAAAAACTACATTTAAATGCACAAACAACATTACTTAATATTTATAATAAATTATGGGATGAATTAGAAATACCCGAGTCTTGGAAAACACAGTGTGTCATTCCAATTTTAAAACCTAATAAACCTGTAAATAGTGCTTCTTCATATAGACCTATTTCCTTATCATCTTGTTTGGGTAAACTCTTTGAAAATATGTTGAAGTTAAGATTAGATTATTTTGCTGAATCACAAAGCTTAATTCCTTCTATACAGTTTGGCTTCAGAAAAGGTAAAAGTTGCTCTGAAAGCCTTGTATCTTTATTATCAGATGTAAAACAGGTTAAATTAAGTCACTCTAATGCAATCTGCGTGTTTTTAGATGTAAAAGGTGCTTTTGACAATGTAAATATAGAAGAACTCATTCAAGTATCTCACGATATTGGTATACCTGGTCATATTCTGAAATGGATTTATTCTTTTTTAAACAATAGAACTGTATTTGTTAAATATAATAATAAATTGCATGGACCTAGGACTGTCAACAAAGGCACAATGCAAGGGGCAACTTTGTCTCCTTTGCTTTATAACTTGTATACTTCTGAAATATTAAAATATGTAGATGTACCAGATGTAAAAATCCTGCAATTTGCAGATGACTTGCTTATGTACAGTATAAAACAGAACATAGATATAGCAATGGCTAATATCAATAAGGCTTTGTCTCAATTATACAGCTATTATCATAATAAACTTAAATTAGAAATAAGTCCAGAAAAGAGTTCAATTTTAGTTATCAGTAAAAATGTAAATCCTCATAGCAATGTTAAAATTTCATATAATAATGTAGAAATTCCTGCTACTAAACAACATAAATTCCTAGGTGTCATTATTGATGATAAATTAAAATTTGATGAACATATTAAACATATAAGTAACAAAGCACTGAATGGTATTAATCTATTGAGGCATTTAGCAGGAAGTTTTTGGGGATCTGACCCTAAAGTAATGAGTATGCTGTACAAAAGTATAGTGAGAAGCCATTTTGATTACAGCAGTTTAGCTTACATGAATGCCAATAGCACCTTGTTACGAAAATTAGATGTAATTCAAAATATGGGACTGAGACTTATTTGTGGTGCTATGCGCTCCACAACTATTAATTCTTTGGAAGTTGAGACATGTATACCTCCCTTGACATTACGAAGGTTGTTGTTGGCTGAGAGATTTTTATTAAAAGTCATGGTATCAAATGATAATCCTTTACTTAAGAAACTAACAATACATCCTAAAATCTCACAGTCAATTGCTTCCCATGCCATCTCTGCTTCTTCTTTGGTTGGTGGAACTCTACCTGAAATGCCAACAATATTTGAACATGTGAATAGTAATTCAAAAGATATTGTTAAAAATGATATTTGGCCTATATATAAAATTCCTTTTAATTGTATTATTAACAGCTTTGCAATCTATTTAGACACGGTGCACAGTACTTTTGATTTTTTACAGTTTAAAGAGAATAGACCAGAACATTATGTTATATACACAGATGGATCTAAAACAGACAATAATGTAAATGCAGCTTTCTATGATCCACAGCTAGAATTCACTAAATGTATTAAATTAAACAAGGTGTGTAGCATTTTCACTGCAGAATGCTATGCAATTTATTGTGCACTGCAGCATGTAAATAGTCTTGTAAATAACGTACATAATATTTTGATAGTTACAGACTCCAGAAGTGTCTTGTCAGCTCTACACAATGTAAATATTTCTTTTAAGTTAAATTATATTATTTATAATATTAGACTTATAATCCAAAAACTACTTGATAAGTATATGAAAGTGGAATTCGTTTGGGTACCTTCACACAGTGGCATTCGTGGAAATGAAGTAGCTGACACTGCGGCCCGTTCAGACCATGACGAGGATCGATCCGAGTTGCTCAAGGTTCCATTCACTGATTACTACAGTCTTTTTAAAGAACTCAATAGACGGTTATGGAAAGAGTATTGGGACATAACCCTGGAAACGAAAGGCAGATGGTATGCTGGAATACAAAATGAATTACCTATTAAACCTTGGTATCATAACTTAAAATACATCACAAGAAGATTTATAACTGTTATATCACGAATGAGATTGGGACATTGCTTAACACCAGCTCACCTGAATAGGATTCGCATAATTAACAATAGCCGATGTCAACATTGTGGAGCAGAGGATGCTGATTTGGATCATGTTATCTTACAGTGTTCAAGTTTTAACATCCAACGTTTGATTTTGGTCAGTGAATTGAAAGAAATAAATGACAATGACAGTGAAAGTGAAGTTCAAAGTGTTCCCCGCCGCGTTCAGGATTTATTAGAAAATAAGAAGTATTTTAGTGTGTTATTTAAGTATATTTGTAATACGGTAGAAAAAATTTAATTCATTTAATTTGTATATTAGTTTTATTTTATTTGTTTGTATATTGTATTTGTACATTTAATTGTAATGAAAACAATGATATCATTGAGATGTATTCACCCAACCCGAAAGGGAGGCGAGTGGATAATATGTACCATTATTATAATGGAAAACATTCATTATTGTATTTCTAACTTTTTTTAAAAATGTATTCGACTGAAAGACTCGCATCTATGGTCATGAATAAAAAATTATTAAAAAAAAAAATTAATTATAGGTTATGAATGATAAAAACTCGACAAAATCCTATTTTCTTCAGAGTTTTAACGAGAAATATCGTTCCGTTATGCTACGACACAAATAATCATCACTGAGAAACTATATTTAGGGACAAAACCGTCGTACTTACGCGTGAAAAGACACACCGGCAATTTTCTTCTCACTATCGCTTTTACATGAAATAACACGACAACGCACCATTGTATAATCGTCGATGTGATATACGGATAATTTCCCTGTTTTCTCACTGGATTAGAATTGTTTTATAACTTAAAAATTAGCAAAACTTGAACATCAAACACAATGAGGGCACGAAGTGTCAAAGTTTGTTTCGCAATTTGAGTTGCTGACCTTGAATAAACCGGTTACACGGTAAGAGACAAAAAAATGGATAATTGTATCTCTGTCTAAAACATTTGTAGCGTGATATTCGCTCTCTTTCTTGGGTAAGCGAGAAAGGAATCGTCACTGCGTCTATTAGTTTCTCTGTCTACGATCCTATGTGTTAATTCAGGGTGTCAGCTACCTCCATACCAAATTTTATCAAAATTAGTGCAGCCTGTAGCGTTATCTACAACGCCACATGCGAACAACGCGTCATACTGACGTCACGCAAATCCTGCATCGCGCAAGCAGAGTTTACCGCGCAACTAGTATAGATATAACAGCCCGACATGAATCATCGGGCAGTTGCACGCCAGACACAACACCCCTCTGGTCGGAGGATCCTCCCTTTTCTATGGAGGTTGAGTGAACTTTACACCCTGTTCCTCATACTTCTATACAGCCGTTTGTGCGTGAAGAACTAACAAACACACTTTCAAACTTTCGCCTTTATAATATTATTGTGATTGCAGGTAGACAACAGATGTCGTTTGTCAGATTTAGAAGAAGGTCGCATCGGGAAACTGTTGGTGCATCGCTCTGGACGGGTCAGCTTATCCCTCGGTGATACTATGTTTGAAGTAAGTGTCCTTAGTCTTCCCATGTTTGTATCAGGGAGTTTGTTGTACACATAAAAAGTAAAACGTTTATTGAGGATGATATTCTCGTAGCATGAACTGTATTTATGTCTATTTCCTGTTGATTTTTTCACAGCTTCAAGGGACTGTAGATCTGAGTATATGGTTTTAATTTCAACTCGATACCTCTACGCGTTCCCGAGATAAAGGATTAGTCTATAATCACATTTAAATGAAATTCTTTTTCTTTGTTTGAGTACACTGTACCGGTACAGTGTTTTAATAATTGTGTGCTGCACCAGACGACGTCATTACGTCAGCGCCGGCTGTCGCTGAAAACCAGCGCTGGGGCTCTGTCTTGCATAGAGTCGCAGCATTATGCTGAGCGATAACCGTTTTGCGTGGATGTGACGCATGTTTCCCTTACCTTATTTTTTTTTGTGTTTATGTTCTTTTTTGCGTCATGTTTACCGCAAATAAACGTATTTCTCTTTCTTTCTTCTTTCTGTTGTGTCGCTTCTTCTCCAGGAGAGGAGAGGAGATACTAGACTCCTTTAATATTGACGACAAATATTAAAACATTAGGCCTTTCTTCCCCGAATGGGTAGACAGAGGGCTATAGGGGACAGGGGACTTAAACATAAATAACATGTTAAAAACCCCTAATCCAGACTCAGGATCTTCCTATTGAGAAAACCTAAAAAAAAACTGCTCGATTTGGCGATGGTACTCAGGAAGGTCAGCAGTCACGTGACCACTTTACCAATGATGCACTCTCGTAGGTGGCTTGTGTCTACTCACGAAAAAGAAGATGAATTGCGCATTTGAACCAAACCATAGCTAACGCGCGACTTTTTCTGTGCCTTAGAATAACATACAGAGCCGAATCTAAATAATCACGGCAAAATTCACTGATTTCGGCAGACCCAAGCCTTAATTTATGCCATTTCGTCTCTGTAATTTACCATATAGGATTGTATGGTATTTTTCCTCTTTCCATGAAATAATGGTAAAATATTAGAATTAATCCTATTTGTATTTTTTTTTTATCCCAGGTCTGCATGGGCACTAAGGCAGCATTCCACCAGGAAGTAATGTCGGTGGGCACGGACGACGCGTCGCGCTCCGCCAGCCTGGTGGCCCTCGGAGCCCTGCAACACAAGCTCAACCTCGTGCCCAACTGGGAGACCATGTTCCAAGACATGTCTGTATAGTGTACTCGGAATAAATGGTGAAAAAATTTAGAAATTCGTTTCTTTTTTTACCCTAGCCCAAAAGTAGGGCAATATTTTTTATACCATGACTGCAGCTGTATTTGCATCGGTTTTTATATTTCTTCCAAGATGCTAAATAGATAGAGAATAAACAAGCAAACATATTTTAACATTAGCTGCGCCCTGCGGTTCCACCCGCGTAAGTCTCGATCCCTTAAGACTTGGGAGACCATGAGGTAATTGCTTTTTATCATAATTACAGAAAGCTAGTGAAAACAGACAAATTCTTACATAATATTAACATTTATTGTACCTAAATTATTTACAAAACACACTACTCTGTTATTTCTAAGCAGTAGCACTGGCGGCCTTATCTTCCTTTGTTTTAGTTATCTGTGCATCTCTGCCCTCGTACTTGTTGCCTTTGAGGTCTATGGCAAAGTTATAGTCTACGGGGTTCGCCAGAGCATGGTCTATGGCAGCTTCGAGGGTCTCTGGTGTTATGAATGTTGCACTTAGTTCCTGAAAAAAATATTGATGTTTATGTAATTTTATAATCTGATCATGTAAAGGTTCATTGTTGAATATAAAGATTAAAGGAATGTTGAATATTATATATTCGAATTACGTGAATGAATGACCCTATATACAACACACTTAAGGTGAATGCGTAGTTGTAGCCCGCGAAATTCAATTTTTCTTACGTTTTTTGCAGTTTTCAGGTCAGTGTCAGGTTGTATCTTGATGAAAATTTGATTCGCGACTATAACAGGTACGTATTCACAGAATTATAATCATCAGAATCATTAATACATCTGTTTAAGTTAGATTTCTACCACCAACACTTTTCCATACGAGATTTGTTCTTAACGGTAGAAATCTAACTTAGAAAGATGTATTAATGATTCTAATTATTATAATTCTGTAAATACGTACCTGTTATTGTCGCGAATCATATTTTGATCAAGATACAACCTGACACTGACCTGAAAATTGCAAAAAACGTAAGAAAAATTGAATTTCGCGGGCTACAACTACCCATTCGCCTTAACATGTACAGTATGACAAAATAATCTTAGAAGTTTATAATAGTAATTGCTCCATCCTGGCGCAGGCCTCTGGCGGCCCATTACAATAGTAAATCAATTGTGTCTCATTAGCAGGGATCAAGCGATTAATCTGTTGTAAAATATCATTGGCCAATGCAAATGTGCCTATTTAAGGAAAAAAATAGGTAAAACAGATTTGTTGATGATATTGTATAATGACTTTGAATGATTACCTTCTGTAGTTTGACTTCCTCGGAAGCTATCGCGATCCTCTCCTTCAGCTTGCGATCGTGTGCCTCCATCCTCTTCAAGGCGTACTCCTCAAGTGCAGCCACCTCCACTTTCCTTCTCTCCTCACGTTCCATGGCAACCTGCGAGTTCCACTTCTCGTTCAGCTCCACGCACCGAGCCCATTCCTCGGCCTCCAGACGTTGAGACATCTCCGAACTAGCACTCTCTCTCGTTGACTTCTCTTTGATCATCTCCTCATGGTAGAACCTTCTTATAGCGCGCATCTGAGTCTTGTAGTTATTGTGAAGACGTAGAAGCTCTAAACGCTCTTCTTCAGAAACAACGGGACGTTTTGGTATACGATAAACTTTACTTTTTGCGACTGGTAGCCATCGAGGTTTTCTGTGTGCCTCCGCGCATTGTACTAGCATGGGCCAGGTACGCTTTAGTAAAGAATTCTGAGATAACATAATTTTTTATTTACTTTCCCGTTTTCGTGTTAATTTGTTTACAGAATTTAACTTTTTTAGAAACAGCCACCTAACCTCAATCTTTTTCATTTGACTTTGACAATTTTGTCAAATATAAAAAAAAAAGTATTGTCAATTTGTCGTCAGTTGCCATCTCAGTTGCCAAGAATAGGAAAATGCTCGCGTTCATAATTATTTATTAATTTCTCATCACAAAATAAATGTTGTTGTAGACAGTAAGTGCATAGGCTTAACATTTATGAGAGACTGGTGCACAAAAAAGGCATAAAATACCTGTATTATGGGTAATAATAAAAAAATTGACGCATTGCACCCAACCCCCACCATGGTCCAACATAGTATCCTTAGAATCCTTACTCCTTACTGATACCGCCGGAAAAAAAATCAACCCGTTTTACTATGTAGGGATAACCATGGAATTATTATGTACTTAGTACATAATAATTCCATGGGGATAACTTATTATTTTTATATTTTTCTGTAATTTTGTATAGTTTCTGAACTATATTTATCTCGAATGTCAAGTAGTCTGTGGACTGTCAAACCATAGATCAACATACTAATATGTCAAACAAAACAAATGTCAAAGTTGTCTAACTGGGCCGTGAGCCGGGTTTCGCTGTTTATTTATCAAAAAAATCAATGATACTAATAACTTGAGTTGAGTATTAAGATGATAAAAATATCTGCTTTGAACGAAGAATCGGAGGAGGACAGCGGATCCGAAGAAGAAGTCACAAGAGAGGCGTCAGAACAGATAGCGTTGCAACAATACGCGAATGCACTTGAGCTTCAAAGAAAAGGTAATCTAAAAGATGCCACTCAGTTACTTAAGGACCTTCTCGATACAGAACTGCTATATGATGTTAAAAAACCGGCGCAAGGGGAGAAAGTACAAAGTCCTTTGTTTAATTTAAAGTATTTATCGTATAAAAATCTGGCGACTATGTTAACTGGATCGGACGAAGTTGATGCGGCTATTGAGGCGTATTGTGCGGCTGCAGAGTTGGATGACACTGACGTCACTCTGTGGCACCGCTTGGGACAGCTCTGTATGCGCGTCAAACGCTATGAAATGGCACTCCATGCTTTCCAACGCGGCGCGGACCTGAATGCTCGACACTGGCCCTGCCTCGACAAGATCGTCACACTGCTCCTCGGTCTAGACTACAAAGAGGAATGTATTTCAACCATACATGATGCACTACAATTGGACCCTGGATACTTGCGAGGCCTTGCTTACAGAAAACATATATTCACAGTCTATCCTTATATAAGAGACTTTATGGAATATCTTAATCCTATTTACAAATGGAATGAAAAAGAAGATGAACCATTTGATGAGGAAAAAGCTGAGAAACTCATTAAAGAAGCAGATGAGATTAATGAAATATTTCTTGAGCAGCAGAGAGCTGAGCAATTTAAATATGTATTGCCCGAATTAAAGTTGATTAAACCTATTACCAATTTAAGCTGGAGCTCAGTTGGGGACTCACTTGTTCACATGCACCACCATATGTCAGAGCATTACTATAGTCATGCCTGCAAAATCGAAATTATTTATGAGAAAGAAGTTAAAGAAGTAACTATGGAGGTGTGTGAGGAGCCCAAGGAAGTAGAACTAGAAGAAAACAAGATTGAAGAACTTATTCCAGAAACTGACAAGAATGCAGAAAATGTGTCAGAGAATGAAAACAATGATTTATCAGACAAGGACAAAGCAGCAACTGACACAGAGAAGATTGAGAGTGATGTTGAAATGGTTGCAGAAACTGCTGAGGCACCTTCTGACAGCAAAACAGCTAAGAAAGGTCCAGTTAGAAGGAGAGGTAGTGCACTCAGCTTTTTAGAAGCTTGGGCATGGTGCACTAAGAGAAGATCTGGACGAAAGAAGCAAGTTGGCAAACAAGAACAAGATGATAACATCTATGAGACTCTGCGCAAAATGGTGCCTGTTTCTTTAGTGCCAGAAATGGTTGAGAAGAAAGAAAATCAAGCAAGAGAGACATCTCCGGACACATCAGACATTGATAAACTATTTGAAGATAAGGAAAAACTTGAACAAAAGGAGTATTTTGGATCAGAAGATGAACAATTAGACGTTAAGAATTTCATTAATCAGTATACAGAAAACAAAAGAGATATAATTGATATTTTAAAAGATTACCTGTACATTTTAGCTATTAAGTGGAGAGAGAAATGGCCACAGGGCCTCCCGGAAGTATTCATTGAAGCTAACAAATGCTATCTCAATCATATTGATGTTCCAACATGCACCAGTGACAATGATGAAGAGCTGCTACATTATACTGCAGTCAACATCCTGGTAGAAGAGTTTTCAATAAATGAGAAATTTAATACATCTCTAACAGATGACAAGCAGAAACACGATTTAAGTGTGATTGAAACTATCGGCATCATTTTGAGCTCGAAGCCTCATATTTTTGAAAGTACAGAGTGCTTAGAACTGACACTACGCTATCTGTGGGTGAAACTCCACATTCAATTGTTAAACAAAGTCAATGAGGTTGCTTTAGACTGCTTGTACCAGCTTCAGTATGAGTTTGAAGCCATGGGAGACCACCATGATACATACAATTTAAATGTTGTCAACTTTACATTTAAACCAACAGTCAATGAGAATGAAGTTTTAGCTGGCATTACTTTCCTTGAGAGAAACAAGAAACTTTCTACTGTTATGGAGTCATATGAGAGAGGAAACTATGAAGAGGTTTTATCAATAGTAATTGATACTTTTGAACACTGCAAAACTATGGCTAGGAATGAAGAAGAGGTGTCTCTAGATTTTGCAGTTCATCTATCTGTTATATTAGACACTTACTGGGCTTTAGACAAGCCAGATGAATGCTTCAAATGGTCTCTGACTTGCTTACATGAAGCTCTAAAGCATTACTTTAGATTCACAACAGGATCTCAGGAATATGACAAGTGGACCCTTACAGTTGTTAAGATACTTTGTTGCATGGAACACATACTTACAACAGAAGGTCTGACATGTTTGGATACGGTGTCTCAAAAGGATCTGAGTCAGGGTCTAGAAGATCTGATCAGAGTAATTGGCCACCAAGTGGAGACAAATGCATCTGAAATGCCTTTTGGCACCGTCATCCCATGGATCATAGTGCATTATATATTGCAAAGAGAGGAGGATCAGGGGAGGGTTAGAGTAGAAAAGGAAAAAGTTGCGTGCGACGAAGTTCCTAATCCTTTATTGGTTTTATTTATTGCACATGAACAGCTAGGCAAGAGAGGGTGGTGTTGCAAGTCTGAAGCAAAACTACTCTATTTCACTTTAGACACGGTGGTGCCAAGACTGCGGTCGCCGTCATTGGCCAAGTGTCTAGATCAAGTAGTCCAGTATATGGAACAGTGTGTTTATTGCTTATTTGGGCATCCTGGAAGAAAAAATAAGTTAAAATATCTTGTGGATCATAATGTTACGCCATCTTCTTTAGACTGGAAACGAGCGCAGCAGGTGTATGAAATCTTTAGACCTCCGATGTTACCAGCTCTAGAAGGCAAGCTTCCCGGCATTACTGCTGATACCGAACAGTTGTTCCATAAAATACTTGCGCTGCTCCCTCCGGAATGTGACCCTCAGAAATATCTTCCAGAAATCAGCAAATTCATTAAAGGGTTGGAAGAAAAATTGACTTATACTCCATCACTATTACCATACAAAATGAAGGATATTTATTTTTTGCTGGGCGATTACTATTACAAAAAAGAAGAAATGAAGTTGGGTGTCAAGTTTAACATGCTAGATGTTGCCGTGAACAATGACAGAGTAGAATCATGGGCAAGAATATCTTTAGCAAAAGCTGTAAATTTAGACACCATGCTTAGTTCTTGTAAGAACCTCATCAACCATGAAAGAGAATATTTGAATCCTGCTAAATCTGTGCTACGATGTTTTAAAAGAACGATGGACTTGGATCCCACACTCAGTCATATGTGGACGGAATATGGAATGTTCGCGTATACAGTCCAGTCATTTTGCTCTCGAGTGCTAAAACAGGCGAGCGAATCGTTGAGTATGGAAGACTTCGAGTCATTGGAGAAACAGAAGGAAGATATGCTAGATACGACTCATAAATGTTTCATGACTGTGCTAGTTGATCTAAATAGCAGTACGGAAGATGATGATTCGTGGCAGTTTTTCTATATGTTGGGCAAAGTGGGTGAGAAACGCAACAAGCCACCGTCTGTATACTTAGATTATTACATGAAAGCCGTAAAAAGTTTAAAGGAAAACGATGCGACGTATCCTCTGAAAATTAATTACAACACACCAACACATTTGTGCATAGAAGTGTTAGAGGTTCACTATCGAATTCATGCATCTATTTTAAAATACATAGAACAACATGAAAACAAGCCTATACCTGCCTCAGTGGGCAAGGTTTTCTCATCGTGCATTGAAGAGTGGAAGAAAGGTCCTTTTACTAGAAAACCTAAAAAAGATGGTGCAGCAGACATAGAAACGAATACAGAGCCGAAACCTGCTGAACCAGTTCACCCGGCCAATATTCTCAAGCGATCAATCAGCGACGCCGGTGAAGAGGAGTCTCATGAAGCCAAGCGATTGAAGATGGAAGCCGCGGCAGCTAAGATCAGGAGGTCCGCCTCCTACGACACGGAGAGAACGCCTAAAGAACCAATTGTGCAGGGTACAGAAGTGACTGACGCAAAACTCGCTGCGAGCGCAGAAGAAAATAAACAAGAAATCGTTGTCATAGACGAAAAGTCACCACAACCAACACTGACGTCACCCCCACCGCCACTAGAACCTGTTAAAGAAAAAACACCAGAAGTAGAAAAGCCTCCAGAAGAGAAAAACGACAAAACGGATGCTGAGAAAAAAGAAGACAGTTCAAGTTCGTCTTCCTCGTCATCGTCAGATTCCAGTTCCAGTGAGTCCTCATCAGACAGCAGCAGCGACTCCAGTAGTGACAGCGACACATCCAAGTCCTCGAACGACTCTAAACCTCTCACAGACGACGAAATCATGAATATCGTTTCAGACTGTCTTGACGCGCTTGAAGACTGCGCGAGCCGCTTCCCTCCACACTACAAAGCCATATACAGGCTTGCTCACTATCACTTTTATTATAAAAAGGGTAAAGACATCGAGAGATGTCGAGATCTCATGTTATCCAATTTCACGTCAAGAGCGGGCCAGAAATTAGGAGGACTATTCAGCGAAAAGAAACCTTCCAACTTTTTCAATAACATATGGAAAATACGTTCACAAGAAGTGGACAGACCGGGCAGCTTCATTTTCCACATGAATCGCTCTGTCCTTCTCACTTTGGAGATATTGAAAGAGATAGACGATCACAAAACTCTTTTGGACCTGAGCTTGCAATTGCAGAGAACACCTGATCCTGACAAGAAGTACCTCCGTGACTCTGACCGAGAGGAGCTGGCTCAGCAAGCATTCTCGCTTTGCGTTCAGTCTCTAAAAGGACAACTGACTAAGTTCAGCCAGCAACCGGATTTGAAGAGCAATGAGGTGGAGCGGCAAGCGCTGAACAGTTTAATGTTGGATATTTACAGAGCGTACCAGAAAGTTCAGAAACAACCGAACTCGAAACAATTCACGAACTTACTAATCGAGGGTTACAAGCTAGTTACGAGTGAACCCATCGCTGAAAATACTAATCTAGTCGACATCAGTATGAAATACTGTCAGAGGTTGATTCAAAAACTGAAGCATGAAGCGACGATGGCGAGTTTGGATAAAAGTCAGAACGCGCAAAAGAAACACGCTGCTAAAGCTGCTGTTGCTGAGACTGTGAAAGGGACTCCTTCCACTGTGACGAGTCTGCCGAAGCCGGAGCAGAAGGCGTCACAGCCTTCGACATCGACATCAACGACTTCAAGTTTACCGAAAATGTCGGCTCATGACATGGCGGCTGCTTTCCAGACCTTTATGCCGATGCTGAACGATCCCGTACAGCAGGCTGCAGCCGCGCTGTCATTATCGTACCTTTCTAATATAAACGCTCTAGCTTACGGCCCGTCATTGCAGACCGCGTTGCAGAGTACTCTGCAGAATTCGTTCCAGGCTGAATTCTACCGTCAGTTCTTAGGACAGAGCTTCTCGTCGTCGTTTATGCCGCCCGCTAAGAAGCAGAAGCGCGGTCCGAAGCCTGGTTCGGTGCGACCTCCGGCGAACCCTCAGATGAAGGCATCGAAATCTTTCACTGCACCAACAATGCCTCCAGTGAGCAAGGCAGCGCCTACGACTGTGAGCGCGCTTCAGAAGTCCAATTCGACTCCCTTAACTCCGAGTATGGGTACGGTGCTTCAGAACCTGCCTGCCTCGATGACTGCCAACTTGTCCTCGTTCGGGGCGGTACACTCGACGTCACACTCGGCACACACCACGTCACACTCGTCGCACACGACGTCACACTCGTCGCACACGACGTCACACTCGTCGCACACGACGTCACACTCGTCGCACACGATGCCTGCGCAGGCGCACATGTCGACAGCGTCGACTATGAGCGCGGCCATCCATACAAAGCCTCCAATGCCGCACCAACAAGTCAGCCCCGGGAAGACGCTGCAAGAGAAGCTGGCAGAACGGCAGAAACACCTCCCGATATCAAAGAGCCATGAGATCAACGCTTCCATCAGTAAGC
Organism: Amphipoea oculea; assembly: GCA_945859645.1. Taxonomy (NCBI): domain Eukaryota; kingdom Metazoa; phylum Arthropoda; class Insecta; order Lepidoptera; family Noctuidae; genus Amphipoea; species Amphipoea oculea. Next base: position 2,009,899 of record OX243883.1, on the reverse strand, counting down.
TGCCATCGTCGCTGACCATCACCAAGACCTCGGTGCCTAAACAAGGGATGAAGAAGCCCGACGCTAAGAAACAATTGCCTTTCACGGAGAGACCTAAACCTATCACTACAGATGAAGTTATAGTATTAGATGATGATTAAATTATCATTATTATTTTTTAATTAATTAATTAATGTCGAAATTAAGTACCTAGTCTAAAATGTATATCATGGACTTATGTAAAACTTTAGATTCAATAAATGAAATACAATCAGATAAACATATTTTAATTTATTTCTTATAAAATATTAATTATTTTACTATTTACAAAATAATGTAATTATAACAAAATAATTGAAATAGTCGTTAAATTATGTTACATTGCTCACATATGCTTTATTATTTAATATCAGCGATCTTAACGAATCATTTCGAGAAATTGCAATTGAGGGTTTTAGCAAAATCAGTACAAATCCTATAATTTAGTTTTTACCATACAAAATCTAATTGATATCCCTTTGAAAAGCAACCACTGAATACACATATTGAAATTAGTGGCAGAGACATCGACGCGCCGACTGTAACCACGAATATGGTACAGAGGCCAGCACATGAAGCTATCCCAATCTGTCAAATTTTCCCAATTGAATATGAACCTTATCACTTGGTAGTAAAGTTGAAAATCTATCAAAGAAATTAGACAGATTGGGGTAGCTTGATGTGCTGGCGTCTGTACGTGACCACCTTGAGTAAACATTTTCCGTCAGTACTAAAAAACAATATGTGACTCGGGCTGGCTGGACAAATCTTCAAAATAGCTCGCATTTAACTAGGTCAATAGGGCACTTTATGTGGCGGCTAAACACCCTTATTTCAGAATTTGTGACGCTACTGAATCTTAGATAATCGATCGAAAGCGTGTCCAGCCGGCTTGAGAAACCACTTTTCGCTGGTCTCTCAATCTCGGTAACGGAAATGATTTTGACCACTTTTTGCACAGCAACGAGCGTCACATTTTGTGACAGGCATCGAGCTAAAAGTTTTGTGATGCGTACAGCGGTTTAGTAGAAAAATACAAAAAACTATTGATCTAGTTAAATGCGAGCTGTTTGAAGATTTGTCCAGTCAGCCCGAGTCACATACATATAGCAATTGCCTTTTTATAGAAAAGTGCAATCCTACGCGGTCAAAATGTACATACATACATACATAATCAGCCTATAACGTTCCCACTGCTGGGACACAGGCCTCCTCTCTGTGAGAGGGAGTGGGCCGTAATCCACCACGCGGGCCCAGTGCGGGTTGGTGGATGTCACATGCCTTCGAATATTTGGTTCTAGGACATACCGGTTTCCTCACGATGTTTTCCTTCACCGTTTTGAGAGCAGTGGTGATGAAATAATTTAGACAAAGTAAAGCGCCTGTCGGGGTTCGAACCTACGACCTACAACTTGTAAGTCGCGGCTGATACCACTGGGCCACCACTGCTGGGTCAAAATGAATTGAACAGCAATTTTTTTTAGTAGCCTACGCAAAATCTCAACGCAGGGGAGTTCAGAAATATGTACAGACGCCAGCACATCAAACTACTACAATCTGTCAAATTTCTTCAATAGATTTTCAACTTTATCGCTTAAGTATAAGGTTCAAAGTTGATTGGGAACATTTTACAGTTTCGGATAGCTTGATGTGCTAGCGTCTGTACTGAATTCATGGTAACAGGTTATGCATCGATGTGCCTGCCAACCTGTATTATTTTAACTTCGTGTGATACGACTATGTCGACACTAATAATAATACAAGGTGGTTATTTAATGGCATCCATCCCGTTGATTAATTATGAAACATGATCTCAATCACACAAGGTTCTCATTCAAAGAGTTATACGCGTATTCAGTGTTGTACTGTCTTCTATTCTCGTCATTCCTCACCTCAACATTATAATAGTACAGTACTTTCTATTTTACACCACAAAAAACTGCATCACTTGTAAAATTAAATTGGACTCATTTTCAACTCTATAGTAAACGTGCGCAGTGCTGCACACCCGCACCCTATTTCAAGTAAAACAATTTTTTTTAACCTATTTTGTCCCACTGCTGGGCACAGGCCTTCAAAGTTAAACAAATACCAACTTTATTTCAAAGGTGTCTAGCACTATTGAAACAGTTATAAAAATGTTTGAAGTTGTAGCGTAAATTGAACTTTATTTTGTAGGAATTAAAGTTGTTTTTCCATTAATTCATATTTGATTACATTTTGGCAAATAAATCACAAAAGCAGATTATTTGAGTTGTGATTTAATTTATTATCAACTAGCTGGCCCGTCTGTAACTTCATTCGGGTGCATATCAGAAAAGAAATTGGATTTCATAGGTCTTTTTTTGCGCGGTACCCTAAATTTTTTGTAAAATAAAACTTATGTTATAAGGAGGCGAGGCACGCCTTTTTATAAAATGAGCTTTCTGCCTGTGAAAGTCCCGTCAAAATCGGTCCAGCCTTTTCGGAGATTAGCCGGAACAAATAGACAGACAAAATTTTTAAAACCACGCCTCTTTATAACATGAGCTTTCTGCCAGTGAAAGTCCCGTTAAAATCGATCCAGCCTTTTCGGAGATTAGCCGGAACTAATAGACAGGCAAACTTTAAAAAAAATGTTTTTTTTTTTTTTTTTTGTTTTGTAGTGCCGTATATACTTTCACTGTCTTTTTGTATTTTGACATTACAAACAGACACTTATTTTATTTATTTGTATAGATTTATTAACGAAAACTGCTCATGCATTTTGCAGCTCAGTATATGTATGTTACACATTTGTTTGCTGGTCATAAAGGCCGAGGCACATTAGTTCGGTTTTAAATCTTGCGCTAATTGACATCATCATCATCTGTCTAGTAATTTCCTAACTATTTGAGGTCAGCTTCTATTCTAACTGAATGCAGCTGAATATCAGTTTTTTTTTTACATGGAGTAACTGTCTGTCTGGCTTCCACAACCCAGTTACCGTCAAACGGGGTGAATGGGGATGCAGGGGTGAATCGGGACAAAACTTTAAAAGGGATTTTAACATTAAAATAATATAGTTTGTGGCCAAAAAGGACCCTAATGTGTTTACTGTAATTTAATTAACGATTACGTGCCCTTATTGACCACAAACTATATTATTTCAACGTTAAAATCCATTTTAAAGTTTCGTCCCGATTCACCCCTGCATCCCTATTCACCCCGTTTGTAGGTACTTCTTCGCTGTCTCATTTTAAAACTAAAAAAGAAGGCCCTGTCTCCCATGATACAGTTTTTCAACATTTTTACAACTTTTATTTATTAAATATGATCAGTTGAAATAAATAACGGGCAGTAATTTCAAATTAATATTTCGTCGGTAGTTAAATTAGTATAACAGTAATAAAAATAGAATTGGTCAGTTACTTCATCCTACAACGTCAGTACAAAAAATACTCATGTAGTGTGTATTAAATGAATGCGCAGTAAGAATGTTGGAATGGACAGTTAGATAAATAAGTTCGGCAGTTCATAGGTTAGGTTGGAACTGAGATCAGCTACGCGCGAGCCGAATTGGTCGCAGTAACTAAGCCCAGGCACCCCGACCAAATGGGTTAGGTTAGGTTACAACTGTGACAGATCGCGCACGAGCCGACTGAGCGGGGCTGTGGAGCGGCCGGCAAACGCTACTTCCAAGTTAGATTTGTTACCGAATAATTCCGATTTGCTAAATGCCCACACGTAACTGCTCGTTCCGTCATTTTACTGCTTATAATTATTTATTTAATTACCAATAAAGATATTTTTTATGGCTCATTTTTTATTTAGTTTACTGTTACTGCCGAACTTGTTAATGAACATGCATTTTGTAATTTTTATGGGTTTGGGTGGCTAAAGTGAATTGGTTATTTAAGACTAATTATTATTGTGTTGCGTTAGTTAAAATAAAGTCGTAAATTGTTTGGCAAGGAAAACCGCATTACTGCGCTTCGACAGTTCTGCGCCGCCGGCCCGACCAAAGCACTAAATTTTCATAAGAAATCTGCTCCTACCCTCATTAACAAGTGATGCAAATATTTTCTAGATCAGTGCAGTATCCTCATCATATAGAAGGACATGAGCATTTCGCTGAGGTTCCAGCCCATGAGGATGGTGAAGAGGTAGGTCAGCACGAGGATCGGCAGCGGGAGCAGGAACACGCGCGCGTTGTGGAGCATCGGGAGATCTGTAGGACAAGAGAAAACAGAATAAAAATAAACGCTCATGTCACCTCTGTACCTACATTTAGTAAAATAACGAACTCAAAACTGTACATTAAATATTTTAGAAAAAAAAAGGTACTAGGTGTCGGAAAAAGTCTGATGACGAAAATATAGTTTTTAAAAATTTTGTGTGGATGTATGTTCCGGATTGGCGGGAAAACGACTGAATGGATTTTGATGAAATTTGGCACATACATTAATAGTTTATAACTTGGTTTAACACATAAGGTACTTTTAGGCCACGGCCGCACTACTAAGGCGACTGCGAAGCGACGGCGATTTCGTGAAAACAAACTGATATAAACATATGTCGGTGGCCGCACTGCAGAAACGACAAGCGAAATGTATTTGTTCATATCGTCGCCGCTGCGTCGCTGTCGCCGTCCAGTGCGGCCCCGGCTTTAATCCCGGAAGTACGTTCCCGTGGGATATTTTCCGACATCTATTGCCGCGGGCAAAACCTAGTATAATAGTGTAAGCTAGTATTAAAGGAAGCTCATTTTTTTTTTTTTGTGAACCGAATGACTTCCATCTATATTGGAGTAGTAGTTCAGTTCATTTATTCAAGTTCAGTTTTTTTATTTATTTAGCAGCTAGGTGCTAGCAACGTAACAGGGCTTATTATTTATTTATTTACTAGCTGACCCAGCGAACTTCGTAGCGCCTCAGAATCATCTTCAATCATCATAATATACAATGTGTTTTTTTTTGATATCCCATAACTCTAGGGGTCATTGTACTCATCATTATGAACAACTTTTACTATGGGGTCAAACCTGATCAGATTTGGTCCCATAGTAAAAGTTATTCATAATGATGAGTACAATGACCCCCTAGAGTTATGGGATATAAAAAAAACACGTTGTATAATCAATAAGAACGAATGTAAGTATATGAGAAAATGAATTATCTTCATTATTATTTTTTTCGTGAATTTTTCCCATGTTTAAATAGTTATTCTGCTATTCGGGGCGGAGACAAATCTAAAAAATCAAAGATCATAAAAATCGGTCCAGTCGTTCTTGAGTAATAAATGGTAACTAACCCGACTTTGTTTTATTTATATATAGAAGATATACATAGATTTACTTTATCGTACACCACAAAAATACATCAAGCACTACAAAATATAAAATGGTCGGCCTTATTGCTTTCTGCGATCTGTTCCAGGCAACCATGGAATGGACAGTGATTTTCGTTTTTAGTTTATTAATTCACCTTCCTCTGACACGCCAGGAGCATATTCCATATATTTCTTGCCAATAAGAGATAAAAAGTTATGAATCCCATATTTTAATGTGCATAAAGTTATTCCCCATACATAATCACACTTACCTGAATCGACAACTTTTCCATAATCTGAAAGTTAATTTGTATTTTAGTTCTAGTACAGTCAGGGGCAAAAATATATCATTACACATAGAGAAATTAGAGTGCCTTTACAAAATAGTGTTTATCAAATCGCTGACCGAACTGTATGTTGTGAATTTCCTAATTACTCGATAATGAGTGATATGAATTTAATCAGTGTTGTAGAAGAAACTCACTTTAATTTTGTTGTGTATATATTTTTGCTCATGACGAAACTTATTATAATAGTATACAGGGTGTCCCTGGAAGTATGGATCAAATCGAATAGGGGCGTGGGCAAGGTCATTTTCAAACTTTTTAACCCTGAGAATGTCAGTGAATTTTTTTACGTTTCAAAAGTTATGAACGATTTTAATTTTTTTTTCAATCACTTCGCTTAGTGCTCAAAGAAAATAATCATAAAAAATACTATCAGGGCTATCTAAAAAAAATAAATTGATTGCCCTGATAGTTTTCACGAATTCGATCTTTCTTCTCTTTTTTTTTAGTATTTTTTTTTTGCTAAAACGTTTGGAAATGACCTTGCCCACATCCCTATTCGATTTGATCCATACTTCCAGGGACACCCTGTATATAACATATGTATTATAATAGTGTTTTCTCTTTTCTGCTAAACAATCTGTTGAAACTTTGGAAGTTGTGAGATATTAAATATACAGATCTGTCAACATTCTATTACGGTGACAATATTATTATGAATCAAAACTTTTGGAAAAAAATCGTAAGTGTTTTCATATTTATGCCCCTGACTGTTCAATAGAAGTAATACTTACTGCTGTACCCCAAGAATGTGATGTACAGGTAGTAGATGATGGAGGCGAGCCAGAACGAGTTTGCGATCACGCAGGAAAAGAAACCGTCGCGGAACAGTATGTCTGGAAGAAGAAAAAAATTTTGGCATTGTATTAAGTATTTGGTAGGCCGCGCCATTTGGCAATAGGAGTAAGTAGAGGGTGTCAAGTTGCTGATGAAACGTAAGTTAAAAGTTGCTTAGACACTAGAAACTTTCTTTACCAACACCCCAATAGAGATTACGAAACCTCTCTCCTCTTCATTTATATTAGCTGAATCTCTTCTCAAAGAAAACTTCATTAAGGATATTCCAAGTTTTTAATTCATGCCCATTTCTATAGTGACAATTAAAAAAGCAAAAATCACTGAAGACTTATAGCGGATTTCCGTTGAGGTTCTTGGAGATATCATTGATACAATTGCCCCTGTCCTAACTGGCATATTTTAATCAATGTTTATACAGCGGTAAACCAGTTCTAATGAAATATAGTAAAGTAGTACCAATTTTCAAATCAGGTAGTAAGAGCGATCCCTCTAATTATAGACCTATATCTGCGCTATCAGCATTGAGTAAAAAAAAAAAAAAAAATGCTAAACCAGATGTCATATTTTTACTCAAATGGGATTTTACGTAGTCGTCAGTTTGGTTTCACGAAAGGTAGGGTATTTTCTGTGACCTCTCAAAAGTGTTTGACTGCGTTGACCAGAATACACTGATCTGTAAATTACACCACTACGAAATTCGTGGAAAAGCTATTTTGTTCTTTCCTTTCTATCAAACAGGCAGCAAAAAGTAAACGTTAACGGGGCGACGTCCTCAGGGATCTTTAGTTAAGATGAGCGTGCCTCAAGGTTCAATTCTTGGTCCTTTACTATTTCTTGTTTATATTAATGACCTTCCTTACATGACGGCCAACTTATCGGGTATAGTTTTATTTGATGATGACACTTCTCTTGTTTTTAAAATAGATAGAAAATATACGGGTGCGTCACATGTTAAAGATACCCTGGCTGTTCTTTCGAAATGGTTCGCAGCTAAGTAATAATCTTTTACTTAATGCGGACAAAACTAAAAGTCTTAGGTTCTCATTACCAAATGTTTCTCGCATACCGCTCAAAGTCTCACTGTACAACAGAAAGTGTTATCGCGACAATGCAGCCGTAGCATGAGTACTCAAACTCAAACTCTAAGCATTTATTTCAATTAAACCAATTTCAGGCACTTTTGAATTGTCAAGGGGTCGGTCAGTCAGAAAGATGAAGCTAGTTGCCCATTCCAAAGCGTAGGTACCTATGGAAAAGAACGGGCGAGAAACTCCATGGACACTCTTTTAAATCAAAATAATATGGTTACAAAGTCTTGGTTACATCATTCATGTTAAAAATTATACATGTGAGAACGATGCAGAACGTTAAAAGCGTCCATAATGAAAAGATGAGAAAAAACAACAATTCAAATATTAAATTAAAATAAAATAAGCCATGGCAGCAAAGAGATGACCAGCCTCTACTGACGCCGTTCACGAACATGACGCATGTATTTACACTGTACTAATATAGTTGTGGACCATAGTACTTACTTTCAAAGAACACGATCTGGAAGAAGTGCAGCAAGGACAGTGGCGGGAAGAACGCGTTGATGTGCACGTCGAACGCGTAGCCCCACTCCACGTCCGGCCCGTCCTGGTCGCGCCGCAAGTACTTGTTGCTGACGTACCTGTCAATTATGGTATTGTCATTAGTTATTACAGTAAAGTTCTTGGTACTACAGGAACATCATACGTGTAGTTGAATTATTCCTCGTAGATACACTTTCCTTGTAATGATGAAATCATATTATTTGGTTTTAATAAGTTTTTACATTTTATTTATCTTTTTGATAGATTAGAATCTTTTATAATTTTGTGAATTTAGGTATGTTGTGGCTCTTGTAGACCATTCTCTATTTTATTAGTACCTGGTACACTTGTTGACATGCCTACACTGTACCTATTAACACTGTAATTTGAAACATTGTAAAGCCAATTATTTTTAAAAGAGTAACCATGGAGTTTTTTTGCCAGCTCGTCTCTATAGGAAACAACCAATTGGAACCATGCACCTAGCTTCTGACGTTTCATAAGTGTCCATATTGTAGGTTTATGTGGAACGAGTGAACGGGCTAAACAAAAATGTCATTAGATTACGACATGCACTAAGAAAATGCAAAATGATGCAAGCAAATATGCTATTTAACAGCATAATAAAATGCGCCATGGGGTCCTGGGTTCGATTCGATTTCCAGTTCGCGAGTATGTTATTAAGTTTTTTCCAATTGGAATTTGTAGCAGCGTGGAGTATTTCCAGAATTTGTGCTTGGTTGAAACATAACTATTCGGGTGAAATGTTTGTGTGCTACACACCTGCCTAACCCTTCAGGTATTACAGGCGTGATGTTATCGAAGTACTTACCAGAGTAATGTGGATACGAGAACACCAGCTCCAATAAAGTCCACAAACACGACAAACAGCACAAATAGCGCCACCTTTGCAGCAGACAAGCTCAGCGCTAGCCCCAGACATATTGACGATACTGGAATATTACAAACAAAGATTATAATCATCACAGTTCCATGGTTTCTAAGAAACATTCTACACCATCAGATGTAAAAGAAATAAATAGTAAATCTTTAATTCTCCAATCTTTTTAGGACTTATAATATGTTCAACTGCCCCAAAATGGACCCCATGGGTCTGAGTGCACTTAGTGCAATTAGTTTTTCGAGACATCGCCAACCAGGTTCACGACTCTTCACGTGTCCAGAGGGCTGGCCTATTTTTCGGCCAAAAAATCAGCATTACCATACAGTGTGCTGCCAGCCTTTTGGGCACTTTTCCTGTTGACAGTGATGCGGATGAATTTTTTGATGCCCTTTGGTTATTTCGGAAATTGGAAAACTAATCAAAACATTGGTTTTTGTTAGCCTACACTGCCGTGTCAAGGCTTTCTCTTTTCCCAACTATGTTGGGAGTGGCTTCCAGTCTAACTGGATACAGCTGAATACCAGTATTGTACAGCCAACAGCAAAAGTAGATGATGAAAATTAGAAATTCAATACTAATGAACGGAGTTCGCGTCAGAACTGTGTGGCGTCGAAGTGATTCAAAAGTATGTGATTGTAAATTATACCAAACATTTACTACTAGTACAGCTGCCATATATGACGCGAACTCGGTTCACTAGTATTGAATTTCTGATTTTCATCATCTACTTTTGCTGTTGACTGTACATGGAGCCAAGGTCTTCCTTTATTCCTTGCAAATCTCTCTCAAACTCTGGCCAAGTTAACCCTATCAAAGTAGTACATAATATTAAGAGTCTGGCATGCCGCATGATATTTTATTGGTTTACATTTCAATTAGTTTGACCCATTTAAGTTAACAGTCAGAATAATGTTACTAAAGAAGCTGATATCTATAGATTGTTGATAAGATTAGGTATAGCCTTTTTACTGTCCACTGTAGTAGCACATTTTACAGTGAAATCTACAAATAATCTATGGTAACATTAGTTACAGGCAGTATAAATAGGTATTGTTCATTGTTCTATAATTTTATATGCACAGTCAATAATGTTTCAAGTTACAGGTTTCATTGATTTCTTTGGGCTCTCTGGATCTTCAACAAAAAGATAAATTTGAAAAAATAGGTAATAAGTAAGTATAAGAAGGGCAATTCTCATAATTTTAAGAATGTTCACAGTCTGATCTCAGTCTCAATCTGTCAAAAATACCTATAATTTCCCTACTTTTTGACAAGTTTTTGACATTTGTTTGTCGCTGAGATGAGACTGTGACTAGATTTTGAATGTTTTAAATTACGAGTATTGGCCTTCACATATTGTGGTATGCTAACAGTTCTGCCCACCCGTTAGGGGCTTAGGCGATACAGGTGAGATGGTACTGATGGTATTGGTAGACAATAATAAAATACTTACAGAATAACCATACACTAAGTAGAACTAGGAATGCTGGATCATCTCGGGCAAACTGTGACTTTGTATCTGAAATTGATAATAAGTTTATAAAATAAATAGTTAAAAAAAAATCTAGGAAAAAATACTGACTAAAATCTATATATTTAAAAGAAAGTTGGGTTAGTTAAAACATTTATAACTCAAGAACAGCTGGACCGATTTTTATGATCTTTGATTTGTCTCTGCCCCGAATAGCAGAATAACTATTAAAACATGGGAAAAATTCAATAAAAAAAAAAAAAATTATGAAGATTTTTGTCTCTCATACATTTAGTATGGAACAGCTTTTTTTGATGAATAAGTTAACACAACAGTTATTGATTCTGACGCTGTATGAAGTTCACCAGGTCAGCTAGTTTACTATACATATACATATGGTTTACACATACCCTACAGTTTTCTCAACACTTATTGTAAATCTTGCTTTGTTTTGAGCATAGTTCTCTGAGCTTTGAAGAGCCTTTTTGAGACACATTTATAGACCATATCTAAAAAATATTGTGTTGTACAAAGAGTAGGCAGGTTCATCAAACTTTCTCATCATAGTTGTGTACATAATGGCCGCACTTAACTGCTAATAGTTACTTAATCCTTTCAGGATCTTGCATCATAACAGAAGAACTAAACTACTTAAATACACTGGACATTCACACTGTACTTACGTTTTCTATAATTGAAATTCCTAAACACTTTCTGTGGCGCAACAAACAGGTACACCATTTGCCATGCAGCGAATTCAAAGTCCATCTGATTGAATTGGAACAGTCTTCTGATGTACTTGTAGCGCTTCACAGCCGCGCTGGCCGTCGTAGGCTGGTAATTAGCCGGCGCTGGCAAAGGAGACGTACTCCTTGGATAGTTACTCGACCCAGGAGTAGGCGACGTCGGATACTTCATTTTGAATAGATTTTGCTACACAAAATTACCACAATCACGTCATTAAGACTTTTAGGAAAGTTTTATATGTATTACTAAGGCTGTTTAATAGAAATTACAACATGTTTATTTATTTTAATTAAATAAAAACGTAAGATTAGTCACAGCGAAATGTCAATTTATTTAGCCGAAAGGTAAACGTCAAAACGTCACTAACGTCAACGTCATTGTTAAGTTTACTCTTTCTAACGCATATAATGAGTAAGAAAAGCAGCCATAGTTTACATGCTAAAAATATGATTATTTTTCAAAGATGACGCTTAACATTTTACGTCCGGAAATCAATTAGGATTTTTGTATTCATGCGAACCGTAAACGTACACAATACAACGACTTCCCATTTCACAGTTTTTTATTTATCAAAGGTTACAGTTATATCTTTACTTTATCGATTACAAAAATATTTGAATAAATAATTATGATTTAGTTGAGAACTCATACGTGAGATTCCAGCTTTTGAGCATGTGAGTGGGCCACATGGCCCATTGTATTAATGCTTAGTGGCAATGGCTCGTATATCCTGAATAAATGAAAGTAATAGATAATACGTATTCTGATATGAGAATATACCTACTGGGGCTACTGGGTACTACTGTGACATTGATGTGAATGATTGGTACGGTATCTAAATTGTTTACGACTTTTGAGCTGGAATCTACCTCAGACAGATGATTCACTAACAAACAGGATTAACCTGGACAAAATACCACATTGAGTTTTAGAGAGAGGCTTTTACATCGGTATGTCTAATATGAATGACATACAAAGAAGACGCTCTGCAAGTACAAACTTTTTTAAACCTCCTGTATATTTACGGTTGCATGCATGCCTTGAAACTTTGATTTGGTGGGGTGTAATCAGGTTTGTAAAAATAACAGAAAAACTAGGTATGCAATATTATTTTAATTCATTTATCTTAAAACTAACAGTCAGTTATAACATTATCACAATGATTAATTATAATTTACGTCCTAATTTAAATTAGAGAACAAGTTTCTTAAAAAGTAGGTCAAGTGCAAAAAGATTTCAAGTGAATATAAATAAATTATTGTTTGAATTTAAATATTATTTTATCTTACATTCAACTTAAACATAGGTATTATTATGAGTTCATTTGGTAACATTATCTGAGATGGTAAAGTAGCACCTGAAATTATGATAAGTATTTTCACTATTATTAGTACTATTCTAAGCTAGAAAAAAGGCGTAGCAACTGCATTTTTTATAAACGGTATTTTCTTCAATTTAGAAGAATTTAGAAGACTTAAATTACCGACACTCAAAAAATTGAACAATAATTACCTACATATTTCCAAATATCTATATCTATCAACTAGAACATAATTTAGATACACTTTGACTGTAGGTATAAACGTTACAATATTAATCTTTACACTGTATTCTGCAGCAGCCAGTTGGAGTAGTGCGTGACCCTGGTATAAACACCAGGGTAGCCTGGCTCTCCGCACTTGTTTCCAAACGAAACTACACCGATCTGCGTCCAACGACCGCCTACTTGCAGCATGAGAGGACCTCCGGAATCACCCTGGAACATTTAGATCTTGATTTTTGAAAAAGTTTCTAGGTTTGAGGGATTTGGAAAGCAGGAACTCCAACGACCGAGGTCTAGTACTTGAGTAAGTAAGCATGAACGTGCCAAATGAGTAGGGCCAGTACTTTATCTGTATATTTTATTTGAAATGCTCATCTTAGGATTTAACTCGTTGTTCGTAGGATAGCCACAAATACTGCTGGATCTGAGGATCGAACCCAAAATACTATAATTACCTAGCTCATTTCTTGATAACTGCGCTAATTGGCACAATTCAATAACCCAATATCGTAAATGGGTTAAAAACAAGCAAGCACATAATAAACATCACTGCAGAAAAATCTTTACCTGACAAGCATCCACACCACCTCTCGCATACCCTGCACACAGGAACGTGTCAGTGATAGGCTGGAAGTACGCGCGGTCGCAGTCCTCGTTCCTCCACACCGGCAGCTTGGCCTCCAGCTGCTTGGAGCTCTCCCCCCCTCCGTAGCGAGTGGTGCCCCACCCCACTACGGTAGCCACGGAGCCGTCGAACGACTGTCTCGTCAGCTCACCGTGTGGTAAGCAGATTGGGATCACGTATTTCGATTTCTGGACGTTTTCTGTAACAGTTTGAGAAATTACTAAAATTTATTAAAATTTACTAAAGTTACTAAAATTTTGAACGTCTCTGGGGTGACCTAGACTGTAGAACCGGTTGAATACCGCGTAACAATTAAAAAGCCATTGGGTCTCAAGTGGGGAATTGAGGGGCTTTTGGCTAAGTAAGTTGAGGAAGTTGTGGCTAAGTAATAACAGCCGCACGGGTCGATCCATCAGGTTAGGTTACGCTTGTCGCGGTTGGTCCGTGGACCATCTTTACATACCAAGACCCCTCCGTGCCTCGAAAGTCACCTTAAGCCGTTGGTCCAAGCTGTCTTTCGTAGATCTTTGACAGTCGTTACGGGTCGTCGGTAGCCCGAAAGTCTCACAACTACTCTTACTCAGTAACTGGGTTATGGAGGTCAGATAGGCAGTCGATAGGAAATACTGGTATTCAGCTGCATCCGGTTAGACTGGAACCAACCAAAAAGGAAAAGGCTAGGCAGATGATGATGTGTCTAAAATGGATCCACGTTCGATACGAAGGGTTAATGAATAGTCAGGCAGGCCCATTTTAAGCCAGATCCAAAAATACGTCGTGTGTGTTGTAGACATAACATCATGCCGGTGTTTGCCATAGGGGTAGGTAGGGGTGATGTAACCACACTCTTTATGTTAGGGTCCCTTGTAACGTGACGTCTTTCTTTCTCCTCTCTTTCGGAAAAACCCAATAACATTGCCTGACCTAGAGATCTGCCTGCGATCGAAACCAGGTCTTGAAAGAGAAAGACAATTTTAGCAATAAACCATCATCATCTTCACCTATCTAGCCTTTTACCAACAATTTTTGGGGTCGGCTTCCAGTCTAACCGGATGCAGCTGAATGCCAGTATTTTACGTGGAGCGACTTGCCTTGGCAATAAGCCATAATAAACAAAAATGTGAAATTGTGACTTCTTTACCTGACAGCACTAATATCGCTATGTCGTTATAAAACCCGACCCTGGAGAACTGGTCATGCGCACGGACTGCCGTGACACGCAGTGTGACAGGCCGGGACGGTTCATCATCACGAGCCAAGTCCACGTCCCCCAGCCGGACGCTGAACTGACGGGCTGGGAACCTGAGGAGTACATACAAAATTAGTTAGATTAGTTAGATCAGGCATTGTCTGCTCCTGCAGTTGAATCACGTGAAATAGGTCACAGCAAAGAATAATGTTGCTACCTCAACTCTTCACGAATATTTCAGTTAAGAAGATGCGCCTGTTAGTTGTCAGACGATTCTGCTTCTAGTGTAGCACTTTAGCATCCAGGGGTTAAAAATTTCGACATTTTTGGGCAACGGGTCTTCTTACGAGAAAGGATTGCCAAAACACGTTCGGACATAGACATCATGAGAGGACTTAGTGGAGGGCCTATAAAAGTTGCAATCGCTTTCAAAGCGTTTCATCTACAACGATTTTCGACAGGATTGACATACGCTTTTTCATAGTCAATCCAATACATTTTTGATTGATTTTTCCGTCATCATTATCGCTGATAGAATGTTATTTGGCCCTTTTCTTGGCTCTCAGCACTCTTTTCTTATCTATGGAAAAGCAAGGACTACTCACGGCCTCTGCTTTGAATCTCTGGTACAATGAGCAGCGGTGAGGACATGCCTCTTCCCGACCAGCGTGCCACCGCACCAGAACTCCCTGCGCTTGCTGCCGTGAAGGTAGATAGCGGCCATCCACGGCCACGCGCCTGGCTTCGCTTCCGTTCCACCCACGATGCGACCACCTTCATCTTCTCTCTGGCCACAATCTGAAATCAGGGTATAATATTATGTTAATAAAGGTCTGTTTGAAGTCTTTTTACTGAATGTATTGTCGAGATTTCTTTAGAGATGCATGCAGTGATATTATGTAGGTCGACAATACATAATTGCAATATTGTATATGGCAAAATGGGAAATGCACAACTTACCTTTCAAGTACGTGAGTGCTTTTATTACTATTAATTCTAAAATCATATTCTTACCCTCGATATCAACAACATTGGAGAAATTAGTGATAACAGGTGGCGTGACTGTGTAGTATGAAGTGGTTCTCGGTGTAGTCACCGTGGTCGTGGTCGTAGGTCGCCTGGTCGTGGTCGGTGGTCGCTTGGTTGTGGTTGGCGGTCGCTTTGTGGTTGTTACCGGTTTCGGTTTTTTGGTCGTCAACACCAATACAGCTGATGGTTTCTTCGTCGTTCCAGGTGTAGGCCTTTGAGTCGTCACTGGTACCAAGTAAGTTGGCTTACTCGTAGATGCAATAATCGGTCTCTCTGATGGCGGCACTATCGCATCTTTAGGACAACACACCCCAGGCACAAACAGATCTTTGAAACACAAAGATTCCCTGAGATTCACCAAGTTTAATAGCAGTTGGGGACAGTTGCTCAGGTCTTCACAAATGCCTTCCTCTCCTTCAGGCGTGGTACAATACTTAGCGTCATCATCGTCATCAACACGGTCTGCTGTCGCTATTTTAGTTATAGGAGCATCTGGTAACACTTTTGGTAATGCCTTCTTTACTATTGGAGCTATTTTATCAGTTACATTTCTGCCCAAAACGTTTTTACTTATAGTGTATAGAGCTTGAGGTAGTCGCTGTATCGTTGGGTCTGTCTCGTTTCTCTCATGAGAGTCATTAACCATGTCTACTAAGTAGTGGCCTACAGTGTTTATGGCACCTAGAGTCTCGGATATTCTGGTAAATGCTGAGTCTGATAGGAGCCTAGGATCGTTTGGATTTCGCGGATCTGCTTGGATAAATCCAACAGAAGATCTGCTGTCGAAGTATTGAGGTCCTTGAAAGTTTTGCACTGGGTTGTATTGGCTCGGATTGTACTGGTTTTGGGCGAATTGAGTTTGTTCATACTGATTGCTTTGTGCAAATTGTGATTGCTCATATTGGTTGTTATGGACGAATTGAGGTTGCCCATACTGATTATTTGAGTAGTAAGGACTTTCAACGGTTTCTGAGGATCTTTTCCTTGGCGAGGAGAACTGATGCCATGGCGGATTTCTTTGCTGTGCATGAGGATTCCAGTCACCCGGCGTCCGCATGTGGCTCACTGGAAAACGAAAGCTTGCTTAGAGTTTTGTTAGGGAGGTGGAAGGGAGTGGGTGACTAGGAGCATTGATGCGTACCTACCCATGTGGTGTTCTGCGAACTGGCATTCTGCTGGTGATGTTAGTATTAATGTACCTGCAACAAAAAGGAGGAAATATAAGGCTAATTTGTGTAGGTAGGTGGTATCTGCTTTAATTAGTTCTGTATTGGTTATATGTCTAGCAATTTATTAAGCTCAGACCAAATAAAAAACCAAGACAGAGGGCGGTCAACAGTAAAGTGAGGCCGGTTTCGTAAACATGTGTGCACTTAGTGAGGTGTAGTTTGATTGTAAATGTGTGCGTGTGAGCGTGTATACACAGAGCGGAGGTGTAGTTTTGGCATGCTACACTGTATTGTTCGCAGCGCTATGTCAGGACTTCTTTATTTGGTCTGAGTTATTGACTTGTTCAAAGTATCCGCGACATCAATTGTTAAAAACCTTAAAGTTAAACCAATTTATTTATTTATTTATTTTATTTTTAGGAAAACTTACAGCTAAACACATACAGTAAAAATTTGGCAATAATTGAAGTGTTTCTGCAATTCTGCATGGATATCCTGTATATCCAAACCTAAATCGATTACCTACATGAAATATTAGGAGAAATCGTGAGAGCGACAGTGACCCAAAATTTCAGAAATCGTCCTTCCATTTTGGTGTCCGAATCCGAAAAACCAGTTTAAAATCGTAATCCATACATAGATTAGGAGAAACTTTTAATTTCCTTAGGAGTGATGATGAAACTGCTTACAAAAACAAGAGTGAAACGAATGCTTTCTTCGAAACAGTTAGAACTAAGTTTTTGTTTTTATTTGCCAAGTTATTAGTGAGGTGTCGTGATGAGTGTCTCGTGAAAGAATTTTTAACGAAACCGTTGCGAGATTATTAGCTTGATTATTATTTTTGACGGAAGTCACGCAACGTAAACTAAGTAAGTTTTAAAAGATGGTTGGTGCAATCTTATGAATGTTATGTTGCGACGATTTTTAATGGAATTATTTATCAAGACGGTATTTAAATGAAACTGTCTGTTGATATGATTGGTGGTCAATTTAAATTATATTATTTAATTCTCGGAAAGCTGCCACGCTTAAATGGAATTGGGCTGGACACATCTGCCGCATGTCAGATGATCAATGGGCCAAACAGCGACCACATCGTGGCAGGCCCAGACGGAGATGGCGGGATGACCTGAGCCCTGATTCATAACCATACGACAGGCTATCGTATCGAAAACCTGACATTTCGATAACCTGATTTGACTTCCTCTCAACAGCAAATAGCTGTTGGAAGAATAGCGGGCGTCTATTTGTTTTAAACTGACAAAATTTTCGGGTTTTGGACTTGTGAACAAGGTTGAGAAGACTCCTACGATAACAATGATTGATGTTCGATACGATACGGAAGCATATCGAGTGTTTGTAAATAAGGGGGCTGGACTCCTTTAATAAAGATTGGTCCTTGGCAGCTCTGGACAGAGAGAGGTGGAAAGAGAGTAGGGAGGCCTTTGCCCAGAGTTAGATTATAAATGGTAAGTGATAGAATTAAGTAAGTAATTAATTAATTAAGTAGCTGTGGACGCCGATACCTTCTCCGTTGAAGGACAGATGGACTTTGGAGCGGACGAGGTCTCTGGTGCAAAAAAACAAATGAATTGGGGATGAGGAGGTAACCTTCATTTTATTAGATCGACGTCCTAGAATGACGACGAAGCTGGAATCAATTAAAAGCAGAAAACGCCTAGAATTTGACATTGTGACTTAACACGGTGGAGCACTATGGGAATATGTAGTAGTTTTCATCCGTCGTGCTCTTGTCACCGCTGGGGTGCCAGCTGTTTTAGAACCCAATGGTTTGGCACGCGACGATGGTAAGAGACCAGACGGGATGACCATAATGCCTTGGAAGGTAGGTAGGCCTTTGGTGTGGGATGCAACGTGTGTCGACACCCTTGCGCCATCCCATCTTCCAAGCACGGTAAGCTGTGCTGGGGCGGCTGCTGCAGGTGCGGAAAACCTCAAACGGCGCAAATACTCCAATCTCTTTGGAACTTACATATTTGAGCCGTTTGGGGTTGAAACACTAGGGCCATGGGGCCCGAGTGCCCACTTAGTATTCCAAGACATCGCCAAGCGGTTGGTCGACTCATCACGTGACCAGAGGGCTGGCCTATTTTTTGGCCAAAGAATCAGCATTGCCATACAACGTGGCAATGCTGCCAGCCTTTTGGGCACGTTTCCCGTTGACAGTGATGCGGACGAATTTTTTGACGCCCTTTGATTATTTTCCCTCCCTGTTTATATACTTGTACATATTATTATTTTAAGATTGTTAGTTTTTTAAATTACATGGTTGAAAAATAAAAACTGAAAAAGTTAAGTAGATACTGTACAAAGTTCTGATTTTTGATTTTTGTCTGCATGTCATTAATATATATTTTGTTAGGTATTTGTGTGTGAAGAACGGGATTCGTAATGCTATACCTGATTACAATGACAGGTTGAGGCACTTTAAAATGATTAGCTTAAAAGAAAGACGTAGCCATTCTGACTTACTAATACTCCATAAAATTACACTGGTCAACAAAATTTTAACTTTTTTTTGTCACATGAAAACTTACATCAAATTTTGAATGTAGTAGGGCCAGCAAACAAAAATATGTGAATGAAAAAAAATTGACACGTCAGGTTAAAATAACCATGATCCTTTGGTTCGGTCCAAATCATTGGTTTAGCAAATGGCATATGTCTGGGTTCCAGTTTATCCCAACCTTATAGCAGTCTCACACACGTTACACAACATTTTTGTGGAACCCAGGATTTATCTTGATTTCTGACAGGAAATCCAAAATAGTTTAAATAGCACTGTTTCAATTAGTGATGTGAAATTTAGACGCTGAGATGTAAAAGTTAATTCTCCACACACATAACAAAAACTGTCGGGGTTGTTACAACACTTTCGTGGCATGTTTACGATGTAACAAACGTATATAAGATGTAAGTTGAATGCAATAGTTATACAGTCGTCTAAATTAAGTTATTCAAAAAAAGACACTTATATGAGGTCAGAAATGAATATGTAGCTGTCACAAAAAAACTGGACGTAATTGAAACAAAATTATTATATATTGTTAATGAGGACACACTAACATTAACAAAAATCATCACAAAGTTCGTGTGACAAAAACAGTGTTTACCAGTGTTATTAACGGCTCCATCGATGCACAATTGGTAAACTATTTTAACTTCAGGCCTAGTCAACGTAGTAAGCGTCATCATCGTATTTTTGAATTGCCTACATCCACCTTAAACACCACATTTAATAGCCCTCTAACACGTATGGCAAGGCAATATAATGAAAGGTCCAACTTGACAGATTTTCCTATTGATATTTTCTCCATGAGTTTTGCTCCATACAGACGTTCCTTATTTAGACAGTGTGAAGAGTGCACGTCTAGATGTAGCTTAAATTGGTTTGTTTTTGTAATGTTCTAGAAGATCTACTAGACACAGTATTTATTGTTCTCCTTTGTCTCTAATATTTTTGAGTTAGATGTCATGCATACCTGTTATTTGCATGGTTACTGAAATGCTAATTTTAGTTGATATTTCTTTTGAATTGTAAGTGACTGTGCTGTTGGTGTGCTTATTATTATAAATAAATAAATAATGATTGCAGCTGTAATTTTGATCCAGCAAATAACTTAATCTTTTAGAATATTTAAATATACTAGGGGATGAAAGGGGTTTATTTATAAACAATGGTTAAAATTAAGTGACGTTCAAACGTCAACAATATATCGATGGGTCCTATGTATAAGGGCCAATGTGCAAATTGACAACTTTTCAATAGAGGCTGTTTGTGAAACTCATAACTCAAATATTGGTAATAAGCTAACTGTTTCAGAAACTTTTATAGAGGATTTATAGCATAGGTGTAGATAAAATATATTATCAAATTGAAACTTGAGAATAGAGGCTCTATTGAAAAGTTGTAAATATGCACATTGGCCCTTATACATAGGACCCATAGATATGGTTAATAAAAACTGTCGCTAATCAATACTTAACTTGAAACAACGTTTATGAATAAAGGGGTAAAAATCAGAGTCAGTATATTTAAATATAAAACATTTATGTCCTGACCTACGCTTTCTCTAAAGAGGTAAGGTAACGGCCTGCAGAAATATATGAATAATTATTATGTATTGAATCGAAAGGCTATAACTTACCCCGATAATAGTCAAGTATTCGCGACCTAGTTTCTCGAGAATATACAATTTCTCTATTGCAGATCAAAATGGCGGCTTAATTGGACTAGGGCAGTCTTATTAAGCTACGGTTTTTTACGGCCGTAATGAAAATCACCAGTATTTGACATTAGGACACAGACCTCCCGTCGGTAAAAGTGAGTAGCCTACTCAGCCAGCCAGTGCGGGTTGGTAGATGTCACATGTCTTCTAATTTTTGGTTCTAGGTCATTTTTAACCGACTTCAAAAAAAGAGGTTCTGTATTCGACCCGTATGTATGTATGTTTGTATGTCCGCGATTTTCTCAAAAACTAATGAACCGATTTTGATAATTCTTTCACTAAAGTAATCTACGTACTTTCAGGAAGGTTTTAGTATATAAAAAATAGGTAATTATTCTTATGTACGAAGTTATATGCATAAATGTACTGCATCTCCGGTATTTCTATACGAATATGATTCTTTTAGTCATTGTCTTCAGTAGTGTTAATTGAATTTGTGTCGGGTAGGTACAACTAAAAAGTGAAAAATAAAAACTTTTTTACAAATAAACAACCGACTTCAAAAAAAACATTACAAAGTGATAAATAACTTTAATTTCGGATGTCGGTGTCAAGAAACGAAAATGCGGTAGGTACCAACGACACCGACTTCCAAGATTAAAGTTATTTATCATTTTGTAGTGTTTTTTTTTTTTGGTTATTTGACATGAAAGTGTCAAAAAGCGCTGTGTTTGGGCAGTCGTAAATTGTTTTCCTCGATGTTATTGTTTGACCGTTCACCACTTTCTTAGGAAACCAAAGCTTTATGGGTAAGTGACGATCATGGTTGGAAACTTCGGAGCTAAGTAACTAGATATTTTGAGTTTGATTTCCCTACCTACTACATTTACTACCTACCCCAGACATGGGATGTTTGGTAAAATGGAGTAGGTAGGTATCTAAGGCAACCATAGCGTGGCTCCACAATTTGATATTACGATGATACCTTCTGGTGATAGGTACAATTTTTTAAGCTATAAACTCTTTTTCAAGGAGTCCTAATGCGAGGACCTCTAAGTAGTGTTTACCCTATTTTCCTAAATATACAAACTTAGACCTACTTGCTGAAGTGTCCAATGTGTTCATACACCAGCACTTTAGAGGAGATAAAAAACGCCAGTGATGCCGCGATTAACGTGACCATTTATACAGGATTTTTTTAACCAGCGCGCAACCCGCTAGCGTAGAAATTTTTCGTTGGATATAAAAAAAAAATCAACTGTTTCATAGAAAATTGCAATACCTACGCGGTCAAGGAGAAGTGGTGGCCCAGTGGTATCGGCCGCGACTTACGAGTTGTAGGTCGTAGGTTCGAACCCAGACAGAGGCGCTTTACTTTGTGTAAATTATTTCATCACCACTGCTTTCAAAACGGTGAAGGAAAACATCGTGAGGAAACCGGCATGTCTTAGAACCAAAAATTCAAAGACATGTGGCATCTACCAACCCGCACGGGGCCCGCGTGGTGGATTACGGCCCACTCCCTCTCACAGAGAGGAGGCCTGTGTCCCAGCAGTGGGAACATTATAGGCTGATGATGATGATGATGATAACGCGGTCAAAATCTATGGCAGAGCAAATATTTTTTTTTGGGCCCTATTGACGTTTCGAGGCCCCTGGGTTCAGACGACAGCAGACCAAGAATTAACAACATCAACTCATTCATCCTTAAGATTCCAAACATAAATCTTTATGACGCGTAAATCCAGCGGAATTAGCATCCAAGATGGCGGTGACACTGACGTGCGATTACCTCGCATTATGGTCATTATGACTCAGTAGAAAGTTTATGCAAACTGAGGCAGTTGTGTAATGTGCCTTGAGGACGGCTTTTGTTTTCGTGTGCTGATGACATGGAGGAATTTAGGCATAGTGAGAGGTTGCAGCCTTCCGGACTAAAAATGACCTACTTATTTTTATGTTGAACAAATGGGTTGAGGGTTCCTATCATGCCAATTTTTCAGGTCACAGAGGTGAAGAGAGGAATTAAGAGATCAAACTCAAACTCAAAGCATTTATTTCAATGAAACCAATTACAGGCACTTTTGAATTGTCAAGGGGTCGGTCAGTCAGCAAGATGAAGCTAGTTGCCCATTCCAAAGCGTAGGTACCTATGGAGATGAACGGGCAAGAAACTCCATGGACACTCTTTTAAACCAAAATAATATGCCTACAAAGTCTTGGTTATATCATTCATGTTAAAAATTATACATGATTGTGAGAACGATGCAGAACGTTAAAAGCGTCCATAATGAAAAGATGAGAAAAGAAAAACAATTCAAATATTAAATTAAAATAAGCCATGGCAGCAAAGAGATGACCACTCCCTACTGACGGCGCCCGTTCACGAACACGCACGATGACGCATGTATTAGCACCATTCAGCTCAACCATTTTGAAGGGATTAGGAAGGGGAAGGGAGGGAACCATTTGTTATTGAGAGGTCTCGTTAGTCGTGCAGCAGTTTCATTATGTCTAATCTATACTATCTAATAATAAAGCTGTAGAGTTTGTTTGAACGCGCTAATCTCTGAAACTACCTGTCGGAATTGAAAAATTCTTTTTGCATTTGGTAACCCATTTAACATCACGCTGCGACTCTTAGGAGCCGAGCAAAAATAAAACGCTAAGCGAAAACGAAGTAGTACCGCGGGCTGGCGATGCATTGCGACGGGGTGGGTCGGTCGGATGAAGTCGCGGGCAGAAGTTAGTAATCGATAAAGAGCCAGTGATGTTCGAGGTGAAGAGCCCGTTGTAGGCAATGTAATTAGAATACCTTCTTTTAGTTGTCTAGGTGCTGCCGAAAAAGCAAAGTTAGAGATAATTTAGCCCTGGACAAGCCAAGCCCAAAAAAAATCCAGCCTGCACTACCAATCGGAATCTGAATCATTTCCTGGGCATCCTTTTAAGGGGTCATTGTAATCATCATTATGAACAACTTTTACTATGGGACCAAGACTGAAATCGCGAAAAAAAAATCAGCACTTCCATACATTTTGACGAGTTATGTGAACATAAATGCAAGGAACAGCTGATTTTTTTTTCGCGATTTTAGACTTAGTCCCATAGTAAAAGTTGTTCATAACGATGAGTACAATGACCCCTTAAAAGGATGCCCATGAATTTAATTTCACCCTGTAGTGTGTTGAAAACATAATACAACTAATTTGATACGATAGAAAAAAAATCATGAAGATAGCTTTAAAAACTTTATTTTTACAATAAAAACCATACTAACAATCATTAAGATTTCTTGTCAGATTACCTATTCTACAAGCAACATAGCATTAGTGTTTAAATTTTTTAGTCCAAACAATAGATTTTTTGTAAATAGATAATCGCTTCATATTTTGCAATAAATTACCGGCGTTGTGTCATCGCGCTTCTCTTTCTTTTCTATGCAGTCCGACGAAGACCGCGCTTTAGGTCATATAGTCGCCTAGAAGCTGCGCTTCATCGATAAAAGGCAACCTCATTACCAACGTTACACGAAATAAATCTTGAATCTCGTCCCTCAAAGGTATGAGGAGATCATTACCAGCCATTCATTGCCTCATTAAGGAGCGACTCGGGTAAACAAACGATGTAACACTAGCCTGCACGGCATTTATGCCGGAAACTGGGTTAAGTACCATCCTATGCATGTTCTTTACGTAAATAAAACAGGAAGGCACCGGTTCTGAAAGTAGTGGTAGATGCATTTGACTGCAGAACGAGTTTGATTGAAGTTTGATGACTTGTTTCATCACCACTGTTCTCAAAACGGTGAAGGAAAACATTTTGAATTAACCGGTATGTCCTAGAACAAAAAAATCGAAGACATGTGACATCTACCAACTTGCACTCGGCAGCTTGGTGGATTACGTCATCAGTGGGAACGTTATAGGCTCATTATGTAATGTATGTGTTGATGGTATGATAAGATAACTTCATTGCTTCAAAAAGGCTGAAAAATTGGCAGTTATGTTATGACATATTGAGCCAGTCAGCATTGACTGACGACCTGTCTTTTTAGTTACAGTTCAAAACATTCTACTTAGTCACTTATCTACTTATAGACGGAAAATCGGACCTTGGTGTCAAAACTCTTAAAGCGGAGGTTTCAGAAAATGGTCAAAAAGTTGTTTTTTTTTTTAAAAATTGACCAAAAAAATAAAAAAATATATTTTCAAGTCTTATTTTAATACAGTGATGGAACTCAAATCATAATTAAATATATATTCATACATAAAAAAAATCAAATACACCTCTTAATTGTCTTTAAAAGAAGTTTATCTCTTCATTAACAATTTTAATTATAATTAAAAATATATAATTAAATTTCTAATGACTGCATACAGTGATGGATTATTTATTATTAAATAGTTTTTGTAAATAGATAATTGCTTCATATTTGCAAAAAATTACCACCGTTGTGTCATCGCGCTTCTCTTTCTTTTCTATGCAGTCCGACAAAGGCCGCGCTTTAGGTCACGTAGTCGCCTTAAGTAGGAAGGGACCTTCTTTCATATATCTATGGCACCTACTTAGTTTCAAAACTGCAGGATATAAGTATATTGGGGCCTGATGACAAAGGTCAGGAAACAAAAGCCGTCCTTAAACAACGGTAAGCGCAGAATAAAAAAAGAAGATATATCTTAAAATCTTATTTAGGTAAATGGATGGAAGATGTATAGTTTGAGAACCACTGATTTAAAACTTACTTGTCTATGTAAATGACATCTCTAAAATATTAGAATTACCGTTTGGCGTTTACTGAACATTATTGCCATATTGACAGACGGCAATTGTTTCTATATTTGTGCAGTGATGTCTTGTGAAATTATTTAGCAACTTAGCCACCTACTCAATAACATTACGTGTAGACATTCCTACCATTGGTTACGTATTATAATATCTAAAGTTATTCTAACTATTTTCGAGATAACTACGGTCAGCAGATCTACTGTTTTAAATACCTAAGGTCGTTTCACAGATTTTTGTAATAACTAATGAACGAAATCCCTAAAGGAGAATTCACCTACGATTTATTCAATTACAGCCAATTAACCTAAGGTTGGAGCTGGGCTGAGGAGGAGAGCATGGGTGCCTATACTTTGTTACGTCAGGGCGGAGAGGGGTTGCACTTCCCGCAGCGCCGGAGACGATCCAGAAGCAACTTTAAAGTGTTTTGAAGTTAGGTTACAAAGCTGTAGGCGAGTCGTCCATTAGGTATTTCATACATAGTTGAACTATCCAATATCTGAAAAATCATTACATTAAACGTTCGTTAGTGCGATTAACTTTAGTTTAATCAAAATTAGGTAAGTAAAACAGTAGTTCAGTCGACCAATATGTATTATGAACATATGTGAATTAACCGTAGTTATATAGAAAATAGTTAGAATAAATTTAGATATTATAATACGTAACCCTACCATTCTGTCTTTATAACTTCTTTTGATTCTTCATTGGTACAGGTAGTAGGTACAGACGCCAGCATATCAAGCTATCCGAAACTGTCAAATTTTCCCAATCAACTTTGAACCTTTTATTTCAGCGCTAAAGTTGAAAATCTATTAAAGAAATTTGACAGATTGTGGTACACCTCTGGGAACTCCTTCGGGGAATGTTGGGATTATTGTTTGTTTTTTGACCCATGTCCAAGTGCGGCGACTCTATTGCCATTACCCAGGCACAAGTCCGCACTATGGGTGGTTACTGAAAATATCCTAAAGAAAATTTTCAATAACACTTTGCCAGACCCTGAGCTCAATAGAGGCGGTCAAGAAGTAGGTTACTGTTAGCCTGCTTCATCCCACTGATGGGCAAAGGCCTCTGCCCATGATTTCCAGCTCTTTCGATCCAGGGCTAAAGTGGACCATTGATCGTTTGTTTTCTCGTCAAGAAGTAGGTAAGATTTATTTTTTCCCAATAGTCATTGCTAATCTTGCATCTTGGTCTCTGCCACTATCTCCCTTTACCTACATCTACATTTTTTATGTCTCATATAGGGTTGCCATCACCTAAATTACGGACCCCGGATAAAGATTAAAAAAAAAAGAGTAATTAAAAAAATTAAAAAACCCGACTGCAACCTTATACTAAAACTAACTGAAAAGCTAAAAACAAGCCCATTTTAAATTAAATAAAAGTTGGAAGCAGGCGGGAGTGCGGGACCCATTTGAGTTTGAAACTATAATAATGGTATGGTATAATATAAAAACCCGGACATTTGGGTGAAATAAAAAAAAAATCCCAGGACTCCCTCGAAAAAAAAATTACAATAATATACAAAAGTATCATAAATCACTCACTTCGAGCTCACATCACCTACGTTTTCACGGTTAGATAATTACAGAGTGGATCTGCTGTACTTTGCTCTTGTGCGAAGCAGGCACTGGTCGCTATACAGGATGAAATTTAATTCATGGGCATCCTTTTAAGAGGTCATTGTACTCATCATTATGAACAACTTTTACTATGGGACTAAACCTAAAATCGCGAAAAAAAATCAGCTGTTCCTTGCATTTATGTTCACGTCAAAATGTAGGGAAGAGCTGATTTTTTTTTCGCGATTTTAGGTTTATAGTCCCATAGTAAAAGTTGTTCATAATGATGAGTACAAGGACCTCTTAAAATGATGCCCATGAATTCAATTTCACCCTGTATAGTAAAATAGCTGCGCCCCGCGGTTTCTCCCGCATAAGTGTCGATCTCGTGGGAATATCGGGATAAAAACTATCGTATGTCCTTCCCCGGGACTCAAACTATCTCTATACCAAATTTCATCTAAATCGGTTCAGTGGTTTAGGCCTGAAAAGGTAACATACAGACAGAGTTACTTTCGAATATATACTATTAGTATGGATGTCGTATAATGGGAATACTTTAGATAGATTCAACAATATCTATTCCACATTATCAGAACAGTAATCAGATATTCCACGTCAATTTGTACCGCAAACTAGAATCAGATAAGCCAGTTCTAGAAACAGCTCTATTACCTATAAGCTGACCTGAAATTCGTCCTAGATAGCCGCTGTCAAGGTTTACCGCTAATAGACAACTTCCAAGGAAATAATATTGTACATGTTATACAGGGTGTTACAGAAAGGGTATATCAATACAAACGGGTTGAAGAGTGTATCTGGTCTAGAATCTCTGTACAAAATTTCAGCTCAAAATCATTAACTTTGAAAATGCTTAATATTTTTTTATTTCGACATCACGGCGCTGCATTGGCGCGCGGCGGCGTGATGTGCGTGTACTAGGCGCACAGACACACTACAGATAATGGATAATGACCCACGTAGTGCGGTGACACGTTTTTTATGATTTCAATTTAATAAACTATCGAAATAAAAAAATATTAAGCATTTTCAAAGTTACTGCTTTTGAGCTGAAATTTTGTACAGAGATTCTAGACCAGATACACTCTTCAACCTGTTTGTATTGATATACCCTTTCTGTAACACCCTGTAGAAGAGAAACGGAGAAACGGTTAGTTTGTTTATACAGGGTAAAATTAAATTAGCTAGGGAAACTGCGCAGACCTAATGGATGTGCGATATCTAAACATGATAAAAAAAAAAAAAAAAGTTTCTTTTTTTGTGGGGTCATCAGCGGCAGGTAGTGGAAATAACAGACATTGGAAATCACAGTTTAAAGATCAATATGTTTTTGAGTAAACTTTAAAGACGTGAGAGGTATCGGAGTATTCCCGTTTGAGCACCAAACGTATTCCCCTTTGAGCACCAATCAATATTGAGGTATCGCTATCTTAACACGATAAAACAACAGAAAATAGTTTTTCTCAACTCATACTTCAAATTACAACACAAACAGCGGTCGTTGACCCCCAAAAAAACCATAATATCTTTTTTATTATATTTAATCGTGTTCAGATACTCGACATCAAGTCTGCAGTTTCCCTAGCTAATTTCGTACAACTAATGAGCCCAAAAAACAAATGAATGTGTCAAAGTCTACTTATGGCACTGTTCCGTTTCTATGGTTTTATAGCTCTTACAAGCTTATCTGCCTAGCCTTTTCCCAACTATGTTGGGGTCGGCTTCAAGTCTAACGGGATGCAGCTAAATACTAGTATTTTGCATGGAGCGACTGCCTATCTCACCTCCACAACCCAGTTACTGGGTCCAGTAACCAGTCTTAACTCGTTGTCAGACTTTCGGGCTTCTGAATACCCGTAACGACTGTCAAAGATCCACGAATGACAGCCGGGAACAATGGTTTAACGTACTTTCCGAGACACGGAGGGGTCTTGGTATGTAAAGATGGTCACCAACCGCGGCTAGCATAGCTAAACCTGATCGATCGACCTGTGCGATCATGTGCGGCCGTTATTATTTAGCCCTGAGCCCCTCCTATAGCTCTTACAAGAAAAGATGATTAAGTAGAAGTAAAAATTTGATACAAGACAATATTAATCGTGGGTGAGAATAAACAGGAATTTCTTCCACTATACATAATACAGGGTGAAATTGAATTCATGGGCATCCTTTTAAGGGGTCATTGTAGTCATCATTATGAACAACTTTTACTATGGGACCAAACCTGAAATCGCGAAAAAATCAGCTCTTCCCTACATTTTGACGAGTTATCACACTAATATTATAAAGGCGAAAGTTTGTGAGTGTGTGTGTTTAAATGTTTGTTACTTCTTCACGCTCTAACGGCTGGACCGATTTTGATAAAATTTTGTACGGAGGTAGCTGACACTCCGGATTAACATATAGGCTTCTTTTTATCCCGATATTCCCACGGGATCGACATTTACGCGGGTGGAACCGCGGGGCGCAGCTAGTGTGAACATAAATACAAGGAACAGCTGATTTTTTTTCGCGATTTTAGGTTTAGTCCCATAGTAAAAGTTGTTCATAATGATGAGTATAATAACCTCTTAAAAGGATGCCCATGAATTTAATTTCACCCTGTATAGCTTCTTATCCATTTTCAAGAACTGTCTTTTGTTAATGTCCATCACAAAAAAACAAATAAAGAAAAGCTTTTTCCGAGAAAACTCACGTGAAGCCGGGGCAGGCTTCAAGCGACGGGTTGTTATAAATATTATACCAGTAATGGTTCTTAGAAAACGTAGATATCGCTTTATACTTTCCTGGAGCTTAGACTACTTGAAGCTACTTTAAATCATAACTTTCGTGACTAGTGTTTTAAAAAATGATTCTTGTTCTTGGGATTTTGGGAATAGAATGGATTTTATTTTTAGAGTGTTATGAACTTATGACCCAGTTAGCATAATCAGCCTATAATGTTCCATGTTCCAAAGTTACGTGTTGTAGGTCTTAGGTTCGAACCCAGACAGCCCGCGTGGTAGATTACAGACCACTCCTTCTCGAAAAGAGGAGACCTATAGGCTGATTATGCATGTATGTATGGTATACGACAATGTAGATAAAAAAAGAAAAATGTAATCAGAATTTAATACACAATGTACAATATGGAGGAAAGAGATTTGATATTTAAATGTCTTTTCATAAATGACACCAAAGCAAGTAATTCCTAAGATCCGGCTAATCAGGATAACAAATCGGGGCCGGATGATCAGCAGCACGTATACCGGAGCAATATTAAGGACGTGTCGTTTCACAACTTCGGCCTCGATGCCGCAACCTCGGGAATTACGTCTCGTAACATTACTCATGCGTCTGCGCCTTGATCGGGGTTGGGTTGGCCTACTAGGTATAGTTACGCAGAATTATGTAATGTAATGGTTGTTGTACGTTTGGGCACTGTTTTTGTTTTGTTTGCCTTAGGCGTCTTGCAACAGCGTTCATCATCGTTCAGCGTCCTCTCCTTCCTCTTTTAATTATTGGCTCTATCTGGGACCAATCCTTTAGATACGAGACCAGGGGCAATTCTCGTAATTTTAAGAACGTTCACAGTCTGATCTGTCTCAATCTGTCAAAAAAAAAATACCTCTAATTTCGCTACATTTTTTGACATTGCGACTAGATTTTGAACGTTTTTAATTACGGGAATAGGCCTTCAGGTTATCCATCCCAACTCTTGTTGAAAGATGACAGGCTAATTTTGTTATCTGGCCACAAAGACACATCTTGTTTGCCTACAACCTTGTACAGGCTTCCCTGTCTGCCGTTTGTGGTATTTCTGAAAGCCTTGTTTAACTAACTTTGACGACACAATATGCATAGTGCTAACACATTTATTCTTTAGATCGTTTGCAGTCTGCGGAGCATAACGAAAGACCAATTCTTGTAATGAAAAACGTTTAAAATCTAGTCGCAACCTCATCTCGGCGACAATCAATGTCAATGGAAATTAGAGGTATTTTTGACAGATTAAAACTGCGATCAGACTGTAAACGTTCTTAAAATGACGAGAGTTTCCCCTCAGACGGCGAACATTCTTAAAATTGCAGGAATTGCCCCTCTGTTCTCGCAATGCTAATTGCTAGGTGCTACGCTAGATGGGATGCATTTGTTTATTTTCCCTCTTGACACAAGAAGCCCATGACCCTAGATTATGTATATGTTTACGTAACATTAGCATCATTGAAGGAAACTTTCGCTATCAAGAGAGTCTTGAACGCACTGCAAGGACACTCAATGAATCACGTTTACATAATTTGCGTCAGTTACTGAACTTGGATTGACGACTTGTGCAATTGTACATAATGTATGCTCATGTAACTAAATATTTTGAATCCGTCATCGTCATCATCATCATCATTTCCACTGAGGGGCATAGGCCTACCCCAAGCACTTCCACTTCGACCGGTTTTTTACTTCCTCCATCCATTCCTGCGGCCTTCACAATTTCATCTGTCCACCTTTACTTATTCGTAGGTCCACCTTGTGGGACTTTGAATCCGAACCTGCGGGGTAATTGCGTAACACACAATCAGTAGCAATGGGTTTCCTTTTGACAATTCAACAATATTCATTGCGTTATTTACATTGTTGAGCAGACACATTTTTCGAACATATGGAGCAATGGATTAGCAATATCCTTCAAAATGATTCGAGATTGATAGTGTGTTACGCAATTAGGGTGCTGATAGAAAAATAATCTATTCTATACTACATAATGATGAAGCTGAAGGGTTTGTTTGTTTGAACGCGCTAATCTCTGGAACTACCAGCAGGATTTGAAGAATTATTTTTGCATTTGATAGCCCAATTCTTAAGAAAGGCTATAGGCTATTTAACATCACGCTAGGGTCCTTAGGAGCCGAGAAATAAGAAAATAGGTCAGGAACAACGCTAAGCGTAAACGAAGTAATAGTGCAGGCAAGCGATGCGATGCGACAAGGTCAGTGGCGTGCATTGCATATAGGCATTTAAGCAGTGCTTACCTCGATATATCAACATAAGCCTGTCAATTACATTTTAGTGTGTTTGCCCCACAATTAAGAAACTCACTAAATTGTCATACCTAACAAAAAACAAAATCTTCATACAAACACGCGCAGCAGTAGGCAGCCGCCGGACGGCCTACTCGGCTCCCGTACTATTCGCACATTGTCATTGGTCTTTACTCATTCAAGTTAATAGGACAAAATTAAAACTACGTACGGCTCACGCGTAATACCATGACGTTCGACCTTCGCAATTTATCACTCTTAAGTTGGCATGCCTACTCAAATAACCACACTTTTGACCTCACTTTTTTTCTGATTAGTGACCGCGTTTGCCTAGACTAGACCCGGCCTAGTGCCTACCTATTCTGAAAACCAATGCACGCCACTGGACGGGGTGGGTCGAAGGAACGAGAAATTTGACACGGACGAAGTCGCGGGCCGAAGCTAAGTAAGACTATAAAAATATACAATTGTGGCAAAACCATTATAATAATGTGCGGAATAAGAAAAGGCATAACAGAATAAATAATTGCCTCAGAATTATTATCAAGAAGCTTTTAAATATAGGTCAAGAGCGTAATTATACGAATGAGGAGCGAGTATATTATACAAAAGATCCCAGAAGATCTCCGACTCCTCCAGAATCGTCGACCATGCAACTTATTGACCATTCCTTTTAGCGCTGACCAATAAAATGGGACCCAAGTCGGAGTTTCGGAATAATAAAAACTCCTGCAATTCAGCACTAGCCGTTACCGTCGGTTGCTTTTACGAAATGTTAATGGAACTACATCAACAACGAATCAATTCTACGTACTTTTGCAATTCTGATGGGAGTCATAGTAAAGACCAAGCGCTACTTCCAAGTTGGTTGCAGTAACTAGGCTAGGGCTTATCACAAAAGGACGACCATGAGTATATTAGCGTATTGGATTAGTATTTTTAGCAAATCAAAATGGGAATTATTTGGATGATTGTGAACACCGTTAGTCTATAATCTGTCTCGCGTGATTGTGAACTGTCGATAAATTGTGAACTGTGTCATACTGTTTACTATAGAACGTATTTATTTTCGACAGTCCATAATCTATCCATGTCAAATTTTGGACGTATACCTGCACTTACCGAAAGGGTTCACAATCCGTCCGATTTTATCATCCGTAAAATTGCGAACCGTCCGTGTGTGATTGACAAATCATTGGTGTTAGCGGTAGCCAAACTGATCGCAGTAAGTCCTAAGCGAATCCTAAGCGAAGGCACTCCGACCAAATAGGTTAGGTTAAACTAACGATGTTCATAATTATGCGGTGTCATAATACAAGCCATTGGCAACGCGTGTCGCTTACCACCAGATTCTGATGCGTCGTGTTCCTCACTCCTCAGTTGTGCATGCATTCGTGCAATATGCGTATATGTTGCAAATTTACCACATTTAAAATTAATGATTTTAGCAATAATGTTCACAATATGTTATTGTTGCATGTGAAGCGGTACTAACGAGACACATTGTGAAGAAATAAACTTGTTATACTTAATCATATTTAGCCATGAGAATAGAAACACATTGTGGATGACTTTGTGTGTCGCCATTTTTTTCCTTGAGTGTTTGTGTGTCGCCATTTTTTTCCTTGAGTACCTTGTGATGTCATGGCTTCGTTGGATGTAGTCGTAAGTGCGAATACTGAGCGTGGTGTTTTGGGTTTGATTACCAAGTCTGGCAAAGTGTTTCTGGGGTTTTCCATCCGGTAATTTCTCTGTACCAGCCATTAGTCTGGATCTGGATTTGTGCTCGGTTAATGGTCATAAGCTCGCCGGGTAATACATGGGACTAATTATAACTGGCGAAATGAGGGCGGTACTATGTGTACATCTCTCTTCCCCTTCAAGAAAAGCGGACGCGACGATCCCTTTAATTAATGGTTTCTTTATTATAATTATAACAGTTCTTTTTATGCAACAAATGTTCAGCATCAAGCTTCGCGTCTAACTCATTTCCTTCATAACAGCTATGCACATATACCTACTCGGTATTATTAAATTTCTTGGAACGATTATTTCTGAAATCCAAACGATGTTGCCAGTTCATTTACTAGTTAGTTACATACAGCTGTAAACTATTGCATCAGTTTGGAATTTCCACCCGGAGTAGGTTTTCTTTTTCATTACTAGCCTTGTTCCGATTGCGATATTGCATTTGTTTTTAAAGTTGGTATGTACTGAGTGTAGGCCTGCATGTTTATTGGTGCCGTAACTTTATTCAATACTAACGTATATTAGATATGTTTTCATGGTTTAGTTACAAAGTATCACCGTTCCAAAATATGCGTGCATCTATTTAAACATACCATCATTATTTTATTTATTTTATCATCATCTTTGGGAGCCTTGTACGGTCCACTGTTTCTTCATTTTGTGCCATGCTACCCTGCGACCTCTAAATAGACGACCTCCATTTTTCCAACAGCTATTTTCTGTCGGGAGCAAGGCAAATTAGTTATTGTAAAAGTGTCATTTTCGATTCGACAACCTGTCAAATGGTTGTCAATTAATAGTATGCTGGTCTGTGCGAGTTTCAAACAGGTGTTACCCGCGATCTTTTGATTTTTATCCACCTATCTGGCTGCTCATCTGCCAGCGATTTTTTTACCATTTCTCGGCAACCATTAAGCTAGGGCTCTGCTTCACCTGCCATCACGTCTCATCAATACCACTATAGCGATATTATTTTTGTCTTTGATTCTTATAACTAACTGAGTTTTTCGATTCTTTTATATGATTCTAAGTAATAGTTAATAGCCACAGTGCTGATTTCGCGTTAAGATAGTTTTACAAATACCAAAACTGTATTCATAGATTAACTATAACTAATATAGACAGCTCCTAAAATGGTAACGAAAGCTTGCCTTCTAAAATAAGCAGATGACTCACTATCGAAAGTTTTTCTCACGATTAAAATCACAAACAGACAATATTTAACTAAGTATCTATATTCACAACACAAAACAATAGGCCTAAACTCCCTCTAAACATAACAACCACTATAATGAACATATTAATGACAGTAACACTGTTTTCATCTAGATAAAAGCTACAGAATTATAATTTCATCAAGATAAACCAATTAACATTCATAAGGTAAGTTTAGCTACGAAACAAATATGTGCAGAAGCTTAATTTCAGACAACACTTGAAATTGTGTTTACGGAAGAAAAGAAAAGAGAGAAAGAAAATACGTTATTTGCGGTAGGTAATCAAAAAAGCACCAAAAATATACACAAAGCAAAGCAAAGCATAAATATTGTGCATATAGCTTAATATAGGCGTCCAGGGCGTCACATGATATAGAAATATCGATGAAGCATGCAATCTGCGTACAAAAAAAATATAATTGGGTAATGACCCAATTATAATTTTTTTTCAAAAATTTTGGTAGTATTGGCATCAATACCAATGGATATTGATGCCAATACTGCTGATTTTTTAAATGAAATTTGTAAGTCAAAAGCAATAGAAGTATTTAAGTTGCCAATGTTTGGTTAGAACCTTACCACAACCGTAATACTACAACGTATATCTCTTCCAACTAGAACGTAGAGAGAGAAATACTTATCAACAAAGAAATGGTTCAAAATAATATCATGAATAAAATGTAACCGGTTTTAAAATATCCATAAAGTAATTATTTTTCTCTTATCTCTTAACCTTCTTATTTTGTATTCAAACGTAAGTGGCATTTCACGTTCAACAATGGGTTACATAAGCTGCGCGCGCGTCGCTGACATCACCGGCTTTCACTATCGTTCGGATAAGGCGGTCAATGAGCCAAAAATGCGGGTTAACACTGTCCACGTTGTTGAGTATATAAATAGTAGTGCAGTAGGTTTGAGATTATAAAAATAGTTTCGCGTGAACTGGGATAGACCAAGGATTGAACCCTGTGGAACTCTGTAGAGAGAATAACCTGGAGTCTGGATTTGTGCCCGGTTGAGTTTCGCCCCCTATTACATGGGTCTTTAAATATGTCTGGTGAAATGTGGGTTTACTAAAAGAACATCTCTGCCGAGCTCTTCGAGAAAACATGGACATGGTGTTATTCGAAGGGGTATTAAAGTTTCAAAGAATCTTAACCCATTGTCCGATTAACTCGAAACTTATTATTAAAAATACTTTTGCAAGAGGTTTAAAAGGGGTTGTTTCGTTATAACGAAGGATTTTACTGCCTGATCTGATCAATTTTAAAGTTGGTATAAATACCTACTAAGTCAAATAATAGAATCTACCCCTAGCGGGGTGAAAATAAGGGCTACATTTTATGTAAAAAGTCTCTTTCCTTTGATTTATGAACTTGTCATTTGGTCCGAATACATAAGTAACTATTTAATAAAAACTACTCCTTAAAGGGGGTGGAGGAGATGTCGTTTTTGGTGGGAGAGAAAATACGAAATCCAAGTCGAAACGTGTAGGAAAAGCTTTCTTTATATAACGAAGGTCAGCACTAAGTATCAAAGGATTTTTGAAAACTCGTCCCTTTAACTAAATGGTCCCTAATAGGGGATGAAAGTTTGTATGGAAGTTCGTCATTTTAATCGATGGGAATTCTCATCGTGCACACGGCTTTTAAACCTGCATATATTTATTCGTGCGTACCATTTACATATTAAATCAGCAGTTTAATATAGGTGCTATTTAGCCGACATTAACGCGAATATTATGCGCCGGATCGGAACCAGTTGTACGCATAGTTTAGCGGGTTGTATACATTTTCTCACGTTCAAAGAGCCGCTGCAGCATCTAGCTATTGCTGAAAAGTGCTGCAAGCGCTTTAAATTATATTTGTACAATGATAGATATGGTTCTAGTTACATTTTAGTATTTACCTATATCGATATCTAAACTTATTATTAATTAAAATCGCTTTTTGTATCTTTGTGACGCGTTGTTCTACTGAACTCCATAGCGGATTTTGATGCGAATTTCAACATCATTTAGAGAATTTATTCCGGAAGGTTTGTGTGCATGCAAACTAACATGTATTAAAGGAATCTTCATGTTTTGTCCAGTTGTAAAAACCCCGCGAAGCAGGGGCTGGTTACTCGTTTGAAAATAAATTGACAACAACTCTATTTTTTCTCTTATAGTGGTGTTCCTCTCATACTTTTTTGCCATAATACTATGTGCTGACATGTTAAATAAATATAGTGTATGATTATTACGCGGATATGGCATGGCAGGCGTAATTAAAGTAATTAACGAGACACATAACTAACATAGCTGAAATGTTGAAAGTTTTGAATGCGCCACATAATTGATCGATATGATATCCGCAGAGTTGTGAAAGTATAAAATGCATTAAAAACCAGTATCTAAGAGGCTAAGACAAGACGGTCACTCTGAATTTTCAGAAAAAGTTACCAAACTTTTAGCATAAAAGCATAATAATCAGCCTATAATGTCCCCACTGTTGGGACACAAGCCTCCTCTCTTCGAGAGGTAGCGGGCTATAATCTATCACGTTCACGCGGGCCTAGTGCGAGTTAGTAGGTATCACATGTCTTAGATTTTTTGGTTCTAGGACATGCCGGTTTCGTCACGATGTTTTCCTTCACCGTTTTGGGAGTAGTGGTGATGAAATTACTTATAAAAAGTAAATCGCCTGTCTGGGTTCGAACCCACGATCTACAAATCGTAAGTCGGGGCCATTACTACTGGGCTACCAGTGCTACCACTTTTAACAAAGAAACATACGAGGTTTGAATTTTGCCCTCAATGCATAACAATAAAATTCGAAGAAACCAATTGTATATACTCGTACTAAAAATTTGAAGACCAGACAAATGACTCACACTTCGCAAGATATTACGAAGAAAAACGCATTTCAGGATGTCCTGTTCTCAAAAATATTGACACACACGTTATGTCATGAAATTATCTACCAATAGCGAACCCAAAGTGTTTTGCAAACGGATCTAGACTGCAACTGTATAGTTACAAAATAGTAGGTTAACAGCTGGTAATACGTCGGTAACGTTACCAAAGAAAGAATCATTCATACATTATGCAATTGAGTAATCTTTTGTGATGGTTCCGATTTGCATAACGCTATCGCAGATGTTTTTATGCAGGACAATGTTTTATTGCATTTGTGTGAAGAATTTGTGTTGCTTTATGACACATCATAATAATATCTTCACGGCAGTATTCCCAGTGTAGCCAGAGGTGTAGACGCATCCACATTTCGACAGTAAATGTTTAATTGCCATGTAACAGTAGTGATGGCTTACTGGTAGGTCACGACTTACGAGTTGTAGGTCGTGGTCGTACCTAGGCAGGATGTTCACTTCGTGTAAATAATTTCATCATCACTGCTCTCAAAACGGTGAAGAAAAACATAGTGAGGAAACCGGCATGTCCTAGAACCAATAATTCGAAGACATGTGACATCTACCAACCCGCACTGGGCCCGCGTGGTAGATTATAGCCCACTCCCTCGCGAAGAGAGGAGGCCTGTGTCTCAGCACCTTTACAACCCAGTTGCTGGGTAATACGATACCCCTTGGCACAGATAATATAAGACTAGTACCCTTGGTAAGACTGGTGGTCAGCCTTTCGGGCTTCAGACGACCCGTAACGACTGTCAAAGATCTACAAATGGGAGCCGGGACCAGCGGCTTATCGTACTTTCCGAGACACGAAGAGGTCTCAGTAGACATGTAAAGATGGTCACCCGTCAACGGACCGATCGCGGCATGAGTACCTTATCATGACCGATCGACTCGTGCGGCTGTTATTACTTACCTAGATTTTGTTTAATAATAGTCTAGATTACGTGTTTTCCATTAGACCTCGATAACTCAATTGAGTCACTAATATTGTCAATATAAGTTTCCTAATGTAAAAGCATATATAACGTCGACACAGATCGGATTCTATTATCTATCGGAAAGGGTTAGATTATAGTGCTGGAAGCGGTTGCCTTAGAAGTAGACAAAGCTATTATAGTCTAGGTAAAATAATTCTTTATTTTTTTTTTATTTATGTCTGCGTCCAGCTCGTTGTCCTTTAAGATGATGACACCATGATACACCTTTACTTTGCTTTGACCGACTGTAGAATAAGCACTTTTATGTTCGTGAATGACATCTCGCAGGTCAACCTAAGAGGTTGTCTGCTTTTATCCGGGCTGTCCTGCGGATGCCTTAAAAAAATTAAAGCATTCAGCCAAGGCATGTAATGGAATTAACACCTTTGCTAAAGTATCTTCTTATTCTCCTTACATTTCACATGATTGAATTTAATTGCGTAAAATGTTGCCACCTAAAAACAGCGACAGGAGTGGCCTCATTGAGGCTCTCAATTTCACCATTTTTGGTAAGGACAGAAAGCCCTCTAAAACTTTTAAAAACAAATCTATGATCCGCATACTGTATTGGCAATAATGTGTTCGGAAACACCGCCAAAATATAAAGCATGGTGTAGGTTGTAGAAAGTCGAAAGCGTTCGTTTTGTGTCGTTTCGTCAAACACGCGCAGTTTTCTTTTGTTTCAATGCTATTGTTTTTAAATGCTTGTGTGTGATGATCGTGGGGACCTCGCAAGATATACGATTGTCAAGGTTTGAGAGGTCGTTGTTACCTATGTAAGCTTTGAGAGCTGTGCTTGTAACTTAATTTATGTAAAAAAACGGTCAAGGTAATCATGGGGCTTTGTTGGTCAGAATTATTTCGTCAACATGATAAATCTACATGGAAGTTGAGGATGTAGGTAAGCATATCCATATCCTAAAATGCGTCTACAATACAATAGGCTCGGCTCTCCGATTTTCTTTGAAAAATTATGCAAGAGCTCATTAACTTTGAGTGGTAAGTAGTGAGGACTTGAGGAGTGAACCAATGATCTACTCAAAGCTTACCAAACTATGTTAGTGGGAACGCAAAAACATAAATTAGAAAGATACTTAAGGGTGTAACTGGAAATATCTAATTAGGAGTGGAACTACACAAAACAGAGTAAAGGAGGCCGAGTGGTAAGCCACGGGCTGCGACATATGAGCTGTAGGTTCGAACCCAGACAGGCGCTTTCATCATTGTTTTCTTTTTTGTCCATGTGGTGTTTACCTTTAAGTAATTGTTGAACTGTGTAGAGTTTAAATGCATGTTTTATCTTTGTTTGTAAATTAGTGTACACAATTGTTGGTAGACCTAATAAATAAAATAAAATAAAATAAAATCATCAGTCCACTGCTGGACATAGGCCTCTCCTATTGCACGCAATTCAACTCGATTTTCGGCAACTCTCATCTAGCTGCTACCAGCTTTAGACAGGCGCTTTTTTGAAGTGAAAACTTCTTTAGCGGCGTTGAACACTTTTTGTAATGGGTAAAAAATGTTAAACTCGCGTCAGGACACGTGACCGTCAGGAGAGATTTCCCCCCCCCCCCCCCGCCTCTCTTTCTACGGCGGCGCCAACCGAAGTGAACCAAGTTTAGTGACACACGACAATGGATGGATGGATTGGATGGAGTGGAAGTGGAAGTGGAAGTGGAAGTGGAAGCGGAAGTGAAAGCGGAAGTGGAAGTGGAAGTCGAAGTCGTAGTCAAAGTCGAAGTCGAAGTCAAAGTCGAAGTAGAAGTCGAAGTCGGAGTCGAAGCCGGAGTCGAAGTCAAAGTCGAAGTCGAAGTCGGAGTCGAAGTCAAAGTCGAAGTCGAAGTCGAAGTCAAAGTCGAAGTCAAAGTCGGAGTCAAAGTCAAAGTCGGAGTCGAAGTCAAAGTCAAAGTCAAAGTCAAAGTCAAAGTCAAAGTCAAAGTCGAAGTCGAAGTCGAAGTCGAAGTCGAAGTCGTAGTCGAAGTCGAAGTCGAAGTCGAAGTCGAAGTCGAAGTCGAAGTCGAAGTCGAAGTGGACGTGGACACACTGCTGTGTATTCGTAACATTCGTGTATATAAAGTGTTTAAAATATGGAAATTGAACAAAGTGCATCTATTAATGAAAAAAGGGACGCAGAAATAGTGAAAAAAAAATGAGTTATATTAATTCAATTAATAATTGATTTATTTCAACGTTAATATTCAAGTTTTCACTTCTGCCGGCACTCCCGGAGTGCAACCCGTCTTTTTTTTTTTTTTTGTTAGCCTATACTGTCCCACTATTGGGAAAAGGCCTCCCCAAAATCCTTCCAGGAACTCTTTTCCCGCGCCACCTCGGACCAGCCCTCGTGGTACGCGTCCAGGTCATCTCGCCATCTCTTTCTGGGTCGGCCTCGGCGGCGACAGGCGCTTTACTTTGTGTTAATCATTTCATCACCACTGCTCTTAAAACGGTGAAGGAAAACATCATGAGGAAACCGGCATGTGCTAGAACCAAATATTCGTAGACATGTGACATGTACCAACCCGCACCTTGCCCGCGTGGTGAATTACGCCCACTCACTCTCACCGAGAAGAGGCCTGTATCCCAGCAGTGGGAACGTTATAGGCTCATTATGTTCACACAAATCCAACCCAGGCACTCAAAATGATAAACAATTTTGGTAAGAAGGAACCACCACAAACTACGATACAAGAACATACAACCGACTTCAAAAAAAAAACACTGCAAAGTGAAAAATAACTTTAATTTCGGAAGTCGGTATCGTTGGTTTCGCATTTTTGTTTTTGACACCGACTTCCGAAATTAAAGTTATTTTTCACTTTGTAGTGTTTTTTTTTTTGGAGTCGGTTATTTTTTTTTTTTTGTAAAAAAGTTTTTATTTTTCACTTTTTAGTTGTACCTACCCCACACAAATTCAATTAACACTAACAGTGCATTGAAGAATTGAAGACACCGACTAGAAGAATCATCAAAATTCGCATAGAAATGCTGGAGATGCAGTACATTTATGCATATAACTTCGTACATAAGAATAATTACCTAATGTATTATATATTAAAACCTTCCTGAAAGTATGTAGATCACATTAATGAAAGAATGATCAAAATCGGTTCATTAGTTTTTGAGAAAATCGCGGACATACATACATACGGGTCGAATACAGAACCTCCTTTTTTATTTAAAGTCGGTTAAAAATCGCGCCTGTGGTCCCCGGAGGAGTAAGCAGGAGTATATCTACACCTACGGTTTGCCAGTTATGTTTAAAAGCCCCCTTTTATATAATAGACTCTATTGGCCACATAACGAGCACAAAACCAGACTTCGGGCTGCTCACTGCTGACTTACAAATTTCTTACAAATTTTTATACAAATTTTTTTTTTTAGTTTAGCGTTTAGCTCAGCAGTAGCGCACGTAAATAATTTTCATATATCACACAAAAACAACAAAGATAGTTTAACAGACTTGCATACCGTTTAGAAAACTAGCAGCACTTTAATATGCGAAGACACGGCGCACATAATTTATAGCTCGCGTCGCAGTGGATGTCAAGGACTCAAGGTTAACGCGATGCTACGGTGAAACTGTGTGTTGTAGGTAATTAGAGGCATAAAAACACCGTGTTCCTTAAATTTCCCTTAATTACAAGGTAGGTATAGGTCATTTACGGGGTTAATGATATTGTAATTACATTTTTTTAGTGTAGCAATGTAATTAGCCAGCGTTGAAGTCTTTTATTAGTTCTAAACTTATATGTACAACTTTTTATGCTTTTAACTTTTTTGACGGAACCGATGGCAGTATGGTACTGTCCTTCGCATGTAGGCTGACTTCGATTGACTTCGATAGACCCCTCCGTGCCTCGGAAAGTACGTCCCGAATGTTATTCTTAGATCTTTGACAGTCGTTACGGGTAGTTAGATGCCCAATAAAAAGTCTGACAACCAGTCTTACCAAGGTGTAAGAGAACAGATAGGCAGTCTTTCCATGTAAAATACTGCTATTCTGCTGCATCCGGCCTAATTGCGGAACGCCAAATCGTCAAATGATTCTGATCAGTTGGTTTCATTTCTATCACAATTGGCTTCATTTTACGATTTTCGAATTGCGAAACTCTAGTTTCTGCGCAGGGCCTTAACGTTCATAATTGGTTTCATAATAAACTAGAGTTTCGCAATTCGAAAATCGTAAAATGAAGCCAATTGTGATAGAAATGAAGCCAACTGATCAGAATCATTTGACGATTTGGCGTTCCGCAATTAGGCTGCTGGTTAGACTGGAAGCCGACCCCTAACATAGTTGGGTAAAAGCTTGGCAGATTGATTGATGTGGTAACTTAAACAGGAAAAAAGTGGCCACTAGAAGCTCACATTTTCTCCTTTTTTGGGCAGGGATTTTTTTTTGGATGGGAAATCTTCAAATGACCCCTTCCGCCCTGGGTGGAGCGGAAGGGAGTGTCAGATTCTTACTGACTTAAATTCATCCGTGTTCCTTCCTTAGCCCTTTATGTTCCGGGGTAGCGGTAACCCTTTCGGGGAATCCCGCACCCCCGGCAGGTTTCGGCCCTGGCAG
The DNA here is from genome assembly GCA_945859645.1 of Amphipoea oculea. NCBI lineage: Eukaryota > Metazoa > Arthropoda > Insecta > Lepidoptera > Noctuidae > Amphipoea > Amphipoea oculea. The sequence continues at coordinate 1,966,191 of OX243883.1, read as the reverse complement.
GCCCCTTTCTTTTTGCTGACATCTCTTTGAGGCGCGCGTGGAACACGTACGCGCCGTCCGGCACGGGCCTGCAGCCTAATTGCGGAACGCCAAATCGTCAAATGATTCTGATCAGTTGGCTTCATTTCTATCACAATTGGCTTCATTTTACGATTTTCGAATTGCGAAACTCTAGTTTATTATGAAACCAATTATGAACGTTAAGGCCCTGCGCAGAAACTAGAGTTTCGCAATTCGAAAATCGTAAAATGAAGCCAATTGTGATAGAAATGAAGCCAACTGATCAGAATCATTTGACGATTTGGCGTTCCGCAATTAGGCTGCTGGTCCTGATCGGACGGTGAGCTACCCATTACTCTCCGTCCGCATGCCCGCGCCTACGTTGGCCGGGAGTCGTCACGCGGCTCCCGACGCCCGGAGCGTCTCCCGCGGCGGCAGGGACGTGAGGCTCTCTCTCTCTCAGCCATCCCGCCTTTTGGTAGGGATAAAGAGGCGTTTTTCGTCGTTCAACTGTTAATCTCCTGACACGGGATTGACCATACTGTGGCTGATCGATTAACTGCTGTACTACGAATTGCAACCATTGCAAGTTAGTTCCCCGTACAGCACAACTAGGTACCATCGCAGACACTGTCGGTCGACCACTTTTCAACCTTATTACTAAGGGCATGAGGGTGAAAAGTGATCGACTGCCATTGGCCGCGGTTGTACCTATGTAAATATTAACAATCTTTAATAACTGTTTTTGGGTCTTGGGCGTTTATTTTGTTTGAAAATGAAGTACTAGCGCAGGCAGGCGACGCGATGCGACGGGGTGGGTTCGGAAAACAACAAGTTGCGGGCAGAGGCCCGACCCATTGGATGCATTTTTAGTAAGTACGGGAATTTTAAAAACAACTAAAAATATGTTACTTAACAATATTTTGAGCCAGTTTCATCGCAACAACATCCGTGTTAAATCTAAAACAATATTCTCGTATGATCCAGGATCCAACATGGCGGCTCTAAGGTAAGTTGGTTAGCCGGCGTATGACACAAATCGAGTTAGCGGCAGCGGCAGCCTCGACAGAGCTCGGCTACTGCAGTGAGGGTGGTAATCGCATTGTATGCGATAGCAGAAGGATATGTTAAAGTTGTGTAAGATGTAAATACAGAACTTTTAAGCTTTATTTACAGGACTGGATTCAGGTCTTTTGGCGCGAGGACTTCACAAAAGACTTTATCAACCTAGAGTTACTCTAGCATAGACAATCTATTTGTCTTACGTTATTCTTAGGCCGAGATCTATAAACGTTATTTAGCACGTGCTTTAGCTAAACGCTACTTTTCTCACTGTCGCATAACTGTCAAATTACGTGATAAAAAAAGGCGGGAACATGTCTCAGTACTAAACCTTAGATCGTTTTAACACGAAAACGCTTATTTTTCCTTATGAAAAATAAAGTAATAAGTTAGTAAACAAATGCATTACACAGCACTTGCTTCGTACAAGTTTATGTAGTGGGCGGTTTCCCAGTGAGGCACATAGGTCTTAAATAAACATAGCCTCCCTGAGCAAAACCGGAGATAGAAAATAGGTCGAGAAAATACGATAACCGTAGCGGAGATAGAGAAAAATTCCCTTCTGTCTGTCATTAGGTAAAAGCCTCTACAGGAACATTTTACAGTCACAATAAAAATAGGAAGCAAGCGGTGTATTCTTAGAATGGAAATATTTAACGAAGTTTCGCGGTACGCTCACTAATAATAATAAATTATATTTATTATTTATACAGGGTGTTACAGAAAGGGTATATCAATACAAACGGGTTGAAGAGTGTATCTGGTCTAGAATCTCTGTACAAAATTTCAGCTCAAAAGCAGTAACTTTGAAAATGCTTAATATTTTTTTATTTCGATAGTTTATTAAATTGAAATCATAACAAACGTGTCACCGCACTACGAGGGTCATTATCCATTATCTGTAGTGTGTCTGTGCGCCTAGTACACGCACATCACGCCGCCGCGCGCCAGTGCAGCGCCGTGATGTCGAAATAATATTAAGCATTTTCAAAGTTAATGCTTTTGAGCTGAAATTTTGTACAGAGGTTCTAGACCAGATACACTCTTCAACCCGTTTGTATTGATATACCCTTTCCGTAACATCCTGTATACTGCTACACGAGTTTCAAATTAAAAATAGATTGCGAAGTACAGGTTACTTACTTACATATGTTTTTATTACATACATAAAATTGCTGTAGGGACCTATACCTAATTAAAAGTTGTGTAACTCCAAAAATTTTCGGATAGTCATCCACAAAATTTTGATTGAAGTTTTTATTAATTAACGAACTATTTTGTTTGTAAAAGCTTTTTGGAGTGAACCATTAGAGCTTGTTTGACGTCAGTTCCGCTTTAGGTACCTACTATTACGTAGGCAAATATCTGGCCAAATAAATACATAGGTATACTGAACTTTTTTAATCCGTAGTCTGGTTAAATTTTCGGAAAGTTTCTATTAAAACTTTAATAATATTATGGGTTATTCTACATACTTCTTAAAAAACTAACAATCTTAAAATAATAATATGTACAAGTATATAAAAAGGGAGGGAAAATAATCAAAGGGCGTCAAAAAATTCGTCCGCAATTAAAACTATGTTCAATAAACATGATTAAACATGGTAAAGGCAGCTTTACCAAAATATTAAAAAAAAAACAAGCCATTTACCGTTACCGAAAAAAAAAAACAAAACAGCTTGACAGATTGTTTTTTATTTTTAAACGCGCGTTGATAGTTAGGCACTGACACAAAAACTAGCACGTAGCAAATTAATCGATTAGACCGTAATTGTTACGTGAATGTGATAATCGATCATGCAATACGCTATTAAAGTAGTAACGTAACAATATCACGTTTTTTGTGTGCTACATAAAATAGTAAGTAATGCGTTTGTTACACGTCATTCTCAATTCACACAAGCGGTATTTATTACCGCTTGTGTTGATAAGCTGTCATAGGGGCTTAGTTCATATTCATTTCTGCGTAAATATCTTGTTGGGTTACCCATTTTCTACAAATACGTGTTTTTTATAAGTAAGTACTTAAGTAGTGAAAGATAACGTAAAGTTGGACATCTTCAGACTAGACCGATCTTCGCAGGATGGCTGGTAGCAGCTGGATGAGTTTGCCGAGAACCGAGCTGAATTGCGTGCAATTGGAGAGGCCTATGTCTAGCAGTTGACTGCTGTAGGCTAATTTGATTTAGCCGACTGGACCCGCGGGTCCAGTTCGAGTGGGTCTAGTTGACCAAAGACTCTTATGATGACTAAAGCAGGTAGACCCACTTAAAATAACGGAACCCTTTTATTTACCACGTAAACTTGTAAAAGTTTCTAAAATAAACTTTTCTATTTAGGTAAAGCAGACGTAAAAAACTCAGCGGTAGTTTGACGAGACAAAAGCGTCTCTCCACTCTTTCCCTCCGACCATTTTATACTTTTTTCAATGAAACCTCCTCGGTTAATTGTTGCAAAAGAAAAGCACGGCTTTCTATGTTTAGTTTCTAATTTAAAATGAAATATCTCAGTACCTACGTCGTTACGGAGAGATTTTTATAAAGACATAAGTAGTGGCAAATATTTTGTTTTTTTTTGTGTGTGTGTTCTTTCAGGTGTCTTGTAAGTAATAAATACTATGTAACTGTTGATGTTATGAACAAAGGAAGTGCAACAGTTTTGCTTATCATACCAGCAAATCACAACTAGAAAATATATTAAAACTAGCAGCGCCCCGCGGTTTCACCCGCATAAGTGTCGATCCCGTGGGAATTTCGGGATAAAAACTATCCTATGTGTTTTCCCGGGACTTAAACTAACTCTATAGCAAATTTCATCTAATCGGCTCAGCGGTTTAAGTGAAGAAGTAACAGACAGACAGACACACTTTCGCATTTATAATATTAGTATGGATCAGCGTGAGAAAGGAGGTGACTACAGAGATACGACTAAGGGATGATTTATATTAGACCGGGCCGTGCCCGGGGCGTGGCGTGTACGTAGCATGACAGTGAATGATCCGTATCCCGTGGTCCGGACGGGACACGGATCATGCACTGTGTAATATAAACTGCTTCTTACAAAATGTATGTAACGTTTCAAATCCGTGGCCCGGACGCCCCAGGCACGGCTCGGTCTAATATAAATCATCCCTAATAGAAAAGTAGAAGAAGACATGTTGCGCCGACCCCAAATTAATTGGGATAAAGGGCAGAAGAGTGATGGTGCATGCTTAATAATACAGGTTATATTTCATTGACATTACGATAATAATCGTAAATATAGCCATCGAAAAAACACGTATCAGATCAATGAAAAAATGCACATTCTTTGAAAGACACTTTATGATTCCTTGTAATGAGAAATGAGAATCTCTTACTTAGGTACGTAAAGGTTTCTGACTGAAACAGTATTTTCTTGTAGGTACAGTCGGCAGTAAAAATATCAGAACATAATTGTATAGAATTGGGTACTATTTGGATATATGTGGTCACGGCAGTTGGCAGACTGATTGATCTGGTGGGTGGACGAGTTACAGAAGATCGCGGGGAAGACCTGGATGAGACTGGCACGGACCAGGGAAGCATGGAGCGAAAGGTAAGAGGCCTTTACTCAGCAGGGTGTGGAACGAGGCTGCCGATGATGATGATGATGGTAAAGTACAATATGGGAAGTAGGCGATTATAAAAATTATAAGTATTGTCATCATCTGCCTAGCCTTTTCCCAACTATGTTGGGGTCAGCTTCCAGTCTAGCCAGATGCAGCTGAATACCGATATTTTACATGGAGCGACTGCCTATCTGACCTCCACAACCCAGTTGTAGGGTAATACAATACTCCTTGGTAAGGTTGTCAGACTTTCGGGCTTCCAACTACCCGTAGCTAACGACTGTCAAAGGTCTACGAATGACAGCCGAGACCACCGGCTTAACGTGCTTTCCTAGGCACGGAAAAGTCTCGGTATGTAAAGATGGCCACCCATCCACAGACCAACCACGGCAAGCGTAGCTTAGCCTGATCGATCGGCCTGTGCGGCTGTTATTATTTACGAGCCCCTTCTCCTCTTAAAAATTATATTGTATAAACAACAATATAATTTTTTTTTTCTGTTATTTGTATCAGTAGTTTTAATAATGTCCCACATAATCAGCCTATAATGTTCCCACTGCTGGGACACAGGCCTCCTCTCTGTGAGAGGGAGTGGGCCGTAATCCACCACGCGGGCCCAGTGCGGGTTGGTAGATGTCACATGTCTTCGAATTTTTGGTTCTAGGACATGCCGGTTTCCTCAAGATGTTTTCCTTCACCGTTTTGAGAGCAGTGGTGATGAAATAGTTAACACAAAGTAAAGCGCCTGTCTGGGTTCGAACCTACGACCTACAGCTCGTAAGTCGCGGTCGTTACCACTGGGCCACCACTGCTCCGTAACTCATAATTCTAACCTGACACAAGCTCATGTAAAGAGAAAAGCTTGTTGATAATATAAGTACTGATAAAGTTAACGTGGTCTGTGCTTATCACAGCACAATTAGTGAGCGTGAGTTTAAAAGCCTTTCTGATATGAACGATAGCCCTTATCGGGTCGAGACTGTATATTCGAGTTGGAGATAGATGGCATGGTTTCTTTCGAAAGCTTTGCACTGGAGCATATAACAGGGATATTTTGTTCATCATTGTCGTTTTAAGGGTAGTAGAATGAGTAGCATATAGTTTGTAAGTACCTACTGCATAGGACTAAAAGTCTAAAATATAGGTAACTGACGAAATGTGGGTGTAAGTTAGGTATGTTACATCTCTGCCCAGAGCTTCTGGGAATGCAAACGGAATAGGTTAGCAAGTGTTGTCGCTATAAAATGTAAATTATTTTGACTACAAGGATTGTATTTGAAGTTCTGCTTCAATTAAGACATTTGTAGGCTATTAACGGAATATCAAGTCTAGAATCTGCATAGATAATAGTCCAGTTGGCAGTATCTAAGTTTATTTTACTAGTAATAAATTAAATCTGTTACATATAATTGATATAACGCCGCTTAATTATTTTGATGTGAAAATATCGGTGCTTTAATTTTATTCTTCAGAAGAAGTAGGTACTTACCTACATTAATGACATGATAAGTAGTTGAATTTGTAAGTAATACTGATTATTACGTTTAGCGAATAGCGCGAAATTTAAAATAATCAGTACGAAGAAAATTATAATACCTACTGGAAGTTAAAAAACGGAAAATATTTGAAATCTTACATGTTTTTTTCTCGTTGGCTGAAAAAAGGTATTAAATGAGATTACGAAAAAAAAACTAACTCACCAAAAAGTCCGAAAACAGTAAGACACCGCTTCCCGAAACGAGCGATATCCGCCATAATAAGAATAACAGCTCTAATGTAACGATTACGTCACGCCACTTTCACTGCGCCTGCGCGACCACACAATAACATTCTACAACCACTTATGAAACTGGGGACGGTGCACTCCAGAGTTCGACGCACTTCGAAACCAAATAAAAAAAAATATCCCAAAAAACTTTATGGTTTTCGGACGAACTCCGTGTTGAGTTTGACTTTGACGTTTTTTTTGGCGGGATATTTTGACATAACGCGTGAAGCGCGCTCACTCTCGTAATGGACAGTGAATTGGCCGCGGTGGTGCGTTTTGCTTTTACTTTCTGCGTTCAGTGGGGAGTATCGGTTCGCAGGTCCGTCTCGGTGATCATTGTCCTCAGTTCAGATGTAGGAAAGTCGTAATGGAACAACAGCACGAGCGTCTTGACAGTAATTGCGGGGACAAAAAAGGCAGAGTGACGAGAGAGCATTGGTGCAGTTCCTGGTTCGAATCGCTGACATTATTCATAGATTTGTCGATATTATGATGAATTGTGTAAGAGATGACACGGATTTGAAGAAAATACTGTGACGGCTGTCGCTTAATATGTACATAGAGTCAAAAACTATGAACTAAGTTTGAAGTATTGTTCTAAGTTCCGACTATGCAGCCGAGTGCATGTAATTTTAAGCAGCAAGATAATGAGAGAGATGATTTATAGAAATGACGATAGTTACCAGCATAGCTATTCACAACCATACGACAGGCTATCATATCGGAAACCTGACATTTCGATAACCTGATTTGACTTGCCCTCAACAGCAAATAGCTGTTGGAAGAATAGCGAGCGTCTATTTGATTTAAACTGACAACATTTTCGGGTTTTGGACTTGTGAACAGCGTTTAGAAGACTCCTACGAATGATTAATGTTCGATACGATACGGAAGCGTATCGAGTGTTTGTGAATAGCTATGCAGAAATGGATTCCCAATTATTTCAAGTTACACTACGAATAGTCTACTCGAACACTTGTAAGTACTTAGCCGAAATACAGGGTGTTACGGAAAGGGTATATCAATACAAACGGGTTGAAGAGTGTATCTGGTCTAGAATCTCTGTACAAAATTTCAGCTCAAAGCAGTAACTTTGAAAATGCTTAATATTTTTTTATTTCGATAGTTTATTAAATTGAAATCATAACAAACGTGTCACCGCACTACGAGGGTCATTATCCATTATTTGTAGTGTGTCTGAGCGCCTAGTACACGCACGTGATGTCGATATAAAAACATATTAAGCATTTTCGAAGTTAATGCTTTTGAGCTGAAATTTTGTACAGAGATTGTAGACCAGATACACTCTTCAACCCGTTTGTATTGATATACCCTTTCCGTAACACCCTGTATGAACGTAGGTAGATAGGTAGGTAATAAGTAGGATTTCCTTCTGTATCCGGAAATAATGTTATTAACTTATTACCTAACTTATCGACAACCATTTCGTTACAGAATCTGTTAGGTATGACATTCTAAACTCAATAAAATATTAACCATTTGACGAGAATGAGAAGAATGCATTTATTGTTGCAATTAGTAACAATGTCAAAGAGGAAACTATTTACCTACATTTTATAATCCGTTAAACCCATCTAATCAACGTTAAATAAATAATAATAAAGTTGTTTTATATCAGTGGACGCATCAACGTCGCAAAATTTATCGCAATTTATTGACATGACAATTATAACTTTTAAATATGTGCAATAAAATAAGAATGTATACTGTATAGGTATAGATACACTTAGGTAGATGTATTTAGCTGCAGTTTTGATAGGACTGGAGCTTGTAGCTGGACATTGGACAATTGGGATAATTCTAGGGAGAAAATTGTATATAAGTATTTTCAGACGTTCCTATTAAAAACTACTTTTGTTGACTGAACTACAAGTGAACTCCGATAGTTCGTCTTGTTTAAATTAGGTAAGATTAGGATCACAAGCATACTTACCTACCTTCTTAGTGGTGGAGAAATTATAAAAAAAAACCGCAAAAAAACTAAAATCCATACTAATATTATAAATGCGAAACTGTATCTGTCTGTCTGTTACCTCTTCACACTCAAACCGCTGAACCGATTTAGATGTTTGGTTTGAGTCCCGGGAAAGAACATAGGATAGTTTTTTTTCCCGGTATTCCCACGGGATCGAGACTTATGCGGGTGAAACAGCGGAGCGCTGCTAGTCTTCTATACAGGGTGTTACGGAAGGGCTATATCAATACAAACTGGTTGAAGAGTGTATCTGGTCTAGAATCTCTGTACAAAATTTCAGCTCAAAAGCAGTAACTTTGAAAATGCTTAATATTTTTTAATTTGATAGTTTATTAAATTGAAATCATAACAAACGTGTCACCGCACTACGAGGGTCATTATCCACTATCTGTAGTGTGTCTGTGCGCCTAGTACACGCACATCACGCCGCCGCGCGCCAGTGCAGCGCCGTGATGTCGAAATAAAAAAAATTAAGCATTTTCAAAATTAACGCTTTTGAGCTGAAATTTTGTACAGAGATTCTAGACCAGATACACTCTTCAACCCGTTTGTATTGATATACCCTTTCCGTAATACCCTGTATTTGTATAATTATATAAAAGGAGAAACTGACTGACTGACATATCAACGCACAGCCGAAACTACTGGGACTAGGAATGTGAAATTTTGCACACGGCTTCCTTTTATAATGCAGGGGAGCACTAAGAAGGGGATTTTGTAAATTCAACCTCTGAGGGGGTGAAAAGGGGGGATTCTGTTTGTATGAAAAATCTTATTCTTTAAGTTAATAAACTTCAAAAACACACAGTTAGATTTTCAACCCTGGGCGCTGAGCAGTGCGTTGAAAATCCAGGGTGGCAAAAAATTCGCCGCGGAAAACGCGCCCGTGCCAACTTGGGCTTACTCAATACCAAATCAAAGGAAAAAGATATTCAGAAACATGCAACATAAGTTAAAAACGTAAAAACCTAAATTACTCAATATGACGGCCCATGCGGTCGCTTCTTAAAATCGTATTTCAAAATCGGCAACTTGAGAAGGTCCGGGACTGTTGACCAAAAAGTCTACAACTCTACATGTATGGCCCGCTGTGCACACAGTGGTCTCGAAATACGTAGTAAGTATTATGTTATCTGTGGTTGTTGTGTACTTTTTTTTCTTGTTAACAAGAGAATTATGGGATTTAATTGGGCGTGTTGAAATAAGAGCTGTTGTTTGTATAAGGGATTTATTAATAAAATTAGATTTGAAGTTGAGAACTTTTGAAGAAAAGAAAAAAATTGAACTGGTGAAAACCAGCAATAAACGTAAGACATTTTGGAATTTTGAAGTTGATGGAGCACCGGTCACGTGGTCATTGGCGTTTAGGTACTCCATCATACTAACGTATTCCTCAGAAACAAAATATATTATGCAAAAAACAAAACATAAAGACATGGCGGTGACAAATATCGGTTCACAGCGTAGGTACAGTCAACAGCAAAGTAGATGATGAAAATCAGAAATTCAATACTAATGAACGGAGTTCAGTTATGAGGGAACAGATGAACATACATACATACCGGTCAAAATCATAACCCTCCTTTTTGCTTCGCCATAGTCGAGTAAAAATAGCAAACATGTGAAGGTCTCTATGATGTTTATCCTTTTACGATAAAACAAATCGTATTTGACGTGCTAGCCTAAATTGGCCTGTGTGCCTCCGAATTGAGAACAAGGTTAGGCCACACCTCGGCCGCCTATATCCGCGCCTGAAGTTTCAATACCATTTCAATTTCCCCCAATCTTCGCACCCGCCATTTTGCTGGGTACAGGTACTGTATAAAAATTCTTGATAAAAACAATAAATTCTCACCCCGGATACGGAGTATAGGTAGACAGGCTTCATCCTGCCTATTGTGAAGATCTCAGCTTCGTTTAGGGATGTGAAAGGTGTTTTGGATGAATGTGCCTGTTGGGAAAAACCTTAGTCGATAAATGTTGTTAAGTAATTTCACGAAGTTGATATTTACTAGCTCCTTATCTATACTAATAATCTACCGTAAAACGGGGTGAATATGGATGCAGGGGTGAATCGGGACAAAACTTTAATAGGGATTTTAATAAAATAATATAGTTTGTGGCCAAAAAGGACCCTAATGTGATTAATGTAATTTAATTAACGATTACGTGCCCTTATTGACAACAAAATATATTATTTCAACGTTAAAATCCATTTTAAAGTTTCGTCCCGATTCACCCCTGCATCCCTATTCACCCCGTTTGTAGGTATCTACTCGTATCTATATAATTATTATTAACTACCTCCTTTATTTCAATAAATACATATAAATTATATTTTTAAATATTACAATATAAAAACATTCAAAAATATAAAAAATAGTAGCCCACCGGTATCGGCAACATTAATAAATTATAATTACTATCTTTTAATAATTATCTTTTAATACGAGTAAAGCTGAAGACTTCGTTTGAACGTGCTAATCTCTAGCTAGATCTATCTGTCAGTCGGATTAGAAAAATTATTTTTGCATTTGATAGCCGATTTCTTGAGGATGGCTATAGGCTACATAACTTAACGCTAAGATTAAGGCGCCGAGCAAAAACAAAAAGTCGATTTAGAAAGAACGACGCAGCGACGGAGTGGGTCAGGGGAACAAGAACAATTTACGCGGACGAAGTCGCGGACAAAAGCTAGTAAGTAATAAAGATCCTTAAAATATTGGTGTGTTATGTTGATCCCTTCATCAGATTACTCTAGTTTCTTACAGAAATCTGGTTGTTGAACCCCGGAATCTCGTTCTGCAGTCGAAGGTAAGTTCTGAAGACCTCTCGAATGGAGTTCACGAAGAAGGACTGAAAATACCAAAATATGATTAGTCACTGGCTTCATGGTAAGGTCGGTCTGTTTCAGATTCAGACAAGTCATCGTTAGGTAACCGCCAAACAAATTAGTCAATGGAATATTTGCTGTTACATAACATAAAAGTTAACATTATTTTTTATTTTATTAGTCATAAGTTCATAACGATTGCTATTCGGTATTATGTGGTTGATGACTAATTTTATGATCGTTGTAAGCTTTACTATGTGACAGCCTAGCCACATGTAGATATTATTATGTAACCAACTATCATTAAACAACGCAGCCTCGATCAGTTCAAAAAATCGCGTCAGCATCACCGAAAACATAATCCACAACCCTAGCATGAAGTCATCTATATTCAAAAGACTTGAGGGCCATTGTGTTGGACTCACCAGGTGCTATATTAGGTCTTAAATAATACCCGTCGTATTTGAAAATTCACTCCACGCGCTTTATTGAGAGCGCCTGCCATTTTATTGCGAGCAACGACCACGCGTTGTGCGAATATCTTTTGTGCAGGCGCTGAAGTGTGGTTTTGTAAATGATTTCAAAGGAACTTTTATTTTTTTTTCTCTTTTGAGATAGCAGGATCTTACTGGATCTTAGTTGAAATAAATTGGATTAGGTCGGTAGTATATAAATTGAGGATTTTGTTGAAGTTCAAAGATCGCGTATTGTGGGTAGGTAACTTTTTTGATCATGATAGATGCCTGTACAATTTTCGTGATTACGATTATAGTAGAAGGTTATATAAGAATTCAGAACTCATTTTTAAAGCCAGAAAGAAATTAATATTTTTTAAAGAATACCAAAACATACACACATCATGATATTACATAGTTTCAAAGAGTTTATCGAAAGTAATAAATTCTCATATAACTTATTTAATTCATATCTGGCTCAGCGTTGGCGGAAACCGTTATTTCCCCCTCTGCTATGAAACGCGAATCACGTATTATAATTACTTAGCCCGGATCATGGCCGACGAAGCTGGAATTATGACATGAATGGCTATCATAAAATTAAGATCAACATATTTATATGCATGATATTTCTCCTATAAACATAAAAGCATGCTAGTATTTCTTAAGGTGAATGCGTAGTTGTAGCCCGCGAAATTCAATTTTTCTTACGTTTTTTGCAATTTTCAGGGGAGTGTCAGGTTGTATCTTGATCAAAATATGATTCGCGACTATAACAGGTACGTATTTACAGAATTATAGTCATTAGAATCATTAATACATCTCTTTAAGTTAGATTTCTACCGTTAAGAACAAATCTCGTATGGAAAAGTGTTTGTGGTAGAAATCTAACTTAAAGAGATATATTAATGATTCTAATGACTATGATTCTGTAAATACATGTCTATTATAGTCGCGAATCATATTTGGATCAAGACACAACCTGACATTGCACCTGCAAATTGAAAAAAACTTAAGAAAATTTAAATATCGTGGTCTACCACTTCGCATTCACTTTAAAAGGGGTGGCAGATTCGAAGTGTAGGTATCTGCACCAGCGGGGTAACTGCGTAACACACTATCAGTAACAATGGCTTCCATTTTGACAGTTCAACACCATTCATTGCGTTCTTTACGTTGCTGAGCAGATACATTTTTAGAACATATGAAGCAATGGATTAGCAATATTCTTCAAAATGATTCAGATTGTGATTGAAAGCATGTTACGCATCGGGTGCTGTAGCGATTCAAATCAAACTCAGGACCATGCTCAGAATTCTTCCTTTGCGGTCGTAGGGCTCACGCCCGCCTAGTTTGCGACCACCCTCCCACCGGAGTCCGGCGTCAAGCAGCCTGCTGTGTTTCGTCGATGCGTGGAAGTTCCAGTGCCTTAGGCATCTTCAGGGCACGCTCGTTCCATCATAGACCTCATCCATCGTTTTCCATCAGGCGTGATCGAGGTCAAGAGGGGGCTCATTCAGCAATAAAAAAAAAGTAAAGTCAATCGCACAGCAGTGCAGCAGTGGTAACATACATATGTGATATTGACTTATTATTAATTTATTTCAGAGAAATCTCCATATAAGTGATGTACACAATATAACAAAATAAACACAAAATAACAAAATCATAAACTGTTAGTGTGTTAGTAACAGAAAATTGTACCTAAAATTATGTTAGTATGGTTAGTACCTATATACCTAACTGATGCCTATGGCTGTCCTTATCCACTGTTTTTGGAAAGGACAGTCAAAACGGGTAGCAATAGCAATTAGGATGCCGTTGCTGCTGCTTCGTAGACGATGCAGCAAGGAGTTTGCTTTCTTGCGCATGATGGCTTGGAAGCCATCCGTACGCGCTTCAGCAAACATACCAGACGCGCTGCAGAGCCACGGCAACCCCAACAGCATCCTAAAAGCATTATTATATTGGGTGGGCAGGGCTCTGTAGTTTCGCTGTGTATATTTCACCCACAGGCCGCTCGAGTAAACTGGGTTAGCCTTTATGTCGTAGCAGTAAGGACGGTTTTCGTAGTGTAAGTGTTACCACTGTTGACTGTACATAGAGTTATGTCATTTGCCCTACAACCACGATGTGTGGCGTGACCTATACCGATACATTCTAAACTTAATTTACAATATCAAAGCTGAAACTCTGAAATCACAAAATAGCTGACAAAAGGGCTTACCCACACACCGAGTCTAATGTCAAAGGAAAGGTTACATCGACATCGAACACGTGCCAAAGTTCAGCGAGTGTTAAAGTTTCAGACTGCACTAATAACATGAATTTCAAACAGCTGTTGCCCACGACTGCGTGTATTTTGTATTTTATAATTTTTAACACAAATATCCAGGATTAAAAATAGCCTAATATTTGGTTACAAAATCGGAGCTGAAACTCTCTGTAACCAGAAAAATAGGATGGTTATTGTGAATGTGAAGACTTTATTTATGTTTTAATTTTCTTTCTCTCTGTTCTGTTAGTTTTTGTCAAGGTCTGGCAGTTTGAGAAATGTATGTAGCCTACCCAAATGTTCTTTCTTTGGTATTGTTCGTCGAGTCGTTAAGCTCCTTAAGTTTTGAGTTGAGCTGCACGATTTCTGACAAATGCGTGCACTGACCGGACAGGTCCACTCACTCTGTGTGGTTCTTTCCTCAAAAGACCATCTCAGACACCGACCTACATGATCCTCACATGATCTAACCAAGATTATGTCTAGACTTTAAAAGAGACTGTGACCCCTGAGTGTGTTTCGGCCTTTCTTCTCAGAGTAGTCAGATAGGAAACGCCGACCTCTATTAGTTAAAAAAAAAAAAAATATTTGGCGTGTAAAAGTATTTGTATGTACAAACCTACTTACAGAAATAAAATCATGAATCATTTCCAGCAAAGGAACTTACTCTACCACAGACCGAGTCAAAGGTTACAACGACACGTGCCTTAATAACCTATATGTAACCTATATAAAGTTTAGCGAGTGTAAAAGTTTCAAACTGCAGTTAATATGAATATCAAACAATACAGTTAGTACTCGCTGTTGTCGACGACTCCGTCTGCATATATTCTGTATTTTATCATTTTTAATACCAATATCCAGGATGAAAAATACCTAATGAAATTTAATAACGATCGGTTTAGTGTTTAGGCGTGAAAAGATAGCAAAGAAACAAACAGAGTCACCTACTTTCGCATTTATAATATTAGTTTGGATAGACTATCTAAAGTGCGCTAAGGGCGGGGGAATAACTCAGCGTTTTCGGGGACTGTCTTACGTAATTTTGGCGTTCGAAAAGTACTGATTCCCAGCCTAGTTTGAATAAAAGACTTTTGGTTTTGATTTTGGACCATAGTCCAACACCCGGGCCCAGTGCGGGTTGGCGGATGTCACACGTCTTCGAATTTTAAGTAGACACCATGAAAAAACAATACTATATCAAAAAGAAAAAAAAAAAACAAGATAAGTGCCGAAATGAAACAATTATTACACAATTTTGTTCGTTCATTGAAAGGTTGGCGGAGTATTTTTCTATTGCACTGTAGTTACTTGCCTGACATGTAGAAAGCAGCTATGACAGTTAATATTTGGTGGTAGACGACGACATCTTTACCAGGGTGTGGAACTGTGGATCTTATGGTCTAAGGTAGAAGAAACAGCGATTTAAATTATTATAGTACAGAATGTAATACAAATTAAAAATAACTTACTTCATCTTTCTGACTGACCGACGACTCCTTGATAATTTAATCCAAAAGTGCCTGCAAAACTCTAATTGATTTAATTGAAACTAGCTGCGCCCCGCGGTTTCACCCGCATAAGTCTCGATCCTATGGGAATATCGGGATAAAAAATATCCTATGTCCTTTCCCGGGACTCAAACTATCTCTATACCAAATTTCATCTAAATCGGTTCAGCGGTTTAGGCGTGAAAAGGTAACATATAGACAGACAGACAGAGTTACTTTCGAATTTATAATATTAGTATGGATAAATGCTTTGAGTATGAGTCTTGCAATTGTATAATAAGTTACCTGTGGTGGCGCGATGGCTTTACGGGTGAATGTTTGCCGATACTTAGGGGTGAAAGACGAATGGTGGCTGATAGGGGTGAAAAACGAAGTGTTCATAAGCGGGGACCAGTGTAAAGACAATGTATTAAGGACAAGAGGAGGAAGATAATGTCCTTGTCCCGTGTTACTTGGGGTCGGCGAAACATATTTTCTTCTTCCATTTTCACCTTTCAACCGTGAGTCGCTTGAGTGTATCCCACTAATCACACTAATATTATAAAGGCGAAAGTTTGTGAGTGTATGTGTGTGTGTGTGTGTTTATATGTTTGTTACTTCTTCACGCTCAAACGGCTGGACCAATTTTGATGAAATTTGGTATAGAGATAGCTTGAGTCCCGGAAAAGGACATAGGGTACTTTTTATCCCGATATGCCCACGGGATCGAGACTTATGCGGGTAAAACCGCGGGGCGCAGCTAGTTGAACATAAGATTCACTGAAACCATTAAAACATTAACCCTCTTATTGACAAACGTTGATTAAAGCCTTTTAATTTCCAAAAATGTATGTTACATCTGCAGATACTACTGGATGTACAAGTAACTTATGTTTTACTAGCTGCGCCCCGCGGTTTCACCCGCATAAGTTTTTGATTCCGTGGGAATATCGAGATAAAAAGTATCCTATATGTTAATCCAGGGCGTCAGCTACCTCCAGACTAAATTTTATCAAAATTGGTCCAGCCATTTGAGCGTGATGAAGTAACAAACACACACACACACAAACTTTCGCCTTTATAATATTAGTGTGATTAGTGTGATGTGTGGCAAGTGTACCGCTTCTTTTAAAATCTTTACGTAAACATCGCTCTCCGCTCGTGGCACGGACCACACCTCACATTGAAGGCATCGCGGCCATGTCAAACTTGTCACCGAGGCGCCCTCGTTTCTATCGGACCCGCACTGTACAGTGTAGACACCACAATTTAGTTGTTGTTGATACATTACGCCTCGTCAACTTTACTAAAGAACCTAATTAATATCTATGACCAGCGATTCTATGCTTTACCAACATGTTATAAAAAACAACGGCTTTCTTTTTGTCTGTCTGAACGTGTAACTCGAGAACTGGTACATATCAATTTTCGATGTTTTCTTCGCAATACAATTATTGGCGTTAATTTAGGATTTTAGGCTGTAGTTTTTCGAGGATACTATTTTTTACAGGTGAAGTGGTTTGGGAAGATGCTTTCAAGACAGCAAGACACCAACAAAATGCTCTTCTAGGTAGCCGGTACCACAGATAATATAATACTCTAGTCGTAACTTAAGAGCAATCGTATCATAGTTAATCTCCGCTCGTTCCATTCTCAAAATTCTCCGCATAAAAAAAAAACATTAATATAAAATTACAGCATGCATGGTAGGTGCCATAATTACTATACCGACACGAGCTCAAATAAATTACTATCCATATTGCAGCCACCATGTCTGTGCCAACAAAAAAGAAAAAATAAATACAAATAGCGGCTAAATGGAGGCGACACGTGTTGGCTATTTCACAGGCCATTTTGTTGCCTTTATAATACAGAATTGTGTTTGAAATTTTTGGACAAATGCAACACGCGATATTTTACGGTGAACATCGTGGAATAAGCTGCGCGACCTTTTTACCCGACTGCGCCAAAAGGAGGGTTATGTTTTTTTCTTTTACTTCACATTACAATCTAGCCTATTAGCTAATAAGTAATTTGGTCATACCTGGTTTGCTCAGAGGGACTAAGAAAAGGTATTTACTACTAAGGCAGATGTGAGTGGAAACGCCGGGAAGGAGGCGGAGGGCGTCCCCTCTTAGGAGGAAATATACAGGGTGAAATTGAATTCATGGGCATCCTTTTAAGGGGTCATTGTACTCATCATTATGAACAACTTTTAGTACTATGGGACTAAACCTAAACTTGCGAAAAAAAAAATCTGTTGTTCCTTGCATTTGTGTTCACAAAACTCATCAAAATGTAGGGAAGAGCTGATTTTTTTCGCGGTTTCAGGTTTGGTCCCATAGTAAAAGTTGTTCATAATGATACTTACAATGACTTCCTAAAAGGATGCCCATGAATTCAATTTCACCCTGTAGTTACCTTATTGGCGATGTGCTTCAGAAAGCTCAGGTACGTACGAGTAGTACGGCCTGCGTGTATGACCAGGATTTATTTATTTATTTGGGACAAACAAACAGTTACACATTAGATCTTATGAACGAACTAGCTAAGCCCCGCGGTTTCACCCGCGATAAAAGTATTATAGTCCTTTTTTATTGATTCCCTTTACAAATCTCCACCCCCCCCCCTTTTTACAGGCAATGTATTAGCAATGGATTATTTTGGATTTTTTTGAAGTAAAAACTTCTTTAGACGCGGCATTTTTTGAGATGGAAAAAACCATTGAATTCGCGCCACTGTTACCGTAACAACACCGCTTCGGATGTGTTCGGCTGTCTTCGGGATGTACTCGGTTTTAATGTATAACCGATATGTCAGTGAGTGATGGCAAAGTATTCTGTTTGTGTTCTGTTTTCGCTTCTGTCTACACTCCCGGAGTGCAACTGTTTTTTGAAGTGAAACTTCTTTACGCACGCTTGTCTTGGGGAGTAAGCTGGCGAACGCGTGACGTAAACGTTACGAAAAGTGTGATCGGGCAAGGCGAACGGGAGTTGAGTGGGGAGTGGGGGATATAAGTAAGAGAAAGCAGTGCGCGCGCACATTTTCTTTCTCTTTTCGTCTCATAGCCAAATACGTTTGAAGTTTCACTTCAGTCGTGTGGTCATAAGCACATTCGTTTTTTTTTTTCCTACAAAATGATTCAGATTGTGATTAAAAGTGTGTACTCAATTAGGGAGCTCAAGTATGAACTTCGTTTCGGTTCAACAAAACATCCAATTAATATAGTTTAACTTAATTATTTTTATAGTAACGAGGTTATTCTACTTCGAACCGGCCGACCTCTCTAAAGGTTAATTCAGTTTTTAACTATTTCCTAACTAGCCTCATTCATGGGCACCCCAAACTGTCGGAAAGTTTTTCAATTTACTGAAAGATGTGGTTGTATCGAGACTCGAGTTAGGCCCGTCGTCCACGACGCTTCTCGACGCGACTGAATACCGCGTCAAAAACCCAATTGCGCGATAGCAAAGACCAAGGTTATGTTTTTCTGTTTATTTATCTGGGATTCTTTATAGGTACCTTCGAAGCATCCTAACGGTCAAAGTTACAGTCAAAGTTTTTTATTTAAAATAATAAATAAGTATTATAAATTATAAATGATTTTATTTCTGTAACTAGGTTTGTAAAAACACTTTTACATGTCAATAATATTTTTTTTAACTAGATGAGGACCGACCTCATCTAGTTTAAAAAAAAATATGATTGACGTTAAACATAATAGCTACAGATATCTCTTAGTTGTAGTCGGGTTTTTTAGCGCGAAGCGGCGCGCGTCGCCCATTGGCGACGAAACAATAGAAAATCAATTGTGTCTCATTAGCGGAGCTTGACAGATTAAAATTGACAGACTCGGACATCCAGGCGCACTGTAAGTTACCATCCCTTCCTGGTTACTATTCCACCAATTCGCACTAAGCGTTTGTAAATGTCGTTTATAATGCGCACAGCAAAAGAGTGGAACTCTCTACCTGCGTCTGTTTTTCCGAGCGCATACAACCCGAATCTCTTTAAACTGAGAGTGAACAGGCTTCTTCTGGGTAAGCTCGCTCCTTCGTCGACTTTGTCTCTGTCACCTTTGACCGAGGCTAGAGTCAAGAGCAAGCCCATTTCAAATAAAAAAAAAAATAGATTATCATTAGTCGCGTCGTGTTCGGATCGCCATTGAAATACTAGTGATGTGACATTCTGGCTAGTCATTGGTAATTAGAGTTTGTACATTTCTTTTGAGTATCGTCGTCGTGGACGACGGGCCTTAAAATATCTGCTGTTAAGAGAATGTCAACTTGTGTTATTTT
Source organism: Amphipoea oculea (assembly GCA_945859645.1). Classification (NCBI taxonomy): domain Eukaryota; kingdom Metazoa; phylum Arthropoda; class Insecta; order Lepidoptera; family Noctuidae; genus Amphipoea; species Amphipoea oculea. The sequence continues at coordinate 1,946,425 of OX243883.1, read as the reverse complement.
GTGTTTGACATTCTTTAGGGTGCTTATAATAATAATTATAAACCAATGGTGATTAGTGATTAGCCTGCACATTCTTTAGAGCAATTTATCTCGTTTAGAGACGTTGTTTGTGAATAGAGGCTTCAAACTGGAAGAACCTTGGAAGAACTGAAGTGTTTTGTGAAGGAGAATTTACAAGAAAGTCTATAGAAGCTTTTGACAGCCTCTGAGAAAAAATCTCGTCACAGACTTAGGGTTGACCTTTTTGTATATTAACTTTCACCCGCGTAAGTGTCGATCCCGTGGGAATATCGGGATAAAAAGTAGCCTATGTCCTTTCCCGGGACTCAAACTATCTGTATACCAAATTTCATCTAAATCGGTTCAGCGGTTTGAGCGTGAAGAAGTAACAAACATATAAACACACACACTCACAAACTTTCGCCTTTATAATATTAGTGTGAAGTGTGATTTTCCCGGGGCAATGAGACCTGCAGGGTAATTGCGTAACATACATACAACGGCAATTGATGACAATGCCTTTAATTTTGATAGTTCACCCACGTTCAAAGAGCGAATTTTTCAAACCTTTGAAGGATTAGGATTTTTTTAAGAGCGTTTATGACGACGTACGGCATTTCTTACAAACTTTCAAGCCCTTGTTTTTCGAAATGAATGAACCGATTTTAATGAAACTTCGTACACATAAGCAGGATACAAAGGTCTAATAAGGTAGTAAAGAACATTTTCGAAAAGTGTTATTTAAAAAAAGATAACTGGAAATCTCTGTTTCTACGGTAAAATTAAAATCGGTCCAATTTGGCTGTAAGTTGTAACACTATTTTTCGAAAATGTCGAAAAAAATCCTGCTTGTGCGTACCAAGTTTAATTAAAATCGGTTCATTCATTTAGAAAAACAAAAGCTTGAAAGTTTGTATGAAATGCCGTACGTCGTAAACGCTTTTAAAACCCTTGGATTGTACTTAATTGAAAGATTGTTACGCAATTAGAGTGCTGGCATTTTAGGGAAAGTATCGCAATAAAGTGTAATAAATTATTATAAAAAAGTTTAAAAACTAAAATCCGACTACTGAAAAGGATGAAACAAGAAAGTACTTAACCTTGCCGTGGTCGCATGCCGCTGTACTAAATAAGCTATGGTAGCATGCGACCACTGGAAGGTACTTTCTTGTTTCATCCTTTTCAGTAGTCGGGTTTTAGTTTTTAAACTTTTTTTTTATTTAATTATTTTGGGGCTTATTTCAATAATATTTATATTTTTGAAATGTGCTAATTATACCCTTTCATTTGATACCCCACAAGGCACCATTCCAATATTTTTATTTTTGAATTCATTACTTTATTTCCTCTAGAGGGCGCCATATTGAATTTAGTGTAACGTCACATAGCCTATAACCAGCGGACGGTCAAGACGCTTCTAACGATACCTCATTTGCCAAATTATTATAAGTACTTTTTAAGTTATGAGGGAACAGATGAACATACATACATACATACCGGTCAAAATCATTACCCTCCTTTTTGCTTCCCCGTAGTCGGGTAAAAAGAAGAGTCTCAGCAAGGTTGTTAATGTAGCAGACTGGCAGTCACGCGGCCGCGCTCGTGTCACGAGTTCACGACACAACTTCACAAGTAATTGGATAACTCCGGAAATCTGCAGCATTTCATTTCCGTGAAACTGAGCTGTCGCACGTGCTGGTATAAACATACCGATGTAGTACATCCAGTGGCGTGCATTGCATATAGGCATATAAGCAGTGCCTACCTCGATATATCAACATTAGCCTGTCAATTACATTTTAGTGTGTGTGCCCCACAATTAAGAAACTCACAAAATTGTCATACCTAACAAAAAAGAAAATCTTCATACAAACACGGGCGGCAGTAGGCAGTCGCCAGACGGCCTACTTGGCTCCCGTACTATTCGCACATTGTCATTGGTCTTTACTCGTTCAAGTTAATACGACAAAATAATAAACATACGTACGTCTCACGCGTAATACCATGACGTTCGACCTTCGCAATTTATCACTGCCTACTCAAATAACCGCACTTTTGACCTCATTTTTTTTTTCTGATTAGTGATCGCGTTTGCATAGACTAGGCCCGGCCTAGTGCCTACCTATTCTAAAAACCAATGCACGCCACTGAGTGCATCTAGATATTAGTAAAAAAATCGGCTCCGAAGAGCGTCGACACCTGTGTGACAGATTCTTTCTGAAACCCACGGATATCTATGCTGAAGCCCAATGTGTCATACCCCGACTATACCCTATTCATAATTACAAATACTGATTGCCACCATAAAAAATATCCCCAAAAACATCACATTTTGGTTTCTTCGTAAAGCCAAGCCAATTAAAGAAAATGACTCATTAACAATTCACCTTCTCGTCAGCAAGAGAACGTGCGTAATTATGCACTCCCGTGACCCTTAAAATATAATTGCAGTACCTCAGGAGGTAACAAAGAGGAGTGACTTGTTCACTTTGAAAGGTAACGAGCTTACCTGTGTGCCTAGTACTTAGTTGTATTTAGTTACATATACTTAACATATCGCAGGTATTGGTACAGAAGGTAATTACTGAGAAACTGTTGCGATTTTCTGCAGCACAAAAAAGATACGTAAATACACCGTGAACATTCGCGTGCTTATTTCAAACAGCATCAATTTTGTTACTAAAATCACTAATGCTAATATTGACGACAACTCGCACATTATTTTTGTATGGTTCTTATAATAAAGAGTAAAATAAATTAACATACTACCCAATAGAAAAAAGCGTAGCACTAACAACACGTACGGCGTTGTACCTGCTACATACGGCTTGCACCTGCTACATACGTCGTAGTACTTGCTACGTACGGCGTAGTACCTGCTACGCACGGCGTAGTAACGGCTACGCACGGCGTAGTACCTGCTACGCACGGCGTAGTACCTGCTACGTGCGGCGTAGTACCTGCTACGCACGGCGTAGTACTTGCTACGTACAACGGCTCTCATTGCAGAACTAGTTAAGTAATTGTTTTGTACCACAATAACATTGTGATACTTCTGATGCCTTCATTTTATTTGTCATGGAAAGAGGAGAGCTAAATGCCTGAAGATTTCTGTTTAAAATGTTCATTCACATTTGAACCTGTCTGGGAAATTATGAACAGGTTCCTACACTCATAACACTTTGAACTTATACGTAATAGCATAGTGCACAGTTCAATCATTCGATCAAGCAGAATTTAGCCAAGGTCCTTATATTTACGTGTAGCTTCACCCTTTGGGAATCCTACGTTAAGCACAGAGAGAGAGAAGAATCACTTTCTATAAAATATCTCTGCCAAATTAAATCGAAACTGCGGCATTTGAGGGGCGTTGCGGCGAACCACGTTGATCTACGGCTTTCGAGATGTCTGTGGTAATCACAGTACTCGTAGCTGTGGCTACAGGAATCTGCATAGGCACATTCTTTATCTTGTTTACATAATACAAATTAAAGTCGCCTTTCGTGTCTCTCTGTTTGAACGCATTATTTTTCTGAATTACGCAACGGATTTTAAAGCGGTTTTCACCATCATTTAGAGAATTTATTCCGGAAGGTTTAAGTGTATAATACAATTACATATAACTAGCTTCAGCTCGCGACTTCGTTCGCGTGAAACTTCTTGTTTCCCCCGAGCCACCCCGTCGTATCGCATCACCCGCCCGCGCTATCACTTAACGTTCTTTTTGACTTTTTTTTTCTTTTTGCTCGGCTCCTAAGGGTCATAGCGTGATGTTAAATAGCCTATAGCCTTCCTCAAGAATTGGGCTATCAAATGCAAGAAGAATGTTTCAAATCCGACTGGTAGTTCCAGAGAATACCCCCTACATACAAACTTACAAACAAATTTTACCTCTTGATAATACGAGTATTAGTATAGATAAAGATGTTTCGATGTTTTGTCAAGACATAAATTCCGTGCGTTACAGAGGTGGGTCGCTAGGCAACCTATAATAAAGTTCCCAGCGGGCACAGGCCTCCTCTCTGAGAGGTAGTAGGCCGTAGTCCACCACGCGGGTTGTCCTAGTGCGGATTGGTGGATGTCACTGTTTCCTCACGATGTTTTCTAAAACAGGAATCTGAGAGTACAGCAATAAGTAAATACATCTACTTGTATACAGACCGCCAGAGATGGCGAAATATTTAAGGCCTGTCTGTCTAACTGTCTCTGGGTGGGCACTATCAACCTGCTAAACATGAAATTGGAAAATGGAGCGGTGTTTTATTTGGGCCATCCTTCGAAAAACCTTCTTTTTCCGTTTTTATTTTTCAAATTGAGATTTTGTGGTACAGTCAACAGCAAAAGTAGATGATGACAATCAGAAATTCAATACTAAAGAACGGAGTTCGCGTCAGAACTCTGTGGCGTAAGTGATTCAAAAGTATGTGATTGTAAATTATACCAAACATTTACTACTAGCACACCCCGGACACTCCATCCATACAACGCTCGCAAAATAATTACCTACTACTACTACATTAAAAAATGACGTTTGTATACGTACGAATGTGTGCGTGAGGTACTTGTGTTTGCGAGCGCTCTTGTTAAAGAACTGCGACGAATACGCCGAAGTGCGGGGTGAGGTGCGGTAACTGATGTTAGTGCGGGGAAGGGAGTGGCCTTTCTGTACGTAGTACTTTAAGTATTCTGTGCTACTAGTACAGTTGTCATATATGACGCGAACTCCGTTCATTAGTATTGAATTTCTGATTTTCATCATCTACTTTTGCTGTTGACTGTACCAGATTGAGTGTATTGCCAGATGTATGGACATAAGCGAAGCAATAAGAGTATGTAATGTTTCTGCCTACTCAATTACCCAAATGGGAAGAAGGCGTTAGTTTATGCATAATCTTTACTGTGTCTTTGTTTGTTATGTTTCTATACATCGTGTTCTTCACGACATCCATAAACTTTGTTAAATGCTTCTATAGCTTTTACAAATTAAATCTAACAAAGGAAGTAGTACTTAAAATGGCTTCGTTACAAATATATTTGTAATTTCATTTAGTGTGAGCTATGCAGTAAGAAAGGATCCGCTAAATGTTATGAATGAAAATACGTCATCGTTGCCAATTCGGATAAAGAGGTATACATATCGAGTTTATATGAAAATCAACAAAAAATAAAAATTCATTGATGTGTCCATAATGAAAAATACTTATCACATCAGCCCCCTTATTCACAAACACTTGATATGCTTCCGTATCGTATCGAACATTAATCATTGTTGTCGTAGGAGTCTTCTCAACGCTGTTCACAAGTCCAAAACCCGAAAATTTTGTCTAGCTATTTGCTGTTGAGAGGAAGTCAAATCAGGTTATCGAAATGTCAGGTTTTCGATACGATAGCCTGTCGTATGGTTGTGAATCAGGGCTCTGGTCGAAGTTTATATATATTGTCCGGAACACGGTGTATATAAAAGAAAGTCGATTTAGTTACACCATATTTATAACTCAAGAACCACGGGGCCGGATTTTATGATCTTTGATTTGTTGGATTTGTCTCCGCCCCGAATAGCAGAATAACTATTAAAACATGGCGAAAATTCACAAAGAAAAAAAAAAGTAAGATTTTATTTATTTATTAAAACTTTATGCACAAGTAAAAAAAATAATACTGTACAAAGGCGGACTTAATGCCTGAGGCATTTTCTACCAGTCAAGATTTTCTAATACATTTTGTATGGATCGGCTTTTTGATTCTGACTCGGTACGAAGTTCGCCGGGTCAGCTAGTTATTGATATCTGAGCTTTTTTAGCAGCATTAAGACTGGTTTCCTTAATTTTTGTTCAGATTTTCGTCGAATAATCTATTTTGGTGTGGCAATGACGCATTGCCTGCTTCAAAAACGTCATCAGATGCTTTCTGAATGAATAGCCACGACTACGTAGGCAAACTTATCAGCGTGGGCCGTTATCCTCAACCCGTGTTATATCATAAACTCGTCTAATTATGCAAGAAGGAGACAATAATAAACAAATGAAAAACAACACTTTCTACAGGGTGTTACAGAAAGGGTATATCAATACAAACGGGTTGAAGAGTGTGTCTGGTCTAGAATCTCTGTACAAAATTTCAGCTCAAAAGCAGTAACTTTGAAAATGCTATTAAATTGAAATCATAACAAACGTGTCACCGCACTACGAGGGTCATTATCCATTATCTGTAGTGTGTCTGTGCGCTTAGTACACGCATATCACGCCGCCGCGCGCCAGTGCAGCGCCGTGATGTCGAAATAAAAAAATATTAAGCATTTTCAAAGTTAATGCTTTTGAGCTGAAATTTTGTACAGAGATTCTAGACCAGATACACTCTTCAACCCGTTTGTATTGATATACCCTTTCTGTAACACCCTGTATATCTATACGTATTATAAAATAAACTAGCCTCTGCCCGCAATTTGTCCGCGTGTTATATCGAGTTATTCCGGTCTGATCCCCTGAGGGTAAAGTTCTTAATAAAAAAAAATATAAATAAGACTCGGGTTTGCCGTTAGTTTTGAAATTAGAACTTGAATTTTCTCAGAGAAGAGCTGGAAATTAAAAAATGGCTTGATTCTAAACATAATTAAATTTTGTTTTGTAATAAGGCCGATTGTGTTCCGAAGGGTTAGGTATACGTACGACGGTACGAGCAGGTGTATACCTGCAGGATGGCAGGGACATCGACTCGCAGCCTGTTACCTTGGATTCATTACATGATTTTCAGATTCTAAACCCTGCGTTGAAACTTGTCATCAGTTATTAAAAAAAAAAAAGACGGGTTGCACTCCGGGAGTGCCAGCAGAAGTGAAAACTTGAATATTAACGTTGTGCCTTTTTGATATTTTTCATTAATAGATGCACTTTGTTCAATACACGAATTTTACAAATACACAGCAGTGTGGCCACTACACAGACGGTCGAGCCATCAGCTGTCACCATCCATGGATGCGCGTGGCACGCTGTAACATAAACACACACGAACATTCGCGCAAGCGCCCTGCGCCGCCGCCTAAACGAAACAGCAGGCATACATTTTCGCCGCGCCGTAGAAAGAGAGGGGGATACTTCTTCTCCTACGCCGCGCCAGCTGTCTACTCTCCATCCGTCTTACGAATTTTCGATCAGGTCACGTGTCCTGACGGTCACGTGTCCTGACGCGAGTTTAAAATTTTTTACCCATTACAAAAAAGTGTACAACGCCGCTAAAGAAGTTTTCACTTCAAAAGAACGCTTTATGACAGATAATAAAAAGATCTGACAAAAAAGTTACAATTTGCGCCTCGACGCTATCCTGTTACAGGATAGCGTCGACGCGCACATTGTAACTTTTTGAAGTGAAACTTCTTTAGGCGCGCTTGACTTGGGGAGTAAACGCAATGCGTTACGAAAACGTGTGATCGCGAGTAGGGAAGGTACGTAAAAAATAGCTGGAAATACCTGGTGTAAAAACCCGGTCCCGGTTGCATGAATATGCGACCGGGTTTTTACACCAGGTATTTGCTTCCAAGTACGCACACCGGGTACCGACTCAAAATACTTGCAAGACAATTAAGTATCTTATACGGCTACTCGCTTTTCTTCGGATCCGTCTTGTCCGACGTTATCTTTAGTTTTCGCAAATGCGATCATGCTCCTTTTGGAACAATTTCGTATGCAAGTATTTTTTACCGTCTTCACAAAAAGGAGGAGGTACTATGTTCGGCTGTTTGTATGTTTTTTGAAGTGAAACTTTTTTAGGCGCGTGTTAGATTAATATAATATAACTAATTAAGTATATAGTATATAAGACTGTAATATGTGATTATGAAATGTAAACAATAAAATTATAAATGCAGAAAGTTTTAGTAATAGTATTTTAAATTATTAAAGTGTTTTGTAAAGTCACTGATTTGACTCACTGCTGTCGATTGTATGAATCAGCACTTGTTTGTGAGTCGGTATATAAAGAGTGGGGCTGCAGTGTAACGTTCAGTTGCTCCTCGACTAGCAAAGCAGTAACATCTAAGGTATGGAATTATTCTTGTATTTAATATGATTAATGATTAATGGTTAATAAATTGTGAATTGTGTTAAGGTTACGCAATTTGTTGGTAGAATAATTTAATACTGTTTCCATGGAGTTTCTTGTCCTTCTTCTCCATGATGACCTAGATTTGGAACGGACAACTAGCTTTCTGATTAATTACTGACAAGCCTAAATTCTAATAAATGTCTAGCTTGTCTTTCTGTGCTTTATTTAATAAAATCCTTTCCCTACATACCATATACCTACAGTTACTTTTACACATATTACATAACTAATAACCATTCTGAGATTTAAAGCATTATTTGGGTAATATACATATAGATTCTACTCCATTTTTCTAACATCAGAAGTGGGATTGTTCACTGGCCTTTAAAACAGCTTACTAATACATTTTATTTTGCTATTTTCATGATCGATGTTGGAGCTTTTTGACGATCTTCTGGAAGCAGTTGGTCGACGGGTCGCCATAATGATGACATCGCGCTGCCGCCTCTGACATCGCTGCTAATTACTGTATGAGGTTTGAGACTACGGAATCTCGACCTGCCGGAAGAACATCGAGAAGCTTTTCGGCAATAAGAAGTAGTTGAGTCGGTAAGATCCTTAGAGGCTCTTTTACATCAAAACGAAATGCAATTGGATAGGTACGTGTTGCAAAATACTTTTAGATGATTATTATGTAACATTTCGATCACGATTGGCTTATAAAGAACAAACATTAGGATGTTTTGACTATTTTAACTATGTGATAATTATTGAACCAATCGCTTCAAAATAATACTTGAGAATACAATAATACGAGTAGAAAAGAGTAGTATAATGCACAAAAGTGAAACTTAGCGATCATTTAATTTCGAGATAAAACACCTTATGAAGTAGGTACTTAAACAACTGCTGTCTCTTTAGGACCGTGATACTTTGTTATGTTGTAGCAGATATACGATAGGTAGTTTTATTTACCGCTGAATTAGAAAAGTATACAAAGAAACCTACGATTGGGTTACAAAGTCAGTTAAATATTTGAAAATTTAAGAAATATAACAGTTGAACCAATTAAGTTTAGTTAAGCTGATCTGAACCAAGTTTAATATTTAATAAAGGATATAAAGTAGAAATAAAAAGCTAAAGGAAAAATTAAACTGATTGTAATAAAAATAACACTGCTGGTCGGTCACTGGCCTGATACCAGTCTGAAATTCATTCGCAGCAGGTGATAGGACTGGTATGTCAAGGCCAGAGGCTTTTATATGAATTGCTGGTCGGTCTTTGCCCTGATATTAGTTTGAAATTCATGTGCAGCAAATGATAGAACTAATATGCCAAGGCCAGAGACTTCTTGAAAAATATAATCAGTTTGGTACTTCGAGAGCGAAGTACAGTTCAGAATGGCCGTAATGGATTATTTTTAAATGTATTACTGTTTTGATGATCATTTTGGTACGATTCAGTTTAACAGAACGTTCAAACGATACATTGACATAGATTCGATATATTATTTTAGATAACAATTCTATGTGAATACCGTATTGTGAGTTTTTGTAAGAACATATCAATGTTGTGATTGGCTTTTATTTTGTACAGTCTAATCTCTTATTATAACATCTTCGTTAGTTCTCAAATTATTTCCATTATCGAGCCAAGATACATAATGCATTTTAAAGCTATGGTACTGAGAAGACTATTGCATGGAAAAATATATTTAATTGCTTGATAACAGATCAAAACTAACGTAAAGTAAATGTTACTGAATATGTAACTGAATGAATAGACCGAGATGTCGAGAATAAGGTGAAAAACTGTTTATAAAATTGTTTATGATTGAAAAGTTAAGTTTATTGATAAAATTAGATGAAACGTTTCATTGTGAGTTGATTTTCAAGTCGGTCAAGCCAAGTCAAAGACGGGCCTCTGAATCTTTATGATCAAGCCATGATCTGCGACCTCTGAGTTTGATTTGAGTTGCAAAATGGTTGTATTCAAAGGCCTTGGTCATGGCCGTGGTTTCAGTTGGTTGGTTCAATAAAATTTAGTCAGGCCAAGTCAAAGACGGGCCTCTGAATCTCTATGATCAAGCCACGATCTGCGACCTCTGAGTTTGACAGTTTTACCAAACTAGGCAATGTCGCCATTGAGTCTGGTCTAAAAGTGTTGGCATTTCTACTAACAGTGATATACAAGTTAAGTAAATGCTGGATCCAATTTTGCAATTAGTAAATTTTTACTCGAATTTTTTTATTATTGATTATCTGTGTATTGTTGTTGGGTATTGCTTCCCAAGTAAAGTAATGTTCAGTGGCTATGTCGAAACTTTGTTAAAACGATAACAGAAAATATGTTTGTTAAATACCTAGTTTTCAGTGATGTTGTCAGATTGACCGAGCGGTGGTTATTTGATAATTTTCATGATAATTGGTTGCTGCTTCGATTCAATAGCTGTCGAAAATGATATGTTAAATTGATTTACTAGATGTATTTTAATTAAATAATTTGTAAGTTGTGATTGTTAATAACTATGAATAATAATAAAAATACGCTGGGCGATCGTTTACTTGGTGCTTGTCTATCTCACTGGCAGCGTGTGAATGGGACTTGCATGACGAGGTAACCGATATACAGATATTATGTTTCCGCTGGTCGGTCTTTTGCTTGGTGCAAGTCTATCCCACAAGCAGCGGGTGGAGGGGACTTGACACGTCTAGGCAATAGGCAAACATAAAAGAAAGAAAAGGATTATTAAACAATCACAGCTTTCAGTTCATTGTACTTCGAGAGCGAAGTACTTGTCAGTATGGCCGTGTTAGATTAATATAATATAACTAATTAAGTATATAGTATATAAGACTGTAATATGTGATTATGAAATGTAAACAATAAAATTATAAATGCAGAAAGTTTTAGTAATAGTATTTTAAATTATTAAAGTGTTTTGTAAAGTCACTGATTTGACTCACTGCTGTCGATTGTATGAATCAGCACTTGTTTGTGAGTCGGTATATAAAGAGTGGGGCTGCAGTGTAACGTTCAGTTGCTCCTCGACTAGCAAAGCAGTAACATCTAAGGTATGGAATTATTCTTGTATTTAATATGATTAATGATTAATGGTTAATAAATTGTGAATTGTGTTAAGGTTACGCAATTTGTTGGTAGAATAATTTAATACTGTTTCCATGGAGTTTCTTGTCCTTCTTCTCCATGATGACCTAGATTTGGAACGGACAACTAGCTTTCTGATTAATTACTGACAAGCCTAAATTCTAATAAATGTCTAGCTTGTCTTTCTGTGCTTTATTTAATAAAATCCTTTCCCTACATACCATATACCTACAGTTACTTTTACACATATTACATAACTAATAACCATTCTGAGATTTAAAGCATTATTTGGGTAATATACATATAGATTCTACTCCATTTTTCTAACACGCGCTTGACTTGGGGAGTAAACTGGCGAACGCGTTACGAAAAGTGTGATCGGGTGAGGTGAACGGGAGTTGAGTGGGGGATATAAGCAAGACAAAGCAGTGCGCGCGCACATTTTCTTTCTCTCTTCGAAGTTCCGACGTTTCGACGTTTGAAGTTTCACTTCAGTCGTGTGGTCATAAGCACACTCGTTTTTTTTTTGTAACGTTCTTTACGCAGACATAATTGTCTACATTTCGCTGACATTATATTCAAGAAACAGTTCCTGGTTATGAAAGTCATAACTCATTTTCATTCAACAAAGTATAGCTTCATTGATTTCTACGTCTTCCCTCATTAATGTACACAAACATTTGCTGTAAAATTACCATAATTTTAGGAGCTCGCGCCAAGAGTCGTGACTGTCAAAAATATCGAGTTCTCATGTCGGCTGCACCGTTCTATTTATAGGCGACTGTTAGGCCAATCGATTCTGATCGAGTCCTTACATCTTTCAGGTTTATACTCCAGTAAAGTATATAATTTATAATACAGTACCCGTGTATTGTTTTGGTATATCGAGCTGGAAAAAGAGACAGCGAACGCTCTACAGTATTTTTTTTTCCAAAAGTTGATAAGTTATATTTAATACTCAATATTTATTTACGTTCTACAATGTGAACTTAAGTGGCAGGTTTTACAAAGACATGATCATTTTGGACACTGTCGGGCATAGCAAAAGAGGAGGGCTTTAATTTAATAATTAAACCAATTTTTTGAACCAATGTTACAATTATTAGCTTATGAGTAATTATCTTAACTTAATGCCGGTCTGTAACTGTTAGCGATAAACTAATTTTCTTTCTTTCTTTCTTTACCTTCGGAAAAATTTGTATCATAAGTTGGTATACTATTTTTGGTATTTACGAAGTGGTACTGTATTTACCGCACTGGGCCCGCGCGGTGGATTATAGTCCCACTCCCTCTCACAAAGAGGTTACCTGTGTCTCAGCAGTGGGAACATTTTAGGCTAATTATGCTGTAATTATTTTAGAGTAACTACTTAAGTTGTAAAGAGCATTTTGTTTCTTGTAACACTTAAAAATAATTGGTTACGTTTACGATACAAAATGAATAAAAAATACAATTGAATAAAGAACGCGCGGGCTCGCGAGAGACAAAAGGAGTTGAGGCAGGCTTTTGCCCAGAAGTGGGACCCAGCAGGCTAAAAAAAAAACAGTGGGACTACGGGAGTGCCGACAGAAGAGAAAACAAAACACAAACAGAATACTTTGCCATCACTCACTGACATATCGGATATACATTAAAACCGAGTACATCCCGAGGACAGCCGAATACATCCGAAGCGGTGTCGGTTACGGTAACAGTGTCGCGAATTCAATGGTTTTTTCCCATCTCAAAAAAAATGCCCGACGCGCCTAAAGAAGTTTTCACTTCAAAAACTAAGAAATACGATGCTAATGAAGAAAATAACAAATTGATCGAATTAAAATTCAAGGTGAACTCTTAATTACCTACAGTACCTACCTTCTATCTGAAATTTTCAGGAGTAGTTTACAAGCCTCCTTTATTAATATTTGCGCTTAAAATCCTCGCTCGTCTAGTTGGCTGCACTCGTCGATAATAACTTAATTGAAAATCGTTAATTGGTCGCTAAGAAAACGGATCGCTATTACTTCCTGTCATTATTTAGTGCTTCAAAAATATGAGATAGTTATAGTCTTCTATAATTATAATAGTCCTTAAGGTGAATGCGCAGTGGTAGCCCGCGAAATTCAAATTTTCTTACGTTTTTTGCCATTTTCAGGTCCGTGTCAGGTTTTATCTTGATCCAAATTTGATTCGCGACTATAACAAGGTACGTATTCACAGAATTATAATCATCAGAATCATTAATACATCTTTCTAAGTTAGATTTCTACCATAAACACTTTTCCATACGAGATTTGTTCTTAACGGTTGAAATCTAACTTAAAGAGATATATTAATGATTCTAATGACTATAATTCTGTAAATGCATATCTATTATAGTCGCGAATCAAATTTTGATCCAGATACAACCTGACACTGACCTGTAAATTGCAAAAAACGTAAGAAAATTTGAATTTCGCTGTCTACCACTGCGCATTCACCTTAAGACCGAATTTCAGCCATGATAGCCCATGTCAGCGGAGACTAGCCATCTACACAGGAGATAGTGCTCATGTGAAAGAAAGAAAGAAAATACATTTATTTAGCACATACTAAAAGACACACAATACACCAGATACATATATCAAATAAAAACAAAAAGTAAAGTTTAATTTAAAAAAAGTATAAAGTCCGATGTAAAAAAAAAATGCTGCGCTAAAAAAGGGCCAGTTCAGCAAAAATGCCAGACAACTAATGCCTGACGCTGGTTTTCAACTGGACCTGGTGTGTGAGGTGACGGATGTAAATCAGTTTTATACTGCAACGTGACGTGTGTATGTATAGATACTTAAATAAAAATAAAATAAACATTTTGTCAGATAAAACAGTAACGAATATGTATAAATAGTGTGTATAAGTGAGTGCAGACACAGGTGCACTCACTCTTCCCTCACTCTCATAGTCCGATGGGATAGCCTGCTATAATACATCGATATAACGATTATAAAAGTACGAATACTAACCGAAAACGATCGTTAAGAATCGGGCGTAAGTAATTTGTTCATTCATCCATTGAGGCGGAAAATATCATTAGGTCATACTCGATTTTCGTCATTTTTTTTCACAAATGTGTGCTGTTCTTGGTTCGTTGTTGATGACAATAATCAGCAGAGGTTTAGCAGGAGGGTAGGTTAAACAATAAAATGGTAAGTGGCCGTTATTAGGGTGTGCAGGTGAGCTCCATAAATACAGTAGTGAGGGAACGCGTCGCCGGGCGCGGTGCCACAGACGTTATGCCGTGGACGCCGTCCACTGCTGGGTTAGATTGTTTTGTTTTTTTTTTAATAATTACTGTCTATGCACTAGCAAAAGACAGAATTGTGTAGAAAAGGGAGAGGGACGCATGCAGGATGATGCTGATGTTCGTAGTTTGATGTTGACTTGATGGCAGTTGAGAATGTGATGTCTCACTGATGGTGGCGCGTGTGTTGGATCATTCGGTTCCCTACAAAATGGTTGAGCTGGATGGTGCTGATCCACGCGACATGTTCGTGAACGGGCGCCGTCGGTTGAGACTGGTCATCTCTTAACTGCCAAGGCTTATTTTTAATCTTATTTTTTGAATTGTTTCTTCATTTGTGTGTTTTTTACGTTGTTTTCACATATAGAAGCAACAAGAATAATGTACCCAGGATTTTGTAATATCTTGATTTAAAAGAGTGTCCATGGAGTTTCTTACCCGTTCTTCTCCATAGAGATCTATGTTTTGGAATGGGCAACTAGCTTCAACTTTCTAACTGACCGACTATTTAATTTTGACAATTCAAAAGTGCCTATGCTTTGAGTTTGAGTTTTCATAATGGTTGATTATAAGATTGATGTAAAGCGTTCTTTATTAGTGATCGATGTGTAAAGTAGTAGTAATTCTCCATCTGTACTGCGTGTTGTAGCATAGCGCCAGTCATTCTCGAAGGGTTAGGCAGTACATGTACAGTTGTACACCCACATTTCACCAGTTATGTTTAAGCCCCATAATAGGGGGCAAGCATATTGCCATCAACCGGGTACAAATCCAGACTTCGTGCTGCTATTGAGAATTTTGCCTACTGAAAAACGAATTTGTAAGACCACCTATCAGTCCCTGTTGCAAAAAAATAAAAATTATTTCTTATTTGCAAAATAGTTGGGCAAACGTCATCTAAAACTATTCCAAAGTTCCAGTTGATAGCATTAATAGTTCTTGAGATATTCAGCTCTGACAGACGGACAGACTGACTGAGTCACACCATAAGGGTGCGTTTCCACTGAAGCGGAGCTGGGTGGAGAGGAGCGGAGACGTGCAGGAATCGACCAATCACAATGGTTTAAATCCTCATCGCGTCACTCGTCTCGTCTGTGATTGGACGATTCCTGCACGTCTCCGCTCCGCTCCGCCCAGCTCCGCTTCAGTGGAAACGCACCCTAAGGGTTCCTTTTTACCATTTTGGTACGGAACCCTAAAACCAAAGCTGTATATTAAAACTAGCTTCTTCCCTCGACTTCGTCCGCTTGAAATTTCACTCTCCCCCATTCACCCCCCCTTAGGGGGCGAATTTTGAAAAATCCTTTCTTAGTGCACCCCTAGACCTCATAAAAAACATACGAGCCAAACTTGGAATCTCTAGACCCAGCGGTTTGGGCTGTGCGTTGATATGTCAGTCAGTGAGTTTCTTCTTTTATATATTTAAAATGTTTTTCAAAGATCTAAGTATAAACATTTTTACGACCGACGACGATAGTATTAATAACTCAGAATATTTCTTATCAATCCATTAATCTTACAGTCAGGTAGGCCGTTAACCCTTTGAACGCCAAGCGCAGCTCATAGGAAGTATGCTCTCTACGCCGAGCCATTTATTTACTATTAAATACCTACAAAATGCTAGTGATGGGGTATTCACAAATATCGATAAACCTTTATCACTACAAACGATTTTCCATATATGAGTGTTAAAGGAGAAGACGGCAAAATTTAAAAAACAATCCTTTTACCTATTTTCTATAATATTAAATTATAAAGTAGCTCATCTATTTGTCGCCTAAACTCGTCGTTGGCGTTCTAGCGGCCGATTACGTTTGTCGCTTGTAAGCGTCGTTGGCGTTCAAAGGGTTAAACGTATTTTCCACAACTTCTTTATTTTAAACTGTCGTTCACGCATCTCCATACAGTATTTATGACGGATCGGTGCCAAAACTTATTTAGACGTCCGTCCGTCTGTCCGAGGTAGACAGACCGGAAAATAGGTGGTTTAGTTTTCATAATTGTCATGTTTCAGTGACTAATTTTTCAGTATATTTGTAACATTTCACGTATCCGCGTCTGTCATTGCAATTTATACTTTATAACAATGATGTTAGAGTCACATGACGCGTGCTCGTAAATTGCAATGCAAGGTCTATAGTGATTTTTTTTGTATCAATATTGTTGGCTGATAATTGGCTAAAGAATATGTTAATTGATGATGATTTAACCGCCAAGTGGATGAATGAAAATGTTTTGTTGCTTTTTTATGAGGTAGAAGTAATTTTAAAGTAGTTTGGAATAGGATAGTGTCTATGGAAATTACGTTTGAAACTCTTTAGATATTTTGTATTTTTTTTTAAATTCAACGGATGCCAAATTGCTCTAATTTATGTTGGTAGCATTTTACCTTTTCAATTTTTGTTTTATTTATTGCATAAAGTGACTTCTACCACTATGTGTACACAGAGTGGCAAAAGCCACCATTATTTGACTTAAGTCTGCATAATAAAATGTTCATATAATTATGACATAATATATTATAAGATTAGGGTATCAAAATATCGCATAGTGACCCTTAACATTCCCGAGCCAGCAATGGACGGCGCCCTTACATTTTCCATCAATTGTTCCTGAAGGCTGGCAGGCAGCAGGGCCGGATGCTGCGCGATCTCTCCGATCAATAGCAACGCCCGCCATCCCGCCAGGGCTCAGTACCGCGCCCGAGCCCGCCCCGCACACATTACGTACCTTTTTTAATAACTATTTTTTAAACAAACACGGTTTTTTTTTAACGCCATCTTTTTATGAGGTTCTTTTTTTTTAATTCGGAGTTGTGACGCTGCGGGGTCGTCTAGAAATGGGACTCTGTTGAGGTAAGTTCTCTTTTTGAATTTGACTTTTTTTTTATTAGATTTGTTTTTCTTTTTTTTTATTAGACTGTGTGAAGGGTTTTCTACATGGTTAAATGTGTCTGCGGTTTTTATGATCTTTTGGTTTTAATTTTTGAGGTGAATATTTTCGGGGGGCGTGGTTGGCTCTTACATATTTTTTAATCGATCGGTGTTTATAACGTGTAAAAAATATAACATTAAAAAAAATGTTTTTAATTATAGCAACATTTGTAGCCCCCTTTTACGTATAAAAAATAAGAAAGAAAAGGGTATAATTAATTAAATAATCAATTTGTATTACACGAGAAACGATTTTTGTCGACGATTACATGGTAGATACATTTTTATAGGAATTATTGCAATTAATCGATAAACCACCTGATACTTTGACAAACAAATTGTACAAGAAAAATCTATGGTCCTTTTAAAAAATAAATACATTTTATGTAGGTATTAAATGTGCTTACTCATTGTGGTATTTATTATAGGTAATAAATGTCATGCAATGCACAGTTTCTATCTAGGTCATGTTAATCACGGCACAGATAGGTAGCCAGGTATCTACCATTAAAAAGATAACTGCACTTTTATATCAATTTATTACTTTTCCTTTTTTAATTACAGCTTTATCGTGCCATTTTACGATATTTATTTCAATACCTACCTTATAATATAAACGTGTTCACAAAATATATAAATCCAAATGTCAAAACTATAACAATTTGACGGCGGCCATTTTTTTTTTAAATCATTTTACGAGTATTTGTAACACCAAGTGATTTTCTTTTGTAACTTTCTTTATTTACAAGCTTGATTTTAGAAAATAGGTAACAAAAAGTTATAAAACATGCTATCACAGATGACAGGTGTCAGGGTGACAGATTGAGACAAATCGAGACATGATGGGAACATATCTCTATCGAACTGGGTGGGGCGTCTACTTGCAAGTCTGTAAATGGCTGAAAATACCTTTACGTTGGTTGTAATCGTTGTTTCATTGGTCAGTTACTCGTAGGAAATGCCGGCGCCATCTAATATTTATTAAAATAATAATAATAATATAGCCAAGAGCCTCGACCAACACCTAAGGAGGCTCTCGTTGGGCACCTGGATCAAGGGCTTGATTGAGAAAGCTGTACTTCTGGACACGGCCCGCATTGTTAGGAGGTTCCTCTCTCTGGAGCCCTGACCGCCGGTAGCTTGGACCCTGTTCCCGATACCGGTGGGCTACTATTTTTTATATTTTTTAATGTTTTTATACATTTTTTATATCCTAATATTTAAAAATAAAATTTATATATAAATAATGAAATAAAGGAAATAATAATAAAAGTTTATTTGGAACAAGTATAATAAAATAAGTGTTGACCAACAAAATATTGACGTGTAAAAGTGTCTACCTAAATAAATAAAGATATAATAAATAATTGATTTGATAATAAATAAATATACCTAAATAAAGATTTCATTTAATTTCATTTCAAACATTATAATCTCACTGGTAGCAGCCACAAATCCAGCATTTGTGCCCGGTTGATGGCAATAGGCTCGCTGGCGACATGTTGGTGTACTATAGGTACCCTTCTGCCTAACCCTTCAGCAAATACAGG
This sequence comes from Amphipoea oculea, assembly GCA_945859645.1. Taxonomy (NCBI): domain Eukaryota; kingdom Metazoa; phylum Arthropoda; class Insecta; order Lepidoptera; family Noctuidae; genus Amphipoea; species Amphipoea oculea. Next base: position 1,927,538 of record OX243883.1, on the reverse strand, counting down.
CGTTATGTTATGTTATTATACTCTACAGCTTTTAATCTTCGCAATTTGTTTTTCCCTTGTCGTACGGTTCAACAATAGGATGGACCCTAATCTTATCTTCGCAATGCACACTAAGGTGTAAAGACCTAGCTCTTCTTTATCACAAACTAGCTGCGCCCCGCGGTTTTACCCGCATAAGTCTCGATCCCGTGGGAATATCGGGATAAAAAGTATCCTATGTCCTTTCTCGGGACTCAAGCTATCTCTATACCAAATTTCGTGAAAAACGGTTCAGCGGTTTAGGCGTGAAAAGGTAACATACAGACAGACAGATAGACAGACAGACAGTGTTACTTTCAAATTTATAATATTAGTATGGATGGTAACTTGCTACTTTTTTTTTTGAAGATTTCCTCACAATATTTTCCTGTAGCGTAAATTATATTAGGTGAAGATTTATTTGATTTATTGCACAATGTACATACACACAGGTGCTACAAATATAGATAAACTTATGAGTACATGACCATGTTAGCATAACCAGTCTATTATTTTCCCATTGCTCGGACACATGCCTGATCTCTGTGAGAGGCAGTGGGCCGTCATCCGCCACGCGGGCACAGTGCGGGTTGGTAGATGTCATATTGTGTTAGGGCGCAGCAAGTTGTGTTTTTTATGGAAAGCTCTTGGTATTGAAATGGCGCTTATAGTAAAATCTAAGAAATCCTACTAATATTTGGACATAGGACACTTTTAACCCCACTTTTCTGACCACCACGCGGGCGGAGTCGTGGGCAAAAGCTAATATTTATTTTATCAGTTTAAAGTGGGTATTTATTAGCTTTTAACATATGACATCGCATGTTGCACATTATATGGCCTGGAGATTCTAGATTAAAGCCCTTGTTATACTCGTAGGTACTCGTAGAGGTGCCTGTCACACGAAATGACATAGCTCTATATAAAATTACATTCGGAGAACCTAAACTTTTGAGGCTATTTGCTGTGCAATCTTTTATCTATACCTATTATAAATTAATGTCGCTTTTTGTGTGTGACCGCATTTTTCTATAGAACTACACAATTGATTTGGATGTGGTTTTCACCATCATTTAAAGAATTTATTGCAGAAGGTTTAATGTGCATAAATAACTGTTTAACTTAGATATAACACCAAAAATCTCTATGTTTTGACCACGCTGCTAGATCAGTACATTGACTAATATTATGAAGAGAATTTTTGTATGATTGTTTGTTACGCTTTCACGCTAAAACGGCTGAACGGATTTAGATGAAAATTGGCACATGGGTAGACCATGACCTGGATTAGGACATTGGATACTCTAATGTCAATGTTCCCATTGGATCAAAATTTATGTGGGTGAAACCGCGGGCTGCAGCTAGTAGCGATATAAATTGTTCGCTAATCCAAAAGTAACTCAGTTTAAACCGTCTGAAGTTATATTTTATGTTACCGTTTATCGATATTTATACAACTTGACTGTCGGATCTTATTCATTATGAACGCGTCCTTTTACATCTGCAGTAAAGCGTTGTCTGCATTGGAAATAGAAAAAGGAAAAATGTCAGTTCAAGCTTGTTTTTACCCGACTGTGCGACACCAAAGTCAGGGTTCTGTTTTTCAATAGGTACTTACTTATATTGAAAAATTTACTTACTTACTGCAACTGACTAGCAATATGCTCTAAAACAGAAAGATCACACTAATCACACTATCACACTGATATTATAAAAGCGAAAGTTTGTGAGTGTGTGTGTGTGTGTTTATGTTTGTTACTTCTTCACGCTCAAACAGCTGGACTAAATTTAATAAAATTTTGTATGGAGGTAGCTGACACCCTGGATTAACATATAGGCTCACACTAATATTATAAAGGCGAAAGTTTGTGAGTTTGTGTGTGTGTGTGTGTGTTTATATGTTTGTTACTTCTTCACGCTCAAACGGCTGGACCAATTTTAATAAAATTTTGTATGGAGGTAGCTGACACCCTGGATTAACATACAGGCTATTTTTATCCCGATATTCCTACGGGATCGACATTTACGCGGGTGAAACCGCGGGGCGCAGCTAGTAGTTTATAAGTCTGTTTAGAGGTTGAACCTTAAAAAGTAAAATGGAACCTCTAATACTTAGATATAAGTACTACTTTTGACTTTGAAGTAGTTAATTTTTTGTTTCCGTCTGACACAATGCTTATTTTTATTTAACCACACAAACATGAACACAAACACATACATGATGTATGATTTAAATCACCAGCTTTGGTTGTTATCTGAGTGACACATGAGCGACACCCGTAAACGCAGAGGCCACTGCAGCCGTCAACGAATGACGCCAGCTGCCGTCAACACGTGTCGGCGACTGCCTCTGCTGAGTGGCAGACATTCTTTCATCTGTCAAGAAGCTCGGAAACACGAGTAGATGAGCACCCGTAACTCTGCCACGTGTAAGTAATTGTGAGAGACCACAGGACCCATGTGTCATAGTTTCATTTAGTATAGGTACTGTAACGGTTGTCTGCAAAAGTCGACTTTTTGTCGTACAGGCTGGTTGCAAAATAACTCTAGTTGCATTCGAACATTCATGCGAATTTAAAATAAGCTTTCAAATTTTTTCGAATACGTTTTTGTTTCCAAAAAAACAGTGATATAATAGGCGCGTTATGTAAACACGTTCGCTTGGAATAAACGTAATAAATATAACGTTGTATCATTTAATAGTCCTTATCTTTCTCAGCCTCAGCACGCGTAGAATCACTACAGAAAAATAAAAGAAACGTAAGACAAAATGATAGAATTGTAGAAAGATTTCTACGAAACGTTCTCAAAAATGTAGAAGAAAAAAATGTTGATTTGTATAGAAAGTATCTTCGTAGAGTAGAGAAGCGGTCATGGTAATGTAGTTTCAAATAATTGATGTTTATGTGCTTTCAGTCAGATGGTTCATAAAGAAAAAAAACTTATTTTTCTTCACTTACATAGTAGGTAAACTTTCTCATTTTCTATATACCATTTAATCGACTAATTAAGACCAAAGCTAATGGTATCAACTGGTATCAATAACGAATCTATTTTCTAATCCCTTTTGACATTTCCCGAGAGGAATGCCCGGGAAAATCGACCTTGTCACGTTGACATTTTAATTGCACGCCCGTGTCAAAGGTATCGCCGTATTCAGCCAAAGGGACGCGCGGTGGCCAGTTACCGTGCGGTTGCCATACGGAACGGACGTCGATCTACTATCAAAGTATTATTGGAGAAATAGTTCGATGAGTACGGATCAGTAGTTTTATAAAAAAAGTGCAGTGTTTATAATGTTTTATAAATAAAAGTGTGGTTTAAATAAAAGAAGAACGTTGAGAAGCAGTTGTGGGTTTAATTTTACTTACGGATTTGATTACCGGTGAGTTTTAAACTTTTCAATAAGATGAACGAGGACTTAATTTTTTTTTTAAGTACAAATAATTATCTGAATGTTAGGTTAAAAAAACAATAGCTGAAATATTTTATAATGCACATATTTTTTTTCACTTATAACTTCATAACAAAATTAATAGTTTCATATTAATAATAATTATAATAATGTAAAATAACGCTGAAATATCGTCTGACAGTCAGTTGACAACGTAACAAGATAAACAGATAATATCTTGTACATAACTATATTTCTAACATCTGGCAATCGTCCAAATGTCAAAAAAAAAACTAACATTTACGTATTTAACTGCAGATTTAACAACATCGCAATAGAGGTGTTTTTTTTTAAATTACATCATGACAAAACCAGAGTTATTACTTTATACTCGAAATAATGCAATGCATTTTAAAATATGAAGATCTTAATTCTTTAAAAATTAAGGAAATAACTTTTTTAAATAAATTTATTTTTTCCTTTTCGTTCAAAAACATTGCATAAAAATATTTATTTAAAAAACATGTTTACTTAAAAAAAGATTATTATAAATATTGTACCTCATGGATCTTATTATCGTATCTACGCAAACTATTATTTTGCGTAGCCTGCGCGAGTCACAACTTGCGCAGCTGCCACTGTTTAGCTACGTCTTGCACTTAGGCTCCACGACTTTTGATTTTCGCCTTTATACTAAGCATAGCGAGACGAATCTACTACCTAGTGGCTAAATAATAACATCCGCATAGAAGGTTGGGTGACCATTCAAAACATATATCGAAACCCTTCCGTGCCTCGGAAAGCACGTTAAGCAGTTGGTCCGGGCTGTCACTCGTGGATCTTTGGCAGTTGTTACGGGTAGTCAGAAATCTGAAAGTCTGACAACCAGTCTTACCAAGGGGTATCGGTTTACCCAGTAACTGAGTTGTGGAGGTCAGATAGGCAGTCGCTTCATGTTAAATACTGGTATACAGCTGTTGGTATTAGACTTGAAGCCGACCTTAACATAGTTGGGAAATGGCTAGGCAGACGGTGAACGTAAATAATAAATAAAATCAAATTGTGTAACTTGAATTCCGTAATTCGAATATGTCACATTTCCAGTCTACCTTATTTTTGTTTCTTTAATCATCTAAATGTCAAAATCAGAATCCTTTTGTACCCTCCATCCATTCATTCACTCTTCACATTCAAAGTTTAAAGGTTATTTGGTTCAAAGGATCAGAATGTCCTATGAATAGTTTCGAAGCAACATGACGCAAGTCGTTATATTTGTGTAACGAGATTAGGTATTCAATTGTTAGACTCTATGTTAAAGTAAAATAGATATTAATGAATGGCCACTAGAGTATTGTATTGTAATACAAATGAAGGTTTTTATTTAGTAGTAGTACCTTTTGTTGGGATAAGTATTTTATTATATTAGGTCCTTACATATGAAATTGGCGTTTTTCGTACTGGCCACTTTAATCACGAATTTCTCCTCTTTGGTAAGGAATTCCAAATTCAAATTTGTACAGCTATTTACTCATGTATTTGTGCTTCGATGACCGTCATTCATTTGTTTTTTTTCTTCTGTTTTTTCTGTTTGCGTCACTCATTTTACAAAATGGAAAATTTAAAATATCGCATTATTTACGAGTACGAGTTCCGCCGTGGCACTAGTGCTGCGGAAACGACTCGAAGGGTGAATGATGTGTATGGCGGTCATGTTGCAAAAGAAAACACAGTTCGTTTTTGGTTCCAACGTTTTCGTTCTGGAAATTTCGACCTGCAGAACAAGCCCCGTGGACGGCCTGAGACCCAAGTTGATAATGGAGAATTGAAGGCTATTGTGGAAGCGGACCCATCGCAAACCACGTCCGAGTTAGCTGCAGGCTTCGATGTTAGTGATAAAACTGTTTTAATTCACTTGAAGCAAATTGGGAAGATTAAAAAGCTCCACGCCACTGCTGCTTCACGACAACGCCAGACCACACACTGCGCAACAGACGGCTACCAAATTAGAAGAGCTTGAATTGGAATGTCTTAGACATCCTCCGTACTCCCCGGACCTTGCTCCAACAGATTACCATTTTTTTCGCAATTTGGATAACTTTTTGCAAGGGAAAAAATTCAACTCCGATGGGGCAGTCCAAATCGCCTTCAAAGATTTTATTGATTCCCGTCCGACTGGTTTTTTTAGTAAAGGGATCAATGAACTACCTATAAGATGGCAAAAGTGCATTGAAAACAATGGTTCATACTTTGATTAATTAAATATATTATATTAAAAAATATTCGACTTTTTGTTCCTTCCATACAAAACGCCAATTTCATATGTAAGGACCTAATATTTGTTAAAGGTTTGCTAGTGACTTGTTATTTTTTAAATTCATTGTTATGAAGTTATTCCCTCTTACCGAGAGGAGGCCTGTGTCCCAGCAGTGGGAACAATAAAGGCTATGTTATGAAATGTCAAGGTCTGTTTTGAGTGGTTTAAGGTACAAGATCGTCAGTGTATACATGAGCTATTCTAATCGGACTAAAATACGTACCGTGTGTGGCTGTTACAGCCTTAATGTGACTAATTGAAATAAAAGATTTGACTTTGACTTTTGACTTAAGTCCAAGTATCTAGTATATCTCTCAAGAATCTCAACTAAACTTCAAGATCCACGCTTCTACAAGACTCAGAGCATAATCAGCCTATGATATTGAATGTGCCTGAGCCTATGTTGTTGTTGATGAAGCCTGCCGGGGTTGCGGGATTGTCCGAAAGGGTTACCGCTACCCCGGAACATAAAGGGCTAAGGAAGAAACACGGGTGGGTTTTAGTCAGTAAGATTCTGACACTCCCTTCCGCTCCACCCAGAGCGGGAGGGGTCATTTGATGATTTCCCATCCATAAAAAAAAGCCTATAATGTTCCCACTGCTGGGATACAGGCCTCCTCTCTGTGAGAAGGAGTGGGCCATAATCTAGCCCAGTACGGGTTACTATATGTCACATGTCTTTCGAATTTTTTGTTCTAGGACATGCCGATTTCCTCACGATGTTTTCCTTCACCGTTTTGAGAGCAGTGGTGATGAAATTATTTACACAAAGTAAAGCGCCTGCCTGGGTTCGAATCTACAACCTACAACTCGTAAGCTGGGACCACAGAACAGATAAAAGAAGTTTAACTGTTCTGTGGTCGCAGCCATTACCATTGGGTCACCACTGCTTGGACTCAAAGCAAATAATTTAAACTAAACTAAACAATCTCATCGTTTCGATTATGTATAAGCACCAGTCAGATCGATTTGGCGTAGGTTCTTCTGTTCTATCAAATTGATCCATGGAATTCTTTTAAAGTATAACTTTAACTCCTTATATTTACGGAAAAAAGTGCCAGAGACACGTGTAAATCATGAATACCCAGTTATTGAATTGAGAATTTAAAGTTGAGAAATTGTCAAACTTTATTTCGGTATTGTAACGGTGATTCCTTCAATGTTGACGGAGTTCTCCTTAAGTAATGCTAAAGAAGAGTTTCATAAGTTCTGAACTCTGAAACTGGGCGTAAGGTGCCTTAAAATAGAAAATATGGTTGTTTTAGCTATTATTGTGGTTTCAAAACATTAGGCGGTACTGTTTTGAGTGCAATTTGGTAACTATGCTGCATGAAAACTCTTAACGCCCACGAGAACTGAAGTGTGCAGATGTGAAGATTACCCGTTTATTTGCAACGCAGACTACACGGCAATTGAGACACGATATAATTTACATAGTAACACATTGTTTGATGTCCAAACTGTAACGTAAAGGTGGATTCACATTTGAGAATTTACTTGTAACAGAACATCGACAAGAGAGATCAAGAGCAGTGGTATAGGCCCCGACTTACGAGTTGTAGGTCGTAGGTTCGAACTCAGGCAGGCGCTTTACTTTGTGTAAATTATTTCAGCACCAATGCTCTCAAAACGGTGAAGGAAAACATCGTGAGGAAACCGGCATGACCTAGAACCAAAAATCGAAGACATGTGACATCTACCAACCCGCACTGGGCCCTCGTGGTGGATCACTGCCCACTCCCACTCACCGAGAGGAGGCCTATATACATATCATCCACTCCATTCAAAGTCAAAGTCAAAACAATTTATTAGTCAGAAAGACGATACACGTACCTAATGTATGAACATTCAATGGAAATGCTTTAGTGTGTACTCGCCTTAACGTAACGTGAAATTACGCGTCGGCGCGCGTGGAACGCATGCCCCACACACAAGAATAGTTACAAGCTATTTTAAAGCTGTTAATGAGCTGATTCGTCTGTTATCAGCTGTTTGCGATTCTAGTTCAATTCTACGTTAAAGAAAGTTGGTCGAAAATATGTTGGCAGTTAATATGTTAATGTCATGTGATTTGTTTTGATAATTCTAGTAGATGTCTGTCGCATTGTTACAATGTGTCTCCGTGCCTCGGAAAGCACTTTAAGCCGCGAGTCACGGCTGCCATTCATACATCTATGACAAGTCACAACTATATCTATACTAATATTATAAAGAGGTAAGTTTGTAAATTTGTATGTTGGGGCTCTGGAACTACTAGTCGGATTTGAAAAATTCTTCTTGCATTTGATAGCCCAATTCTTGAGGAAGGCTATAGGCTATTTAACATCACGCTATGACCCTTAGGAGCCGAGCAAAAAGAAAAAAAGTCAAAAAGAATGTTAAGTGATAGCGCGGGCGGGTGATGCGATACGACGGGGTGGTGAAGTTTCACGCGAAGGAAGTCGAACAATATATTATTATACACCAATATGTAAACTCGTACACATACACGCTTAAAAACATTAACTAGTAATTCATTACATAACATATTATTATCTATACTGTGATAGTCAAGTAGTCCAGTAAATACTACACAAGTATTTAATAAGTTTAAAATTTCTGTCAGTTTAAAAGCAAGTCGATTAAGATGTGGGTACTTTACCACCTTTATAACATACGCGCCGCACTATGTATGTACCATTTTGTTGAAACTCAGATGTGTCTTCTCGACATCCGTGTGTTACTAACGGGATGCAGCAGAATACCAGCGTCAGGTATTGTACCTGGCATATGCTGAGCTGGACTCCTATTTGGTGCAACCATGAGACACACACCGACCAGTAGTGATGGACCGTTATAAATGTCATATGAGGTGTCTATGAGTCAATTTATCTTTTTAATCTTTGTTTTATTTTCTCACCTTTTTTAGAATAGAATAGAATACTCTTTATTATGTACACCATATAAATTACAGACATAAATATAGAAAACTTTACAATGGGTGACACAATGGGCGGTCTTATCGCTAAGAGCGATCTTTTAAAGACAACCTTTGGATGGATTAAAAACGGGAAGGACAGACAAATACTGTAGGTAGTCTGTGGTGTACCATTTACACGATACAATAAATACATACATAAAGTACTATTAATCTATATAAATATATTTTTTTGATGTTTTTTTAATGCTTGTATTGTCTTTTGTTGCTCTAAATAAACGGGGAAAAAAAAGGGGCGTGACAGCTTACATTTTATGCAATGCTGGGTCCTGTTATCCTATATGTCGTCAATTTAGATATCCTATGACACACGCCTTTCAAACAAGAAAGGAGACGGCGAGTTCTGGGCCCAGCAGTTAACTAGTTGAAATGGGTATTAAAAAAACCGTTATATTTTTCTAAAGGTAATCACCAAATACAGTACCATGTTTCTATCTAGGAAGCGAGAAAAGTTAAATTAAGTTATAAAACTAAACAATCGATTAAGTACATGTCTGAATTCTAAGTAATCGATAGTGAATAAATCGGTAAAATCTCAGAATATGTATGAAAATCGAGTGACAAATGCTTATCAATCTTTTCGTGGAATCGATTCATAGCGAATCGAGTGAATCCTGTAATTTTTCTTCTGTTAGCAACATTGGTCACTCAGTATCTGTGCTGTCACCGACTGACAGATGACAGGTAGAAAAAAACCATGCCGGCACCTATAAAAAAGTACTCTGTGACCGGCACTCGTTCGTTTTCTTTCGTTGTGAGTGCGCACGTATTTTCCATGTTTTATTGAATATCCCACGACCTTGGCTTTGTATATTATAATGGACTATTCGACGGATCTTGCTACTTTGAATTACCTGGCTCTCTATTTTGGACAACTGATTACGCCTATCGTTCGGATATTGACGACATGGATCGCTGTGTGAATTGTACCATTGCGACTGGTCGCAGTAACTCTATTGGCAGAAGAGTCTTGGACGATGAGGCGATTTTATAACTTATTCATCAGTGGCGTGAATATCAGCCTGTAAGTACCTATTTAAAACGAGCTTTTAGCCTATCAAGCGAACAAAACCAGACTTATGTACCTACTGTTTACGGCCTCCAGCGTCATGTCTGTCGGCTGTCTTTTTGTTGGATAGCATATATTAAAACAATACTTACTTAATACCTAATTACTTGATTAATTAGCCATATGAATCTATGGAACACTCATAAAAAAGGTGTAAGTAACCGTCAAGTCCCGATGGGACCGATTCGGTTCCAAGCTTTGCTGCTTTGAGGTATTGACTGTTATTGGGGCCATTTCGGTCTCGGCTGGGACGTAGCGATTTAGTTAAACATGCATTAGGATTAGGTACATGTAATGAAGCTTGATTATGGTTGAACAAGATTCAAATAGTTAATTTTTTTCAGGTTACCAGTGAAAACTATGTATGCCAAGCATGTTGGAACTTGGCTCAAGATGATTGTGGTTCTTGGGAGACGTCCGATTGAAGCCTTTTTAGATGATATTCTCATAATTATTGAAGACGAATAATAAATATTTTATACATATATTGGTGTTTTATTTTACTTTCTATTCTCCCTTTTTTAAAACGTACCTACTGCTTCTAAGTGCAGGATATTGGTATCCTGCACTTAGAAGCAGTAGGTACGTTTCTCTCGAAGACATGTCTCTTCTCGAAGACATGTCTCTACATCCAAATGTAGAGACATGTATTCGACTGTAGCGACTGTCCAGGGCGTGCCAAACGTGTCAGGATCTTCAACACGTCACACATGGAGGCTCTCTACTTGCACTCCATGCATAAAACCATTATACAGCCAAAACCATTCAAAAATATTTCGCAAATTACATAAAAAAACTACAATGTTATAATGTAACCTCACTTTTACTATATTTCATATATAACCTCACTTTTACAATATTTCATATAACTTGATTCCTGGATAGCCAAATTTCACCAAATTTTCAGTGAGGCCTTGTTATTATATATATCCACTTACAAATAAGGCTAGTTTGATTGAGTTAACACCTGGGCCCAGGAAACTATGTAGTCTTTCCCTTCTCCTTTCACGCGGACAAAGTCGCGGGCAGAAGCTAGTGTATAATATTGCAACCATCATGGTTTTTGGGGTTTTTGTTGTGTGTAATGAAATATGAAATGATTTGCAAATAAATAAACACTTATGAACGCTATAATATATAAAGAACGCTTTTCGAGTTGCATAAGTATAGAAAAAAACAAACTGTCACTGGTTTTGTTAGCCCAACACTCCAACATGTCAACCACCCGGGATAAAGAATTTGCCAACAGTCTAAATCAATCAATTGAATTTGTCAAGAAAATCTAAAATTCACATAAAAGCTTTACGGATAGCACTATCGTAGCGCATTTACTGATCCGCTACGAGAAGTCGTAGAGGGCGTAACTCGTAGCTGGGCTACGCCGTAGTAATTCTATTATCCTTTGTCAGGACGAGAGCTACGGCGAAATTCAATGAATATCAAAATTGTAACTGACGATTTTTCGATGGCTTCGGGTTTTTTGAAGTGAAAACTTCCTTAGCTTTGTTGTACACTTTTTTGTAATGGGTAAAAAATGTTAAACTCGCGTCAGGACTCGTGACCGTCAGGACACGTGACCTGATCGAAAATTCGTAAGACGGATGGAGAGTAGACAGCCGGCGCGGCGTAGGAGAGGAAGTATCCCCCTCTCTTTCTACGGCGCGGCAAAAATGTATGCCTGCTGTTTCGTTTAGGCGGCGCAGGGCGCTTGCGCGAATGTTCGTGTGTGTTTATGTTACAGCGTGCCACGCGCATCCATGGATGCGCACAGCTGATGGCTCGACCGTCTGTGTATTGGCCACACTGCTGTGTATTCGTAAAATTATTGTAAAACAAAAAGATAGCTACTTTACTTTAATTGTCATGTTTGTGTACGATATCGCAATAAATAAATATTGTATTCGACCACATAAATGATAGTACTTTTATACTGATAATTAAAGCAATTCGTGCAAAATTATTCCCTAACCATTCCAAAATATCAAAAATGCACAACGTTAATATTCAAGATTTCACTTCTGCCGGCACTCCCGGAGTGCAACCCGTCTTTTTTATCTCACCAGTTATGTATAATATAAGTCACTTGTAACAAGGGGGCAAAACGGTTGCTACTGGGTACGTATGCAGACTCCGGATTGCTACTGAGAATTGTATGGTAGAAAAACCCAACACACACCCGGGGATCGAACCCAGGACCTCATGCCCAGCAGCCGTGCTTGCGACTTGGCCCAACGAGGCGAGAGAGAAATGAGTCAATGAACTTCAAAAGCTCAAATTAACGTTTGAACTTTGAAGTTCATTGGGTTGGATAAAATATTTAAATCAAAATGTAAATGTCAAGTAACTTCGCTCGCTTTTCCATTTACAGTGGAATTAAGCCCTAAAGTAAACCTATTGAAAACATAGACTCGGAGGCTTTATTTATACACTTAATTTTTAATTCCTACTTCGTACCTATTGAGTATAGTTATTTTATTCTAGGTACAGACGCCAGCACATCAAACTACTGCAATCTGTCAAATTTCTTTAATAGATTTTCAACTTTATCGCTATAGTTTATACTATAGCGAGGTTGGTTTAAAGTTGATTGGAATTTCACAGTTTCGGATAGCTTGATATGCTTGCGTCTGTACATTGTCTTCACATATTATAATTAACTAGCTGTACCCGCGGTTTCACCCGCGTAAATGTCGATCCCGTGGGAATATCGGGACAAAAAGTAGCCTCACATTAATTCATGTACTACTAAATACGTCTCCATTAGTCTCCATCTTCGTTTGTAAACAAAACTTCCTAATCGGCCCCTTGATTAAATATTCGCGTGTTCCTGACTCAAACATTTGGACGGTATTTTCTAAATTAACGGTACATTTTTGAGGGTAGTTACAGTATTTAGGTCGATACTTACCGTTACAGGTAATGACTTTAATTTTTTTTTTATTCAGTTAATGGCTACCATTATTTATGGGAGTTTATTGTCGATTAATGCGTGGACGTTGACTATGCGTGGTATGTTTTCTTTGTTTTATTTTAAATGGAAAGTTGGTTGATGAAACAAGTAAGTGTTTTGGTAAAAACGCGACAATAACAGATGATAGTCGTCTATGTCTCGGTCTCGCTGTGACTTATATTTAGCAGGGACTACGGTACACTGAGTAGGTGGATATTGAGTGAGATCTAAACATAGTTATGAAATAGATCTCCGAAGTATGCCTACTGTTTTTTTAAAACCTTTGGTTGGGATTGTAGTCCTAGGGGCGAAATGGAGCGAGGACTTAAAAATAATTGTTTTTTTTTTTAGAAATCTGCCAATTTTATTGCAGTATCGGATACGCCTTGTCCATAGAAACTAGTTAGGTCTGAGAAGCATGGCCATTTCATACGACGCACTTTTTCCGAGTTATCAATTTTCTTATTAATGTAAAACTATGTATATTTTCAACATGGTAGCTCGAGTAAAATTTTTTATTGAAAGATATTATTGCTCTAGTTGAATACCATGAGATGATGTATAAAAAAACGAAGTTTCGGTCGATCCCTTTCGTTTAATTTCTAGAAAGAATTGTAGACACGATGAACAATAAAAAAAAAGATGAAGTCTACGTTACAAGTTACATAACAGGAAAAAAATAATAAAAACATATTTCCCATTTCGACGAGTCAAAAATCAAATATCCCTTCTGATGAAATTATAATTACCCGAATCAGGGTTCAGGGAATCGACCCTTTAAATCGATTTACGATCGGAAAGCTTTACAAATTCGATTTCCTGCGGGTTGACGACATGTCTGCTGGGGATATTAATTCCAATCGATTTTGAAATTGAAATGGGCCTCCATATTTGATTTTGTAGGTTCATATAGCTTTAACCCCTAGACAAAGTGAAATTCTACCGGTGATATTGATAATGAGGCGTGAGAACCAGGGTGTAAAGTTCACTCATCCTCCATAGAAAAAGGAGGATCCTCCGACAAGACGGGTGTTGCGTTTGGTGGGCTACTGTATGACGATTGATGTCGCCTGATTCGGGACGTTGTATACAGGATGTTACAGAAAGGGTATATCAATACAAACTGGTTGAAGAGTGTATCTGGTCTAGAATCTCTGTACAAAATTTCAGCTCAAAAGCATTAACTTTGAAAATGCTTAATATTTTTTTATTTTGATATCACGGCGCTGCACTGGCGCGCGGCGGCGTGATGTGCGTGTACTAGGCGCACAGACACACTACAGATAATGGATAATGACCATCGTAGTGCGGTGACACGTTTGTTATGATTTCAATTTAATAAACTATCGAAATAAAAAAATATTAAGCATTTTCAAAGTTACTGCTTTTGAGCTGAAATTTTGTACAGAGATTCTAGACCAGATACACTCTTCAACCCGTTTGTATTGATATACCCTCTCTGTAACACCCTGTATGCTAGTTGCGCGGTAAACTTTGCTTGCGCGATGCAGAATTTTGCGTGACGTCAGTGTAAGGCGTGTGGCGTTGTAGATGCCGCTAGAATAGAAAATCCAATGGATTACATAAGCTAAGTACCGACAATTTATGTCCATTCTGTTGAAAGTCGTTGAAAAAATACGAAACGCTTTGAAAGCGATTGCCACTTGCCTGGGCCCTCTGGCTAGTTGGCTTTGTGAACAAAAGCGTGACTGCTGATATTCTTGTGTTCGATCTCCAGGCCGTTGAAAGTGTTATTACGTTTTTCCATTAGGAATTTCTCAGCAGAAGCTCTGAATCTGAATTTGTCTCCGGTTCATGGCAATAGTCTCGCCCCCTAATAAATTGGGCTTAAACATAACTGGAGTATGGGTGTCATAGACAAGGTGGCAGGGGCATCTACGCGCAATCTGAAGGCCAATTCCCGCAATTAAAAACGTTCAAAATCTAGTCGCAGTCTCATCTCAGCGACAAACAAATGTCAAAAACTTGTCAAAATGTAAGGAAAATTAGAGGTATTTTTGACAGATTGAGACTGAGATCAGACTGTGAACGTTCTTAAAATTACGAGAACTGCCCCTCTGTTACATGATTCTGAACCCCTAGGGGGTCTAGAATCGAATCATTCCACTTTGCCTGCAACCCTATGTACCTATGCCTAACCCTTCAGGGATTATAGTCGTGATGTTTTACGTTATTTATTAGTTGGAAACAGATTATAAGTATACTTAATTGACGTGACGTGATAAGAACTGTTGGGAAATGTTTTCTTTCAAACCATTATTTCGTTAATGGATTTCCGTAGCGTGTTTCGAGTACAATAATATCGGCTAAGCTTGTTCTCAAACCGAGGAAGAAAGCTTGTTCATAAGTACTGGTTATAGAACTCTCCTTAAAGGAAATATCACTTGGAAATCTGCACTTAATAGCCCAAACTATTAAGTTCAAGTTTCCTTGTGTTATTTAGTTAATGCTTAGATTAATTTACTTTAAATACATTACGAAAACTGTTGGAATAGCTGGAGATAATAACACAGCGCAAAATTATAGAAGAGATCTTGTCCAGAAGTTGAACATAGACATGACATCCTAACCACTACTTTTTAAAATTGTAGAAGCTCCTTGCCACTCAAACTCAAAGCATTTATTTCAATTAAACCAATTACAGCCAAGAGCAATTAAGAGCAGTGGTGGCTCAGTGGTAGACCCGACTTACGAGTTGTAGGTTGTAGGTTCGAACCCAGCGGGGGTGCGACTCTTCCCCATTAGGGGGAACCGACCCAAACACTAATATTTAACATATTTAGGAAAAACGAAAATTTTATCAGCCCCAGGGCCGAAGCCTGCCGGGGGTGCGGGATTGTCCGAAAGGGTTACCGCTACCCCGGAACATAAAGGGCTAAGGAAGGAACACGGATGGGTTTTAGTCAGTAAGAGTCTGACACTCCCTTCGCTCCACCCAGAGCGGGAGGGGACATTTGATGATTTCCCATCCATAAAAAAAAAAGGCAGGCGCTTCACTTTGTGTAAATAATTTCATCACCACTGCTCTCAAAACTGTGAAGGAATACATTGTGAGGAAACCGCTATATCCTAGAACCAATAATTCGAAGACATATGATATCTACCAACCCACACTGGGCCCGCGTGGTCGATTACGGCCCAGTCCCTTTCACAGAGAGAGGGCCTGTGCCCCAGCAGTGGAAATATTATAGGCTGATTAGATTATGCTTAATTACAAGCACTTCGAATTGTCAAGAGGTCGGCTAGGCTAGTTGCCCATTCTAAAGTTCCCATGCAGAAGAACGGGCGCCGTCAGTAGGGACTGATCATCTCTTTGCTGCCGTGGCTTATTTTTTTTTTTTTTCTCATCTTTTCATTATAAACGCTTTTAACGTTCTGCATCGTTCTCACATGTATAATTTTTAACTTGAATGATGTTTAAACCAAGACTTTGTAACCACATTATTTTGATTTAAAAGAGTGTCCATGGAGTTTCTTGCCCGTTCTTCTCCATAGATACCTACGCTTTGGAATGGGCAACTAGCTTCATCTTTCTGACTGACCGACCCCTTGAAAATTCAAAAGTGCCTGTAATTGGTTTAATTGAAATAAATGCTTTGAGTTTGAGAATCCATGGACACTTGTTTTACCTACTATTATTTATACTCGGTACGCCGACAGACACTTATAACTATCATTAACAACAACACAACAAACATGTCGTTATAAAGCGCAGGTTAATTGGGTCGTCTCCCGACCTTTCCCCGCATGTATTATAAATAAAGTGCATCGGACACTGAAAGTTTACGCCGCTGGACGACCGCCATCTTGCATTAGTAATGTTGTCTGCCCCGCGCGGTAGCACGACTAGGTATGACATGGGTTTTCTGCAAAATGGGTTTTTTAATGAATTTTCGTGTCTTGGTTATTGATAGAGCATTTCTGTAGATAGGAAATCTTAGTCTTTCTATAATAGTTGATGAAGAGGTTCATCATCTGCGTAGGCTCTTCCTATTTTGAGGTCGGCTGGATGCAGCTGAATACCAGTATTTTACATGGAGCTACAGCCTATCTGACTTCCACAACCCAGTGGCTGGGTAATACGAAAACCCTTGGTAAGACTGGTTGACAGACTTTTGGGTTTCTAACTACCCGTAAGACTGTCAAAGATCTACAAATGACATCCGGGACCAACGGCTTAACGTGCTTTCCGAGGCACGGAGGGGTCTTAATGGATGGTCACCCATCCACGGATCGACCTATCGGACACTGAATATTTAGTTTTACGTAGTTGGACGGCCGCCATCTTGAATTAATAATGCCGTCTAGTCCGCGCGGCAACACGGCTAGGGGTGGCCTGTTAGTATTCTGCAAAATGGGTTTTTTAATGAGATTTCGTGTCTTGGTTATTGATATAGTATTTCTGTAGTCTTTCTGTAAATACTAGATCTAGATAGTTGAGATTATGCTTTGTTGCGCCACTTCTGCTTACCAGCGAAATTTCTAGGAAGTGGTGAAGGGCGAGCATTTTGGAAGACTGTCTTATGTAATTTTGACGTTCGAAAAGTTCTAATTCTCAGCCTAATTTGAATAAATGACTTTTGATTTTGATAATTGTATTTTAAAACAAGCTCTTTCGGATTGATGACGCAAGATAGCCAATTTGCAAAGAGAGCTTAAAAGTTAAAAGACAAATGAAAAGTGTATATTGGTCAGAAATAACACTTTTAGGCGTAAATTATGATATAGAGGTATGAGGAATAGGGTGTAAAGTTCACTCAACCTCCATAGAAAAGGGAGGATCCTCAGACCAGACGGGTGTTGTGTCTGGCGGGCAACTGCCCCATGATTCATGTCGGGCTGCTAGTTGCGCGGTAAACTCTGCTTGCGAGATGCAGGATTTTTTGTGACGTCAGTATGACGCGTAGTTAGCATGTGGAGTTTTTAAATACCGCTGCAATGACATACATACATACAGCCGGTTTATTCTGTAAAAATGTCACCGTGAAAACTGAGGTGAATTGAGCTATCAATACTATCAACAACCTAGCATTTGATGGAGTGACACACTCAAAAAAATTCACTCCAATCAAGTGACTTTTTAGCTTGATTGACGATATCTTGTTTACATAATACATACATAATCAGCCTATACTGTTCCCACTGCTGGGACACAGGCCTCCTCTCAGTGAGAGGGAGTGGGCCTTAATCCACCACGCGGGCCCAGTGTGGGTTGGCAGATGTCACATGTCTTCGAATTTTTGGTTCTAGGACATGCCGGTTTCCTCACGATGTTTTCCTTCACCGCTTTGAGAGCAGTGATGATGAAATAATTTACACAAAGTAAAGCGCCTGGCTGGATTCGAACCTACGACCTACAACTCGTAAGTCGCGGCCGTTACCATTTGGCCACCACTGCTCTCCTATATATCTTGTTTAGATTAATTAAAATCTTAGTTTAGTTGATCATCATGACATGATTGCAGCAATAAGTTCAAATGATTGAACGCTCAAACAAGTTTCTTGATTACCCTTAACATGACATCGTTGTAGAAGAGTTAAAACAACAAAGTAATTTAGTTGTGTCAATCAAGCAACTTGATCAACTTGATTGCTGCAAATAGGTTTTGTGATAACTCTAATCAAGATCCCGATTCAAATCTCAATCAAATAAAAGTAGTAGTAGATCATTGTGCTTGATAGGCTCAAATGCAAACAAGTTACTTAGTCAATCTAAACAAAATCTTGATTGTGGCAACTACTTATTTTTTTCAGTGCATCACTCTTCACCTAGGCACTCACAATGAGATTTTTAAA
The DNA here is from genome assembly GCA_945859645.1 of Amphipoea oculea. Classification (NCBI taxonomy): domain Eukaryota; kingdom Metazoa; phylum Arthropoda; class Insecta; order Lepidoptera; family Noctuidae; genus Amphipoea; species Amphipoea oculea. Next base: position 1,908,999 of record OX243883.1, on the reverse strand, counting down.
GAATAGGCCGGCTGATATTGGCTTACATTTTCTTCACATTCCTTATTATAGGTATCACACTAATATTATAAAGGCAAAAGTTTGTGAGTGTGTGAATTTATATGTTTGTTACTTCTTCACGCTCAAACGGCTGAAACAATTTTGATAAAATTTTGTATGGAGGTAGCTGACATCCTGGATTAACATATAGGCTACTTTTTATCCCGATATTCCCACGGGATCGACACTTACGCGGGTGAAACCGCGGGGCGCAGCTTGTCTACAAATAATTTCCTGATGCAACGTGCCACTGTCTTACAAACACTTCTGTGAATATAAAAGAGTGCAGGACAGTTTAAAGGATGTTAATAGTTAATGGTTATTAGAATAATGACAGTCTTTTGAGTCACGGAGCCATATTGGCAACTGCAACGGCACAGCATTGACGAATGTTAAACAGAATCGTAGTCGCTTCACTATAAAAATCCAGTAAATTTTATTAATTAAATTAAATTTTGTAAAAAAAAAAAAATAAAAAAAAAAAATTAAATTAAAAATTTTATTTCAGTAAATTTTGTCATTTGTGACAGTTTGAAGTTTTCTTTGAAGTCAATTTTCTTTCAGTATTACCGTTTGAAAACACAGATTGAAAACATTGACACTATGTAAAAAAAAAATTTTGGAATGCATGGATTTGGGTAACTTTATTGATATAGAGGATATTTTTATGTATAACATTTTTGAGATGAGAACACTATTAAACTATTGTTGTTTGTTGCAGACGGAGGATGGACATCCCGCGGCCATCATGCGCCCTCGTATTGGTGTTGCTATTCATCACACATCGCACAGAGTAAGTACAATCCATACTTCGATACTAATATTATAAATTCGAAAGTAACTCTGTCTGTCTGTCTGTATGTTACCTTTTCACGCCTAAACCACTGAACTGATTTTGATTTTAGATATTGACACCAATCATATCTGTGAAGTTTACGCATAAAAATGGATTTTTTAAACTGATATTTCAAGTAAATACACATACTTTTCGTTTTATCATGTTTAGATATCCATCACGCCCACGGAGTTTCGTTAGCAAATTTCATTTGACACTGTATAGGACCTAGGTAGAATATAATAACATGTTTTAGTGTGCACCAAATTGTAAAAGTTTAGTTAGGTATTCAAAAGAAAAAGGCTTTAGGACGAGCTCCAACTCATCTTTAGTCTTCATTGAATCCATAATGATGTCCAAATATTTAATTAATTCACTTATATATGAAATCCATCTGTGTATATTTGAATGGCGTCTCGAATTTGCTTATTTCCATGATCATGTCTGACTGCTTACATACCCACTAAGCACGTCAACCATATACTTACCACATGCACACTAATATTATAAAGACGAAAGTGTGTTTGTATTTTTGTTACTTCTTCACGCACAAGCGGCTGAACGGATTTGGATGAAATTTGGCACACAGATAGTTAATAACTAGGATTAACACATAGGATACTTTTTATCCCGATATTCCCATGGGATCGAAACTTATGCGGGTGAAACCCCGGGGTGCTGCTAGTTCGTATATAAAATAATACTCCCCGTAATATCTGGTCTGACGGGAAATGCTCTCGTCTACAATTTTAACTGTAAGATGTCTGTGATTTATGCTCGAGAACTTTCCTAACTTAATAGTAAGCTGGTAGACAGCTTTCTGACTTTGACATATTTATTATTATACGAGTTTTTTTACGTGAAGATTTATTATTTATTATTATTTGCGCCCGACTGATGTAATGTTTACAAAATTGCGAAACATGTGAAGAAACGTTGAAATATTTATAGGTACCTTCTTGTTTATTGGGCTAAGCAGTTAAAATTTGAAGTTAAAATAAGCTGTTCCCCTACATATTATTTTTCTATAATCTATAAATAGAACAAATGTTATCTACCTAATGGTTTCTTACGAAAATGAAAGTAAGGAGCATCCATTTTGATCATGTTAAAGAAAGTATATCTCTGTTGAAAATATGGTATCTTCATTTCTTTCTTTTAAAAAGAGTCAGGGTAAAATTTTAGTTAAATAAATAACAAAATAGGTTTTCAGTAATTCGGAGTGGATATTAGGTACACCTTTCCTAAGCGACACATTATTGTTTTCCGACATCCACGCGAACGAAGTCGCGGGCACAGCTAGTTGTAAATAAATAAAATGTTTAATAGCTATCTACTTAACTTTGTCAAACTTTTATTCGCCAATGATAGTGTAGCGGTATCTACAACGCCATATGCGAACAACGCGTCATACTGACGTCACGCAAATCCTGCATCTCGCAAGCAGAGTTTACCGCGCAACTAGCATAGATACAACAGCCTGACATGAATCATCGGGCAGTTGCCCGCCAGACACGACACCCGTCTGGTCGGAGGATCCTCCCTTTTCTATAGAGTATGCACTCATACTCTATAGAAAACTTCACTAAGTTTACACCCTGTTCCTCATACCTCTATAATAGCTTCCAACATACCTACCTATGCATATTTTGGCCAGGTTAGATCAAGCATTTGGGTTGTTCCACAAATCCCCATTGAGAAGAGAATCCCTATCAATGGGGATTTATCTTAACTGCTGCCGTTGATCACAAATCGTCTGGTAATTTAAACTCGTAAAGAACAATATTATTTTCCTTCACTTAAACAATGATTTATGGTAATAGTGTACCGCTTACAATTTAACTGCCCATCACCATTTAGATTAAAGCATGTTTAAACTGATTTATGGATGAGAATTGATTCAATTTATTTCATCGTAAAGAATAATATAATCGGTAAATGGAAAAGAAGCCAGTTCATGACTAATAATTTTATTTTTATTTTATTTATTCGGAAGAACAAACAATTACACTTTATATATTACAAGTAAATAGAACATAAGGAGTTATACAAATGTTCTCCACAGATACACAAAAAGACAAAGACAATGTTGATAAAGTTAAAGTCAGACAGAATAGATGAGTACACAAAATAAGATATATGTAAATTACGATGTAAGATATATGTAAATTACAGCTACCAAAAAAACTAAAGATTCAATACTAACCATCAAAAATACTAAAATCTTTATCTAAACATTTTGCATGCCAAGTTTGCAAGGACAGCTTTTCATTCTAGATAATTGCCGTTTGTCTTTCCACATTATAAAACACCTTATTTAGTCCACAGTATAATATCCCACGTTTTTGTTTATTTATAACGTTAACAGAGTAATAAATCCTCCACATTTTTTTCACGTTCATTCATATAGTCCGCCCATCTCCGCCCACGACTCAACTCGGTAATTTTCTCATATCACCGTTCTTATCTCTCAGAATTAGGTATCCGGCAATTTATTCATATGATATGCTTATTTAATTTCAGTCTGGAGTCGGTTTGTATACCCAGCAATTTACCTATGAACAAAAATAGTCAAAGTAGGAAATATTTCGTATAAATAAGTCCAGTTTTCCTTTCAATAATTTTAAATTGAAATTGTTTACTATACATAAATTTCAAACAAGTTGTTTCTTGAAGTTTGTGTCTGGCGCCACACCCACAGTTTGGTAGGAAGTTATTATTAAACGCGACACACTTATTCGGCCTTACCCCTATTAATACATTTTATAAGGGTAATTACATGCCGAAGATGCCTCACTGCGATACACACATTTAAACGGTCTGCCATCAAAGCAATAGTAAACAGGTGTCTTCAGGCATGCTCGTTCCATCATAGACCTCATCTACCGCCTTCCATCAGGCGTGATCGAGGTCAAAGGCCCTTTCAGCAATAAAAAAAAATGTTCACCATTGAAATGTTACATATGTATATAATTTTTTATGTGTTATACAAATTTATTTCTAACACACAACCTAGGTATTTTACAATCTAAAATACATATTATATATCATATACAAGTGTATAAAAAAAAGGAAAAAAAAAGAAAAAGACAGGACCATCAGGAGCTCATTGGGCATCAAAAAATTCGTCCGCATCGCTGTCAACGGGATAATTGCCCAAAAGGCTGGCAGCATTACCACGTTCGATGGCGAATTGACCACTTGAATCTGATATTCTTTATAATCTTTTTAATTCCTCTTCCATTTAATATTTTTCACCGCCATTACTAATCGTGTAGGTTTATATAACGCCAATTAGCCATTGTAAGACGTATTGTCAAAACAAGCGATGCTGAACTAAGCCAAAGTGACATGTTGATAATATAAATTAACATTAGTCCCCCTCGTAAACTAAATTAGTCCAGCGATCACCACGCTTCGTTTTCTTTAAAGTTTAACGTATCAGAAACTCAGTTCGTTTCCTGAATAGTATATGATCTTTGCTTAAAATAAAAATGCCGTTTCAATAAACTACCTCGTTGGTCAAATGGTCTCAAACGCTACTACTGAACATAAGGTCCAGGGTTCGATCCTCGGGTCAGGCTAAGTTATTTTGTTTTTCCATCTGAAATTTCGCAGTAGCAGCCCGGAGTCTGGATTTGTGCCCGGTTGACGGCAATACGCTTGCCCACTATTACATGGGAGTAAACATAACTGGCGAAATGTGGGTGTATACAGAGTGTTACAGAAAGGGTATATCAATACAAACGGGTTGAAGAGTGTATCTGGTCTAGAATCTCTGTACAAAATTTCAGCTCAAAAGCTTTAACTATGAAAATGCTTAATATTTTTTTTATTTCGACATCACGGCGCTGCACTGGCGCGCGGCGGCGTGATGTGCGTGTACTAGGTACAGACACACTACAGATAATGGATAATGACCCTCGAAGTGCGGTGACACGTTTGTTATGATTTCAATTTAATAAACTATCGAAATAAAAAAATATTAAGCATTTTCAAAGTTACTGCTTTTGAGCTGAAATTTTGTACAGAGATTCTAGACCAGATACACTCTTCAACCCGTTTGTATTGATATACCCTTTCCGTAACACCATGTATACAGGATGAATTTTCCAAGTGGGCGTGGGAGGAAAATGTTGGATTTTAATAAACCGCTTCTTTTTGATACCTACATTACCTGTACCTTGTTCGAAATGATGCTCAATATTTTTACCAACACAAACTCGTAGCGCAGTCACCTTCACAAAATTATGTTCTAAATTCAAGTTTCTAATTGCAGTACCTACAATCCTTGAGACGTCAAATCCAGCTACGTATTGAAAACAATTGTTATCATTTTGAAAAACTAATCAGTTAAGGTTTAATAGGTAGGTAACAAAAGAAAAAAAAGTATTTTGTTAAAAATGAGCTCTTTCCTTTAGTTTGCCGTATGTCATTACTTCGCAGAATTCGATCCTTATTAGCGACACTATCGAATGGTGTAATAATACAGTGTGTGTTTTTTTTTTTTTCAAAATATACAGATTCAATTCCTGGCTAGAAATATTGATTTTTCAAAAATCCAATGATGCAGTTTTAGTTTTCATCAAAATCGAGCCCGTGACTCCTTTGTGTACTTTTCGCTATTCCTCGTAGTTTCGGATTTGGCCATCCACGCCCACTTGGAAAATTCAACCTGTATAGATAGGTACATCTCTGCACCCTTCGTGGATTACAGGCGGCATGTTATGTATGACAATTATGAAAAATGTAGTTATTAATAACAAACTCTTATGTAACTTTTAAACCTACTTATGCCTTGTCATCGGCATGCGACATAATTTTGGCACACATGGATGAAAAGTGTTATTAATTTTTCAGTTCACTGAGCCGTAGTACAAACGAGAATAAAATTAATGTTTCGAACCAAGAAGTAGATGAAAATAATATTTACATAACGTATAGGCCAAGCGTCTTAAAATAATATGTACCTACATGTAAAAATAGAGGGCAAAACATAAAATGGGTATTAATAAATTTCGTCCGCATCGCTGTCAACAGCAAACGTGCCCAAAAGGCTGGCAGTATTGCCAATTTTTATTAACCGACTTCTAAAAAAGGAGGAGGTTCTTAACTGACTTCTAAAAAAGGAGGAGGTTCTCAATTCGAATGTTTGTATTTTTTTTTTGTTTTTTTTTTGTTTGTTCGTGCATAACTCCGTTGCTTGCCAACCGATTTGAAAAATTCTTTTTTAGTTGGAAAGGGTATACTTCCCAAATGGTCCCATGAAAATTTTATCGAAATCGGACAAGCGGTTTTTGGAAAATCAACAAAAATCTAAAAATTTATCTACATTGTCTACATTAACGATATTTTTGTTAACTTTTTGTGGGGTAGGTACAACTAAAAAGTGAAAAATAAAAACTTTTTTACAAAAAAAAAAAACAACCGACTTCAAAAAAAAACACTACAAAGTGATAAATAACTTTAATTTCGGAAGTCGGTGTCAAAAAACGAAAATGCGGAACCAACGACACCGACTTCCGAAATTAAAATTATTTATCACTTTGTAGTGTTTTTTTTTTGAAGTCGGTTGTTTTGGCAATGACAATTGGTTTTTAAACATCCAGAAGCTAGGATAACGGAGCCATTTTTTTAGAAATAAAGAAAACCAAGCCACCGTTGTATTTTTCATTCATTGCCATATAGAATTAGATTTATAACCCCATGGGAACCACACATAGCACACACAGTTGCCATGATCTTTAAAATTTAGTATTTTATTATCATGCGTGTCTACCGGGTGAACACGTATTCATAGTGGCCCAGGAACATGATGTTTTTCTAATAAATAGCTGTTTTTATAGAGAGCTATTTGCCGAAAAGAAGGTCGATTTACTGCTTGCGTTTTGGAAAATCTTACAAATCAGAGTTGTTAATGACTTTTTAATGCTCCTTATAAACTAAACAAGTTCTGTATCTTTATCTAGACTCCATTCTATAAAGCTATTGCTCCCTAGAAAAAAAAAATGTTTTCAATAATAATATTTTTAGTTTTTTTTTTTTTTTTGCTTGAGTGTAGTTTACATTCTAGTTATATTGGCGTGGCTAGCTGACATATGGCAAATAGTTTTACGTTATGTCCTGTGTCTGGAAATATTAACTACTTTGCATACCTACTATTGTATAGAAGCAAGTCATTCTAACTGAACACACAGCTGTGCTGCTGGGGAGTTTGTTGCGCCACTTCTTTTCCCAGCGAAAGCACTAGGAAGTGGTGAAGGGCGGGCGTTTTGGGCTCATATATTATAATGTACTCTGTGGTTTTGGGGTAATTTTGACGTTCGAAAAGTGCTGATACTCAACCTAATTTGAATAAATCACATTTGATTTTGATTTAGAAAGAGGTGAACGGTCACAGGTCACACAATAACGGCTGTCAAAATAAAGAAAAATTTTTGACACCTTAATGTCAAATACAGGTGCAAATGATAGATTTTCTTGACTGTCTCGTTACACTACGATGGAACCGTTTTCCTAGGAACCCAAAGCTTTACTCAATGACTGTTACATTTGACTTAGATAGCTAGACATTAGATAATTCGTGATACAAGTTTCCAACACAACAAATTAATCAACGCCTGGAAACGCGTCAAAAATAAACACCACTTTTTTATTGTTACTGATTTAAATCTCTTCAAAACGTTCCAAAGTAACCAGGAAATTTTGGCGGCAATAAATAAAACTGTTATAATTTATGTACGAAAAATATTCCACGTGAAAAATGTCAAGAACATTTCTTGAATAGTTAAGGAATTGTTAAAAAGGTATTTTATTTAAAACTTTCAAGACACGAATAAAATTTAAAGTTTTAAAACTCAAATTAGAGTAGATAAATATGGTTCTGCTTTTACAGACTTTTTACCCGACTACGGCAAAGCCAAAAGAGGGTTCTGATTTTGACAGGCTATGTATGTTCATCTGTTCCCTCATAACTCCTAAAGTGCTCGTCGTATTTTGATAAACGAGGTATCGTTCGAAGCGTCATGTTGTTCCGCGGGGATATATGACGTCACATAAAATCCAACATGGCGGTTTATAGGGAATGTAAAGTGTTACCGAAAAAAATAATAATTAAGGTAGGTATTGATTGTGACGATGATCCAAGTATGGCGCACGTCGTGAGTACTCTAGAAAAAAAACAACCCGTGGATAGCCATCGCATTAAACTGCTGCCAAGAACAATACTGCAGAGAAAATGTCACGACACAGACGTTTGACAAGTTACACCGGCAACCGATTATGTAGTTGTCGCTATAACATCTTATGAGAGAATCACCTAGCCGGCAACCAAATCATTAATAACGGCAAAGGATTATGGCCTGCTTGCACCTCAAATCACTTCATACATTTCGCGTTAAACGTATCTACTTATTTAAAACGTCATTGGCAAATTGTTAGAGGTGAGGAGACAGAATGACAAAATGATGTTTAACGATTTATGGTGCCATATAGTATTTAAATCCACCTCTCGTTATCTTTAAGAATTATATTCTCTAGTCAGTCACTGTTAACTAGATTCCAAGCAATACCAACAAACCACGGCAATATACCACGTTACTACACAATACTCATCACGGTAAAGACAAAGGCAAAAAAACAATCAAATTGAAAAGGTAAATCCTAATTAAACTCTTCTTTCCACAGATGCATGAACGGTGGCAAGATAAACTTCAGGGAGAAAGAAAAGCAGATCCTAGATCAGATCTTGGGCCCGGGGCGGTACGACGCCAGGATCAGACCTTCGGGGATCAACGGCACTGGTGAGCAACCGCTTGGCTTCGAGCTTCGTAAGGTCCGTGGTGGAAGCGATGGCTAGGTAGTGGTAGGGTAGATAATGGAAGGGATAGGACCAAGTAGTCTGGGTGTGATGAAGGGTTTGAATTGTTGGAAGAAGAAAGGTCTAGACTTGGAATAAATAAGAATAGGATAGGAGGTGGAAAGTAAATTGTAGTCTGCATTGGTACGGTTGATAGAAATAATAGAAGAAATGGGAACAAGTATTATGGGTGGAATAAAGGAAGTAGTGGGAAGAAAGGAGGTCTAGCGTTGATTAGTGATGGGGAAATAAATGTAGCCTAGCATTGTTAGGATTGATAGATAAATGGGAAAGATGCTAGCCACAATAGGCGTAATGAAAGGAATAATTAGAAGACGGGAATTCTAGAATTGATAAATGATGAAGAGTTAAATATAGGCTTCACTGCTATGGTAGACACAATAAAGGGAGATATAGGAAGAGGAATGGGTGGAATAAAGAAAACATTTGGAGGAAGGGAGGTAAAAAATTGATAAGTGATGGAGAGTTAAATATAGCTTGCATTACTAGGGTTGAAATATGTAAAATGATTGATAGGAATAGGTATTGTGGGTGGAATAAAGAAAAGAGTTGGAACAAGGGAAGCCTAGAGTTGATAGGCAGGTAAATGTAGGCTGTTATAATGATAGAGGTCAGGGTATTGAAGGAAGTATAGTTGAACGGAGAAACAGAAGAATAAAATAATTGATTATATTATATTAGAGTGGAATATCTACTCTCTTGGACAGTTACGAGATATTCATCCATTCATAAATGTCATTATTGATGCATCACATTCTGAAAGTCGTAAAATATTCGATGAAACTTAATACAGAGTCCCATTAAAATAGATGGACATTTAACACAGCGCTCAGTACGTCTAACTAAAGATATCTAACCAAAAAAAAAACACTGATTAAAGTGATTTTATTTTGACCTACTTTAATAAATTGCCGGCACATTAGTGTATTTTCTTTAGCTGATTATTTTTCTTGTAAGTATCTAATGCGTTTTTCTTAAATATTTTTTTACCATCATCCTTATTTTGGTGGTCTGAATGATTTCTAAAAGTTTGTCCATCTATTTTAATGGGACATTTGGGGATGGATATATGGACGGGACATTTACACAGCGTGACAGAACTCGGTCCATTAATTTATCGATGAACATTACATTTTACGCAATAATTAGTCCGCACGGCGTTACGTTTGCATCAGATTTTCAAAAATAAAGTTAGAGTTTAGCTGTCGCTTATTTGTTAAATATAGGAAAAGTATGTTTGTCTACTGGCTAAAAGTAAGGTTGAATTCGTTTACTGGACTAATTTCTCATTAAAGCTTAGGAACGTCATTTTATATAAAGAAACTATAATAAATCTATTGCGTATTGTGGGAGGGAGCACTTAGTGTCCAAGTCAGCTTTTGAAAGGAGTGCCTGTATATAGAATTCTACAAGTCTAACAAAGGAAAGGGAACCATCTTGAAATAATTTTGACAACCATTTATCGCTGTCAGTTTCAATGGCGCAGCCACCTACAATTTCTACTAGATTAATGACAAACCTGTTATTATTTGCAAAGGGATTTTCACCCTTTTTCATATTAGCGTATTTTCATCAACTGTTCAGCATAACTATAAATTGCCTATCCATGGCTAAACTTTTATTTTGACCACGATCATGTAATAAAATGATCTTCTGACTTTCAACTCAGCCCATTGCAGTCCACTGCTGGACACAGGCCTCTCCCAGGCTGCGCCACAACACCCTCCCTTTCCGCAGCCCGTCTGTCGAGCCACTTTCTTAAGGTCGTCGGTCCATCTAGGTGGGGTGGGCTTTTCAACGCTATGCTACCGATACGTGGTCTCCACTCCCGGGCTCGTCTGCTCCACCGGCCTTCGGTCCTTCGACAAACATGGCCAGTCCACTGCCACTTCAGTTTGCTTACTGTGCAAGCTATATCTTTAACACCGGGTCTTTTCCGGATAATTACATTTCTGATTTTATCCTTCAAAAAACTTCGAGCATAGCCCGCTCCATAGCGCGCTGAGCGACTTTAAATTTGTGGACCAGCCTAACTGTCAGTGTCTACATTTGTCATCGTACATCATAACGGGTAGGACGCACTGGTTGAAGACTTAAGTCTTCCAACAATGCGGGATAGGCGACGAGAAGACTTGAAAAAGTTTCCCAAACGCTGCCCAACCCAAGTGGATCTTTCTGTCGACTGCTTTCTCAAATTATTGTCTACCGAGCTGGGTGACTTGCCCTAGGTAGAAATACTATTATACTTATCACCTAATAATACTAGTTCTCTTATATCACCAAGCTGACACGACAGTCCATATTTACCGACTAATAAATTCAATTCCCTTCAGACTTACCATCTCGTCTGCCAACTCAAATTATTTCAGTCAAGATGGATGTCCCTCTGGCCTCATTTACAAATGTGTGATGAATTCCCTTCTCCCTAATGGCTTCGTCAAAGCGTCTGATGCTTGTATAAACAACCGTATCTTCCATTAGTCATTTGTTTACTTCACCTGTTAATCTCCTATCTTCATCTATTATACTGAGAAGCTTGTCTACAAGTAGTGCAGTTTCTATATCCCTAAAGTTGGCAAGGTACGATCCATTATGTGCACTCCCGAATGTATTTTATCAATTTTTGGCACTTGTAAATGGGCGTTTATTAAACGTGATAGCAAGTTACCTATATTAGCAAGCTCTTCGTTTTAGAAGGTCACAGGTAAAAATTTATTAAGCACTGTCTAATTTAGTTTTTAGACAGAGAAAACCTACGAAACCAAAGTGTTTGGTGAACGATATAGAACTATAAACGGAATCATTATTTTGGATAGGAATATAGAAAATACAGAACATTCCAGTAATAGAGTAGCAGCTATCGCTTCAACCACATCTGGACCCAAGCTAATAGAAATATTTGATAGTGAATTTTAATATAATGAAATAGAGTTCAAATTGGTATACTTGCTGATTGTATTATAAGTTTGTTTTCCCCATCTCTGAAAGGATTACAAAAGACGCTTACGATGTAAGGTATTTTTTTTTGTTTTTTAAGACTATGCTATTTATAATTTTGTTCAAATCGTTTTAATCGAACGCAAAAACTAAGGTCAAGGAATATAGTTTTTTTTTTTTTCTGGAAGTGAATTATATATTTACGTATTCAACAATTATCTACTGGCTCGTCGAACATAATTTCATGACACGTCAAAAAAATGACAAATAGGAAGTCGCCACACTATTTTTAAGGGCTGATTTTTCCAACGCCAGATAATTTTATCCGAGGAGAACTTTTGACAAATCTTCCATACAAAATCTGTTAGACGTCAATGTTATTCCACGAATAAAAAAATATCTGTCGGTTGAAAAATTAGCCCTAAAAGAAAGAGTGAATGGCAATTGCGTTTGCCAACTTTGCATCGGCAGCTCTTATAAATATACTGCATTTCTCGTCTATTTACCTCTGGAATGTGCGAACCACATGTGAACTGTACCTAATAAATGATACGTCGGAAGCAGAATGCGACTTAAAATAAACCAAAGAATGTGCGTATTTTGATAGTGTAGGCTAAATGTCGTAATCCGAGTCATTTGTAACTGTTTTTTATGTCTTCAATGAATAAAAGTTCAGTTATTGGATCGTAGACAAAGTCATTTGATTCTTCGGTCAATATTTTTGGCGTTAATTCAAATATTTTTATCTGCGTTTCGAGTTATTTGCTGAATTTGACTAAAGTTGACTATTCTATATTCAGTGGTTCTTTATACTATAGCTAGCATAAATTTTGAATTGTTTTGAATGTCTTCTCCTAAAAAGAGCTTTTTAAATTATTGAGAAACTAGGTTTTGTTCGTTACCTTTGACTATTATATCATACATACATACATAATCAGCCTATAATGTTCCCACTGCTGGGACACAGGCCTCCTCTCTGTGAGAGGGAGTGGGCCGTAATCCACCACGCGGGCCCAGTGCGGGTTGGCTAATGTCACGTTACCTTTGACTATTATATCATCAACGTAAAATAATGCATCTTTAACTTCATTATTCCATGTGGAGGCATCATCATCATGATTTCAGCGGAAAGACGTCCACTGCTGGATATAGCTCTTAAACAAGCACCTCCACTTTTACCGGTTCTGTGCTTTTCCCATCCAACGGGTTCCTGCGGCCTTCACAAGGTCGTCGGTCTACTTTGTTGGAGGCCTTCCAACACTACGTCTTTTGGTACGCGGTCGCCACTCCAGAACGTTTCGGCCCAATCGGCCATCTGTTTTGCGAGCAATGTGCCCTGCCCATTGCCAATTAAGTTTGGCAATTCTTCGGGCTATGTCGGTTACCTTAGTTCTCCTGCGGATCTCTTCATTTCTGATTCAACCACGCAGGAAAACTCCAAGCATAGCCCTCTCCATAGCCCCTTGGGTGATTTTCAGCCTTCCAATAAGGCCCATTGTGAGCGACCACGTTGCAGTGCCATAGGTCATGTCAGGACTTTTGTATTGAGACACTGCGGCATGTAAAGATAATTCGATCATTTTCAGTGAAATAAACTTAGAGTTGTTTTAAAATCCACCTCAACATCAGCGTTCATTGCTCCGTATGTTTTGTATATACTTAAAGCTATTTTCCTGTAGTGTGTGGATGCGTCTTTAAAAGGTTTTTAGCTAATATCTTGGATATTGAAGGGAAGTCATTTGTCTGGCTGTCGGAACACATTAGCTTGATGCTTGATAATGCGAAAAAAAACATCGTAACGCTATAATTGTACATAACAATGTATCTATGATCGATTACCTACTTGCTGTTTACATATGTTCTAATATTGATACTAAATCATATTATAAGTATTACCTAGTTAAAATATAATTATTGATAGGTATACAATGATCCTAACAAAAAAAAAATATCTACAATTTTATCGCAATTTTTCTGATCCAAATCCATCACCGCTGGGAAACATATCAAAAATATTTCAACGAAGAGATCAGTTTTCTAAAGTGGTACACAAAAAAGCATCAAAGTGCCACTCAGGCGCTACGTCTCGTAATTTCCACAAGTTCATTTCGTAACAAAAGAGGAACGTTACGTGAAAACCATAAATCACGAAGCATTTTTTTTTCCGCCATCTTGTTACGGCTTCCCGCGGGAATTGGTAATGAAAAAACATTTCTTGGAACTCCTAAGTGTGATTCTTTATGATTTTGTGCAGTTTTCGTGTTAATGGAAAGGCATTTAGATTGTAAGAGGTTCGTGAAAATGTGAAAGTCAGCAGAATTAGTGGTTAGAATTAAATGGTTGGAAACTTATTGTTGGCTTGCGTTATTTTATTATTCTCAGGTTTGTATCGTTTACTCCCAATAATGATTCTGGTATTTCAAAGAGGTTTCTTTTGACATTTCTTACATTATACCAAAACTCCTTCCTTTTTTTATTGCTAAATGGGCCTGCCCGTGACCTCGATCACGCCTGATGGAAAGCGATGGATGAGGTCTATGATGGAACGAGCGTGCCTAGAAGATTCACTCTTACTTTGGGTTAAATGTGGAAGGGAACACAAACTCTGACAGAGTGTTCCACACTATTGCTTTGCGCATAATACGTGGGGGAGAAGCGCTGAGTACCTACGACTTTGCTGATCACCAATCATTCAACAATTGCATCTTCCCAATATGCTTCCCGAGCTTTTGTCATCTTCCTCCTAAGAATGATTGAGTCTGAATCGCATTCAGTCTTCAAAGATTTATTTACGGACCTAAAAAGACCCAATCTATCATTTAAGACCTGAACGGGAAATTGAATAAGCGTTGTATGATGCTAAATGGCAGGATCCTCCTTGGACGTTTTATTGGTAAATGTGGAGCGTGAATGAATAACGTACATAAAGAAATTACAGGAAATGTATGAGCTGACGATTCATCATTGTCAAAGTGTTTTTTCTTGAATGCTATTATATTGGAAGACTTGCTTGCGATTTTTGAGATTATGGAGGAAGGTCAATGACTAGCAGGAATAGTAACTTGCAAGTGTAACAAAGCTGTCACCAATTGATAAATGACCAAATGTTCACTAAAATATTGGGTGTCGTTAAAGTCGAAATGTCTTCACCAGGTACTGTTCACGCCTAATTATTTTCTTCAACAATATCCTTAAATTAATCACACACGTTCCAATAGAGTTGCTTTCTTTGTCCCCATCGTCTGCCACCATTGAATTGACCCCAAACGGCTTCGCAGAGGTTTCATTAATCACCTCCCTAATGGTTCAGGGCTGTCATGCTTCTGAATCAATTATCCATGCTCTAAAAATCCCAGGTCCAGGTGGAAGCTTGAGATTGATGGTTCGTTCAGTTTGGTCTTTTGGAAAAACGTTTCTGGTATCAGAACTTTCTTATTGTTGATAGAATTTTTTTTACGAATTGTATAGCTATTGTAACACAAAATTATCTGTCACTATATTATTAGGTTATATCTAAGTAAGTTCAAGGGTAAACTGGTATGTATTTTTAGGAAACGAATTAGCGTCTAGTACGTCGACAGCCCTGTTTATAAACTTTCTATTTGCGGTGTGCCCGGCTGTCATTTATAGTAGGTATTTTGAACTTATTTGAATCATTTACTAGCAGTTCCTTTTCCGTTTGGGAAACGCTTTATGCCTTATTTTCCTACAGAAACTTACAAAAAATAGCGTTTTGTTCAAAACCGGTTATTCACCTGTCAACAGTGATTTAAATTTTGCCGTTCTTCTCATTCAAAATTACGAATTTTGCGATCATCGACATTTCTAGTACATTACTTTTCTCCTTTTTATTTTCTGTGATCGGATCTTCAGCTAGATCTAATGCAACGTTGGCAGAGATTTTAAGATTTCCAAAATTTTCTTCTATTCTTAATTGTTACCTACCTGCTTATTATCAAATCGTTCAAGCTTTAATTCAATTACTCTGAAATTATAATCGTTTCCTTTCCGAATAATTACAATGTTAATAGTAAAGTATTAATTTCCTTTTCGGTCTACCTATTTACGCATACTACCGTTGAATTATTTATGTGTTAACTATCACGCGAACGGTTACTATTTCCCCGTACGTTAGATTAGACTAAATCGTTTTGACCTAGACACGTTACAAAACAATAGCTTTTCACCCTATTATGTTATCAAAAAGAAATAACAATTCGGGCTGAATTTGATTGACTTATTTCAATCGCGTCGTTCTTTAAGTTGATGTGTTCATCATCATCGCCTATCTTAGATGCTTGTCATATTAATTTCTTCTGTGATTTTATATTTATTTATTTCTAATAAATCTGACATAATACTACTATAATTTACAAT
The DNA here is from genome assembly GCA_945859645.1 of Amphipoea oculea. NCBI lineage: Eukaryota > Metazoa > Arthropoda > Insecta > Lepidoptera > Noctuidae > Amphipoea > Amphipoea oculea. Next base: position 1,892,932 of record OX243883.1, on the reverse strand, counting down.
TTATTCAATGCAAACAATTGTTTACTCGAATTCACTGAATGGAATATTAATTGTTTCATATTTGAATGATTGATTAACGCGACAGTCTGATTGATTCAATTTTAATTGTTTAATGGACTGGTTGGTAGGACTCTGTTTTTTTTTATTGATTTATCTGATACGTTTTAACAGATGGCCCAGCTGTAGTTAATATAAACCTGTTCGTGAGAAGTATAACGACTATAAGCGACATAAAGATGGTTAGTAATAAGAAAGAGAGAGAGAAACGTAATTTTTTTTGTTAGTGTCGTTAGATAACAACAGTATAAGGTGCCATTGGACAAGATCACAATCCTTGATCACCAAGGAATTGGAAAATCAATGAAATGTATTGGATTGATGAGAGATCGATCGGTAACGTGATCCAAAAATTTCAATCCATATAAATCCGTGACTTTTCTATTCCTCGACGATCATAGATTGCTGTCTTGTCTAAAGAGCAGACCGTAAAGAGGTTGTAGCGTTTGTTTGTTAAATAACAAAATTAGTATTAACAATCATTGTGACTCCAGTGTAAGGAAAAAATCACACTTAATTTTCCAAGCTCGTACCTGCACTTTTTGAAATACCTACCTTGTAGGAAAATTTAGTTAGGTAAAAGTATATAATATAGATAATTAAGACCTAAATTAGGCAGATTGGCACGAACTTTATAACATTATTCAAAAATTTCATGTTTTTTTTGGTTTTCATATTGGTATTTTTTTGTTTGTTGATATGGCACGTACATTTTGCTCATAATTACGATCTTGGACAAATTAATATTTAATTTGAACGTATGAAAACAACAAAAACAAATGTTACAGCCTATTTAACTTTGTTTTCGTACGGGAGCGGGCGTGTTACGGTAAACGAGAGAGCAGTTCCTTCATTTTGTTTTTCATTAAAGTGATTATTTTCTGTATTTATGGAATGATTGATATTTATAATATTTCATGTGCTTTCATTTTATTTTGCTGATGATTTTCTTGGTGATCCCAATTTAAATCCTTTTTATTAATTTTTATTTTATGTGTTTTTATTACTTATGTTTAATCAATTTACATGAGAGGCCTCCTATAGCTTGCATATACAGGTATGTTTTTATACACAGAATTAGGAATATATAATTTTCAAACACGTTCTGATTTACAAAAAAATATTGTAGGTATCGCCTTCCTGTTTTAAAATAAAGACGCTGTAAACAAACATAGGTAATAATATGTCAAAATCATCTACTTTAATAGGTTATCTTATCTTTATAACTAACCTTAATAGAGTCAAAAATATCTGCAGAAAACAGTTTTTTTTTAATAACGATAGCAATGGAGTGTGGTTTTGAAAAGTTATCCGTTTGTTACACGTTTCGTGACACTATCTCCATCAGTTACTTAACAAAATGTAGCAGTGCTATTAAAATAATCGATAAAATATTCTGATCACGCGATCAAAACGATTTGTTTGAAATAAAAACTAATTGTCACGAAATATTAAATACTTTGTAGCTTTATATCGAACAATAACAATTATTGTTCCAGTTGTTTGTTCTAGATTTGGTTCACGGATACTATCAAGTGTAACCAAAAAATTAGGATTTGTAGTTTAGCTTTATTTATTCATATTTAAAGCATTCTTTTAAAAAAGACATCCAATACGTTTGAACTGAAACCGATGGCGTCGTCAGAAACTATTAGTAGTGACATTTCATTATTTATTCTATATATAAACCATTAGAATGTTTATAGACGATGCTTTCGACTTAAGTGGAATATTCAAAACTTGGATTTAGGACGGCTCGGATATAGATATTTTTGTATTTGGGAATGCTTTTGTAAGGCACCTATTGAAAAGTAAGTTAGTGAGATAAATATGAATTTTGTTTTACTCTATGATTCACTACTCGAAGTATAGTTAATATTCATGATAGGCTCTTACAGTAGGTACCGGAAAATTAAAAAAAATAGATCCTTAAACGTTAAAACGTCCGTAGTTCACCATATAACCAACTTGTTTTGGGTAAAGCTGCAAACGTAGGTAAATGAACTGCCCATTAAAATCATACATATATTAAATATACTAAATTCAAACTGACAGTTAACCTAATCCAGATTAACGTTGAACAAACTAAACAAACCCTATTTAACAAGGCACACGTAGCTTTCTAAAACAAAATGTTAATTTCCGGCACACGCCATGTTTTCCCCTCAAGACGGTGTTCTCTCAACCCTGAAACGTGATATAGCGTTTTTATATCGACATTAAGAAAAGTGTAACGCAAAATATAATTTTATTAATGTAGGACAATAATGCTAAAGAACATATAATGAATATCAGGTAGGAGTAGCGAAATATAAAAAAGCGTGTTCAAATTCACCAATAATCATACTTTTTTATTTAAATAGTTTGTTTCTCAAATGTAGGTCTGTCATTTTTAGGGACTTTCATTTGTAGATATATAGTTATTAAGGGTTATCAGAAGCCCAAAAGTCAGACAACCTGTATTACCCAGTAACTGGGTTGTGGAGATCAGATAGGCTGTCGCTCCATGTAAAATACTAGTATTCAGCTGCATCTCGCTAGACTGGAAGCCGACCCCAATGTAGTTGGGAAAAGGCTAGGCAGATGATGATGTTTCTCAAATAAATGTCATTCTAGATAAGTTATTAATAATTTAGTTAATCTCAGCCCATAAGAGCAATAATAATTACCTTTAAAAAGTTCCAATTACGTTTGAGTAATAATTTCTTCTTATATATATCTATTTTCTGTAACAGTTTCATTTGTTTATTTTATTTGTAAATTAAAATATACTGCTCTATATTACACTAACACAAATTCTCGTTGACAACCGACATTAAGGATTGTTTGCAGCGTTTTATTTTAACCCAATGTCGTTTGATTTGATGTTAGAGGTTTTATTTGATCACAATTATCTTTATGTTCGTTTGTGTGATCATACTGTCGGATCATTCATGAGCATAGTGTATATTATGTTTACAGGTGGACAGGTGAGTCGCTAGACACTGATATATAACGCGCATTCACAAACTAATGTTAGGCCGTAGTTTCATAATAATACCGTGATTTATCGTATATTTTGCTTGGTACTTAGATGGGCCAGCGGTAGTGAGCGTCAATATATTTGTCCGAAGTATATCAAAGATCGATGACGTCACAATGGTAAGTCAATGAGGACAGACTGGGCCGCTACTAGTATTACAAACGTATAAGTTTTCTGTATCCACGCGGTTCAAACAAGTCAAATGAATGGGCAACTCTCTCCTGTTGACTAGGAGTGATTTACCCGACACTATATGTAATGTTCATTTTTTCTTATTCTTTATTTTATCCTTTCGATTTCTCTTTAATCCCGTTTGGTGTTGACGACCAAAATCGTTTTTAGACGCGCGTCTGTTACTTCTTAGATCGCCAGTATTGGTATTATCCTAGCTTTATTTATCACCTAAAACTAACTATACATAGAATAAAAAATATACTCTTTATAGTTTTTAGTTTTGTTTCTTTTTTAATTTTAGACTGGCTGGTTGTCCTTACGAGTTCATCTGACGGGGCATTAGCTTTCCTTAATGAAATGGACTGATCAGCCTGGTCAGCGGCGTTGTTGCGATCACTGTCGGCTCCACTTCATTATTATCTTTAAGCATCTAACATTATCATCAACTTGCGTACTTCTCTCGATGCTATTCGCATAGTGTGGTTAGGTGTTTTATATGAAGCGGTACAAACAATAAATAAATTTAAATTGTTGTTTTCTGTCGTTAAGGCTATGCGCCAACGTTAGTCCATGTCAACATGTATCTACGGTCCATCAGCAAAATAGATGATTACAAAATGGTGAGTGGTTTCACATGACCTGATGTAATCTGTGACGTTTTTATTATAAACTAAAGTTTAGATTTCTCTGTGGGATTTCGCGATCCACTGCTCTACCGTCGGTGTAACCCTATAGTTCCTCATACCTCGGCAGCAGTGGACCGCGCCCTGTATTAGATCTGTCTTGTTAACTTTGTTTATAATAAAAATTAAATATTATGCAATATCTGCACTACGCTAAACATTCTCAAGCTATTCGTAAATTATTGTGTTCGTGGTTTTGTTTCTTTTCGATTACCCTTGATTTTCTTTCTTTTTTTCTAATTTGTGCACCTTTCTTTTTCCTTCCTTAAATGTATCATTTAACCCACCCCTAATGTTGAAAGTTAAATGTTTAACTAAATCTGTTGTTAAATTAATACCGTGGTGCGGTGCCGCGCACATTATTATTTTGTTTTATATTTTTATTTTATATTAAACGCGGACTACCGTAGTCTGAACCCGTTTAAATGATAAATCCTACATCTAAAATTTATTGATAATCAAAATTGTCGCTTAATTTACTTCAAAAAATTTACTTTTCTGTTTCTTTTTTTCTATTCCTTATTATTTTCTTTGAGTTTATATTTAGAGAACACTCCTGCAGGAGCGTCTCGAGCTGTAAAAACACGTACAGGATGGACTATTGGCACTAAAATTAGATAGCACTAAATTATTGATCAGCAAACTCAACCGCTTCGGTATCACAGCACTGATACGTTCAAAATTTAATTTGAACTCAATTGCCTTAGAAACAAAAGATAATCACGAATGTTCTAAATTAAAAGAATCCGGCCACGCTTGTAGGTACCACGGGGCCGCGGCCCGCACCAGACACCATCATTTTATTTATTTTCCTTATATTTATTTGATCATGCTTGTTATATTGATTTCACGCAGATGAGAAGATTATAAAAACTATTTTGGTCGTGTACGTTGATTGTAATTAATTGTTGATATGTCTTGTTCATGTGAATTTGTGTTGTGTAATCGGGACTTACCGCCGCGCCCGCACTCGCCTTCGTGCTTGGAACGGTGGCTGCCCACCAATATGTGACACCCGACCCCAAACAACAGCTAGACGTATGGTAGCTCTAGTAATACTGGCCGATTGTGCATGAAGGTAACTAAAGCATTCCTTCAACGAATGCTGAGGACGGTAAGTTCGATCTGGGCTTCGCTTCTGTGCATGTTGCTTCGACTTGTGACGCTCGAACGTTCACTTTTGGATAAGGATGATTTTTATTTTAGCCAGTGGAGTTAAACATTAGGTCGAGAAACCTTCATTTCCTTCATAACATGTATATTGAAGCCGATATCTTTAAGTTCATCAAGTTTGTGCAATCCATCAACATCTCTTCTATCATGAACATTTTTCTTTAACCACTTGTAAAATTCGAGTCCAAAAGTAAATTTTCGAGTGAGCATGTTTGAACTTCTTCTGTAAGCATCTGCCGGCTTTTGTTGTACGATAATTCATTTGACTTGCTGAGATGTCGAGGGATCCTCTAGTGCATTGTGCCTTGATGTCAAATTAATTATTGAGCGAACCTTCGACACCGTCCCTTCCCTTAGTGTAATATTTCTATATGTACATATAATCATGTTGTGCCAGTAACACTTAGTTTGAAACTTTAGCACTTAAAACTCTTCGCACTAGTTTATATGTTATAGTAAAAAAAGTTTCTAAACAGGTTGATATTGGCACAAATAAAAACACGTTAAAAGCTTACTGGTAAAATAAAGTCATTAGTTAATAGCTTTGTGCGTGAACTAAAAGACTACACGATAAAGATGAAATTAAAAGTGATCAAGCTTTTAGATGCACAGATGCTACGAAAGCAAAGTGGAGAAGATATGGATAGCATAGAACAACTTGGTGTTACATTGAAATATTGTCAAAATGGCAACAGTAATATTGTAACAGAGTTCGAGACCTGCGATAATTCGATAGTTTTAATCAATTTGTCCATAAATATTTTGAACGTTTTCTTCTTCGTTTCCAGAATTTAAATTTGTGTGTAAATTTTTTGACAATGTATCAATGTGTGTGTTCTGATTTGCGAGAGCTTGCTATAGGTGGATGTCATGTTTTCAGGAATACTCCGTACAGTTAACGTTTCGAGAACAATGGTTAGATGAACGGCTGAAATTCAATAACTTGGGAGGTGAGTGACCCTTTTTTAATCCTCCATCAATATTTCATTGAAACCACGACTTTAAATAAGACAGGCAATAAACGCAGATTGCAAATATCCAGAAGACAATCGAGAGGGATATGGGGATTCATAAATTTAAGAAAACCTTTTTTTCGCAGTCTTTTCATAAAAAAAAAGCAATAAATAAAGGCTGATGTGGCGTTGAAAATCCAAGATAATCTATTAATTGCACATTTACGTTACTTTATCATTCTTCCACATTCCAGTCTCGAGCCTTTAAATCCGCAATATTACTCCAAATTCTTTCTTGTCTTTTTAATTAAACTTTGCCTTTCTCTGTGTGTTTGAAATTTCAAAATCTGTGTTAGTCTCATGCAGAAGAACTCTATCTACATACGGATATGTAATTCATCAATATACATTTCCGTACGTAAATATTGCTTTTTAAAAACTGTGATAGTCTCTGAGCCTACTATAGATTTAATTCATCACAAGTTCTTTATAATTATGTTGAAACGTTTTTTTTTTTAAACTCATTCTCTAATTTTCCGTTTTCTCCCCAGGTCGTCTCAAGTACCTAACCCTGACCGAAGCCAACAGGGTCTGGATGCCTGACCTGTTCTTCTCAAATGAGAAAGAAGGCCATTTCCACAATATCATCATGCCTAACGTCTACATCCGTATCTTCCCCAACGGCAACGTGCTGTACAGCATCCGAATCTCTCTCACTCTGTCTTGCCCCATGAACCTCAAGCTGTACCCCCTGGATAAACAGACCTGCTCGCTGAGAATGGCCAGTTGTGAGTATTTTATTTATTATTTTATTTTCGCCATCATTATTATTCAGCCGAAATACGTCCTCTGCGGGACATAGACCTGCAAGTATCGCCACAACGAACGGTCCTGTGCTTCCCGCATCCAGCGTATCCCCACGACTTCCACCAAGTCGTTCGTCTACCTTGAGGGTTGCTGATTATATGGGGAGCACGTTAAGCCGTTGGTCCTGCACCTGATCTCATCGTGGTCATGTTATCGGATTACCGTCCCATCGGACTATGAGATTGAGGGAAAAGTAAGTGCACCTGTGTTTGCGCGCAGACTTGTCCACTATACTGTCTCCCGCGTAGATGGCTAATATCCGCTGAGATTGACTGCCATGGCCTAAATTCGGTCTGGATTCTATGGACCTTTTGTTATAAACGATATATACGACCAAATATCAATTTGACGACACAGAATTCAAGATCAACCTTAATTAATTCCAGTCTTTAAATTAATGTAACTGAAACAATGACCCAGCTATAACCGTAACTACCGGTAAAACAACATTTCATGTACAAAAATTACTTACCCCAGCTGCTCCCAACAGTTTGCGAGTAGATATTTGGGCGTTCCGTTTACATTTCATTACGAAATAACCTTGTTTACACTGCGTGCTGTCTTCACGAATCGCGTTGATTTTCACCACCCCGGTAAACAAACGGAGCCTTGGATTTGTAAAAAGGTGTTTATTTTATTATCATAAAATTTTTTGTAATGAGAGTTTGAGAATAGCATTTGTTTGTGAACAAAACATCTAGTTAGTCCTATTGATCACATGCCATTTATTTTTATTAGCTACTTAGTTAGTATCACTGCTCATCAACGAATTGCTAATCAGCATCATTACCATTGGCTGTTGTTAAACCATCTCCTAGTTTTAAGTCTTCTTTATTATTCTAATGCCATATACCCCTGTCCATCTTTTGCTGGTCCTCACAAACATTTGCAATTTTGCTACTCAAATCAAGATCATATCATCATAAATGTTTCCCTTTCAGACGGCTGGACCACTGATGACTTGGTCTTCTTATGGAAGGAAGGCGACCCCGTCCAGGTCGTGAAGAACTTACACCTACCTCGTTTCACGCTTGAGAAATTCCTCACTGATTACTGCAACAGTAAGACTAATACCGGTAAGTTGGAAATTTGGTCCTTTATTTTAATTGCCTATCCTATAAATGTCTTAAAACATCTAAGTAAGCAATAAGTATCCCTATTTCCACGTGTTGAATTACAGCCCTCTTGGGGAAGTCCGAGTCCCAGCAGAGCATACATTATAGGCTGATTATATTGTGGTCCTAGCTAAAACCGGCAGTACTTTAAATTAAAAAATGTATACAAAGTAAAACAGAAAACAATTTGAAAAACATAATTTTAGAGTTGAACAATTTTATAATATTAGTTGCACTCTCGCACCGTACCCTAAGATATCCTAGCTCCCCTCACTATAACATTATTCCTCTTCCAGGTGAATACAGTTGCCTGAAGGTAGACCTGCTGTTCAAGCGGGAGTTCAGTTACTACCTCATCCAGATCTACATTCCATGCTGCATGTTGGTCATCGTGTCGTGGGTGTCCTTCTGGCTGGACCAGGGAGCTGTGCCAGCACGAGTGTCACTAGGTAATGTATCCATTTATATAAGTTATCCTACAGAATCGTCTCTTCAGTTTGAAACATAGCCAGCTGTTCTTACAGAATGATCCATTTCCTTCGTCAATCTAGACTTATTTATTGCCCAAGTTATTTCTCATTATGAAATTCTCATTTGTTCAGAAGGCGGTTACAATTTCAATCAACCTTAATAACACGCGTATATCGTATATGCATGCCTATAGCCTAGCCCATAACAAACAATATAATAATATTTCTGATTAAGTATCTCTTTTGGCAATACGGGTTCTGCTGATGCTATACATGGTTATAATAATTTTTCCAATGGATACATATTTGAAATTGCTTAAGAGGAATATTCCGAACCACAGGGATATTTTATTTCACTAGCTTCTGCCTGCGACTTCATCCGCGTGAAACACCCTCCCCCATTCACCCTTTTAGAGGTGGAATTTCGAAAAACCCTTTCTTAGTGGATACCTACTCTTTACAAAGAACACACCCTCAAATTGTATGTCTCTAGGACCAGTGGTTTAGGCTGTACGTTGAGATATCAGTCAGTCAGGACTTTGAATTTTATATACATAGATGTTTAGAAACTACAAACATCCACAATTTTAAAGTAAACTGAATGGGGGTAGCAAACTGATTGTAATTCAATGTAATTTCAAACAACAAACACGTGAAAAATGTTCTGGATGAAAGCAAGTGAAACATGTTCTAGGAATTCTCCAGAACACACACAAATTCCAGGAGCTTGTTAGTAGGGAACTCTGTGTGAGCGTTCACATGAGAATATTACAGTTTCTAAGAAAGCTCTACGTTATGTTTTGTGATATTGTTTACTGCTTCGCAAAAGTATTCAGTTACATTGCCTTTCATTTTATTACTCATTAGGTATGTAAAAACCAACTTAATGGTTTTTATATTCTACTATTATAAGCAGTTACGTTAGGTAAAGTTGATAAGTGTTAAGCTTTTTGTTTTCAAGTGTGTTTCCACAGCAGTATTCAATTACCACACCATTGACTTTGATATTTTATATTGAATATGCTTAGGGTTAGTTAAATTGATTTCCTTCTAAGGTTCTAATTTTCTATTTGCTTTGGCATGAGACTGGCTTAGGCTCTCGATCTAAGGGCACGCCACGATAGTGGCGATAAGACCCCTCTTTGAGGAGTGGCTAGAGAGGCGTCACGGCGTCCTCACCTATCGCCTGACGCAGGTCCTCACCGGACACGGATGTTTTGGGAGGTTCCTGCACATCATCAGGCGGGAGGAGACGCCCGGGTGTCACCACTGCGAGGATCGCCCAGAGGACACGGTGGAGCATACGGTGGAGGTCTGCCCCGCATGGGCGGAGCACCGCCGTGCCCTCGTAGAGGCGATCGACAGCGGCGGCGACCTCTCGCGTCCGGCCCTGGTTCAAGCCATGGTCCGGGGCGAGAGGGAGTGGGGGGCGGTCGCCTCCTTCTGCGAAGCTGTCATGCTAGCGAAGGAGGTGGCTGAACGGCTGAGGGAGAGAGCCTCACACCCCAGCCACCGCGGGAGACGCTCTGGGCGTCGGGAGCCGCGTGACGACTCCCGGCCACCGTAGGCGCGGGCCTGCGGACGGAGAGTAATGGGTAGCTCACCGTCCGATCAGGACCAGGCCCGTGCCGGACGGCGCGTACGTGTTCCACGCGCGCCTCAAAGAGATGTCAGCATAAAGGAAGGGGCCTGCCAGGGCCGAAGCCTGCCGGGGATGCGGGATTGTCCGAAAGGGTTACCGCTACCCTGGAACATAAAGGGCTAAGGAAGGAACACGGATGGGTTTTAGTCAGTAAGAGTCTGACACTCCCTTCGCTCGACCCAGAGCGGGAGGGGTCATTTGATGATTTCCCATCCATAAAAAAAAGGCTCTCGATCTACTATATGTATAGGTGTTTATGTCATAAATTATCTGTTACAGGAGTGACCACCTTGCTCACGATGGCGACTCAGTCATCAGGCATCAACGCCTCCTTGCCACCCGTATCCTACACTAAAGCTATTGATGTCTGGACCGGCGTGTGCCTCACCTTCGTCTTCGGAGCGCTACTAGAGTTCGCTCTAGTAAACTATGCGTCTCGCTCTGACATGCATAGAGAAAACATGAAGAAAGCGAGACGGGAGATGGAAGCAGCTAGCATGGATGCTGCCTCCGATCTTCTCGACACTGATAGCAATACTACTTTTGCTATGGTGAGCTCAAATCCAGTATTTTTTAAGACTTTTGTGATAGTGCTTTTGGATTGGAACATAGTGGCGCTTTGACATATTTTCTTAGATGTTTTGAGTGGTATTTTGTCAATTTTGATACCTAGTTTATAGTTCTATACATATAATATTTTTGCATACTGTTTAGGCTTTTTCGAATATAGACGTGATGAATTGAGTTTGAATGATGTGAATGTTTTATTTGACTGATTGGATTTATTTTTGATCATGTAGTTTCGAATTTTGTAGCATAGGTACCTAGTAAAGGCGACAGTTTTGGTAGATCTAGTTGCAGTAAGTACTTAACTTATGATTTGGAGTCCATTTATTATGAACGTTATTTTTGCAAACTTTGATTGCATCTCTGTGGCCCAATATGCATGCAATTTCATGGAGATGATTTAGATAAAAAACTGAAAATTTTTATATATTAAAAAAGTTAGAATTTGAATTCAAAAGCACATAGCCATATGATTTAGTCGAAGATGCAATATGTCCTGCCTCCCTGACCGGTCTGCAACAAACAGAAACCCCTGGTGCGTGGCGGCCCGGTGGAAAACAAGATGCGGCAGTGCGAGATCCACATCAACCCACCGCGCAAGAACTGCTGCCGACTGTGGATGTCCAAGTTCCCCACTCGCTCCAAGAGGATAGATGTCATCTCCAGGATCACCTTCCCACTTGTATTCGCTTTGTTTAATCTGGCTTATTGGTGAGTATGATTCCGAATGTTTAGATTGGGTATTGATTGGGTATTCTCCTTGTCAAAGAATAAAAAATCAGTAACCTAATTCACCCTCTGTGTTGTGAACTCCCTAGAATTAAATTTTGAGGTGTGGTGTTGGATCTGAATTAACCATTCTTCTTTGCGAATAGATATTAATTTACTCCTCCCGTAGATGTAATAAGAGGTGACAAATGAAAGTCAAGAATGTGCAATATCCAGTTACCCACCCGTGTTCTAATAATTGTATTGTGAGTTATTGTGGAAAATCTTTCAGGACTATAAGTAAGGAATGAAGTCAGCTCTAACGCCGTCACTTCTTGACAATTCAAAAGTGCCTGTAAGTGGTATAATTGAAATAAATGCTTTGACTTTCAAACAATCATTTTAGACTTATAGGTTTTATTACTTAGAAAAGCCTTATAAATCCATGCCTTTTCCGAATCGTCATCATCGATTCCTGGTCTTCCAAATTTTTAAATAAAACTGTGCGTATCATGTGGTCAGGTCGACGTATCTGTTCCGCGACGAGGACGAGGAGAAGTGATTCTCCGACTCCCTGGAGCGGGGCGCGGGCCCGCTGGTGCGCCTGGTGGCGGCCGTGCTGGTGCCGTACGCGCTGTTCGGGCTGGCGTACGCGCTGTGCTTCCGCATCGGCGGGCCGCGCGCCGTGGGGGCCCTGCCGCCGCGCGCGCGGCCCCTGCGCCGGCCCCGCCGCGCTCGCCTGCCCCGCGCCCGCGGCGCCACGCCCTAGACGCCTAGAACTCACCCCGTTCATTTATCGTGACAGTTAGTGCATTCTTTTAATCACCGTCTTCCTTGTGGCAGATTCCCAATCAGTATTCGTTGGCGTTAGTGTAATTATTAGTAAAGCTCAAAGTGTCTATATGTATATATGTGCCCAGTGCCGGTATAGACCAGGCTTCCGTTTTAATATTAATATAATAGGAACAGTTCATAAATATTGTAAAACAAATTTAAAGATTGATCGATCGTTTAACAAACGGTACGTCTATTTCGGCACTATTATCAAGTCCCAACTTTTTGTGTACAAAAATATCTTACTTTCCGAGAATTAAAAATTTTCGATAATTTTACCAAAGATATGACTCCTTGTATGGATTCGTACGTAATCTAACCTAGGTTAAGACGTATTAGAAACCACTGAAGAGGTTTCTACACGATACTTTAGCCCTTAAAGTGTTAGGTATTTAAGGACTAGAATGCAATGACACTAATGTTGATGTGAAGGGTATTTTAATATTTAAGTATTACATTAGTAGTTGAAAGTACGCAAAGACTTTATCTATTAGAGAAACGAAGGTCGTTTTAACTCTAGATTTAGATTACATGTCGGAACCGCCAGAGACGGACAGCTGTCATCGTTCAATGTTAATATAGCGGGGACAGTTCAATGTGTTACGTCAACTGCAGTTGATGGCAGCCTTACTTAATCCGTAAAACTTAGTGACTCCCCAACATTTTAAAGACTTACCAATTCGTATCAAATATTGATAATTTATAGCTGTTTGTCGATGGCAGGCGTAAGTGGCCTAGTTATGTATCATGTAGGTATCATTTACGACACATACTTATTTATGATAAAACAGATAACGCGAAAGAAGGAATTTATAAAAACCAGCTGTTACTTATAAGTATTATTAATCGGGTATTTTCTTGCTGGAAATTTTAATATGTTATTGTATCACGGAGGCCAATCCAAAACAAAATGCTAAAAAGTTAACAGATGGACATGACAAAGGAATATCGTCAAATGGAAATGTGTCATTAGCATATAATAATAAATTATGAATGGCTTACCGTGCACCTGCAATATCTTTGATTTTTAATCTATGTAGTTTAAAAATAACTTGGAATCGAAATATTAATTATAATTTAGTATTGCTTTATGCTGATTTATCTTCACAGTTCAGAATAATCGAAGAATGTATTTGTAATTATTTAAATTCACAAGCCATTTTATTATAAATAGTCAGCTATAGCTTCCATGATTAATTGCACATTAAAATTTTCACTAAGACACGTAGGTAAATTGTAAACGTGTAAATAGTTGGGCCTACAACTTTCTACACCTGTGTCGCTCATTGTACAGTTACCTATATTTAAAATTATAATTATATCATCATGATAAACAAATGATAAGATTTTATTAACATTACTTTCTCTGTCTGTACGTATCACTGTAAATATTACTCAATGTTTCCTAATTATATTATTCGTAGATAATTTTCCCTTGAGCTATTGTTTCAAAGTTGTCTATAGGTAGTATTTTTCCAATTCCCATTTTATATCCTTTATATTTTTTGACCAGACCGTATTATATGTGAATTTTGTCGTGCCGTATTAATTTCAAACATTGTAGTCAATTCTATTAACGTTTATTTCATTTTGAATCCATGGCTCAAGGGACATATTATGGATACATTTAAATCTACTTCTCAATGTGTAAATGTATTATGACACCCACATAATAAAATATCACTAATGCTGTGTTCGGCTGTTAAATACAATAAGTCGTACGTTAATGGCTTAGGCACGTTCGTTTTATTATTCGGCGGAGAGAACGAATCTGTTATAAAATCTAGAAGATGACAACAGGTTTCAAATTGTACTAGAATTTGTTGACCTTACTTCTCATTCTAATCTTAATTGTATGAGTCGCAGTCACTTTCTTGGCTCTGCAATGTTGCACAATCAGCCTATAATGTTCCCACCGCTGTTAGACAGGCCTCCTCTCATCGAGAGGGGGTGGGCTGTAATCTACCACGCGGACCCAGTGCGGTTTCCTAGACGTCACATGTCTTCGAATTTTTGATTCTAGGACATGCCAGTTTCCTCACGATGTTTCTCTTCACCAATTTTGAGAGCTGTGGTGATGAAATTATCAACACAAGTAAAGCGCTTTCCGGAGTTCAAACCCACGACCTACAACTCGTAAGTCGGGGCCATTACCACCATTACCACTGGGCCACCACTGCTGCAATGCTGAAAGGTGCTAAATTCAGATTGGTCGACTATCCAATCGTACTGTACATGATTTCAATACCACACTACGTTGTTCATTTCAGTTTGACTACGAAAGCTCTAGAAATGAATAAGGCTTTGATTTCATTCGATTCTTGCTCATTTTTCTCTTCCGTCCTTTAATTTGAATTTAGGTCTTAAACCCACTATGTGCAATACTGTAATCGTTTAGATGTGTCCTTAAATATGTATTCTTGGGCTGTGACGAGCGGTAGCATCTTCATTATTATAATATAGTCATTTCGTTTACCATTCATTGTATGTAAGGAAAATATTAGCCTATGTCCATCGCTCAAAATCTCGTAGACGTATTGGGCACACAAACGTGTAGCCTTTTCGTATGTATGTTAATTATTGTAGACTCGATGTTTTAATTTTTGTTATCCATAATACTACGATCTGGAAGGATTGTAGCCGGTAGTTTACTCAATACCCAATTTTGATCTATGTGGAGTTCATTATCAGTGGAGCAGTAGCCATTAGTTAAGTTACTACATATTTACAATTAATGGTTCCATTATTAGAATATATATAAATGTATTACTATTGAAAGCAGCTTTTCGAGGTACCACAGTTAATTCGGTGAACTTCTTGAATTTGCATTCGATAAAAATTAAACTCAACAGTAATATCGATGATAATTTGACTGAGTCTACTGCCTCGTGCGGACAAAATTATTAAAACATTTTCAATACGTGTTCTACGCATGTTATTGCCGAAACCCTCATATTTAATTGTAAAGTCAATTACATCACTGTATAATAATACATTGTCAACATATCTGTCACTGTAAGATTTCATTTGGTCCGACGACAGAGTTGCCCTTGACGTAAACTGAAAAACCTGACAGAGTATTATAATGATCTGCTACGAGTAGGGAGATTTAAATCTTTACGTTAAATCTGGAAGAGGTAATGCATGAAATTAGGTTTAAGTAACTATAATATAATGACCAGAATTAAGATTTTAGAAGTCATAATGGTCGATTTACCTCTTAAGATTAAAGTAAAGGTAGAAAGTTTCAATCATAAGCTATGTTGAACATAGTTGATTTGACACAGCTAATGACTGAGCTAGGTCATCTAACATTAAAAATGCATTCGAGGGTGACAAAGAAAGACGTAATACCTCCTTCTCTTACCATTTCCATTTATTTATAAAGGAACGATGTAAAACATAATGATTTTAATAAAAGTATACCGAAATATGTAAATGTGTTTTAATTAAAATAACATACTGACCCAGCAATCACACTGCTATAATTTATGTGCATACGTAGGTACTGAATTCATGAGTTTTCATAAAAAATAAAACAACATTTGTCACTTATTTAATTAATTAATGTTACAATTATTAAATTAAATAAATTGGGATAAGGACAGGAGGATGATGCTAGTTATTAGAATCATTGTAATTCATAAATGATCCAGCCGCTCATTTACTTACATTAATAATTAGTATTATTATAAAGCCTAAGGCAGATAAAGCATTAAGAATATCTGCAGGCGGAACTGCTAAACATAAAAATAGGGATACTGCAGGGGAGCATCGATTTTACCAAAGCGTTTGACTCAATGAACCATCTCCCTAATACCTTATCTACCAAATATTACACGACAATAATAGCTTACAGCATAGGCTACTATAAATTGGTAACACATTTAAATAAACAAATCCATTAGTAAATAAATTCTGAATGACGCAAAACCGACGGATCAAATGAAGATTACATTTTCCCTTCACGTTGTTGGCATGCTCGTAATTTTTCTCCTTCCGTCTGTAAAAGAAAATATTGATTTTTATTTCTGAGCAATGGGTTAAGGAAGTCGGATAGCCTAGTGGCCTTTCAATCTTGTGACCTGTGAAAAAGAAATAGGTTGTTTCTGGATACATATGTATATATGTACCAGCATCATCGTTTTATAGAGAGGTACGCCAAATACGCGCTTGGACGTTGTAGTTGCGAACATCAGCTAGTCATATACCTTAATAGAGAGTGTTCAAACGTGAATCTTTTCAACAAAGTTAATATAACACCCCTAGATATACCTAGTGATAAAGTCATAGAGCGGTAGTACCTACTCATGAATGCCTACGTCCTGAAAAAAGTTTAAGAAGTGTCTCGACGAAAATCAACCCCAAATGAAATGAATAAGGCTAAGCAGAGTACCTGTCTATCCATGAACGTAAATAAACTACAGACAACAATGAAACCAACTCTGAAATATTAACTCAATCAACCTGAATGAAGCAGATGTGTTTTTCGTTATTTCAGATTTGGTCCCATCGTAAAAGTTGCTGATATTCATGAGTAGGTATCACTCAAAAAGTTACACTTTACTTATTACTAGCCACTGCTGCGCCTTCGCCCGCGTGGTGTTCAATTATACCTACTATAAAGCATACCCTATATGGCACTCGGCAATGGTGTAGCTTTCTCTCAGTGATATGATTTTCGAAATCGGATGAGTACCTACCTACTTCCAGAAGATAACCTCTGGAAGTACTCATCCTATTTAACCAGTAACTTAAAATTGAAAACTTTGCTAATAAGATAACGTGAGTAAAGATTCTATTGTCTAC
The DNA here is from genome assembly GCA_945859645.1 of Amphipoea oculea. Taxonomy (NCBI): domain Eukaryota; kingdom Metazoa; phylum Arthropoda; class Insecta; order Lepidoptera; family Noctuidae; genus Amphipoea; species Amphipoea oculea. The sequence goes on along the minus strand of OX243883.1, from coordinate 1,875,858 downwards.
TTATGCTGGACTAAATAAGGATCTCTTTGAACTAAACTTAATTTGGGTGTTCTAACATTTTACGAAGTTCAGATTTCTCTAAAAAGTGCTTTATAAACATTTAATGGAAAATGGCTCAGGCGCATATTAAACGATTAGCATTTTCCTTCATTTGGAATTTTAATTAACAGTAGAACAATGCCCAAGTACGGAGTCGAAATGCTTTTAAATTGGCGAAACTGTAACCAAAGAAAGAAACAAAACGTATTTATTGGGACTCACAAAAACTTAATAAAACACAATCAAGGAAACATACAAAAAAAAAATAGAAAACAGAAAGTCCTATACGAGGCCAAAAGGCTCCTTTGACATTTGAAAATAAGTGTCGCAAAACAAAACCAAAGAATGCATACTTCGTAGTAACGTAAAAATACTCACCACAATGAGCTTGTATATCTGAAATATCGCTTCTTCCGGGTTACAATCATCATTCACTTGTTCAGAACTGATGGCCCTCTTTCCGTTGCCCCAGCCGGAGCTGAAGGTCAACTGACCCTCAACCAGAACAGCTATAGCAGTTACGAGCAGGAATAAGACGAGAATACGACACATTATGAGAATTTATATACTTTCCACAGCTCTGCTCCACAAAGAATGATCATTTAAAGAACTGCCCCGAGTTCTTATAGCCTCTTGTATTAATTATAACGCGCTTTTAAGGTTTTCTATGCAAATCAAATGAAGCCCGTCCCATGTTAATGAAATGCCCACATTTGATGGAGTACTTATTATTATATCTCAAGTTTTTGTTGTGGAAGATAATAAAAATGGTTTTCAATTGTTTTCGGGGTGTTTGGTAATTTTCCTGTGTGACCTTTCGGTCGTCAACACCCGAATCACTCATAGGTAGGAGGAGGACACTAAAAGGTCACTGTCAGGATCAAGATTAATGTTGTTTTTATTTACAGACCGCCATAACATCATTTATTATGTATTTAGGCGGAGGTGTTTACACCTCACACCTACTGTCCCTGTGGTGGGTACCTATTATTGATTTCGTCTACGACCTGAGCAAAATTCACAACCACTCGATACGCTTCCGTACCGTATCGAACATCAATCAATGTTATCGTAGGAGTCCTCTAAACGCTGTTCACAAGTCCAAACCCCCAAAATGTTGTCAGTTTAAATCAAATAGACGACAGATATTCTTCCGATAGCTGTTTGCTGTCGGAGACAAGGCCAATCAGGTTATCGAAATGTGTAATTTTCGATACGATAGCCCGTCGAATAGTTGTGAATAGTTATGCTGTGACGTGGAAGGAAGGGTATGGACCAAGACTGTGTTTCTTGCTCAAGGCTTTTAGTACCTACACTAACAAAAGCCAGTTTTATTGCGTCCCAAGTGATAGGAAGCGTGTCTATATCCAGATTCCGGGCTGCTACTGAGAAACCCAATAAGACATGGCCCGACCTGGATATCGAATTTGACATCATATTGATGATTGCTCAGCATCAGTATCGAGACATGGTATAAAACAATGTCGCTTTTCGTGTCTGTATGTGTGAAGGCTTATTACTTTTAAAAACTACACTATTGATTTTGATGTGGTTTTCACAATCATTTAGAGAATTTATTCCGAAAGGTATGTGTATAAGTCGATATGACTCAGTCCTCGATATGACTTTAAACTATCGTGCATTTAGTATTGAACTAAATGTAGAACGCCACCTGTAGGCTATGGGATAAATACACCCAAATAGGCTCGAATGGAACAGTCGATATTAGTGCAGGATATCAACTCATGGCGGCGGCTGATGAACATCTAGCACGTCAAAGGCGGCGCCCACGGACCCAGTCAGGCGGTCCACTGTACACCCACCAACTCGCACTAGACAAGCGCGGTGGGTTAATTTGTCTAAACCCCTACTCTCTCATGAAAGAGTAGGGAGACCTCCCGCAGTGGGACGTCAAAGGCTAATAATAATATGAGTATAATACATTAATAATAATTATCTTAGATATAGCACATAAATCTCAATGTTTTGTGAAGTCGACAAAACCGTGCGAACTAGAGGCTAGTCGCGAGTCCTTTAAATAAAATAAAATCATTAATTGATAACAATGTCCTTCCCATTATAAAGAATCAGAATACAACGATAAGGAAGGATAATGTCAACGTCTCAACCCATTATCTATAATCTTTATAGATCAATTGAAAGCAATTAAACAACTCCCCGCGTCACAGACAACCAATCACATCATACAAATTAAAACTGTTATGGCTTCTTTTAATTCATCTTCACAGATTTGTTCCTATAAAAGGCTCAGATTCTCTCACTGCAGCATCAGATCTCCTCCACCTTTTCATCTATTAGCAAGTAGCTGTTACGTCATCATCATCATGAACAACCTCTATCTGTTTGTCCTGATCGTCGCTTGTCTGTGCATGCTCGCTGATGCCCAATTGACGTTCACCTCCAGCTGGGGAGGCAAGAGAGGTGCTGTTGCTGCAACCATGTCTTGCAGGAGTGAAGAAACTATTGCTGCTATTTATAAGTTGATCCAGGTATGTTGATTTTTCTTGGTTTAATTACTAAATAGAGCTAGCTATGATCAGTAGTTAAAAGCGCAGGTTGCAAACGTAAGGTCCTGGATTCGATCTCCGGACGGACAAAGTGTAGTTTTCTCACACTTGTGCGGCTGACTAGAGAATGCGTTCTTTACACCTCTCAGTTTCATACAAACGAATACGTATTTTGTGAATTTGATCTTTATTAGCTACGACTATGAGTACTAGAATTGTCGCACTGACAGATGTCCGAAACGCATTCTCTCCACGGCCGGCGAATAAATCAAACTCAAACTCAAAGCATTTATTTCAATTAAACCAATTACAGGCACTTTTGAATTGTCAAAGGGTCGGTCAGTCGGAAAGATGAAGCTAGTTGGCCATTCCAAAGCGTAGGTACCTATGGAGAAGAACGGGCAAGAAACTCCATGGACACTCTTTTAAATCAAAATAATATAGTTACAAATTCTTGGTTACATCATTCATGTTAAAAATTATACATGTGAGAACGATGCAGAACGTTAAAAGCGTCCATAATGAAAAGATAAGAAAAAACAACAATTCAAATAATAAAATAACCCATGGCAGCAAAGAGATGACCAGTCCCTACTGACGGCGCCCGTTCACGAACATGACGCATGTATTAGCACCATTCAGCTCAACCATTTTGAAAGGAGCTAAATGATCCAACACATGCGCCACCATCAGCGAGACATTTGAGTGAGCATGACATACTCTCAGCCACCAGGGCACATTCAAGTCAATGAAAGACGTTCCCAGTAAATGGTAGCTTTATAGTATGTACATAGTGCTCACACATGTGCTATGCAATTATACAATACTAGGAGATTGAATTTATCCAATGCAAAGATAGACTTACAATCTTCAGCAGCTCCAACAGTATTTTCAAGTGTTAATCAATTTGTTGTGGTTGTGGAGCAGGACCAGCATATAAATAATCCCACCAAAAACATTTTCATGTAAAATGTTGCCAAGAAGAGACCACATGGCTCGCACTGTCAAAAAGATCTCATGCAAAGCCAAGCTTCTAACTCTACACGCCCTAACTTCAAAAACTCTAAACCTTAGTTAAAATATGAGGCTTGGCCGTTTCGTAACTACAAGAACTATTGTAGGTATAACAGAAAAGTAACGAAAAGTGAGTAAATTTTTCACCTTACGCTTATGTAACGGCAACGGTAGCGTAGCGGTAGCGGTAGCGGTAGGTCCCTTGCGCTTCGCTTGGCTCGTCTTGGCCGGCACTACCGTGCCCCCAGATATTGAGTGACCTAACAGTATTTTTTTTTGTTTTCCTTTAAACTCCCAGGTATAAGGCTCTATGGACCTTTTGGCGCTTTAACATTGACGTTGTTGGTAAACATTTGTGAAAATTGAAAAATATCTTGTAGGGTTGTACCTACTTGGCCATGGCCCATGGGCACCGTTCGTAGCGAAGTTCCGTAAAATAATATGACTCATTGAATTGTATAGAATAAGTTCTTCTAATTGAACAGACAGCTGTGCTGCTGGAGAGTTTGTTGCACCACTTTTTACACCAGCTAAATCACTAGGAGTGGTGAAGGGCGGGCGTACCGGGGGACTCTCATATTTCATATGTATTTTTTTAATTTTACGTTCAAAACGTGCTGATTCTCAGCGTTCCTATTTTGATTTCAAATAAAGTTAACAACTCAAAATATTATTCTCAATTTAAAAAAAACTGTCAATTGTTCATGAGGCTTCCGACGTTATTTCTGTGTTGGTTCGTACCTCTAATAAGTGGGTATTTTCATTTTTCCAGAATGAGGCCGAGAAACTCCTGCTGTGCCAGAAGCCCTGAAGGGAAAACTTCTTGCCGAAGTTTTTTATCAAACGTCGCCGCTATGATTAAATGGAGAGTTTGTTTTCTAATTATTGTTGTGACTACACGTTTTTAGCGCAACTTGGATCCACGCCACGCCGCCGCTGAATAATTTGTTGATTCCGCTTTATATAAAATACAATTAAGTATGCTTTGTTAATTTCTTTGTTTTAATCTAAAGGTTAAAATATACGTGTTGACTTGAGAACATCCTCCTTTTTTCCGTCGTTTAAAAAGAAACCTTATAACAACTGAATGAGCTAAGTACAATGTAGATTTATAATAGCTACATAGGTACCTACATATTTATTTATTTATTTAATACTTCAAGCACATAAATGTACAGAGGCGGACTTAATGCCATAGGCATTTTCTACCAGTCAACCTTTGGGTGATGCAGAGACAAACAGTGGTAGGTGCAATCATGAAAATTAAGGAATAAATATTTTAAATATAATGATACGCATAAACCTATAAAAACTATGAATATAATATATAACTAATTATATATAAATATAAGCACAAATATATATACACAAATATATGAATATACTTACTAACTAACTAAAAAGAAATAAGACAAACAATGAGAAAATATTACCGTTGTGATGATAGGTACTGCCAGCTTCTTGCGAATGTGCTCGCGAACCTTAACTTTAAAGGATAATCGGTTGGTTGCCATCCATATCATATTAATATTAGATATATGATAGATAGGATAGACTCAATGATTACGTAATGGCTGCCTCGTTCGTCTTGTGACAGTGGCGCGGTGGTCATCAGTCATTGAAGATAGGGTCCTGAGTTCGATTCCCAGGTTGAACAGTGTTATTGAGGTTTTCCATTAAGAATTTCTAAGTAGCAGCCCGGAGTCTGGATTTGTGCCCCGTTGATGGCAATAGGATCGCCCCCTATTACTTGGGACTAAACATAACTAGCGCAACGCAGGTATACGTACCTTCTATACACCTCTACTCAACCGGTCCAGGAATTCAAGCGTGGTTACCACCACGTTTGAGTTTTTATGTACTTAGGTATATTTTTATGTCTGTAACACTCAATTTCTTTAAGTACTTACATGCCCCCATAAAGAAAAACCGGTCAAGAGCGAGTCGGACTCGCGCAACGAGGATTCCGTATCATCATGTATTAAATTTTCATCGGCGAGGCCTATACCTCGTCACAGAATTTTAATACTGTGGTCGCGGTGTAGAATATTGCAGTTTTAGGTCAGCGCCATCTCCTGGCCGATAGTGGAACTAATGTAATTTTTGCTGATGATTTCTGGAAAAGTGTGCTATTTAGAGACATGGTTTTATTTTTCCTGTAATCTTTACATAAACTTCTATCACAGATTAATTTCAGATTTTTCTATATATTTTTTTTATTTACATTTTTCATCAAAAGTCGAAAACTATGCGGCCATATTATGCCCTAGTAGCCCCACTTCAAATCAAATCAAATCAAATTCATTTATTTGTCCGAACATGGTACATTACATGGTCTTAAATTAATAAATGGTCTCATCACATTCTGCCACGTGGGGCGCGCAAATATCAGGTAGGTACAAAAATAAAATTTTCAATACAAGAACAAGATTAGGTTAATATTGATACTATTGAATAAATAATTAAGAATTAATATTGCAATGTCAGTTAAAAATATTAGGTATCTAGGTTATGTCAGATTATTATTCAATGTCAAATTATTAATGATTAAACGAACTTACCTGTACGTGAAGTTCGATCATAATTATACGAAGTGCTTCGTCCGAAGAGATTAGTAAGAGAGATATTATTGAACACAATGTAGTAACGCTTAGGTGTTACCACTTCAGCACTATAGTTTAGAGGGTATTCGTTATACCCATTATGGCAACACAATTTATTACCCTAATGCTTCCCTGCCTGCATGAACATCCAGTCGGTCGAGCTTCATTAGTTTAGAGACATAAACGTATTTCCGGAACTTCTGGGATATTTAGGGCGGGCGGGACTTACTAATCTCTTCGGACGAAGCACTTCGTATAATTATGATCGAACTTCACGTACAGGTAAGTTCGTTTAATCATTAATTATACTCGTGCTTCGTCCTCAAGATTAGTAAGAGAGATATTATTGAACACAATGTAGATGTTGAGAGAGAGAGAGTGGAGGAAATATGAATTTAATTAAAATAAATTTTATTTCTTAGAAACATTTATTTTGAATTCCTAAATTACCGCGAAAACAATTATCGGTACGTAATTGCGCTTATTAACTATACTAATTATAGCTAACAAAACAATGAGATATAATGACATAACAAAAGAAGGTTCTATAATATGCGTATGTACCACTATAATAACTAATCATAATCATTTACCTAATGTACAGGGGTACATATTGCCTTTGCTACAGCGACATTATCCTCTTTATCAATAATTGGTCTGTTATAGAATTTAGCAAAGGTAGTGGAATTGCCGCTCCATCCAGCAGTTTGTCGTATGGCGTCAAGGCTTACTCCTTGTCTATATGCCATAGATGTTGCGGCATGTCGTGTGCTATGGGAGGAAAACACGGTTACGTCAATTCCACTATCTTTTAAGGTAGACTTAATCCATCGACTAAGAGTTTGACTCGTAACATGATTGAAGGGTTTACGATGGCTAATAAACAGTTGATTTGATTTCCTTAGATTTATAGTCTTATCTAAATAAGCTATGAGAGTCCTTGCCGGACATATTTCGGGTCGCTCGCTAAAGAATGGCAAATAAAGAGTCGGTTGGTTTGTACCTACTTTTGATGTTTTAATAATATCTTTAATTTTTATTATAATTTTATCATTCAAAGTAATTATTTGATCAGTATACACTTTAGACAGTGTCTGTGCCCGATGGGCTGTAACGAGAGCTAGAAGGGTAGAACACTTCTTCAAAAGCTGCTCTAGTGTTAGGCTTTCGTTGGGAAACAATGTGGCTAAATAATTTAGAACGACATTTGCATCCCATGTTACGTTATACCGTGGTAACGGCGGTCTCAATTTATACAGGGTGACTGGAAATTAGTGGCGGAGCCGTTAAGGGGAGGTAGTCTAGGGTTTTTCCGACAGATATCACTATGAGACCTACCGTCCTTACTTAACCCTTTCCAAGATATTCCTACTTAAAGAGATAGTAATAAATCCTAAAAAAAAGTGATTTTGGCCTACTTTTTTTTGTTTTGCAACAAAGATATTCTAAATAAGTAATATAATTGTAAAATTTCCGCTACTGTCATTATTTTATGCAAAAACTGCTAAACAAAAAGTAGGAATATCTTGGAAAGGGTTAAGTAAGGACGGTAGGTCTCATAGTGATATCTGTCGGAATAACCCTAGACTACCTCCCCTTAACGGCTCCGCCACTAATTTCCAGTCACCCTGTATACACCTTTACAAAACCTAATGATTCGATCATCGTTAGAAATGTCACCAATAATTAAGGAAAGTGCAGCTCTATGGCTATTAATTGTCCCGTATTGGGCACCATCATTAAATATCTGTGTAAGAAAATCTAAAATGATTGGAATGGATGGTTGGTACATATCAATTACATTTGTAGAACAAAAATTATACCAGCGTTTGAGGCAAACATCGTATTGTTTGAAAGTGTTGTCCGACAGCGAAGCGAGCACGATGTCTAAGGCTGAGGCCGGGATGCATCGCTGCTGCATGGCCGTCCGGACAACACTCCGGCAACCAGGGTAACGTGAGCTTGGATGTTTCGGTTGCTGGAATTGGGAATAATGACGTCGTTAGAATCTAATTTTATCATATTGGAGATAAGTAATCGCTGAAATAATGGATACCATGGTTGTGTAGGCCAATCGGGAACTACCATGATACCTTCAGCATTATCTGCTATAACCTTCCTTAAAGCTTTAAGAATGATTGCTACTGGTGGGAAAGCATAAAACAGATGGTTGGACCAATTTAGGGTGAAAGCATCAATCGCAATTGCTCCTGGATCTTTGTGCCAAGAGACATATGTTTCACATTTTTTGTTAATGCGAGTAGCAAATAAATCAACTTGTGGAACTACCAATAAACGATCTATTATTTTTAGTAATATTTGGCAATTCTTATAATTTATAGCAAATATTTTGAGTGCAAAGTAGGCTGCTAAGAGCTCAAGGTTATTTATGTGCCGCGCAGCCTCGTTGTTAGACCAGCTACCACTAGCTGTTTGCCCATTACATGCGGCACCCCACCCCGTTGTTGAGGCGTCAGAGTAAATTTCTAAGACATAGTTATCGTTCCTAATCCTATGTACGGAATGATCTATGGCCTTAGACCACCAGTCTAAATCTGGTAACAGTGACTGCGGTATTGTCATGAGTCTTTCGTAATCATCGTAAGTTCGTAAGCTAAGAAACTTGCAGCGTTCAAGTTCCTTTGTATATAACCACCCGTACTCTATGGCAGGGCAGGCAGACACTAACAAGCCTATTAACTGAGCGAATTTCCTAATCTTACAACGTTTTAATCTTTTAAAATATTGTAGCTCTGTTTTGATTCTAATTCTTTTCTCAGAGGGTAGACTTAATTCCCATTTATGAGTGTCTATTACGTAACCTAGATATTTACAAAACCTTGAGGGTATATTATTACTCTTTTCCTCGTTAATAACAAAACCCAGTGCTTGTAATAGCATCTGAGTGGTCTCAATGTTTTGCAAGCATTCATGGTAGGTATATCCAGCAAGGAAGAAATCATCTAAATAAATAGATGATACAAAACCACATGATCGTAACAACTTAATGACAGGTTTCATCAATTTCGTAAATATGAATGGAGCCGTACGGATACCGAAGGGCAGGACGTTAAATTCATATAACTTTTCATCAATAATGAACCGAAGGTATCTCCTTGAATCGGGATGGATATTGATAAGAAAATATGCATCTTTTAAATCTAATGTTGCAATGTAACTGTCTCGTGATACAAGTTTCAATGCAGTACGTATGTCCTCTAATTTAAAATGTTCTGAATTTATAAAAGTATTTAAATTTTTTAAATTAAGAATAAATCTCATCTTGCCATTTGGTTTCGGTACTAAAAACACACGTGACACATATTGATCAGAACATGGCTTAGCTTCGGATATGGCGCCAATGGATAGCAGATTATCAATTATGTTTATTAACTGTGCCTTCTCAGAGTCACAAAAGGTATTTGGTGTTGGTACACAACGTTGATGTACAGGCTGATTAAACTTAATTTTGTAACCGTTTATCCACGACAGTACAGTACGGTCTTTAGTTAGTAAGGACCATTGTTTATGAAAGTGGGCAAGTCTGCCCGCGTAACGTACCGGATCTATTGAGGGCGGTTCCGCTTGTGTCGCTGCGAGAATGCTTGCGACGAGTTCCTGTGCGGTTGCGCGTTCCGAGCAGCAGGTGGAGGTTGCTGCGGCGGTGGACCCCTCACCTGCCTGCGAGCCGGGGTCCTCGCCTTCCAGTTTAAATGCCTGTGGTTGTACGTTTTATTCGCCGAAGTCGAAGCTTTAGGTTTATTTGTTTCTGGTTTCATTTCAGAGCTGGATTTTGAGACGGCCTTCGCTGTTTTGAGGGTATCAGCGAGATCATTGCCAAAGAGGAACTTGTCGATCTTTGTGGTATCCAGCTGGTCTTTCAACTCTTTTTTGAGTGAATATAATGCAAAATTACGCCTAGCTTGAGATTCTGAATGTTGAATATCACATAATATTCGACCAACATTCATGAGGTCTTTTATCAGAACGTGGTTTCGCTCCTTGGCGTCAAGCTGTTCGGATATAATCTTGCCCAAGGATGAAATCCCTGCAGCCAACTGCTTCTGTCTCGATTCTATGGCTTTGTCTCTTTTATATACTTGCTCGGTTGTGGCGGCTTTAATTTCTGCATTCAAGAGTGGTGCAGCTATCGTAGTGCAGTTTCCTGGCACTAAAAACTTACTGACAAGATCTTTACGAACATCTTTGTCCAAGCCGGATGTTGCGATATGAGCAAATCTGGATGCGACATCCTTGTTTATATCCGGGCCGTATTCAACCGTTATTGACGGATCTGCTCCCAAAATATCCAAGATTTCAGTATTGCAGTCTTCGTGGTCGTTTGGGATGATCACATCTTCTGCCGGGGCAGACACGGCTATCATTGGTGATACATCATCATCCACCGGTGGCGGATCTACAACGATGGTGTCTACATGCTCGTCAGGGTTTGTCGTTGCTTCCTGGTCTGTGAAGAGAGGGTAGCAATCAGACTATTTGTCAAAGCGAAAACGCATACCTACATGGATATGCAAAATCGGCAGAATTTAACAATCGTAAAATCACGATATAGTGATTATAAAATGCGGCGATATAGTCCCATAGACTAATCTGATGCATAAAACTAGTATACCTACAATAATTAACTTATACTTAAGTATTTTTTAATTATGCGGCGATGTAGTCCCACAGACTAATCTGAAGCATAATAGTAGGTAGGTCAAATGCGAGCAAAGACCCCAGGGTTATTATTAAAAGCGCGATATAGTCCCACAGACTAATCTGATGCATAAAGGGTGGGTAGTCTTCAACAATTTATTCCCTTTAATTACGTATATATGCGGCGATATAGTCCTGCAGACTAATCTGTTGCATTTAACGTGATCGTTAGTGATCAGGGCAATTGCTTTTTAATGTGTAATATGGCCCTTGTTACATTTCTATCCACTTAATAATTTGCAATGTGTGGGTACTTACTGTCTGGGTTTTCAGGTGGCGCCCGCGCGGGCGTAGAAGCCCTCGATGAGCACGAGGACGAACTTGAAGACTGGCTCGAAGATGATGACGAACTTAACCGAAAACAATTACTTCTATCGCGGCGCGAACGTTCTATTTCTTTTTCTAATTTTCTTAATTTTTTTGCTATGAATTTAAAATTATTTTCGTTAGCGCGTTTTGGCATTATGAGGTACTGGTAACTATTATAATTTATTTAGTGCGAAGTGGCTGAGCACTGAAAAGCGAATGAAGCTCGACCGACTGGATGTTCATGCAGGCAGGGAAGCATTAGGGTAATAAATTGTGTTGCCATAATGGGTATAACGAATACCCTCTAAACTATAGTGCTGAAGTGGTAACACCTAAGCGTTACTACATTGTGTTCAATAATATCTCTCTTACTAATCTTGAGGACGAAGCACGAGTATAATCAACTATCAAAGAGAGATTTCAGCGTATAAAAGATTACAATTAAATTAGGATGGCAAAGTCGTATCGTTCAAAAAGTCGTTTAAGGTATAATAACACTTTTTACATAGCAACTCTTTATATATTTAACTGTTTGATTTGCTTTGGGATTTTGTTAAAAACTTGCGGGGCTATACAGAATATGCTTTTCCACATTAATGCTGTTTTAGCTCTACGTCCGCGCAACATATCATTCCGCCTGTTACGTTTTACTGTATCTGATAAGTTTGGAAACAGGTGTGAATTCAGCTTAACAAATAAGGCGGTTTCATATATATACAAAGACGGTAGTGTTAAAATTTTGTATTTTTTAAATAATGGTTCACAACTGTCCGTTATTTGAAGTTTGAACATAGCTCTGATGGATCGCTTTTGCGCTTTAAATGCGATTTCTCTATTTGTAGACTTCGACATCTAAAACTGTTCCAAATTTCAAGTTGATAGAATGATAGCATTAGAGGTCTTTAGATATCCAGCTGTGACAGACGGACAGACAGAAACAGACAGACTGAGTCGCACCATAAGGGTTCCTTTTTACCATTTTGGTACGGAAACCTAATAAAGATTTTTAGAGACCGGCCCACGACATGGATAACAAAAAAATATCAAATTAATTATTAGGCTGCGAGACGAGGCAAAAATAACTAACACAAGGACAACCTAGATATCTACCTACTTACTTACCTAATACAAAAAAATATTATTTGGACTTTAAAAAAACAAGCTATAACAGCACTTACGCAGGAAGGAAGAAGGTATACTTTGACCGGCACATTAATAGGCAGATAAAAAACCTCAAAAAGCTTTCAAAAAATCTTAAAACGATGTATTTGCTGAACGTAGTGAAGGTATGCTTCCCGGACGATTTAATGACCCAGACGAAATTAACACGGATTTTCTGAATGTACCAGCAGTGAGTGTATACTGCCCACATCGCAGCATACATTTGATACAAATAAATTCGGTGAGACTCAAAAAAAAAAAAAAAGTTTCTTTATTAACTTCAGTTGTACAAAAACACTCATCTAAACACTATGCAGCGTTACAACAAAGGAAAAGAGTGGTTTCGATGAACTCTGGCACCCAAAGTAAGATTTAACTTGTGTTTAGGGTGCCAGCGTCCTCGCCTATAATTTGCAAAATTGCAACATATAAAGTTGAACAGTAGTTGTATGACGAGCACAGTACATTATTATACTATAATATAACTCAATTTGAACTACGAAATATTAATAAGGAAATTTCAAAAATTATCAAAAGTTTGGGGTCAAATGCTAAAGGGATGAATGGAGCTTGAGTCTGTAATAATGCTAACATTAGGTACCTACCACCAATTTCGCGGACTCCTCGGTCTCCCTCAGAGCGCTAACACACTGCGGCGCCAAGGCGACGTCGCTGGCTACGTAGCCATGGCTGCCTCTGGCTACTTGTTACCTACCGTGGCCAAATGAGGTTGCCAAATAAGTAGGCAGTGGCAGGTGGCTACTGACTCTCAGTCCTGGCTAGGGCATCCAGTATCGGCAGGTTTTCAATTCCGGAGTTAATTTACGATATTGGGCTCTCAACTCCGGAATTCCGGAATTCCGGAACTGGATCCGAAATAATTAAAAAAAAAAAACAAAAATACCTTGAGTAACTTTTAATCATTTTTAACATTAGTCTTTAAGGCGAGCTGAACCCTGGCGCGGTAGGTTTTGCTTGTTTTAGAACTCATTTTTGATAGGCAAATTAAAACATTTAGAACCCAAAATAAATTTATATTTTAGGATACATTCCTTCTCTATACCATGTACCCGTTCAATACACGATGCAATATAGTTTTCTCGATAGAAAAAAATACTGAAGTTACTTCGATTTGCAGTTTTGTTACAAGCAAAATTTCATTTTAAAAGTACTTACTATAGTACTCTATTTTTATAATTAATATTAATTTATAGGTAATTAATTTTGGAATCGATTCTACCCGATCGTTTTTTTTTATTACATTTATATATTTTTTATCGATTTTTTAAAGTGATTTTCGGCCCGCGCGTCGTCGCTTACCCGATTGCCAGTGTCCTGCGGGACGTTACCGAGGAGAGACCTGTGCCAAATTTTTGCTCGCGCGCTTCACTTCTGCTTCGTAAATAATATTAATTCGAAATAAAATAAATTATAAATAATATTGTACTTAAAAATACCATTGTTAAGATTTTGTTTACGTGTTTATTTCTCATTGTGTAAATGATTTTTATACAGCTATTACGACGTACAGCAGTGACTGTGGACGGCAATAGTTTGATATGAGGAATTTATTATGTGACAATATGAGTATGATCATCAATTTCATTAGCATTAGGTACCAATTTACAGCCACCAGAACTAGTTTTCTTTGCCAGAACACAACAAATCGTAATATTTATGATGTCGAAAGACATGCCATAGTGCAAAAATGTTTCAGTATGACTATTTCCCTACAAATATTATTTTCGGTAACGATTATACAGGGTTTTTGAAAAACACTATCACCCTTGCAGGACTATATTACAAAAATCAATCAACACAACAACAAATTTAGTTCTGCGACTTTTGAAAATTCAACAAAAACAAATCAGCTGATCCATATGATATGATATGGATTAGCTATTTTCTTTTATTTGTATTTTTAAATATTAATGGTGTCTGCAATATAATCTAGTGAAGGAGTTAGTATTTTTCAATTAATACTGTTTACGAGAGAGTCAATCTTCTATGCACAACAAAAATCACTTCCCACTTTGCATATAGGGGGGCTACCCTAATAAAACATTTTTTTCCAATTTTTATTTTACCACTTTTTCGGCGTGATTGATATACATATTGGTACCAAATTTCAGCTTTCTAGTGCTAACGGTCACAGAGATTAAGCGAGGACGGACAGACGGACGGACGGACAGACAGACATGGCGAAACTATAAGGGTTCCTAGTTGACTACGGAACCCTAAAAACGAATAGGATTGATATCAAAATTTAAATTTGAATGTAATATATTATGTCGAAAAGTGATTGTAATCGAATCAGAGAAAAGTGACATTGTAGAAAATGTTAATATATACTACTCAAAACAAAATAAGAGCCACCATGTATTTTGTGTATTCTAATAAATGTATTGGGTTTGAGGGTAGATAAATAATTAAATTGAATTAGCTAGATAATTTTTAATGCAAAAACCTTAAAATTAAATTTATTGATAGATAAAAGAACATAGGTTTTTTGTAAAAAATGCAATTTCAGCAAAAAAATTCATTTAACCGGTCAAGCCCCGCGCGTTACCGATCGGTGACGAAACAATAGAAAATTAATTGTGTCTCATTAGCGGAGCTTGACAGATTAATGAAAAAAGAGGTTAAAACAAAAATGTCTAAAGCTTTTTATCTTTTTTGCACTTCTTTAGTATCGTGTGTGTCCTCCTCTTTTTCGAACACATTCTTGAAGCCTGGATGGCACACGCTCCACCAGATGTCGTACTGTCTTTTCTGAAATTTGTTCCCAGCTTGACTTTAGCACGTTAATGAGCTGTCGTTCATTATGTAAGGGTTGATTTGTGTCCCGGACTTTTCTTTTTAACAAATCCTACATGTGTTCGATGGGGTTAAGGTCCAGACTGTTGGCACGCCACGGCAAGACACGTATACCAGCATCGTCTAGGGCTTCCCTAGTGGCTCTAGCTGTATGAGCGTGGGCATTGTCGTGCATTAATGTGAATCTTTCACCAATTCTTTGTGTAAATGGCATCACATGAGGTCTTATTATCACCTCAATGTATCGCACAGCCGTTACCGTGCCTCCGCTGAGTATTGCGAGTTCGGTTCGACCTGATAGAGAGATTCCTCCCCATACCATGACATTGGGACCCCCAAATCTGTCACTTTCATGGATACAAACATCCGAAAATCGCTCACCTTCTCGTCTCCATACTCTAATACGACGATCATCACTAAAAAAATTCACTTTACACTCATCAGTGAACAATACTGAGCTCCATTCACTTATGTCCCAGTCCAGGTGCAGCCTTGCGAATGATAATCGGTTTGCACGGTGTACACTAGTCAATGGAATCCGCACTACGCGTCTCCTAGAAATCTGCTGGTCTTCATGTAACCAATTTCTAATCATTTGGTCACTCACGCGGGTACCGGTCGCCTGGCGTAAGCGATTTTGTAAGGCGCGGGCGGTGACGACGCGCTCTCTTCGCGCAGTCAAACGTATGTAGCGGTCTTCCTGCGAGATGGTTGCTCGATTCCTGCCAGATACACGTCTTCTGGTTACACTCCTAGTCTCTTGAAATCGATTCCAAGCATTCTGGATCGCTCGCCTTGAAAAATCAAGCTGTAAAGCTACAGAACGCTGCGAATGTCCCTCTTGGATCAATGTGATGGCTCTAGTTGCGGTTTGCAGGTCCATATGTCTTCGGATCCTCGGCATAGCGCTTTCAAAATGTTTAACAACGTTGTAACTTAGCAAATGTAAGACCGTTTCTAAAAGAATCCACAATTTAAATGACTTAAGTATTCGTCTTAGAATAGGGTAAATTCAAGTGGTTACAAAAAAAAGTATCAAAGTATCCAATTTAAAAATTATGCAAGTGGTGTCCTCAAATTATGTTTGTTAATACTTCAGGATATACCAGACAAAAGATATATCGTTTAGAACGCTTTAAAATAATTTAATCAGACCGGATGTTAAAATTCACTAGTGGCTCTTATTTTGTTTTGAGTAGTATAAATGTTGCTGCAACCACTGGCATCCCACATATACACACACATACGCACATATCTGTTTGATTGTTGATTAATAAATTAAACAAAAAGAAATAGTTATTTAATTAATAACCTACGCTTCCCCTTATATTTCACTCAAAATAACCATTATAGTAACATATTTTTTAGACTTCATGGGTAACAGGTTACACCCTTAAGGTCTAGGAAATGTGTTACCTTCTCTTGCATTGTACCCGATGACCTTCGTGTCAGACAGATTTTTAATTGACATTTCCCTATTAACATTGCGGATTATTCCACTTTGCCCCACCGGCCGCCCCACTGGTGGGGCAAAGTGGAATGTCAAAAATTTTGCAGTGGAATCTGCCCCACTAAATCGAAATAGTGGGGCAGATTCCACTGCTTTAAAATCCTGTTGGATTCTGCCCCACTAGGGTTGGCGCCTTAGAATAAACGTACAAACATTTTATTTTAGCAAATTTTTATTAATAAAATATAACTATGTACCTACACTAAACTTTTAAAATCACAGATATTATGCGATTTTAAATTAAATTAAATTTTTAAATTAAATTAAATATTTGTTTATTAATGGCAACTAGATTTGTTTTTACTACTTTATTTAAGCTTAAAATCACAAACTGAGTACGATTCGTCCCCGTAAATAGAAAACGAAATGCTATTTATTCTAACTATTTAACTATTCAAAATCACACATTAATCATCATTTTTTTTAGGAAATCTTTCTACAATACAATCGTATTTTATTGTGTCAAAGATTTTTACAACTATATTATTATTATCGTTGCTATGGAAAACAGATTAGACTAATTAAGATTAAATTCAATATAAGAAATTTGCATTATGTAGGTACAATCTAGGCGTGTGCGCCTCGCCGCCACGCCGTCACACCGCCGCGCGCCGTCGCCGGTGGTTCTGAAGCACGCCGCCGCCGCCGGTTACGGAGCCGGCGTGAAATCAGCGTTTCTTTTTAAGTTTATTTCACTGGCTAGTAAACGCCTAATAACATTTATCACAACATGATTGTGTCAACTGCTTTGCTTGATCCTAGGTTTCAGGGGCTACCTACATGAAATTGATATTTACCTAGAAACCATTGGCCAAACCAGAGTGTCATATTTGTCGCGATTCCCATTATTTCCAAGAATGAAAGTCGATCAGAACCTCAGTTATTGCTTCAATTGTCCAAAAAACATTCTTCCACGTCTTAGTACAGATGCTGTTACGAATCCAACTGAAACGGAATGTTGGAAATACTTCGCGACAGTGGATGCTGCATCGAGGTTTCTGTACGAAAACGCCCCTATGTCAGTCCGACTCCTGGATCAGACCTCGAAACCTATCCTTCTGTGGAGAGGTGTGAGACAGGGAAACGTTATCTCTCCCAAACTGTTCACTGCTGCACTGGAGGATGTCTTCAAGGTTCTGAACTGAAAAGGGGCTAGCATTAGCATCAATGGCGAGTAGGTACCAGTATAACTCACCTTCGGTTTGCCACGATATTGTAGTCATGGCTGAGACTAAGGAGCACCTCAGTACAATGCTCGATGACCTCAGTAGAGCCTCCGAAAGAGTGGGTCTCAAAATGAACTATACTGATAAGAAATGCAAATGGCCAAATGCACGTCTATTGTGTAGGTAAATGACGGTTTGGTCATTCTTACTCCAATGCTGCATGTAACAAATGTTTGTAAGATATCGTGTAATTAATCTGCGATTTACATCCCTTATCCTTCCAGAAACAACTAGGAAATACAAAATTTGCGAAAATAAAATGTTTGTACGTTTATTTTACGGCGCCAACCCTAGTGGGGCAGAATCCAACAGGATTTTAAAGCAGTGGAATCTGCCCCACTATTTCGATTTAGTGGGGCAAATTCCACTGCAAAATTTTTGACATTCCACTTTGCCCCACCAGTGGGGCGGCCGGTGGGGCAAAGTGGAATAATCCAACATTGCAATCGGTTTACTTGTTTTATGGTGATTTAGTCGCAATCATAAATACACCTACGTATTTTTTATTATTAGTACTTTAAGTAAATAAGTTACATTTTATACGATATACCTCATCTATATGCTTACACTACCTCTAATTTGTAATCTTAAAAATACTTAGAAAATTAAACAAAATAAACTTATTTTTTCAATTCGAGCTGATCTACTGCATTGCACTATTCTGTGACGCGATTACGCGACGCAGTACCTACGCGTATTCGTGAACTCGACTGAACTTTGCGATTGCCGCGCGCGCGACGCTCGCGCGCGCATCGTATCTTTTTACGTAAAGCTACATGAGCAGGGGCTGGGGTACGCTTTGAATGCCTACCGCGCCAGGGTTCAGCTCGCCTTAACTCAGTCTTGATACGACATTGCCAGTTAACTTTGAGTAAGCCAGTTAACAATATTATTAAAATTAGGAAAGACTAAACTTTTTAAAAACTTAAAAATTAACAATTTGAGAGCCTTAAAATATTAGTGAAAAATAA
The DNA here is from genome assembly GCA_945859645.1 of Amphipoea oculea. Classification (NCBI taxonomy): domain Eukaryota; kingdom Metazoa; phylum Arthropoda; class Insecta; order Lepidoptera; family Noctuidae; genus Amphipoea; species Amphipoea oculea. The sequence goes on along the minus strand of OX243883.1, from coordinate 1,856,961 downwards.
CATAATTAAATTAACACAAGAAATATCACGCTTTAGAGTAGTTTGGACATTACTAGGTACCGGTAAACTGGGGTTACTTTGATCAATTTTGAACTTTAATTGACTGTAATTTTTGAATGTGTGGTTCTAAAAAAATTATAAAAAAAATGTAAGAATCGGTTTTCATAGTTCTCTCTGTAAAAGTAAAAAAAAATCAAAAAATCGATTAGTTTTTCAGAAAAAAAAATAAAACAAAGTGATAAAAGTTAAAAATGATTCTGGGGTTACTTTGGAACCCCCCGTTTTTAACATAGAATCTGAAAGTAGCCCCAATAAATCATTTTATCTGGTAAAAATCGGTATTGATAAAAAACTTACCTTTTTTTGCATGACACACACAACGTGTCATCACCAGCGCACCCGCAAAAAGGATTGTGACAGTTTACCAGTGTAGTCATCCGAAAAAAAATTCTACCAAAAGTTGTTCCGTTTTACGCATTTTGCAATTTTATGTCGATAAGAAGTTTCTATCAAATTAACCCCGTGATTCAAAGTAACCCCGGTTTACGGTAGTTAAAATCAAAATATTAAAATGAGCATTTAAGTCTCTCCTCAGATTTATCATGTTTAACAACAATCTTGACATGACAACATAATCAGTTCACAATTCACATCACAATCAATAAAATTAAACAAGTCTAATTAAACTTTTTAAAACACTCGTCTAGTTAGTAGGTACATGATACACGCGCAGGAACAATTGCGCGTAAAACGATGAGTTGAAAAATTAAACACATTTTTAAATTAAAAATAATGAATATCGAAATACGATAAATTGAGCCCAATTCCGGAGTTGAAATATCGGAAAAACTATCCGGAATTCCGGAGTTGCGAAATTCCGGAATTCCGGAATGGATGCCCTAGTCCTGGCGATCAGCTATCCAGAGTGAGGGAGGCGTAACTTACTTGTATACAAAATACTGGAGACTTGGCTACGCGTCGCCAGATCGCCAGAGTACCCAGTCTCTATGTAGGGGCCGGTTGGTCGTGGCTACGCTTCCAAATTGGCGACATCGCCAGACCGTACCCAAGTGAGTTAACTGTCATACATTTCAATACGAATTGTTTGGAAACGTTGCCGGCGACGTCGCCACGGCGCGCGGCGTCCGAAAGTAAGCGTCAGCACACACCAACAGCAGAGCAAAGCATTTTCTGAGACTAGTGAATAAATCTTATGACAATTCCATACATTGCAAAATTAAATACACGTCCAAACTTGATGCTCGAGCTTTCAAGGTGCGTGTTCGAGTATGCGTTCTAAATGCGCGAACGCGCTCGAGCCGCCGCGCGCCGCCCGTACTCAGTATTGCCCAAAGAGTACCTACTTTTTATATACGGTATTGCCACAGCGAGATTTACTATCTGGACGTGTGTTTACCTACTATCTACGGCGCGGCAGGCGTCACTTGGAAATCATGGACGAAGAAAAGTTGATTTTATTTACATATTCTTCATGCTCCTCTTCATCTGCCAAAAGGGCGATAATTACTAAGTCCCAATTAACCATATTGAACACGACTGCCAACGTCGGATTTTGGCATCAAACTGGTCATGCATGCCTGCCTGGACACCCAGAGCATTTTCAACGGGGCTTGCTCACGGAGGGGCGAGCATGCCGCCTGCATGGTCGAGCAGTCAAAATTTTGTTCGACCATACGCGAGCATTTTTACCGACTTCACAAAAAGGAGGAGGTACTATGTTCGGCTGTTTGTATGTTTTTTATTATTATTATTTTGTATGTTTGTTCATCGAATACTCCGCCAATTGTCGATGGATTTTCAAAATTCTTTTTTTGTTCGAAAGTAGATAGTTTTGAGGTGGTCCCATTGTCACCAAGTTAGGATCTGATGATGGGATCTTAGAGAAATCGAGGGCAACCCTCAAATTTTATAGGCTCACTTATTGTTTTTCGCATATTTTATGAAGTATCTTGTTTATTTGCGTATGGTTGTCACCATCTCAGGTAGCTGGGCTGATGATGGAAGGTACAACTCCTTAACAGTAAGAAGTTACTCAAACAGGCAAGGACTGTTTTATTTAGTAAATTGTTTTGATGTTTGATAGGGCATTTGTCACATTTGGTCTCATGATCATCAAGTCATGACCTGATGCTGCAGTCAGGATAGTCTGCAGAGTACCTAACTCCTCGACAACTAACAGCAGATATATCGTGTTTAGGCTCATTGAAAAGGGCTCGATGTGTGGATAAACGTACTGTTAATGAAGAACACCGAAGTACATAGAGACCTGATGCTGAAGCCAGGAGCATCATAAAAAGTACAAACCTTGAAATAACAGCACCGTAGTCGTGTTTGGGCTCATTTTAAACAGGACTAAATTTTAAGTTCAATGCAATGTTGACATAAGTCTGGCCTGATGTTGCAGCCAGGATTATCAGCTTGTAGTCTAAAAACATCAGGTCAGGATTTGATGATGGGATCCTGGAGAAATCGAAGGAACTCTTCAAATATTATAGGCACACCTATAGCGATTTGGGTATTTTTTATAGTAACTCGTGCACTTGCTCTCGGAAAGCACCATTTGGTGAAGTGGAACTGATGATGAAGACCACAGATGGCCACCGGAACTATTCAATAATATCTAAGTATTTCACGGGTTGCGATTCGATTACTTTAATATGGTTGCTAAGCAATTCATGCTCGTCACAATGTGAATGGTGATATGGAGCTGATGGTGGACCTGGAGAACTCCTCAACAATTAACTTCCCTGCATCGGGAAAAGCAATATTTTGTTTGTAAAAGGCGATGATCACTAGGCTATTGTAACTTAGATAAATTATAAGCAGACCCACTAAAAAGCGTGAAATAAAAACTTTTTAAGAAAAAAAAAAAAAACCGACTTCCAAAAACACACTACAAAGTGAAAAATAACTTTAATTTCGGAAGTCGGTGGCAAAAAACTAAAATACAGATCCAAAGACACCGACTTCCGAAATTAAAGTTATTTTTCACTTTGTAGTGTTTTTTTGGAAGTCGGTTTTTTTTTTTTTTCTTAAAAAGTTTTACAGTTCGCTGTGCGCTGACCCTAAGTAACATTTGACAATGAGAACTTGGAACAAACAGCGTGGGTTTTATTATAGAAATTATAAAATACTATCAATAAAGTTCATATAAAATTTATTTTATTATCTAGTCATAATAATGTTACAACTTAAAACTATTCAGATAAGTCCTGCTAATCTTACAATACTTAATGAAATTGGACTGCTCCCACCCATCTTTTAATTTAACAATACAGCCAGTTGTGTTGAACAGTTACAATGCAAGTCATCTTTGTACCACATGACAAAACAATAAAGTACACCCGTTCGCGCTATGTTCGCCGCTGACGATGTAACGTCACTCCAAATATCAAGAAAACTAAACAATATTAAGATTTCAAATAAGTAATAATGAGAAGCGCTTGTGATGGTACCGAGAGGGTGACTCAGCGGTGCGGCAGCCCGGTTGGGTGATGGGACGCGCATTCCACGGACCAGCAAACTGAGTGCGAACGGGTTGTCAGTGTCTCAGTAAACTTTTTGATTGGAAACAATGCCAAATAAAAAAACAAAGAATTATAGATTTAAAAAACTGTAACCTTCAACCGTTATAAATGCAGCAAAGTGACCATATATTCTGTTGACTCACTATGACAACCCGATAGAGTTAACTTGATACCTGAGCTGACCTTGAGCCCCTCCCGACATCCGCGCTGTTACCACTCTCGCCATCGAAGCCTCAGTACTGCATGCTTACATCATCCGAGTGAAGTCTCAAGTGAACTCTTGCAGGTTGTACAGACAGTGTCAGAGAAAAGGAACCCCCTTTGCTTACTTACCAAAGGGGACTCATTACCAAAGGGGGTTCCTTTTCTCTGACGCTGTCCGTACATGGATTAAAATTTTAAGATGAATGTACAACATTATATGGCAGTGTTTTTAGTAAAATATTTTAAATTGTCCCACATAGTTTTAATAACAGGCCATACTTTATTTTGCACTATGACGCAGAAGGCGACAGTACTGTTGACACCCCACTGGTATCCAGAGACATTCTGCTCGACCCTGTGTGAGGAATATCATCTTCATCCAAGAGTTCCCTCATCCTCCGCTTATAAATCTCGCTATCCGGATTATTCTCTTGATTCCTACATCGGTCCAGCTTCTTTTCAATAAGTCTGACTTTTTCACGAGCAGGACTTTCAACCATTTTCACAAGTGATCTGATCTTCCTTACTGCTTCAATTAGTATTGCTAACTTGTCCTGCCCAGCCTCTCTAAATAGCATGTCTGTAACGTAACTGTCAAGGTTCTCTTGCTCTTTACTGGCTGCATGTAGAACGGCTGCTAAAGCTATTTGTGAGGGAGCGTATAATAGACAAGCGTCAGTCAAAAATACCTTTTCAAGGAACTCGTCAATACCTCCCCTCAGACGTTCCGGGTTTGCTAAAGAACATCTTGTTTTAATATCAATTAGGAATCCTTCTACGGGTCGGAAGGGATTGTGAATAGTCAAATGGTAGTTTAACTGTTGCATCAGTAATAATTCGTTGTTCAATATAATGTCAGAGGCCTTGTCCCTGTCACCTTTAATATTAGCGACGAACTGACCAATGGACACGTTGAATTCTTCTACTTTGCAAGCCAAATAGACGCAAGTCGCAAGAATTTCCTTTGGGTGATAGTCCATGGTCGAATTGTAGAGATAAAATCGTTTAAAATAGTGGAATGCGGTTCCGACAACACCCTTTGGCATGGGGGGGCTGAACCGCTTACAGAACTCCTTCAAGTGCAGCTCATACTGTTTCAGAAGAAGTCTTTCCTCGTCAGGAGATAAAAAGAAATTGTACCGTTGAAATTCATCAATGTGTGTTCCATGTTTCGAAATATAATGAAGGTTATGCTTTTCTCGCAGAATGGCTAGTTCACCCTCGTCGCTGAAAGTCCAGAATTTTCTTTGGGAGCTCGTTGAAAACATTTTAGTAACTGTAACTGGTTTCCTGTGCTCAAATTAAATACAAACACAATAACAAACCCTCCCAAACGGCCTCGTAATTTGAGTTTGACAGTAATTTGACAATTTAACAATATTGACATTGCGAAACACCGGGCTGCCTTGCTAAAAAATAATTCTAAGACTTTTTTTTAAAACTATTTTGTTAAGTTTTGCAAATTCATGAATCTCCCATAGTAAACGCGTACGCGGGAGATCATTTTCACTATACAAAATTCTTCATTTTAAACTTTTCTTTTGGAAGATATCTTATCATATTATTATTATATGGCTACATTTCATCATCTGACTTAACACTTCATCAGACGCAGCAATTCTGTTAAAAAATAGTCCAAAATTATTGGTTGAACTAGCAGAACAAACATTTTTCTTTTCCCATCTTACAGTTGCATTTGAATTACTAAATTTATTCATGATAGCTTTATTTAGATCGCTTATATTTTTTTTTACAATTCAAGTTGTAATACTGATAGTACTTTGTATTTTCAGTAAAGGAACGTGCTCACACGATTTTATCTCTTTCCCACTTGTTGCGTTCCGGTTCTCCGTCTCAGACGCATTTGAGTCATCTTCAGTGAGTGCTGCTGATTGTCATAAATTAAAGAAATTAGACTATTTTTATAACAATTATCATTTCAAATCGTTGATAACAAGCGAAATCAAAATGTCGCGACCGGGTGATAGACCAAACCAAGCCCAAACATACAAACTAGTCGTGGTCGGCGGTGGCGGTGTGGGAAAAAGTGCAATCACAATACAATTTATTCAGGTATTTATCGCCGTATTTGGCCGAGATCCGGCTGCGGAACAGATGTTACAGTATACTAAGAGTTTCTATTGACGATTCTGGGAACTGGTTGGTTTCTTTAGTAATTTAAACGATGCGTTCATGCTTATAAATAGTGTTTGTGAGGCACAGAGGCAGTCTATGTCAAGGCCTGTTTGAAGGCGACTCCGCCCACTGGCGTCACCGCATCTGGTGCTGAAATGCTATCTTTTGGTCTTCCAGAGCTACTTCGTGACCGACTATGACCCCACCATTGAGGACAGTTACACCAAGCAGTGTGTTATTGATGATGTACCGGCTAAACTTGACAGTGAGTACACCTCCTTAGCTTTATGGTATCCTGGTGTTTGAGTATTGTGGGTGGGTTGGAGAAAGCTAATTATGTCTTGCTTGATATAAAAACATCAAGGGCATTGCCTCAACACTTTGTATTCAATGTTATTAGTCATGGCTACCTGTTGCAGCAAGATCGGTTTCTTAGAATAGTAATCTAAATTTATATTAAAATTCACTTAATTCTGTGCAACCATGTGATGCACCAATGACCAATATTCACAGTCATGCTTAGGGTAGGATTATTTCTATAAGTAGATGTCTCGTACGCAAAATACGCGCATTGACGTGGAGTTGCGGACACCAGCCCGTATTACCTAAGTAGATGTCTTTCTACTGAGTTAACGATGATACACACTCCCTGATAGTCATGTGTTTCACTACAGAATCTGGGATAAAACCAGCAATCAAATCTCAGGTTCTGACCAGCCTCATCTAAAGATCAGTCCTCTGCTGGACGTAATTATGAGGTACTCTACCATCTGCAAGATTATTGTACACACACAAATATATGTAACAAAATACATAGATTATACAAAAAATTGTGCACCTAGCAATATCTGAAGTCAGAATCAACCATAGTGTAAACACATTTGTTCTTAATTTTTTATCTCCCCTTTCAAAAAGTTCTGTATCACAAGATAAATGATATCGGATACAATCTTGTAGCTTCATGACTCATCTTATTTTTATTTAATATGGGATGCATTTTATGCACATTCCTTTGATAGAAAACTAGCTTCTGGCCTCAACATTGGCTACATGTTTTTTTTTTTTTGCTCGGCTCCTAAGTGTCATAGCATGATGTTACATAGCCTAGTTCCTCAAGAATTGGGATATCAAATGAAAAATGAACTTTTCAAATCTAACTGGTAGTGCCAGTAATTAGTGCATAAAAAACAAACTCTTGAGCTTTATTATCAGTGACTGGATAATTGGGCGCTAATATACCTAAACTTCACTTTTATTCCCACGAAAGAATAATATGGACATGCCTTTCAGAATCCCGGATCCTGAAATCTTTTGATTCGATTCGAACACTAATCTGTTAGATAGATAAATCAATTTCCACTACTTGACTACATTGTGCACATTATCATTTTTTATTGATATTCCATTTGTTTTGAATAAAATAAAGGTACTAAATCAAAATAACCACTGCTATAATTTCATTAAGTTTGTTATAGTTGTTTTTACAAAATTGTTCAATCCTGGGAACCCGGGATTACTTATTTATTCAGAAAGGAATGTCCATATTATTCTTTTGTGGGAAGAAGTTTAGGTATATTAAGCACTGGATTATCCGATCACTGTTTATTATATTAGTATAGATATACTTAATTAACCTTGTGCTAGTTAGGAAAAGATAACTCCTTATTGCATTTCAATAAATTCAAATGAATGCATGGTATTTACTTTTTATTGCATAATTTGTATCTGTATGGCAAACCAGGTAAAAAAAAAATAAGTTGGATTGTTTGAATGTTCAAATGAGTTAATTAATGAATTAAAATCAATACTTATTATAACAAAGAATAAAAGAAACTAGGATGTAATTAATTTAGAGTTATAGGTACACTATTATAATTATTTATGTAAGGCATATGTAATGATTGGTTAACTTCTTGCATAATTTTTAAATTTATAATACACTTTCATGTTTTTTTTTTTTTGTTGATTAATTTCTTAATATATCTCTGACTTACAGACTTAATTGCAAAAGAATATTATTTTACAAATTACATAAATAAACAAATCACAATATCTGAAGTGTAAAATACTGTTACATAACATTTTTCTTTACTTCCTGTGGCTTCTATTACATTATCCTCAGTGAAAGAGGGAGGCCATGACTTAAGCACGTATGTCCATAACTAAATAATTCTTAGCACTAAGCCAAAATAACTGAGCGTTGTCTGTCAGCCATTTTATGAACCTCGTGCACTAAGTAGCCAAGACCACGACCGGCCGTAATCTTGGCCACAGGAGCTGCAACCAAGATGCTTTTGGAGTTGTTTCTATAGTTTACCCTGCCTAGCTATTCAGAACCATTCTATACGTGCTTCCGTGCCGAATCGAACATCAACCAATGTCATCAAAGGAGTCCTCTAAAAGCTGTTCACAAATCCGAAACATAATAATTTTAATAGATGACCGCTAATATTATTCTTCCGACAGCTATTTGTTGTCGGGGGCAAGGCAAATAATGTAGGTGATAGAAAATGTATCATTTTAGACACGACAGCCTTTGGAATGACTGTGTATAGCTGCGCTGGTTGATGCGCCCACTGGTCGTGATCATGGCTGCGTAGTATGCCATGTCCCTTAGGGGCCATCTCCACAAGCGAGAGAATTGCGGCGATAGTGTCGCCGTACCATCAAATTTTTGGCGCGATGATATGGCGATATCATCGCGCCAAAAATTTGGCACGGCGGTGTGGAGACACGTTCTAAGACAGTGTATAGGAATACGTGGCACGACGATAATATCGCCGCGATTCTCTCGCTCGTGGAGACGGCCGCTTAGAACTAGCATACAAGTTAAATAACTAAATGTATACAAGTATTTCATAATCTCATTCTCCCTCGACAGTTCTGGACACAGCCGGTCAAGAGGAGTTCAGTGCGATGCGAGAACAATACATGAGGTCTGGCGAGGGTTTCCTCCTCGTCTTCTCCGTGGCCGACCACGCGAGCTTCGACGAACTCTACAAGTTCCACAAACAGATCCTCCGCGTCAAAGATAGGGACGAATTCCCCATGCTGCTTGTCGGAAATAAGGCGGATTTGGAGGGCCAGAGGCTGGTAAGTGTCTCTCTTTGTTATGTGTGCAGCTGGGAAGTTTGTGGTAATGTTTTTTTTTTGTCTGAGGTAAGCAAAAACCAATTAGGAAGTGGTGAAATACAAAAGATTAATGAGTTTACGCAAAAAATCATACTCAGCCTATAATGTTCCCACTGCTGGGACACAGGCCTCCCCTCCTCTCTGTGAGAGGGGGTGGGCCGTAATCAACCACGCGGGCCCAAAAAAATAGTTTATAAAAAAAAATACGAAAGAACTAAGTATTAAATAAGCGAGCTGTCTTTAATTTCGATGTTCAGTGTAATTAATAAATTGCAAAGTCAAATTATTTATTTCAATAAATTAGTCACATAAAAGGCGTTTTTTTATGTCAACATTTACATGAAAATCAAATTGTTTCTATGCCCATCCAAAAAAGAATTAAATTGCATTTTATACAGTGTAATTTTAAAGATTATTAGTGCAAACTCCAATTTGGCGTAGACTATAGTAAAAGGAAATCAATTTGTCCTGTGTGTAGACACAGGACAAATTAATTTTTGTCTTGAAGTCCCACAGTCACACTATTGAAGTCACCCATGATATCATCCTATAAAACAGTTATTGCCAGTTTGACCTAAAACTAGACAATACTAAAGAACAGTCATCATAGCTAGGTACATAATATTTATATGCTACATGATGAAGTTTAGTTCAATATAAGTCTGAAATCGCCAACCCGTCTTGAGCAAGCGTGATGGATAATAATGCTAGCATGTATATTGTTTTTTTTTTATTTAACGTATTTATAACTAGCTGTGCCCCGCGGTTTCACCCGCATAAGTCTCGATCCCGTGGAAATATCGGGATAAAAAGTATCCTATGTCCTTTCCCGCGACTCAAACTATCTCTATACCAAATTTCATCGAAATCGGTTCAGCGGTTTAGGCGTGAAAAGGTAACATACAGACAGACAGACAGAGTTACTTTCGAATTTATAATATTAGTATGGATTACTTTACTGTAATTGGTTTCATAATAATACCAGCAGTATTATTATTTCCTTTATTTCATTATTTACAAATAAATTATATTTTTAAATATTAGGATATAAAAACATTTAAAAATATAAAAAATAGTAGTCTGCCGGTGTCGGGAGCAGGGTCCAAGCTACCGGTGGTTAGGGCTCCAGAGACAGGAACCTCCTCACAATGCGAGCCGTATCGAGGAGTACTGCCTTCTGAATCAGGGCCCTTGATCCAACCGCCTAATATTATTATTATAATCCTATTATTAATATTACAGTAAAGTAAACAATTTACAGTTATCATTCAAAAATACTCAATATTGTCCAAGCCATAAGGTGTGAAATGGAAATACCGAATATGAGTATTTATAAATCATAGGGAATCCTGAAACCGCAATGTTTTCATGTTTCGATTACATACAAGTACGTCAAGTTTTATGAATGACGTTCAACGTTTATCGTAAGCATATAGTAAACACAATATTCTTCCTGTTCTGTAGTAGATTTATTGTATTTAAAAAATACCCATTGTGTTTCATTCATTCATCATTATCGTTCATGGCTCTGTGGTTAAGATGCGGACTGACGAGCGATCGTGAGATCGACCTCACACCTACCACATCACAACCGCCACCCACCTAGTATGAACAAAGTCAGTTCCGGATAAACCCATAAGCAAAGTAAGCAATTGCTTAGGGCATCACACCTTCCATGAGAGGTGGCCTGCGGTCGGTGGACTAGGGGCGTCCGTCATCCGACCAGGCAGGCCCGAGGTGGCGCTGCAGTGTTCCACGCGCGCCACTCGAGAGTGGGTGCGGCCATTATAGGAATGGGCGCACGGGAAGGTGGGACCCGCTGAGGAAAAGTGGGTCGAAGCCTGTCGAGAGAGCGGTGAATGCTTATGCGAATCCCGCATGCCTGGGCATCATAGCATCATGACTGGGGGCACCATAAACGGCATATTAGATATTAGATTATGGGTTTGGAATTTTGGATGGCTAAAGTGAACTGGTTATTTAGGACTATGGAAATTCTATAGCTCCTGGCTTGCCAATGTTTTATATAAATTACACAGATGAAATAACAAGGGGTGGTTTGCACAATCAATAATGGGCCCCCGAAAACGGTCGCTAGCACATAGTGTCGTAGCGATAAGGGGGCTGTACGAGCCAATAATGCACGTACAGCAAATATACTTTATATTAAATACTTTACTAAACATTCTAATTTAGTCGTAACAAAACAGCCGTCACGCGCTTAGGTGTCCATAATCAATTCGTTTAATAAACTTAATGTGCGACTCAGACCCTCAAACTTGTGCGTAGACAGCAATTTGTGTTTGCTCGATTGAAGTAAATAAACAATTAGTTAATAGTGTTTGTGGAGTGTCATTTATCACCTACAATCAACTACTTGGAGTATCGTCAAAGGCGAAAACCCCTACATCTTTTGGTCCTTCGAGAAACTTTGAACCTTCTGGTAAGTGGTGTCTTGTAAATTTTGACAGTAGCGAATCGGTTCAGCTGGCCTCCCACAAGCGGGTCTCACCAGTTGGATTGAAACGAAGCGCAAATACCGTCATTTAAAGGCAAAACTTCCAGATTTCTTAGCAACGAACCAGCGGAGACAAAGTCTACTGCTAGCAATGGCGGAAGAACAGCAACAGTTTGCAGAGCTACTTCAAAAGCAGCAGAGCAGCTATGAGAATATCAAAGCTCTGCAAAGTAACTATAAGAAAGATTCAGGGAGTAGAAAAACCCTAGAATACTTGAACAAACGCATTGAAGCGTTACAATCCCTCTGGGATGAATTTTTAGCGAATCATGAGACCTTGAAGAAGTTTGAATCTGTAAAAAAGGACCATGATTACTTTAAGGCGGACATTTTTGACATAACAAGGAGAATGTTCGACGAAACTAAATTGTCGATGACTCAACGAAGAAAAGAGTTGTTAGACGCACCTGGATTTTCAGGGACTCCGAAGCTGAAAATACCAGAAACTAGCGGAACACCGAGGTTCAATATAACGGGTGTACCGCAATCTACAGGAGATGATGCGGACAAGCAAGTGTTGTTGCTGTTACGTAATCAGATGTGCAACTTCAATGCCTTAGAGCGAACAGTTTCAAAAGTCAACGTGAAGAACTTAGACGAAAAGTGGCAACTCCAAGACCAACTAAAGACCATACAGGCAAAATGGGAATCTATCGACAAGATCCATTGGGAGTTAAGCTACTTACTAGACGGTAACAACGATGATTATGAATCCAAATTCGAGTATTGGGAGCAAGTCTACGACAAGCTGAAGGAAGATTTAAGTAGAAAAATCTTCGAAACTTCGTACTACGAAAAATCAACACCGCGAATGGAATTGCCAGAGTTCAACGGAGCTTACAACAACTGGGTCTCTTTTAGAGATTTATTCTATGAGATGATTCACAACAATCCAACGCTGAATAAAACGCAGAAAATGAAGTTTCTGAAATCGAAGTTGAAAGGGGAAGCAGAAAAGTTGATTAAACATCTTGCTGTGAGTGCTGAGAACTATAACTCATGCCTGGAAATCATCGAACATCGCTACAATAACAAGCGAATACTTTTCACATCGTATCTTGATACGATTCTCGATCAGCCAGCTATCGATAAACCAACTTCGGCAAACCTGAAAAGACTACACGATACTACGAAGGAGTGTGTGAACGCACTTGAAAACATCGAGATTAATATTTCAGTGTGGGGTCCATTTATCGCGCATTCACTTGCATCAAAGCTGGATGACGTCACTCACAGTGATTACATAGAAAATATGAAGCACCCAAGAGAGTTACCAGACTTAGACGAACTTATGGACTTCCTGGAAATGAGATTCATGACATTGGAGACAGCTAGAAACAAGAAAGGCATTCAGAAGCAAAATTATTCAACATACAATAACTTACATAAAAATAATAAGTCAACGAACTTTAAAGACGCAGAAAAGTCGACCAAAACATATCATACTTCATTACGAAAATGCCCTCTTTGCAATAATGAACATGCATTGAGGCACTGTTCGACATTTTTAGACATGGACGTCGCAACACGAAATCAAACAGTAAGCAAACTTAACGCTTGCAAAATCTGTTTGTTTGTTCACAGCGGAAAATGCAAATTTGCGAATAAAAAATGCCGCACGTGTAACTATAACCATAACTCGCTTCTTCATAACGAAAATTTGAAAGGGCAAAGAACAAAGCCAGCTACCCCTGCGGTGACGGAGCTAACTTCGAATCACGTTAACGGGGATCAAGAGATTCTCTTAACGACTCTTCAGATGAAGGTTAAAAATAAGGAGGGGGAGTATGTCATCCTGCGAGCGTTACTGGATCAAGGCTCTCAAGTAACCTTGATAACAGAAAATGCCGCTCAGCGGTTGAACCTTCCCCGAAACAAAACTAATGCCACTGTCACGGGTGTCGGAACGATAATGGGCGCGAGTAAAGGGCTGATCCAACTGGAATGTAAATCTATACACTCTGATTATACATTCCAGACCGAAGCATTGGTCATGCGTAAACTTATAAGTAACCTGCCAAACTCTACTATTAACGCGGAGAATTGGACGTATTTAGATAACATCAAACTGGCAGACCCTGACTTCAACATCCCCGGCCCAATCGATTTATTGCTAGGAGCTGATATTTACTCCTCCGTAATCCTAGAAGGAGTACTCAAATACAGTCCGAACACACCAGTAGCGCAGCAAACAAAGTTGGGCTGGATATTGTGCGGGGGAGCTACGAAGCAGTTTAACTGTCTTGTCACCCTAACCGAGGTAGACGATCTGACAAGGTTCTGGGAGACGGAAGAGATTCCTTCGGAACCCGAGTCCACAACAAACGATGAGTACTGTGAGAAATACTACACAGAAACTACACTGCGAACCAACGAAGGGCGGTATGTCGTGAAAATGCCAATGAAAGCTAATTACGAACAAGACCTCGGCAGTTCAAAGTCGCAAGCCATGGCGCAATTTCTTCAATTAGAAAAGAAAATGTCAAGACAAGAACACTTCGCGAAGCAGTATAAACAATTCATCAGCGACTACATCGAATTAGGTCACATGAAATCAGTGACAGGATCCGATAGTCAGCCACAAGCCTACCTACCACACCACGGCGTGTTAAGGGAGAGCTCATCAACAACAAAACTACGAGCTGTTTTTAACGCATCAGCGAAAACAGACTCTGGCTATAGCCTAAACGACTTGATGGAAAAAGGACATAACTTACAAAAGGACATCTTATCGCTAATAATCAAGTGGCGGAGCTATAAATATGTTCTGACGGCGGACATAGAGAAAATGTACCGTCAAATCCTTATCCATCATGATCAACAGCCTCTTCAAAAAATCATTTGGAGAAATTCCGTAAAAGAACCGCTTAGAGAGATGCAACTGTGCACCCTAACCTACGGTACCAAGGCAGCACCATTCATAGCAATGCGCACTCTTCAGCAACTTGGCAAGGACGAAGGCAACGCATACCCCTTAGCCTTAAAGTCGCTACAAAATGATTTCTATATGGATGATGTCATAACGGGACAACATACCATAGAAACTACAAAATTATTGCAAAAGGAGCTCTACGAGCTACTGAAGCGAGGTGGATTCATCTTACGAAAATGGGCCACTAACGAACCCTCTATTCTTGAAAATCTACAAGAAAAAGAGAAAAGTCACACGAATGATTTTAATTTCAATCAGCAAGAGTTTAGCAAAACTCTGGGTCTTGCATGGGATGACGCAAGCGATACATTCCATTTCAATTACGAAGCGCCTAGCGACAGTAAAAATATACCATACACAAAACGCAGGCTACTATCGGAAATAAGCAAGATCTATGATCCACTCGGCTGGCTAGCTCCAATGACGATCCAAGCTAAGCTGATTTTCCAAAAACTATGGAATGCAAATTGCCAACATATTGGTTGGGATGACAACGTCCCTGACAGTATACAGGAGTGGCTAAAAATCAAAACAGAATTACCGAATATTAAAAAGATCAGTTTACCTAGATGGATAAAATATGAAAATAATGGAACGATCGAATTGCAAGCATTCTGTGACGCAAGCGAGCAAGCCTACGCATGCGTCATCTACAGCCGTACTTTGTCGTCAACCGGTGAATACCAAACTGTGCTGATAGCAGCTAAAACGAAAGTGGCGCCAATGAAAAGGAAAATTACAATTCCTAAACTGGAATTATGCGCAGCAGCCTTACTGGCGAAACTCATAGAGAAGACAGCCAAGGTCCTTGCAGACTACGATCTGAAGATTTCCTGTTGGACCGACTCGAAAGTAGTTTTAGCATGGCTTCAAGGTGTTCATGCTAAATACGAAAAATTTGTATCAAACAGAGCTAAGCAAATAACAAACATCGTTCCAGCAATAAACTGGGGTTACGTAAAGACCAACGAAAACCCCGCCGACTGTGCAACGAGAGGACTATCGCCATCGAAGCTAGTTACTTTTTCTTTGTGGTGGGAAGGACCTCAATGGCTTAAGGATCAAGATAAACAAGCCACTGCAGCATCTGAAACATTTTTCACGAAAGAAAGTTTCATAACAAACTGTTACACAAATGTGAGTACAGAACCCACATTGATTACAAATGAATTAATTAATTCATTACTTGTTCGACATAGCAACTTAGATCGCATTACAAGAATACTTGCTTGGGTCATCCGTTTCGTCGAGTCAACACAAAACAAAAGGAGGTCAAATGAGCGCAATGAACTAAACTTGAAGGAAATAAATAACGCATTATGGATTATTATAAAATCAGTACAAGAAGATCATTTTAATAGTGAAACAGAATCTCTCCGTAAAAGCGAAAAACTTCCAAACAAGAGCGCCATTCTGAAACTCAACCCATTTTTGGACTCGGACGGGATACTACGCGTCGGAGGTCGTCTCGAACATTCAGACTTACCAGTAGAAGCCAAACACGCCATTCTCATTCCGAGAGAGGGCAGACTGACTCAACTGATAGTAGAAAGCGCGCACCAGCACACACTACACGGTGGAGCGAGATTAACGTTGGCTCACACTAGAAGCAAGTACTGGATCATCAGCGGCAATAGAACTGTCAAGAAGATATTGCGACAGTGCGTCCGGTGCCGTCGTTACGCAACAGTTCGGACTGAGCAACTGATGGGGAACCTACCCAAAGAAAGGATTACTCCGTCGAGACCATTTTTACACTGTGGCGTTGACTTTACAGGTCATGTGGATGTGAAGATTAACAAAGGCCGCGGGATAAAAACCTGTAAAGGTTATATTGCCATATTCATCTGTATGTGCACTAAAGCCGTACATATTGAGCTAGTGTCGGATCTATCGACACAAACTTTTATAGCAGCATTGAAGAGAATGTGCGCAAGAAGAGGTACTCCGAAACATATTTATTCCGACAATGGTACTAACTTTGTCGGCGCTGCAAAAGTATTGAAAGAAGAATTCCTTTTATATAGAACAATGTTATCGTCAGAGTTCTTTAGAGAGGTCAACAACCTTCAAATCGAGTGGCATTTCAACGCTCCATCCTGGCCTTCGGCTGGAGGCCTATGGGAAGCCGCCGTACGCTCCATGAAGTCCCACTTGAAGCGAGTAATTGGACAACAGAAGCTGACATACGAACAATTCGCAACGCTTCTTACCCAAATCGAGGCGTGCTTAAACAGTAGACCGCTAAGCCCATTGTCTGAAGACGTGGAAGACCTGGACTATCTCACTCCCGGTCATTTCCTTACGGGAGGTCCGATGCTCTCACTACCAATGAATGAACCTGAAAACTTGAAATCAATGGACATCAGAAATAACTGGAAGTTGATCGAATTTATGCGCCGACACTACTGGGATCGCTGGTCAAAAGAGTACCTTCATCTACTGCAAAACAGAAGCAAATGGCAAAAGACAAAGGAGAACTTGCAAAGGGGTCAACTAGTACTCGTGAAGGAAAATAACTTGCCTCCAGGAAAGTGGGCTATGGGTCGCGTTACAGAATTACACCCCGGCACTGATGACCTAGTTCGAGTCGTCACGCTGAAGACACAAAGTGGAGTTCTTAAAAGACCAATAAGTAAACTTGCACCGCTACCTGTAAATGAAGTATACGAGACTACTGAATCACCCGAGGAAGTGAGTCCCGAACCCGAAACCCGCAAGAGGAACAAACGAGTTAGGAAAACCAAGAAGGTTAACTGTTTGTTGATGTTGTTACTTGTGGCATTTACAACGCTACCATTCGGTCTAGCTATGCCCATGGAACATTTTAAAACGACTCGATTGACTGATAACCAACCTATTTACTTTGACCCTATCGGAAACATTCAACTAATTCACGACGAATGGAAGCTTTTGGTATTCTACAACCTGACTACATTCTGGCAAAGTACAGCAAAGGTGGACAAATACATCAATCATTTGGATCAAATATGTGACACAATGCCCAACGAGCAATGTCACTCTACGATACATCAGCTAAAGTTCGAAATGAATCAGCTGAATGAATACAACAACTTGTTACTGTCTCAACATCAGCAACGAAGACGTCGCGGCTACGTTAACGGCGTATGAAACCTCGCACGAGCCCTCTTTGGTGTCCTGGATAGCGATTTTGCTGAAAAATACTCCAAAGACATACAAAAAATCCAAACGAACGAGCAATATTTATTACAGCTGATACGAAACCAAACAATAATTATCGAGGCAGAAAACAATGTTATAAAGAAAAATGAAGACTTCGTAAAAACACAACTACAAACGATTCAGCAATTTATGGATGAAACGAGAAACAATACAGCAGTACTAGAAAATAGATTTCAAGTTATGAAAACGATGAATGATGTTAACGCAGGAGCGTTAACAGCTAGTCTACTCTTGTCCATATTGAGAAGAAACCAACAGATGCTCCTGGATGCAATTACAGACGTCTACAGAGGACACCTCGATGTGAATTTATTCACTCCTGAACAACTGTCGGAGCAGCTCAATTTCATATCCGGCGTCATATCGAAACGATTAACGTTACCGATTAAAGACAGCAATGGAGAAAACATACGGGACATCTACAAGCTTATTTATGTCAAAGCTCGGCTAACCAAAAAATACCTGCTATTTGAACTTCATATCCCGTTACTAAGTGACGACGAGTATACGTTTTATCGCAACATACCTTTACCTAGACAACACACATCCAACCAATGCCAGGCGATAGCGATAACAACCAAGTATATTGGAGTGAATTACGTCAAGAATACCTATATACAAATGGAAGAGGAGGATCTTAGTCAATGTACAACGATGACGGCTAACAGCTACATTTGTCACGCCTATACGCCTATTCGCAACTTACACGGGACCACAGCGTCCTGCGAGGCCAAAATGCTGAGTCAAACTGTAAACATCACCTGTGATTGGAGACTACAACAATGCTCTGACCAATGGATAAAGTTACAGAGACCGAACATATGGCTATTTAATTGCATAAATGAGTGTGCAACAAGAATAGTATGCGAGAATCGAATTACAACGACGATGTTCACTAAGACAGGGCTCCTTGCCCTAGGTCAGGACTGTGTAATTCAACACAACGACGCGGCAATATACTCACACAACGTTTTTACTAGCAAGGCGAAAATTGGAATAACTTTGGAAGTACCGACTATTGACTCACCGAATGATATGTGGAATACGTACAAAAACACTGCGATTGTACTTCATAAACTCAATTTATCTGATGAACACCAATCTTTAGATTACCAGATAAATGAACAGAAGAGACGAGAGAGCCTACCTAACGACTTGTCCGTCCATGATGTCGGCAACTACGCTATGAGCGGTTTGCTGGTGGGAGGAATTGTCGTCACAATGATAATATGGGGAGTTAGAAAAGGCGCACCTTCATGTCAGAAAAGCAAGACGCCAATAACAAGAGAAACATCAGCAAGAGAAAATATAGAACTAGAGGAGATTCCCACCTATGCTACGGTAGGAGGTCGACGTTCAAGGAACCCTCGTCAACTACCAACAATGGAAACAAGTTTCCGATTATGAGTTGATTATAAATATTAGATTGTACTTTGCTTACAGCGCATTGCCTTCACATTTTAATGTAATATTTCTATTGTAACACAAGTTTGGCGATCGGGGTACGCATGATCTTTCCCTCGGGAGCATGTACGAGCCAATAATGCACGTACAGCAAATATACTTTATATTAAATACTTTACTAAACATTCTAATTTAGTCGTAACAAAACAGCCGTCACGCGCTTAGGTGTCCATAATCAATTCGTTTAATAAACTTAATGTGCGACTCAGACCCTCAAACTTGTGCGTAGACAGCAATTTGTGTTTGCTCGATTGAAGTAAATAAACAATTAGTTAATAGTGTTTGTGGAGTGTCATTTATCACCTACAATCAACTACTTGGAGTATCGTCAAAGGCGAAAACCCCTACAGGGGCAACATATCCTGAGGTGCTTATGAGGAGTGGAGAGGTATTCCACGGCTATCAGGACAATCCCGGAAGTACTGTCAAGTACCAGCATCTTACTGGAATACTTCCTTCCTCCGAGCACGTTTGCTCTTGCGAATCTCCACTCAAGCCGGCCAATAAAGGCAAGAATGAGGTTATTAGTAGGTATAGATATACTTAGATAGAGCCGTACTCAAAATACGCGCATTGACGTAGAGTTGCGGACACCAGCCCTATATTAGATAGAGGCAGATAAATGTTAAAAACGTTGACCTTAAAAACTATTGTCGGTGATTTGATAATGGCCGTAAAAGCCGCAAGTCGCCTTTCAATAATTTTTATTGTAATACCTACTCCACGTATCTCTTTCGTCCTTCGTACATAATTATTCTAAGGTACGTACAGGCAGCGTCAGAGAAAAGGAACCCCCTTTGGTAACGACTCATTACCAAAGGGGGTTCCTTTTCTCTGACGCTGTCCGTACATGGTAATGACATGGTACGTAATGATCTATCTCGTTGTAATAAATACGTTAACTTTTTTTTAAAACCAATATTAGTTTAAGTACTAGTGGATAGGGGGGCCACAGGCGTGAATTAATTAGGCTGCTGGATGCCCTAAGTTATTCATAATTCGAGCTAAAGGTTAAATAGGATAATAATTATTGTGTCAACTACCTAATTATTAGCGCGTAAAGGAGACGGCGAGTTCTGGGCCCAGCAGTTAACTAGATGAAATGGGTATTAAAAAAACCGTTATATTTTTCTAAAGGTAATCACCAAATACAGTACCATGTTTCTATCTAGGAAGCGAGAAAAGTTAAATTAAGTTATGAAACTAAATAATCGATTAAGTACATGCCTGAATTCTAAGTAATCGATAGTGAATAAATCGGTAAAATCTCAGAATATGTATGAAAATCGAGTGACAAATGCTTATCAATCTTTTCGTGGAATCGATTCATAGCGAATCGAGTGAATCCTGTAATTTTTCTTCTGTTAGCAACATTGGTCACTCAGTATAGTCTAACAGATTGTAGTAGGTTGATGTGCTGGCGTCTGTACCATTATTATGATGGAAAACATTCATTATTGTATTTCTAACTTTTTTTAAAAATGTATTCGACTGAAAGACTCGCATCTATGGTCATGAATAAAAAATTATTAAAAAAAAAAAAAGTATAGTCTAAAGTAATCTGTGCTGTCACCGACTGACAGATGACAGGTAGAAAAAAACCATGCCGGCACCTATAAAAAAGTACTCTGTGACCGGCACTCGTTCGTTTTCTTTCGTTGTGAGTGCGCATGTATTTTCAATGTTTTATTGAATATCCCACGACCTTGGCTTTGTATATTATAAAGGACTATTCGACGGATCTTGCTACTTTGAATTACCTGGCTCTCTATTTTGGACAACTGATTACCCCTATCGTTTGGATATTGACGACATGGATCGCTGTGTGAATTGTACCATTGCGACTGGTCGCAGTAACTCTATTGGCAGAAGAGTCTTGGACGATGAGGCGATTTTATAACTTATTCATCAGTGGCGTGAATATCAGCCTGTAAGTACCTATTTAAAACGAGCTTTTAGCCTATCAAGCGAACAAAACCAGACTTATGTACCTACTGTTTACGGCCTCCAGCGTCATGTCTGTCGGCTGTCTTTTTGTTGGATAGCATATATTAAAACAATACTTACTTAATACCTAATTAGTTGATTAATTAGCCATATGAATCTATGGAACACTCATAAAAAAGGTGTAAGTAACCGTCAAGTCCCGATGGGACCGATTCGGTTCCAAGCTTTGCTGCTTTGAGGTATTGACTGTTATTGGGGCCATTTCGGTCTCGGCTGGGACGTAGCGATTTAGTTGAACATGCATTAGGATTAGGTACATGTAATGAAGCTTGATTATGGTTGAACAAGATTCAAATAGTTAATTTTTTTCAGGTTACCAGTGAAAACTATGTATGCCAAGCATGTTGGAACTTGGCCCAAGATGATTGTGGTTCTTGGGAGACGTTCGATTGAAGCCTTTTTAGATGATATTCTCATAATTATTGAAGACGAATAATAAATATTTTATACATATATTGGTGTTTTATTTTACTTTCTATTCTCCCTTTTTTAAAACGTACCTACTGCTTCTAAGTGCAGGATATTGGATGTAGAGACATGTCTTCGACTGTAGCGACTGTCCAGGGCGTGCCAAACGTGTCAGGATCTTCAACACGTCATACATGGGGGCTCTCTACTTGCACTCCATGCATAAAACCATTATACAGCCAAAACCATTCAAAAATATTTCGCAAATTACATAAAAAAACTACAATGTTATAATGTAACCTCACTTTTACTATATTTCATATATAACCTCACTTTTACAATATTTCATATAACTTGATTCCTGGATAGCCAAATTTCACCAAATTTTCAGTGAGGCCTTGTTATTATATCCACTTACAAATAAGGCTAGTTTGATTGAGGTAACACCTGGGCCCAGGAAACTATGTAGTCTTTCCCTTCTCCTTTCTGTAGTAACTCTACGATCATAATATTGTTAGAGGAAAATGAAGCTGGAGCACTGAAAACATAATTATTAAGTACATACATTATACTTGGAAGAAACTGAATTGCACGAATATAGATTAACGCTTGAATAATTAAATTTATGTTGTCTATTCTATATTAAAAACCACACCAATGTTTACAGGTTTCACTGGATGAGGCACAAGCCCTATCGCGCCAACTCAAAGTCCCGTACATTGAGTGCAGTGCGAAACAACGAATGAACGTCGACCAAGCTTTCCACGAGCTCGTCAGACTAGTCCGTCGTTTCCAAGAGGCAGAGCGCATCAACATCAAGTCGGACTATGGTAGTGGCAAAAAGAAAAAATGCACCATCCTGTAACACATTATATCTGTGGTGAGATTTGTTCAATTCGTTCTACATTCGAAGTTCGCGCCGTTCCGATGACAGATGATTTTTTTTATTTCTGCAAAGAAGTTTGATTGGTTTTTTTTTTTATTCTAGAGATGTACTGACTATCTAAGGAGGGTAAGGAGGGTTTAGTCGACTACCAAACAATCCAGTTCTTGGAAAAGCTTTAATTTAAAAAAATGTGTTTTAGCTCACTCATAAGCTAAACAGTCAATGATGGAAAGGATAGTTTGTGCATTTTTTATTAAATTATTCGGGTTGTAATATAATTAATATTTATCAATGCATCTCCATCTCTATCTACTTCATTAGTTTTATAATGCAAACAGTCTTCTTATTTTTATATTTATTTATTTCATTTTAGTTCATAAGCATTATTTGCATTCTTTTAATAGAAAAGCACATTGAAATGCAATTCACTTGTTTCTTATTGTTCTCGATTAAGAATAAATGTGATACAAATTCATTTCTTTTTTTATTATTTTGGTACTTCTTCTTCTTAGCGTGTCGATGGCAATCTAAATGTACTCGGCCCAGAATTCGGCCACTTGTTTGGCGCCATCACGTCGTCGTCAATTTTGGTACTAATTTTTCTCTAGTGCCATACTTGAAATAATGTCGAAATTTTAACCCGAAATAATTCTTAAACAATGTGGCTTTAATTTAAAAGATTTTTGTATAATTCATTTGCAATCATAGGGATAAAATTGAGTATTTTTTCTGGATTTGTTAAAAATATCCGTCTACCGTTGGTACAGTCAGCGACAAAAGTTAATGAATATTTCGAAAGATTCAAAACTGTTAAAAAAAACAAAGGTTGATTTCGTCAATATTCACCAGACTGGCTCATGGTTTAGTTTTTCATTCTTTGGTAGCTAAAATATTATAATCTTTACACATACGTTTTCACAAAACGAGGCATTAGCAATGCACAGTCGAACAAAATAAATATTTAATTTCGTTGTGTGTAAAAAAGCTTTTCACAAATAACAGTTTACGTTGAGCACATTTCGTTATAAAATGGTGCTTATTATTATAGCTTTATAGTCTTCTAGCACAATTTTCGTGGGATACAATCCCCTAAGTTATTTTTACAGGACATTTTTTATTTGGTTTGCGTCTTCATAAGCAACATTTTTTTGTTAAGCGATTCTTTGTTTTTAATAAATATTGATATTTATTATTATATTCGTTTTGATTAGTAGTCAGGACCAATTTGGACGCGGATTGTTTTTGGTTACATGGTAATATTGTCCCATTAGACTACAATAATTGTTTGTTGTGTAATTAAAACTAACCGTAAGGCCCGTCCTACACGACATGGTTTCTTTAGGGTACGGCGCGCTAGCCGCTCCTTAGAATAATCGTGTGAGCTTGTATATGACACGGCAAACCACCGGACGACGCATAGGGCGACGGCGCCGTGCCATTAGTGCCGCTGTGTCTGTCAACAAGTTCTCATAGTGATCCATACAACATGCATTGTCAGAATCGTGTCTACACACGGAGAATCAACCACAGTTTTCACGGCAAAAAATTGTACGTACAACGGGCCTTACGCATCCAATTAAAAAAAAAAATTATTGTCTAAAAATATTACATCGTCTGTGTCAATGTGAAAGTTCATTAAAACTATTGACTGGTGTAAAATAAATAACACATTTTTAATTATTAAAATTGCGTGTAAAACTATATAATATGTATAAATATTTGTACGTACATATAATATTATAGACGTCTAAATACCAAATACTAATGTGTATAAAATATTTTTGTTACTTTTTTTGTCGTTCAATAATTAATTTTAGGTTAGCGTTAGTAGTTTGAATTTAATGTATCTTTTGAATAGAAAATGTGTTTTCTACCGTTATTCCATTAATTAGTCGGATAGACACATTTTTATTGAACCGAATTATAATGTTAAAATCGATTGAAATAAGCAATTTTTACATAGAAGTAAGTTTACTGTTCTGGAAAATATTTAAATATTCAAATGATACATTGAATTTTTTACAAGCAGTTTGGGAATGTATATCATAAAACAGCTGTCTGGTTATAGGTAACGACTAAATGGATAGACTTTGTATGAGTCGTCATCACAAAAGATGAACAGACTGTGCCAATGACAATATTAACCCGTCAAACGTCGAATGTACAGACGAGACGCCAGCAGCTACTACAACCTGTCAAATTTCTTTAATAGATTTTCAACTTTATCGCTAAAACGTAAGGTTCAAAGTGGATTGGGAAAATTTGACAGTTTCGGGTAGCTTGATGTGCTGGAGTCTGTACACCATGTGTACAGATAACAATAACATTTCTATTGGGTCTGCTGAAATCTCGATGTTTTTTCAAGTCGCAAAAACTGTGCGAAGGGCGGGTCACTGGTTTTTAATATTTAATTGTGCGATGGTAAACATTGAGCCTTACCCCTAACCAGAAAGTTTACAAACATTTCGTAAGTTAATTTTAAAAAGAGATATATATTTTTATATCATAGTATTGGTTTTTACACATTTTTTGCTAAGCATGTACCTATATTACTTAGTTGGTGCACAACTGATTTTGATACACATATTTACAATGATTTTGTATCGATTTAGCTTTTAAAGTAATCTGTAGAGACTGTAGAGAGAGATGTTTTACACTAATTGTTTTTATCAGCTTTATAAAATTAGAGAAAAATGTTTTTTCTGAACGTTTTTCGTGGATTGGTCACGTTTTACTGGTAATATTTGCCAGTGTTTTGAAAAATCTTTATTAAAGGGGGGGAAATTCAAATTTTATTACATTTTTTGGAATTTGCAGGACTCGGGTTGTATGTTGAACAAAATATGATTCGCGAGCCTAACAAGTACATATTTACAGAATTATTTATAATCTTCTATACAAGTTATAATCCTAAGTAGTCATTCAATAGCCTTATATGAAAATTTGAATTTCGCGGGCTACCTTGGCGGTTTCCCCTCAAAATAATGAATACAATTATATTAAAAACATGTTTAATGGAATCAACATTTATTTATTTATTAGCGACTGCATTAAATATTGTACAGTCAGTAACAGTATTTTTTTTTTGTGTTGTGAACTCATTCAGTATGTAATTATAGTGTCTTATGATTATTCCTACATTATTATAATTTAATCAGGTTCAGTTTTGAATGTTTTCAATGCGATGTCTCCGAAATATTCCTTTTTTTGTACCTATGTATAGCCTAAATATAAATTGGTGTGAAATCTAGTTATTTTACGTAGCAACAGGCAACACAAAGTAAAAAAAGAATTCTAGTTTTGGAATTCAACACTGGAAACACCGATAACTTTTTAATAGCCTGTGTTGCCATGTAAAAAGACCAGAAAAGTCGACTTGTAAATAAATTGTTTTATATATTGTGAGCTCGCTTGGTGTATGAAATAGAGGTGATTATTTCCCGGAAGTAGCCCCTTACGGGCTTATTGCCCGTACCATAGAGTTTGCAAGTATAATAGTCACACAGTGCAGGTGCAATATTGTAAGAAGAGCTTTAACTTGAGGCGGTCTTTCGCCGTAACCTACTAAAATGAGAACTGTTGTCCAGCTAATTATTGTATTTGTAAAATAAATCATTGTAACATATTTTCGCATTTTATTTAAATAGTCTGTAAAATATGCTTTGAAAAACCTAATAATCGTATTAACCTACTTTTTAATGACAGTTTAACTATATTTGGGGCGTATTGAATCGAGTCGTCGGGTCATAAACTTCGCTAACAAAACTATCGCTACTTTTTTATCCACATCACATCACTATCGCAATATGTAAGCCTAACGGATGCGAGTGAAAAAAATATGCCCGACGACCATGGGCGTAGCTGGTGGGGCGGGCAACCCTAGACTCTTCTTTGCCCACCCTAGAAAAGTATTTTTTATTTTTATTTTAATTTAGTATATTTTTTAAATCAGTCATTTAATGAGAGAGTTAGTTTAGGTTAGTTCAGCTGGACGGCAGCTCCCCCTACACAAAATCCCTTGCTACGCTATGCCAATGCCGACGACAGAGTTCAAAACCAACTATAGGCGCTAGCTCCGGTATGGTATTTGCACACCAACGCCATTGGCGTTATCTACCGCCTAAGGCCTCATTTACGGAGACGCGGGGCGTCTCGCGTCGCGTGTGGCGTGGCGTCTCGCGGCGCGTCGGACGTTTTTTCTGTTTACGGTGGGGCGGCGCGTGAAGCGGCACGCATCATCGCACGCGTAAACACAAACTTATAGCAATATACGACCATGTTCATAGAGAAGCGAGACGGGAAGCGTGGCGGTGCCCGCCGCGGCGCCCGCGGCGGGCATCGCGGCGGCGCACGCTCGCCTCGATCAAATCGACTAGTTTTATGTTGGCGAGAGATGGGAGCGCACGTGTCGCAACTTGCAGCATGATCATATCATACTCCATTGCGACGGTGACTCGTCTGTGTTGCGCGATTTCTAAATAAGACTGACAGAAGATTCCGCCTCGGACATAGCTTCATCGAGAATTGCCGCTGCGTGCGCCGCCGCGATAAACGCCGCGTGGGACGCGTCGGTGCCATCCGCGGGCTCGGCCGCAAAAAACGCCCTAATTCAAACAAACGCGTCTAAAATCGCTTCTCCCTAAACGCACTCATACAACGCCATATATTTGAATTCAGTGCGGGCCGCGCCGCTCAACGCAACGCGCGACGCCCCGCGTCTCCGTAAATGAGGCCTAAGGGTCTCCCCACATTTATCGACGCGGAATCGGCTTAAGCAGAGTGCGTATCACCAAACTACTCGAATTATCGCCGAGCTAATAGGCAAACGGCTCGTTTCGCCGTCTGTCGGCGTCGCGACGCGTCGTCCGAGCCGAGCCGATGCGAATGGTATTAGTAACACCCTTATTACGTAGACATAAAGGCTTTTTTGACCGGTGTTAGCTAATTCCGCGTCGATAAATGTGGGGAGACCCCATAGAGGAAAATAATATATCGGGTGGAGACCCTAAGGGGCCGTGTCCACGAGCGAGAAAATCGCGGCTATATTATCGTCGTGCCACGTATTTCTATACCCTCTCTATTAGAACGTGTCTCCACACGGCGATATCGTAGCGAAAGTTTTTGATGGCACGGCGACACTATCGCCGCGATTCTCTCGCTCGTGGAGACGGCCCCTTGGGGTCAATGCACCGCAGAGAACATACTCAAGCATTTAGCGCTTGAGCATGTTCTCGGCTGTGGTCAGGTTTTGAGTGAAACACGCCACAGGGACTCATCTCTTGCATGCTATTTTTAACTCTATTTTACCATGAAAATCTGCTCAAGCGATTTGTTGCACTAACCCCTTATCCAAGTCCAGCAATATTTTATTCACGGTAAACAAATACTGCGCAAAATGTTTTTGTGTGTTGCTGGCAACATTGCTCGCAGAACGTGTGTGAGCTATGTTTCCACAAATTGCCAGGTTTTGTTTTCTTGAGTCGATAATGCAATAAAAGCCACAAAAACTAACTCGAACGATGATTTATTGGTTTAATCACATTATATTACATATATAAATAGTCTACGCGTGTTCACTTCCTGGCGGCGAGGGCGGACAGGTCTGCGATGCAGCGGTCCAGGGTCGCCTTCTCCTGGTCGGGGGTGATGGCCTTGCTGACGTTGGTTACTACCCAGTCCACCAATTGCCTCTGGGCTAGGCGACGTTCCAGGTTGGACTTCTCGAGTTGGTAGTCAAGGCGACGCTTTACCTGGAATCGAGGAGTGTGGGGTTAATTTCGGTATATTTGGGCTGTTGAAAAAATCCAGTGAGCTACAGGTACGCATGAGCCTAGATAAATAATGATAAATGAATTATTTCTTATGCCTGCATTTTACTTCGGTGTGATAGGTCATGGAGTGGATATAAGTCTTATCATTCACCATTAGAAAACAGGTTTTCTTACAAGACACTGCAATTTGTCACCAAGTGTAAGCGCGGCGCTCCCGTAACAATAATACCTCTGCGGGAGAGTTGCACTTATGGCGGTGGGCCAGAAATCTACCATGCAAAATTAAAATTTTTCAGTTTTTAAGTTATAATACTTAAAAATAGTGAAAACCTGACCACAATTCATGGACCAGGCTATATTGCTAGGAAAAACCTAATTTTATACAACACTAGCTGTGCCCCGCGGTTTCACCCGCATAACTTTCGATCCCGTGGGAATATCAGGATAAAAACTATCCTATATCCTTTCCTGGGTCTCAAACTATCTCTATACCAAATTCCATCTAAATCGGTTAAATGGTTTAGGCGTGAAAAGGTAACAGACAGACAGACAGAGTTACTTTCGAATTTATAATATTAAGTATGGATAAATGAAAATTCACCTCACTTGGTAATGTAATAAAGGCTTAAATTGCTTATCCAAAGTCTATTTACCTCAGAGTAAGCGTTCATGAGACGTTCCCTGTACGCAGCCTCGAGCTGCAGCAGAACATTCTCCTTCTTAGCTTGGATGAGAAGCTCCTGGCCCTGCGCACGCCACTGGGCAGTCTTCTCCGCTTCTACGGCCTGCTCCAAAGTCTTGATGGAGTCCGTGCGGCTCTCGTTCCATTCTGATTCTATTGTCTGGAAAAATTGAGATGGACTTTTGTGAAAATAGATCTTAAAAACGTGTAGATAAGATAATGAATAAATGGGTATTTTGGTGGTGTTGACATTCGTTTAGGGGCCACTCGACGTGGTGGCGCTTTAGTCAAATAAAATAAGCTCACTGTAAGAGTTTCAAGCTTGAGATGGTTAGTGTGAATGTCCCGTAGGGGCATAGACTAACGGATAAACTGGTAAGCCTACAATGTATCCACAAAAACACTTATGTTCTATTTGCAATTTCTGCTTTGTGGATAAATGCACAATTAAATAGAAACTCCTTCAGTGTGGAAGCTTTGCAAAAACAAGCATTCTCTGATGCTTGGTGAATTATGAATAAGACTCATAATTCACCTGTTTGTTATAAGTATAACAGTACTGTGTAATTCAAAAGCAAATACAGGCTGCAACCATCAAGTTTAGAAATAGTATTAATTTGTTCGTAGTTTTGTGTTGTCTTTGTCACACATACCAGTGTGTCTCTTTCTAAGAGCCCTACTCATGGCGGCGCAGCCAGGTCGCGTCGTCACCAAAATGTATGGTTGGCTGCGTGAGCAAGCAGACACCATAAGCGACCCACTATACAGGAAGATTTTTATATCACCAACCAAATTTTTACAGGGTGTTCTACCCATGAATATGAACAACTTTCACTATGGGACCAACTCTGAAATCACGAAAAAAAAAATCAGCTGTTCCCTACATTTATGTTCGCATAATTCGTCAAAATGTAGGGAGCAGCTGATTTTTTTTTTCGCGATTTCAGGTTTGGTTCCATAGTAAAAGTTGTTCATAATGATGAGTACAATCTCCCATTTCGATTTGTCGCATGTGTTCAATTTCATCCTGTATAAGTTACCGTGCCCCCCGCGCCGGACAAAAAAAAAAACGAAAAATAAATACCGATGAAACAAGCTGTGATGATGTAATAATAATACAGATTAAACGAGCTGTGTTATTTGGTCGTATATATACGACTCTGGCGGAATGGACACGAAAATATTTGTCGGATTAATCCGACGTAAGCGGTTAAAAGGTTAATACAAAAGTTCAATACCTACTTAACCAAAATGTATGAAACAGCTGATTTTTTTTTCGTGATTTCAGAGTTGGTCCCATAGTGAAAGTTGTTCATATTCATGGGTAGAACACCCCGTAAAAATTTGGATGGTGATAAAAACATATTCCTGTATAGCTGTATACATTAACCCCCTTACCAATAAACGTATTATATATCAGATGAATAGTTACACAGCAATTTCTCTTTCAGTCATCAGTAATTTAACTCTCGAAGAAGAAGACAAAGCATTGTGTAACTATACAGACGCTATACAATGTTTATTAGTAAAGTGGTTAGTTGGCAACGTGACCTGGCGACGTCGCAGTCGTCCCAGTGAGGTATGGCTCTAAAGCTAGATATGTCATATTAACAGTCAGATACTGTAACAATTCTTAAATAGAAATGAGCCACTTACTTCGACTTCCTTGTCCAACCAGGCAGCTAGGTTAGGTCCGAGTTTCTTAGCGGCAATGCCGACCATAAGTAGCAGTGACAGACCAGTGTAGTATTCATGCTCCATGACGTAGATCTCCTTGCTGCAGAGGTATGTAGCCAGACCAACTCCAAAGGTGTATGGACCAGTCACACCGGTCTTTGAGTGGAAGAACTGGAACCTAGAATTATTTGTTGTGTAAGATTAGATATTGTAATATGGTCTAGTTGGACTGCAATAAGGTTTCAGTAAAATCAACTATTATAAAAATTTTTTAGACTGAAGTTAGGTTAGTTAAACATAATTACATTTGAAAGCAATCAACATTTACTTGTGTTAATTAATCTTAGACAGGCCTATAAACATACAGCCTAAATATCTTTAGAAATCTTTAAAAATCAAATCCAATTATTTATTTTTGCAGAAAACACTGTTACTGTTACAATCCTAACTGCAATACACAATCTGAATTCTGAATACTATTTTATTACTCTCCCACACTCATTTTGATTTTAACCTGTCAAGCACCGCGTGTCGCCTGTTGGCGACGAAACAATAGAAAATCAATTGTCTCATTAGCGGAGCTGGACAGATTAAACTAATTGGGTTTTAAGATCTGGGAAATAAACAGTTATTAAATTACATACATATTTTTATCTTTAACAGTGGCTATAATTATGTTTTTCTTACATTACAAAACCTTTTTTCATTGTTTTAATCTCACCATTCTTCAGGAATGAAGCCAAGCCTGACTTTGCCGGGCTCTCCTCGGACTGGCCTGGGGAAGTTTGTCTCATCGCGGTTACCGGAGACAGCTGAGGCGGAGCCCCTTGCGACCAGCGCTGTGGACTGTCTGGTCGCAGCTGTGAAGATTTTAAATGAAGAATTAATATGATTACAAATTAAAGAATGGAAAAGGTGTACTGTATGCAGCACGATGGAAACATAATAAGGACGAGTTAACACAAATTAAAATTGAATTGGTTGTTAATCTTGTCTGATTTTTTTTTACTTTTAATATTTAATTTGTGAGTTTTCTGGATATTAGACAAGAGCAATGACAATAAGAAAGAGGATTTGCTATTCACTGTATCCCAAAAATCTTAAGTTATGAACTTAAGACACTAATCAGCAGCAATGCAGAATATTTTATTATCAGCTGCACTTTATATACCCTTATTATAGGTTATATTACTTTTATATGCTCAAATATTGAAATGGAAGGGCTGAAACCACTCAACTAATATTCACAACTCATAATAATCATGTAAAAAGGAAAATTTTCATTTAATAATTTCCACAATCGCGGAGACACCCGTCAAATCGGTGATTACATAAACCTCCGTAACCCAGGGTTAAGGTTAAAAAGTAAACTTAAACGACACATTTAATAACTTTTATACAAACTATTCGTTAATTACACATACCTGAACGCAAAGCTACGCGCGATAGCATTTTGTAAAAGCAATTTACAATTTATTTTACGAAAATCGACAGTCCCCGAGCAAAATGTACTTTGCGTTAGGGATGTACTACAACAGATCGATACACTACAGAAAAAAAAAATAGTCGATCGATTATGTCAAGTTTAGTGTTGTAATTTTACTATATTGGTTGGTATATTTTGGTCTAGCACTCGGAATAAAATCTAGAATAGAAACCTTGAATAGAAATTAGATATTTTTAGTAAGTTTTTATTTTTTTAAAGCCGCATCACCTGCATTGACCTAATTTATTACTTGGTCATGATGACATTCGATCAATAACTACCTAACTGGGATAGCTCCTATTTTTGTTTATTTGTGTCTACTTACTGCTTGCGCCCATTTTCCAAGTAATCAGTATCTTTAGTGGCATTGTTATTATTTACATATCGGTGGCTGTTAACGTTAAGTTATGGCCAACATGAACCACTGGATCTGGCAGCGAATGGTGAATTGATGGAATTTATTTATTTTTACCTTCACGCTTATAAAAAGCATGTTGCAACTAACTTACAACTTTTATTTCAACTTCAACTCTTCTTTTGTGGAAGAGACACCACAACTTTGAGAATATATTTTTATTTTATAAACTTGAATGTGGATGTCATTGAAGAACCGATATCCTGACATTTGTCAAAGTATAATTATGTTGTTGCTGAACACTAGTTTTGCCCAGTGGCTAGTTATTTTTAGAACCTTTTATTGATTTTTGAACGTAACTACGATAAGTTTCTATATTATGTTTTTGAACGCTCCACAATCTGTCAATATGACGATGGCGATTGACGTGTGTGATATTGATAAGAAAATGAGAGTGTAGTTTTTATGTTTATTGTGCGAAAACATAAACTTTTTTTAAAATGGGGCTCGTCACATCCTGCTGTAGGCCTTCAGCTTCTGAGGTGTTGACTCCTGACTCTGTAAGTTGCCATAATTCTCGTACAGAACAACTGGTATCCACAAATCTTTTGTTACCTATTTATTATTTCTAGAATATCGCAATTTACATTTAAAACTGGTTTTTATTGCGACATTGATTACCTACTGCGTCCTTCAGCGTGATTTGTAGAGCCGGTGGAAAGTCTCATAACCAGATGTTTAGTTTTGAATAGTTGCAAAACACTTCACTATTTATTTTTTACCAAAAAAAATAGTGAACAAGTAAATATAATCAACTAGCTGCGCCCCGCGGTTTCACCCGCATAAGTGTCGATCCCGTGGGAATATCGGGATAAAAACTATCCTATGTCCTTCCCCGGGACTCAAACTATCTCTACACCAAATTTCATCTAAATCGGTTCAGCGGTTTAGGCGTGAAGAAAAGACAGACAGACAGACAGAGTTACTTTCGCATTTATAATATTAGTTTGGATAAACAAACAAAGAAAGAAGATAACTTTATTCAATCCAAAATATAAATTATTTCTCATGAAAACAATCAAGTTTCTTTATTGTGCAAAATAAAGACAAATTATTATATTCATGAACCTCTTGCTTGGTACCAGGAAACCAGACGTCGTCAGCAGAGCGAGGCGGCTGAACGACGCGCGGCTAAGGAGGCCGCCCGCGGCGTGAAAGACCCTAGTAAGTTAGAGCGCAATCAAAAGAGATCAGAGGAAATGGAGAAGAGAGAACAGGAACTGAGCCAGCAGGGTGGACCTGGTTTGAAAGTAAGGATATTCTATATTTGACTTCATAACCTCAGATGATCATCACGTTTTTGAAATTCCAACTCAATGTCATACATGACAAAGTTCAAATTTCTACAGCCAAAAAAAATTTAGAGCATTTTATTTTAGAAATGTCATTCAAAAATCAGCTTTGACTTCTTATCACTAAAGTAGATATTGTATAACAGTGTTTTTCAACCTGTGGGTTGCGACCCCCTAGGGGGTCGCCAAGCTTCTTTAAGCGGGTTGCCTTACTTAAAAATTTAAAGCTCATAAATATACCATACTAGTTCAAAATTTTATATTTATTGAGAAAAAATGGTTAGTTAAAGATTAACACAAATCAACAAATACCTACAAGTCACATGCATAATTATTGTGATGAGGAACATGCGCAACTATCGCATTAATGTGAATGGGTCATGCCCATTTCATATGATTTCTTTGTTTGCCTTTTATTTGACACACAAGTAGCACAAGTAGGAGGTTCCAAATGGAATCAAATAATTCAAAGCTTCTGTTTTTCTATTTAACCAAAAGGTACCCAAACACAATTTAATTCCAAGTTAGAAACAGTGGAGGGTAGGGGGTCGCGAAATATTTTTCATACTAAGGGAGCCGCGCCATGAAAAAGGTTGAAAAGCAATGTTGTATAAGATTCTGAGAGGTACTCTACGGGGTGGCAGGGATATTGGCGCGCAAATTGTAACCATGAATTCAGCCAGGATTCTAGACCTAGATCCCTAGCGTAGAAATTTTTCGTCAGCTATAAAAAAATAATTGGCTTTTTATAGAAAATTCCAATACCCACTCTGTCAATTAATAAACTAATGAAAAATTTGAACACAGGAGGGTTTTAAATGAAGGATAAAAAAGGGACCTGTCGGGGCCGAAGCCTGCCGGGGATGCGGGATTGTCCGAAAGGGTTACCTCTACCCCGGAACATAAAGGGCTAAGGAAGGAACACAGATGGGTTTTAGTCAGTAAGAGTCTGACACTCCCTTCCGCTCCACCCAGAGCTGGAGGGGTCATTTGATGATTTCCAATCCGAAAAAAAAGGGGATGTTTTGAATCAATCCATGAAATCATGAATCCATGGTTGAGCGTCAGAGTCCCTGCCATCCTGTATATTAGATTTTTTTCAAAATCTCACATAATTATCAAGTTTTAGGAAAACAAACTCAATGTCATACATGACAAAGTTCAAATACCATTGCATCTGAATTTTTTTTGGATATTTTTATTACAAATTGGCAATAAATAATCAACTTCAACTACATAACACTAAAGTAGATAGTTGATTAAGTGGCAATACATTTTGATTGTCTAAGATTCGGTATAATAATTTATATTTGAATTTAGGATCTCTAATAATTATCAAGTTTTGGGAAATCAAACTCAATGTCATACATGACAAAAATCAAATTCCTTTAATTCTGTTTTTTTTTTTTAACATTTTTAATACATACTGTCAATCAACTTAGTAGATAGTTTGAGTAAGTGGCAATACATATAAATTATCTAAGATTGGATACTCAAGCAAAGGGGCCCACCCCTTTGCATGAGTATCCAATGGGGATATTCATTTCATCATTGTATTTCAGTATTGATGGCATAAAGTGTGTTGAAGTATAATAATTAAAATTAACAGAGCATAAATAATACAATAGAGGTCGCAAGATTAAATCAATATGAAGAACAATTGGAGTATTAACTGCCTTTTGTTGTATCAGAAAAAATTAAAAAAGCTCATTTAACTGTTCAATATTGATATAAAAATTGATGATTGAGATGATTGATTATGTCTCATTTGTTAAAACTTTAATAAATAATTTATTTTGTACATTTTACAGTGGACAGCCAACTGAGATCAGGCTTCCAGCGGGAGCGGTCAAAGCGGTCAGACTGAGCCCAAGAGCCCTGAAAACAAGAGCCCTAAGGACAAGAATGATAAATACAAGTATAAGAACTGACCGCATCAACAACACTGCCTCAAATCTGCTCTACACAATATAAAGTTAGTTACACAGAGTAGTAAGAAATGGAGGGCGAATACAAGTTTAATTTCTTGTGTAATCGGGGAAATTTATTGCTGAGCAAATTGATTACGAACTTAAATTGTCCGTATATACACTAGTCATTCATTCTTTGAGAGTTTTCTGAAATGGCTGTAACACGACAAATTAGAAATTCTCAGTCATCCAGGTTTTTTTTATTTTTTCTTATTATGAAATGGGCCAGCTGTTGACCTCGATCTCGCCTGGTTGAAAGCGATGGAAGATGTCTGACGCCATACTTGCGACAGTTGCGACAGACCAATGACAGCACACCTCATTCATCCATTGTTGATGGATTATTCTCTGATTGGTAGATGATACTAAGGAAACAATTTCTTACTACTTTGTGATAAGCACTATACTACTGCAGCAATGCACCCTATCACATATCTAAACCAAAACTGAAATGTATACGCCGTACATTTGATATTGAACCTTATTTGTAGAGAGGTGTAGTTGAAAATTATATAAAGTGTTTGGTAGCAATATATTTCTGTAATGTGTTTAGGAGTTATGAACTCTATGATAGTGAGATAAGGTTCAATATCGTATGTTATATTAGTCTCGTTTCTATCTGTTACACCTTTCTTTTAGCCACGTAAGTGAAATTGAAAATGAACGAAAAAATTTAATTGAAAATTGTGTCGCATGATTAATAATCATGCAGCTTTAATATTGGAATAATATATTGTGTCTACTTACTATGAAAACTATAAATTATATTTTGTAAAAGACATTTTTCTGATGGGATTTAGCGCGCCTGTTTTTAAATAAAATTTTCGGAAGCATCTACAGAATATTGCAAATTTTGAATACTTACCAGTTGATTATATATGAGAGTCACAGTAGATATAAAACAGTAGTTCGCAGTTTCTTATTAATCCATGATACACAAACACACACTTTTACAGGTTATCTATACTAATATTATAAAGAGGTAAAATTTGTTTGTAAGTTTGTATGTAGGGGGTAATCTCTGGAACTACCAGTCGGATTTGGAAAATTCTTCTTGCATTTGATAGCCCAATTCTCGAGGAAGGCTATAGGCTATTTAACGTCACGCTATGACCCTTAGGAGCCGAGCAAAAGCGCTATGGGGAAACGAAGTGATAGAGCAGGAGACGCGGGCAGGTGATGCAATACGACGAGATGGGTCGAGGGAATAAGAAATTTCACGCGAACGAAGTCGCGGGCAGAAGCTAGTCCATAATATTATGACCAGTATTGAACAAAGATTTAAATCTCTAGTATGGCCCGATTCAAACTTTTAAAGACTGGTAATAAATTCACGAGTCAGCGGGGTGAGGGACGAAGGGCGAGGTACTGCGGTAAGAGTAGCGCACTTCAGAGCCGCCATGAACTATGAATCGGGCTGAGCATTTGGATATATTGAACGGCTTATGTTTAACTTATCACCAGATAAAGTAAAATATAACATCAAAAAAACACTTTTTTCTGCCAAAAAGTAAAACTCCATTTTATTGTAAAATACCTAGGTGAAGGTATTTGTATTCTCATTTGCTCGCTCTTGCATCTTGCATGCTATTGCTTCGCGGGGCTCCTATTTCTGTGTAAAGGGTTTAAAGTAACCTAACCAAACCTAACCTTGGGGTAGGTACCCAGCTAGAATTATTGTAATTTTAGACTTCATTTTTTGGTGTTCAATATAATTTTTTGGTGATCATTATATTTAACCCCATATTGAACTTACCTTGAAATAAAACTCACAGATGATGGTATAAATGTCTATGTACAGTTCAGCATTACACTTATTTATACATCTACAGGATGTCTGGATAACCTCTTAAGGGTTTATTGTGTTTTATTCTGAACAACTTTTACTACGGGACTAAACATGAAATCGCGAAGTCAGCTGTTCCCTAGTCCCTACATTATTTTATGTTCGCATAACTCGTCAAAATGTAGGAAACTGTTGATTCAAGATTTCGCGATTTCAGGTTTAGTCCCATAATAATAGTTGTTCATAGACAAGTACAACGACCCTTGAAGAGGTTATCCATTAATTACCGGACACCCCGTGTACCACCACCTATATATTTGGGTACTATAATAATTATCGCGCATTGTATCAGCGTGGGCTTTTTGTGTCCCTTTATTAAGTGTATGTAGTATTATATAGGGCTAAATGAAATTAGTTAACGAAACTCCGCAGACGTGATGGGTATGTCTAGCAAATTTAATTTTCTCCTGTATACAATTTTTTTTAAAGAATATTCAAAATGGCGGCTTCTTTATGGTTCTCGCTGTTTGCCTCTTGCTCGCACGCATTTTTCAGGCGCAAAAAGAAAATATCGGAGTAGCCTTTTTTAATAGCAAAGTTAAATAACTGTTTTGTATCTAGTGTGGGTACCTGTCCATACTAATATTATAAATTCGAAAGTAACTCTGTCTGTCTGTATGTTAACTTTTCACGCCTAAACCACTGAACGGATTTAGATGAAATTTTTGGTATAGAGATAGTTTGAGTCCCGGGAAAGGACATAGGATAGTTTTAATCCCGATATTCCCACGGGATCAAAACTTACGCGGGTGAAACCGCGGGGCGCTGCTAGTGTAGAATATGTAAAATATTGATAGCTTGTCTACAATCAAATCAATCAATCTACCTAGCCTTGTCACAACTATGTTGTGGTTGGCTTCCAGTCTAACCGGATTCAGTTGAATAACAGTATTTTACATGGAGCGACTGCCTATCTGACCTCCACAACCCAGCTACTGGGTAATACCATATCCCTTGGTAAGACTGGTTGTCAGATAGCTTGTCAACAATATTGTATTTAATGTTTAAAATACGAGTATAATTAAGCGATATTTTTGCGAACACACTCTTATTGTTTATTGTAATATGTGTATAATAAATGTTAGATATTGTGAATAATTTATGTTGTAGCCACTTTGCGAAACTTCTGGATTTTCTGTGTTGTTGAATTGTGCATTCGATTCTTTGCTATTTTTTTTATATTTGAACTTGATAACT
Organism: Amphipoea oculea; assembly: GCA_945859645.1. Classification (NCBI taxonomy): domain Eukaryota; kingdom Metazoa; phylum Arthropoda; class Insecta; order Lepidoptera; family Noctuidae; genus Amphipoea; species Amphipoea oculea. Next base: position 1,818,186 of record OX243883.1, on the reverse strand, counting down.
ATCAGGATATTTTTAAGTAATTATAATGCCATTTGGCGAACAATTTGGTTTGATACTGGTTTTGGGATCATCGAGCAAAGAAATCTGCATATAAATATTATTACATTCTGACTGAAGCTCGTATATTTTGATCAGTATTTTCGGAAATTATTGATAATCTATAGAAATCGAGCAATTTTTACCTAATTCAGATCATAGACATAGGCCTATTGTGAATAGTGTTATAGAAAAAATCAAAAACTACGATTGTCTCGAATTTTAAAAGTTATTGTATAATATTGCTCAATATTAAGAAAAAAAAAGTATTACCTTTACGATGTTAAAGACCTGATATTATAAATGATCAGTATTTTTGCTATCGTCTCGATATATAGTCGTGAATGTCCTAAACTGCGATGTGGCTACTACATACGCACTGATTGTTAGTTATTAAAGGTATTTATATTGAAAATAAATGTAATTAAATGTGTTATAAATCTGGTCGTTTTTATCTTTCCATCAGCCTAATCTCTAAGATACGGGTCCGTCCGAAAGTAGATCTAATCTTCGGAGGGAATCCCTATACCTACCTAATTAACTAACTTTTTCGGACGGGCAATAAAGGTCATAGCACACGTATCAAATCGGAAAGGGAACGGCACCGTATCGCCTTTCGCCTCGCCGTCAAACTTATGACCTTAGGTAATACATCGGGAGTATAGGGACAACTGTCAAATTCTGTTTTAATTCATAGGTCGGGCCCCAAAATAATGTTAAGTATATCCGTAGGTGTTAAGTTGTAGGAAAAGCCCGTGACTTCGAACGAAACTACGGATTTCGTGTATAGGGAGTAGACCTCCAGATCATAATGTCCTGCCTGCTAACACCCGTGGTCCAGTTGGAAGCAGAGCGGTCTCCGAACCGAACCCAAGTGGGAAGGTGTAAATCAATCCTCGTAAAGTGCTACCTCAACGGAATGGCAGCAGGGTATGGATTTGGAACTGTGTCACAAACTTTGCTCCGCCTCCTATCCTGCCTGCCCTGCTGCAAAACATGTGCAGTCAACGTGGCTGCGCTGACACCGATAACGCTGTAGAATGTGCGAAGCTTTGCGCCAACAAAATTTGAATTAGCTGCTGTCGTTCCAGCGACACGAAGAAGATTTATATTTGATTTTTTATATTGGAGATAAAAATCCTATTCCATATTTTTCGGAATGGTCATGATGGCATGGCATTGGTCTAGTGATCGCATCGCAAGCGCAGTTGTTGAGGGTGGGTAATGGGTTCGATTCTCAGCACGGGTAGGTAAAGTGTAATCCAGCTGTGGGCACTTTCCCACACAATATGAACAAAAGTATGCTAGCTTGGTCCTTAGGATATTTAAATGCAACTAATCGATGTTCGTGTTGCTGCACTACCCAAGTATGCAGACGTAAATCTAAGTAGGTACCTACCTGAGCAAAGCTCCAAAAGAAATAAATTAGGTAAGTACATTATTTGGAATGCTCCAATTGTACCTATACAAGGTGGGACAAAAGCAATGTCATAATGTGAATTGGCTGCCATTTGGTTGGAAATGAAACAAATTGGGCTCTGTTTTCACGGAAAGGTGTAAAATTTATGATATTATGTCGAAAAAATGATATCGGTCAAACGGTCCTGAGTTCAATGATGTATAAAACATTGCCTGAGTTCATGCACATTCATGCTCGTTTTACGGCATTTTGAATTGTTGCTGCACTCGCAAAACATCCCCCAAATTGTTGATTTTTCCTTCAATGTTGGCTTTCAAGACTTGCAAGCTTTGTGGTTTGCTGTGGTAAAAACGATATTTCAAAAAACTCCAAAGGATGAAGTCTGGCGCCCGCGCCGTCAGATCTGACCGACCAGTTGAAATCGCTAAAACGGGAGATCAGAATGGCCCCGAAATTGGTGTTTCAAAATCTCTATCGTTGTATGAGCTGTGTGACCGTGTGTAGCACTCCAGTGCATTGTCAACTAATTCTCTATCTGTCTACAACATACCTAATATCATAATGACATTATAACGTACGCCATTAGCAAAAATTAGTGCACATCACATTATGGCATTACTTTTGCCCCATCCTGTATGTATATACGTACTAATTCTAAGGTTCGTAGGTCGACTGAACTTATTTGGAGTTATTGTTTCAATCCTTTTTCTAACACAACGACTGGTAAAGACCCGGCTGCGAGTTAACGACAAAGGGCCACCACCTTCTAAATTGCTCGGTTAGGTTTATCTTTGCATGACTGTGCTGTGGTATGCTCCAGACAACATTTCAGAATATGTACGGTTTTTAGTGGATAATTTTATAAATTAAAGAAATCTGGAAAAAAAAAGTAATGCGTAGAACGTTTCGTTATTGATCATTGAAACGAAACGCTTTTGACAATCATCTGTTTGCCGAAATTGCTGTCAAATCAAAATTGACAAGTAAAGTAATAAAACACCGCGCGTTCCTCGACCCGCGATCGGTTTGTTGTGGTAATCTCGTATTGTATCAGTATTATAACATAAAGGAATAATGGCCGACTCGAGAGAAGGAGATAAGAAGGTAATAAATAGTTTTTATCTATACTTAGTGTGACTGTAAGTTTGTTATCGCACGAGTGCCAATCGGTTTGTTAGTCGCATTTATTTATCTTCCATGACCTTGCTGCGGCTTAGAGGTCGACGATGGGTCACTTAAATCATTAAGTTTTGCTTCTATCTTCCTCACATGTTGTGGTCATGATAATCAAACATTTTTATGAATATCTGAGGAACCACGTTTATAGGAGTTAATAACCTCCGCACTTTAAAAGCACTGTGTTGTATGAGCACTATGAGCCATGAGCACAATCAGTTTGACGTAAAAATAATTTGTGCGTAAAATGTTTGGCGCCTATTTTTGAAAGTCGAATCAGTTTAGGTTTTTAATTTGGCATAAATTCAACAAATTCATTTTTAATTTATAACAGGCAGCTTAGAAAAATCTACTTGGAAGTTGGAAAAAGATTTAATTTCTTGTACCCACATGCAAAAATAATAGGTATTACCTTGAAGAGGCCATCTTAGCCTTGAGCTGAGATAAACATTATAAAAAATTTGCTTCATCATTATTACCTGCTCACAATTTTCATACAAAATATTCTTTTTTTGCAAGATAATTATTAACACCTACTATATGATAAACAATTTATATGTATAGAATTTATACATATTTGAATGACTAAAGGCGTGTTTTATGAATAATAATAATATGTTGTATTTGTTTTTGTTGTAATTAGAATATTCATATTAAAACTTATTTGAAACTGTTGTAATTATTAACTGTTGTCTTTGCAAAATAATTACCTAATTAAAGTATGACCATACTCAAAGGTTCCACGAGTTATCTTCAGAAAAGATGAAAGTCAGATAAAATATTGAAACCTTTGTCCATGATCATACTTTACCTGTGTAGATGATCTTTCTGCTTAAAAACTTCTTGCAGCAATAACTCTAATAATATTGTTGTCTATGGTGCTTAATTTCTTTTTTATTCACAAACCTTTCAGGCTGATGACAGCAGGCTGAAGCCAGCGGTAAGCTTACTTGGCAGCATTCTTCTATGTAAAAGTTTATAACAATTTATAATTTTTCTGTGTACCAATTTGGTGTAGATAATATTTATGTGGGTAATGGTGTTATGTAGTATTTGATTAGAAATATTTACATTTTGTATTGATTATGCAATATTTTTCATGCATAATATTTTCTATACAAAATAGTTTCCATGTTTCACATCTGCCAGGCGTTCCGCAGCAGCTCAATATATATATTTTCCAATAATATTGAGCAATAGTTCTTTTTATTGTCTGATCTTAGATTTTAGAAACTTTGTCATCATTCCCATCATCATGCCTAAAGCTGTGATTAACAATTTATGTTTTTTAACCCATGAAATAATCAAGCATGTGTAATTTTATTATAGCTTAGTAAATACATATTATATAAAATCTTGGTGGTATTATTCTAAAATTTTTTTTAGATGGGTGAATGGGTGGGTACTTTTTGATTCTGGAACATAAAAAGTAATGTTTAATCTGTCAAGCTCCGCTAATGAGACACAATTGATTTTCTATTGTTTCGTCACCGATCGGTAACGCGCAGGGCTTGACCGGTTAAATTAATGTTAAGTTGTTAGTAACCCCTTGGTAGGTGTGTTAACAGTCATTTTGCATTATGGCTAATACTCTGTATAAAATAACGACTGCATGAGCATTTTCTTTCCTTGTTTGCATGAATTTAACATATTTTAGTCATAGATTTACGCACAATTGTGTGTAGCGGGAAATACCATAGAGAAACCTTAGATACTTTAAGGAAGAGGGGATAAAGGTTTTTTTTGCTACCGGTACTTACCTAGAAGAGAAACTAACAGAATTATAATATACTAGCAGTTACCCGCAACTTCCCGTGTCAGTCCGCGTGGATTTTTTTTCGTGAAACCCTATTTTTTTCTAAAATAAAAGTAGCCTCTCCTTATCAGCCAGTGAAAGTCCCGTCAAAATCGGTCCAGCCGTTTCAGAGATTAGCCGGAACAAACAGACAGAGACAAAAATAAAAAAAAAATGTTATTTTGGTATATGTACCGTGTATACATCCATATGCATTGAGTCAAAACCGGTTATTTTAATATTACAAACAGACACTCCAATTTTATTTATTTGTATATAGTCTATGTATATATTCATTGCGATCACTACCTACCCCGTTAACCGGGCGTAGCTATACCTAGGAGATTATGGAAATGTGTTTTCAAGACTATAGATTCATGAAACCTTATACCATACCTACCAAAAAGGACAGCTCTCGACAAGATAGTTCACTGCTTTAGCGAGTCGTCTCCGGCTGCACGAGCACGAGCTCCTTCCAAATGTGTAAAAAGTCGCGGTCGCGAGTGTCCCACGTACATGTGTCCTTAGTAAACTGTGTAGAAACGCCTTTTATTGATTTTCGAATCGATTCGAACGTCACCAGTTTCCAGATAATGCGATTACTCACCGCGAAATCGTGACACACCTACTATTTTAACGGCTCCGTAGGCGCTTCATGAAGGTCCCTCGTAAATTACGGCTTCAGCATTGATTGCGTTAACTAAAAATAAAGAACTTGTGTTAAACTGACATGAATAGTTTTTGCAAAGGCACCAAAGATTCAAGGTATTGCTATCTGTTCTCGCAGTCCAAACAAGAAAGAGTCGAAAGACCTGTTCGAAAAGTAGGGTTGCTCTTGAGAACTCGCCCCAGGTTCAAAATGGAGTCCTCAATAACCGTCGAATGGCGTCGCATGAAAGTAAATGTGTGTTTCTCTAGAGAGCGTTTTTGACAGCGATCACTATGGCCGTTATGTGGTGGCCACGCTGTTGTGGGAAACTGAAGCTTTAGAGTGCGTGTTGCTTATCATAGTTATCATGTTACTGTTTAAACACGTAAAACATAATCAGGCAATTGCATCAGCTACTAATTAAATTAACGACACAATCGTAAGTGGGTGTGTCAGCAAATCTAATGTAATGCCAACATAAGTGTACCTACTGGGCAGCGTCAGAATGTTTTTAGCAAGTCATTGTGAAAAATGCAGTCTCATTCGAACTTGCCTCTGCGGTATACAAGGAAAGCAATAAAGCAGTAATCTTTGCAATGATCAGTAGATTTTCCGCTAAATCCGTTATCATAAATCGTATCAATGATGGATTTGATCCTGACATGATTAATTAATATATGTATTAACATTATTACAACATGTTTTATCACGGATTTTTGGCACGAGCACATGCGTATCTAAAAACAGGAATGGCAACAAGGTGTCGATGTGGAGCTGTTTTGGAAACTATGCTCCATCTCCTATCCTCTGCCCCAAAACATGCAGTCAGTGACCACTGCGCTGACACTGATAACACCGTGGAAGTGGTGAAGTTTTGGGCCAACAAAATCTGAATTACTGTCGTGCCAGCGACACGAAGAAGACGCAAGATCTAGCTATTCTAGGTGATAACTTCACGTTTGAGCCTTACTCAGGTTCACCCTGATTCTCTGCACAGCAAGACTTCCAGATATGTCCCTTTAAAGCCATCACGATTTGATCGGTAACTTGTGTCATCGAGTCAGAGAGATTAATTCTCGATATCTCGTTAACAGAACCTTCTGGACTGCCAGAGTCCAGAAAACCAAGAAATTTACCAGTAGACCCAAAACTAGACTGGACACCCAACCGAATCTTCGGGCAGGCACAAAGACTCATGTGATGCGGACTTCTCCTGCAGAATTGCGGTCAATCCTCAAATTGCTGTTTTATTGCTGTGCACTTATTCAATTGGGTTCCAGTTTAGCCGTCAGCTCGCGAATAAAGACGAATTAATTTATCGCTAGGACTTAACGACCGATGAATAGTTATAGAGAACAAACTATGTATATTCAGGAAGACATATTATTAGATCCTTCCTCCTCCTTAGTAAATTGTCATGTTTCCTTACTTACAACACCTCGCTCGAATGCAACATGCTAATTGCAACAAAATCATTATTATTGTTTCATCACAAATACTGATCTTAACACAGGATTGGAAGTGGCTTGACCGCCATCTTAGTTAGCTACAAATTTCGAGTAGGAAAATCATTTTTTCATGAAAGTGATATATACCACTGTAAAGCAAATGCAATTTCAAAAAGCCTCAACGAGTCCTTGTGTTTAGTTTTTAAGTGACTTAAAAAAAGGAGGTAGATTCTCAATTCGTTTATGTTTGTTACCTCAGAAGTCAGAACTCCGTCATTTATAAACCGATTTGAAAAATTCTTTTGTTTGAAAGGGTATGCTTAAGGGCCAAAGCACACACGCTACTTTTTGCATCGGCGATCGGCGATTCAACTGCTTTTTAGAAGCTAAATGCAGCGACCAAGCATTCCACACCGCACACTTAAAAACGCCAAATGCAACGATTCAGTCGCTTTTCGGAAGCTCGATACAGTGGCTGAACGCTACACTCCGCACACATTCAAATGCCGGTCGCAGCGATTTGGCATTTGCGCCAGCATCGGAGCAGTCGCTAAAATGCGCGATTCCGATACCACGTCCGAACGCAGAGAGTCGCCAAAACGCGATGCAGCATCGGAGCAGTCGCTAAAACGCGCGATTCCGATACCGCGTCCAAACGCAGAGTCGCCAAAACGCGATGCAGCATCGATACAGCCGCAAAATCGCCGATCGCCGATGCAAAAAGTAGCGTGTGTGTTTTGGCCCTAATATAGGGTATGTTTTTCATTATTAAAGAATCCGTTTTCTGGTTTTGTGTCGCTAAGCTAAGCTGGTGGTCAAGGTCCAAGGTTCGAGTAGTCATGAGTACTTTGTGGTTTTACTGCAATTTATGCTATTAATATGTATGTAGGTTTGAAACGTTTTGTACGATTTCTTTCAGTGCATCTTCAGTCTTTGTCTTTTACCGTAAGCGAAGAATTATTCAATTAATAAAACATTTTTACAACTAAACAACCGTCTTCAAAAAAAAAAAAACAGTATAAAGTGAAAAATAACTTTAATTTCGGAAGTCGGTGTCGTTGGTTTCGCATATCGTTTTATGTCACCGACTTTCGAAATTAAAGTTATTTTTCACTTTGTCGTGTTTTTTTTGGGAAGTCGGTTCGTTTTTTTTTTTTTTTGTAAAAAAGTTTTTGCTTTTTAGTTGTACCTACCCCACACAAATTCATATAACACTACGTGCTATATAAATATCAGTGACAGGAAACTATTAAAACATCATCAATATAAACTAAGTGGAAATAAACAAAAAAGTTGTGCCCGACTTTACTTGCAAGATTAGAGGTACTCCAATAACAACTTTGACAGAAATGTGGGTATACCGTAGTATACTGAACCCATCTGCGTACCCCTTTAGAGAGTACAGGCGTGATGTTATGTTGTGTGATTGCGTAAACAATGCATACATAGGTATGCGATAGCTGCAATCGCGGTTGATTTGCTGGCATTTATTGAAGAGTTCCGTTGTCTGTCTCCGAAACTCATCATTAGATGTTTTTGAAATGGGACCATTGCAGAATAAACCTCTTACGACCAATAAAACAATTTTGCAAATCCGTTTAAGATGACGGAGTTATGCCCGAACATACCTACTTATATTAAAAAAAAAAAACATCCGAATTAAGAATCTTCTCCTTTTTAGGGTTCCGTAGCCAAATGGCAAAAAACGGAACCCTTATGGATTCGTCATGTCTGTCTGTCTGTCTGTCTGTCTGTCCGTCCGTCCGTATGTCACAGCCACTTTTTCAGAAACTATAAGAACTATACTGTTGAAACTTGGTAAGTACTAAGTAGATGTATTCTGTGAACCGCAGTAAGATTTTCACACAAAAATAGAAAAAAAAAACAATAAATTTTGGGGTTTCCCATACTTACAACTGAAACTCTAAAAATTTTTTTTCATCAAACCTGTACGTGTGGGGTATCTATGGATAGGTCTTCAAAAATGATATTGAGGTTTCTAATATCATTTTTTTCTGAACTGAATAGTTTGCGCGAGAGACACTTCCAAAGTGGTAAAATGTGTGTCCCCCCCCCCTCTAACTTCTAAAATAAGAGAATGATAAAATTAAAAAAATATATACAACATTATTTTTAGTATATGCGAAACCCGAAACACGTGTCTAGTATTTTTATGTAAAGAATCTATGTACAAAATTTCAAAACTGTATCATGAATAATCACCAAGTTATAAGCTTGTTATGTTACCTGTTTGTCCGTCCAAAAACATGGTCTCCCCCACCGCGTGCCGTTCGGTACGGCGGCGCGGCGATTGTATTGTAATTAACTGGTGATAACATTTTCCATCACACTTGCAGGCTTTGGACTGTCGTAATGGTCAAGTGTAGGTAGTTATTATAATGTACTTTATTCGTAAATAAATGCAGCCGTAAGCTACGAATAAGTAATTACTTATTCGTAAGCCGTAAGTGATACAATGTAGTCAATGCGATTTGTTGCACCTTAATAACTTTCTACAATTAACCATCTTGGCGTGTTTAAAAATGTTACACGACACTTTTTACATACGATAGGTACACGATCAACCGAAACACAACTGGCGGCGGCCGCGCGCTCGCGATTATGCAGTTGGACGGGAACGCGAACACGTGCGCGCCAACCTGTGGTACCCGGGCGACTGAAGGGGTTGCTGCACCCCCGCCCCGGTCGCCCCGCTCGCTGTGCGCCCGCGCCGCTATTGTTGTACCTACTTAGTGTCGCTCCTCGAAGTCACAGTATAATATATCGAAGTCCTCGAACACAGAGTACACTATAATATACCTCCTCGAACGCGTCGCTCTCGTGGTGTCCAAGCTTTAACCTTTTTTAAATATTTTTGGGCCAAAATATAACATGGGGTAAAAATTATTGGAATCGATTCAGTTACTTATTCTGAACAAACTATATTCAGGTTTCGCATATACTAAAAATAATGTTGTATAATGTACATTACCATGTAAACTTCCACCGAAAATTGGTTTGAACGAGATCTAGTAAGTAGTTTTTTTTTTAATACGTCATAAATCGAAAACCGCAATTTACCTTTCACAAAGTTACAACGAACTACAAGAACTTTTATATTATGTTACTTGCTGCTACGGAACCCTTCATGGGCGAGTCCGACTCGCACTTGGCCGGTTTTTTTAAATAGGTTAAAAATAGGTATACCTATCTCTATCAATCATGTACCTACATGGCCACTTGTAGACAATATTCCAAATCATCTGAGTTAATAACGGTTCAAACGCATTCGCGATGATAACTTATCAACTACTTATATATTATTTGTCACAATCATCGCAGGCTGTAGTCGGCCATTGCGTTCTGAGCGAGAACGCGCATCGTCTCCCGCTCAAATCTTTTAAATTACGAACGATACCATAGTGCTTGTGATTTTTTTTAAAAAGTCAAGGAATTAATCACTGAAATGGATTTACTAAGCAAGGTTGGTTGAAATTCATTGTTTGCTTTTAATAATAATAATAATTTTCTTGCCCTCCAATGATCTTTTGCGGTCGTTAGGTTCACGAATTGATAATGCGGCTGTGAATGAGTGCGTTCTACTGATTTTCATTAACTCGTTGGATGCGTGACGCGCATGTCTATCGCAGAATTTGCCATTATTTTTATATTTATTTCATCCAACAATTTTTAAAAGTATTTTAGAGGTTAAGTGTTTCGTCGTTCTTGCAGTGGGTAATCGTTTTTAATTTATAAAAACAACTACCCACAACTTTTATTTATTTTTATGTTTTTATTTTAAAATTAGAAATACATCAAGCAGCATCAATAGGTACCTTCTGCAATTCGCTTCCCATTCCTATGCCGTTTTATGTTTTGAAACGGCAATTAATTACTGATAAAAATACTAATAAAGTACCTAACTAGCCCTACATACCTTATAGGATAAAATAATGATGATGGCCCATATTTCTATATGCCATAGACACAATGTACTCGAACTTGAAATCGTCTTTGTAGTTGCAAACTTGCAATGTCATTTAAATAGACGGAAATGTGTGAATACAACGCTAAATTAGGGTTGTCAGACTTCTCGCAATGTTGCAATATTTTGACACTAACAAGTTGCGTTGGTTATAACATCTATAATGTAGTTATGATGGTAACTGAATTTTGTATTTAGTGAAAACGCTGCACAAAGTACAGTATCTACCTAAATAAAAAAAATAGATTTTTTTCTAGTTTTATTTAATACATATTATCTTCTACTAGTGGCGCCCCGCGGTTTCACTAGCATAAGTTTCGATCTCGTGGGAACAACGGGATAAAAAGTATCCTATGTGTTAATCCAGGGTGTCAGATACCTCCATACCAAATTTTGTCAAAATTGGTCCAGCCGTTTGTGCGTGAAGAAGTAACAAACACACACACACTTTCGCCTTTATAATATTAGTGTGATTGATTGAACATTAAGTAGGTAATAGTTAAAAATTATTTAAGTAGGTAAATCCCTAACACTTTTTTTTACAACTTATAAAGATGAAAACAGAGCTAATTAAATATCCGCATTCTTTAACATTTTGCTAATAAGTTTGGTATACTAAGGGGGGGCGCCCACGAGCAACTTTTGTCTCCGCAACTAATTTGTCTCTCACATAAAGTCTACGGGTTTGTATTAAAGTGCACGCATGTAATACGCAACACCTGGGAGACATTTTTATCCGCGGGTTTGGACGCAACTGTCGCCCGTCTATTGGTTGCAATGCAAGTGCGCGCACGGCGACAAAAAAGTGGCCGCTCAAATGAAAATATAACAAAAAGTAGCTTTAATGTTGCTCCCGTGTGCGCATCGTCCAAATCTCGGCGAGAAGAGAGCGACAGAGACAAAAAAAATTGCTGGGCAACTAAGTTACTAAATTAAAAGTTTTATTTGATTTTATGTAAAATAGGAAAACGTGGGTGTAGATTTCTAGCCCTTTAATCCCATTAACATACGCAGAATATAGAGTTGTTTGTCAACTAAGTATTTATGTAATGTAATTAATTATTGTTTATCAAATCGACAGTTTTTAGCCCGTGGTGTTATCTAGTGTTTTCGTGCGCTTATCAAAATAGATGCCTCGTAATAATGACCCTTAATATCGGCCACATAGGAAGATATTGATAATTATAATCAGTGCTATGCCTGCTGTCAACAATTGTTATCTTAAGTCAGTACACTTAAGTGCGAGAATAGCTTGTGTTGCAGTAACAAGATAAGCTAGATCAGCAAGGTCGGTCAGGGCTGACTAACCAGGATGCGCTGTATATTCAGCAAAATTGACAAGTATCCAGGCAGCTAACTTTTAACTTTTCTTTTTTGGGGGGTAATCGCGTAACACACTGGACAGTAGCAATGGGTTTTATTATGACAGTTCAACAACATTCATTGCGATAGTTACGTTGCTGAGCAGACACATTTTTCGAACATATGAAGCAATGGATTAGCAGTATCCATGATTTTGGGTTTATTAGCGTCGATAATTAGGTACCATATGCTTAAAACATTATAAATTATGTTATTTCTTTAAGTAGTTTGCACAAACACTTGTACAAGTCAATCATGTTTTAAAAACTAGATGAAGTTGTCTGCGTTTCCTATATGACTGCTCTGAGAAGAAAGGCCGACATGAACTCTGAGGTCACAGTGTTTTTTAGAGTCCAGACATAATCTTGGTCAGATCATGTAAAGACCATGTAGATCGATGTATGAGATGGTCTTTTGAGGAAAGAACCACACAGATTGAGTTGACCTGTCCAGTCAGTGCACGCATTTATCAGAAATCGTGCAGCTCAACTCAAAACTTAAGGAGCTCAACGATTCGGCGAACAATACCAAAGAATGGACATTTGGGTAGGCCAAAATACTCAAACTGCCACACCATATAAAAAAATAACAGAACAGAGAGAAAAAATAAATAAAATGATAAATGACCCATATAGTCTTCAATTTCACAATAATTAAAAGAATATAATACTTTACAAAGTAAGCAATGTCATTGTATATATAAAATTCATTAATGTCAATGTGTATAATAAAAAAATAACATTCAATATGTAAAAATTGGAAACAGCTCAATCCCAAGCCTTTTTTAATGTCCTCAATATAACCTTTAACGGTATAAAATATTACAATTTTATTCCGAGTGTATCTTAAGTCCACCTATGTACTTAGGTACTTCTTAATTGTACGAGTATGAATTTTAATGAATAAATAACTGCGTACGATATGTAAATGACGTAGTTTATTTAAATACACTCATTCAACATTGGCAACCTTATGGTGATTGCTACGCAATCATCATCATAATAGTTCTAGATTCAAACGTTTTAAGTTCAACTGCGCACTATTATATTGATGTCAATTTACTGTACCTAAGTACCTACATACACAGTCAACGTGACTTGACAAACATATATGAATTAGCTGCGAAACAACTGTTTTTGTTGTTATTACATATGTTTTCATAAGAAAATGTGCTAAAAACAAGCAGTAAAATAACTTTTCGGAGGAAAAAAAACACGGTTTTTTAAATGTCAAAGTCATCATGTCTCGTCGTCATTTTACGTTTCGCACTTTTGACTAAGTACATAAAACATGATTTAAAGTTTTATAGCGTCGATAATTATTAGGTAACTACAATAGGATTAAAACTAAAAATGTAACATGATGGTAACCCTATGTAGGAATAAATGTCGTAATAAATAATTATAATGAACAATTCTCTAATCTCTGGTCTGTGGTGATTTGCGCGGGAAATCGACTGACGTTTGGCACGTGTAACTCTCGTCACATAAGTCATTTTCCTGATCTTTTTAGTTTGTTTGTATTTGATTTCATTCATGTTATAGAAAAACATGGAACTTTTATTTATTTCAATGAAATGTCAATAACCTAAAAGAAGGCTAATAAAATTAGCTTTATCCTAACTACTCCATCTACTCAGCATACAAATAATCTGTGTGTTATCGCATTTTTCAGCATTAGTCCACCGCGCGTCGCCTATTAGCGACGAAACAATAGAAAATCAATATTGTGTCTCATTAGCGGAGCTTGACAGATTGACTAATAATAGTATAGCTAATAAAAACTTCTTAAAAGATAAAGAATTTAATATACAGAGAGATATCTGACGCGTCCTTGTTATTTCACTCTCAATTATTCTCGTCCAATTATCGAATCAGCGCCTAAGAAGTTGCTTAAAAAATTACAGTCAACTTGAAAAACATTGAGTTATAATGTACTACATTATAACTCAATGTTGAAAAATGACAAAGTTACCAATTTAGAAAAATAGTTCATTCAATTGCCTGGCATTTAAATTAGTTTTCATGGCGAGTTTGTAAAAAGTTGTTAAACTATATCCCCCTTACTAATAAACGTATTATATCAGATAAATATCGAAAGAAGAAGACAAATAGTTGTGTAACTATACAGACGCTATACAACGTTTATTAGTAAGGGGTTAAGTACCTATGCTAAAAGTTATTGTTCCAAATCAAAATTATGCTGAAAATCACGAGAATCAGCACATTTTGAACGTCAAAATTACAGACAATCTCCGTAACCACCACTTCCTAGTGTTTTAGCAGGGAAGAAGTGGTGCAACAAACTCCCCAGCAGCACAGCTGTCTGTACAGTTAGAAGAACTTGATTCTATACAATAGTAAGGTAAACAAACGAAAAATAACTTTGCTAATGCTAGATAGCGGTCGGCAGACGGTGACTTTCTTTGATTTGCAGTTGATAATGCGTTTAATTATAGTCATATCCAATAATGAGTCGTTCCCCTTATCTTTTATCAGGTTAAGGTTCAAAGATTACCGTTGTGCATAAGTGCAGCGGAATAAAATTGCACTATGAAGTCGGTATATTCAAAGTTCTCAGTGAGCAAGTGCCCAATAGTAGATATGTTTATTTACATATTTACCCTCTTGGATAGGCATAAAAAGATAAAAAGCAAGTGGGTAAAAAAAAAAAATACGTTTAGATATTTGCAGTAAACATGACGCAAAGAAAGAACACAAAAAAATTAAATTTAAAAATCTAAAAACCCGACTGCGGTAAAAAACTTAAGTTAAAAAAAAAACTGAAAAGCTAAAAACAAGACCATTTTAAATTAAATAAAAGTTGGAAGCAGGCGGGACCCATTTGAGTTTGAAAATAGAAAAATTGTATGGGTCCCGCCTGCTTCCAACTTTTATTTAATTTAAAATGGTCTTGTTTTTAGCTTTTCAGTTTTTTTTTAACTTAAGTTTTTTACCGCAGTCGGGTTTTTAGATTTTTTAAATTTAATTTTTTTATTTTATTCTTTTTAGTTATGAGTTGTAAATCCCACTTAAGTGTGATAGTTTCCCTTTAAACTTACACACTACTTACTTACTTATATAGGTACTACTGCCGCGTTTAGTTGGTAGAGGGGGGGCGACACTTGATTCTAACGAAAATTGGTACTTTAAAGCTTGATAAGTCACGAACGGTTTACTTAATCAAAAAACGGTCTTCCCAAACCACGGATATTTTTGAAAGACCTATCCAACGATACCCCACTTGACATAGTTTCTTGACTTTCATTTTTTTCATTTTCACAATATGGCGTCTAGTAGTCGCCATATTGAATTTTCATTAACGTCATGTCTTTAGTGACACTCGCCGGACTAAGAGGAATCGATTGACGTGTGAATCATAAAAATCGGCCCAGGCGTTTGGTCTGTATAGTGCTTCAAAGGAACATACAAACATACATACATACTTACATACATACATACTTACATACATACATAGGCTGATAAACACATTACCACTCCTTTGCGTCGCGCAGTCGGGTAAAAATAATAAGTTGGGGGAAAATATGCGTCACATCCACGCAAAACGGCCATCGCCCAGCAGAATAATGCTGTCCTCAGTGCTGGTTTTCAGCGGCAGCAAAACTCGAAAATCCCGGCGAAAAACGATTTTTTATTTTGCTAGGGTTCCGTCCGTGCTTTCTCAACCAATCACAGGCCGAGGACACGCCTCGTTATTTGACAAAGCGGCACTAATAGCCAATAATGCATTAAAAACTGATTTGTTATACGCACCATGCAACGCCGATGAAAATCCTAGGTCTACCGTAGCCAATCGTGATAGCATTTATACCTACAGCTGTTTTAAGCAAAAAATATTTATCAATAATAATTAATGAAATACATGTTCTAGATTGCTACCTAAATAACGTCAATATTTTTCTTTAAAATATGGGTATTATTTTATTTTCAATAAAATACAATACAAAATTTAATAGGGTGTAATAGGCAATATAATTACATAGGACTGGCGGAAAAATGTGGGTGTACCACTATAGGTACACTTCTGCCGAACCCTTTGAGGAATAAAGGCGTGCTGTTAGGTTATGTGTTATTTTCTTTCCATTGTAAAGGCTTGGAAGTTAATTTATTATTAATTAGGTATGTAAACGTTAATGAGTTTGTTTATTAATTTAATAGCATATCAACTTACAAGTAGTCGGAAAATAATAGGTATTTAATTAAAATACTTACCGAACAATCGGGTAAAAAGACGTACCTAAGTAACTCACGACTTTTCACCTGATCGCCTTTTTTTTTGGGAATTATCTGGGTGAAACTGAAATGGCCGGGCTGCGTCAGCGCATAGCTAAAGAAATTTGTAACAATGGAAAAAAAACATATAAGAATCAACGTTGGTTTTTCTTATCTACGTTCAATATAATTAGTCTGACGTCACTTAGTTTACCAATACACACACACACCCTCTCACACACTCGGTCAAGGTTATAATAAACCAAATAGACATGTATTCCTTTACTTGTTCAGGTTTGGAAGTAGACCCTGGCTAACCTGGCTCCCTTTTCAAACTTGCCTTTTTTTCTTTTTTTTTAATTTGCCGCCCGCGCCACACTAAAGAAATTATTTCGGCAATTCGACAATGCATGTATTGTCAAGTCCATTCAGTGTTAAGTACATCCCTGCGCAAGTGCGATAAGCACGTGTTATCGAATCAAACGCAGTCAGCAGATAGTATTGGGCAACGACGGACGTGTGTAACGAATCCTTTTATGTTCTGTTTGTGAAAATAGTTGTGTAAATCATGGATTCTGAGGCTGAACTCTGCAGGTCCTGGGTATGTGAAGTTATTTGACTTCTCATGTGATTGTGGAAGATGTTGGTTTAGTCATGTGGTTTCTTTTTATTGCTATTGTCAAATAAATTAGTCTGACCGATAAAGGACGCTCTACTCAAGGCTGAGTCAAGAGGATAACAAACACTACGCAATGCTGACCCAATAATTAGATCTAGGAAACGCTAGAAAAAAGATAAACAAATGAAAACTGTACTTTAATATGAAGAATGAGGGAAACTGGTCTATATCTACCTATGTTATAACGACAATATATTACTCTGTATTGGTATCCCTATCCGCAGATCACAAAATTAATATATTGAGTTAGTGGCCTCTTTAGACGTAGAATATAGACAAAATAATATTGTAGAATTGTAGATGTATACTTAAGTTATTTGCATATACTTGTTTAAATATTTATTTAAGTGGAAAACTCGGTGACTATCACAAATTAATTACTTACTACAACCGTCATTTGAGTACACGTTTCTGTAGATAATTTTTCAATTAACCTATCAGTCATTATTTATTACATATTTTAATTTATATCACACTAATATTATAAAGGCGGTTTGTGAGTGTGTGTGTGTTGTTGCGTTTGTTACTTCTTCACGCTCAAACGGCTGGACCAATTTGATAAAATTTTGTATGGGGGTAGCTGACACCCTGGATTAACATGCAGGCGAAGTCACGGGCAGAAGCTAGTTCCTACATAAGATCACGGCTGTATTCCCCTAGGAGTCAGGCAGAGGTGTACCTATGGCTATAGTGCACCCACATTTCGCCAGTGTAAGGTCCCATGTAATAGGGGGCTAGATTATTGCCAGCAACCAGGCACAAATCCAGACAGCGGGCTGCTACTGAAAATTTTCTAATGGGAAAACTCAATAACACTGCCCGACGCGGGAATTAAAACCCAGGACCTCATAGCGAGGCACAAATTCCTATTTTTTTTTCTTATATTTTAGACTAGCTACGCCCCGCAGTTTCACCCGCATAAGTGTCGATCTCGTGGGAATATCGGGATGAAAACTATCCTATGTCCTTCCCCGGGACTCAAACTATCTCTATAGCAAATTTCATCTAAATCGGTTCAGCGGTAAACCGCTGAACCGATTTAGACAGAATTACTTTCGAATTTATAATTTACATATTTTTGTTTATTCGCTGGGCGAAGGCATAATAATAAAGGCCAACTCCCCGAAACCGATCTCCGTAGTAATATGAAAACATTATCGTAATTATGTTAGATAGTGTATGTAGGTACATGTGTAATCTCAGAGCGCAAATAGGAACAAAATATTCTATACACCCTATATCTAAGATAAGATTGTATTTAACACTACCTAAACAAATAGATTACAAATAAAAACTAACTAACAGCATTACAGCATGCTGAAGTGGCTTTTCAGTGCATAAGGCGCTTACAGGACCTAAACGCAAAAAACGCATGTTTTAGAAACAATAATAGTATATGATCGACTACAGTAAACAAAATAATAAAAAAATATGATATTCTTCAGGATATATGCTAGGTGATAGTGTGTTGAAAACGTAATACAACTTATTTGGTACGATAGAAAAAAATCGTAACTTTCTTTTTACAATACGAACCATACTAGTATACATACAATCAATGTGATTTTTTGTCAGATTATTCTACAAGCAACATACTAAAACTCTAGTGTTTTAATTTTTTAGTCCAAACAATAGATTTTTCGTAAATAGATAATTGCTTCATATTTTGCAATAAATTACCAGGGTTGTGTCATCGCGCTTCTCTTTCTTTTCTATGCACTCCGACAAAGACCGCGTTTTAGGTCATGTCGTCCTCTCAACAATTGACGAATTATTTAGATTAAGGCCATCAATTCACTATCTTCATTTAAGTACTTGTAAACTACCAATGAGCAGTGGTGGCCCAATGGTAACGGCCGCGGTTCGAACCCAGACAGGCGCTTTACTTTGTGTAAATTATTTCATCACCACTGCTCTCAAAACGATGAAGGGAAACATCGTGAAGAAACCGGCATGTCCTAGAACCAAAAATTAGAAGACATGTGACATCTTACAACCCGCACTGGGCCCGCGTTGTAGATTACGACCCACTCCCTCTCAGAGAAGAGGCCTGTGTCCCAGCAGCGGGAACATTATAGGCTGATTTTGCTTATGTATCAATTCACTAACTTCATCAGTTAGCCACACGTATGAAACGCTTCGATCTTGAGCTGCCCTAGTGTAGGACGGAGTTTCAATACAATAAGAGGCCAGCCTCTATTTATTATGACCGGCCTGTTATGACTATGGTTCTTCTTTTCGTGTCGGCGACAGACTTCATCTTTGTTTTTAGGGTGGCAGTCTAGAGGGTTGTTAGGGGCTGTCTCCACGAGCGAGAGAATCGCGGCGATATTATCGTCGTGTCACGTATTTCTATACATTCTTAGAACGTGTCTCCACACGACGATTATCATCGCGGCAAAAATTTTATGGCACGGTGAGACTATCGCCACGATTCTCTCGCTCGTGGAGACGGCCCCTTAGTGTTATTACCTACTTGAATTGTACGACTTAATTTTTTCAATGCTTCAAGGTGTTGCAGCTCTGAGTATTTGATATTAATTTTAAATTGATAACTCCACGCGTCCGTGAAAAATGGGTCTTGACAGACGGACAACGAAGTGATCTTATAAGGGTTCCGTTTTTCCTTTTGAGGTACGGAACCCTTAACACCATGTTGTTTATGGTTACGACCTTCCATAGTCACGCGACGCAATTAATTGGTGATCAAGTAAATATTTAAAATAAATACCTCTCAATGGCATGAGTGAGGTCGGGCTGTGTTAGCTCTGGCTGGTGGTACATACTACGTTGTTTGTCCAAATCCAATATTAATTATACAGGGTTACTGGTCATTGCTCACGATAATTATAACCCAAAAAAAGAAAAGTTAGGAAAAAGACTACCTATTAAAAATTATTTCAAAACTAGGTTCTGCTCGCGACTTCGTCCGGGAGAAATTTCTTGTTGGGACTGCCCTCGTCGCATCGCATCACTTGCCCGCGCTATCACTTCGTTTTCGCGTAACGTTTTTTCTGCATTTTTTTTTCTTTTCGCTCGGCTTTTAAAGGGCATAGCGGAATGTTAAATAGCCTATAGCCTTCCTCAAGAATTGGGCTATCAAATGCAGAAACACTGGATACGGAAGTTCCAGAGATTAGCGCGTTCAAACAAACAAACTATTCAGCTGTTTGCTTACCCCCTTACCAATAAACGTTGTATAGCGTCTGTATAGTTACACATCGCTTTGTCTTCTTCTTTCGAAAGTCACATTACTGACGACTGAAAGAGAGAAATCGGTGTGTAACTATTCATCTGATATAATACGTTTATTAGTAAGGGGGTATGAATAGATAGGTCACTTTAAAATTTGGTTAAAACATGTGTATGTTTTGCATTCAATTTTATCGGTTTTTTAAATAGGGCTTAAAGTGTCCTGGCCTGCAACCCTTTCATGAAATCGCGAACAAATACCAGTAACCCTGTATGTAACAACCACACATACACACACACACACACGATAGGGCAGTATTCAGTGCTCTCCTGACGGTCAGGACTGACGTCGGTCTGCCGTAGCTATCGCCATAGAAACAATGCGTGCATTCAGAGCAGCACTGACTGCGTCCGCATACGCAATACTGACAGAGACGGTCAGTCGAGCGCGTCGGTACTGCGTACGTCAGGTGACTGACGTGCTATGCAATGCTTCGGAGCATTCAGTGCGTTGCGGATACATCACGACTGTACCCTGCTGTTCCGTACGGTGGTCAGTGGAGCACTGAATGCACAAAGCTGACTGACGTCAGTCCCGACCGTCAGGAGAGCACTGAATAAGGCCTAAGTCCCTAAGATATGAGATAAGAAGAAGGTAGAACTAACCATGCATATTTTTAGAGACGCACTAGGAATTGTTTGTTCAAAAATCAACCCTATGTAGTTTGGATTTCCTCCTATTCAGTTCCCAAAATCCTCTGTATGTACCTATAAAATATTCAACTCTAAATCTAACTTCCAGATTCGCAGCCACCAAAGAACACCTTCGGGTTCCCGGGACTTCAAAGAGGCGACAAAGCGCGATGCCCTCACTAGGCTGGAGGTGGAGCTGGAGAGACTCTTGGCTACAGTCCACGATACCAGGCGCCCTCTGGTTGAGAAGGAGTACAAAGGGTTCAAGAACCTCTTCAGCAGGTTTTTGGCTGAACGTAAGTCATCACCATTCTACTGCGCTTATCCCAATTTATTTGGGGTCTTTTTTTTAATTCCTGAATGGGCCCGCTCTTGACCTCGATCACGCCTGATGGAAAGCGATGGATGAGGTCTATGATGAAACGAGCGTGCCCAGAAGATGTCTAAGGCACTGGAACTCCCACGCATCGACGAAATACAGCAGGCTGCTTGACGGTGGACTCCGGTGGAAGGGTGGTCGCAAACCAGGCGGGCGTTAGCCCTACCATCGCAAGGGAAGAATTGGCCAGTCAAATAAGGTGTTGGGTGTGATTGTTCAGGATGCGCCGAGCGCGAGCGTTCAGTTGAGTAACTGGCGCAACAAACTGCGCTACACGAGGAGGCTTCTTCATGCATCCCAAACATGGGTCGGCGCAAGATGTCTTTTTCTTCCATACTTCTCTATTAGTCGTCATTTCGTTAGTCACCCTCCTTTGTAGCCATATCATCTTTCACACCACACCGTCCATCCGTCGTTTCTTTCTCCCCTACTCTTATAGCCATCCACAAACTTTCCTTACGACGTTTTCCTCATTCCTCCTTTGGCTGAACGTAAGTGGATTCTGGTAATTTTCTTTCACGCAAAGGGGCCAATGGGACTCCACTACCGACCGGTTTCTTTTCATTTTGACAGCTTTAAGGTGCTTACAGGACCTAAACGCAAAAAACGCAAGTTTTAGAAACTATAAAAGTATATGATCGACTACAGTAAACAAAGTCAAAAATTACAAGCTTATTTTTTTATCACCATCCAAATTTTTACAGGATGTTCTACCCATGAATATGAACAACTTTCACTATGGGACCAACTCTGAAATTACGAAAAAAAAATCAGCTGTTTCATACATTTTGGTCAAGTAAGTAGGTATTGAACTTTTGTATGAAACAGCTGATTTTTTTTTTACCGCTCTTTAGGTCATGTTTTGTTATGTTTTAGTCAATTAAGCCCCATGAACTTTGTAGGCCTTGTAGACGGTAGACCATTTTCTATTTTATTAGTACTTGTTAATAGGCCTACTCTGTTCTCCCATACTTGTTAACACTGTAATTTGAAAACATTGTATAAGCCAATTATTTTTTACCTTTCGTATGCTTAAACGTGGATCCGCGTGCGACACAATGGCTTTTTAATTGTGTCTATAATTACGGCATTGAGTCGGTTAAAAGAGTAACTGCGGAGTTTATTGCCAGCGGGGCAATTGCGTAACACATTATCAATCCGAATCGGTTTCATTTTGGCAGTTCAATAACATTCATTGCGTTACTTACGTGTTGAGCAGAAAAATTTTTCGAACTTATGAAGCAATGGATTAGCAATTTGCTTCAAAGTGATTCTGATTCCGATTGATAGTGTGTTACGCAATTAGGGTACAGCTCTTCTCCATTAGGAAACGACTAGTTGGAACCGTGCACCTAGTTTATGACGCTTCATGAGTGCCTAATTAGGTTTATGTGAAATAAAGTATTTAGATTTTTGACATATGTAATTGTAATATTTTTGGGACTCTTATGCCTTAGTAGGGTTCTATACTCGTGTGAGCCTAAACACCAATTCCGGTTGGGCCGCGATAACTACTAAGCTTCCAGAACTGTTTGGATAAAGCACAACAAATAACCGTACTGTTTTATTTCTGAAAACTTGTACTAGACAGAAACAATGGACTTTATAAATGAAATACAATCATCATTCGTCCACCATGGCTGGAAACAACGGTACGTCTAGCTAACATATGTTTTTTTTTTTAAACTTTAAGTAAAGGCTTTGTAGTGTTGTCTATGTCGCTCATACCTTAGGGATAGTATCTTTCTCGCAGACCTGGTAAAGCGCAGTACGGATTCATTGTCAAACAAAAATCAACCTTGCGTTTTGGTTAAAATAAAGTTGAAAATAGAGCATCATAGCGGGCGGAGGTGTAGACGGTTAACGTTATTTATTTTCGACTTTGTTTCTAGAGGTGTAATGTTGATATTTGTTTGGCAGCGAATTAGTGAAAATTCTTCTATTACCTAGCATACATCACTGAATAAAAAGATTTTGCCTTCATTACAACTCTACTTCCCAAAAACGAGGCAACGCAACTTAAAACGAAAAAAAAAGCTATTAAAAATCCAATTTTCTTCTTACAGAGGGTCCCTCAGTGACATGGGAGAAGATCCAGAAGCTGCCAGAAGGCGCTGTGATCGACTACTCTTCTCTCACCACCCCTACCACCGACAATGTTCACCACATGCTCGACAAGCTCGTGGTGGTCAAGCTCAATGGTGGTCTGGGCACATCCATGGGATGCAAAGGTCCCAAGTCCGTGATCCAAGTCAGAAATGATCTGACGTTCTTGGATCTTACTGTACAACAGATTGAGGTTAGTTTGGATGATTTTATCTATTTTTAACCGACTTCAAAAAAGGAGGTTCTGTATTCGACCCGTATGTATGTTTGTTTGTTTGTATGTCCGCGATTTTCTCAAAAACTAATGAGCCAATTTTGATAATTCTTTCACTAATCTGATCTACATACTTTCAGGAAGGTTTTAGTATATTAGGTCCTTACATATGAAATTGGCGTTTTTCGTACTGGCCACTTTAATCACGAATTTCTCCTCTTTGGTAAGGAATTCCAAATTCAAATTTGTACAGCTATTTACTCATGTATTTGTGCTTCGATGACCGTCATTCATTTGTTTTTTTTCTTCTGTTTTTTCTGTTTGCGTCACTCATTTTACAAAATGGAAAATTTAAAATATCGCATTATTTACGAGTACGAGTTCCGCCGTGGCACTAGTGCTGCGGAAACGACTCGAAGGGTGAATGATGTGTATGGCGGTCATGTTGCAAAAGAAAACACAGTTCGTTTTTGGTTCCAACGTTTTCGTTCTGGAAATTTCGACCTGCAGAACAAGCCCCGTGGACGGCCTGAGACCCAAGTTGATAATGGAGAATTGAAGGCTATTGTGGAAGCGGACCCATCGCAAACCACGTCCGAGTTAGCTGCAGGCTTCGATGTTAGTGATAAAACTGTTTTAATTCACTTGAAGCAAATTGGGAAGATTAAAAAGCTTGAAAGCACGACAACGCCAGACCACACACTGCGCAACAGACGGCTACCAAATTAGAAGAGCTTGAATTGGAATGTCTTAGACATCCTCCGTACTCCCCGGACCTTGCTCCAACAGATTACCATTTTTTTCGCAATTTGGATAACTTTTTGCAAGGGAAAAAATTCAACTCCGATGGGGCAGTCCAAATCGCCTTCAAAGATTTTATTGATTCCCGTCCGACTGGTTTTTTTAGTAAAGGGATCAATGAACTACCTATAAGATGGCAAAAGTGCATTGTAAACAATGGTTCATACTTTGATTAATTAAATATATTATATTAAAAAATATTCGACTTTTTGTTCCTTCCATACAAAACGCCAATTTCATATGTAAGGACCTAATATAATACATTAGGTAATCATTCTTATGTACGAAGTTATTATATGCATAAATGTACTGCATCTCCGGCATTTCGATGATTCTTCTAGTCGGTGTCTTCATTTCTTCAATGCACTAGTGTTAATTGAATTTGTGTGGGGTAGGTACAACTAAAAAGTGAAAAATAAAAACTATTTAAAAAAAAATACAAAGTGAAAAATAACTGACTTTGAAAGTCGGTGTCAAAAAACGAAAATGCGGAAACAACGACACCGAATTCCGAAATTAAAGTTATTTTTCACTTTGTAGTTTTTTTTTTTTGAAGTCGGTTGTTTTTTAATTCGTGGTTAGAGTAGGTACCGTATAACCTCGCAATAGGTTAGTTGACCGTTTTGAGAAACCGATTTCTAATGTTCCTTGTGATCTACTTCCGTCAAGATATGGATATTTCAGCAAAATCGCAACATTAACAAAACTGATTTTTCATTTTATATCGCAATTTATTTTTAAGTTTTTATATTTGATGCATAAAGTTTATTTGAAACTGTTGTCTGGTAGTGATGACATGCGTCTATATAGTTTTGTATCCTCCGATATAAAAGTTTGAGGCAGAAAGCGGAGGAATCGGGATGGAAGTATTTTTTTAAATGACAATAATTTGGCATTACTGCAACTAGAGTAGGTAGGAGAGAGCAAACATCATACAAACGCGCAATTATTGGTGCACTACTACAAAGCGGGGCAGTACACGCAGTACATAACTTAGGCCCGGACTCCACTGAAGCGGAGCGGGGCGGAGCGGAGCGGAGACGTGCAGGAATAGACCAATCACAATGGTTAAAATCCTCATCGCGTCTCTTGGCTCGTCTGTGATTGGACGATTCCTGCACGTCTCTGCTCCGCTCCGCACAGCTCCGCTTCAGTGGAGTCCGGGTCTTAGACGTTTTGCCTCTGTGGGGGCGTGATGTTCGTACTAATTCGGAAACACGAAGATTACCGGAGCGCATATATTTTCTGGTTAAACTTTAAATACATTTCCTTGATGAAAAAAAAACCTTACTATTTAAATTTTCAGCACCTGAACAAAACCTACAAATGCAACGTCCCCCTAGTCCTGATGAACTCCTTCAACACTGACGAGGACACGCAGAAGGTCATCCGCAAATACCAGGGTCTGAAGCTGAAGATCCACACCTTCAACCAGTCCTGCCATCCCAGGGTCAACCGGGAGTCCTTGCTGCCGGTGCCCAGGCATGCTGACGTGCAAGCCGATATCGAGTCGTGAGTATTCGTTGATACTTACATGTAGTGCTGAAATCGGTGGTCATGGCATGAGCATGTGATGCCGAGGAATGGGGAAAATGTTGTAAGGAAAGTTTTGAGCGGACTCCACTGAAGCGGAGCGGAGCGGAGACGTGCAGGAATCGGCCCATCACAGACGAGACGAGTGACGCGATGAGGATTTCAACCATTGTGATTAGTCGATTCCTGCACGTCTCCGCTCCGCTCCGCCCAGCTCCGCTTCAGTGGAGTCCGGGCCTAAATGTCGATGGCTATAAGTGTAGAAGACCAAAAAAACGGTGGATCATGGATGGACTGTGTGATTGATGATATGGTTAGAAAGGGGGTGACTATCGAGATGACGACATATAGAGAAGTATGGAAGAAAAAGACGTGTGGCGTCGATTCAGTAGCAGCCTGGGGTTATTTGTGCCCGATTGATGGCATTAGGCTGGCTCCCTAGTAATGGGTAGCTCACCGTCCAACAGGACCAGGCCCGTGCCGGACGGCGCGTACGTGTTCCACGCGCGCCTCAAAGAGAAGTCAGCAAAAAGGAAAGGGCCTGGCAGGGCCGAAGCCTGCCGGGGGTGCGGGATTGTCCGAAAGGGTTACCGCTACCCCGGAACATAAAATGCTAAGGAAGGAACACGGATGGGTTTTAGTCAGTAAGAGTCTGACACTCCCTTCCGCTCCACCCAGAGCGGGAGGGGACATTTGATGATTTCCCATCCCTAAAAAAAAAAAAAAAAAAAACAAAAAAAAGGCTGGCTTCCTGTTAGGTGTCTTCAAAAACTGGTCAAATGTAGGTGTATTATCTGTACTTACAGCACTGCTTATCCCTTCAGGGAAATTAGGCGTGATTTTATGTTGTTATGTTATGGGTAAAGAAAGTTATTTCTCAATAAGAAATTGTA
This sequence comes from Amphipoea oculea, assembly GCA_945859645.1. Classification (NCBI taxonomy): domain Eukaryota; kingdom Metazoa; phylum Arthropoda; class Insecta; order Lepidoptera; family Noctuidae; genus Amphipoea; species Amphipoea oculea. The sequence continues at coordinate 1,791,593 of OX243883.1, read as the reverse complement.
AGGATTTCGCTTACTTGAAAACATTTCTAGAACTTAATAATAAAAACTTTGCTAAACTATTGTTTTTGCTTTTTTAACAAATTATTTACTAAAACAACTTTTCATGATCACCCTCAAAACGCTTTCCAGTTGGTACCCGCCCGGCCACGGAGACTTCTACGAGTCCTTCTACAACTCGGGTCTTCTCCAGAAATTCATCCAGGAAGGCAGAACCTACTGCTTCATCAGCAATATCGACAACCTCGGAGCCACGGTCGACCTGAACATCCTAAACCTCCTCCTCAACCCAGACAACCCTCAGAAAATTATCTCAGAATTCGTCATGGAAGTCACCGACAAAACCAGAGCCGACGTAAAGGGTGGTACTCTTATCCAATATGAGGATAAACTAAGGTTGTTGGAAATCGCTCAGGTGCCGAAAGAGCATGTAGACGACTTCAAATCCGTCAGCCAGTTCAAATTCTTTAACACGAACAACTTGTGGGCGAAACTGGATGCTGTCCAAAGGGTGGTGGAACAAGGGTCTTTGAATATGGAGATCATTGTTAACAATAAACATTTGGCCGATGGCCTAAACGTCATACAACTAGAAACAGCCGTAGGCGCAGCTATGAAATGCTTCGATGGAGGAATCGGGGTGAACGTCCCCAGATCTCGGTTCTTACCCGTTAAAAAGACCTCAGACTTGTTACTAGTCATGTCCAATCTATACAGCCTGTCCCACGGCTCGCTAGTGATGTCCCCGCAGCGCATGTTCCCGTCGACTCCCCTCGTGAAGCTGGGTGACAACCACTTTGCGAAGGTCAAGGAGTTCCTGAACAGGTTCGCTACGATACCGGACTTGATTGAGCTGGACCATCTCACGGTGTCCGGGGATGTTACCTTCGGCAGAGGAGTCGCTTTGAAGGTCAGTTGAGACGATATAACTTATATTTGTTGCTACTAGCTTTTGCTCGAGGCTTTGCCCGCGTCGTAATTTATTTCTCGGGAACGTACTTATTTCTTTCGTTCGTATTTATTTCTCTTAGAGGTGGATTGTCGAAAAACCCTTTCTTAGTGGATACCCCTCCAAATTTCATGTCTGTAGGACCAGCGGTTTTAGGCTGTGCGTTGATATATCAGTCAGTCAGGACTTTAAATTTTTTATATAATATATAAGGTGTAAAAAAATTAACCTTAAAAACTTTAAGAGGTGCTTTAGACCATCGAACTGAACAACTTTCACTATGGGACCAACTCTGAAATCACGAAAAAAAAATGAGCTGTTTCATACATTTTGGCCGAGTAGGTATTGAACTTTTGTATGAAACAGCTGATTTTTTTTTCGTGATTTCGGAGTTGGTCCCATAGTGAAAGTTGTTCAGTTCGATGGTCTAAAGCACCTCTTAAAGTTTTTAAGGTTAATTTTTTACACTTTGTATAGATGTAAAATAATGATTTTTTTTTTGTTTGAACAGGGCACAGTGATCATAATCGCGAACCACGGCGACCGTATCGATATACCATCGGGGGCGCTTCTAGAAAACAAAATAGTTTCCGGCAATCTTCGTATTTTGGACCACTAGATCTGAAATATACCAATAGTTTCAAAACTAACTTAAATAAAGTCTGTAGGCAAATTCCTATATTTAAAAACGTTCAAAATCTGTCAAAAATATAGAGAAGATTGGAGATACTTTTGATAGATCGAGACTGAGATTATACTACGAACGGGATTTAAAAAAATACAGGAATTGCCTTCGGATTTTAAAACTGTACCTATTCATCACTAAGAGAATGTCTAGATTGTAAAAATAAGGCAAAAACCAAAAATAAATTGGCACCGTAGTTTAAAATTAATTTACGTGTTTTTAAGGTGTTAAATTAATAAAACAAAACTGTATAATTATAACCAAATTGTGTCAGTTTTAAAAATAAGTTAAACCATTTAATAAGTAAATAGGTACAGTAACCGGCATGAGTCGTGAGCACAAACTGACACCTGCGCAGTAGTGAATTTTTCGGTCTCTTTGGCGGAATGAAGAAGGCAGGGGGCGCCGAGGTTGCACGCGATTGGTTCGTCAGTCGATGCTCGTCGTCTATTGGTCCCTCGCGTGTCATTCGGCTACTATACACTTTCGTGCAATTTTAGTGACTAACTTTTGAGATTTTGAAATAGTTTATTTTTGTTATTTCGTATCTGTTATGTGTTTTTGTTTTAATATACTTAGTTTATTTTTGTTATCTCGTTGTAAAAAAATTGTTGTTTTTAATTTTTTGGTTTTAAAATCGTAGTCACACGAACTCTTAAAATATGCCGAGGAGAAAAAAAGCAAAAGCGGTACTAAATAAATTTGGCCGAAAGTGTACATGCGCGAGCTTGCCCCCACTACTGCCCATCTGTGCTCACGACTCGTGCCGGTCATTATATGTTTATATTATTATGTGCTCGGCGAATTATTATATAAAATATTTTTTCTATTTATTCACATTTTATATTTAAATAATAGGCTAAATAGCACAATTTTATAAAATCGAAATATTGTTATTATAATATTATACTGCGCTAAGATTTTTCTTAGTTATATTTTCTTCTTAATAATAAGTGCGAGAATTTTTTAGTTCAGCAAAGGCTATTTTTTATTTATTATTCAAATAATAATTAAGAATAAGCTATTATTAATTCTAATATAAATAGGGTTTTGTAAATTGTTATCAATGAAATTTGTGGGTTTTGTAAATTAATATTATATGTAATTTTATTTTTTCTATAAAATAATTAAAAAGACCTTTTGTCTTTATCATGATGTTTGTTAAGGTTTTTTCCTTTTTATTTTTACTAAAATGTTGCTTCCAAAATGACCATTTTTTCTATGCTTGAATGTACTTAGTAAACGAAAAAAAATGTTTTATGCATAAAATATCATAATTTGTATGACTTATAAACGAAATCGTGGTATTTTCGATCAAAAATCAACAATTTTTTATAAAAGTAAAAAAATTCTTCATTTTTCACAACATAAAAGAGTTGAGATTTTTTAAATTGTTAAATAAAAAATATAAATAATATTCATAGGTGTCAGGTAAACGTTGGTCTCAGCCCAGCAGGGTAATTGCGTCACACACTATCAGTACCAATGGCTTTCAACAACATTCTAACAGCATTCATTGCACTATACAGGGTGAAATTAAATTCATGGGCATCCTTTTAAGGGGTCATTGTACTCATCGTTATGAACAACTTTTACTATGAAACTAAGCCTAAAATCGCGAAAAAATATCAGCTGTTCCTTGCATTTATGTTCACATAACTCGTCAAAATGTAGGGAAGAGCTGATTTTTTTTCGCGGTTTCATGTTTGGTCCCATAGTAAAAGTTGTTCAGAATGATGATTACAATGACGCCTTAAAAGGATGCACATAAATTCAATTTCACCCTGTATAAGTGGTTGAACAGACAAATTTTTCGAACATATGATGCAATGGATTCGCAATATCCTTCAAAATTATTGTGATTGATAGTGTATTATGCAATTTAAGGCGTTAGTATTGTAACATAACATCACGCTTATACTCCCTAAGGGTTAGGCAGAGGTGGGCTTTTTTATCAGGAATTTCTCATAGCAGCCCGGAGCCAAGATTTGTGCCCCGTTGATGGCAACAGGCTCGCCCCTGTTATAAGGGACTTAAACATAACTGGCCTAATGTGGGTGTACATGATTGTAACTAGGAAAAATAAACGCTCATATACAAATAAAGGCGGTACCCCGACCAAATAATCTTGAGCATTCGCGACAGAGACAGAGAGCTACACGACTTCCTCGTACGAAATGGATGCAGCGTACCTTGCGCATTCCCCTTTATCATAAAACTCGCAAAATTTTTGGAATTATTTTAATAAAAAAAAAAAGAATAGCGATCTTTTTAAATAAATTAAAACATGGGTTATTTAGATTTTTAAATTAATTATCTATCCATTGGTGAAATCCTCAAAATAATAGAACGTCAACTTCAGCAAAAGATGAATCAATCAATAATTTTAGTCAGTTTTTTAAAAGAAGATTTTAAATGTATTAGTAACATATAAAAACAAATAATAACCGGCAATGTGATGATAGGATATCGAACATTAATAATGTGCTTTCAGATGTAGTTTATTTCTTATAATTATTGAGTTAATAGCCTCTGAATAACGAAGATAAACGTGGTTTTGGTCGAGGTACCGCCTTAACTTGTTGATTACAATACGCTAAGCTGTAATCAAACTGGTATCGTCGTGTTTCGCTGGTGCAACTTTCTGGCATCCAAAATTTTGTACCCAAAAGTTAATAATTATACCGGCTATATTATATAAATATTGTTCTAATAGTAGTAAGTATACATTATTAGGCATGCACATTTGATTCTGGAAGAGTTTAACCTCAAATTAAAGGTAAACAAAAATTGTACATCATTTTTATCAACACGTCATTGTGTAACGTTTGCAAGATTGATTAATAATTAAGGTTCGAGTGTAATACATGTGTTTGCAAGACCTTAGACCAGATGTTGCTGAGACAATGTTGCGGGACAATGTTGTGGGACATTGTTGCGGGACAATCTTTCGCTACTTGTTTATCATAATTCGGGGCTTATATCTTTGCAAAACTGTACAATATTTATAATACACTATGAAATTAGTCTAAGAGTTAGTGCCATTGTCTACGTAGGTCAAACTGTTGTAATAAATGTTATTATTATGTTTTAAAAGGATATGTTTTTTTCTTTCCTCTCCTCATTACAACGTCCATTGCTCAATCTGTCTAGCCCTTTCCCAATTATGTTGGGGTCGGCTTCCAGTCTAACCGGATGCAGCTGAATACCAGTATTTTACTTGGAGAGACCGCTTATCTGACCTCCACAACCCAGTTACTGGGTAACACGATACCCCTTGGTAAGACTGGTTGTCAGACTTTTGGGCTTCTGATTCCCGTAACGACCGTCAAAGATCTATGAATGACAGCCGGGACCAACAACTTCACGTGCTTTCTGAGGCACGGAGGGGTCTTGGGAGAGCAGTGGTGGCCAAGTGGTAACAGCCGCGACTTACGAGATGTAGGTCGTAGGTTCGAACCCAGGCAGACGCTGTACTTTGTGTAAATTATTTCATCATCACTGCTCTCAAAACGGTGAAGGAAATCATCGTGAGGAAACCGGCATGCCCTAGAACCAAAAATTCGAAGACATCTGCCAACCCGCATTGGGCCCGCGTGGTGGATTACGGCCCACTCCCTGTCAACCCGCATTGGGCCAGCGTGGTGGATTACGGCCCACTCCCTCTCATCGAGAGGAGGCCTGTGTCTCAGCAGTGGGAACATTATAGGCCGATTATGTGTGTGTGTGTGTGAGGGGTAATAGATGGTTACCCATCCACGAACCGACCGCGGCAAGCGTAGCTTAACCTTTGATCGACCCGTGCGGCTGTTATCATGTAGCCACGAGCCCAACCGTCTATTACTAATAATACAAAAAAAAACAACTTATTTCCCCTCTTATCTCCATCGTAACAAAATTTTATTTAAAATAACCTTAAATCTAAGAATAAATTATGTAACTAAGGGCGAATTTCACCAAACTTGTATAGGTACCTAGAATAAGTCTAATCATGAGAATAAATGTTGAATTTGTAACAGTTTTGCCATACTAGATCTGTCAGACGTAATATTTCACGGATAAAATATATCTGACTTTGGTGAAATCAGCCCTGAGTGGTCGAGCTGTACAAGCATACGTTGTTGTTTAAAGCTTAGAGCTGTATACAGCCGCAGAGGAACGCACAATAACGCATTTTCATACAAAAAGTCCGGTGGGGCCGGCTTGTGGGCGTTGGTTCATAGAAAATGAACGAAAATGGCCTAATTTACCTAAATAATGGTTGCTTTGGAATTTGTAGGAAGATTTTTGCAATGCGTCGCGGCCTCAGATGTGAGTCAGCCTTAAAACAACAACCTGTAGAAATATTTCCATGATTGTTCACTTTTGACTAGCTATCTATAAATATTAGCACTTTTATAGAACTTATAAAAGTGAAATATTAATGGGGACGTGCTAAGGTAGCCTGCGAAACTCATATTTTCTTACTTTTTTGCAATTTGCAGGTCAGTGTCAGGTTCAGTAATGCCTATTAAAAGTAAAAAGAGGATGGGTTACCGGCCCAACATTCGATCTTTAAAAAAACGGCACAATATTAGATGTCACGAGGAAGTAGGACGGCATGTCGTTATTATTGGGAGCGAAAAAGAGAAGACGATACATACCTAACTAGGCTAATTAATTACAAAAGCCATGTTTTGACTTTGACATGCCACTTGTGGAGCGAGTTTAACCGATCAGAATTATATGTTGATCAAAATGTGATTCGCGATCATAACAATTATGGAATTACCTAGGAACATATTTACAGAATTATAACAATTGGAATCATTAACCCAGATACTGCAAGTACTGCATCGGGCATTTTAAAAGACCCAAAAAAGCGTACTTAGGTAGGTACGTATGCGTTTTTGGGTCTTTTAAAAGGCCCGTTGCATACGACCCCTATATTACGACGGCCCTTATAAAAGACCACTTTCTTCTGGCTTTCCTGGAAAAAATCGTTTCAGTAACATCTGGGTTAATACAACCCTCTATTTATTATAGTTGTTACCGGCCAAACCCGATTTCAGGACAAACTAGTTTGGCCTAGGCTAAACTAGTTCCGTCGACATAGGATGCAAGGGCGAGCGAAGGGCACCCCGAGGTTCGGTTTGGTTAGGTTACTTTAAACCCTTTACACAGAAATAGGGGCCCCGCGAAGCGGGGCTCCGTCGACATAAGATCCAAGGGAGAGCGAAGGGCACCCCCTATCGCGTATAGGAAGAACTAGTTTAGCCTAGGCTAAACTAGTTTGTCCTGAAATCGGGTTTGGCCGGTAACATAGTCATATTTTGATCAACACAATAAACTAAAACCTACTGATCTGCAAATTGCAAAAAACATAAGGAAATTAGAATTTCGCGGTCTACCCTTTGCTCTTTCGCCTTAAGTGTTATCATAACTCCGTGGTCGGTTCGTGTCCCCCCGCCGGCAGTCGGCTGGCGAGCAGGCTGCCGGCGCCCGCCACGGCTGCCAGCAGCGCGCTGGCGGCGCACGCGACCCAAAGCGTGGGCATGTGCAGCAGGCATGCGTTGTTCCAAGAGTGTGCGCATGTTTGATCTGGAAATGTTAAGAATGCTATATCCCCGAAGTTAAGCAAGGTTTACCGTCCGTCTGGATTTATCCAGATATGTCCGGCTTTTTGGCCCCCGTCTGGGCTTTGTTCGGCTGTCATTTGTCCGGATTGATCGAAATAAGGGTTTTTTTTTTCACTTATTTTTTTGTAAACAAAAACTTAAATTATTAGAGGAAGTTTAAAAAGGAAAAGGGGATGCCTTTCCCCTGTGGGACAATACAGGCATAGAATTTTCCATTTAAGTTTTTTTTTACGGACAAAGACAAAGAAAGGTACTTACTACTAATGAACATGTAGATCAGGTGTCCTAGCACGAAGGAGAGAAGTGCGACAACGGAAAGAGAGCTCCCGACAGCTATCACCTTGTCAGCTGGCCGCACCGCGCGTATCACCGCCATGCCTTGCATCAGGAAGGAGGACGCTGAAAACAAACGGACATCTATTTACTAGTAATTGCCAAATTAATACACGAACTATCTGTCAAATCGTTTAATACACGAACTGTTTATCAAGTTTAATACACGACCAGTTAGGCCCTTTTGTACACGCGTGTTTTTTTTTCCGTGCAAATCTACGGTTTATTCTCCGTGTGAAGGCACAGTCGTCAGTGTTGTATGGGTCACTATGGAAGCTAGTTGACAGACACGTATTTTCTATGGCGCGGTGTATACGCCATAACGTAAAGAAACCTATAGTTCAATACACGAGCGGATTCATTCCGTCAAACATGATCAAGTTCAACCACATCAAACTTAGTTCTAAACCGTCAAAGTTGTTTTACAAGCTTTTTGTTACAGTATACAGACGCCAGCACATCAACCTACTACAATCTGTCAAATTTCTTTAATCGATTTTCAACTTTATCACTAAAACATAACGCTAAAAATAGATTGAAAAAATGTGACAGTTTCGGGTAGGTTGATGTGCTGGCGTCTGTACATGAAGCGCATACGGGTACTACAGTTACCTGTATACGGCCTAAGGGTCCGTTCACACAGACCGGCTCGGAGAGCATCGGCGCGCGTTTTTCTTTTCACACAGACCGGATCGTATACGCGTGGAGTTGGTCGGAGCGGAGCCGCCAACTATTTCACATAGACCGGCTGGAAGCTATCTGAAAGCGGATGTGCTCGGAGCCGGTCGGATGCGCTCGCAGCCGGTCGGATGCACTCGCAGCCGGTCGGATGCGCTCGGAGCCGGTCGGATGCACTCGCAGCCGGTTGGATGCGCTCGGAGCCGGGTGAATACACTACAAAGGCAGTACCAGTATTCCACGCAGTCCATGTTTTGTTTGGCGGCGTGCACGCAATCGGAGCCGATTGGCTGCGCGAGCGAGAAAGAGCACGCAATCGGAGCCGATCGGCTGCGCGAGCAAGAAAGAGACGCAATCGGAGCCGATCTGCTGCGCGAGCGAGAAAGAGCACGCAATCGGAGCCGATCGGCTGCGCGAACGAGAAAAAGTACGCGATCGGAGCCGGTCAGCTCCTCTTATTATTTCACACCAAGCGCGTTCAAGCATTCTTAATGACAAAAGCAGTGCACATGCAAAAATAAACCTTACTACAAATACTAAAAACTCTGTTTTCAACGTGATAAAAATCTGCTCTCCTCTCCGAGCCGGTCTGTGTGAACGGACCCTAAGGCTGCCTGTCCACCGGAGCGGAGCGAGGCAGCGGAGTGGAGAAACGGAGAAATATTAACCAATAGAAAATTATATTCAAGATTTGATGCAATCCTATTGGTTAATATTTCTCCGCTCCGCTGTCTCGCTCTACTCCGATGAACAGGCAGCCTTATGGCTGCGTCAGCAAACGGTACCTACCTATTCGTTGCCGAATTATGGATCATATATTCAAAAAATATTCTTAGATTGTATTACTACATATTATAATCAGCATATAATGTTCCCTGCTGCTGGGACACAGGCCTCCTCTCGGTGAGACGGAGTGGGCCGTAATCCACCACACGAGCCCAGTGCGGGTTGGTGGATGTCACATCTCTTCGAATTTTTGGTTCTAGGACATGCCGGTTTCCTCACGATGTTTTCCTTGACCGTTTTGATAAGATAAGATAAGATAATACTACCTACGATAGAATAGATACCTACAACTCGTAAGTCGCGGCCGTTACCACTTGGCCACCACTGCTCTCTTAGATTGTATGATTGTGTATGTACAGACACCAGCACATCAACCTACCCGAAACTGTAAAATTTTCCCAATCAACTTTGAACCTTATGCTTTGGTGATAAAGTAGAAAATCTATTAAAGAAATTTGAAAGTTTGTAGTAGGTTGATGTGCTGGCGTCTGTACTTTAAAGAAGATAAGTTGGACCTACACTTACCAGAAACCGCTAGCATGACGGTGTACACAACCTGGTAAGCAGAGTAGGCGGACATACACGAGCTGAGCGTGCACGAACCACGCACAGCACGCTGCAAGCCCGAGGCACACGCACAGTCATAGTACAACCTGCAACCAATCGGTGAAGGAAGATTTCAGACGCTATTTTATGTAACTTTTAACTTTAACAAAGTGCTCTTTCTTAGCCCATATAATATGTATAGTTATTATCCCACTGCAGCAAAACTCAACCAACCTAAACCTCTGAATCGATTGTTATGTTCGAAAGATAGGTAGTCTGGGACCTGGAGAAGGACATCGACTTCCTTTCATCCTGGATATTTGGATAAAAAAATGGTGAAATACTTATAAAATAAACGCAGTCGAAGTTGCTAGTGTTAGAATAACAAGCCGTATGCTCGAAGGGATTTCCCATAAGCTAAAATGAAAAACTCTCATATAAAGATTTCTTTTAAATCCTTAGTTAGTTCCCACTTTCGCTACATGTATAAGGAACTCTAATGCCCGGGCCACACCAACGGGAAACGCCGATAATTATCGCGATGACGGGCGCGGGCGGAGGGCGTTAATCGTAGGTGCAGCCAAAACTTATCACGATAATTATCGGCGTTTCCCGTTAGTGTGGCCTCGGCATAAGGGGTGAATTATACAGAAACGACGTAAGGTGAAAGCGCGGCGCAGGCGCACGTCGCCTTCTTACATTTTGTATGAAAACGTTTTGAAGCGGCATCTTGCCTGCACAGCGTCTGCGCCGCGCCTTCACCTTACGCCGTCTCTGTTCACTCCTTACATTGTGAAAAATTTCACGCTTCTTGGGCCAGCAATTTAGGCTGTGCGTTGTCAAGCAGTGAATTAAGATTTTATTAGGTAGATATGAGTTGAATCCAGAAAACCAGATGTATAGCAGTGTTTATAATCTCCGATAATTTACATTGCATTTCCACTTAATCAGTTATCTACTTAAGAGAAATGTATTCTAAGTTGATTTTTGAGTGACCAGTAACAAAAAGGTCTTAATAAGTTTTTGGTAGCAATGGAATTTGAACTTTGTTAAGTATGACATTCAGTTTGTTGTTCCATGACGTGAAAATTATCTCAAATTCTTAATTCTAATATGGAAGACTTACAAGAATCCGTTAAGGTCCTCGGATCGCGAGCAGCCGGCGTGACAGGCCGAGAAGTAGGTGACGCTGGTGTTCAGCGAGCACACGGGACTGTAGCCGTAGCGCTCCGAGACACACCTGGAACGAAGATATTTTAAGCAGTCAAAGTATGTGTGACAGATGATATGGCTAAAAAGGGGGTGACTACCGAGATGACGACTATAGTATAGTTAAAATCTCGCTGCAGACTCGGTCATAAATCATTCGTGTTTCGCTCTCTTTCCCACTCACGGGCCTTATGGGCAGGCCACGCCCACACGTAGTCCTGTGCATTACTGCAGTCGATGAGTGATATCGATAGTTTTATATATTTATAAATGGGTGATAAAAATAAATACACATTTTTTTTTATTTTATTACCAAATTTACCACAAAGCATATTAAATATATAAACAAAAGAACGTATATATAAAAATAAAAATAGAAAATTAAAATTCTTCGTCTGAGTCATCGTCATCATCATCCACATGAATGATGAACTCTTCGCATAAATGTGCTTTTCTTAAGTCTTCATCTTGCAGCAATTCTGCATGTTCCACACATTTTTGCCAATTTTCAATGGAGACATTGGAAATGGCTTCATCGACTAACTTCTCGACATCAGTAATCTTGAAGGTTTTGTTTTTCGTTGCAACTTCATTTTTTACTTGAGCCCACACCAACTCGATGGGATTGTACTGACAGTGGTTCAGTTATCGATAATGGCCTTGCGCGCGCGCAACTAGCGCACATCCCTACTCCGATTATGATTTATGACCGAGTCTGCAGCGAGATTTTAACTATACTATAATAGAAAAGTAAATAAGTATGAAAAAAGACGAAGCAACAAGAATAATGTCCCCAGGATTTTGTAATATCTTGATTTAAAAGAGTGTCCATGGAGTTTCTTGCCCGTTCTTCTCCGTAGAGATCTACGCTTTGGAATGGGCAACTAGCTTCAACTTTCTGACTAACTGACCGACTATTTAATTTTGACAATTCAAAAGCGCCTGTAATGGTTTAAATGAAATACATGCTTTTAGTTTGAGTTTGACATGTTGCGTCGATCCCAAACAAATTGGAATAAGGGAAGGAGAAAATGACACTTTTGAACGCCAACATTTAAAAGAATATACCTAGAATTGAATTTAGCGGCCCCTTCCATTAAAAGGTAGTTTCGTATGGAGGAGAATGAGAAAGAAAACCATGTAGTAACTCTTTTATTTATTTTTTTACATTTGTTGTTTATACACCGTGAAATTTTAATCACCGTTTTCCTTTTAAGGGGTCATTGTACTCATCATTATGAACAACTACACTACTACTTTACTATGGGACCAAACATGAATTCGTGAAAAAAAATTCAGCTGTTCCCTTCATCACATAACTCGCATTGCATTGTACTCGTAACTCGTATTGCATCGCATTGTTCGCATAACTCGTAAAATATGGGGGAACAGCTGATTTTTTTTTCGCGAGTTCATGTTCATATAACTGGGTTTTGGAGCTCACATAGGCGCTCCATGTAAAATCGGTTGTTTTTTGTGTCTAAAAAACACTGCTACTGGGAAACGACTTTTATTTTAGGTGTCAAAAATTTCTACTTACGGCAGAGCGAAAAAATATCACAAAGACGAGAAGTACAGACGACATCAAGCTACTACAATCTGTCAAATTTCTTTAATATATTTTCAACTTTATCGCCAAAGCATAAGGTTCAAAGTTGATTGGAAAAATTTGACCGTTTCGGGTAGCTTGATGTGCTGGCGTCTGTACACTGTACAAGTAAGTAAAAAGCAAACGGAGGCTTACTCACCCACAGGTGTGGCTGCAGCTAGGCTGCTGGTAGCTGCCATCCTGCAGTCCATTGATGGTGCCAGTGTCGCAGCTCAGCATTGCCAGCACGACGAAGAAGATGGCCACCACGATCGCGATGACGCCAGCGACGCGGGAGGCTGTGTTAGTCTTCACACCATCTGGACGACGCGCCGAGAAACGGACGCGGAAAATCTAGACGGAAACACCATTATTTCTTTATAACTTTTTTGTAAGTTGAACATTCATTATGACAGTGTAAGTTGGCCCGGTGGTCTCGACCCCGACTAGTAATCACACTAATATTATAAAGGCGAAAGTTTGTGAGTGTGTTTGTATGTTTGTTACTTCTTCATTCACAAACGGCTAGACCAATTTTTATAACATTTGGTATGGAGGTAGCTGACACCCTGGACTAACAAATAGGTTCATTTTTATCCCGATATTTCCACAGGATTAAAACTTATGCGGGTGAAACCGCGGGGCGCAGCTAGTAACGATCAATTTCATGTATGCGTTCTTACCATGACGAAGAAAATGATGACCAAAGCTCGGAAGATGTCGGAAAGACCTCGGGAAGTACGAGGGTCCTGCCGAATCGACTCCACGCCGAATCTCGCCTGGAAATAAAAATATAAAAGATTTAGTTTGTACTTGAACTATCAATACACAAGTTGAACTCTATCAGTAATTTAGAATTAAAAATAAAAAAAATGTAGTAAGAAAAAAAAGAAAAATGATGAATGAAATGTAAGAAAAATGTAGTATCAAGTAGTGTAGTAATTTTGTGTTTCAGTCTTTTTTTTTAGTTTTTTTTTGTCAATAATTTTAACTAGTATCTGTTCCCGACTTCTCCTCCCGACCCACCCGTCGCATCGCATCTCTCGTCCGCGCTATTACTTCGTTCTTTCTGGCTTCCATTATTTTGCTCGGCTCCTAAGGATCTTAGCGTGATGTTAAATAGCCTATAGTCTTCCTCAAGAATTGGGCTATCAAATGCCAAAATGTTTTTTAAATCCGATTTGTAGTTCAAGAGATCAGCGCGTTCAAATTAACAAACAAACTCTTCAGCGTTTTTAATGTTTAAGGAGATTTTATTTTTCATAAGAACTTAAATAACAGTTCACTTAAAATGAGACACAAAGTGAAAAAAAAAAAGACGGGTTGCACTCCGGGAGTGCCGGCAGAAGTGAAAACTTGAATATTAACGTTGAAATAAATCAATTATTAATTTAATTAATATTACTCATTTTTTTTTAAATATTTCTGCGTCACTTTTTTCATTAATAGATGCACTTTGTTCAATCTCCATATTTTAAACACTTTCGGTCTTATTCATAAAAAAAGCCTATTGAAGGTTTAAACCATTCATTAGTTAAAATGCTCAATAGTCCTTTAAAACATTCGATAAAATTTTGTATTCATAAACGCTTCATAAACGTTCTATAACTAGAAACAACTTCTAAATGTTGCCATTATAATGAAGTCATCCAACAAATTGGCCAACACATTAAATCGGCATACGAGAATATCTGTCTACGAACCACACCCCGGACACTCCATACAACGCTCGCAAAATAATTACCTACTACCACTACATTGACAAATGACGTTTGTATACGTGTAAATGTGTGCGTGAAATCTAGTAGGGTTGGCTGGCAGTACTCGGCCAGCGGCGGCGCTGCCCGAACGTATGCAACAATGGGGCGCCGCGCGCCGCGACACTAGGTACTCACAGAAATCTATTAATAACTTTTCTATTGTACTACTTTTCAAGTCGAAGAACGAATAGAACGTGAAAGAAAGAGACATAACTAAGACAATAAAGAGAGAGAGCAATAATTCAATAGTTGGTATGTTAATATTACGGAAGTTTTAATTGTTCTAAAACGAAGAAAACTTGGAAAATAAATGAATAATAGAGAAAATTATGAAAATAAATTATCACAACACTGGCTTGTTTGTCTGTAATATACTAGCTTTTATTTTTTATGGGTTTAAAGGATATTTGAGTTGCTGTTCCTTACCTTCTTTCATGTTTCGGGAACCGAAAGAAACTCCTGTATTTATCGTTCCTCGATGAAGATAAGCATCCAAATAATGCACAATATACAACCATCGTGATTAACACAAAATATAAAACTTTAAAAAAATAATGTGTTCGTGTCAGCAGTAGGTAGGTACAGCGCTGCGGTTCTTGTGTATGCGAGCGCCATTGTTAAAGAGCAGGCGACGAACACATCGAAGTGCGGGGTGAGGTGCGGTAACTGATGTTAGTGCGGGGAAGGGAGTGTCCTTTCTGTACGTAGTACTTTAAGTATTCTGTGCTACGAACCGAATATTTGTGTCCATAGACATTATTACGTATGAAAAACTAATTTATTGTCTACAGTTTCAACAGTTTTGACGCGACAACGTCATGGTCGTCATGGAAACAATATGAATATGTCAATGAATGAATTTGATATTGTATGTGTCAAACTAAAAAACTTTTGAATATTTTTTTTGTATTTAAAATAAATGAAATTAAGACCGGAGACTAGTTGCAATAAAGGGCAAAGAATTGAATATTGGTTGGAGGAGGATAAGGTGGGTACCTACTGTTACAGCTAAAATGTGTTCAAAGTAAGTTATGTTTTGTAAACATTCTCAATTTCTTATACTTATGCTTGCTTTTGCTTCTAATCCTTAGATTTTTTGGAAGAATTGGTCAGGGAGAGGTCTCCATAATAGAAAATAAAAACACTGACACAAGCACTAACGCTAAACAGGGGCAGCCTGGCATGATTTACGAATTAGGTGCCTATCCAATTTACAATTTTACGAAGAACTTCGTTTGCCTGTACAAAACTCATTGTAACAAAAAAAAAACCCGCCATAAGAATAATAATGACTGTTATTTTGATGCCGCTACTGATTAATTAAATCAGTATAAATAAGATAATGAAGAGAAAGAATTTATAACATTAGTTTTGTATTTCAGGTCAAAGGACTAGTAAGGATGGTGCTTCACTACGAATAGCAGAAAATGAAACGGCCTACAGAAGAGATGGCACAGATGGCAAATGAAAAGCAAACATTTTAAAAATGTTGTTTTGCTTGCACAAGTTTTAGAAGCCAAATTAGAGTTTAGAGTACCTATTGTTCAGCCGTGAACAGGCAAGAGTTACATACGCCAGCGTCAGCATCAAGAGCGAATACATTCGTTCCACATAAATTAGTAATTAGTAAATGAATAAATTAGTCATCAAGCTGGAGTAGAGTTTGATTCATCTTCCATAATTCCTCTCACTATGGCCAAGACACCTTTAGCCATCACCAGTTCTATGAGTCTGTGGGACCGGCAATGACAAAACTATTTCCTGTGTACACATTGCACGACGTACACAAACCCCTATTCCTACCCAAATTCTGTCTGTTCCCGTAGGTCTCCCGTAGGCTTGTATGATAGGTTAGGGTGTTAGGATAACTAGGGTGTTAAGTAGTTGCTGTAGGTTTATAATCAGTAGGGTGAGGTAACCATAGATACCAGGCTCAATTGTTACAAACTTAGCCACACTGTATGCATTTGGAATAACAGCCGTACTAAGCTGTAAGTCCCGGTGCGTACAAGTATTATAAAAATAAACTGATATTTGTATACAAGCTTTTTATTAATTAACTACTCCCTAAATTTCTTCTCTTTTACTTTAGATCTTGTTGGCTCAAAATATTGCCACTTCCACATGTTTTGGGTAGGACAAATAAGGCAGGATAGGAAGTGGAGCATGTTTTGCAACATAGCTTCACAGCCACACCCTACTGGAGCATCTCCCTGCAGGGTGTAAACTTCCGTGGTCGACACGGAAGCATTGTTTTCACACAAAATCAGCAATGTCCCTCAGTATTTCTTGTTGCTATAATGTGCTTCGTTATATTTTTCGTCGCTTCTATTTTGTATTGTAGGTAGGTATATAATAATAAACTAAATTGGTTAAACAGAAGTTCAAAATAAATTAAATACAACTGCGGCTCCTCGAAGTACTATTGTTTACGAAACTGACTTTTCAAACATTTGTACGTCAAATGTCATTTTCTTCGGCCATCTTTGTCGTGTCTCACTTGGTTCACTTCGGTTGGCGCCGCCGCCGTAGAAAGAAATGGGGGGGGGGGAAATCTCTCCTGATGGTCACGTGTCCTGACGCGATGCCCTGACGCGAGTTTAACATTTTTTACCCATTACAAAAAGTGTTCAACGCCGCTAAAGAAGTTTTCACTTCAAAAAAACAGTGGCAATCCGGGAGTGCCGACAGAAGTGAAAACTTGAACAATTACGTGTGTATTTTTTGAATCATGGGCCATTCTTCCCAAAGAAAATGTACCGCGCGTTGATGTCTTTATAATGTCCAAAACTTAAAACAGAGGTTTCGTTTACGGTAACAGTGTCGTGAGTTCAATGGTTTTTTTTCCCATCTCAAAAAATGCCCAAAGCGCTTAAAGAAGTTCTCACTTCAAAAAAAATAAATATAAATAATATCATAATTATTATTTGCCTCTGGATTTGGACATTATTAGTATAGATGTACAGACGCCAGCACATCAAGCTACCCCAATCCGTCAAATTTCATTGATAGATTTTCAACTTTACTACAAAGTAATAAGGTTCATATTCAATTGGGAAAATTTGACAGATTGGGGTAGCTTTATGTGCTGGCCTCTGTACCTTACTCGTACAATACGTGTCGCAGCAGTTTTTTAATCAAGTTTACCTGAACGTAAGCGCTGTCGTAGTACACATAGATGAGCACGGCTGTGCTCAGGCAGGAGAGAGCCAGGGTCTGTGTCACCAGCGCCTTGTTGCGCACCAGCCGGCCCAGAGATGACCAGAATCCTGTGGAAGGTAAGTAACTTGATTAACGTTATATCTCTTCAAGTGAGATTGTGGTCGAAAAGCTTACCTAGATGGTAAAAAAATCGTACATCTCGGGGTAGCGGGATTATCCGAAAGGGTTACCGCTACCCCCCCGGAACATAAAGGGCTAAGGAAAGAACACGGGTGGGTTTTAGTCAGTAAGGGTCTGACACTCCCTTCCGCTCCACCCAGAGCAGGAGGGGTCATTTTATGATTTCCCATCCACAAAAAAACAAAAGACAGTGGATATATTCAAGCCAGGCAGAAAACTGTTCCAGAAAAAAAAATCGCCACTTGTTACCGTAAGTTTCAGGGTAGGTATCTTAGCCTGACAATATTGTACCCGGTAGAATTCTCGAGGATACTGACGCTATACTAAGGTGCAAGAGGTATACTAAGCTGTACATCATAGGAAATGGGGGGATCACTAGAAGCTGGTAAAGTAGCCTTCGTGTCCAACAGTAAAGGTGATGGACTGAGCATTTAAAAGAGATGAAACCACGCCACTAATGTGCCACTCTTGTATGTCGTGTTTGTAAACTCTGCCTGTAAACTGCTGCGAGCTTTCGCTTAAATCCTATGCTTTCCACACGGTTCTTTGGTTGCTAGTGAGGCCACAAGGCTGGAATATCGCACGTGGTTGCTGTTTTTGCACTGCAACTAACATAACGCGCACTTCCAGGGTTCTACGGCTAAGCTGAGGGCAGGACGACTTCACACTGCTAGCTGCTCTGAACTTCAAGTTTAGCTGAACCGCACGATCCTTGCGGTCCTACGGCTAGTTCTACAAACCTAATCTCTGCCAAGCCACCACGTCTGCAATGTGCTGCCAAGGATGGTAACTCGAACTCCTTATCCTTCCCTAGTCAGTGCAAGCGGCCTAGTCTGTGTTGTGTCCACATTCTCCGCAACATAACCTCACATACAACAAGTACCACCTACCGTTATCAACATCAGAATCCCTCCTCTCATCCAACTCTTTGAAGGAGGACATCCTGGTGGGGAACAGAGTGAAGAGGAAGGCGAACATGAAGGTCAGCATGCAGACCGACAGGTGAGCCTCCCACCAGTCTTCGCGTTCAGAGCTGGGGCGCAGCCAGTTGGTACCGCTCATACCCAGCGAGAGGCGGATGGAGATGAGGATTCCTAAAAGAGTACGCAAGAGTTAGTTTAATTGGGAGCTTTTTCTTCTCCCTTATTTGGCACTTATTGCCACGTTGTATAGCAATACTGATTCTTTGGCCAAAAAATAGGCCAGCCCTCTGGTCACGTGAAGAGTCGACCAACCGCTTGGCGATGTCTCGCGGGCCCATGTATTAATCTTTCTTGTATTAATTTGAAATCTTCAAGTGGATTACCTACCGGTTTCTTCTTGTATTATGCAACTAAAGGTTGTTTGCTAGGTAACTTTAACGGTAGTCAATGTATCCTGGGCTGCAGGAACACTGGCGTGCAACACATCCATACATTTTGACCGCGTAAGTAATACACTTTTCTATGGAACAGCAGATTTTATTTTTGATATCTGGCGAAAAATTTCAACACTACGGGGTCCAAAATCATCATGGTCAGCCTGTACAACAAGCTAGATAATACGGACTGTATTACAATATTGTCGATCGATATTTTCATCATCATCAAAAGGCGTCCTCCGTTGGACACAAGCCTCGGTACAAAAGTCTCTTTGAGTGGTATAACTTACCGTAAAAGTACGGTCCATTCTGAGGGTCATGATCATCAAGATATGTCAGTCCGTGCGCCCAAATGCTGAGCTTAGTCAGCGCACACAGCACCGCAGTGATGACCAGGAAAGCAGTTCTGGCTGCTAGGTTGTTGTCCGAAGTGAGGTCGATGACCGTCTCGTCGCCACATAACTCTGAAAATTATTGGATGCTTTATTGTATGGTGAACCCATGGGTGAACCGGATGTTACATGGTAACAATAGAAAGCAAAATTGGTTTATTGTCACAGAAAAATGTGCATATACCCGATAACTTTTTACCGTCTGGACAAAAACAGGTGAACGGAGTAGAAGCACAAAATAAATAGAACGTAGCCTATGGTATAAAGTGCTCTTTTTGTATATATTTTTGTTTTGTCCTTTACACACAGGCAAATACAGGCGTTATGATATGTTATCCGTTATTTTGGACTGTCAAATAATTCAGCGACTTACGGACATTAGCAGGATTAGATTTAGTGAACGGGAAGGCGAGGACTATCAGTCCAGCAGCTGACGTGGCTGCCAGCCAGCCAGAGATAGCCAGCTGTCTTCGCCCTCGACCCCACCAGGCCACGGCAGCACCCAGGGCGAACTCCGCGCCCGCAGCCCCGACCATCACATAGTCTGGAATTTTGCAATTGATAATTGAGAATTTGTTCGCACTGCATCCGATACAACCACGTGATTTTATTTTAGACGGATAAAACTCTTTTTTGAAGTATTCCCTACTTACAACGCACGGCGCGATGGGCGCAGATAACGCGCCCCCTGCGCGTGATTTTTTACTGCTTCCGCGCGGGGAATATCGCACATCGCATAATTATCATAACATCGCATCAATGAAATTAAAATTGGTTTTAATTTCAAAACTAATTTTAATTTCATTGATGCGATGTTATGATTCGTGACCCCGACAAGGCCCGCACAACAGTTCTTTTAAAAGTACAGATTGCTCCAAGACGCTGTTTTAGGAAATTATAGATAAAAAAATAATAATAACGTTTCATGAAATTAAAATATGTTCATAATCGAACATATGAAGCAATGTATTAGCAACATCCTTCAAAACCAAATTCAAAACGATACAAATTGTTATCGAAAGTGTGTTACGCAAAAAGGGCTCCTGCGCACTAGGCAGCCTTGCTGCCGCAGCCAATGGCGCTTCGTGGCTGCTTAGTGCGCGGGCTCCCATACACCGTCATATTTTCGACTGCCTGCCACAGCCTGGGTGCCGAAGCCAGGCTGCCTAGTGCGCCGGAGCCCTTAGGGTACTGGTATACCGTATAGGTACCCACCGACCTACCTAAGATGTTTGTAGACAAGCATGATGACCTGCATGTTTACCTTCAACGAGCGCCGAGTGGTAACCTTCATTAGCATCTCTCCTCAACAGCAGGAAGACGTTGGTCTCCAGTAGGGTGACAATGAGGAAGGATCCCTGCAGGAACAGGTCGAAACTCTTCAGTATCAGCAGGTAAGTGCGCAGGAAGTACCATAACTTGTGGAAAACTGAGGACATAGGTAACGAACATGTTAAAAGTCATACTGATATTGGAAAGTGGCATCTTTCAATACGTCAACCTAAGTAGGTAAGGAACACAATCTCAAGTCCACCTTCCACTGCGCCAGTAATTTATCGACTTATTGCGGATTTATAAATAATTAGCATTAATTACTCTTCTCTAATCTAATGATAAGCAAATAAATTCCCGTAGCATTTATTTTGAGATAAAAAAAAAACACGTTTGCGTTACTAGGCAATTATTTGAATACGCAATTGCACGCATTGACGTGGAGTTGCGGACACCAAGCCCATAATACCTATTAGGTAATTATTACAATTCATTTTTTAAATAACGGGAAATATGAGGGGGGAGGGGGATAAGCAGAAGTGTCGTGCTTATCCCCTTCGTGGGTTACCGATGTTATGTCAAAATTACATACACTGCCTTGTTGGCTATAGTCGCAAGTGTAGCTACAATGCAGAGATCCGGGTTTGAATTCCAAATGTGACAAGTGTTCAGTGACGGATTAACCCTTAATCAAATTAAGCAATTGCCTAGGGCATCACGTCTGGGGGGGGGGCACTAGAAGAAGCACAAAAAAAATCCGTCCTTAGGGCATCACGTCTCACCGTCACCAAAAACCACACCAAAAGAAGTTTCTAGGACTAATTTGAAAATTCTAAAACTAATCTCTTTTTTTCTATTAGCGCAAGTCGATGAAAGAATGAGTTTCATTTTTAGGAAATTGCGTAATGATAAGTCAAAATGTAAAACGTTTTTATTCCAAACGTTGTTTTATGAGATAAAATCAATAAAAAACGAAATGCTTGTAAATAACACGTTATTAAACAAAAATATATTAGTTTAGTTTATAATTTTAAGTATAATACACTTAAACTTATAAACTAAACTGATAAATTGATGATTGATTGATTATGTCGCTTGCTACCGCGTCACCAGTCCTAACTCTCTATATATTTTGGCTGCTGAGACCAAAACTACAAACGTACAAGTGTACAGGGATGTTTTTTAAAATGCGGCTGTTACTTTACAACATTGTGGTGTCTTACGACTTTCACGCGAACGAAGTCGCGGGCAGAAGCTAGTGTTTGATAAAGGTAAATCACTTTTCTTCTGAAATGTACACATGTTGTTATAACATGGGATTCAACGAAAATAGCAAAGGGATCCATCGTTAATACCTAAAAAATGGGATTCAAAAGTGGGATCCAACGAAAATAAACGGTAGGTACGTTACATCTCATCATCTTATTTTACAAAAAACTAATTTTTTTAGGCGGTACTTAAAGGTTTAAAGACCGATTCTAGTTGACATACGGATATGGGGGCCCACAGGCGTGGATTGCTTAGGGCATCAAGTAGTCTTAATCCGTCACTGCAAGTGTTACTGGGTGCGATCGTAAGATGCTACCAGGCCCTTTTGGCTCTTGAGCCTTGAATGAGATTGTCAGGGGAGCGTTGTTGGCACTCGTACACATTATTGTGAAATTGTATTGAAAAAAACCGGTCAAGAGCGAGTCGCACTCGCGCACCGAGGGTTTCGTACCATCATAATGTTTTTAAATTTTCATCGGCGAGGCCTATATTCGTCAGGGAATTTAGTATTGCAGTTTTAGGTCAGCGCCATCTTTTGACCAATAGTGGAACTAAATTAACTTCTGTTGATGATTTCTGAAAAAGTGTGAATATCACAAACACACAAGAACAAATCTCTTATGGAAAAGTGCTTATGGTACAAATCTAACATAAAGATATATTTTAATGATTTTAATGACTATAATTCTCTAAATACATATCTTATAATTATGGTCGCTAATCATATTTTGAACAAAATACAACCTGACACTGACCTGCAAATAGCAAAAAATGTAGAAAATTTTATTTTCGCGGTCTAGGTACCACTATTAACGATTTTCTCGCTCAAGAAACGTAAAATGATTGTAGGTCCCGTGTAAGTAAAAGAAATACTTGCTGAATGTTTTAACAGCCGGTGAGTACTCTCGTTTGTGGCAGCGACAAGAGCTATCAACATAGTACTCGCTCATCGCTGCTAGCTTGGTACAGACGCCAGCACATCAACCTACTACAATTTATCAAATTTTTTTAATAGATTTTCAACTTTATCACTAAAACATATGGTTCAAAGTTGATTGGGTTAATTTGACAGTTTCGGGTAGCCATATTATTGTAACCATATTATTTTGATTTAAAAGAGTGTCCATGGAGTTTCTTGCCCGTTCTTCTCCATAGGTACCTACGCTTTGGAATGGGCAACTAGCTTCGTCTTTCTGACTGACCGACCCCTTGACAATTCAAAAGTGCCTGTAATTGGTTTAATTGAAATAAATGCTTTGAGTTTGAGTTTGTAGGTTGATGTGCTGGCGTCTGTACATACGCACAGCAGCGAGTAATCGCTCGTTGCCGTCGCGCACTCGCTACTCGTTGCGCGCCAACTCGTTTTTAGGGTTCCGTAGTCAACTAGGAACCCTTATAGTTTCGCCATGTCTGTCTGTCCGTCCGTCTGTCCGTCCTCGCTTAATCTCTGTGACCGTTAGCACTAGAAAGCTGAAATTTGGTACCAATATGTTTATCAATCACGCCAACAAAGTGGTAAAATAAAAATTGGAAAAAATGTTTTATTAGGGTAGCCCCCCTATATGTAAAGTGGGTAGTGATTTTTTTTTTAATTTCAACCCCAACGTGTGATATATTGTTGTAAAGGTATTTAAAAATGAATAGGGGTTTACTAAAATCATTTTTTGATAATGTCAATAATTTCGGAAATAATCGCTCCAAAAGTAAAAAACAATGTGTGTCCCCCCCCCTCTAACTTTTGAACCATAAGTTTAGAAAATATGAAAAAAATCTGAAAAGTAGAACTTTATAAGGACTTTCTAGGAAAATTATTTTGAACTTGATGGAAACAACAGTTTTTGTACAAAAAAGACAAAAAGTTGTACAAAATAATTTCTGGACTAAGTTTGTAGTATAATCGTATATGCAAGCATTTTTTTTAAATGGATACCCACCTTTAAACTCATAAGTGGGAACACTTATTGTGACGGACGGGAAACTACGGAACCCTACACTGAGCGTAGCCCGACACGCACTTGGCCGGTTTATTAGTTGCTATCTCGACTGAGTTGTCGATAATCGCCGGCAGTGGAACAGCTGGTGCCTAATTATCTGACAATATTATTGTTTGATCCATTTCAAGTCTAGTCCTAATTTATATTCTTAAATACCTAACAATAATACATAGAAAAACAGGCAGGTACTTACTTGTTTTGCCTTCTAACATCATTTTGATTAGCTATATTAATATTCCACTTTTGAAATCACAACACCATTTCTATTCACTGTCTTAATACTAAGCCGTTGAAATATACACAGGATTATTTTCAATCACAACATATCTACCTACATAAAGTAAAAAAAAAATACGTTTTACTGTCAAAAAAATCAAGCCAATTTGAATGAGTGCACTTATAATCTTTCACGATCGGACTATAATTTATCTACCATTTGACAATTCTACCAAAATTGTACTAAAACTAAAAAAAACCGTAATAATTTCGGCTGAAACAACACGCGTGTTTAGCACCAAATATTGACACCGACTACGTTATCACTTTAGCAAATACGACTTATCACTGGCCAATCGCGGAGTATTCATTTACAATAATCTCTGAGCTGATACACGGATAAAATGACGTCGCACCAGATAGTGACAAGATTTTTATAACTTTGTGTAACAACTACCTTGCTTTGTTGCTTCCTTGTTATTTTTTGGGAATTCGTATAATGTTTCTCATATCACAATACATTGTGTGTACAATATTTCATTGATTACTCTAAGACGTAACATTGCCGATGGGTTTGGTAGGGGGTAATTGTACATTCACATTTCGTTGGGCGAACATAATTGCCATCAACTGGGCACAAATTTAGACTCCAGGCTGCTACTTATAATTTCCTGATGGAATTAACCTAATAACACTTTGCCCGACCTGGGACTCGAACCCAGGACCACATGCTCAGCAGTAGTACTTGATACCAACAAGGTATTATCTGAAACGTATTACTTATAAAATAAAATGCAATTCTGAACGTTCTGGTTTCAGATTATAAATTCCGGCAGGGCAATTGCGTAACACATTATCAACCGGAATCGGTTTCAATTTGACAGTTCAACAACATTCGTTGCGTTATTTACGGGTTGAGCACGCAAATTTTTCGAACTTATGAAGCAATGGATTAGCAATTTGCTTCAAAATGATTCTGATTCCGATTGATAGAGTGTTACGCAATTAGGGTGCGGGTCTAAATAAAATTCAGAAGGGCATTCCGGCTGCTTACACTCTGGCACTTGACCAAATTATTGGAATTTAGGTCATATTAATAAAGCATATTTTCACCAAGTTAAAAAATAAAAGTACCAAAAAATTCAACGTGAGCATTTATTAAATTAAAATCACTTGGTTGCGTCTCCGAGTACAAAAATATGTTTAGTGACAAGAACTACGCTTACAAATACCATTATATCTATAAACATTAATAATAACAGTAGTCAATACTTATTATTAAATTATAACTTAATTCTTACAACAGTTAAATGAGAGCTTATTTGAGATTTACTTAGCGTGGCGTCAAAATGTTACAACTTCAGACGAGGCTGCCTCGATTACAGTCAAACGTTCTAATGGTGGACGCACACAACAACATACATCGCCGTTGACAATAAAGTAAGTCATCGATGAAGTTTGAATACATTAAATATCACAGAGGAAAAAGAAAGAGTACCAACACAGAATACAATACTATGTAGATACAATTTTGTGACAAAAACGATACAACATCAGACAATTTAACATTAAAAACAACTAAATACGACCCTCGGCACCAAGGTCCACTTGAAGGACTACCGTCAAACGGGGTGAATACGGATGCAGGAGTGAATCGGGACAAAACTTTAAAAGGGATTTTAACATTAAAATAATATAGTTTGTGGCCAAAAAGGACCCTAATGTGTTTACTGCCGGTCAAGGACCGCGGTCCGCCCATTGACGACGAAACAATAGAAAATCAATTGTGTCTCATTAGCAGAGCTTGACAGATTAACGATTTTACGTGCCATGCTTATTAGTCCATTCAATAAATCACCCATAAGGAGTTGTAGAGTGCGTGAGCAGGGCCCTAAGCAATTACTTCAGAAAATTGTTCAGGGTGCTTAGAGAGTTAACATACTAAAAGTCCTGACATCTAGGGGGTGAGGCGGAGTGGGGGGAGGGGGTTAAAGTTCCCATTTTTCAGTTTTTCGCTAATATCTTTAAAACGGTATGTTTTAGAGAAAAGAAGTTTTCTGCGGAATGAAAGCTTATAAAATTTCCTACAACTTTAGTCTTATACACTTTTTCGAATTACTACCCATTTTTTACATATACATTCTAAAATAGTGAAAATTTTCGAAAAAACTACTTTTATGAATCTCTACCTGTTGCCTGCTACTTTGTTTGCGTTATTTCGGGATAAAAGTAGCCTTTAATCATAACGAATTTCATCCAAATCGGTTCAGCCTTTGAGTAATCAAAACTTGTATCTTTGATACATATTATCTTTTAATTCGTTTAGGCTGTGAGGGTCCTGACAATGGTTCTTTTTCCAAGGCTCCCTCATCCTCAGTAGATGGTACTTGCTGAAGAGGCTCTACGTCGTCTTCATCATCGTCAACGTCAACAGACACGCCGTTGAGGCAATTCCCTTGGCAGTGGAGGCACGCCGCGGAACAGTTCAACATTGCTTTCCGACATCCACATTTTCTACTACCACAATCCTTCGTGCAGTGGCAAAATATTGTTTTTATTAGTATCTCTGGTGCTGGCAAATCTCCGGTTGTTATTGGCACCAGGCTGTCCCCTTCATGTTTCCATCCCCACTCTTGAGGAGGCAGCTCATTTCCGAGCCACAGCTGCACTTGGTGGTAAGTGCGCCGCGAATGCTGTTTAGCTGCGTTTTCAGTTGGTGGGAGGGAGCTGAAATCAGGCTTAATATTTGCCACTGATCTCACGAATGACTGGTATCGGTACTCATTGAGGGAGATCAGTCTTGCTGGTGCGCCATACCATTTGAGGAAGCACATCTTCCCAGCCTCTTCAACCTCACTGTGCGTGGAGGTGGGCTTGTAAAAGATCGCAGCCGCTTCCTTGATAATATCTGACTTCAAGTACAGTTTTAAGAAACCCACTTTGCTTCTTCTGAAAGTTGCAGATGTTGTGTCACAACCTGTAAATGAATGAAGGAAAAGGATGTGCTCAAATCCATGTTGCTGCATCTCTTGGGTGGACAGTGCAACTGTTTTGGTTTTTCCTCAGCCGGGTTTCAGCAGAATAATGTCTTGGGTGGGAGGAGTTAAAGCTATCAAAAGGACAGCAAGGTCCACATCCTCACCAACGACAGCGACAGAACTATGAGTCGATAGTTCCACAACAGTCTTCACGATAAGAACGTCGGCATCATCAGTGGCTTGGAGAGTATTTATACCATTTATATATACTAGCTCATATTTAACATTCGGTAATGCTTGTCACATCACACTAAATGAACTCCATTTTCACTTTCTTCGGAGCACGATACTCGAACACTGGTGAAAATTTGGAAAAAGTGTATAAGACAAGTGTAGATAAAAGTTTTGATATCCCAACGGCTGTACAGATTTGGATAAAATTTTGTCAATTGATATAGTAGGAGTTGATTTAAGATATAAGATACTTTTTATCCCTAAATAACGTGAAGGAAGTAGTATACAAAAGGTAGTGTTCAATTCAAGTAGTTTTTCAATTTTCACTTTTCCGGAATGTGTAGTTCGAAAATAGGTAGGAATGTGAAAAAGTGTATAAGATAAAAGTTGTACATAATTTTATAAGCTTTCATTGCGTAGAAGACTTTTTATCTCCATAACGCAGCGTTTAAAAGATATTAGCGAAAAACTGAAAAATGGGAACTTTAACCCCCTCCCCCCACTCCGCCTCACCCCCTAGATGTCAGGACTTTTAGTATGTTAACTCTCTAAGCACCCTGAACAATTTTCTGAAGTAATTGCTTAGGGCCTTGCTCACGCACTCTACAATCTCTTTGTTGGATGGACTATATTGACAACAAACTATATTATTTCAACGTTAAAATCCATTTTAAAGTTTCGTCCCGATTCACCCCTGCATCCCTATTCACCCCGTTTGTAGGTAAGTGCGGAAACCAAACCTTCTAACATAGAACAACGAAATTCGAGGCAGCCTCGCCAAAAGCAACGTAAAGAACTGTCTGAAGTTTAAAACCTTAGAAAGTTAAATTAATCGAAGCAAAGTACAGGGTCACAGTCACGAGGAAGAGTATCCTACAATCTTCTCTTCAATCCAGGGTACGAAGTGCGTCACCCTGGTGTACACGCCCGGGAAGTTGGCTTCGGCACACTTCTTGCCGTAGGAGACCACGCCGATCTGGTAGAAGTAAGTCTTAAACGTGTCTTTGTTCCACTGCAAAAGAGGAGAAACCATTTTAATTGTCTTTATGTTTTCGGGAAGTTTCACCAGCTGTTGGCCATTTATTATTTTATTTTAGTCAGAGTGATTAGTAATTAGTTTACCTACAAGCTTCGTGGTCTACAGAATTTTTTGGGAGAAAACGACTTTATTTTTCCCGGGATGATTCCCATAATATAAGAGGCATTAGGGTTGACCACAGATTCCGTGCGAAGCCTCCTCGTGTAGCGCAGTTTGTTCTGCCAGTTACTCAACTGAACCGAGCGCTCGGCGCATCCTGGACTGTCACACCCGACACCTTATTTGACTAGCCCATTTGTCCCTTGCGAACGCCCGCCTGGTTTGCGACCACCCTCCAACCGGAGTCAAGCAGCCTGCTGTGTTATGACGATGCGTGTGAGTTCCAGTGCCTTAGGCATCTTCTGGGCACGCTCGTTCCATCATAGACCTCATCCATCGCTTTCCATCAGGCATGATCGAGGTCAAGAGCGGGCCCATTCATCTATAAAAAAAAAGTAATACTCACAACAGGCAGCATCAGTGGGCCACCGCTGTCTCCCTGACAGGCATCCTTTCCTCCCTTCTTGAACCCTGCGCACAGTACTCGTTCGTCGATCGTCTGCGCCGTGTACGCGCTGTATGCTTTAGTACAGTAGTCGTTGCCGACTACTGGCAGCTGTAATACTTGCAGATGCGTAGCTCCTTGACCACCTGGAACAGGATATGAAGGATTAGTAAAGCAACATAGTAAGTAATAAGATATTTTAGTCTAGACTGGGAATTTCGAGCATTTCTTTCTTGATACTTGTTAAATGCACAAACACCCAAATCATACCTTCTCGTCATCATCTGCCTAGCCTTTTCCCAACTGCTTTTGGGGTCGGCTTCCAGTCTAACCTCTGATCTGACCTCCACAACCCAGTTACTGGGTAACACGATACCCCTTGATAAGACTGGTTGTCAGACTCAGGCTTCTGACGACCAGTAACGACTGACGAATGACAGATCTCGGTATGTAAAGATGGTCACCCATCGACGTAACCACAACGAGAAGCGTAACTTAACCTTCTGTCAACTCGTGCGGCTGTTATTATTCTATTTTTATTATAAGACTAGCTGACCCGGTGAACTTCGTACTGCCTCAGAATAAAAAAAGCCGTTCCATATAAAATGTATGAGAAACTGAAATATCTTCATTACTTCTATTTTTTTTTTTTTTTCGTAAATTTTTCCCATGTTCTAATAGTTATTCTGCTATTCGGGGCGGAAAAAATCCATCAAATTAAAGATCATAAAATTCGGTCCAGCCGTTCTTGAGTTATAAATGGTGTAACTAACCCGACTTTGTTTTATTCATATACTATACTAGCTGCGCCCCACGGTTTCACCCGCATAAATGTCAATCCCGTGGGAATATCGGGATAAAAAGTAGCCTATATGTTAATCCAGGGTGTCAGCTACCTCCATACAAAATTTTATCAAAATTGGTCCAGCCGTTTGAGCGTGAAGAAGTAACAAACATATAAACACACCCCCACACACACACACACACTCACAAACTTTCGCCATTATACGAGTAATATTAGTGCGATTTTTATTAAGAAGATGAACAGCTAGAATCATGGATCAAAACTATTAGTTGCAGCGGGTTTCAGGAAGTTCATTCAAGCAGCATTGACCGGTTTTGATCAACAATGATGACAGGTCATCATCATTCTCTCCTGCCCTTATCCCAATTTATTTGGGGTCGGCGCAACATGTCCTTTTCTTCCATACTTCTCTATTAGTCGTCATCTCAGTAGTCACCCCCTTTCTAACCATATCATCATTCACACAGTCCATCCATCGTTTCTTTGGTCTTCCCCTACTCTTATAACCATCCAGATTCATACACAAAACTATCCTCACGACATTTTCCTCATTCGTCTGCATCACATGCTAACATGCCCCATACCAGGTATAAATGTGTTCAAAAGTAGCTTACGGAATTCAGTGTGACCCCATCCAGCGATCATAGGGTTGTGGTCGTCGAAGGACTGGGATCTCAGGTTCCTGTCCTTCGGGATGCAGATGGGTCTGATCAGGTCTGAAATGTTAAAACAAAGCAATTAAGTAAAACCAGCTGTAGAATATACGTAAGAAAGAAAAATTGTTTCTGCACAAACAAAA
The DNA here is from genome assembly GCA_945859645.1 of Amphipoea oculea. Lineage (NCBI taxonomy): Eukaryota > Metazoa > Arthropoda > Insecta > Lepidoptera > Noctuidae > Amphipoea > Amphipoea oculea. The sequence goes on along the minus strand of OX243883.1, from coordinate 1,761,200 downwards.
CACAAATTACAAATGTGATGCAAAGTTGCCAAAAGCCTTGTTCTGAAGCAATAAAAGGCTGACAATTTTTTCCGTTGCTTGATGTGCATAGCAATGCATAGTCTAGATATAGGCGCGGACGCCTCCGTGAGAAGAGAATACAGTTCTTTGAAACATTAATCATGAAGGAGATAAAAATACATACTAGGAATTAAAATTCCAAGCTTTTTCTACGGTCCGATATTTTCGCAAAGAAACCTTTCTTCATGCATATTGTTGCCCATTGGATATTTTTGTTAATGAGTTAATGATCACGGGAAGATCAATATTCTTGACTGCACCACCTTTGCTATTATACCTTCTAAACTACGCTCTTTAAAGAATCAATCTTTAGCTGTTATATTGCAGCCATTGCAGGACAAAGATTTCTTCTCACGCACAGAAAAAACAGAATCGAAAACCAAAGCTTATTAAAATAGCCTCAACGAGTGGCAACACTAAAAGTAACGTCCACTGTGCACCTTGGGCATTTAGAGAAAGGTAGTCGCGAAAAAAAATATGCGATATTCGGTTTGTGTGAACACAAAATATAGAGAACAGCTGTTTATTTTCGCGATTTCAGGATTGGTCCCTGAGTAAAAGTTGTTCACAATGATGTCTTCCTTAACAACTGATCAGACAAGGGGTCTTCAATACACGTTCAAGACCCCTTTTCTGGTCAGTTCAATCAATTACATCTTAAAGCCAATTCTTGTATTTGAACACGTTCAAAATCTAATCGCAATCTCATCTCAGCGACAATCAATGTAAAAAACTTAGGTTACTTAACTAAAAATTTAGGTATTTTTTTAGATTGAGACAGAGATAACAAGTGAACGTTCTTAAAAGTATGGGAATTGCACCCCTGTTATGATAACTCTAGCCAAGAAGGAAAGAAAGAAAGAAATTTAATTTGATCCAGGTTAGGTAATATGAGTGAAGAAGGATTACCAGTAAACGTGACGCCATGGTCTAACACCAGGATCCCGATGTCGTTGGTGAAGGCGGTGGCACTGTACTGCTCGTGCTTGTACTTATGCTTGATCAGGACGTCTACCGGAGTCGCACCCTCGTCTTCTCTAGCCAGGTCCAGTTCTCCCAGACGGACTACGTAGCTGAAACAGGTATTGTTTTAATTAGATAAGTGGCTATTCATCGCTTGAAGGACAATGATCGGGTAGAAGTTTTAATGTTATTGCGTCTGGTGGCAGTTTAGAAGACTAAACGAGCAAATGTTCATTCTTCCAAATTCTTTTTGTGTGTACTATCGCGGCGTTTTCCGCCTGATCACTTAAAAAAATTTTTGCCTAAATCCTGCGGTGGTGCCAAGCCGCCAAGCCACGCCCCCTTCAAATTTTCGCCTATTAGGAAAGAGATAACGCAATTAGTTGCAACTTGCACTGCGCAGCTTAGTGACACATCACGTGTACTCCTTTTGTGAATTTTACGGACGAACTATTTGACCTTGGCGCGCTTACTAGAGAGCGCTTCTATTTTTTTTAGTGCAAGCAAAAAAATATCTTTTCGTCCCACATACCGCAGTGTCTCAAGACGAAAGTCTTTGACCAGTGCGTGTTGCCAGTGATGACATATGGCATTGAAACGTGGTCGCTCACAATGGGCCTTATTAGAAGGCTGAAAGTCGCCCAAAGGGCAATGGAGAGGGCTATGCTTGGAGTTTCCCTGCGCGATCGAATCAGAAATGAAGAGATTCGCAGGAGAACCAAGGTAACCGACATAGGCCGAAGAATTGCCAAACTTAAGTGGCAGTGGGCAGGGCACATTGCTCGCAGAACAGATAGCCGATGGGGCCGAAAGGTTCTGGAGTGGCGACCGCGTACCGGAAGGCGTAGCGTTGGAAGGCCTCCCACAAGGTGGACCGACGACCTTGTGAAGGCCGCAGGAACTCGTTGGATGCGAGAAGCACAAAATCGGTCGAAGTAGAGGTGCTTGGGGGAGGCCTATGTCCAGCAGTGGAGTGGACGTCTTTCGGCTGAAATGATGATGATGATGATGAAGCAAAAATGAACTTAGTAGTGGTCAGGCGGGAGTGTCCGCGATAGTACCTAAGGGATAGCCGTTAAGCCGTTGGTCCTGCGTCTGATCTGTCTCCGGTCGTGTCGGATTGGGGCACAAGGTTATAGGCGGCTGATTATGTGTTTACAAGAAATTATCGACTTCCTTAAATGCTCGATAAGTCATTTTATAGTCTATTACTATTTATAGAGTTCACTTATTTATAGAGTTAATGTTCTATGCCCCTAACTATCAGTAATACGTTCCGCAGTAGATCAAGTACAACTAGTATATAAAACTATACTGCGGCGAGGCGCGTGCGAGTTTATTGTACTTGTTTTATACAGGCTGTTTGTAAAAGTAAGTTTACGTTCTTGAAGTAAATGCAGCTGAATTTATCGTTTTCAATTCCTGTTGATGTCAGCATCATCTTCATCTTGCAAGCCCTTTTCAATTAAGTTGAGGTCAGCTTCCAGTATAATCGAATGGAGCTGAATACCAGAATTTTACATGGAGCGACTGTCTATGATGTTAGTCCTCCAAAACCCAGTTACAAGAACAGCCTGCAAGTACCATTTTTTGGGCTTTCAGACTGATGGCGACTGATGATGATGAATTAATGACGAAAAGAGTGCTTTGATATCATCATCATCATCATTTCAGCCGAAAGATGTCCACTGCTGGACATGGCCTCCGGGATCAAAAAAATATAAACGCTCTAATTTATTTTAACTTCCAAATCGATATCAACGATATAAAAAGGTAAAATGATACCTACGAGGTATGATTTCAGAATATACAACACCATGTATATCTACACGTCATTTTTTCTGCGCGGTAGCATCATGCTCAATTCGATCACAAAAAACAACCGGTTTGTCTAAAATAATGATGTAGTACTTAATTCAGTATTAAACTTGACGATGGATGGGTTCCGATACCTTTTTATGTCTCAACCAGTTTGGAGTACAAACATGACATCGGAAATCGGAAGCCATTCATACAAAGCCTGTTTGATATCGGTGTAGGTTGTTTTAAGTACCTACTATTAAGATAAGTTAAATTGGGTCAGCAGGATATGTCGGTTCTTTGATATGTCAATACAATTTATTTTAAGAAATAAAGAGTGAGTTCAGAATGCATTAACATTGATGAATGTCGATGGTTCAAATGCAGTCTGGACAGTGGCGTAACTATACATTTGGGGCCCGTGGCAGATTCAAGGGATGGGGCCCTCCTTCAATATAAAGAATTTTTTTATTAGCAGTTCTCCCGTGATTTCTTCCGCGTAGATTTCATATTTTCCCCTACAAAATTTAAAACCCGACTGCTTCGTTGGTCTAGTGGTCGCAAGCGCTACTGCTAAGCATGAGGTCCTGTCCAAAAAATTATACAAACAATGGGAAAAAGGTACAAAATGTTCGAAACCTGAATGATGTCCTTTGTTGCACATTTTCAAAAAAAGTTTGCTTTTATAAACTTATGTTAGGAACCTACTGTGCTCATGGCCCTCTCGGGCCAGGGGCCCCCTCTGGCTGGGGGCCCGTGGCATTTGGCCCCAATGCCACCCTATAGTTTCGCCACTGAGTCTGGCGCATCCTGGGTAGTCAGCCCCTTCACACCAAGCTAGGGAATACATTCTCGAGCCGAGATTGGCAACTCGAGATTTCGCGTGCTTAGTCTGGTGTCGAGATTGCTATTCAAGATCTTTACCTAGGTGACTGGCTACTTTTAGATACTACAAAAGGGTGTGCAGGGTGACTGGGACATAGGGTACGTGATTCTGAACCCCATGCGTTGAAAATTTTCATAAGTTATTTTAAAAAAATGCTGTTCCATACATTTTGACCGCGTAGAAGATATTGCATTTTTTTTTGAAACAGCAGTTTTTTTTTTGATAACCAACGAAAAAATACTTCGCTAGGGGTCTAGAATCATGACTGTGTTGAGTTCATGGTCACAGTTGACGCGTCGATCCCTGCCGACCTGTATATTGCTTGTTTTCTTTAGGTGCTAAGGTTCAATTAGGTACGAGTACCTACATAGGTCGTCTTGACATGTGAATAAACTCAAACAATAACTGTGATAAATTCGACATTGTATCTGTATTACTATTTACCGTGATAAACAATTATTTTCGCCATGACCCCACAACGCGTGGGAAAAATTATGACGTTGTAACATTCCAAGAATTTGTATCAATTCATTCATGATTTCTTCATGAGTATTAAGTATTGGATCTTCTTGAGAGTGCTCAATCTTAGAAACAGAGTCAAGAGGTGTCTGAAGTGAATGAAATTTTATTTATGATGTCCATCAAACGGCGGGGACATCAACCATACTTTTTGTCATATATCCTGAGCAAGACTTTGTTTCGACCTACGAATAACAAAAGTCGTCTCAATTTTAAGAGAGGCTGTCGACTGTGACCGCTGAGTTTTTTCCTTTTTGGTCTTTCTTCTCAGTGTTCAGTTAAGAAACACCGAACTCATCTAATTTTAAAACAAAATTTAATTTTGACGCGTAAATGTGTTTTTTTTAATCAATTTACAGAAATAAATATCATAGCATATCTGGCCAAAAATTCCGGATCTTTACTAGAGATTTTCCACAAAGATTATTTGTGGGTAAAATAAAAAATAATAAAAGCCATGTACTTATGTAAATCTGATTATAACTACACACCTGTAGACATGCTGGTTGCACAAGCCTTGACTAGCTAACCGCAAACTATTGACGTATTATTTTAGCACATCGTCGTGTGAGCATAAACCCATAGACAGATAGTCAGCCGGATTTCATCTATTCTAGGATTCTAGTTATGTTACCATCTTCATTGAGGAAAGCATGGTAAACTAGCAGTGGGAAATATTAGAGGCATAATTAGCCTATACTGTCCCCACTGCTGGGACACAAGCCTCCTTTCTGTGAGAGGGAGTGGGCCATACCTAATAATCTACCACGCGGGCCCAGTGCGGGTTGGTAATCAGTAAAAATAAATTATAGGAAAATAGATTGTAAAAATCTAGGCAGAAATTTCTCATTATAAGTACGTAAATGTGCATAATAACTCGGGAAATCCGCTTGATTGCATAGCCACAGATTCTATTTACTTAACAATTTAGCGTAATGTGCCCCTGCGCATCATTATGTGCAAATATAACCTCGCGGAAGTATTGTCAACATTGCTAACCGCCATGAATACGACTAGCGAGACTAGGAAAGACGCACAACGATTTTAATGCTATGTTCAAAGAGGTTTTTGCTAATCTGCAGGTTTTTTTTTATGAACACATACACGGACAAGTGAATATCAAGCAAATCGTATAATTATCATGGCAACGATTACATCAGTCAAGACGTACCTAGTAAAAAAAACGCAAGTCAACCAGCGATCGATCGACCAGGTTAAGCTACGCTTGCCGTGGTTGGTCCGTGGATGGGTGACCATCTTTACATACCAAGGCCCCTCTGTACTTCGGAAACCAAGTTAAGCCGTTGGTACCGGCTGGCATTCGTGGATCTTTGACAGTCTTACCAAGGGGTATCGTATTACCCAGTACCTGGGCTGTGGAGGTCAAATAGGCAGTTGCTCCATGTAAAATATTGATATTCAACTGCATCCGGTTAGACCGGAAGCCGACCCAAACATAGTTGGAAAAAGGCTAGGTGAGGTTTTGTTTACACTTTTTTACTTTTGGAACAGACGCGGTGCATCAGACATACTTACGGTCAACTGGTAAAAGTAGTTACACTTCTACGAGTAAAACTCGAGTCGACCAGACGAAGGATAAAAGAGAATACTTACAGGTCATCCTCATGGTTGTGGATGCAGTGGGCAGCGGTCAGGACATGTCGGGAGCTGACCAGGGATCCTCCACACAGCCAGCTGGTGCCACCAGTTCTCTTGCTCTTGTAACCCAGGAGGGCCATCCAGGGGAAGTCACCTGTGGAGAAGGTGGATTTGTTAGAAATGCTGAAGAAATTGTGCTTTTTTGTTATATCTTATTAGGCTTTCTATACGAGTTTAGATCATCAACATCCTGCTGCCTGTTTCCAATTATTTACTAAGAGTCGGCGCAGCATGTCTTTTTTCATGTGTAGCGGTATCTACAACACCACATGCGAACAACGCGTCATACTGACGTCACGCAAAATCCTGCATCTCGCAAGCAGAGTTTACCGCGCAACTAGCATGTATAGATAATACAACGGCCCGACATGAATCATCGAGAAATTGCCCACCAAACACTACACCCGTCTGGTAGGAGGACCCTTCCTTATACACATACTATACCATTTTGACGAGTTATGCGAACATAAAATGTAGGGAACAGCTGATTTTTTTTTCGCGATTTCAGGTTTTGGTCCCATAGTAAAAGTTGTTCATAATGATGAGTACAATCTCCCATTTCGATTTGTCGCATGTTTTCAATTTCACCCTGTATATCTCAATAATTAAGCCATCCTCATTCATACTCAAAACTTTCCTCTTCATTTTGAGTATAGTACAATATGAATTTGAAGTGTGGTAATTATGTATTTTACACCGAAAAGCCTTCCGAACTTGTAATTGTCTAACGGTTGAAAATTCTTGCGTTTTATAAAGCGTTTTAAGTACCGATCTTATTATACCAACTCACAACTATTTATTTATTAACAACCAATTTAACTTTTATGTATACCCAACGGTTAAACATTGGCAAGTCTTACCTAGTTTAGCGGGAACTCCTCCTACGACTCTGCTGAAGGAAGCGTTACTGTGTCCACAGACGGGAGGGTCAGGGAGTGCTTCCTCGTAGTCCCCGGAATTGGTCTTGGGCGCAGCAGTCTGGGGCGCCTGGGTTGTTGCAGGGGTCGGCGCGGGAGTTGGGGCTGGCGTCGGTGGCACAGGAGTAGCCGGTATACCTGGGCGGGGGCAGCATACCTGTCGGAATGATAGGTATATAGGAAAATTTCCTCTCAAGGATAACATACATGGCACGTTCTACCATCAGATATGTAGATGTATCTGTGTGGGATTAAAAGTAGCCCCCACACGCGTATGTGCATTGAGTTTTTTTGTTTCCGTCGATTAACACGGTTGCTTGTGGAGTGCCTTCCTAAATTTAGTTTCACAACACCATTGTTTAACGATGCATGGAATACTTTTTTCCAATCTACATATGTGTATAGTGGTAAAAGTCTCCACTTTGCTTTCGGCTACGGAATCCTAAAAATGATGCATGTGCGTTACATAATCAGCCTATAATGTTCCCACTGCTGGGACACAGGCCTCCGCTCTGTGAGAGGGAGTGGGCCGTAATCCACCACGCGGGCCCAGTGCGGGTTGGTAGATGTCACATGTCTTCGAATTTTTGGTTCTAGAACATGCCGGTTTCCTCACGATGTTTTCCTTCACCATTTTTGAGAGCAGTGGTGATGAAATAATAATAATAGAAGCATGTGCGTTACCTTAGGAGTATTTCCGTCAAAGCCACAATGAGCTCTTCTCAACAGTTGCACAGCATTAGGGTTGGTCCTGGACTCCTGCAGCACGCTCATGTAGGGCTGGCATTGCAGCACCGAGATGCAGCTGCCGATGCCACCGTCCACCGTCTGGCAGCTCTCCGCTGAAAACAGGAGGCTTGGTTAGTTTAAAGATATTAGACTTATTTTCTCATAGAGGTTTCTATTAGTTGACCATTTTCTATTTTGTTAAGCACCTAGTTCTTGTTGAAAGGCCTACGCTGTCCCCCCATTGAAATGGAGTGCCCAGGTGCGTAAGTCCCTATTAACAGTATAATTTAAAAACATTGTAAAAATCAACTATTCAAAAGAGTAACTGTGGAGTTTCTTATCCGCTCTTCTCCATAGAAAACCGTGCATCTACACTGAAAAAAATGCACTCCAATCAAGTGACTTTTTAGCTTAATTGACGATATCTTGTTTAGATTAATCAAAATCTTAGTTAAGTTGATCATCACGACATGATTGCAGCAATACTAGTTCAAATGGTTGAACGCTCAAACAAGTTTTTTGATTACCCTCAAAGACATTCAATTACTTATTTGATTACCCTTAACATGACATCATTGCAGCAGAGTTAAAACAACAACGTAAGTTTATTGTGTCAATCAAGCAACTTGATCAAATAGGTTATGTGATAACTCCAATCAAGATCCCGTTTCAAATCTTAATCAAATAAAAGTAGTAGCTGTGATCATTGTGCTTGATATATAGGCTCAGAGGCAAACAAGTTACTTGGTCAATCTAAACAAAATCTTGATTTTATCAACTACTTTTTTTTCAGTGTAGCACGTTTCATAAGTGTCCATTAGGTTTATGTGAAATAAAATAATTTGAATTGGAACAGTTAGCATATTGTTTATTGAAGGTGGTTTTTCTCTCTGAAAATGAATAAAAAGAATATTCTAACCCAGATAGTATAGACAGAAAACCAGAAAACTAATCTATGTATACAGGGTTATTGGAAAAACACTAACAACCTTTTAAGAGGTCATTGTACTCATCATTATGAACAACGTTTACGCGAAAAAAATCAGCTGTTCCCTACATTTTGACGAGTTATACGAACATAAATGTAGGGAACAGCTGATTTTTTTTTTCTCGATTTCAGATTTGGTCCTATAGTAAAAGTTGTTCATAATGATGAGTAAAACGACCTCTTGAGGTTGTTAGTGTTTTTCCAATAATAATGTATACGTACTTACAACTTGACTTATTTTACCTATTTCATAATTAAACGACCTCTGTACTTCTTTAGGTAATTAAATACCAATACTTATTAGTTCCTGGCTATATTGTCATAACAAAGGCGCGGAAACCGGTTTTTAATGTTCATTTACATAGGTACATCTTTGCGTGTTTTTTATTTAGTAATATTTCAACATTAGATAACTTTATAAAACAGAGTTACGGAGGTTTTATATTTTACTGACACCCCGATAGCAAGTAAGTACAACCTGAAGGCTGATTCCCGTAATTAAAACCGTTCAAAATCTAGTCACAAAGTCATCTCAGCGACAATCAATGTCAAAAAGTTGTCAAAAATGTATGATAGGTAATTAAAGGAATTTTACAGATCCTCTGATGTCTCGCTGATGGTGGCGCGTGTGTTGCATCACTCAGGGACCGTATTACGAAGTATTAATGCCATCATGATTCCAGTGCGAAAAAGGGATGGTGCTATCGGTCATGTATAGCTCTGTCTCTCTCTTACACTGGAATTGAGACTGAGATCAGACTGTGAACGTTCTTAAAAATTACAAGAATTGTCCCTCTGATGTCGGCGAGCGGTGCACGCGGTACTTAGTTTTCAAATTACGAATTATTCTATGTTGTTATAATTTTTTATGATTACTGGCCACTAACAATTTGAAGACGTGATATCTACCAACTCGCACTGGGTCCGCGTGGTAAATTACGACTCACTTCCTCTCGAAGAGAGGAGGCCTGTGTCCCAGCAGTGGGAACAATATAGGTTTATTATGTTTATTATTCTTTTTTGTTTTATCACGTTTAGATATCGATACCCATCACGTCTACGGAGTTTCGCTACCAAATTTTATTTGACCGTCTATAGATTACCAAGAGACCCCTCCGTGCCTCGGAAAGTACGCTAAGCGGTTGGTCCCGGCTGTCATTCGTGGATCATTGACAGTCGATCGTTACGGGTAGTCAGAAGCCCGAAAATCTGACAACCAGTCTTACCAAGGGATATCGAATTACCCAGTAACTGGGTTGTGAGGGTCAGATAGACAGTCGCTCCATGTAAAATACTGGTAGTCGGCTGCATTCGGTTAGACTGGAAGCTGACCCCAAAATAGTTGGGAAAAGGCTAGGCAGATGATGATGATAGATTAACAAGATAATAAACACTTAGAACCGACTGATAAGTAACTACTTAATATTTCACGCCCGATCTATCTCATTGAAGGACATTCTGACACTTTAGACATGGTAACGATGCAACATCCGTCTCGAGTAGTTCTGTACCTACTTCGTTTTATTTATTTTGATCCTAACGTTACTTGCAGGTAAATGCCACAGACTTGTGACCTCTGGGAACATGCAGTTACACCGTATTTTTGCTCAATTTAGGTAATGGGTACATAACTGAACCTATCTGCCTAGCCTTTTCCTAACTATGTTGGCGTCCGTATCCAGACTAACCGGATGCAGCAGAATACCAGTATTTTACATGAAGTGACTGCCTATCTGACCTCCGCTCCCCAGTTAAGGTCAAACGGTGTGAATAGGGATGCAGGGGTGAATCGGGACAAAACTTTAAAAGGGATTCAAACATTAAAATAATATAGTTTGTGGCCAAAAAGGACCCTAATGTGTTTAATGTAATTTAATTAACGATTACGTGCCTTTATTGACAACAAACTATATTATTTCAATGTTAAAATCCATTTTAAAGTTTCGTCCTGATTTACCCCTGCATCCCTGTTCACCTCGTTTGACGGTACCTACTGGATAACACGATACCCCTTGATAAGACTGGTGGCCGCAGTTTCGGGCTTCTAACTTCTCATAACTACTATCAAAGATCTACGAATGACAGCTGGGATCAACGGCGTAACTAACATGTGTTCCGAAGCACGGAAGGGTCGGTCACCTATCCACGGACCGACCTCGGCGAGCATAGCTTTTAATCTTGGATGGTCCAGTGCGGCTGTTATTACTTAGTTTCGAGCCTCGCTGAATACTTATTTGTATGAAAAGTTAAGAAAGTAAAGTTTTATTTGTTTGAAAATGGAGTGCATTATACATTGCATGCAGGATAATAAAGGGATACAGAAAAGTTCTAACATGTTGAGCCGCATATCGTGGCGTACAAATTGGTAGGAAGAGATGGTGCATACTCGTAAACCGTGATAATGTTCATCAAAATTACATTTCATCATAGTTACAATTCAAAAAGCATATTTATTTAAAGAAAGATCTAACGCCTAAGGTACAGGCTCGGCCTAGTTTAGGTGTTAGTGGTCATACGAATTGTGTTCAATTTGCAGAATTGTACCTACTGTTTACCAAAATCATTTTGTAAAATATTTTTGTGTCAATAAAGTTTTTTATTATTTTTTTATTAAGATACAATTCAATGTCAAAGTACTCATTAAATAAATTGATCAATAAAAAAATATGAATTACTGTCATTAAAAATTTCAATTCCAAATTACAATTATTCCAACAAATGCAATAGATTACCATAACACGTCAAAAAAAATACGACATTATCATCTCAAAAACGAAGAAAATTGTCCTCTTTCATGAATAACTTCATGAAAGAGGACAATTTTCTTCGTTTTCGCGATGACTTCGTTAATCGTAGGTGCAGATACAACTTATCGCGATAATTATCGGCGTTTCCCGTTGGTGTAGCCCCGGCATAAAAGGATAGGCAGATGTAGGACATTTCACCGGTGTTGCCAGTAATATGCTAATCCCCAGGAATAGGTGAGCCTTCTTCTCACATTAGGGAGTAAACAATACCATGATTCGGCCATGATTCATCGGCTGTCAATATTGTGCCGCGTTCGTCTACCCGTATAGTTACAAGCCGGTGTCGCAGCAAGCCACACATCCAAACTACAAAAAGTTTGACCCGTCTGACCAACTCACTGGCCTTGAAACAACGAACACAAAGACCGGTCATTTTATTGTTGTTAGGCTTTTTGTCTATACTATCTATACTAATACTAATACTAATATACTAATACTAATACTAATCTATTAATATTATAAAGAGGTAAAATTTGTAAGTTTGTATGTTTGTAAGTTTGTATGTAGGGGGTAATCTCTTGAACTACCAGTCGGATTTGAAAAATTATTTTTACATTTGATAGCCTAGTTCTTGAGGAATGCTATAGGCTATTTAACATCACGCTATGTCTCTTAGGAGCCGAGCGAAAAGAATAAAAAGTCAGAAAGAACGCTAAGCGAAAGCGAAGTGATAGCGCGGGTAGGTGATGCGATGCGACGGGGATGGTCGGGGGAACAAGAAATTTCACGCGAACGAAGTCGCGGGCAGAGGCTAGTAGATTATAAAATACATGATCGTTCGTGGATGGATGACCAAGACCATCCTTTATATACCGAGACCCCTCCGTATCGTAGCACAGGTCCAGGCTGACATTCGTAGATCGGGGAGTCAGAAGTCGAAATCTCTGACAACCACTTTTACCAAGGGGTATCGTGTTATCCAGTAACCGGGTAGCGGAGGTCAGATCAGATATGCAGGCGCTCCTCACTCCCTTTTTGTAATCGTTGAAACGGTTGAATTACGAATCGAAAATAGTGCCTACCTACCTATGCACCAATGACTAAGTATGTGGTTTAATTCTCTTTGCTGCGCACGGCTATAGTTAAAACGAAAATCAAACCTAAAGCGGTTCGATTTATCATAATTCAAAAATTCCAACGATTCCAAGGGAACATTAGATTAGTTCACATTAGATTATTTTACATTAGATTAGTAAACATTTTTTTTTTTTTTATTGGCATCTCGCAGTTCAACCTATGAGGTTGTCGTCTGCTTAACCGGGCTTGCCTGTGGATGCCTCAAAATTAAGGCCTCCAGCCAGGGCTTAAAACTTACTATACTAAGCGACTACACGCTAAGGGCACTCCCTGTGGGGTACGGACCTCGGCTTAGGGCGTCGCTGGGGGAGGGCAGCAAGGGACAGGCTGGATCGGAATTATTTAGGGGCGAATTTAATACTACAGGCCAGCGGCGTGGGCTGGCTCGAGCAAGGGTCGGGGTGGACAAGTTACGGGACGTCGCGACGGGCGTCCTCGACGACGAGGACGGCCGACGGAAGGACGGCTGACGGGTCTTGTTTATGTGTCTTCTAAGAGTGCTGGTGGCTTTGCTACTCTCCTGGAGGAGAGTGGTGGCGTCGTCGTCGGGGATGGTGAGAGCATGCCTTGGTCGGCGAATCCTATTTATGCGAGAAGGAGTGCATCGGGAGGCATTAGTAAGCATTAGTACCTAAACAGCAGATTCTTATATGCGGCGCGGTAAGGAAATCATAGCGAGATCTAATTCGACGCCAACGCCATCTATCGAGCGAGAGGGCAAAATTTATTTTTCGATGGACTTCATTTACACGACGTTTTTGTGGTGTTTTTTTAACGAATGTCATGGTAGTAAAATATTTTTGTAATAAAAACCCGGCGTGCTGGGCCCGGCAGAGCCCTGGGATCAGTGGCGGCCCAGAGGTTACGACTTACGAGATGCAGGTCGTGGGTTCGAATCAAGGCAGACGCTTTACTTTGTGTAAATAATTTCATCACGGCTTGTCTCAAAACGGTGAAGGAATAGTAGATTGTTATACAAGGGTTGCACTCGAAAGGAATCAATTCCCCCATACAAGGTATTTAGGCAATAGTCCGAGTAGGATTTGAAGACTTTCACCCGTGTTAAACACTACTTTTCATTTTCTATATACAAAAGTAGGTACTTCACTCTTAGATAGATCTTCTCTACTCTTAGATAGCTCTTAGATAGGAAGCGGGTATTTACTTATAACTTACCTACCGCATTATCATTGTGCGCATGACCTTTGAACCATGCAAAGAGTACCTATTAAAGACACATTCAAATCAAATGTATGAATCGATAACACTCGAAATTAGATGCAATATACAACATACCGCTACAATGGCGACAATTATCGTATCTTATCTTTAACGGACTTTGTCGTTTTCTTTTGGCTTCTATTATCTTAAATTATAATAAAAATCTCTATAAAATTAATGAAACTGCTAGTGACACGTTAGGTTTCTTAAAAAACTTAATTAAACAGGGCAAGGCTGCCCATTAGCCGATCAAATAGGCTGCGAATATGAAAAACATGAGTTAAAGTTATCAGTGAAGGTCGGGAGGTCATCTGCGCAAGGTGGATCTGCCCCCGATAGCCGTGACACACAAAACGGGATTTTTTGAAGATTAAAGTTGGAATAACAAGACCTTTAAGACTAGTACGATTCTTATACATACCAAGACTCCTCCGTGTCTCGGAAAGCACGTTAAGCCGTTGCTCCCCAGGTTACGTGGATCTTTGACAGTCGTTACGGTTCGTCAGAAGACCGAAAGTCTGACAACCAGTCTTACCAAGGGGTGTAGTATTACCCAGTAACTGGGTTGTGGAGGTCAGATAGGGTCAGCGGGGTTATTGCATAACACAGTAATAGCAGTGTCTTTCATTGTGACAGTTCAACAACATTCAATGCGTTATTTACGTTGTTGAGCAGATAGATTATTCGAACATGCGGAGCAATGGTTTTCTTCAAATTGTGATTGGAAGTGTGTTACTTCCGTACAACATTAGGGTGCAGTTTCTCTAAAAGCGATTGGTTGAATGATTTATCCAAAGCCAATCGTAGTAGTTTACAAGAACATTTATTTTAAAATATTCTTGTGTGTCGATTTTATTCAATTTCGAGCGGCCATTTATTTATTTATTTATATGTATACATATACTTTTCACTTCTCATGCTCTAAAAGTTCGTCTTTATGTTGTGCTTAGGCGACATAAAATCGCTTTTTATGTTCTAGTGCATAAAGTAAATTTTTTTTCTGAGACTAAGGTAATCAGGCCCAACAGCCACACGCGCAATAAAACTTCGCAGATTAAAGTCGTGATTTATTTAATTTTCTTTAATTTATACCACTTCCGTGTTTTCTATCATTAATTTAATAAAATCAGGTAAAATAGTTGTCATTTATTATTTAAAAACGCAAAGAAACGTTTTTATGACTTGGCAGTATGAAGTACCCAAGTCGTATGACAAATGTTGAAATTAAAAAAAAAACTTTAAAAAAGTTTCGTGGTGGTATTATCTGTGATGGCGGGAATTAGCTATGCTTTGCAACATTTTTGATTAATAATTATGTACTGTATACTTTATGCCTGTTTCATTTTCTCGCAATCGAAGTGAAAAGCAGAGTGTATAACTCAGGCATAAACGAGCCATTTTACCCCTCGACTTAACTATCCACCCTCGCCTGCGGCTCGCGTGGATATAAACGTCTCGGGGTAAAATAGCTTATTTTATGCCTTAGTTGTACAATCTACTATTATTATACACCAGAAAAAAACATAACAAAAAAAATACGATTATTAATATATTATATAACATACAATGGGCGGCCTTATCGCTTTCTGCGATCTCTTCCAGGCAACCTTGGAATGGACAGTGATTACGTGGATATAAAAACATGGGGTTGTCAGGCCATTTTTGTTTACATCTTTGGCAAATTTAGAAACGCCAAACTATAGGGTGCCGATTCATTAAGAATGCATTGAAATAGAACATTGGCGCACGACAGGAGAGTTTATTGAAATTAGTGACAATTTTAGTTTAGTAGCGTTGTTTGTAATATGTCGCGCCGATCGCATACTCGCGCGAGTGTCGCGTTCGGTTAGGACATAAGTATTAGTGGGTTTAATAAAAAAAAACATGTATTTAGTTAAAAACACGTCTATTTATTACCTACGATTAACTTACCGAAGGGGCTCTGGTTAGACTGGAAATTGAAGTTATTTCTTGATTCCGTGTCGACAGTTGGCACTGGTGTCAGGGGTGGCAATGTGGTGATCTCCTGTGATGCTTTTGGAGTATCGTCGAAGTTCACCGCGTCATTTTCTTCCGATACCCCCGTATCTGTTGAGTGTTTCATAGAAATTAAGATAATGTTTTTGTCTTTAGCCTATTTGGACAGATTAACAAAATTATTATAGGCTACCAGCTGCTCCCCGCGGTTTCACCCGCATAAGTCTAGATCCCGTGGGAATATCGGAATAAAAAGTACCCTATATCCTTTCCCGGGACTCAAACTATCTCTATACCAAATTTCATCTAAATCGGATCAGCGGTTTAGGCATGAAAAGGTAACATATAGACAGACAGACAGAGTTACTTTCGAATTTATAATATTACTAGCTGCGCCCCACGGTTTCACCCGCATAAGTTTCGATCCCGTGGGAATATTGGGATAAAAAGTAGCCTATGTCCTTTCGCGGGACTCAAACTATCTCTATACCAAATTTCATCTAAATCGGTTCAGCGGTTTAGGCGTGAAAAGGTAGCATACAGACAGACAGAGTTACTTTCGAATTTATAATATTAGTATGGATTTAAACAATACGATAAATGCATAAATCACGTATCATGTTTTTATCAACAAAAAATTATGGTCACATTGGTAACATAGGGGCCCTGCGGGGTAATTATAACACACTAAGGGCTGATTCTTCTAACACCAGATAATTTTATCGGAGGAATAATTCTGAATTTTTGACAGTTCTTCCATAAAGAACTGTCAGACGTAAATTTTATTCCACGAATAAAAATTAGCCGTCGATTGAAAAATCTGCCCTAGAAGTGGCAAGGGCTTTCATTTTCACAACTCATCAACATTCATTGCGTTATTTACGTTGTTGACAGACACATTTTTTGAACATATGAAGCATTGGTGTAAATGTTTAAATGATGTAATGATAATGGTAATTGGTATGATATTTGTAATAGTAATGACATGATATATAATCTAATGATACTAATTTATATTTTCCTTTTAATACAATCATATATTTTTAATTAAGTTGATGATTTAAAATTTTTATAATAGTAATTTATAAATTGATATAAATAAGTATAATAATAGTGATATAAATAATTTCAAATGTTTGCATGCCGATTGGTAAAATGTGGCTGAGCTAAATGTTATCTTAAGAACTATTATGTATTACCCATATTTGCAAAATAAAATTCTATTCTATGGGTTAGCAATATCTTTCAATATGATTCAGATTGTTATTAAAAGAGTGTTACCCAATTAGAGTGCAGGTATGGCAACTTTCGAACATAAGATATTACGCTGTATGGTTGGATAAGGAATTTCAATTCCACAGATTTTTACCTATAACTGTCTGACTAATTATGGATTATTGAAGATCAAAATCATTTTTTTTTATACGAAACTAATTCCTAAATAATCCTAAGTTTAAGTGATTTGGTAACATTGACAGCAAACAGCGGTCGATCAGTCTTTTAGTACCAAAAAATAAAACCGTTTTCCTGCACTTGCAGGAAAACGAATAAAAATTTAATAAAATTAATAAATTAAATTTATAAAAATTAATAAAATTTTTATCATACCTACTCATATATTTTAAAATTATATGAGTAGGTATGATAAATATGTAGGTACTTACCTACATATTTATCATACCTACTCATATAATTTTGGTATTCTATCTAAACATAAAATCGTTGATGTTTGTAGATTTGCGTTAAGTCTTTAATTAAATATGTACAGTCAACAAAAGAGATACTAAAATAAATGACTAACTAACTTACAATACAAATATATAAAAATAAAAATAACAAAGGACACTTAGGCGTCGAAGTATTCATCCGCATCGCTGTCATCCGGAAACGTGCCCAGAAGACTGGCAGCATTGCCAGTCTTTAATTATTTATATCTACGAATATAATTATCATATTCGAGATAAATTATGATGCAGGAATTTAGTTGTTTAACTGGTTTAATCAAAATACTAAACGAATAATTTGGGGAAAAAACAAAAAAGACTTTAAAAAAAACAATGTGACCTATGTTAGAATGTGAGGAATTAGTTCTAGATGCGTTTTCGATTTTGAGTAAAGGTCAAAATTGTATTGATAGGTAGGTATCTATAAAATATAATTTTTATGAATTTAATTAAATTAATTGTTGATATTTGACTACACATGAATTAAGTAATACGATTACATTTCAAATAATAATGGAACTTGTAATTTTATATTTTTATGAAATTGCTAGCTGCGCCCCACGGTTTTACCCGCATAAGTGTCGATCCCTGGGAATATGAGGATAAAAAGTATCCTATGTGTTAGTCTTGGTTATAAACCATCTGTTTGCCAAATTTCATCAAAATCCGTTCTGCAGTTTGTGCGTGAAGAAGTAACAAACATGTAAACACACTCACAAACATTAGCCTTATACAGGGTGTCCCTGGAAGTATGGTTCAAATCGAATAGGGGCGTGGGCAAGGTCACTTCCAAACTTTTTAACCCTGAGATTGTCGGTGAATTTTTTTACGGTTCAAAAGTTACCAATTACTAATACCATTTTTTTTTTTCAATCACTTCGCATAGTGCCCAAAGAAAATAATCGGAAAAAAATACTATCAGAAATATCTAAAAAAATTTAATTAATAGACCCGATAATTTTTTTTTTTATTCGATTTTTTTTAAAAGTTTCTTTTTTTTTGTTGAATCGTTTGGAAATGAACTTGCCCATGCCCCTATTCGATTTGATCCATACTTCCAGGGACACCCTGTATAGTGTCATGTGATTTTTCTTTTTTTCCACTTCATACCGGAACAGAGCAACAATAAAAACATGCATGATTTCGTACGCTTTCACAAAGAGCTCTATTACTAATTCATCACCTGCCTAGCCTTTTCCCAACTATATTGGGGTCGGCTTCTTGCAGCCTAACCGGATGCAGCTGAATACAAGTATTTTACATGGAGCGACTACCTATCTGAGCTCTACAACCGAGTTACTGGGTAACACAAACCATAGTAAAACTGGTTGGTATAATTATACGAGTACATAATTCTATACCCTCTGCTCATAAACATTGTCCAAAAAAACCGTTTGAACGAGTTAAAATGGCGTATAAATAAAAAGGTATAATAAGTACATAAAAAGTAGGCAGTAACGGTCAGTGACCCGAAGTTATTTGACGAGGTGTCAAAAGGTTATTTTAATCACGTGCTAATAACCTTAGTCAACTACACAACTTTTGATAAAACGTTTTATGGATACTTTGTCCTTATAGATTATCTTTGCCTGGTCATGCAATGTCATTAAATAATTTGCTGATTTTTATTGCGACAGTCAAAAAAACTGTCTTTTTTTTGGAGAGCTTTATAGTTGACTGAATAACTATATGTTGAAATATCTTTCTGTCACATATTGGATGTAATTTGCACCATGTGTCGACAGAGATGACGATTAAGAGAAAGACGGGCGTTGTCACCGAGGCAGACCTAAGAATCGCTGGTGTGACGATTTGGACTCGTTCCTAACCGATTGGACGGAGAAGGTAGCACAAGAAAATGTGAAAGAAAAAACTTTTTTTACAAAAAAAAAAAACAACCGACTTCAAAAAAAAAAACTACAAAGTGAAAAATAACTTTAATTTCCGAAGTCGGTGTCGTTGGTTCCGTATTTTCATTTTTTGACACCGACATCCGAAATTAAACTTATTAACCGACTTTAATTTTATTCACTGTAGTATTTTTTTTGAAGTCGGTTGTTATTTTTTTTGTAAAAAAGTTTTTATTTTTCACTTTTTAGTTGTAACCAGCCCACACAAATTCAATTAACACTAGTGCATTGAAGAATTGAAGACACTGACTAGAAGAATCATCAAAATTCGCATAGAAATGCCGGAGATGCAGAACATGTATGCATATAACTTCGTATATAAGAATAATCACCTAATGTATTACATAAGGTTATATAAGGTAGGAAATGTTTCAGCTTTCTGATAGTATGTAGATCACATTAGTGAAAGAATCATCAAAACCGGTTCATTAGTTTTTGAGAAAATCGCGGACATACAAACATACATACGGGTCGAATACAGAACCTCCTTTTTTGAAGTCGGTTAAAAACTGGGGAGGCCTTTTCCCAGCAGTGCGACAGTACAGGCTAAACGAAAAAAAAAATGGAAGAAAAAAACATGTTGCACCGACCTCAAATAAATTTGGGATAAGGCGGAATGATGATAATGATGTTGAAACATCTTTCTGTGCGTGATGTTTAACAACTAGATGTGGAAGTGGAAGACTGCTTATCATGTCGCAACTTGGGACTTGGCTGGAACCTACATACAGGAAGATCTTTTTATCACCATCGAAATTTTTACGTTTATGCTCACTTCTGCCCATGAATATGAACAACTTTCACTATGGGACCATCTCTGAAATCACGAAAAAAAAATTGCTGTTTCATACAAAAGTTCATTACCTACTTGACCAAAATGTATGAAACAGCTGACTTTTTTTTCGTGATTTCAGAGTTGGTCCCATAGTGATAGTTGTTCCTATTCATGGGTAGAACACCCTGTAAAAATTTGGATGGTGATAAAAAAGTCTTCCTGTATATCCTACCGCGGAGTTGTGTACTGCGATTGGCTAAGTTGAAATACCTAAGCCATCTAGTATCACATCCACCATTCCGATTATAACTAAAAATGTAAGTTAGGAAAACGCAAACATAAATATTTTGAGTAAATTCTTACCTTCATTAGGCTTGACGTTGTTCTCCTGATTGCTCCCACCATTCCCTCCATCTTGAGCTGGTTGTTCCTGATGATACACTTCTCCATTATCATAGTTTGGGTTAGGCTGGAAATTCACATTTCCACCGTTTTGCCCATTCTCAGTATAAACAGGATCATTATTTGGAAAAGATATAGGTCTTCCAAAGTTTTGTCCATTATAATTGTTGTAGTCGTTTTGTGGGTTTCCTTCGGCAACCTCAAACACGTAAATGTTGTCTTGTTGGTTGTCAGTATTGATGCCTGCTGGCTGCATGTTGAATAAGCCTGAGTATCTATCCTTTACTCTTCTGGGTCCTCCTTGAAAGAATCCTTGGAAGCCATTGTTACGGTTTTCTCTTTGTGGGAAGAAACCTGTGGAAGAGGAACGAAATTAGGTCATTTGTTCGGATAACATGCCTGTTTGAGGCTACCGCTTCCTTTGATAAACTGATTTTCATTGATCCAGAATCTCATTCTAGCACTGGAATCCAGTGACGCTCGATCGATTTTTGACCAATATTAACACTTTTCAATTCTGTTAAATATACAGTATCCAGAGCTGGATTTGAATAGAGCAGCCGCTTAGTGGCCAAACCAGCAACACTGAATTGCTGCGCTGGGTATGAGATACTGGATCAATGTAAATCAGCCTTAAGGCTGCCCTTCCACCATGTTGAATAAAGCTAAGCTACGAAACTATGTGTCTACTTCCACCAGTGGGGTAGGTTATTATATAGGTAATTGCGTAACACACGTACAATAGCAATGCCCTTATTTTTGACAGTTAAACAACATTTATATATATTTTCGTTGTTGGGCAGACGAATTTTTTGAACAGATGAAGCAATAGCTTCACAATTTTCTTCAAAATCATTCGGATTACGATTGAAAATGTGTTCCGCAATTAGGATGCTGAGCTAAGCGGCTCAGCAGGTAAGATGTGTAAAAAAACTTATCTAAGCGATGATCAAACGATCCTATTGGTTGATATCACACACATGCTTCGCTATGAAGCACCAAATCGCCAAGCTGATTAATTGAACAAAGTGACCGTGGTACACGTTTCTTGATTATAAGAAAGAAAAACTATTATCTTGTTGATATACTTATCCTTAACTACATACACCATAAAAATCACGTTATTTCCTGCTATGATTTACGCGTTATTCCGGTTACATACTGGTTCCGGATTTAACTACTTTTTCAAGAACATTCTGTTATGGGCAGGTTTGACCGGTTACATATTTTTGACGTCATGTGAAATACCGGTGTCATTTTGACCGTAGATAATTACTTCGTTTTAATCTTAATTGGAAAATGTAGGATTAATAAGTGGTCTGAAATTGCCAGCACGCCACACGTGAGGTGATTAACGCCATAAATATTTTGGCATCTCACACCGACTATAAAGTTCATAGATCCGCAAACTCGAAAGAATGGCAGGAAAATATGTGCTAAAACTTTAGAATAGATCATTATGTATCGAACTATTGTTGGCATTTGTTACGATGTTGTGGGCGTTTCATCACATTGTATTCTTGTACTAGGTACCTACTTATCGTTTTACGAATCTATTGAAACGTTGCACTCTTCGATGCAATATTGAGATTCTTGATATACTCTGTATCGTTTTGCAGTTGCAGCTATTTCTACCATATGATGTAGTTTATTGTTAAACTCATCTTTATAGTTTTTGTTATTACTATGTGAATTGGATATAAAAGTCATTTTTATTTCTTTCATTTATCAAAAGAAGAAATGACGGTATTAGTATAATTATAATGTGGTATGTATTTATAGTATTTTTAAGTTATATTAATATTGTATTTTATGTGCTTTATATGGGCCTTGATGCCTGAAATAAATGGATAAATAAATAAATTAGTATATTAGCTAAAATTTTATCATTCGAGTCAAAATTACATAATTATCATCCTCTTGATCCCTATTTATTTAGGGTTGGTGTTACTCTTCACTCGTCTTCTTCAATATGTCTTTATTTCATCGTCGTCATCATCATTTCAGCCGAAAAACGTCCACTGCTGGACATGGCCTATGTCGAGCAGTGGACGTCCAAGTGACGTCACATTGTCATCTACACATACGCCTTTATACGGTTTCGTTATTTTAGTGGCCACTTCCTTTTTTTTTATTGTGTGGAAATCCTCACGGATGTCCAACACCCTGGGGTGGAAGCTATTTCATCATTCTACAGAATGTGTGTCTTTTGGTCTTTCTCTTTGCTTCTAGTCTTTCGCCTTTTTAATAGCTGAACTCACTTTATAAACATATACAAGGATTGGTTCTCTATGATTAGAGCCGCACGGGTCGATCGAGGTTAAGCTACGCTTGCCGCGGTCGGTTCGTAGATGGGCGACTATTCATTACATATCAGCTTAACGTGCTTTTCGAGGCACGGAGGGTTGCCTCGAATAACACGTTAAGTCGTTGGTCCCGGTTGTACCTAATTCATAGATCTCAGACAGGCAGTCGTTCTTTGTAAAATACTAGTATTCAGCTGCTTCAAGTTAGACTGAGAGCCGATCCGAACATAGTTGGGAAAAGGCTAGGTTGATTGAGCCATTGAGGTTTTCAATGATTCATGTTTTTTTTTATGAAAATCACACTGTTAAGCTGTTTACATTATAAAACTATACCCCAACGATGTGCCGTGGTATTTCCACACAGGCTACTATGTACAGACGCTAGCACATCAAGCTACTACAATCAGTCAAATTTCTTTAAGAGATTTTCAACTTTATCGCTAAAGCATAAGGTTCAAAGTTGATTGGGAAAATTTTACAGTTTCGGGTAGCTTATTGTGCTGGCGTCTGTAGGTACATGGTTTTTTGCTGTTCACATAATGAGTCGTTATATTCAGTGTCAATTGGCATCGTTTAGTTGCTCGACACTTTGTTCTTTTTATAGATAGCGGAGCTCGTTATTATTTACACATAGATTCAATGTAACTTTTTTATTATTTAGATTCTATTTATTATTATATTCTATTAACCTAACCTAGCTGGAACTATTAGTTATTCTGTGGCTGGAACTACCGCAAAACGGGGCAACTTTGACTTCCAGGGTTACTTTGACAGGCGTTGGAACTACTTAACAGAGCGCCAAAATCGGTTTTCACGTGTGCTCAGCAAGTGTGCGTGACCTCGAGTAATATTGCGTGAGGCGCGGGGTGTGGGGAACGCGTCATAGCGTTGTGATCGGCCTTGTCAAAGTAACCCTGGAAGTCAAAGTAGCCCCGTTTTACTGTACTTTTATTGATAACACAGGGTGTGTATTTACGTTTTTTTTTCAATTCTTCCTATGCTTTGGTTAACGAAGTGTGGCAGTAGATTTTTGTCCATTCATATAGGACGGTATAGTTTTGAAGAAATTATGGTTTTAGTCTGCAATCCTTAATATTGTACGGCATGGTTACATTGTACGGCTGTGGTTCAAGATTTCTGATTTAATTCCTATCTAAATATTTAGTTAGGTATGAGTATTTTAAGGTCGGACGGCCTCGACAAAATTAACAAATTCTTAATTATAATAATTCTTTGTTTCAAGGTTGTTGTGAATCATACCTACATATCATAGGTACACCAACCTATTAACGTCTACGTGCTATTAAACACAGGGTTCCATAAAAAAAAAAAACGACTAGGTACGTCATCGAGGGTCATTACTTTAATCACCACGTTTGTCGAGAATGCGATTTTGCAAATGTAGGTACGATGCAAAGAATATTAAAAATCAAATGTTTTTAAAATTGACACTATTTATTGTATTACTAACTTCTGTCCGCGACTTTGCCCGCGTGGTAGTCAAATATACTATAAAACATACCCTGTGGCACTTGGCAATAGTGTAGCTTTCTGCCAGAAAGAGTTTTCGAAATCGGATCGGATTTTTTTTTACAAAAAAAAAACTACCGTCTTAAAAAAAAAACAATACTTACCTACAAAGTGATAAATAACTTTTCAACACACTTGCTCGTAAAATGGCTCTTACTGCACCGCTTTTAGGACCATAATGCAGTGTATTACAAACGCGTGCTTTTTCTTTACGTTACGGTACTTGTGCTTTATTTCCACAGATAACTATTTAATTTACTAGTCGGAGGTCGGAGAAGTGCGTTTTTTTTTTAATCTCTTCAAAAAGACTTCATGCCAAAAGGAATCCGCGAGCCATATTTCACTTTTTTTTTTAATAGTCTGAATTGTCTTTGGTCCCAAAATGAACTAAAATGTATAAATTCAATTTTTCTAACGTTTTTTGCAATTTTTAGGTCAGTGTCAGGTTGTATCTTGATCAAAATATGATTCGCGACTATAACAGGTATGTATTTACAGAATTATAATCATTAGAATTAGATTTGTTCCATAAGAACAAACCTCTTATGGATAAGTTCTTAGGGAACAAATCTAACTTAAATAGGTATATTATATTAATGATTCTAATGACTTTAATTCTGTAAATACATGTCTATTATATATATACATTTTGATCAAGATACCACCTGATACTGACCTGCGAATTGCAAAAAACTTAAGAAAATTCAAATTTCGCGGTCTACCACTGCGCATTCACCTTAGGGTGCATCCACACAGAGCGAGGCATGCGCCGCAAATGATTTTTTTATATGTATGGTTGCCTCAGGCTGAGGCATCTAACATACAAATAAAGCACTTGCGGCGCATGCCTCGCTCTGTGTGGATGCACCTTATAATAATTGTCCGTGGTCCCTCCCGGAACCAAACGGAAAAGACCATTGGCGTTCTATTATTGCGGATTCTCACTGAATTAATGTATATTTCTGTATGCCAATAGTACTTTCTAATTCCATACTAACTAAACTACAATTTGACATACGACAACACTACGATCAGTCTAAACATTATTTTGTGTTTACTATATTTTTTCTATAGGCTGTTTATCGGTTTGTCTGTGCCTTTAAATAAATAAACGCGCGCCATTACTTACTCTATGGGTAAACCTGCGCGCGCACGCTGGCGCGGCGCGCGGAAAAACAAACCCAGCCCGCCATTATCCATACAAGTTAATATTTAACAATACAAGTCTGTTTCTTTCCTCGCAAGTGTGTTGAAAAACGTCGTATGATACGCGTGTGCATTGAGAATTAAACTCTCGGCTACCTTATCGCGCTCGCCTACGGCTCGCGCGAATAATACCGCCTCGAGTTTAATGATCAACATAGCACACATGTATCATAATATACTATTATTTTCAGAAGTCGGTGTCGTTGGTTCAAATTGACGTCATTTTAGTAGGCAAGTTTCTAATCACAAGTGTCTAAACTTGTATGAAGTAGCTGATTAATTTGACAGGACTAAACTAAAATTTATCTTTTGTCCTTTTCTTAATTAAATAGAAAGAAAAGATGCACTGAACTTAAATTTTGTTTAGTTTGTGAACAAGGGAATCGGCACCCTGGTTTTATTTAGGTATATAGATTATTAGAGTGTAGATAGGTAGATATACCTACTTACCTAGGTCGTTGTATTGCTCGAGTATAAAGTAATTCCGGTGCAGTTTAAATTAAAACTAGAATCCAAACTTG
Organism: Amphipoea oculea; assembly: GCA_945859645.1. Taxonomy (NCBI): domain Eukaryota; kingdom Metazoa; phylum Arthropoda; class Insecta; order Lepidoptera; family Noctuidae; genus Amphipoea; species Amphipoea oculea. Next base: position 1,735,223 of record OX243883.1, on the reverse strand, counting down.
TTATATGATACCAATTTGTTTATTCACGAAATTGTTGATTCAACAAAGTAATAGCCGTCAGTCGTGGCCATTTACATTGCCTATAATAACAGTCCAATTGGCCACCATACCAATATTTTGGGCGAACTCAACCATGAAGACCAAAGGGGAATCACAAACAACACTTCATGGGTTTTTTTTACGTATTTTTGCAAAATACATATATCGTATTAGATCATTATAATAATACACCGATATATTGCTATGTAAATACAAAATGGCGGATGTGGTCTCAGAAGGTGCTAACTAGCTGTTTTTTTTTTCATTTTATGAGGAAAATTACTGTACAATTAGTGTAAAATGAGTGTGTGATATGTGGTCCCGTGTCCAGTAGTGGTGTGGCCATAGCATAATCAGCCTATACAGGGTGAAATTAAATTCATGGGCATCCTTTTAAGAGGTCATTGTACTCATCATTATGAACAACTTTTACTATGGGACTAAACCTAAAATCGCGAAAATAATCAGCTGTTCCTTGCGTTTATGTTCACATAACTCGTCAAAATGTACGGAAGAGCAGATTTTTTTTCGCGATTTTAGGTTTGTTCCCATAGTGAAAGTTGTTCATAATGATGATTACAATGACCCTTTAAAAGGATGCCCATGAATTCAATTTCACCCTGTAATGTTCCCACAGCCTCCTCTCTGAGGGAGGGAGGGGGCCACGCGGGTCCAGTGCGGGGTGGTATATGTATACGTCACCTAATTTTTGGTTCTAGGACATGTCGGTTTTCATGAAATAATTTACACAAAGTACAGTGCCTGCTTGGGTTTGAAGCCGCGAGTCATGACCTACACCTCGTAAGTCACGGTCGTTACAACTGAACCACTACTGTTCTAAGGTGTTAACTACCTGTTTTTAGGGTTCCGTACCCAAAGGGTAAAAACGGGACCCTATTACTAAGACTTCGCTGTCTGTCCGTCCGTCTGTCTGTCAGCAGGCTGTATCTCAAGAACCGCGACAGCTAGACAGTTGTTCAAAAATTATGTATTTCTGTTGCCGCTATAACAACAAATACTAAAAACAAAATAAAATAAATATATAAGGGGGGCTCCCATACAAAAAACGCCATTTTTTGCCTATTTTTTATATATGTAGTGTTAAATATTGTACGATGGTACGGAACCCTTCCTGTGCGCGTCCGACTCGCACTTGGCCGGTTTTTTACGTTCCATGAGGAAAATTACTATACAATATACAATGAGTGTACTAAGATTATTATGCGGTACCATGTCTAGTGGTCGTGTGGCCATAGTGAAGTTCAATTATTATGGTTCGTAGCCGAGGGGTCAAGGGTGACCTTCTAAGATTCTGCCTTTTATTCCATACCCAAAGGGTGCTAACGGGACCCTATTACCTGTCTCGCTGTCCGTCCGGCTGGGGACCCTATTACTAAGAGTGGTTTCGCACCACATCTGATCCGAATCCGAATTAAAGATCCGACTTCAATCCGAATTGGGAATGTTCTAAATTCGGACGGATAGAGTTCGGATCTAGTGCGCAACCCGCTCATATAAATAGGACTATGGTCACTTCGCACATTTCTCAGATTTGGATCAGATGTAGTGCAAAACCGCTCTAAGGCTTCGCTGTCCGTCTGTCACAGGGGTGTATGCTTTGAACCGTAATAGGTAGACACTTGAAATTTTCACAGAGTGTGTACTACTGTGGCTGCTATAACAAAAAATTATAAAAATAAAATAAAGTAGAAAATTAAAGGGGATAAACGAAAAAATATGTAGTGTTACATATACACATTGTATCGTGGACAATCGTGGTACGGAATCCTTCTTTTTCGGTTTTTTTTCTACGTACTTACCTAATCATTGATTTGGTATTAAATTACATAATGAAAGTCAATGAGATTTTAATTTAGATATATTATTTAGGTTGACTGGTAGAAAATGCCTATGGCATTAAGTCCGCCTCTGTACATATTTTATGTGCTTGAAAAAATAAATATTGTTAAATAAATAAATATACTGGCTGACTTTTTTACCTTCTGGACAAAAACAGGGTATACAAGGTGAACGGAGTAGAATGTTATGGCACAGAAATCTCTTTTAATTTCACAAAAAAAAAAAAATAGGTATCGACAAATAATATAAAAATTAAAGGCACCCTTCTCTACGCGCGGAAATTATCAATGAATTCGTAGCGACATTCAACCCTATGATGGAAGTCATCGGCCGGCTACAATCAAAGGATTTAATGTAAAAAAAGAGATTTTTTATGTTATTTTATGTGCGAAATAGTAGATTGTACAACTAGTGCAGAAAAGAAGTCATATTACCCCGAGAAATTTATATCCACCCGAGCCGCAGGCGAGGGTGGATAGTTAAGTCGAGGGGTAAAATGGCTCGTTTATGCCGCCCGAGTTAATAAAGTTATACACTCTGCTTTTCACTTCGATTACGAGAAAATAAAAAAAGAATAAAATATGTAACAGTCTAACAGTATTTTCACTGTTCAAAAATGTTGCAAAATTGAAGAAGAGAATACCTGAGACCCCTACTTAGCTAATTCCTGCCACGAAACTTTTTAAAACTTTTTTTTTAATTTTCAACATTTGTGTTATTCGACTTGGGTACTTCATACTGCTAAGTAATAAAAACGTTGCTTTGCGTTTTTAGATAATAAATGACAACTATTTTATCTGGTTTTATCAAATTAACGATAGAAAACACGGAAGTGATATAAATTAAAGCAAACGAAATAAAATAACGACTTTAATCTGCGACGTTTTATTGTGCGTGTGGCTGTTGGGCCTGATTATCAAGTCTTAAAAAAAATACTTTATGCACTAGAGCATAAAAAGCGACTTTATGTCGCCATACCTATTAACAGCGTAATTTGAAAATATTGTAATAGCCAATTAATTTTAAAAGTGTAACCGTGGAGTTTTTTTGCCAGCTCTTCTCCATAGGAAACGGCCAATTGGAACCGTGCACCTAGCTTCCGACGTTTCATAAGTGTCCATATAGGTTTGTGTGAAATAAAATATTTTGATTTTGCTATTTTGACTCCTATAAGTACTTATAATAGGAGTTGATTGATGAGATAACTAGAAGATAATGTGTCAGTCACTCACCAAGAGGAGGCCCGTGTCCCAGCAGTGGAAACATTATAGGCTGATTATAATTATGTATCCAGAAAGTAATGGCTTAAAAAAAAGTACCTAGGTACGTTATTAATACATGAAAGTCAAAGTCAAATCATTTAGTTCAAATACCTAGGCACTTTTGGACGTCAAAAACAAGAAAATAGAATTGATTCTAGTCGCCCATTCCAAAAGGTAATTTCGTATGGAGAAGAATGGGTAAGAAACTCCACTGTTACTCTTTTAAAATGTTTTACAATATTTTGTATAGATTAATTACATGATACACTGACTGGATAAAATTCTAATACTAAATAAACTAACAAAGTATTAAAGTAAAAATATAATAACCTAACCTAACTAAAACTACTAACAAACTAAAATATGGTGTAGAAATATTGAGACTGGCGACATTGCCACGTTGTATGGCAATCTTAGCCTTTGCCCTCTCAATGATATAATTATAATATTATGTGAAGAAGTTTACTTAAAGAAAAGGGGAAGCCCTTCCTATTTACATCCGTGCCACTGACCTATTGATCTTAGATAAGATTATTTGTAAATAATCATGTTAACACACGATGCAAAGCGACAATCTTATGTTTTTTACATCATAAGTTTTTGCTCGTTTTTGCACATTTTGTAGTTTGGTTGGTTTTTACGACTTAACGAAAATCAAAAGTAAGAAAAATGGCAGCATACTCCCTCCGACCTGACAATGTATAATTGGTGAGGAGTGCATAACGTACGGGAGGAGGTGTATCAAATATTCAAATGTCCAAAAACATTTAGCGGCTATCTATTTTGTGGTGAGTTAAAAATTGTCTACAAATAAACACATACAAACTTCTATTTCGGACTGAGTTATGCATGTCAAATAAGTTTCATTTTTATTTATACACTTTTAGCTGCGCCCTTTAGTGTCGATCCCGCGGGAATATCGGGATAAAAAGTAGCCTATGTTAATCCAGCTACCTCCATACAAAATTTTATCAAAATTGGTCCAGCCGTTTGAACGTGAAGAAGTAACTAACATATAAGCACACACACTCACAAAGTTTCGCGTTTATAATATTAGTGTGATTAGTGTGATTTTGTACTAGAAAAACAAGATTTGGTTGATGGCCGCGAGAAAACAAAAAGACGCCACGTTCCATAGTAAAATGGATCTTCATATATTTCCATACATTCTACTTCCCTGTGCTATCATGGCCGAATATCGGCACGTTAAAAATTCTAAAAGCGCAAAAGGTTAGGTGAGGTTTTCCGATCTGTGCAAAGCCTTGTCTATCTACCCGTGCTGCATAATACCTTCACCAATAATTTAAACTTTTTGGTCAAGACGTTCAGTACCTAATCAAAATATAGTAGAAAAAAAACAAATGAATGTTTTGTATTACTTATACATAATCTGTGTTTGTAACAAACTGTAGAATGATGATTGTACTATAGCAAATCGAATCCAAGTTACGAGTAGGTAATTAACTTTTTTTCTTCGCACTAATTGCGACTTGCGAGATGTTATTGATAAAATCTTGTAGTTTATGTAAGGTCACTCATGTTTATTATTAAAATATTGCGTATAAGAAATACATTATTTATTTAACCGGTCAAGGACCGCGGTCCGCCCATTGGCGACGAAACTAGAAAATCAATTGTGTCTCATTAGCGGATCTTGACAGATTAAGATAGTATTTTTTTTAATCAACTTCAAAACAAAAATATTATGTTTAAAAAAAAAAAAAAACTTTAAAAAAATCAACTCACCGAACTGACACACTACAGTTTGCACACACAAACATACACACAAAAAAGCACAAAAACCTTTAGCCATCATCACACACACACGTCGTGTTCTTTCGAACACTTGGACTCGAATAACACTTCGGCAACGTCCGACAGACTCCGATTATCTGCGAAGACTGAACTTCACGGTCGGACTGATGCGATATAAGCTTGATCATTGCTGACGTCATTATGATAGGGAAATTCATATTAGTGAGTATACTTATTGGGTATTTTGATACGTTGTCCGAAATGGGGGATGTAATTTGTGGAATCGGCATGTGTCTCCATTATTACATGGGTCGTCAAGGCTGGTGATTAAAGATAATGGACATTAGCATAATCAACCTATAATTTTTTTTTTATTATTATTAATTAGATAAAATTAGGAATGAAATTATCCGGAAAAGAACCGCAGTTACCGACATAGCTTGCAGAGTAAGCAAACTGAAGTGGCAGTGGGCTGGTCATGTCTGTCGAAGGACCGATGGCCGGTGGAGCAGACGAGTCCTGGAGTGGAGACCGCGTACCGTCAAGCGTAGTGTGGGACGCCCCCCAGCTAGATGGACGGACGACTTAAAGAAGGTGGCTGGGGTAGACTGGATGCGGAAGGCGGAGGATAGGGTGATGTGGCGCAGTCTGGGAGAGGATTATGTCCAGCAGTGGACTGCGATAGGCTGAGTTGATTGTGAATGATAAATCAACCTATAACGTTCCACGGACGAGACACAGGCCACCTCTCAGTGAGGGAGTCGGGTGTAATCCACCACGCGAGCCCAGTGCGGGTTGGTGAATGTCACAATCATGTCCACGAATTTTTGGTTCTAGGACATGTCATTTTCATCACAATGTTTTCCTTCACCCTCTTAATCTGCCTAGCCTTTTTCCCTATGTTGGGGACAGCTTCCAGCAGTCTAACATAGAGTATTTTATATGAAGCGACTGCCTATCTGACCTCCACAACCCAGTTACTGGGTAACACGATAGCCCTTGGTAAGACTCAACCGTTTTAAGAGTAGGTAATGGTGATGAAAGTTTTGCTCAAAATAAAGTGCATGCCTGGGCTGAAAACTTTGGAACCCACGATCCCACAACTCGTAAGTGCACCACAACCACTGGGCCACCATCACACTAATCACACTTCACACTAATATTATAAAGGCGAAAGTTTGTGTGTGTGTGTGTGTGTGTTTATATGTTTGTTACTTCTTCACGCTCAAACGGCTGGACCAATTTTAATAAAATTTTGTATGGAGGTAGCTGACACCCTGGATTAACATATAGGCTGCTTTTTATCCCGATATTCCCACGGGATCGACGGGTGAAACCGCGGGGCGCAGTTAGTGTTCTCATAATGTCAAAAATAATTTAACCAATATTTTGGTTTTAAAGAATGTCCTCGGTGTTTCCTGCCCGTTCCTCTACGCTCCCTACGCTCTGGGATTGACAACTAGCTTATTTTTTTTAACCGACTTCAAAAAAAGGAGGAGGTTATCAATTCGACTGTATATTTTAACCGACTTCAAAAAAAGGAGGAGGTTATCAATTCGACTGTATTTTTTTTTTTTTTTATGTTTGTTACCTCATAACTTGCGACTGGGTGAACCGATTTTCATGATTCTTTTTTTATTTGAAAGCTGGTGCTTCCCGTGTGGTCCCATTGTCACCATTTCAATATCTGATGATGGGATCTTAGAGAAATCGAGGGCAACCCTCAAATTTTATAGGCTCACTTATTGTTTTTCGCATGTTTTATGAAGTATCTTGTGTATTTGCGTATGGTAGTCACCATCTCAGGTAGCTGGGCTGATGATGGAAGGTACAACTCCTTAACAGTAAGAAGTTACTCGAACAGGCAAGGGCTGTTTTTTTTAGTAAATTGTTTTGATGTTTGATAGGGCATTTGTCACATTTGGTCTCATGATCATCAAGTCATGACCTGATGCTGCAGTCAGGATAGTCTGCAGAGTACCTAACTCCTCGACAACTAACAGCAGATATATCGTGTTTAGGCTCATTGAAAAGGGCTCGATGTGTGGATAAACGTACTGTTAATGAGGAACACCGAAGTACATAGAGACCTGATGCTGAAGCCAGGAGCATCAGAAAAAGTACAACCCTTGAAATTACAGCACAGTAGTCGTGTTTGGGCTCATTTTAAACAGGACTAAATTTTAAGTTCAATGCAATGTTAACATAAATATGGCCTGATGCTGCAGCCAGGATTATCAGCATCTAGTCTAAAAACATCAGGTCAGGATTTGATGATGGGATCCTGGAGAAATCGAAGGAACTCTTCAAATATTATAGGCACACCTATAGCGATTTGGGTATTTTTTATAGTAACTCGTGCACTTGCTCTCGGAAAGCACCATTTGGTGAAGTGGAACTGATGATGAAGACCACAGATGGCCCCGGAACTACTCAATAATATATAAGTATTTCACGGGTTGCTATTCGATTACTTTAATATGGTTGCTAAGCAATTTATGCTCGTCACAATGTGAATGGTGATATGGAGCTGATGGTGGACCTGGAGAACTCCTCAACAATTAACTTCCCTGCATCGGGAAAAGCAATAATTTGTTTGTAAAAGGCGATGAGCACTAAGCTATTGTAACTTAGATAAATTATAAGCAGACCCACTAAAAAGCGTGAAATAAAAACTTTTTAAGAAAAAAAAACCGACTTCCAAAAAAACACTACAAAGTGAAAAATAACTTTAATTTCGGAAGTCGGTGGCAAAAAACTAAAATACAGATCCAAAGACACCGACTTCCGAAAAGTTTTTTAATTATTTGAAATGGGCTTGCTCTTGACTCTAGCCTAGGTCAAAGGTGACAGAGACAAAGTCGACGATGGAGCGAACTTACCCAGAAGAAGCCTGTTCACTCTCACTTTAAAGAGATTCGGGTTGTATGTATTTTTGTGACTGATCGGCTCCTTTCACTATTCAAAAGCGCCTGTTGAAGTAAATGCTTTGAGTTTGAGTTTGATGGACAACAATGAGTGTAGCGTGCCGATTGAATGAAAGAGATGATTAGGTGAGTGTTCACTAAGGTTATCTCACGCACGGTAGTTTTCTTCACCGTTGGTGCATCGAATTAACTTGAAACGTACGGACGACTGTGGTAATTGAAATTTGTATTTACGCACCCGATAACTTGGCGCTAAAGATGCTACTTATTTGTCATCCTACAAGCTATCTTATCAGTGGCGGATTTACCAATAGGCTGAGTAGGCTGGAGCCTAGGGCGGCAGATTTTAGGGGCGGCAAATTTGGAGCTAATATTTCTTTTAAAAGGCCTTACTGAAATTAAATAGATTAATATTTACAGAATAAACAAAGTGAGGCTTCTATCGTAGATTTTATCACAGTTGCCGATCTTTACAAATCTCTTTGCTAGTTTTTCGTAGCTGATTAAGGAGAACATCTTAAGTATTTTGAAGAAAAGGCGAGGCGGTATACAAAAGACATGAGACATTATTGTAGAGATCGATAGGGGCGGCAAAATTTTAATAGCCTACTGGCGGCAAATGTGTAAATCCGCCACAGTATCTTATATAGGTAGATATAAAAATAACATAACATCACGCCTCTCAACCCCTAAGGGTAGAGAGAGGTGTACCTATAGTACACTCACATTTCGCCAATTATGTTTAAGTCTAATGTAACAGGGGAAAATCCAATAACACTTCGCCCGACCATCGGTTCAGTGGATTCGGCGTGAAAAGGTAACAAACAAACAAACTTACTTTCGCATTTATAATACGAGTATTAGATTATATTATTTTGACTCTGTATTAGCAACCCTTTTACCCTCTGCCACTTCTCTTTCCCGTCCTTTGAACTAGCACAAGTTGAGAGATGATAAGTACTTACGTAACGAATGACTTCGTTAAGGCCTCTAGAAAATCCTTCATTAGTTATGTATGTAATTGAATACTTCGTTGAATACTTTATTTATTTATATAATTTACATCACTTAGGTATTCATTTGCATTTTGTGCATAGTAGGTTTAAGTATTTATCTAATTAATTTGTGTTCTTTAATAGAGGCTAATGTTTAAGCTACGCTTGCCAAGGTTGGCACGTGGATGGGTGACCAACCATTACATTTCGAGACCCTACGTGTCTCGAAACGTTGGTCTCGGCTGACATTCGAGAATCTTTGACAAGCGTTACGGGTAGTCAGAAGCCCGAAAGTCAAACCAGTCTTACCAAGGGTAGGTATAGTGTTACCCAGTAACTGGGTTGTGGAGGTCATATAGGCAGTGGCTTTATGTAAAATACTGGTATTCGGTTAGACTGGAAGCCGACACCAACATATCGACGGTTCCCCGACTATTTGATCTAAGCGAAATTTTTTGCGAAATTGAGTTATACAGGGTGTCCCTGGAAGTATAGATCAAATCGAATAGGGACGTGGGCAAGGTCATTTCCAAACGTTATAGCAAAAAAAAAAAAACTAAAAAAAAACAAAAAAAAAATACTAAGCAAAAACTAAAAAAAAATTGTAAAAAAAAAGAGAAGAAAGATCAAATTCGTGAAAACTATCAGGGCTATCAATTTATTTTTTTTAGATAGCCCTGATAGTATTTTTTATGATTATTTTCTTTGAACACTAAGCGAAGTGATTGAAAAAAAAAATTAAAATCGGTCATAACTTTTGAACCGTAAAAAATTCACTGACATTCTCAGGGTTAAAAAGTTTGGAAATGACCTTGCCCACGCCCCTATTTGATTTGATCCATACTTCCAGGGACACCCTGTATACGTAATTGGAATCAGCGAATTTTTCTGATTCCAATTATGTATATAACTCAACCCGCCCCGCGGTTTCACTCGCATAAGTCTCGATCCCGTAAGAATATCAGGATAAAAAGTATCCTATATCCTTTCCCGGGACTCAAGCTATCTCTATACCAAACTTCATCTAAATCGGTTCAGCGGTTTAGGCGTGAAAAGGTAACATACAGACAGACAGACAGTTACTTTCGAATTTATAATATTAGTATGGAGTATGGATTATCTGTTATTATTTTAGACATTATTATTGTGGATAATTAATTTTAAAATTTAGATAGTCGGGATTCAGAAAGCTTGAATGGTTGAACCACAGAATAAATAATTTAGTTTTATTTCACACAAGTGTACACGTCTACAGAGGCGGACTCATTTTCTACCTCCTCCTCCTTAACCTTTGAGTGATGCAGAGACAAACAGTGGTGTTTTCTTTGCCATGAAGGGGTATCAATGGTTATATAAGAGATAACACTATAAAATGTTGACAGTACAACTAATGGCACATACATTTTATGGTATAATCAAGTGTTTATCCTTAGGATAAATAGCAAAATTGCTATAATTGCAGTCGTCCGTCAGATCATTAGTGTCACCATACATAAGTATTGTTATAAATGATTTTGCAACGTAAATATATAAAATACATACACCTAATGTCCGGCCGCGCTAAATTTGCCAAAGATGTAAACAACAATGGCCGCTTGAAATTGAATAAACTCGATATACAGGAACATTTATTTTAAGTAATGTTTGTTTTCGTCGAAATCTCCGAGCTAACTAGACAAAAACAAAAATATAACTTAAAATAAATGTTCTTGTATATCGATTAGTTCAGAATGTATATTGAAATAAATAAAATTATCGAGTTTTCGATTTGTGAACAGCGTTTACAGGACTCCTTCGATAACATTGATTGATGTTCGATTCGGCACGGAAGCGTATCGAATGGTTGTGAATAGCTATGCAGGAAGGAAGTTAGAGCTAGAGCATTGTGTTCACACAAATATGTGATTCTATTTTTTTATAGAGCACAGTGTTAAAAAAATGTTATTTAGTAAAAATCAAAAGTCATTTTTATTCAATCTAGGCTGAAAATCAGCACTTTTTGGACGTCAAAATTACATAGGACTGTCTCCCAAAACGCCCGCCCTTCGCCACTTACTAGGGCTTTAGCTGGGAAGAAGCAACAAACACAGCAACACAGCTGTCCATTAAGGGAACTACATGACCTAAAATGCGGTCATTGTCGGATTGCATATATACCTAAGGTTTTAATAACATAAATAATAAAAAGGAATTAAAAGGTTGGCAACACTACGTAGAGTATTATATTATCTGTGGCTACACTGACCGGACGGATGACGTAAGCGGGGTTTTTGGTTGGAGGAAAAAAAAGAAAAAGGGCGGGAAGCAAACGGGGAACGGAGATAAGTTTTGGTTCTCAATAAGTTTAGTTTTAATTGCTACAATAAGTTTAGTTTTAATTGCTACAATAAGTTTAGTTTTTATTGCTTCAATAAGTTTAGTTTTAAAGGCTACAATAAGTTTTGAAATTGGATGATTGTCTCGTCAATAAGTTTGGTTGCTAATAGTTTTAGTGCAATTATTGTTACACTTGCAATAAACACATTGTATACAATATTGGTTTGTGCTTTATTTCTGAGATAATATATATTAAACATAGAAAAGAAAGAGAAGCGCGATGACACAACACTGGTAATTTATTGCAAAATATGAAGAAATTATCTATTTACAAAAAAACTTTTGTTTGGACTAAAAAAATAAAACTCTAGTACTTTAGTATGTTGCTTGTAGAATAATCTGACAAAAAATCAGAATGATTGTATGTTTATTAGTATGTTTTTATAGTGAAAAGAAAGTTTTTAGAGGTATCTTCATGATTTTTTTCTATCGTGTTTAATTAGTTGTATTATGTTTTCAACATACGCATATATCCTGAAGAATATCATATATTTTTCTGATGGTGTTTACTGTAGTCGATCATATACTTTTAGGCATTTTAAAAGTTGCGGTTTTTGCGTTTAGGTCCTGTAGGCCCCGTAAGTTAGAAAATGGTAAATCTTACCTCCTAGAATTTTCCCATTCTTCCTCCTTCGTCCTATCCTAGTTTTCTTCACGACGACCTGGTACCGATTCTTGGTATTATAAACTTGGGTGGGAGCATATCCTGTGGAACTAATATTGCCACTAAGCGAGTAAATATTGCCTTTCTTCAGCCCATAAACTCCATAGTTCGGGTATCCTTGTAGCCCGGAGCTGTAGGTGTGGTAATTATTGCCTGTAGTATAGACGTATTGGTAGCATGGCTTGGCACCACCGTAGGAGGGACTGCTTGACCATTTCTTTCCGTACCCATAAGAAGAATATTGGCAGCCGGATACACTCGGGGTTTGGTACGCAGGATAACCATGGCCATATAAACCTTGGAATAACGCATCTAAAGCTTCGTAGTACTCCGGCGAATGTGTAGGACTTGGCGGCTTGTACACTAAGGGAGTATTGATACACTTCTGGGCATTCTGAGCCAGAATCAAAAACACGGGAAAGGACTGTATTAAACTACAAATGGTCCCTTCTTTGACCGTCATGGTGTGTTAATGGTGAAATGTCGAATGAAACTGATCGGAGAGTTGAGATTTTTTGTGTTTTCGCCAAAATTGGGTTATCATTCGATCAGTTGTTATTTATTTCGTAAAACTGTTTTGGCCATTGAGTAAGGTTTTGCATCAGTTGTTTCTAAATGATATGTGTGTTTTAGAACTAAACTAGCGACCTGCCCCCGCTTCGCGTGGTTTTTGCGACTTGACAAAGCATCGAGATTTCTTTATAATATGTGAGCTTTTAATCTGTCGAGCTCCGCTAATGAGACGCAATTGATTTTCTATTGTTTCGTCACCAATAGGCGACGCGCGGTTGACCGGTTAATGTTAATGTTTTATACACATATAACCTTTCCGGAATTAATTATCTAAGTGATCACCTCAAAATCCGTTGCGTAGTTTAGTATAATAACGCGATCACACAGACAGACATGAAAAGCAACTTTAATATGTACAGTTATAGATGTTATTATGTAGTGGTATTGTCATAGTGTAATGGCGATTATATGTTGCTGTTTGATTTCGATATGATCTGGAGTTTCCAAAAAATAACAAGGCAACTTTCTATTTTGTTGGAGTTAATTTTGTTTTGATGTAACATGGAATTTTTATCGGTTTATCTTAACTGGAATGGTGTTTAAGCCTTAATTTCTGTCAGGACTATTATGTATGTAGTTAAAATTAATTTCCTTTGTTCCCACTAGTACCACCGAACTGAACCACCGATGGTACTAGCGGCAAATTTCATTCTCTATAGTACCACCATTTATATTAGGTAATCAATATTAGTGGTACAAGTGAGACTGTTTGTTCCCAAACTTTATTCCCACTAGTACCACCGATGGTACTTGCAGGAAATTTCGTTCTATAGTACCTGTTTAGGCACCCTTGAATACGAGTTTCTTCACACAATTATTATGATCAATGTACCTCACCTACTAGTTGACAGAATCCAAGATAACCTTAAGAAATCGCTTGTCACTGGCATCGGCATGGTGAGCGGAGAAACAATCAGCCACGAGGAAAACATTTGACCACAAGGATAAGGTTTGACCACAAGGATAAGGTTTGACCACAAGGACAAGGTTTGACCACAAAGACAAGGTTTGACCACAAGGACAAGGTTTGACCACAAGGACAAGGTTTGACCACAAGGACAAGGTTTGACTATAAGGACAAGGTTTGACCATAAGGACAAGGTTTGACCACATGGACAAGGTTTGACCACAAGGTCAAGGTTTGACCATAAGGACAAGGTTTGACCACAAGGACAAGGTTTGACCATAAGGACAAGGTTTGACCACAAGGACAAGGTTTGACCACAAGGTCAAGGTTTGACCATAAGGACAATGTTTGACCACAAGGACAAGGTTCAATCACAAGGACAAGGTTCAACCACAAGGACAAGGTTTGACCACAAGGACAAGGTTTGACCACAAGGTCAAGGTTTGACCATAAGGACAAGGTTTGACTTTGAAATAAAAAAATATTAAGCATTTTCAAAGTTAATGCTTTTGAGCTGAAATGTGCAGAGATTCTAGACCAGATACACTCTTCAACCCGTTTTTATTGATATACCCTTTCCGTAACATCCTGTAGAGGTATGAGAAACAGGGTGTAAAGTTCACTCTTACCCTATAAAGAGGGAGGATCCTCTAACCAGACGGGTGTCGTGTCTGGCGGGCAACTGCCCGATGATTCATGTCGGGTCTATGCTAGATGCCCGGTAAACTCTGCTTGCGAGATGCAGGATTTTGCGCGACGTCAGTATGACGCGTTGTTCGCATGTGGCGTTGTATACAAGTATATTGATATAGGAAGTAGGTCTATCTATCCGAAGCTGCGATTGACATACAAAGTCACTTGTTCTGTAAGCATTGAATGAATCACAGCTAAAATTGATCTCAAATCAGCTTTTAACTATACACAATAGCACAATAGCTTTGAGTATTTTTTTACATCCACTGCTGCTTTTGTATGCAAGTCATAAACTAACCCTCTTACTAATCCATCAATGTACTTCAAAGTGAAACATTAAACACGGCCAGCACGGAAATCTAATTTGTCACTGTCAGTGCACAAGGTTGCTAAAGACAATTTTGTTTATGACACCTTACTTTCAAATGATACCATTTCTGTATTATATCCTAGACACAATCCTAGATATTAGTCATGGCGAGAGAACAATAATCGTAATAATTACTAATATAGTGACATTAAGTAGAAACTAAAATGGGAATTCTTGTCATACGGAATTCCGTTTCGATTTATCTGACATTTGTAAGATTCTTTGAACGTGCGTGTGAGAAATAGAACGTGGGTGGAATTGGATTTGAATGACTTGTTCAGGTTTTTCTTTAGCTTCATTTTTCTCGTAAGGCATCAAGGATTTTGGATGTTGTGACTTGTGACGCCTATGATAATTAATGAGATTTATTATGAAACGCGTCTAGTACCTAGAAATGTTCTTACTAATGAAATTAACCCAGGAAAAGCAAGATTGAACAGGCATCTTCAGGGCACGCTCTTTCCATTGTAGACCTCATCCATCGGTTTCTATCAGGCGAGGCTCTGGACCGCAATAAAAAAGGAATATATTTCAGTAGATAAAAACGTTGCTGCATTTATGAAGGCTGTACAGGGGAAAATTAAATTATCTAGCTAGCGGAACTCCGCGGACGTGAAGGGTGTGAGATGATAAAACCAAAAGAAATTAATTTGACGATTTTTTGTGTGAGGTCACCGACCGCAGTTAGTGTAGTCACCAGAAATATCAGTATAAACAACAGTTTTTATTCTGTAAACTTCACTGATATAATGGGTATCGATATCTCAACTTGACAAAATAAAAGAAAACGGATTTTCTCAACCTCAATTTTCTTTCTTCAAGTAACAAAACAGCGGTCATTGAACCCAAAAAAAAGACGGGTTGCACTCCGGGAGTGCCGGCAGAAGTGAAAACTTGAATATTAACGTTGAAATAAATCAATTATTAATTGAATTAATATAACTAAGTTTTTTTCACTATTTCTGCGTCACTTTTTTCATTAATCGATGCACTTTGTTCAATTTCCATTTTTTGAAACACTTTATATACACGAATTTTACGAATACACAGCAGTGTGGCTACTACACAGACGGTCGAGCCATCAGCTGTCCATACACGTCCGCGTCCGCGTCCACCATAACCATCACATCACATCACCATCGCCATCACCATCACCATCGCCATCGCCATCGCCATCACCATCGCCATCGCCATCACCATCACCATCCATCCATCCATCCATTATCGTGTCTCACTTGGTTCACTTCGGTTGGCGCCGCCGTAGAAAGAGATGGGGGGGGGGGAATCTCTCCTGACGGTCACGTGTCCTGACGCGATGCCCTGACGCGAGTTTAACATTTTTTACCCATTACAAAAAGTGTTCAACGCCGCTAAAGAAGTTTTCACTTCAAAAATTCATATCTTTATTGTTTTTATTTTTGATACTCATCATAATTTAATTTAACCCTGTATAATGCCAGCCACAGGAGGTAGATACAGAATCTGTGTCTCTAGATGACGGACGCAACGTAAAACCGCGGAAAACATATCCTTATTTCATTAGAATAGACAGATAGTTGCAAGTAATTGACGTTTCATTTCAGCTATCCAACTTAAAAGGTTCACCTGTCATTCACCTCAACATTCTAGAGCGACGAAAACACACAATACAATGGCATTGTGCAAATCGTGAGTTGCCAAAATTAATCATTAATGACGGACGGAGACACAGACTCACCTATACTTACCTATACTCTGATTAGAAGGCCAATTCTCGTAATTTAAAACGTTCAAAATCTAGTCGCAGTCTCATCTCGGCGGCAAGCAAATGTCAAAAACTTGTCAAAATGAAGGGACATTAGAGGTATTTTTGACAGATTGAGACTGAGATCAGACTGTGAACGTTTTTAAAAAAATTACGAGAATTGCCCCTCTGATTCATTAATGTCATGTTGACAAAAAAGGTCGATCGCAGTTGTCATTTTGGCTTATTAGTAGATTCGCACGAATTTACTCGACCGAAACGGCCGAATCGTCACTTTTAATTTTTTTTTTTCTATCGGCGACTCGCGCGAAGTTCATGCTTGTGGGAGATTGGCGCATTGTGAGTAAATTCGCCGTCATTTTAGCGTAGCAAATTAAAAATCAGAGTTTAACAGGAATAACACATTTGAAACTGCGTCAAAAATGCAGTTTTGCATTTGGAAAATATGTAATCTCCGACTCCACTGTAAATCGTCTTCGCCTAGACAAACAACAATCAAGTTGATATAACACAGAATACTAAAAAAGACAAACCGCAAAGTTCCAAGACTTGAACGTTACTATAATAAAATGCTACAAAAACTTAACAATTATGTTTTCATCTCGAGTTTTTTGCCTAAAACGTAATCGACTGAGAATACTAAGTTTTTTTTAAACTCGTATCAAGCAAGGTCAAGTGTGTTGACTGACTCAGCGCAGGCCTCTTATATTTTTATTAGCGAAGTGTTTCGAACTTTTGCATCACTTATCACGACTGTTGTACAGACGCCAATACATCAAGCTACCCGAAACTGTCAAATTTTTCCATTCAACTTTGAACCTAATGCTTTAGCGATAAAGTTGAAAATCTATTAAAGAAATTTGACATATTGTAATAGCTTGATGTGCTGGCGTCTGTACCAATCCCCCAGATAATCAGAAGTATATGGTAATCCACATTTCGGCTAAGTTACGGCTAAGTGCGAGCAACACGATTATTGATGCGTGCATGCCGTCTGTTGGCACAGGTCAACTCAAAGCTGCAATTGCTCTTTCTTCAAAAGGAGTCCAGACATAGCCCTGCTTTTTTAGACTCGCATAAAATCCTAATAATATATCGCACGCCCAGATCAACATTTTTCAGAATGGACGGAAAAACCATTATTTCATGTTATGTCAAAGTTATTGCAAATGTCCTGAATATTGCATGTGAAGAATCCAATGCGTATCAGTATTATATAAATACGCCTGTCTTCGTGGTTAGCGCGGAAAATTTTTGGCTATTCTATTAAACAAAAAACTCGATTTTAAGATTTTTCGACATAATACAGTGTTGTTCTGGGTGTGCGATATGTTTGGAGTTTAAAAGAGACCGTGATCTCTGAGTTTGTTTCGGCATTTCTTCTCAGTCGGATAAGGAATCCCGCGCCATCTAGATTTAAAATATCGACCAACAAAATATCTAAAAGATCTACTTACAGAAAATCAACATTTAAGTACTTAAGTTCATTTCAGGTCCACTTCCATGTAAAAAAAATATAACTGCTCCATACATTTTGACTGCGCAGATAATACAGTTTTTAAGTAGTTTTGTTTTTAACCCCCGACTCAAAAACGACCGGGTGAAAATTGGAAGTTAACAGCAGTTATGTTTTCTACAATAGCTACATTCATTATTGCTGGGTTTAAGCCTCATCTGTTTGGCGTTTTCATTAGCCGTCCCCCAACGTGAGGACGCTTGGATCAAAATATTTCCTTTTCCTGCAACTTATATTAAACTTAAAGGGCCAATGTATATTATTATTTTAGTTTTTAGAGGTTTTTGTTTGAGTCGGAGTTTTTTTAATTTTTTTTTTTGTTTAGGCGTCTTGTTTATCAAAATCAAGAATTTGAAAAAGTGTCTGTTAAAGAATGCAATACGCAGCATTTAAGTTATTAATTTAAAAGGGCTTGTGGACTTTTTTAGCTTGCACGACACAAGGTCTGTGCAGTTGACTCACGTTCTGAGTTGACAAGCTTTGATATATTTTGATTTATTGCTCACTTATGTCCGGTCGCCCTTTCTCGGCCGAAGGTTTGATGTTGACAATGTCGGATATGATGACTTGTATGTCTGTTCAAAGGCGCTTATTAATTAGGTAACACCTCATCATCTGCCTAGCCTTTTTCAGCTGAATACCATTATTTTACATGTAGCGACGAATTATTCCACTTTGCCACACCGGCCGCCCCACTGGTGCGGCAAAGTGCCTATCTGACCTCCACAACGCAGTTACTGGGTGATACCATACTCCTTGGTAAGACTGGTTGTCAGGAGATGTTGAAGATGAGTTACTTAAGATCCCTACAATTAAGAAGGAAACCATCAACGACTGTTATAGTGAAAGGGAAGGACCTAAGCCCACCTTTAAAATGTCGCCTGTAAAACCATAGTTACTTGCGCAAAAAATAATATAAAAATATCCTTTTGAAATGTCATACTGATTTTCCATCACCTAGGTGCAGCTGTAGAAAATGTCACCATTCTGAATGAACACACTCGCAGACCTTTCTAAGAACAGAAATAACTAAAAAAATACTGCCATATGACACACTGTGTTGATATGGTAATTAATCTTGACCATTAATAACTTAATGAGTAGCTAGAAAAAACGCCTACACGAGTAAACCGGTATATTATGTACTTACATCAGGTTTTTTGCTTCGTAATGGTACTTGACAATATTTGCCAATAATTGCGTCTTATTTTTATTGCAAAATTCTTTGTTCCACCGTTTTGTATTGTAGTGTTTACTTTAAGCACAGAATACTTAAAGTACTACGTACAGAAAGGACACTCCCTTCCCCGCACTTACATCAGTTACCGCACCTCACCCCGCACTTCGGCGTATTCGTCGCAGTTCTTTAATTAACAAGAGCGCTCGCAAACACAAGTACCTCACGCACACATTCATACGTATACAAACGTCATTTTTTAATGTACTTAGTAGTAGTAGGTAATTATTTTGCGAGCGTTGTATGGAGTGTCCGGGGTGTGCTTTAAGCTCAGTGTATTGTATATCTCAATTCAGTCAACCTGCCTAACCTTTTCCCAACTATGTTTGGGGTCGGCTTCCAGTATAACCTTATGTAGTTGAACACCAGTATTTTACATAGAGCTACTGCCTATCTGACGTCCACAACCCAGTTACTGGGTAACACGATAAGACTGGTGGTCAGACTTTTTGGCTATGCGATTGTATGACGTAATTAAAGACACATTAAAATTCATGTTCTCGTCTCCAGAGTTCTTATAAGTCTGCGTTACCACTGAAACGCCGTAGCATAAGAATTTTGTCCATACGTATCCCTGCACTTTTTGTCTCCATTTCAGATGAATATCCTTTCATTGAAAATGCAGCTACGCGTTTGTCGGTCTTTTTCGTGCTGTCATTACAGGAACTTATGGACGCTACTGAAGTCGTCGATGTAGCCAAATTCTGGACCGATTCAATTTAGATTGCCATCGACACGTTAAGAAGAAGATAGATAGGTAACCAGGCCATTGCGGCATTCGACACTTAACCCCTCGGCTTTCCAAATAATACTCTTTGAAAGTAATAAAGTGTTCCTATGAATTTTGAAACGTGGACACTCAGGGTACGGCTGGTCCATAAATTCAAGGTCCCTCAGCGAGCTAAGGAACGAGCCTCAATGGACTATACTTGGAGTCTCTCTGATGAATCGAATCCGGAACTAGGTGATCTGGCAGAGAGCTAAAGTTGATGACATACCACACAAAATAAGCAAGCTGAAGTGGCAATGGGCCGGCCATATTAGCCGTAAAACCGATGACCGTTGGGGTAGACGTATTCTTAAGTGGAGACTGCGAATCGGCAAATGTAAGATAGAATGCTCAGGCTGATCGCAGGGTGGTAGGTAGAAGCTGGATGAGGGTTGTCGAGAATCGAGCTAAATTTCGTAAAATTGGAGAGGCATACGTCCAGCAGTAGACTGGTACATGATAATGACGGTTTTATCTAAAAAACAATACTTGCGATCACCCCATAATTATTTCTCCAACCATGAACGATACGTCACCGGGATAAACCACAATCTTGTTGCGTCAACATTACCTCATCAATGTCACCTGAAATTCCTGTTTTATTTAATCTAAATTTAATGAGTCAGCCTTTAATTTACGACGTACTTGTGTAAATATAAATAGTAAAGTCTACTCATATTCTGCGAAGATACGTGAAAGGAATTTAAAGTGATACCTATGAATGCTTGAATTTAAAAGTCGTCTATGGACATCTTCAATATGAGGCATCGCAGGTGCTTTTCTATCAACATGGTCCTCACATGATCCGACCAAGATTTTGTCTGGACTTTAAAAGAGCATTTCATATCAAAAATGGATTTCGACAGGCTCATCGCCGACTGAGCGCACGCGGCCGCCGCGCTTCTTCTTATTATATTCAATTCTTACTGGGAGACGGTCGCGCGTCTGTCGCGCTACTAAAGTCGCCTAAATGTGAAAGTGGTCTACTAAGTGACAACGCACTACGTAATAGCGTATACTTAGTCCTAGTCGGTTCGGTGTGAACGAGAAGTTAAATATCTATGGAAAAGCGGGATAAACTGCGTAAAAAAAAAAAAAAAAAAAAAATAATAAAAATAAAATAAAAGTAACGCGCGCTCACAGTCAGCGGCCGACAATACGTTTGGTCTGAACTTAGCCTAAGTTTGTCACCTATGGCGTTCGCATACATACGTCACGGCTTTCCCGGTCACCATGTGACATTTAAATAACCATATAAAATTAATTGAACGAGTCATGTTTTCAATGATTTCTTATAAACTTATCTCACTCGGCTGTCCGGAATTCCGGATGTTTTCAAATTGACATCCGCTAAGAAAACCCATCCGGTCAGCGTTGATTTGTATTGGGAGGCTTGAGTTTGTGATCTCATTCACTTGATATAGTTCCGACTTTACTGACTTGAGATTTATCGGAACTTTTAATCATGACTTGTTGGGTATCAAATGAAAGCGCTTAAGGCGAATGGGTAGTTGTAGCCCGCGAAATTCAATTTTTCTTACGTTTTTTGCAATTTTCAGGTCAGTGTCAGGTTGTATCTTGATGAAAATTTGATTCGCGTCTATAACAGGTACGTATTCACAGAATTATAATCATCAGAATCATTAATACATCTGTTTAAGTTAGATTTCTACCACCAACACTTTTCCATACGAGATTTGTTCTTAACGGTAGAAATCTAACTTAGAAAGATGTATTAATGATTCTAATTATTAGATATAATTCTGTATATACGTACCTGTTATTGTCGCGAATCATATTTTGATCAAGATACAACCTGACACTGACCTGAAAATTGCAAAAAACGTAAGAAAAATTGAATTTCGCGGGCTACAACTACCCATTCACCTTAATTAGCACATTTCAAAAATATAAATATTACTGAATTAAGCCCCAAAATAATTAAATAAAAAATAAGTTTAAAAACTATAATCCGACTACTAAAAAGGATGAAACAAGAAAATACCTTACCGTCGTCGCATGCTATAATCCATAGTAATATTATAAATTCGAAAGTATGTCTGTCTGTCTGCCTGTCTGTATGTTACCTTTTCACGCCTAAACCGATGAACCGATTTAGATGAAATTTGGTATAGAGATAGTTGGAGTCCCGGGAAAGGACATTACATAACATACATACATAATCAGCCTATAACGTTCCCACTGCTGGGACACAGGCCTCCTCTCTGTGAGAGGGAGTGGGCCGTAATCCACCACGCGGGCCCAGTGCGGGTTGGTGGAAAGGACATAGGACCGTTTTTATCCCGATATTCCCACGGGATCGAAACTTATGTGGGTGAAACCGCGGGGCGCAGCTAGTAACTTATAAACTGTAGGTATGTTAGTACAGCGGCATGCGACCACGGGAAGGTACCTTATTTCATCCTTTTCAGTAGTCGGGTTTTAGTTTTTATTAAACTTGTTTTTTATTTTTAGCATTTGCTTCAGAATTTCTGAACTTATAATTAGATTTGGAACTTTACTCAGTTATTATTAAACATTTTGGTTAGAATATCCGTCACGATCTTTGATTTTGCATCTCTTTAAGTACTCTGTGATCTCTTGGAAGGACCACAAATCCGGAATTCACGCAAGGCCGGGGTTGTTTCCTCTACCGTTAACCTTAATTACGTGTTCTATAATATAATTACTATGCGCAATACATGATGAGTAAGTGTACCTAATACCTTGAGAAATTATAAGTTTTTCCTACACAAAATATACCTGCAGTGGTAACAATAATTGCTCTACGAAAAACGCCATTACTGCTACGATATAATAAAGGTGCTGTCAATGTCAAATTGTTACCACTGATGTGGTTAACTGTAGGTACAGACGCCAGAACATCAAGCTAGCCGAAACTGTCAAATTTTCCCAATCAACTTTGAACCTAATGCTTTAGTGATAAAGTTGAAAATCTATTAAAGAAATTTGACGGATTGTACTTAGTAGCTTGATGTGCTGGGGTCTCGTCTGTACATACAATCTACAGGCATGCTATTGCTGACATATCATGGTAATATTTCACTACAATGTACTGCCTCGTTATGTAGTGGTCGCAAGCGCTACTGCTGAGCCTGAAGTCCTGGGTTCGACTTCGAGCAAAATGTTATTGGGTTGTTTCGTCAAGGATTTCTTAGTAGCTGCCCGGAGTTCGTCAGTGCCCGGTTGAAGCCCACTATAACATGTTATTTAAACATAATTATCGAAATTTGGGTGTACTAGGTGCACATCTGCCTAACCCTTCGTGGTTTACAGGCGTGATGTTAAGGCGCTACCCCGAAAATCTAAAATCCTCGAAATCCTACTAAGTGAGCGAAAGTGATGCAATTACTTTTGAAGCGCAAAAGAAGAGTGATGGCCATAGAAATGTGACTTCTTTCATATATCTATGGTGATGGATGGCTATAATGTGCATGCTCGGAATAAAACGACGTATGTGCCAAAACGTTTAACATTATTTATAATAAGTTACCCAAAAGTTGGAGGGAGCTAAATAATGTTCATTTGAGAAATCAACTAAAGTCATATCTAATTGACAAAGCTTACTATAATATTAATGAATTTCTGACAGAAGAATTTATATTGACATAGATTTTGATGCATTATTATTTTTTGATTATTTTTTATTTATTTTTCTAATATTGACATTTATAATTTATTTTTTTGTTTACTAATTCACATACCTATCATTAATGTTTTTTTTTACTTGAAATTAATAATTCTTAATCATAATTATTCATAATATTTGCACGCCATATACCTACTAGGTGGCAAACATGTCTGATCCTTTCTTTTTTTATGTTATCCTGCTTGCATATATTTTTGTATGTGTACACATGTTTGAGCAAATAAAATATATCTTATCTTAACGAATTTACTCCTTTTTTAACAAAATAAATGATTTAAATTAAAAACTACTTTGAGTAAACTTCGATATGATAATTCTCTATGTTTTAAAGTAAATTCCATTGAATAACTTTTAAGCGTTACGCCGTGACGTCGAAAAAAGTAATAAATAGATATAAACTTTGCATTTTTTTTGTATCGACAAAAGATCATTGAATCGTGTATTCCTTTTACATGATACTAGACCAAAGAGTCAAAAAACATATACCACAATGTTAAATCACTAATCCACATACTTAACAAGTTACACGAAATAAAAAAACCTTCGATCAATAGATAATTGATCAAAGAGAAAATCTATTTTTTTTTTAATACCTATATCATTTTAAGTTATGCGTGATGTAGAAGTTATTACAGGCGTGATGTTAAATTATTCGTGATGTAGATTGTATAACAGTCACGTTTAGTACTAAAACAAGTTTTCGTCAACATTTAACAGTCGGGGATTTTGAAAGAACATGTTTTTAGTCAAATTATGTATCCTTTGTAATTATAAAGTCACACAACAGGTTTCATCAAATTCAAGTATTTTGTTTTTATTGATGGTCGGTTGATAAACATAGTTTAAGGATGTTGCTAGGGGATTTATTTTTCTAGTAGTATAAGCATAATCAGCCAATAATGTTCCCTCTGCTAGAACACAGGCCTCCTCTCGGTGAGAGGGAGTGGGCTGTAATCTACCACGCGGGCCCAGTGCGGGTTGGTAGATGTCAAAAAAATCCACACTCAAAATGAAGTCACTTCGGAAATGACGTCCATACCTATCAAGAATCTGTATCAGCTTACTAATATTCACAGTATGTATAATGTATATTGATCAGTTACCGGCCATATTAGTGATTCAAGTAGCTTACAATGAGGTCAGGGTTTGACGAGATGACCGGTCGCCATCTGACTCGAATGTAAAGTATTTATACATACGATAAATAAATAAAAAATCTTCGTAAACCACTGGTTTTTCCTCAAATCGTGTTGAATTTATTTTGGTCCAAAAGTATGCAATAAAAATGTAAACAAATGAATCAGAAAGCGTACACCCTTCTTCGACTGGACCCGCGGTTCCAGTTCGAGTGGGTCCAGTTGACCAAAGACCCACCTTAGGATGCCAATTTATTGTGTCATTTAGAAATTGATGCCTTTGGTTTGGTTATTCCGAAATTGTAATTAGAATCAACATATAGATGCATTTTATTTGTCATTTGTGGTAGGTACATTCCATAACCTTTCGTCGATGAATTTTCAAAGAATAGTTTTTGGAAAAAAGGGTGATATATAAAGTTGAAACCTACTAAATACAGATGATTATGTTACTAACTCCCTTTAGTGAGTAATTGCGTAAGAATTTAACAGGCTTTGTTTACACTTTCGTCAGATACTTTTGGTACAGATCATAGTTTGTCTGTTACATCGATTTATTTGTTGGTTATTAAATGCATTCTAAACTATGGTCAGTTCGGAAAATCCACAACACGATGGTCAAATGACGCATACATCCATCGGTTATCCACTGCTTATTGCAAAATCCTGCCGTGATCCGAAACAGATCATAATTTACGCAAGATACCATATTGCCTTCACTACTGAGTCAGGAGCAAGTTCTTTGGCTTTAATTTCATGGTGCAATACAGTAGCAATCCTAAAAATATAAAACTTGAATGTTGAAAGTGTCCCTGGCTATCGGAGTTTTGTAGACAAGGGGCCTAGCCTAGCTGCGGAATTCGCTCTAAGTCTGTCGGTCAGCCTGTCTGTCTGTCTGTCTCAGAGTTGTAACCTTTTTTAAACCCTAATAGTCTGTCCTTATAGTCAATCATTAAGCGAAAAGTTACCTACGGAAAATATCGTCGACTCCTCACGTGACCAGAGGGCTGGCCTATTTTTAGGCCAAAGAATCAGCATTGCCATACAACGTTGCAATGCTGCCAGCCTTTTGGGCACGTTTCCTGTTGATAGCGATGCGGACGAATTTTTTGATCGCCCTTTGATTATTTCCCCTCCCTTTTTATATAATTGCACATATTATTATTTTAAGATTGTTAGCTTTTTAAATTATGTAAATATTTAATAAATAAATGATGATAGTCTAAGTTGTCCGGAAAATATTAAGTAGTTAGGGATTTTCATCTTCTTTCTTTCAAAAGTAAGCAATTTTATCCAGTGGTAAACCGCTAAAATGGTCATTTAATTTTGTGAATGTCTGACTACTGAATAAGTCGTTGAAGTGACATAAATAAATACATAATTAATTATCCCTATATTATGAAGTTCTCATATTATGCCTTTACGAGTGTTTGTGTGCAATAATAACTAAATCTATACTAAACGCGCTAATCTATGGAACTATCAGTCGGATTTGAAAAAATCTTGCATTTGATAGCCCAATTCTTGAGGAAGGCTAAAGGGAGGTTATTTAACATCATCATATTTAGGTCCTTTAGGAGCAGAGCAAAAACAAAAAGTCTGAAACAACGCTAAGCGAAAATGAAGTAATAGCGCGGGCAGGCGTTGCGATGCGACGGGATAGGTCGGGAACAAAAAAAAAACGCGGACGAAGACGCGGGCAGTAGCTAGTCATTGATAAAGACCTTAAATCCACCGGAACTTAGTTGAAAGTATAATAAAATCGAATCTTGCCCTTGCTTCATTAGCAGCGACCGAGCCACGAGCATGAATCTTTAAGCCGGCTTTTGACTATGGGATATAATATAATATAGATATATTACATCTTGAGATATAATATTTTATCGCTCGTCATACATTTTGTACGAGACCGTTCACACTGTACTATTAATATATATTACATCCCAAACTATAAATATTTTTTCGAGCGATATTTAGAGGTCATTTGAAGATGTATATTTTACCTCACGTCCCCGGACACCGCGCCTCCTCCTGTCTCGCCCTCAGTTTGAATTTTGAATGGTAACGTTCGTGTGCAGACGTGTCAACTGATCACGTGTTCAATTTGAAGTACGCAATCCTTGCCTACGCATTAAATTAATTAAATAAAGAACTTGATGACACAGTGATGACCGAAGCTGAACTGTTCCAAAATATATAGCTTACAATGTGAACAGCAATCGCGGGATGTAATATATAGCTCAAGATGTAATATATATTACATCCCATAGTCAAAAGCCGGCTTTACATTCACAAGGTAACGCATCTATGTAATAGAGTGATATAATTTGCAGTAGCGGGTATTTTCGTTAATCATAGACGTAATACCCCGAAGGTTTAGGACTTTGTAGGCCTTGAAGACTTTAGATCTGTAGACCATTTTTTATTTTTATTAAGTACCTGGTACTTCTTGACAGGCCTACGCTGTCCTCCCATACGTATTGTAATTTGAAAACATTAACAAAAATGTAACCGTGGAGTTTCTTGCCAGTTATTCTCCATAGGAAACGACCAATTGGAACCGTGCACCAAGCTTGTAAGCTTGCAACCAAAGAAACTACAATTCTTACTGGCTCTCCTCAGGAAATCTATCGACAGACAGACAGGTACTGAATACGTCATGTACGTCAACGATGTCACTGCCCTCTCCGCAAAATGTTTTACAGGTAGTGTAATTCAATATCTTGAGAACCTCGAGGCATCAGCATCATTCTCCTATTTGTGGTCGGCGCAACATTTTTTTTTTTTTATTGTTGAATGGGCCCACTCTTGACCTCGATCACGCCTGATAGAAAGCGATGGATGCGGTCTATGGTGGAACGAGCGTATCCAGAAGATGCCTAAGGCACTGGAACTCCCACGCATCGACGAAACACAGCAGGCTGCTTGACGCCGGATACCGGTGCAAACCAGGCGGGCGTTAGCCTTACCACCGCAAGAGAAGAATTTCCCGGTCAAATAAGGTATTGCATATGACTGTCCAGGATGCGCCGAGCGCTCGGTTCAGTTGAGCAACTGGCGGAACAAACTGCGCTACACGAGGAGGCTTCTTCATGCATCCCACAACCATACTTTTCTTCCATACATCTCTATTAGTTGCCATCTCTGTAGTCTAGTCACCCCCTTTCTAGCCATATCATCTTTCATACAGTTCATCCATCGTTTCTTTGGTCTTCCCCTACTACCTCCCCTCCCCCTCCCTCCCTCCCTCCTCCCTATTTTAGCCATCATCCACATTCAAACTCAAAATTTTCCTCACGAATTTTTCCTAATTCATCCGCATCATATAACATGATAACCAATTTCCACACAACCTCGAGGCATGAAGGTATCTTAATTGGTAAAAAGCAGTCTCTCGCCCACTGATTTTCCTTAGATCTACGCAACTTAATGATAGATCATACAATCCTCATGGATTCGCGATGGAGTCCCGTAATCATCTTACCATGCAAAAGATAACTAAGGTGAGCAACCTTTGAAACTTTTTAAGAAATATCGTACGTCTTTTCTAAACCATAAGTGCTATTACTCTGTATCACATTTTTTGCAGATAACCTATTAAGGCAAAATGGGGTTGGGTGGGTCACGTCAGCCGTGTGCAAAGTGACCGGTGGGCAACATTCTCCTCACGGTGGGTGCCTGAGGATAGACGGCGCCGCCAAGGCCGGCCCAGGAAGAGGTGGCGAGATGACCTAGACGTACCGCAAGGGTTGGATCGAGGTGGCGCTAGAAAAGATTTGGGGGAGGCCTTTGCTCAGCTGTGGGACAGAGTCAGCTAAATAAAAAAAAAAAAAAAAAGCTATTAAGTATCGTTATTGTATAATATTTTAGACATGTTATTTTGTTTTTATATAGGACCTTCATGTTTATTACAATGTGGAAGTTCAAAATTAGAT
The DNA here is from genome assembly GCA_945859645.1 of Amphipoea oculea. NCBI lineage: Eukaryota > Metazoa > Arthropoda > Insecta > Lepidoptera > Noctuidae > Amphipoea > Amphipoea oculea. The sequence continues at coordinate 1,706,795 of OX243883.1, read as the reverse complement.
TCGAGTCGATTCGATTCTATTCTATTCTAAGCATCTACTGACATGACGTCTTCTTTAGGGTTTCGTATCGCAAAAGGTAAAACGGAGCCCTTATAAGATCACTTCGTTGTCCGTCTGTCTTTCCGTCTGTCAAGGCCCTTTTTCTCGGGAACGCGTGGAGTTATCAAGTTGACATTAATATCAAATACTCAGGGCTGTAATCCCTTAAAGCAGTGAAAAAATCAAACATCTGAGTCAACAGAACCAAAAGATACGGGTACACTCGCAAGGGAATCAAAACCTTTAGGGTACTTCCCGTTGATCTAGAATTTAGAAATATGGCAAGAAGCAATGTCATGTAGCACAAGTAAAGGAAAACACCCGAAAACCATAAAATATTTAAATACCTACTTTGTACGGAACCCTCGGTGCGCGACTCCGACTCGCACTTGACCGGTTTTTCTTATAAAACCTGATTCTACAAGACGGGCATCTGCAAGTGTTTAGCATAACCTTCAAATTATCAATAAGACACAGTGTGGTATAAACATAGTATTTATTTTCCTTAAAGTTTAACTATTTAAACACATTATGGCTCGCAATGGTCATTTACTTCAACGCTAACGTTTATATATTATTTACACATTTATAATTTATAGTTTTTGTATTGTGTTCACGTTTTTATGACATATTGATGGATCGTTATGAATGATGTGCAAACCATCATGCATCATCTTGTACAGACTGGAGCACATCAAACTACTACAATCTGTCAAATTTCTTTAATAGATTTTCAACTTTATCGCTAAAGTATAAGGTTCAAAGTTGATTGGGAAAATTTGACAGTTTCGGGTAGCTTGATGTACTGGCGTCTGTACATTGAATCTAATAATGGTTTATTTGTAAGAAGATTCCGCGATATATATGTATATATTTAAGATACCGTGCACCGATTGGTAAAACAATATATAATATGAATCGTAGTTTTTTTACTTGTGTTTCTGTATATGCAATTTCCTTTTTTCTGGACTGACATAATGCGTAAACAACTCTACAAAAACAACCTTTGAAGACATCGCAAGGAGTGAATTGCACCAAAGTTCATGATTGCTTATATATAGGTGTATATGTGACATAATGGATAATTTATAACATAAAAGCATTTAATAATTATAATAAAATATAATCATTTGATGCAAATTAATTACAGTCGCGCCATCGATGGCGTGTTACTTAAAATAAAATAATAATTATCGTAATATTTACATAAAAGATAAGTTACTGTATAATAAAGACATACATTTTTGTTTGATAGAATTTAATTTAATTGATACATGAGATGAGTTGGTAAAACTGCAATTGCCACAAAATTCACCACTTTATCAATATTTATTTAGGGTCAAATTAAATTAGCTTGCAAAACTCTGGAGACGTGATCGGTATCGATATCCACAGATAATCAAATATAAAAGAAATTAATTTGATGGGTTTTTTCTGGGTCGTCATCCGCAAATAGTGTGGTCACTTGTAATATCTAGTTTTCTTTATGTAACCTTCACAGACGTGATTAGTATCGATACCTAAACATGATAAAACATATTTTCTCAACACCTACTTCAAGTAACAGCCTCACCAGTGGTCCTGGACCCCTAAAAAACATCAAATCTTTTTTATTTTCATTTTAACGTGTTTAGATATCGATACTCATCATTTCTTCAGAGTTTCGCTAGCTAATTTAATATAACCCTATGTATAAACAATTTATTTGATTTATAAGCCACAAAGAACACTTTGAATCTTTTAAGGACGCTATAATAAACCACATCTACTATGGTTTATATGCAAGAACCATTATGGATTTACATAAACACATAGCTACGTTCCCAGTGATTTATGGGGACTTGATGATAGCCAGGCGCTAGATCCACGGTAAGGTATTTTTTTTACAAACGTGCAGATTTGATAACAAAATGATCTGTTGGTGCAACCCACTCGTTTAGACCAATTGATAGATATAATGACTACAAGGCATATTATGGCTTTACTTATTCTTAAATATTATGCTAACTATTTACAAAATGATATAAATTAGTTTTTTATTTGGTGGAATGTATTTTGTACACTCTGTGTCAGTTTTATTTAGTTCCGAATGGGGAACAAGGGATTGCAAACAGTCTTCATCCTTCAGAAGGATTGTTTTTAAAACCCTCAATAGGGATTTTAAAAACACTGAAGGTTTAATGCTAGTTATTTGAAAGCTTGTACGGCAGATTTGTCAGTAGTTTTGACAATTTTTTGTAATTTTTTTGTCACTCTCGGCCTTACTAAATTTATTGTGTACTACGTCATTGGCGTAATGTTTAGAATATCAATGTATTATGTTATTCCTAATGACAGCTGTGAAGTTGCCTTTTATAAATAAATAAAATAAATTAGTGACATATTTTCACGAAACAGTGTCAAAAATACTTGACCAGCGGTTTTTTCTTTCAATTGGAGTTTTGGAAACTAGCAGTACTTATGCAATCTGCGTTTTGTGATCAAGTATTTCTGACACGTTTGATACAATCGTAGCTCTGCAAGGTAAGGATCATAAACATGATTTTCAATGACTTGTCTGTGCTTAATTCTTTGTATTTTAGTTACATCAAATTATTTTACGGCCTTCTAAACGCCATGTACAGACGCCAGCACATCACTACAATCTGTCAAATTTCTTTAATAGATTTTCAACTTTATCGCTAAAATATAAGGTTCAAAGTTGACTGGGAGAATTTGACAGTTTCGGGTAGCTTGATGTGCTGGCGTCTGTACTTTATTTACTGGTGCCCGCCCTTTTTGGCAGTGCAATACCATTACCCCGCAACCTAACCAAAAGTGACGTACCGTAGACGCGACTACGCATTCCGGCTCACCGAAAAAAAGTGACATATGAACGCGACTATCACTTTGGATTAGAACGCAGCCTTACGCTTCAGTTATTGAAGCGATTCCGGTATTGCTATGACCCAGACAACATCACCTACGTCAGTCCCTTCTACCAATTTCCTCAATTTGAAATCACAGTCAATTACTATCTAATTTCGGTTTCGGATATAAAATTTCGTCCACTTTTGGTCCTCCGACTCCTCCATCTTCCTCATCTGTTGTTTTTTTAAAGTAATCAGCTTGATTTGTATACTCTTAGGTTATTCCCCTGTCTTCTATCGCTGTTGGTGCTGGTAATCAGTTGGAGTGGTTCCTGGCAGGGTGCGGCGTGTGCGAGGTGTGCGTGGGCAGGTGCGCGTGCGCCGGGTGCGGCGCGTGCAGCGCGGGGTTGGCGACGGCTATGATGCTGTCACCTCGCGCGGCGACCACTTGTGGACGGGATTCGTCGGCATCCTAGAATTAGGGATTAGATATGTGTGTAACATAGTTATAAATATACTTATTCTCTTTTTTAAATAATAAAATACATAGTATTCATTTTATGGAAACCATAATTTCTTCTAGACATTTCGATTCCATTTCGTTTAATACAAACGTACCACTTTAAAAGTATTAAGAAACTTATTAGAAATTGGAATTGCTATTAGATCAGAAAATCAGTAAATAAAGACTTGGGGTTAGTTACAAAGCTTTGGGGAAAAATATGTTACTGAAGCTTACCGGTGGTGGAGTACTGGTACTGGAATAAGAACACCTGGAGTCGGCGTCGTCACTCTCAGCTTTCACGCCCCACCAGCTGGAAACAAAAGAAAGCAAACATTTATTTTAACACCCACCACCATTTAATAACACTATTGTAATAGTTGATCAGAAACAAGCTATTATGCTTTAACATTCGGAACCTAGATGATTCGAGACTAGCACGGGAACGTGGAGAATGGTTCAAGGAAAGAGGAGCTGGTGCCCAGCAGTGGATAAAGTCAGACTGTGCATGATGATGGTGAAGAAGATAGTAAGGCACGATACGAGTCTTACTGGACCTTTTTAAACACTAGTTCATGATAGAGAAGAAAGAGGATCTTGATAGAGGAACAGTTCTGATAAGAAATTTGATGATAAAGTACCTATTAGAATTGCTCCTGGCTGCATCAGGACTTGCTCGGACGCCATTGCCTTCGTCGCCTTCCTAGATTTAACAACAATAGATTAATTTATGATACTGAAAATGTGTTCTTATTAATTTAGACTCTCGCGTTCTAAAAGGTCCTCAAATCAAATCATTTATTGTTTGTCACAGGTAAAAAAACAGTTCTAACAGTTAGCATTCATTGTATCTCTGCAACATACCCATGGGGTGTACAATATTTATAGTATAGTATGTCAATGTTATTGGCTATGTTTAAAATATTATTACAATTTCACTCTTAATTGATTGGTGGTTGTTATCCATTGCATTGGTTGTTTAGACGACCTCATTTTACATTGTCGTATTCGAAGAGTTTTTAAAAATAATATGTTGTTATTTTTTTCAGACTAAACCAACTTTCTGATTTTATAAAACAAAATCTTTGTGACTATTCAAAAATAATTGAAGCAGAAGAGTTATAGCATAAACATTGTAACCTACATAAAATAATTTTAATAAACCATGCAAATTTAAAATGTTAAATAAGAATTTGCTACTCACCGAATCAGTATTTTGCCATAACCATTCTAAAACAAAATGTACTACAGTGCATACCAAATTAATAAGAATTAGAGCAGGCGTTTGAATTAGTCATGCTTACCTTTTACTATAAGAATGCAAATAAAAAGTAAATGCAAGTACGAATAACATGGTGAACGTACCAAATAACATAAATAATTTCATAAAATATCGAAAAATAGAGGCAATTTTGCTAAAACTTTTTGAAATTTTTTGGAGTACCCTTAAAATTTAGGGGCGTTAAATACATCCCGTATTTAAGGCCCCTAAATTTTAAGTCACAAGTTTATCTTGTGTCTCTTGCAAATGTAGAAACAGATAACTCTACAAGAATTCTCCCATTCTAGTAAGAAACAAATTAGTATTTAAACCGATCATTCCAATATTAGTATTAATATCCATTTTAGAACGTTATTGTTATTGCGATTTTAGACCGTGAATCATGGAATCTTTTGATAATCTAATAAGGAGTAAATGGCCATAATATCAGAAAGTATATTTTTTCCTAAATAACAGTAGATATTGTTACGTATCACGGAAAATCGATCTCCGAGTAGGGGTAAGTTTAAGATGTGAACAAAAATACGGGAAGACAAATTGAAAAGAAATCCCCCCCAAGCACACCACTCGCTTTGAATGTTGGTTGTAGTAACATGACCTAAGAATGCTAATTTCGGCCAAAGGAATGGATATTCTATAATGCTTAGTTCACGAGTTATACTCCAGCGGCAGACTATCATCTCAAAGATTCCACAACCCACGTCTCCCGACCATCTACTTATATCCTTTATGTTAGTGCTTGTCGGTGGTTACATCCCCTAGTGTTAGTTCTAATTTGTGAGGTCTACAGTGGGGGGCGCCACCTGTCGCGGTCGCTTCGGAGGCGTCTCGTCCTCGTCGCGGTCGCGCTCCTCGCCTGTTGACGCTGTTGGTAGGAGACTGAAATGAAAAAGAGAAATATGGGTAAGTTTCGATAGCAAACTAAAGTGACCTATATTTTGATGAAGTAGTAGTATTTTCTGCGATGCGGATGAATTTTTCGACGCTATATTATAGTTTTTGTATAGTTTTAGTTAAGTTAGATTTTGTTATTTTTGTTAATTGAGGATATATTTAGAGTTAGTTGGACTGGAAGTGGAAGTTATGAGTACTGCGGGGCAATTGCGTAACACATTATTAATTGGAATCGGTTTCATTTTGACAGTTCAACAACATTTATTGCGTTATTTACGTGTTGAGCAGAAACATATTTCGAACTTATGAAGCAATGGATTAGCAATTTACTTCAAAATTATTAAGATTCCGATTGATAATGTGTTACGCAATTAGAGTGCTGGTTAAATAAAAAGAAATCCCAGCTGTTGAACGCAAGATCATAAATTTTGCTGTGGGTGGATACCAAAGAAGTGTCCAAATCGAAGGTAGCGTGTAAGTCTTAAATAAGCACATTTGCGGTTCTTGATAAGGATCTTTAACAATAACTTATGGAAATCCTATATACAACTACAAGAGAAGGAAAATTACGTTATTAGGCTCCTTGATGAGCTTGACTTGCATAATAATATAAATTATAATATTATGTTATTAATTGTTATCTACTTTGAATTGAATACTAATCGACGCAGCCAGACGGGAATGCAGTTATATAATGTGGAGATGACAATACGATCTCAAATCGTTTATTGCAATCCATAATGTACAATTACAGGTGGTAAATAAAAAATAATAGAAACAATTATGGACCCTGTCGGGCACAGCAAATTTTTAAATAAGTGAGAGAGAGGAAGAGCGCTTTACGATAATAAATGACAACACTGGCAATACCTACTTATGAGTACTTTGGAACTATCAAATGAATCCTAACATCGAAATGAAAAAGTGATTTTTTCAAATAAAGTAAATAGATAATGATGGGCCGACTATGGGTTTTGCCGATCAGCCGTCTAGCTATAGTGCCTAAACTATTTTATATTTTTGATTGTATTTTCGTATGCAGACTAGCAACGCCATTACATATAGGTACGCAGTTTAATATTTTGTCGTACTGTCGTCTCCACCTTGTATATTTATCTCACGTATTCCATCTACGTGTCCTTCACCGTCATCCATTTTATCACCATACGTATTGTTTAGTGTCTTAAATGGCATTTATACCTAGGTCTTCATTATTTCAATCAACTTCAATAGTATTAGTCACAAAAAAGAGTTGATTAAAATTTTGTGCACGTTGCAGAATCTGGTCAGTAAAAGGAAAACGACAGACATACATGATGTAAATTTTACTGACTACTGCAGTTGCATTTTTCTTCCAGGTAAAGCTAACGTCATATAATGACATATTTAAATAGTTAATAACCATAGGTAAACCAGGGTTAGGCGGAGGTTCACCTATAGTACACCCACATAGCAAAACTATTTGTTGGTCTCCATAACAGACCAAATCAGTTCGTGTGATTCTTGGTCAAGATACTGAATAACAACAATATGATATTTGACTTTTTCCTTTGTGCATAGGAGTAACATACATGTTTGTGTGCTCTTGATAAATTATATTTTTTAAATAGTTTATGTATTAATTAAATAAATTTTTATATTAACCACCATATCTTCTTTCATTATACTCATGTGCCTAGCCTTTTCTCAAGTATGTATGTTGGAGTCGACTTCCAGCTTCCAGTCCATCCGGATGCAGCTGAATAAAAGTATCTTGCATGGAGCAACTGTCTATCTGACCTACACAAACCAGTTACTGGGTAACACGATACTCATTCGTTTGTCAGACTTATTAACCTCTTTATTAATTCTATTTAATTCTCGGATAAAGACCAGACTTACCCGTGCTTAGAGTAATGCAAGCCGGCCCTCCTCACCAGCTGTCTCGCTAGCGGGAAGAGCTCGTCTCTCCGTGTCAGGAGTGCCGGCACACAGCGGCAGATCTGAGCTGCTGCTTCGTTTACCATCACCTGCGGATTGATTGAAAAATGCGTTACAATCAGGAGTTATTACTTAGTTACCAGTTTTTTTAGACGACGATTAGGCCATTTTTAGATTAGGCTTAGGCAAAACAATGAAATTATTGTCTCGGCTTCAAAACTTATAAATAATGTACCGCGAATAAAACAAAGTGATGATGCTATAAGGCTACAACATTGATGAATATCGCTAGAACCTAGACTAGTAGGTAGGTACCGTACCTAGACGTCGTAGACGATGGAAATCTTTGATTATGGTTTTTAGTAGCACGGAATACGGGCTGGTATCCGCAACTACACGTCAAAGCGCGTACTTTGCGTAAGGGTAGGTAGGTACTTAAAAAATGGATATCAAACTCTTATACCTAGTTTGTCAAATATCAATCCATGAAGAAACTAACCTCATGTAGCGTCAACGGCTTCTCAGGCTTCCTCTTACAGTCAAACCTCCCATAGATCGCCGCGTACTTCCTGATCTCCTCCATCCGCCGCGGATCCGACTCCGGCATCATCATCACCAGCTCCAGATCCTTGCACATTTTCTTCTTAGTGTTCTGCGGCTTTGGCTCCAGTTGGGGCAAATGTTTGCTCAACTTTTCAGCCGCCGCCGCCAACTTTTGAACATGAACATCTAAGAGTACTGGTGTCAACTGAACTGGTGATGTGACCGAACTCGGACTGGAACCAGCTGATGCAGGAGGACAGGCACTTTGTGGAGAAAAGGATCTAGAAGCGGTAGAGGTTACTGGGGCTGCGGGAGCAGGGGACGGTGGTAAGACTATTTTAGCGAAGGTATTCGCTTGGTGAACAGGACTGGCGTTGGGGGCTGAGGCAGTTGAGCCACAACTGTTGTCAGGAGCGCCAGGAGATGGGCTGTACATTGGTCTACTGCTTTCAGGAGAGGCCACAGTCCTTGGTAAGACGTTAGGAATCGAGGGAGGCATGTTGAGGAGTCTTTGGTTACATTGGATGAAGGGGTTTTCGGTAGGACAGAGGTTAGGAACAATGGGTATTTGGAAGAGGGCAGGGTTGTTGACCCACTCCTGGAGGGCTTTCTGTAGACGTCTCACATGAAGAGGCTTGGAAGCCATGCCTACTAAGGCCATTATTTCAAGGAATTCTTCCTCTCCAGCGTCACAAAGTTGTTGTACGTCATCTCCACCTGAAACGGTACAATAGAAACTTTACAACGAAGTAGGTTTTTTATGAATGTAGCCTTTGTTTCTGAGTCATGCGCAAAACTACATAACAAAACGAACTCGGCAAGTCATTAAAAGTTAAAAAAGATCCAAGAAAGCACGGGAAGAATAATTATTTCTCAGAGTCCAAAAAAAAAAACGGACCGCGATAATCAGTTCTTTACATTCACTTGACAGAAAAAACTGGACCATTGTTGCCGACAGATAGATTAGTCCCATAAACATTAATATGCAAGACTTTCTTGTGCCACCAGTTCATTTCGCTATGATTGTTCACAAAAACGTGAGATACCATAAAAAAATAAGAGCTCACACGCCAGTTTTAATTTAGGCAAATATGCAAATATCTACGTGACCATTTTGCAAAGGGGCGCCGAGAAAAAAAACAAAAGGATAAGGCTGACTGGCCAAACCCTTCCTTAGCTCGAGTAATCGGCGGTATTAAAAAGTAAAAGATTAAAAAAGTAATTTGCATGTCGACGCTGAGCGCGCGTTTTTTAGCGATATGGAGATTCTGTTGCGTTTTTTGTCTTTTTCTTTATTTCGTTATGAGAAAGTGTTTTTTCTTGTGTTCCTATGATCTTGTGTTTAGTATGGAGGGACATGTTATTATCTTTTGACAGCATTTTTTCATTTTCTTTGTTGATTTCAGTAGATCGTCTGATGTTGGATTAATTATTTATGAGCACATATTTTTTTGATAGATCACCTGGACATTTTTGTGTATGCTTTTTACATTTTTGTCAGTTGTTAAATCAATCTTTGACAAAAATCGCCAGGGATGGACTTTTGAAACAAAAACCTTACCGACTTTGTTTTTAATTTTACCTAAGAACTTTTAAGATAGGTGTGTCGCCATATTAGAGAACTTATTTAGCAATACAAGTTTACGAGTTGGCAGATTTGTTGAATCTGGTGAACCAACATCTGCATAGTCGGGAAAAAGTTATATTGGGGTCAGCTTCCAGTCTAACCGAATGGAACTGAATACCAGTATTTTACATGGAGCGACTGACTCCACAACCTAGTTAAGTAGGTACTATCAAAAAGCCCGAAAATTTAACCAGTCCTGCCAAGAGGGGCAAGACTAGTTGTGGTTGTGCCAGACCTTAGGGCTTCTTACAACCCGTAACGACTGTCAAAGATCTGAAGGCCAATCCTCGTAATTTAAAACGTTCAAAATCTAGTCGCAGTCTCATCTCAGCGACAAAGAAACGTCAAAACTTGTCAAAATGTAATATAGGAGGTATTTTTGACAGATTGAGACTGAGATCAGACTGTGAACGTTCTTAAAGTTACGAGAATTGCCCCTCTGATTGCGCTTGAGTCTGATGATAAAAAACATACCCATCTCAAGCAGCGTGTCGTAGTAAGCCAGCAAGCTGGCTCGCTGCATCACCCTGTACAGTTGTAGCTCAGCCTCATTAGCCGGAGCTGACGTCACCACCACTGAAAGAACAGAAAATAGGCGGTAAGACACCAACACAACACAATCAGCCTATGTTCCCACTGCTGGGACACAGGCCTGCTCTCAGTGAGAGCGAGTGGGCCGTAATCAACGACGCGGGTCCAGTGCGTGTTGGTAGATGTCACATGTCTTCGAATTTTTGGTCCTAGGACATGCATGGTTAGACACCGTTGAGGTCTTTTTTTGAATAAAGGTTACCTAATAAATTGATGATGAATGAGTTATATCCAATGTCATAAATGTTTCGTAGCCTCATAGGTAAAATGAAACAGGTGTTAATTTTAGTTAGGGAGTCATTTGACGACGAAACATGATAGCGTTGTAATTTTTACATAATAATTTGTCATTCATAATATAGGTACCTTATAAATCTTAAGCTATTCCACTATCCAACTTTAAATATCATCATCATCATATTGTACATGACGACATATCAAGCTAGAGAGTACATACATTTTTGTACGCAAAATACGCGCTTTGACGTGGAGTTGCGGACACCAGCTCGTATTACCTATTACCTAGAGGTACATTTCCAGTTTTAGCTGATCCGCATTGTATAGAATTTTCGTACCCCGAAAAGTCAGCTTATATTAGGAATGTATTGCTTGATATGTCGCTGTGCGTACCTACTTTATTTTCAGTAAACATGTTCTGTGACCCGTGCAAATAATATGTTCATATGTAAAGTCGCGTAGGTAATTATGTTTTGATATTATTTTACTAATTAAGATCTTTCTATGTTTTTAATCATTAGCACTTTGCAGGACACTAAACGCCCTCAGACGTATTAACAATAAAACTTCTATTGCGTCTCGTTCACTATCACTTTGACATAGGTACTACCTACAAATAAAACCCTTTCATTCATACCACCAAAATCTCAATTAGGCACATCAAGCCTGTATTCCTCAAAGGGGTAGGCAAAGATGTACCTACCTTCAGTAGGTACACCCATATTTGTTATTTAGAATTATAATTCTAGTCGCATATGAATAATTTCATCCGGTTAGACTGGAAGCCGACCCCAACATGCTTGGGGAAAGGCTAGGCAGATGTATTAATAATTTTTCACAGGAAAACAACAGCTGCACGGTTGAATGTAATAAAACTACATAAAAACCATCTTATGATCTCAAAAATGGTTATAAATTTAAAAGAACAAGTTTAACCATCAAACTTCCTTCAAAATTAGTGCCTATTCCATCTCAAAACCGATTTAAAAACCGAACAACAAAACTAAAAGTGTTCTAGAAAATAAAGCCCGATCATTTGCGTGTCCCAAACAATTTGAACAGCCAGAAATCGCGTGAGGAGACGCGCAATAAAAAATAACCCCTTTTAATACAACCCCTGCCATTACCGAAAGAATAGAGAACGAACGACCGTTAACAGAGAAAAAATAAATGAATAAGTTTTACATAAAGACTTCTTTGTTAGCTAGGGTTAGCCAATGCGATGTGTGCGCGGGAAAAATATCGATCAGGGTTGCTACGAAAAAAATGTTGACACCCCCTGGTGCATTATTGGGTTAGTGTATTAAAAAAATTGTGGGGTGGTGTGACTCCACCCCGGGTCGCAGGTAAAAAGAGGTTATGTGCCACAAAAAAATGGTTGAAAAAATTTTTGGGTTGTCGTTGAATAGGTTTATGTACCTATAATATGTATTTGTTTAGTATGTAAGACTAGGTAACTATTATGTAATAGATTTGGATAGGTAAGTACAATCTTGAACTTACCTAAGTAGGTAATGGTAGGTAAATCTACATTGCCTAGGCACAATTCGTTGTTAGTTAGTAATTTTATTTTTAATTTCTAACCCTTACCTAGGTAGGTATTTAGAATAGAATAGAATACTCTTTATTATGTACACCATATAAATTACAGACATAAATATAGAAACTTTACAATCTTGGTACCTACTAGAAGACACAGTGCCTGTTCGTCTGTTTGTCCGGCTTCTAAACCTCCTCAAAATTGAACCTATTACCTATAATATTACCAAAGATAAATACCTAACTGTCATCTAGACATTTGCATACCATACATGTACCTATAGGTATCTACTTATGTATAAGTACTAGGTACCTAACCTAGCTAGGAAAGTACGATCTTCATTTTCGACTATGTAAAGATCTATCGAAATAAATAATAAACTATTGGCAAAACATGAACCTGTTGTAGGTAGGTATCTATCTATTGCAATACAAACAATCATCATAATTTGAATGAGTACTTCATAAGAATTATGGCTACAAACTATTAACAAAGTTCCATAGGTACTTAAATATTTAAAACCATCTTATCATAAACTCAATCCAAAAGAATGATATAAAGAATGTCTAAGATAAATCAAATTATTCAAAACAAATAACAATATTATAAAACACCCAAAACTTTTTTGTTTCTACACTAAATAAAAAAAAAGTTCACATGAAAAGTATGAGAACTCATTTCTTCATACTTCAAATTTAACCCTATGTCTGCCGACGCACTTTTTTAGCACTAAAAAAAGTATTTCTCACTCATCCGATGTCCAAAAAACACATTTACATAATCTTTTTGAGTAAAAAAATCGCCACCGTCGTATGCAAATTTCAATTTGATTCAGCGAAGGGGTAGCAGCGACCACAGAGAGTAGGTACCTTTGTCTTTTTTTTCTCTTTAAAAAGTGGTCACGTAGGCATTTGCATACATGTATGTATTGCAAGTTAATTTTATGCAACTCTCACGATGTCTTGGCGTTTTTTGCTGATTAGTAAAAAGTTTTTTTCTTGTCTCCAGTTTGTTAGTGCACCTTTGTTTAATTAGCGTACTGTACTTATTCGTGAGAAAATATGGAAAGTATTTTTTTCTAGAATACTTGTTTTTTTTTTGTTGTACCTTTTTTTTTGTTTAGGTGGTATTTTATTATTTCTAAGTATGATTTTTAGTGACTATTTTGCATCTGCCATTATTGAAGCCGTTTTGGTTTTGGTATTCAGTCATTAATCACACTATCACACTAATATTATAAAGACGAAAGTTTGTGAGTGTGTGTGTGTGTGTGTTTATATGTTTATTACTTCTTCAAGCTCAAACGGCTGGACCAATTTTGACAAAATTTTGTATGGAGGTAGCTGACACCCTGGATTAACATATAGGCTACTTTTTATTGCGATATTCCCACGGGATCGACATTTACGCGGGTGAAACCGCGGGGCGCAGCTACTTTTTAATAATAATTTCATAAATTTGGAAAATGTATCAACAAAGTTTCAGTATTGCCAGATGCCAACATGACGTTTCAAACATATTATTTTAGGAAAAAAGAGATAACAAAGTGATTGACAAAGTTATTTCAAATTAATTAGAATAGTCCAGCTATCGTTTAATTGAAACATTCTGGTATGGTATGAGGAAATTTAACAAAAAAGCCAAGGCAGTCGACGCAGCCTGTGAATTTGCATACTGAAATGGTAGCAGGCCGGTCATTTTTATCAAATCGTTGATCATTAAGAGTATGCAAATAGACACGAGTAGAGGAAAAGGTGGGTCGGAATGGGCACGAGTGATGAAAGCTGGTACTATGGTTAAAGTTATTGGGGTGGGTTTTTTCTAGTAAATTCTAGACATGTGTAGTGCATATTATTGCTTAATTTAACTCTACGGATAGGTACAGTCACGGGCATAAGTATGTATACACTTGACTTTATTTAAAGGCGATTTTCTCCTTTATTTTTGAATGAATTTTTATTTTATTACGAACATAGTATTTTCGAACCCATGGGTTTTTGTAAAGTGTCGTATTTCAACGCTGCATTCGTTGTTTCACGAAAAAATCGTAATTGAAAGTTGCCAAGTGTTGACATATTGGTGTTTGTGACTGTACTGCCTAGTAATAGTGAAATGGTTGAAATTGTTCTCATTATACCAGTAAAATTAGAATAGTGTCAGAATTATAAGGACAGTAACAAATAACAAGAAAAAAATGTAGATAATGTAAACAGAAATGAATCTAACCAAAAAGAAAAAAACTAATTATTGAGCCCCTTTTTACGATGAGACAAAATTCAGGATCCCACAAAAATCCAAACTACCATCAAATTAATATCAAATGACATAATAACTGTTAATAAACTAATTCTCGCTAAAGAAACACAAATAATTAGCATAACAAACAACTTCCTATCTAATTACCTACTCGGTTACCGCAACACACACGTGCATCTCGTACCGTGCGAAAATACCAACTAATTCCTCAATACGGTAATTAGGTTGTGAGGGTTACATCGAAAGGAATCGAAAAAAACTTGATCCTTTATTCTATGGCGTGCTCGCGCATAATTTGAACGCATCTTTATTTTGGCGGGACGATTGTCTTTGGTTCTTTGGCGCGAAAACTATTTTTTAAATAAATTATTACTACAAAATATAAATAAAAGACGACCATAATTTATATTAATTAAAAGCGATTGAGTCAGTAATCATTAGGGTATCCACCATAGATGTAAGAAAGATTTACTAAGGTATCGACCTAAATATCATTATAATAATAATAATAGCTGAGAAAGATAAACAAATCAAGTATCTTGACTTGGCTCGCGAGGTTGTCGACATGTGGGATGTTGACTCAGCAATCATTGTGCCGATAGTCGTTACAGCCAATGGATTGATAGCCAAGAGCCTCGACCAACACCTGAGGAGGCTCACGTTGGGCAGCTGGATCAAGGGCTTGATTCAGAAAGCGGTATATAATGAAATAAAGGAGATAATAATAATAATAAATCATTTATTTGCATTAAACATGGTATGGTGGTGGTGGTGGTGGTGGTATGAACTACAAGAAACAAAAGAGCTCCTAAAAAGTGAGTTATAGTAGCGATTACTAATTTGTCATATGCTCATTAGGACAAGAACCCCAATAGAACTAACTAAACTATGATAAAAAAGCACTTTCTCTCTCCTTAAACATTGTCATTGTATTTTCTTTTCTCCTGTTTCATGTTTGTTATTATGTATATGTATATATTTATATAGATTAATAGTACTTTATGTATGTATTTATTGTATTGTGTAAATGGTACACCACAGACTACCTACAGTATTTGTCTGTCCTTCCCGTTTTTAATCCATCCAAAGGTTGTCTTTAAAAGATCGCTCTTAGCGATAAGACCGCCCATTGTGTCACCCATTGTAAAGTTTTCTATATTTATGTCTGTAATTTATATGGTGTACATAATAAAGAGTATTCTATTCTATTCTATTCTAGAACAAGAAATCATTAACACATCAATCCGCCTAGCCTTTTCCTAACTATATTTGACAATCCAATTACTGGGTAGCACGATACCCCTCGGTTGGACTGGCTGTTAGACGTTCGGGCTTCTGACTACCCGTAACAACTGTCAATGATCTATAATACGAATGATAGCCGGGACCATAGATATTTTACATTTCTATGGCCGGGACCGACGGCTTAACGAGCTTTCCGAGGCACGAAGAGGTCTCGATTTTAATGGTCACCCATCCACGAACCAAACTCGGCAAACGTAGCTTAACCTTCAATCAACCGGTGGCTGTTCAGCCACAAGCCCCTCTAAACAAAAACCATCAATACATGATGAAAATATCATACAAAGCTCGAATATCTCACAAAACGTCTACACATTATCATGCGCAAGATTAACGGATAAACAAAAACATTCTATTGTCACGAATTTGAATAAGCCACACAAAAAGAGATTCGCTATGAAAGGCGCTAATGACAGTAGAAAACAAGATGGCGAGGTGTGCTTGCGCATGCCATTAGATCCTTTTTAGCACTTGCATAGTGATTGATATGCGTAATATCGTGCCGATGTATGAATATTTATGTGGGTTGGTACAGGTTGGGTTCACGAGGTATTTTTTAGGACATTTTTTTTTAGTTTCGGGTTTTGTATTGGTAAACTTCCGTGCGAATTTTGTGACTGTGTCTGTGCATCTTGTTAAAACATAATGGGCATGTTTTTTTAAGAGCGAATTTAAAAAAATTGTAGGAACGTGTGAATAAATGCG
The DNA here is from genome assembly GCA_945859645.1 of Amphipoea oculea. Taxonomy (NCBI): domain Eukaryota; kingdom Metazoa; phylum Arthropoda; class Insecta; order Lepidoptera; family Noctuidae; genus Amphipoea; species Amphipoea oculea. The sequence continues at coordinate 1,690,508 of OX243883.1, read as the reverse complement.
GTACGAATTTAACATAGCAGACGGTCGACTCATCACGTGACCAGAGGGCTGGCCTATTTTTAGGCCAAAGAATCAGCATTGCCATATAACGTGGCAATGCTGCCAGCCTTTTGGGCACGTTTCCCGTTGACAGTGATGCGGACGAATTTTTTGATGCCCTTTGATTATTTTCCCTCCCTTTTTATATACGTGTACATATTATTATTTTAAGATTGTTAGCTTTTTAAATTATGTAAATATACAAAGAATAGTAAATACATAGCAGATTAATTCATATTTTTAATTGCATAATTTGCCAATCTGTGTGTTTACGCGAACGTGGAAATAAAAACAAAATGCCAGGGTTTAATCGTTTCTCTCAATCTAATTAATTGAAGTAAACTAATTACGGTTAATCGTCCATAGGTGAGGCTTGCTGTAGTGTCTCAATCCGCAAGACTTTTAGTCTTTACAAATAGCCATTCGAAGACGTATGTAGGTGTTATGTTGGGTTTTTGCTGCCACATAGGTAACCAAAGATGAACTGCGATGAGTTCTTAGTAAGGTCCTATGCTGTTGACACAATATTTTAACTACAGGTTAATCGATAGCAAAAGCAATATCGATAAAAATCAACGGGTTATTAAAAGGCACAATCATGATAAATATTAATAGGTATTAATATTATTTCCGTTCCCTTATCTTCATAAATAATTGTGCATATAAATCGTTATCAGTTTCATAAAGGCGCATTATCTATCTACCCATCATATCAGCCTATCGCAGTCCACTGCTGGACATATGCCTCTCCCAGGCTGCGCCACAACACCCTGCCTTCCGCATCAAGTCCGTCCCAGCCACCTTCTTACGGTCTTCGGTCCACTATGTTTGCCGATACGCAAGTCTCCACTCCAGGAATCGTCTGCTCGACCGGCCATCGGTCCTGTGATCTACACTGTCATTTAAACTAATAAAAATCACGATTTTTATTTGTTTTATCAAATAAAACAAATCATAATGACAGTCAATAAAAAAATACTTCGATTATAAAGCTCCTAATCCCATATAACTTCCGCTGACGTAGGGTTAAGAAAAAACCGACAAAAGACAATGACTGGTCGATTTACATACGAGATTAGACCAAAAAACTTTCTTCATACGATTTGGGGTTCCACACAAAAAAGATAAAAACGAATCTTCGCTGGAGTTACCTCGGAGGGTTGCGAAGGCACGACTGCAGCCGCGTCGTGTAAAATTTGACGTCATACAGCTGATTACACCTTGTTCTATAGGTATTCGAAGTGAAACTCCGCATCGACAAAAAGTTTTGTTCGGTGATTTTACAAATTGAATTCATAGTACAAGTAGGTATGTAGAATTATTTTTTGTTATGTTAATTAATACTTTGTACGACTGCAATATATCGCAAATACCATATTACCTAATTTACTTTGCAAAAATTGTAGAAAAGCTTTCAAATAATCCAAACCATGAATTTGATTTTCCCGCTTCATTTATCGTTTTTGACTGTTTTTTGTTTCGGAAAACTATTGTCGTACTGTCGTGGTACTGTATTGTCGTCTCCACCTTGTATACAGAACCATCAACATTAGAGTATGTTTCATCCAACTCATCAGTTTTTGGATCTTTTTCCTCCGATCGAAAGTGAGATTTTTCGAGCAGGTGGCACTGACCCAAACGCTTTTTCTAGTAATTAATCAGTGTTGCATCTGTTGGGTAATTACGACCCACCGGCCGCATTTGAAGGGTTAATCAAATATAATAAAGAAATTAGTTTGACCGGCATGTGTTTCTCTTGGCATGCAGTTCGAGTTAGTTGCCGGACTTAATTTTGGAGTAATTACTAGTTTTAATTAGTTCGATGAAATTATCGAGTATTTTTGTGTTTTTCAAACGTAACGTTACTTTTGCTGTAAGTATTTTTTAAGCAGTTTCAACCATAACAGCATTATTTGCAACTTATAAAATAAAAGTTTTTAATCTGTCGAGCTCCGCTAATGAGACACAATTGATTTTCTAGTGTTTCGTCGCCAATTGGCGACGCGCGGTGCTTGATCGGTTTTAATAATAATAAGAGTTTTCTTTCATCATTTTCAATTTTACATAATTACTCTGCTTTGTTAGCTATAGTATCTGGGTCATAATTATTTTCAACTAGCTGCGCCCCGCGGTTTCACCCGCGTGAGTGTTGATCTTGTGGGAATATCGGGATAAAAAGTATCCTATGTCCTTTCCCGGGACTCAAACTATCTCTATACCAAATTTCATCTAAATCGGTTCAGCTGTTTGAGCGTGAAGAAGAAAAAAACATATAAACACACACACACACACACACTCACAAACTTTCGCCTTTATAATATTAGTGTGATTAAGGCAGTTTTCTCCAGAATAAACTTACGGATCTCTATGCCTTGCAAAGTAACAAAGTAAGTTTTTTTGTTTCCAAGCTTATCTCGAAGAAACTAATAAATCTAATTTCTCGTATGTTAACAAGTTTATCAGAAGTCTATATCGTGGAAAATATTTCACTCCATCGCAGTGAGAGTGACCGCCGGGATTAACAATAAATCGCCAACCCTCGAGTTTTTATGCTGATTCGACCCTGTTTTTGTGGCAGAGTGTAGGGCTTTCACGCGAATAAAAAGGTCTCATAGATTCATGATTGTGTAATCACGGTAAGTATCTGAATCTTTTTAATGTGAATAAGAAGAAAAAAGAACTAACTTTTAGCTAGATTTTGACAATAATCATCACTTATTCATTATCTTGAAATTAGATTTTAACAAAAATCTGGATTCGAATTCGAAAGAAAAGCATTACTTTAATCATGAGCACTAAATTAAAATACGTTTTAAATCGAAAAATACTACGGCGTAGCGTCGCGTAGTACGCGACTACGCCGAGCTACGCCGTAGCAGGAATCGACACTTATGTTTTTTTTTTCTTAGTTAATTGGTTTACTTAATCTTTTATTACTTACTTCAAAACAATACAAATAGTTATTAAATTAAATTAGTGACTTCAGACCAGACAACCCTACTTCTAAACCGTGCTCTCATCCTGAGTAACGCAAAACAAAAAACAGGTTTGAGTCGACCCCTGAGTAAATGTAAAATGACCCAGTGCGCCACTGAACTCTATACAAATACTTTTTATCGAACATTCTTCTGTGAAAGGGAATAGTACGAAGAAGGGCTAGGTTTTGTAATAATAATAACTATTGCGTAATAATTATGAGATTAATGACACTTGTGCCTAACAAGAACTGCCTATTGACGTACTGTCTTTAAAAATAAAACATTAGAAGTCATTTACTATTGCGATTGTTACCTACACTAAACTCATCTGCATCATCTGCCTAGCCTTTTCTCAACTATGTTGGGGTCGGCTTCCAGTCTAACCAGATAAAGCTGAATACCAGTATTTTACATAGAGCGACTGCCTATCTGACCTCCACAACCCAGTTACTGGGTAATACGATACCCCTTGGTAAGACTGGTTGTCAGACTTTCGGACTTCTGACGGACGACCTGTAACGACTGTCAAAGATCAACGAACGACAGCAACGGCTTAACGTGCTTTCCGAGGCACGGAGAGGTCTTGGTATGTAAAGATGTTTACCCATCCACGGACCAACCTCGTCAAGCGTAGCTTAAGCTTAACCTGATCGATCAACCCGTGTGGCTGTCATTACTTAGCCACAAGCCCCTCTCTCGATTGTTACACTAAACTATGAATTGATACCTATATTTTAAATGGTACTGTGGTAGAATGGGTATAGCGACTAATAAATGCTGGTCCTGCTCCACAACCATAGCTAATGGATTAACACTTGAAAATACTGTTGGAGCTGCTGAAGATTGTAAGTCTATCTTTGCATTGTATAAACTCAATTTACTTTGTATTGTATAATAGCACTAATATTTTTGTAAAAATATAATTTAGAAGAGTGTCCATGGAGTTTCTTGCCCGTTCTTCTCCATAGGTACCTACGCTTTGGAATGGGCAACTAGCTTCAAATTTTCTGACTGACTGACTTCTTGACAATTCAAAAGTGCCTGTAAATGGTTTAACTGAAATAAATGCTTTGTTTTGACTTTTGAATAGAGAAGTATGGAAGAAAAAGACATGTTGCGTCGACCCCAAATATTTATTTATTTAATACTTCAAGCACATAAATGTACAGAGGCGGACTTAATGCCATAGGCATTTTCTACCAGTCAACCTTTGGGTGATGCAGAGACAAACAGTGGTAGGTGCATCATGAAAATTGAGGAATAAATATTTTAAATATAAAGATACGCATAAACCTATTAAAGCTATGAATATAATATATAACTAATTACATATAAATATAAGCACAAATAAATATATATAAATATACTTACTAGGTAACAAACTAAAAATAGTTAAACAGGGATGAGGGCATGAGATTGATGAATGATGAAGTAGTAACAATTAAACGCGCTTTATGCATTTAGGTACTATAGACCTCGCGAAATCAAGGACGACGTTTTGGAAAAGTCTACGTTATTATTTTCTTCGATCGCAACGAACACTTAGGTTTTGGATTTTCTGTACTAATAATCTACTTACACTAAAAAAAAATAACCGTGGAGTTCCTTCATACTTCAGATAAGAACATGTAAAATCATGTTCATTTGACAGAAGTACCTATTTTTTTTACTTTTAGTTATTGATATAATTTTTGACATGCCTATAGTACTGATTCCACATGGCCAGAGATCGCACCCTTGGCCCAGCAGTGGGACACAACGTAGGCCAACAAAAAAAAAAAAAAAACAACTGACTTTATTTTAATTAGGTTCCTGTTTTAAACACCTTGCCAGAAACAATTTGCTTAAACATTCTCATCTACCACAACCACTGACCTCTATTAATTACCACTGGACTGGCGGCTGTCAAAGTGCTTTTGTGCCTAATTGATAATCGCCATTTTGGCGCTGTTGGCCGTAGCGAGTGTCCGTGGTACTAAAACTAGTGATGTCGATATCAGCGAGCAAATATCGATAACTTTTGATAATATTTTTACATTAATAAACGTATCATCATAATTACTACTTATATTTACAATTTACAGGGAATAATGAATAATAATAATGAATGTATTAAGTAACAGTCGAAAAGGTAAAATAAAACACGTTTTATATATTTAATTTATATTTTTCAAAGTCAAAGTCAAAGCATTTATTATAATTAGTTCCCTGAGAGATTCGCGGCGACGTAGATTATAAATGGCTCTGACAGCTCTCTTTTGCAAAATAAAGATGGATTCAATGTCAGCACCTCGACCCCATAGTAAAATGCCGTACGTCATAATGCTGTGAAAGTAGCTAAAATAGACTAAATGCGCGGTTTCTACATCTGTTAACTGCCTTATCTTCCTAACAGAATAAGCGATTTTAATTACTGACGTGCCCAAATTATTTGACGGGTTAAGAAATTTCGTATACTTTGACCTGTAATTGACGAAGAGTAATTTTTCGTTGTTGCAAAAATTCTAACATCGATATACTTAAATATAATCTGTTTAATTAATACATCATAATGACTTTTTAAAGTTTCAAACATCATTGTTTCCAAAACATGAACGCGTAGTTCTGGAAACAAAGTATTTGATTTTGGTAGCAATTCTTTTATAACTTTTGCTGTGAGAACTGCCGGAAATATTTTTTCCACCGGCGGCTTCCCATTGGTCTTTTTGCATGCTTGTCGAAAAAGTGATTCCACTCACAAACATATAGAAACGATGCTTTGGGATGGAATAGTTAGTCCACCTCTATTTTTTTGAATAATTAGTGCGATACCGTTTCGTCGATCAGATATGGCATCGGACGGTATTGATTCACAAGCGCTCAAACAATCAATGCATGTAATTTTGTTCTTGATAGATCTAATCACAAAACCTGCTATGTATTCCACACATTGCTTCGATGTTTCGTTTACATTGTTTGGAACAGCCCTACCAAAATGTAATATATGTCAAAATTAGTTCTCTGGACACTCGCTAGTGGCGCTTCAAAAAGACACAAAAAAATTGCTGTCAAACGCTTGGAACAGCCTGTCCAGTGGTAATAATAGAGGTCAGTGACCACAACTTATAATCAATTCACTATTCTACCAACCTTTGTTCTAAATTCAAAAGGCAATAAATTGGAACGCCACAAAAAAGTTTTTACCCCGAAGCGCCACTTAGGACTTTTACACATCGTTCTTTGTTTCCATTACCTCGAGCGTCTAATTGATACCCTAGGCCTGAGGGTTCCTGAGGGTTTCGTACTTAGCACCTCTACGGCCGAGACTTTTTTTTTACCTTTTTTTTTAATAATAAAAAGTGCGTTTTGAAAAATTAGCGCTCTTTTTGACCACCGTCGGCTGTGGTAGGGTTGAATTTATGCTATGTGATAGGGGTGTCTCTACAACCTTTTTTGCTATGTTATTGTTTTGTTTTTATTTGATTACTAAATAAATTAAAAGATTTTAATTATAATAAAACAAGGAAATAATCTTGATCCCCACGAATACGTTTTCAATTTTTGTTCTATCGTTTTTATTTATTTCTCATCAAATGTTAATAAAACCAAAAAGCAATACCATCATTTTATTTTACTGACATTACCAAACCACACCACCAAAAAATATTTACTAGGTCAAAAATAAAAATAATAACCCAAAAATCAACTTCCGCAACGCTATCGAGAATGTAACAAAAAATTCAAATGTCAGGCAACCCTATCCGTCTCGCGGCTAGCCATCTGTCAGTGAGTGACAGGCGCGGGTTAACCCTTCAACGGCGACCGTGTTTACTCTGGGTACTATTGACACGGTCTACTAATTTATACGTTTTAGTGTTAAATGAAGTGCATTGCCTGTTGATTGTAATTTTGTTGTTTATTATATTTGCAGTCGAACATTGTATTATTATTGCATAGACTGAACCAAACCGTTCTGAGTTGAGCTGTCTGGTTACTGACAAATGCGAGCATTGACTGGACAGGTCCACTCAATCTGTGTGGTTATTTCCTCATAAGACCATTTCAGACACCAATCTATATGATCTTCACATGATCTGACCAGTAATATGTCTGGACTTTAAAAGAGACTGTGACCTCTGAGTTTTCTCAGAGTAGTCAGATAGGAAACGCCGACCTCATCTAGTTTTTAAAATATCATCATAATCAGCCTATTATAATGTTCCCACTGCTGGGACAAGAGGGCGTGAGCCGTAATCAACCACGCGGGCCCAGTGCGGGTTGGCAGATGTCATATGTCTTCGAATTTTTGGTTCTAGGATATAGCGGTATCCTCACAATGTTTTCCTTCACCGTTTTGAGAGCAGTGGTGAAGAAATAATTTACACAAAGAAAAAAATTTATAATAAGTATGATTGACGCAAAAGTGTTTGTACAAACCTACTTAAAGAAATAAAATCTTTATCAAAGTTCTGTTATCCTTGGCTTTTAATAGCTAAAACGAAATTTACTTATAAAATTCGATGAACATTCCTTCTATTGTAATAAGTGCATATAGTTACTAATTTTTGTTTTAGTTTTTGACAATGGATTTAAAGATAAAAAGTTAAAGTACCGAGAACTATAGAAAACAAACGACCAATTGTCCACATTAGCCCTGGATTAAAATACCTGGAAGTTATGGGTAGGTCAACAGTGGGATGATGCAGGCAGTAACAGTTACTGTATTACTGTAATAAAAATACAAGGCCATTGGTTTAAAAAAATATACTAAGTGTTACGGAAAGGGTATATCAATACAAACGGGTTGAAGAGTGTATCTGAGCCCTGATTCACAACCATACGACAGGCTATCGTATCGAAAACCTGACATTTCGATAACCTGATTTGACTTCCCCTCAAAAGCAAATAGCTGTTGGAAGAATAGCGGGCGTCTATTTGATTTAAACTGACAAAATTTTCGGGTTTTGGACTTGTGAACAGCATTGAGAAGACTCCTACGATAACAATGATTAATGTTCGATACGATACGGAAGCATATCGAGTGTTTGTGAATAAGGGGGCAAGTCTAGAATCTCTGTACAAAATTTCAGCTCAAAAGCAGTAACTTTGAAAATGCTTAATATTTTTTTATTTCGATAGTTTATTAAATTGAAATCATAACAAACGTGTCACCGCACTACGAGGGTCTTTATCCATTATCTGTAGTGTGTCTGTGCGCCTAATAGTACACGCACATCACGCCGCCGCGCGCCAGTGCAGCGCCGTGATGTCGAAATAAAAAAATATTAAGCATTTTCAAAATTAATGCTTTTGAGCTGAAATTTTGTACAGAGATTCTAGACCAGATACACTCTTCAACCCGTTTGTATTGATATACCCTTTCCGTAACACCCTGTATTTAATCATGCATGGCCAGGACATTTCATCGTTATAATCAACTATGATAACTAACCCTAATAAAAGCTTGAACAGAGTTAGAACTGGTCGCAAATCACGATGTAATGACACGAATGAATGACCTTATAAAGAAGAAACGCTGAGTCCATTAGCAAAGAAGCCGTTAACGTATCAAGAAACATTCACATCAAATAGATCTCTGTTTGATACTTAGATAAGTAGCAGTTTGGCACCCTCATACATTCAATAGCATCTTGACCATGAGATCGGCTCGACGATAGAACCCCTTTGCTTCCCATCCCATTGTAACATCACGTTAGTAACCCAACACTCTCGGTCCACCCAATAATGAACTTTTTATCTCTCCATATCCTCTCATTAAACCTCAAACATCTTCCCGGATGTTAATTCCGAGGGTCACTTATTCCCACCAACAGCACCTTACGTGTACACGAAAAACAAACTAATAATTTTTAATTCTAGCAACCCTTCCGTGTTTTTTTCAAGTCCGAAGAACACCAGTCCATTCAGCCTCTTCCGTGAGAACGTCAAACATGACCATAGAGAAAAAGAGCTGTATAAAAAATTAAATGGGGGCGAGTGGACAGTTGTCGGCTAAAAAAAGCTCTCTTAGAAATGAATAATAAATAGGTTTGATGGCGTATTATCTGATTTAAAAATGTAAAGGTGGCTTTGATGTTGCGTTTTATTTTAATGATGGTTACATTCGATTTAAATGATGTGTAAATAGTTAATTATCTGTTGATGGTTCTATAGTTGTTAATAACTATATATTTTATTGATCTCTGTTGCTACTAGCTAACGTAAAATGTGTTTATGTCATCCATGCTTATAGAAGCTCCATAGCATTTATGAAAAGTTGAACATCTGAACTCTTGCTTGACGCCGCTAATATCGGTCAACGCCAACTCTGATTTCGTTGCGATGATATAAAAACAGTTCATTACACTTTCTCAGAAGCATCGCCTACCATATCATCTTAATACAACCAGCTAAATTAGGCTACAATATGACAAATAAAATAATGCCCAAATTAATTTCTGCACAACTAAATTAGTTAATCTATAAATAACTTCACATATCTCTACTCCCCTAGCTCCCTATCTTATCAAAACAAACCGCCGTTCTACATTCATTCTCACGTTCGTTTCATTAAGTTTTTTTTTCTAGTTTTTTGGCTCTCATCCTCAGGCAGTCAGGCACTCCCTCCCTCGCCTACAGGTGTCTTTATAAAAAAAACATTAACCATAGACTGTACGTCAATATGAGTTCCCGCGTTTTTCTGCGTCAAAACTTTTTCAATTGAGGTTTTAATTGTTTTGGTTTTAAATTATGATGAATAGGGAATGAGTGTTATTAGCATTTGTTATAAGCTGATATGGGAATAAGCAGCCTTGAACTTGAAGGGGGACAGCTTCGTAGTTTTTTTATTACATTTCTGAAGAAATGTATTATGGATAATTGTTGTTTTTCCTAACGATGATATTGACAATTAGTGTCCTAAAAAGCGCTAATAAAATGCTCTTAAATGCTGTCGCCGTAATTATAGTAGCCAAGAATTTACAATTAAAATGCAACAGATGAGAAAATTAACACATCGTTGAAAAGGTGTCACACTATAGCATTTTAAATAATATATTATATTCATTCATGCACAACATACATGTACCCGTACAAAAATTAAATAAGAAGATAAATTAGAATGCGAATACAATTTGTCCGTCTGTCTGTCCACAACTCGATTTAGTGGTCGAAAAAACTGGAAGCGAACAATAAAATTAAATATAATGACGAACACATCGACACATGTCACTTCCGATGCGGCGGCCATTAAAATCAGTTAACCCTAAAACGCATCCCAAAAACCAATGTCTCAGATCGACAATTAAAAATAAATAAAACAAATCGTGGCGGGAAACAACTGTTGTCATTTTTTTTTTATCAACAGGTGGCAAAGGGTTAGTGATATAATGCCTATGGAGAAAGCGTAACAAATAGGTTGTCTAAACATGTGTTAGGTACGTTAATTAATTACTGGAGAAATTGAAAGTTACCCCTTTGCCGCGAGCGGTAATTTTTTCTAGTTATATTGAAATCGAATGGGCAATGAAGGATGTAATTTATTACGCTGTAGGTGTGATAATGTTTTTGTGACTTCAGTCAGGCTGTTTGAGTCACCCCGCGGTCATGGCTGTAAAAAATAAATCTGTGTCTATTGGGATATGAGAAATAAGGAAAAAGTGAGTGAGTCAGCTGTTTGACATCCCGTGTAACGTCTGGAGGTCAACTGAGGATACGACTCTCTAGAAAACTCGTTAGATAGAGACTAGCAATGAGCTAAGGATCATTGTACCTACAATTTAGGTACATATTCAATAAGATAATCAATAATAAAAAGAAAAGACACAGTCAACATGCTGAATTTGAATAAGGATTAGGAACGATTCCTTTACATACCTTTCCTTACATTATATTTCTGCATCCATACTAATCACACTAATATTATAAAGGCGAAAGTTTGTGAGTGTGTGTGTGTGTGTGTGTTTATATGTTTGTTACTTCTTCACGCCTAAACCACTGAACCGATTTAGATGAAATTTGGTATAGAGATAGTTTGAGTCCCGGAAAAGGACATAGGATAGTTTTTATCCCGATATTCCCACGGGATCGAGACTTATGCGGGTGAAACCGCGGGGCGCAGCTAGTACCTTAATAAATAAATAAATCACCACTGCTCTCAAAACGGTAAAGGAAAACATCGTTAGAAAATTTCCTAGAACCAAAAATTTGAAGACATCTGACATCTACCAACCCGCGCTAGGCCCGCTTGGTAGATTATGGCCCACTCCCTCCCGAAGAGAGGAGGCCTGACTCCCAGCAGTGGGAACATTATAGGCTGTTTATGCTTATGTTATACAAATGAATGACAAAAACATATATATCCTTTAAAAAATCATTTTTCTCAAAACAAACAAACAAAACGATCGGCGGCTCATATCCTGTCATTACAATCATTAAAAACATTAATTCACACTGCTTGCCGACCGTCACCTTATTACCTTTAACATAAGGTCGATAATCGCATAAATGTTACTTTAATATGAGAACTATTTTATAGATTAGGTACAGCCATGTCATTTGGGTCAAACGACAGTTGGCTTTGATTTTTTCTGATTCTGACTAGTAATACTTGTGACTGCAGGCTAGCTAGTAAATCAGTTTTCATTTTCTGTGGTCGTAGTTTTATTAATATTTGCGGTTTAATACAAGCGGTTTGAGAAAATTGGACCTCGGCCGGCATTTTAGGGTTACGAATTACGATGAGATTTTATTTATAGTCAAGGCTTTTTTTGGGATCCCTTCTATTCGCATAATGTTCTTTGTCCTAATATACTTCGGTATAACGATTGTGGCACAATTTGTTTTGGCATAATAGTACTTCGGCATAATTTTTTTAGGCATACATTTTATGTTGGCATAATCATCTTAAAGACTAATTTGTTTTGGCATAAATTTAATTCGCATAATACTAAACGACGACGTTAGGGGCACCCCGAGGTTCGGTTTGGTTAGGTTCCTTCTAACCCTGCAGACAGAAATAGGAGCCCCGCACAGCGGGGCTCCGTCGACCTGACGTCGTTAGAAATAAAACGAGCATGCTAAATTTATGCTTTAGAATGTTATGCTTAATCATTATTATGATTAGAAAAATTATGCTTAAAAAAAATATGCGTAATTATATTATGCGAAAATATAATTATGCCAAACAAAATTATGCTAAGTTATATTAGGTCTTAAAATTTTATGCAAATGGATAGGGAACCTTTTTTTTATCGTAGAGAAATGCTCATGCATTCTGCACTACCACGGGGAGATAGTGCAGTTATGTGGGACTCTAACCCACTAAAACTCCACGGTGTCCTCTTCTTACACTTACGGCAGGAACACGGGCACACATATAGTCAAGGCTAAATGTATTGTAAAATCCAACCAACCAATTTGCCAAACCTTTTCTCAAGTATGTTGGGGTCGGCTTCCAGTCTAACCGACTGCAGCTGAATACCAGCATTTTACATGGTGCGACTGCTTATCTATCGTCAACGACCCAGTAACTGGGTAACATGATACCCCTTGATAAGACTGGTTGTCGCACTTTTGGGCTTCTGAGTACCCGTAACGACTGTCAAAGATATACGAATGACAGCCGGGACCAAACGGCTTTTAACGAATCATATTCAATTTTTTTTTTTTTTTTTTTGTTATCCTATACTGTCCCACTGCTGACCTGCGGACCAGCCCTTGCGGTACGCGTCCAGGTCAACTTGCAGTCTTTTTCAATATTTAATTAAATACTTATGTTAAACTACCTGTTACTAGCGACTTAGTTTGCGATCCACAATGAAAAGTAGCCTATGTACTTCTCCAGATCATGGTCTACCCATGTGCCAAATTTCATCCGAATCCGTTCAGCCGTTTTGGCATGAAAGTGTAACAAAACAACTTACTTTCACATTTATAACATTAGTGACGATTGCGTACTTAGATAAGGTCTACCTACCTTCTTCCATCTTTAACCTGTCAAGCTTCGCTAATGAGACACAATTGATTTTCTATTGTTTCGTCGCCAATGGGCGGACCGCGGTCCTTGACCGGGAACTTCGGAACACACAGAAACTTTATTTACCAAAACATATGACAGCGTAGGTTTTATTTTTAATAATAAATGCCACTAAAATACGACAGACATCCCCTTCAACACCTGTCAATACAGAAACAAATAATTGTATCAATACAAACATTTGGACGAGGTCTTTGACCTTTCGTACAAAAAGACCAAAAAAACGTTTCAATTCAAACCTTAACATCCAATGTCAAGGTTCATTTTCAATTGTAGACATTGAACTTGAACCGAAACCCTAGACGCTTTTTCGGATACGAATATCAATCATTCAGGAAAAATTGCAAAAAAAACGTGAAGAGTTATTTCTTTCATTGTTAATGGAAATATGAAAATATTTACGTAATAAATACTTAAACAGAGACAGAAGATGACATGAAAAATATTATAAATTCGAATACGACTTAAAAATATTGTAAATTCATAGGTTTTCTAATTCTATAGTTAACCTCTATGCTTTTCACCCGGCCGCGCCCATTCATTTGCCAAGAAAATCCCAAAAATGTCTTAAAAATTCTCTCAAAAAACAAAATCTTCAAATTAAATTCAATTATTTCAATTATCCGTTCGGATATCCGCCTTAGCATCCAACACTCCACTGCTACAATTGTCCGGTAACATCTGCCCCACATCTGCTGATCATATCGGACCTGTCCGGTGGAAATCAACGCACCGCGGCAAGCGAAGGGTTAGCTTCGAGTTTAAAAAAAGAATATCAACGGCTTAGAGTTGATTAAAGATTAGGTTAGATTCAAGATTAGAAGCTTATAAGAATTCTGTTTATAAAAATAAATTGTATTTTTATACTATTATAGGAACCAGCTCCTCCTTCGAATAGTTTTTACGAATTGACAAAACATCGAGTTTCCTTTATTGTATGTAAGTTAATCTATATACTAACTAGCTGCGCCCCGCGATTTCACCCGCATAAGTGTCGATCCCGTAGGAATATCGGGATAAAAAGTATCCTATGTCTTATTTTGATGTATAAGCTATATCACTGCAAAATTTCATCAAAATCCGTTCAGGAGTTTTTGCGTGAAAGAGTAACAAACATCCTCACAAACTTTCACATTTATAATATTAGTAGGATAGTAGGATTAGTAGGATAATAAAACTGAAGAGTTTGAACGCGCTAATCTCTGGAACTACCACTGGAATTGAAAAATTATTTTTGCATTTGATAACCTAATTCTTGAGGAAACTATTTAACATCACGCTATGACCCTTAGCATACGAGCAAAAAGAAAAATATCACAAAGTACGCTAAGCGGAAACGAAGTAATAGCACGGGCAGACGATGCGATACGACGGGGAAGGTCAAGGGAACAAGTTTTACGCGGACGATGTCGCGGGAAGAAGCTAGTGTATTGTACACCACCTAAACCTTCCAGTATAAATCAAAAGTAATTTATTCAAATAAGGCTGAGAATCAAATATGAAACGTCCAATAAATAACTTGCCTTAGGGATAATAAATATTAATTACATAATAAATAAATAAAATAATAATAAGTAAATAAAACAATAAAGTATAATTAATTAAAAAATAAATGTTTTTTACAAAGTTACTAAATAAGTAAATGTGTATAATTTATAAAACAATAATTATAATTCGAAAATTCAATTTTGTATTCATAAAACAATATAACTTACTAAACACTTAACTAACATTAAAATTTATCATAATAAACACCCAGTGTTCTTCCTCCTCTCTCTTACTATCTATGCTGTGCCCGACAGGGTCCATAATTGTGACTAATATAATTATTTTTCTACCAACTATATAAGGTGTAAAAAAATTAACTGCAAAAACTTTAAGAGGTGCTTTAGACCATCGAACTGAACAACTTTCACTATGGGACCAACTCTGAAATCACGAAAAAAAAAAATGAGCTGTTTCATACATTTTGGCCGAGTAGGTATTGAACTTTTGTATGAAACAGCTGATTTTTTTTTCGTGATTTCGGAGTTGGTCCCATAGTGAAAGTTGTTCAGTTCGATGGTCTAAAGCACCTCTTAAAGTTCTTGCAGTTAATTTTTTTACACCTTATATACATTATCGTACGCAATAAAGAATTGAGAATCAGTACTTTTCGAACGTCAAAATTACATAAGACAGTCCGCCAAAACTTCACAATAAATCCTTCAGTCCCATCACGTCTGCAGTTTCCCTAGCTAATTTAACCCTGTAGATATAGAATATAACACAAAAGAACTGCAAGAAATACACTTTCATAAATTGATTAAAAAATATAATTCAAAAAGCTTTCTGAAGGCTTTCGCGGCGTAAACAGAAGTTAATGAATGCACGATAAGATATTACTGATGTTAACAGTGTGTTAACAATACGTGAACATGTTGACATTATTCATTATTTTATTTATAGCCACAGATACAACATGCAAGTTTTTTTTTTTTAAGCTTTGAACACTGTTTAATTTCCATTGAACATAACAGGGCCTTAATTCACTATGCTACTAAACGATTCCTTAGGGGGCATCCATTAATTTCGTCAGGCGTTTTGGAGGGGATTCTCACCCAAGTCAAGCCGATTCTCACCCAATCTCACGCGGGGGAGAGGGGGGTCCTGGCAAGTATCCCGTATTTTTTTTTTCCACAAGAACAGTGTAAAATTGCGGAACTGGGTTGAATTGCTGAGTTAACTAGTCTTAAATAAAAATAATTAAATATATTGTTTTTTTTTTTAATAAATCCAACGCAATAAAGCATAGATTAACATATTTTCAATGCAAATACGTATTTTGAACAATCTTATGTGAGATTAGAAGGAGGGAGAAGGGTTCAAGCCTTATCTCACGAATCTCACGATATCTCACTAAGGGGGGAGGGGGGTCCAAAAATTGGCAAAATCACCTCACGTAATTAATGGACGTCCCCTATTGATATATAAAAACAATATATCAATGACGTCCCCTTACTTCAAAACCACGTCTATTCCTTAGCTAACCCGCCAATCTCGCGTTGATTTCGCGCGGTTTCGTTCATTGTACCATAGAGAATTACGGCCCAGCGGGGTAATTGCGTAACACACTATCAGTAGCAATGGGTCTCATTTTGACCGTTCAACAAAATTCATTGCGCTATTTACGTTGTTGAGCAGGCACTTTTTTCGAACATATGAAGCAATGGATTAGCAAGATCCTTCAAAATAATTCAAGTTGATAGTGTGTTCCGCAATGAGGGTGCTGGTGAAATATGAGTATACCGACTATAAATTAAGGTAAGTAGAAAGCATTTATTTAAATTAAACCATTTACAGGCATTTTTGAATTGTCAAAGGGTCGGTCAGTCAGAAAGATGAAGCTAGTTATCCATCCCAAAGCGTAGTAGGTACACTATGGAGATGAACGGGCAACAAACTCTATGGACACCTCTACGTTAATCCTTAGGGCGATACAGGCGTGATGTTATGAGTTAATTTCCATTTCAGACTACCGTAAGACCGAAGGTAGGTTTACTCTAAAAGCCAAGTAGAATAGACATAGACCATAACCCATAGACTCGTAGAAGTTGCTTTCAAAATGTCATCGAGGTAAATTCAGAAACGTGATCAGATTTTTTTTAACAAAAATCTGCTTGACTGCTTTGCGCCCACGGACGATGTGGCGATGCTTGGGGCCTGGATGAGGCCTATGTCCAGCAGTGGAGGTCTTTCAGTGTTTTAAGCAATTAGGTACCTACACTAGATCTCAAGCGTCTACCAAAATTATACATAAGGTTTATCAATACCTATGTAGTTCATATGGGGACATTTCATGGCAATATCTGGATAAATTTTATTTATTTATTTGTAAAGATATACCGTCAAACGGGGTGAATAGGGATGCAGGGGTGAATCGGGACAAAACTTTAAAAGGGATTTTAATAATTAAAATAATATAGTTTGTGGCCAAAAAGGACCGTACTGTGTTTACTGTAATTTACGAGTAATTAACGATTACGTGCCCTCATTGACAACAAACTATATTATTTTAATTATTAAAATCCCTTTTAAAGTTTTGTCCCGATTCACCCCTGCATCCTTATTCACCATGTTTGACTGTACAGGGTTATTTTAAATTAGTTAGCTAAATTTCGCAAACGCGTTGAATATCGATATCTAAACACTATCAAATAAAAAAATAATTAAAAATAACCCTGTCTATCAGAGACCCCAAGCAATATTATTCACTCCTTGGAAAAGATAGATAGGTTTCAAAAGCCCGTTAAGAGTTGAAACTCCTTAACACTCGAAAGTCAACCAATCTCCTAGAAAAAGCTGTGAATACGCACAAAACCACAACAGCTGTGATTGGCACAGTATCGTTAACGATCTTAAGCACACGAGTAACCTACTTTCGTGTCAGCAAAAAAACTAACAATCGTTCTCTTATGTATGGCAACATTGGCAACTGGCAACAAAAACAACGCGGCCATTTGCAGTGGATTTAATGTGAACATTATGGAAGATTTTAAATGGCGAACTGATAAATGTTGCTGTTTGATTGAAAGGTTCCGTGGGTGTTTACTTTATTATTTTCTACTTCTTCTCCATAGGAACCGCTTTGGAATGGGCCACTAGCTTCATCTTTGTGGCTGCATGACCAATGGTTTAACTGAAATGGATACTTAGGTACTTTGAGTTTGGTTTGAGTTTTGTCAGAAAAACAGGGAAGAAAAGAAGGCCTTTGGTATGTGAAGCGATGATCTTCGCAGGCTGGATAAAAATAGCCGAGGATAGAGAAGATAAATGGCTTGATAGTCCAGAAGGCCAAGCAGAGAAAGATCCAGCATTGGACTGCTAAAAGCAAGGATGATGAGTTAAGTCAAGAAATGATATTTTATACTTGAAGGCAAGAAGCGTGAACCCTTGTAGACCACGATATGATTGCTGGACAACAGTGGGTGTATAAGTTCCCTTAACTTAAACACCTGAAAAGGAAACATTGAACAGCAATGTGTGCAGTATTGGAGAAAAACAAGATCATCAATGGGACAAATGAGTTGACAACGATTCTCATGACCTACCTAATCATCGCTTGGAAGATTTTTCATTATATGACCCACGATTAATTTTTAATTAACAAATAAGTCTGTTTATTACCTCTCAATATGAATCTTTATCGTTCTCAAATAATCTTTATTATCCTCTTAATATAGTTATTAACATTTAACATTTTTACATCGAGTCGGAATGTATACCTAAGCCGAAGCCTTTGATGGTAATCTGTGGTCGCGAACCAAAGCGCGCGAAAATAGCCGCGGCGCGCCAAAAAAACAGATGCTCAACTTTCCGGACTAAAATAAACATGGACGGCGCGATTCGGCGCTAGCCACTTATTATAAATAATTAATGATTCCGTCCGCTCTTATGCACGATAAAATGCCATTACGGTTTTCATCGGTGGACTTGCAAAAAATAACGTGAGCCGCCGCCCGAACCCGTCCCAAACAAAAAACACGCTTAAAAGAGTGCGCGAGCATCGCTGAAATTCCCGCCGTTTCTTACCGCCGCCCGGTCATTTGACTCTGGCCATTATCTGCGGAATTAACAACGGTAAAAAAATACACGATTCGATAAAAGTATATAGGCGTTGTCGCGGACAGTTTTTGTAATATAAATAAAGGGTACTGCGGGCGCTACGCCAGGCACCGACAGCGGCCGTAATGGCGTCAAACACGATAAATATTGCTACTCATGAAAATTCAGCGCCGCATTATCCGAGCGAGTGGCCCTGAAAAACATCGGACCTCATTCCTTTCGAGATATTTCATCACATCTTAGACTAAAAAATACATCATCGCTGCAGTTGCACGTTTATTTTTATGCGACAAAAAACCAGAGTCATTATAATGTTCCGTTTTACGTATGTGGCAAGCGGTGCGTTATAATATCACAAATGACAGATGCGTCATTCCAACTTATGTCAACGGACAGTAGCGTCGCGCACAAAAAATTAAAAAAACGCCAAGACAAT
Organism: Amphipoea oculea; assembly: GCA_945859645.1. NCBI lineage: Eukaryota > Metazoa > Arthropoda > Insecta > Lepidoptera > Noctuidae > Amphipoea > Amphipoea oculea. The sequence continues at coordinate 1,671,436 of OX243883.1, read as the reverse complement.
TATACGATTTGCATATTCACACAGCGCGAGCGGTATTGTTAAATAAGCTGATTCAACGAATGAAAGGAGAAAAAGAGGTTTTTTTCGAATACGTTTCGCTGTTTTCGAACGCATCTTTGCGTAACCGAGTTCTTTATTCGAATTGTATGACTGGAAAGGCATTGTTTGAGCGGGGGTGTGCTAACAGGACCAGAAAAAAGCGCTCGTACAATATCTATGCCTTTATCTTAATCATGTTCATGACCCTTTAAAACATTTTTATATTTACTAATTGCAGTTGTCTTTTTTTCTTAATTTTATTATGCTCATAAAAAAACTCTTTCAAATTATTTTATTTTCTTGCCAAATATACCGGATGATATTTTTTACCGGTTCCAAATGTTTACAGGGTGCTCTACCCATGAATATGATCAACTTTCACTATGGAACCAACACTGAAATCCCAAAAAAAAATCTGCTGTTTAATACAAAAGTTCAATACCTACTTGACGAAAATGTATGAAACAGCTGATTTTTTTTCGTGATTTATCCACGACTTCATACAACACTCTTTTCTTGTAAGTAGAACACATAAAACAAACGACTAAAAGACTCCAAAAGTTCAAACTGATGGTCGATAGTCAAGAACCCTTTCGTTTCGTAACAATTTTAGTTTACACAATTAAGGCTAAACTAAATATTTCTTGTTTAAGTATGGTATGGGTTCATAATCCATACTAATGTTATATATATCAGAAAGTAACTGTCTGACCTGTTCTTTTTCATGCCTTAACGGCGAAACGATTTGGATGAAAATTGGCACAAGGATAGATGATAACTACCTGCGTTAGAAGATACAGGATAAGTACTTTTTATCCCGTGGTATAATTTCCGCCATCCACGTGGACGAAGTTGCGGGCAAAAGTTAGTACCTACTCAATATAATTTAGCTACAGGGGTCAAAATATAACTTAGTTACAGGGGTCAAAATATAACTTAGTTACAGGGGTCAAAATATAACTTAGTTACAGGGGTCAAAATATAACATAGCTACAGGGGTCAAAATATAACTTAACTGCAGGTGTCAAAATACAACTTAGCTACAGGGGTCAAAATATATCTTAGTTACAGGGGTCAAAATATAACTTAGCTACAGGGGCCAAAATATAACTTAGCTACAGGGGTCAAAATATAACTTAGCTACAGGGGTCAAAATATAACTTAGCTACAGGGGTCAAAATATAACTTAGCTACAGGGGACAAAATATAGCTTAGCTACAGGGGACAAAATATAACTTAGTTACAGGGGTCAAAATACAACTTAGCTACAGGGGTCAAAATACAACTTAGCTACAGGGGTCAAAATATGGGGGTGCGGGATTGTCCGAAAGAGTTACCGCTACCCCGGAACATAAAGGGCTAAGGAAGGGACACGAATGGGTTTTAGTCAGTAAGAGTCTGACACCCCCTTCCGCTCCACCCAGAGTGGGAGGGGTCATTTGATGATTTCCCATCCATAAAAAAGGAGTCAAAATATAACTTAGCTGCAGAGATCAAAATAAATTACTTTTTTACAGCCACATTAGTAACCCAGTAGCTTTAAAATAAAATGTAACTCTGTACTTTTTGTGAAGACAATTTATTAAGAATTCTTTAATAGTGCTTAAAGTATTTTTTTTACCCCGACAAGCAGTAGCATTGTTCTTTAATACCAAGCTGTTACGAATCCTCACCACGGTTACTCTAAGGGCCCGAACACACAGTTGAGCTCCTTAAGCTCTGAGTTAGCTGCACGATTACTGACAAATGCGCGCACTGACTGGACTGGTCCAATCAATCTGTGTGGTTCTTTCCTCAAAAGACCATTTCAGACATCAATATACATGGTCTTCACATGATCTGATCAAGATTATGTCTAGAAACTTATGTATAGTTTTTTTCGGCCTTTCTTCTCAGAGTAGTCAGATAGGAAACGACAACCTCATCTAGTTTTAAAAAAAAAATTAATTGACGTGTAAAAGTGTTTGTACAAACACAAACACGCCACATCATGCATAATCAGCCTATAATGTTCCCACTGTTGGGACACAGGCCTCCTCTCTGTAAGAAGAAGTGGGCTGTACCACGCGAGCCCAGTGCGGTTTGGAAGATATTCCATGTCTTCGTAATTTTGGTTCTAGAACATGCCGTTTTCCTCACGATGTTTTCCTTCACCGTTTTGAGAGCAGTGGTGATGAAATTATTTACACAAAGTAAAGCGCCTGTCTTCGTTCGAACCTATACGACCGGTAAGTCCGTAAGTCGGGCCCGTTACCACTAGGTCAACAGTCAACACTGCTAACAGCTCACCATACCACATCGCAGCGACAAAAAAAAAAAAAATCTTTATAATTTTTAACCGACTTCATTAATTTGTCGTATTTAGATATCCCATTCTGCAGAATTTTACTAGCTACTTTAATTTGACCTTTTGCTGTGATAGTGTGATCGGGCCTTTATGTTAAACTTCAAAGAAATTAATTAAAATGACCTTTTATTTTAACTCTGCACAGTTTCTTTAAAAAAAAACTCCATGTCAACAGCTTAAGTGGCGTGATATTTCACACAAGTGAAAAACTAAAGAATTTGTAGTATAGTATTTACGTCGATATATGGTGGCCATTCACTATATTGCCTTAAATGGAGCCAATAAAAGTAATGACAGGAGTCTTATTAAGAAAACATGTATACTGCATTCAGATTTATTTGCCAAAAATGTAAACAAATATGAGTTTATGGAAAAATAACTTTCAATACTACAATATAAAGTTCAGTTTACGCTACAACTTTAAACATTTTTATAACTTTTTCAATAGAGCCAGTTAATTACCATTAAAATAAAGTTGGTATTTGTTTAACTTCAAATAATATTAATTTGAAACAAGTTTCAATAGACTTTAATTTAGCCGGTACTGCTATGTAGCGGTCGAGCTTTCGTCGTCCAGAAAAATGGTTTGTCTATAACTTTACAAGACGTCGCGTCTATTTTACACGTGACTTCCGCATTGGTCTTGTAGTCGCAAGCGCTACTGCTGAGCATGAGGTTCGTTCTGGGTTCGATATACACACTTGTATATCGAACGAACCATGCACTATGATGTACAGTCACGAACACTAATATGTCAACACTTGGCAACTTTCAATTGCGATTTTTTCGTGAAATAACGTATGCAACGTTGAAATATGACACTTTACATAAGCCTATGGGTTCGAAAATACTATGTTCGCAATAACATACAATTTCATTCAAAAATAAAGGAGAAAATCGCCTTTGAATAAAGCCAAGTGTTTACATACTTATGCTCGTGACTGTACACACACACAAAATTCTTTGGGGAAAAATTACACACCATGGCTTGGTTATACTGACTAATAAATAAGGAACAAACGTTGCAAACCAATTTTTGTTTTTATTTTTATCAGCCATAAATCTCCCACAACTGGGCATAGGCCTCCCTACTCTCATTCCACCTCTCTCTGTCCACATCTGCTAAGCACCAATCTTTATTAAAGGACTCCAGTCCAAAACATTAACAATAATTAATTCTACAAAAAAACATCTACATATATGTCACTTCATATTCTATTTAAATGGAAAAATGTGACAGTTCATCCGGCACATTTTTCATCCGAATCAAGTTAAAATAAAAGTTTTTACTTCAAGAACGGAAGCTTACTTACGGGGACGCATACATTTGTATGTTTTAAAATATTATGTATGATATCTTGCATGCTAGAGTTTCGTAAAAATTGGCTCGCATCTACATATTATGTAGATTTTGTTGTGCTTGCTTAAAGGTAGGCTCGCTCTTAGTTAGCCAGACCTGAGAACTTTGTTAAAGACTATGTATATTTTTCTACCCTAGTGGCGTAACGCAATATCAGTCACAATCTGAATCATTTTGAAGATTATTGCTAATACATTGAGTCATGTCGCACACCTAGATCTAAAGAGAGCTAACTCTAAAATCTAAATATTTGAGGTATGCATACCATCGAATTCCTTAACTCACTACCTAGCGACCAACAAAACAGATGCAAAAACGTATAACATCATTGTTCTATCTGCATTTAAAAAGTATTGATCAATACAGCAAACTCCTGTAGTGCACAGGGAGATGGTAATCAGTTTTTAAACTTTTCAGAAAAAAGTGTTTTTTTGAGTTAATCTAGGTGTGCGATGTGTTCGTGAAATTTGTCTGCTCAACAGCGTAAATAGGGTATTTTCCTGGGTAAAAAAATAATAATTAGATTTAGTCCGTCAGTTAGATTATCGAAAAATAATGGACCCTTATTTTTTCTTTTGTCAATCAAACAAAAAATGACAAAGATAAAGCGCGTCAAAATTTGGGAGTGGGGGGTCGTGACGTCACGCCGTTCTAAAAAGTGTCGAACGGCGTGACGTTACGCGGAACCTTAACGGGCGATATCTTCATAATTTTTTTATAATTGACAAAAGAAAAAATAAGGGTCCAATATTTTTTGATAATCTGACTGACGGACTAATTAAAATTTTTTAGGAAACTAGCCTATTATGCAATGAATGTTGTTGAACTGTCAAAATGACAGTCATTTAGTGTGTGTTACGCAATTACCGCATCAACCTAGCTCAAAACATATTCATAACATAGGGGAAGCCCGGGCAAGACGCATATGTTAAGGGATACATAGTGTAAATAAAACCACAATCTAATAATTAATAGATTTTTTTTTACTTTTAATTTGTACCATATTTCATCCTTGGAAAATAATGATTAAAATTCAAAAACTTAAACAATTTCTATAATAATTATGAGCTTTAAGAAAAAGTGTCAATTATCCATTTTGCCCGGTGGGGTCGGGCAAAAAGGATAAGTAGAATTAGTTTAGATCAGTCTTCGCATTCATCACAGAAGTAGCTGCCAACCACTACTACATAAGAAGTGCAGACTTCATCCAAATGTTGCACTGATTACAATGAATCTAATCTTCCGCTGGTGATTCAGTGTATTTGTTAGCGCACACTAAACAATAAAAATCTGGTTTCGGATTTTTGTTTTGTTATTTGACTGAGGAAATTTGTTTTAGTTTTGCTGGGGCCTGCTAACTCAGAAATGGTATATGTAATGGTAATGGTAACTAATACTAATAATATGCTTGCTCTGAGCAAAACGGATACCTATCCGTTTTGCCCATATCCATTTTGCCCAACACTCTAATATTAGAAACAAGTCAAGAACTTGAAATGTTTTTAGTAGGTAAGACAAAAAGTAACGATCACAAATAATACTTAAATAAACGTGCAATTGAATATATAAAATATATTTTTAAGAAACTGATGACTAATACAAAAAGTTGGTATAGAAAACTTTACAAAAATCGTAACAAAACAACGATAATCCTTTTTTATCCCTTCCACAACAGATGCACACGCGTATTGTATTGGTTGAACTGCCATGGCGTTGCCGGTCGTACGTGTCACGACTTGAGAAAGTGTTAATAGCGCTATCTATTATATATTTATGGAAAACTCTGTTATTCTTCTTACCCACATTATGCTTCTTGCCCGGGCTTCCCCTAAATCGGAAGAACAATTTAATCAAAATTAATTTCACCAAAGTTAATTTCGTCGGCAACAGTAACTCCGTATCTAAATCTAATAGTTTCTTTCAGGAAATCCAGGTAAAAGTCAATCGACTTACGCAAAACAGAACTTCCCCTTAACAAACATTAGTTAGCAAGGCAAGGCAGGGCCAGGCTCCGTCCCGTCTGCCCACGGAAAAAACTTCGCTAAAAATAAAAGTATTGCACCGCTTCTTAATAGGGTTCCGCGGAAACGGGGAGGGAACACTCAGGGATTACCAAGTGGGTTTTAATAGGATCAGTTTAGATCGTTAGCTCGCTTGTTTTGAAGGTAGGTACCATTTGTTATTTTAGAAAGATTTAAAAATATCTGCCTACACTCGTGGGAAAACGGCGTGAGTTTGTTTATGTATGTATTTAAATTTATTATCTCTGGCAACATGGCAGCCTCAGCCTGTAATGGTTTCATCAAAAATGAGTGAGTACCTGCCTTTGACATATACCGCAGTTACGATGATGACTAACCTCCTTACTAATAAACATTGTATAGCGTCTGTATAGTTACACAACGCTTTGTCTTCTTCTTTCGAAAGCCAAATTACTGACGACTGAAAGAGAAAAATCGGTGTGTAACTATTCACCTGATACAATACGTTTATTAGTAAGGGGGTTAATAAGTATTATAACATGTGCTTACAGGAATATGCCCCTGAAAACTTTCACATTACATAACAAAGGTATTTTCTCATACAAGGACGATGTCTGTTGAAACATTTAAAGGATTTTTGGAAATGTTTTTTTATTCCAATGCGAAAACTTCCGAAACAGCCGGATAATAAAATATTTTACAATTAAATTGAGTTAGTGCTTATACCCTTTTAATGATGACTCTTGGATCCTAACCTAACATACAAAACCAGTGGTTCTTTACCAAAATAGACACTACCTACGGAACCTTCATCTTAAAACTAACTCTTGCATTTTTTCCCAACCACCATTTTGTTTCATTTCGCTTAGTTTTTCAGGCGCACGGCAGACTTAGTTATACTTTATTACGAACGGATTAAATTCAGTCAAGATTTGTTTTTATTAACTTGCATTTTTATGGAACCATTTTGCATAATGTCCTTTTTTACCGCGTTGTGCGCGAAACGAAAAGAATTTTGACACTTGATACTTTTGTAGAGAAAATTAGACTGTTTGTGTTTCTTTGTAGGAATATGAAAAAGCTTAGGTAACTGAAAAGTTATGTGGAAATCGGTTGTATGTTGATGAAAACCAGCAATGCCAGTAAAGAAGCAAAACAAAATGCTGAAACTATCAGACAGGCTGCAATAGGATTATTTAGTGATGAATTCAAACGTGAAGTTGATGATTTAGTAAGTAATTTCAAAATGAATGATGAAGAAGATCAGTTGATTATACCTTCATACTTTAATTCAGAAGAAATTACATATTTCAAAGAAGTATGTGTCCGAGAAAATTTATTTTTTACTAAACTTGATAGAAGTTTTGTACCTGATGAAGAGCAAAATCAGACAGCTGAAGAAAAAACTAAACACTCACTGGAATATGCGTTGGAAAAAACAAAAATGGACGAAATGTTATTGAAATAGAATAGAATTTTGACAATTCAAAAGTGCCTGTAATGGTTTAATTGAAATAAATGCTTTGAGTTTGAGGACTTGTGATGCGGAGGAATGAGGAAAATGTCATGTCATGTCGTTTATAGCAGTAGGGAAAGACCAAAGAAACAAAGGATAGTCTATGTGAAAAATGATTATGGCAGGCAGTGGCGTAGTTATACCTTTTGGGGCCCGTGGCAAATTCAAGGGATGGGGCCCTCTCTCAATGTAAGGAAGCTCAACCAACGTTAGTTTTTGAAGTGAAACTTCTTTACGCACGCTTGACTTGGGGAGTAAGCTGGCGAACGCGTGACGAAAGCGTTACGAAAAGTGTGATCAGGCGAGGCGAACAGGAGTTGAGTGGGGATATAAGCAAGAGAAAGCAGTGCGCGCGCACATTTTCTTTCTCTCTTCCTCTCATAGCCAAATACGTTTCAAGTTTCACTTCAGTCGTGTGGTCATAAGCACACTCGGTTTTTTTTTTTTATTAACACTTCTCGATCTCCCACGAGTTCTTCCGCGTACATTTCATGTTTTCCCCTACAAAAACTTTAACACCTGACTGCTTATGTTAGGATTCTCCTGTGCTCATGGCCCTCTGGGTCCGGGAGCCCCTCTCTAGCTGGCGGCCCATAGCATTTTGCCCCAATGCCACCCTATAGTTACGCCACTGATGGCGGGTGACTACCGAGATGACGACTAATAGAGAAGTATGGAAGAAAAAGACATGTTGCGTCGACCACAAATATAAGGTGTAAAAAAATTAACTGCAAGAACTTTAAGAGGTGCTTTAGACCATCGAACTGAACAACTTTCACTATGGGACCAACTCTGAAATCACGAAAAAAAAATGAGCTGTTTCATACATTTTGGCCGAGTAGGTATTGAACTTTTGTATGAAACAGCAGATTTTTTTTTTCGTGATTTCGGAGTTGGTCCCATAGTGAAAGTTGTTCAGTTCGATGGTCTAAAGCATCTCTTAAAGTTCTTGCAGTTAATTTTTTTACACCTTATATATTGGGACTAGCTGCACCCAGCGGTTTCACCCGCATAAGTGTCGATCCCGTGGGAATATCGGGATAAAAACTATCCTATGTCCTTCCCCGGGACTCAAACTATCTCTATACTAAATTTCATCTAAATCGGTTCTGTGGTTTAGGCGTGAAAAGGTAACATACAGACAGACAGACAGATTTACATTCGAATTTATAATGTTAGTATTCATATATGTAGATAAGGGCAGGAGAATAAGAATGATGAATATATGAAAGATTTTTTTATGGGGATTAGGTACAATACAGAACATTCTGAATACTTTTTTGCTGAAAATAAATTTTCTCGGTAATAAAAGATTGGGAAAGCCGAGGAGGAAAAACGACCATTTACCTACTTTGGGCGTTTATTTTTAACTAGCAGCGCCCCGCGGTTTCACCCGCATAAGTTTCGATCCCGAGGGAATATCGGGATAAATAGTATCCTATGTGCTAATCCAGAGTGTCAGCTATCTCCATACAAAATTTTATCAAAATTGGTCCAGTCGTTTGCGTGAAGAAGTAACAAACATACAAACACACTCACAAACTTTCGCCTTTATAATATTAGTATGAAAATTATTTTCAATTTCCCTTCAAGTCAATTTAGACAGAATTAAATTACTACAATGCGATTCAATTCAAGTTTTAATTAATTTAAAATAGTGAATACGCATTATCATATATGTTTTTCTAAATATATCAAGTTATCAACGTTACATTGTCATGATTATGCCACCAATCCATAACTATTCATAAAGAAACAAAAAAAACAAAATTAAAAACACAAAGAACAAGCACATTCATACCTTAACTACTCCACACAACAATAAATGCGTTTTTTTAATAACATTTCCAATGAATATGTGACAAAAACGTATGATATTCAAAGACGCACGCGATGGGAATCGAACCCGTTGCGTCGCGTAATTTGCGTTTTTCTGTGCCAAGCCTGGCGTCGGTTTGTCTTGGGATGAACGTTTTTGTCTCTGCCTCGCTTCTTGATGGGTATAGCGCGGTTATGTCGTTTTGATAGTTGATGACGTTGGTGTGAAGAATTTAAAAACTGATTAGTTCTATTCCCTCATGGGAAAATTAAGAAAAACAAAGGTTTCATGTATTTAGGAAGATATTTTTTTATTAATTTCTGTAATTTCTGATCGCAGATTTTATTCCCATATACAAAAACAATTTTTTCGCTTAAAAATTGCTGTCCCAGATCTGGATTTTTATTGCACTTAGGCTATTTTTAAAGTTTAAACGTTCAACGTTTTGATTTTTTCGTTTCAAACTTCAACACATTGATGTTAAATCATTATCTAATTCGTTTTTATAGTCACTATAACTCTTGGGGGAGGCCTAAGTCCAGCAGTGGACGTCTTTCGGCTGAAATGATGATGATGATGAGTCATCATAATTGACGTCATATGGAAATATGGTCAACACACTCGATAAGATATTCTCTTAAAGTATATTGTAACTTTTAAAAAATACAAACGAATTGAGGACCTCCTTCCTTTCAAAATCGGTTAAAATTCAAAAACCGAAATAAAACCAGGAGTATTATTGGTATGAATTAAGTTTTCTTCTCACATAATATTTCTGCTTCGTATTTCTATATAACTACATTTTTAAACATATTACATACACACAGTATTCTTGTGTTCAAATTGAAAGCATAAAATAACGTTATTTTCATAAAGAATTGAGTGATTAGCATTCTTGCCCCATTCCGCGAAGTAATGCGTAATACATGAATTTGTAGAAAAGTAACTAACCGTTATCTTGTCCTACTCTACAATCTATTATAAAAATATTTTGGTATAATGCAAAAGTTAATTCTATAAACTCTTTTGGGATGTAGAATTTTAGGTTAAAAAGTATTTTTAAACTGCTGATAAGGCATTTTTGCCATCGAGATCTTTAATTTGGGTAAAATATAAAAATTATATAATAATACCAATACATACCTATTATTAATTATACTAAATTAATAATAGGTATGTGTTGTCTAGTTGCACAGGCCATTTTTATTGTGGTTATTCAACTATATAACTATAATAAAATTAATATGTTAATCGGTTGAAGGACACTAAACGAGACACAATAGAAGTTTTCTGGGTATTACGTCTGGGGGCGTTTAGTTTCCCGCAAAATGTTAACCAAGCGTTTTTTTGAAGAATAAGACTTCAAATCATTCCTGGACTAAAAATTTACTAATTTAAATGACAACATTAAAACCGATACAAAACTCTTCTGTCAAATGATCAAGTATCAAAACATATCAATCCACGTTACATCTACAGTCAGCCCACAAAAACGCCTAGTTGCATGGATGTCGGAAAAACCGTGGAAACGGCGGAAAAACTACGCTCACACTGGGAACTTAGAAAAACTGGCCGCTGCTGTGAACGTTTGTTCTTGCTGTACTTGCGACTGGTTTTAATTAGGGGGACCCGAGACGATTAGACGTTCTTTTCGACTGTATTTTTTGTCACAAATAATATATATTAAATTTTCCTAAATTTCTTGTTAGTTTTTTGTTTGTTGGGCATTTATATACCTACGATGGTTCGGTGGAATCAGTTATTTATTACTATTAGACTTGCTTCTGCCCGCGACTTCGTCCGCGTGAAATTTCACCTTCCCCCATTCACCCTCTTAGAGGTGAAATTTCTTAGTAGATACCTACTCTTCAAAAAGAACACACCCTCCAAATTTCATGTCTCTAGGACCAACGGTTTAGGCTGTGCGTTGATATATCAGTCAGTCAGGTGTTTGAAGTCTATAGTTATTGTGTATCTTACTGCAGGACAAATACATTTAATAAAATAAATTTGTAATTGGAGTAAATCCAAAATAATAAATCTTAAATTATATTAAAGGAAATCTAATAATTATTTTGTTGTTAATTATATTTGACGACAATTTTGTATGTACTTACAAGACTAATGAAACATAACATAAATGATCATATTTAACTTAAATATTCCCCATTCTAAACACCTTTGCTTTATAAAATGCTGCATTAAAATTTTATAAAAAGTCAAAAAGAGTAGTTACGAATTGTTGACATGGGCAAAGGCCTCCGTTCCGTTTTAAAATTTTTCTCCCTTATTATTTCATTATTGATATTTATTTCTGTAAGTACTAAGTAGATTTATTCAAGCACATTTCACACACGTCAATAATATTTTAATTTAAAAAAAAAACAAGATGAGCTCGGTGTTTTTTATTGGATTAAGTATCCCTGAGAAGAAACACTGAAACAAACTCAGAGATCAGTCTCGTGTATAAATTTTAATTTTGTTGTCTCACAAATTGTTTTGGTCCTAAGGTCCGTAGGTAAGCACGACGACATATATCAACATAAGCTGATTTTTCATTGTAAAAAAAAGCCTATAGATTGCGAGGTCAGCTAAAACGGGAAATATAAACCTAGCTTGATATAAATGTCGCCGTGTATATTAACCTAGGACCAAAACTAATACACCATTTTGCTAACCAATATTTACCGTTTTATATCTGAGTCAAGTCCTTGGAAGACCAAAGAAACGATGAATGGAATGTGTGAACGATGATATGGTTAGAAAGGGGGTGACTACCGAGATGACGACTAATAGAGAAGTACCTATGGAAGAAAAAGACATGTTGTGCCGACCACAAATAAATTGGAATAAGGGCAGGTGGATGATCTAAGTCAAGTCCTTTCGATAGCTTCTGAAGTTCGAAATCTGTTATGTCATATTCTTGTTGAAATGATTCGAGAAGGAACGAGAGTGTTAGTAATAATGACGGTCAATGGGATTCATGTGATAATTCGGTGACTACTTACTATCCATACTAATATCACAGCCTATAGATCATATTATACTATTATTATCAATATTAACAACATAATATGACATCTCGCCGGTTCTTGCCAAAGGGTTAGGCAGAGTTGTATCTACATACTTAGACATATATTCCACCAACATTTCGCCTTTTGTTTAAATAATAATAATAATAATAAATTTATTTATTTTCTCCCACAAGTTTCAAAATGAACACAGTTTCTATTTCATAAAAGTTTGAAGATGGAGGAGCCCATACAAAGTAAAACCTGTGCTACCGGTCTCCTGCCCCCTTATTCACAAACACTCGATATGCTTCCGTATCGTATCGAACATTAATCATTGTTATCGTAGGAGTCTTCTCAATGCTGTTCACAAGTCCAAAATCCGAAAATTTTGTCAGTTTAAATCAAATAGACGCCCGCTATTCTTCCAACAGCTATTTGCTGTTGAGGGGAAGTCAAATCAGGTTATCGAAATGTCAGGTTTTCGATACGATAGCTTGTCGTATGTTTGTGAATCCTTATCTCGAATATATTATAGAGAGCTCTACTAAGGACATAAATAACATTAGCAGGGAAATCCCATGTAATTGGGCTCTATACCTTTAGAAATTAATTGTGCGTTATTAATGACCAAAATAGCTGGAAGTCATATGGGGAAACGTTTTCCCGGCACTTTGATAGTGCAGGATACGTGGTCTTTGAATCTGCAGGATTCTTTCAAATGTTTACAATAAGTAATTAAAACACTTTACATGCTAAACAAGGATTTTGCAGACTGAGACTAGGTATAGATACCTACTATTTCTAAAATCTATGGACGATAGATTTTATCTACACCGGATTTGGTTTATTTTCAAGTTTGAAAAAATTACTCTCGCCCCGAACCTACCGAAATAAATAAAAAAACAGCCGACGAACGTAAACCTACTAAAATAAATCTTTAAATTAGGTACAGTTTTAAACCTAATCCATTTAAAACTAGGAAGAACTCTGAATAAGTACTTATTTTTGTAAAATGGGATATTCATAAGAATATATCCCATAGGTATAAACCTATTTGATTTATTATTTATGCCTACCTACATTATTTTATAAATCCTCCTCTGGGGAGTTGTTTATCGCTAGCATAATTTCCTGTTGCAAAAGTTTGAAGCCCAGTTGACGCAAACTTTTTATTTCATATAAAATTGCAGGCAATTTAGTAAACGTCATATAAAATTCCGTCCACATCACACAAGCCCGTAAATACGATGAAAGGTGCCGCGGCATTTAAAATTAAGCAAAAAAATATAAAACATTAACAAATTAATTGCACTGCGTGACTTACTGGTCCCATTCACATTTCGTCCGATGATCTTATTGGAGCCATTTGGCTGCGGGCCGGCGGGGGTGTGCGGTGCGGGAGGCACTGCCCGTCCCGTTTCCTCGCCCGGGCTTTCCATATCACACCTCTCGCTCGCACACATCAACCCGACACCCGCCAATTCGAAAACTTCACAAAAATATTGGCAACTTTTTACGAAAAAAAAATTACATTTCAAGGATAAAAAGCCCGATATCACAGTTCGTTTAAAAAATATATGAATTTTGGAACAATGGCGTGACGAACTCCGATTTTGGCGGTAAAATTCGAAGGGTAGCCGTGACGTGTCGTGATGACGCGCGCGCCTCGACTGGCGGCCGCCGGCGGAGCCCTAGTGCAGCTGCATCGCCCCGCCCAGCACCCCACGCGACCCCTCCACGTGGCCCCACGCTTTCCTTGCCCTCGGCTTATGTAAAAAAACATAAAGGCCTTAAATTTGGTGAGTGTGTGCGTTACGTTTGTGTTGTCGTAGTCTGCGTGGAAGGGGCCGAAAGGGTACGACTTGAGGGTCGACGGGTGATCATTATTGTGTTTTTTTAAATCAGTCTTGTTCTTATCGATCGTACTAAGTTTGAATTTTCGGTCATGGTAAGACTGCTGTGATTAAAACTACAAGCTACCATGTCTGGTGAAGAAAACAAGGAAGATTACTTTGCTACAAATTAAAGACATCAATTAGATTGATTAGCTACCCGTATAAGCCATTGCCTTCTACGGGAGGATAAATACGAAAGTTATTTAAAGAATTTAGAGAGAGGCGAAGATTTTAGAAGTGCCGACAGTGCCACCGCTGTGTCAAGATTTCTAAGAATGTCATGTAATGGTAAAGAAATAAAACAGTGCCTTATGTTAATCTGCGCCATTCGAAAAACGCGTCCTAGATAAACGAATACGAATGAGACACTGTAATAGGTAATACACAGATTGCGCCACTCAGTAGTAGGTAGCATAATATAATATATACTTATAACTAGTTATAACACACAATATTAGATACAAGTAATAGTAGTAGAAGATGTAGGTCCTGAATCCGATTCGAAGGTCGGGCATCTTTCTTTTTATTTATTTAATTCTGGATTCACAAATCGGCCAATACAATATAACTTACATAATAGGTAAACTTACAGAAACACAAAACTGCATGCTCTTAAATAGTGAACACAGCATGCACATTGAAGCCTTTTGTCTAGAAAATGCCCAGGTAACTCGTGTCTGTAATTGGAGACTTATTTAATACTCTCAAACTACCAGTGCATCACAAATCTTTGAAGATCTGTAGAGTCCCCTGACCAGGCTTTTTGTCAAAATATGGTGAATGGCCAATTTCTTCTGATTCCGACTTTGAATTTTGTTCTGGTGATTCGCATAGCGCACATTTGACTGCCTTACCCTAGGCTTAAACGCCCAAAGTTATCGAAAGGGTTAGGCCCTAAACCGTGACGGTTATATAAAAACCCTATTAAAAAAACCGGCACATAATATTTAAGGGCACATCGCCCTATGCAAGCTGTACGTGTAAATCAACGGCCGGCGGAAGCGAGTTATTTATAAAATGCCCAGTTTGGACATAATACGACGGCTCCACTCGTAAACTGCTGACTTTTGAGTTAAATGCTGCAAAATGGGCCTCATTACGCTTCAGCGCTAATTGAGACCAAGAATTTTGAAGACGGCGCGATGGCGGAGAGAAAGATGTTGCCCAAAGAATTATTCTATGGGTTCTTACTGAATTTTTTCAAGGGCTATCTACCTTTTTATGCCATGAAGAAAAATAGGAATTAATATTGTGATTATTATTGAAAAAAATGTAGATAATATATTTACAAGGTGGCAAGGACACCAACGCGCAAAATCAGTAGGTAACATGATTCGGACCCCGCTACATTGAAAATTTTTGTCGGTTATTAATAAAATGTTTGCTGTTCCATACCTTTTAGAATCATGTGCTGAATTCATGGTTTCCGTACGTCTAACCAAAGATATCCAAGCAAAAAAAAAACAGATTAAAGTGATTTTATTTTGACCTAAAATAATAAACGCCGGCACATTAGTGTATTTTCGTTAGCTGATTATTTTTCTTGTAAGTATCTAATGCGTTTTTCTTATATATTTTTTTACCATCGTCCTTATTTTGGTGGTCTGAATGATTTGTAAAAGTTTGTCCATCTATTTTAATGGGACCATGTATATACTACGAGTATATTATAGGCTGTTACTTTTTGTAATTTTGACTGTCTGCAAGAATCTACGAAATAATGGATGAATGAAAATATACTAGAAAAAATAACAAAAAAGAGTAAAGAACCAGACACAATTCGCATTGTAGAAACTTCTTAAAACGAAATAATAATAGGTAGAGGTACATAGGGGAATCATTGAACGACAACGGAGTTCTCAATATGCAAATACACGGACGTGATAATAATAGTGAAAGCAATAGAAAGCGAAGGGTTAGGACTGGGTCTAATGATCGAATGCAACGACTGCTTCGAGAGAGTGACGTTATGCAATGCAATATGGTGGTTACATGGGAAAATGTATCCTTAGATAGGTAGGTACTTACTTATCCTTTGGAAGAAATAGATGTTGATAAATCGATAGCAATATACCGCTTATGAACTGTCAGATTTTTTTTAGCCTTTACTGTCACACCGCCTGGGCAAAAGCCAAGTCCTTCCAGGAACTCTTGTCCCGCGCCACCTCGAAACAGTCCTCGCGGAGCGCGTCCATGTTATCAATATCGACTTTGGCGAGATATGAGCATACCTACATTAAAATCTAAAACCAAAAGCCTAAACTAATATAAAAAATAAAGCGAAAAAAATCAGGTAGCTAAAGGGTAAACAATTCAGCAAACTTCTGACGAGAAAAAAAATAGCCCACAGAATGTTTCGTGTCGGTATCAAATTAAAAATGATAATCAGCTTGCAAAAGCTTAATTCGGTTGAGATACGAAAGCGGACCATTCTCGGAAAGTGTAAAAAATACATAAAACTGCCGACCCAACAACGGTATACGGATGGTGATGCAAAAAATCCTATATTTCGGGTTAACAGGCCTTTGGTATATGGGTTAATATAATTTTCTTGTGGGCTTATGGGCTGAGTGTATAATTTTGTTTGTGCCTTGCCGTTTCTTTTTTTGTACTTCGAACAGGATCTCATCTCATTACATCGCACGCTTTTGCTGAGATCAAACGAATGCTGTACCCGTTCTGTAACACGAAATCAATTAGGAGTAATTATGTAAAAAAAAGACAGCGCGGGATAATCAAAAAAATATGTATATGTATAAAAGAATGTAAGTAAAAAAAACTATGGAATCTTCTCAAAATATTTTATCAGGTACTTATGTGTGCACTAATACTAGTGTTTCAATTATTTATAGTAACGAATTGGATTTTATAATCAGATAAATACATTATTTGAATAATTGATACCTATTGTAATTTTTCAATACAACCTAAAACAGTTTGACCTCCTTGGACAATAAAACTAAGAGGCAGAGACAAAAAAAAATATTTTTACAGTCAAGTTTTCTAGTTGCTCTAGGAAGTCGTGTATTCAGCCTTTTTCACATCAAGTCTACAAAAAGGTGGCACCATAGTTTTCCCACAGTGTTGCCGTTAGTTTATCATCATATCGACATATTTCTAGCTATCTAGTGTTGCGACAACCTTTCACCGGCTTAAGGAAAAACCTACACTGCCTTAAGAGTCGATCGGATATTATTTACAGAAAAAGTGAGGTCATGAAAACAGCGGGTGGCTTATGAAATCGATATGTAGGTACTTAGACCAATTTTTTTTTGGAGAAAGCTGTTTTGAACGATAAAACAAATAAACTATACTAAAAGCTTGTTCAAAAAATCTAATGCTTTACCGAATGATTTAAGAATTCCTATAGCATGCCACAGCCAAAGTCAAAGCATTTATTTCTAATAGGCACATAAAAGGCACTTGAATGTCAAAAATTACAATAAAATATAATTGATTCTAGTCGCCCCTTCCAAAAGGTAGTTTTCGTATGGAGAAAAATGGGCAAGAAACTCCACCGTTACTCTTTTAAACTGTTTTCAGCCAGAATGCTGATTAGAATGTATTGTAGAAGCAAGATTCCCTAGCTAGCGAAGCATAATTCGCGCCCAATAAGAATCCACCTTAATGGACTACATGGATTCTTAGCGGGCGTATGAAGAACTTAGAAATAAGAGTCAGTACCTACTGGTAGCACCTTGTGCATACAAATGAAACCGATGTATTCTGTAAAAATCTCCCCGTGAAAACTTAGGTGAAGTGAACTTGAAGTGAACCATCATTCCACCTGTGATTGACAGTATTGACAACTCAATTCATCTAGTTTCACTCAACAGCGATTCGAGCCCCTTCGACTTCAATGTGCGATCTTGGTGGTGGGGTGGCAACCGTCCGTGGCCATGGGATGCGATGGCCTCCGACTTATTATGATTCAGGATGAGATTTTTATTGAATAGATCGGTCAATCTCAATTGCCATACCCGCTTCCCGTTCCGCTCATTGCCCCGCTGTTTCCCTAGCCCACGTGTACAGTAAAGACTCTCTCGAATGAGTATTTTCTCACGGTGACCGGCCTCTCGCCTCTCTACATACAAGCTGTTAATTCCACACATTGCTCGCTGAACATTTTCATATGTTAGGCTAAGATTCGTGGACTTACTCGTGCTTTCTAGACGAGCTGTTAGTCGTCTTGACTTGTCACCGTGAGAGGCTATGACGAAAATGCGAGGGAAATGTCCCAAGTCTGTTGACTAATCATAAAATGTTAGGTAACCATATTTGACTAAATCATTGGATTCATTGAACTGAACACCAAATTAGTACGGTTTTTAGAACGTGCAACGTGCAAGTGATAGATATCTACTTACTTTTTTAAATGCCTTAACAGAGTTACGTAACAACTAACGACTTTCATTCAGTTTTTTCGCAAAGTAGGTAGGTACCAACGTCATGCCGGTTTTTCTTTTATTTTTCTTCGTATTTGAGCAAATAATAAAATACGAGAGATATGACGTTTCTTTTAAGTAGTGGTAGGTAAATCATTGGAAAACCCCCGGAGAAAAATGAAAACTGCTGCATTGTAGAGGCCATAAACCGACGCAAGAATTCCAAACAAGCGGCATGCGTGGTAGTAATAAGACTGATATGATCGGAATTCAATTCATCCAATAGTAAGATCCTAACACCTACTTGCAAAAACTTTAATAAACTGTAACAGCTTGAATTAACTCAGCTCTTTACACTTTTTACACGCCTCGTCAAAATTAAATACAAAATGAAATATTTATAATATTAGGGTTAAAACTGCTATAAAAAATATCATTATACATAAACGCCCATTCTCCAAACAAGAATTTCATCGGTAACTTTTTATCAAGCCGCAATTTTCGGAACGCGACCATCATTTCGAATCGTTTGCGCGGGAAAAACTATAAAATGGCCGACGGCGTGCGTCCGATGCAAATTGCGCGCGGAAAAAGCTCGCGAGCGGTAAAAACTGAAAGGAACTCATAGTATTTCATCGACGTCGCCAGTTATTGAGCGGGGTTAATGTTTTTGTGTAGATTCCAGTGGTGGCGACGAGGCGACTTTTTGCGCGTTGCGGAGTCTGGGAAGCGCTCGGCGGCAACTCTCGTCGCGGGCAAAAAGCAAACGAGGGCCGCCATAACGCTGCTAACCGACGCAAAAACGTTGCGACATACGGATAGAATTAATGCGGCGACTCTTTAATTTTCTTCAAGAAAGCGCGGGAGGAAATGGTGTAGGTAATGAGTGTTGCCAGACGCAAAAACTATCTGTATAATGACGTAGCTCATTTATCCAGTTTATTTTTCTGTTCTTGTTGGTCATATGTAAAAAGTGCATGTAGGAATGTTTTAAAAGCCTCATTCCTATTAGACACGATTGAAGAATGTAAGATCTAATAAGAAACAGGAGCGTATAGTGGTCGTCCATTTCTAATAAGAACAGCTAGTCTGTAAGTAATAATTTGTGGTGACTGTATGGTCTTATCTATTTGTTCTTTAGATTATAATTTTGCATTCAATGTGGTCTTACATATGCCTGGATATAAAGATTAAGTATGGGATGTGCACTGCCTATAAGCCCCCATTAGCTGTGTGTAGCCATTTGTATAATAATGGTAGAAGTGAGGCTGCCAAGGCTGCGGTTCTACTAGAATACAGCATTATTTTCAGATGCACTCTGAATTGGAATTGTAACTGCAGTTATCTTATTGGTTTGCTAACGTCAACAGTCAAGCGTTTTCTTTTCAAACTTATATCACGCTAGCCAGGCGCTCGCTACCCAAAAAAATCGAAGTCAAGTGAAATCCTAGTGGACATCCCCCAACCTGCATTGTACAGCCACCAGCACATCAACCTACTACAATCTGTCAAATTTCTTTAATAGATTTTCAACTTTATCCCTAATATATAAGGTTCAAAGTTGATTGGGAAAATTTGACAGTTTCGGGTAGGTTGATGTGCTGGCGTCTGTACATGATTATACATGGTCCACACCCTCTCACAGAGAGGCCTGCATCCCAGCAGTGGGAACGTTATAGGCTGATTATGATTTTTGCTTATGCAGGTGGTTTTTTGGCATTGATGATTTGATAGCAGATTATTGGCGTTGACAGTCAGGAAGCCACTGCTACCCATCTTAGCCCGTCATCCCATTTACAATACTCCTGGTGGATGGTCACAGGACAAGCCGTTGTTACGATGCTTGGGACTATTTCCAAAGTAGTGGATGGACATCTTTCGGGTGAATGAAGATAATGGTGGTGTCGTGGGAGTTGGGACAGTCTTCAGTTTACCGGAAGGCGTAGAGAATGTTACCAATCGAAAAGTTAAAAAAAAGTAGTAAACATCTACCTACTTAGCCTGCCTACCTTTCGCGTGTACTTTACAATGATTTATTCAAAAAAGTTTTCAAGAATTAACATGGTCATAAAACAAACCTTTTTATTGATGAGCAGTTTACATTAATAATGCAATGTAGAGAAAACTTATGCCAGTACATCTGCTTATTTTTATTGTACAAGTTATTGAAATCAACACAAGTTTTTGTCAAGTCGTACATACCTAGGTTACTACACCACTTGAAAATGCCTTACCTAGCGTAGCATAATTTGGTTTTTGTAAACATCAGGTTTATCGTGTCGTAATGAAATGGAAACGCATACTACCATATTGGATTGGTGATGGCATTAATAACTGTGTCACTGTTAACAGCAGTACACAGACTAAGAAGAGAAGTTACCCAGCAATAACTACGTATCTTGTTATTTAGCGCTAGTGACAAGGGTGACGGCTCCATTCATAAGCCAAAATCCACGGAATAGATTAATGGAATAAAATTAAATCCGTGTAGTATGCGTACCTATATTAAGAAGTCTTGAATACGATGCGAGCATGACATCATTTTGTATTAAAAAACCGCCTACATTAAATCCATTAGCAAATAGTCGCAGATTTGGATTGCTAAGAGCGTTTCACAGTTTTGTTTTATCAACCATTTTGGCATGTTTGTTGCGATTTAGAGACATAATATTAATGTATTCGTAATTTACTGAGTAGATTTAATTATATTAATTTTATTGCTTTTACAAGCTGTGCCTGCGTAACTGCATATTATAATGATATACTGGTCGTTCTGTACCTACAACCCGCAAGAGTTGTCCCGAGCGGCCTATCCGGTTACGTCATCCGAGCGAAGTCTCAAGTTAGCCCACGTTCGCATGGACGTAAAAATATCGTGGCGGGATTTTATCGCGCACTGGATTTTCAACTCTCGGTCTTGAGCCGAGCATTGAGAAACCAACAGAGCGTGTCAAAAAACATACTGTTAGATTTTCAACCCTTGGCGCTAAACAGTGCGTTGAGTGAGTTTTTTTCATTGAATATCGGAAACGGGAAACTTGGCCCACTCTTGCTACCTTGTAAATTGCTTACGATTTAAAACTTTTAACTCCACGTAGGTTCCACTTCCAGCACTCACAGCCAAATTTTTACAGCGCTTTTCAATAAAATTTTGTTATGCCTGCGTCAGTTAATAAAATTATAAGCAATTGTAGTTCGTCGACTCAATTCACTTCATCATCCAGTCACCTTCTTGTAAATCTATGTATTTTTGTATGTTGTATCATTCTCTTGCTGGGATCGGCGCAACACGTCTCCCTCTTTCATGCTTCTCTATGTCGTCATCTCTGTAGTCTGAAAGTTCTGACCATTCTCTGAACAGAAGGGTATCGAGTATGTCCTTCCGATTGCTCGAACATGAAATAAAAATGCAAAAACTTTCCATGCCAGATGCACTGTATTAAATTTTATATATATATTATTCAGTATTATAGACAATTTTTTTGTGAGAAAAAGAAATAAGTTAGTTGTAACATTACTTAGTTTTCGAAGTAAGCAATTATTTCTGTTCGTAAACGAAACGTAATTTTTTGACATGTCTCAAAAAACTAGTATCCCGATTTGGATATCAACATCAGATTTGAATTTTGTTTGAAGCCCAATACCGTTCAACGGATTTTCTGACAATTTCAAATAATTGACGAGTTGACGACGAGTTTTTAGTGAATTTGTTCAAAAAACAATTGTAGTGGAGTGTTTATTTGCGAATATTTTATGTGTATTGTGTCAAGATGACGACGGATAAGATTCGGAAGGACAAGAATCAGAACATTCAGGTTTCCATTCGTTTGAGGTAAGTAAATATTCAAGTGAAACTTGGACTGTTGAACTGATATTTCGTTAAGGGCGGCATGACTCACTGGATTATTCGCTGTATTTCATCATAATTCCTCTCAAACTCCTCATATTTGCATTACAAGACTGCATTTGTTGTATAGTTGTGCACTTCTCTAATCTAATCATGCTGGAATTAGCTAAACAAAACCCTATGATGACCTTAATAAAACTGACCAAAAAACCGCCATTGCTTACAGTAGGTACCTAATTCGAGTAACTCATGATAATAGATGTATTAAATGTAAACAAACAAAAGTCCCCATTCTTCTTCTCTTCCTAAAAGTGTAAGTACCACTACAAATCTCTTCATGAATCCATTGTGAGCTGCATAACTGTTCTAAGCACAACCCAGTACATAAGAATTAAACTAACACAACTCTGACCAGTTAATAAGACGACCCACTGACCAATTCTTTTATTAAAATGTTATATTGGCCTGTAAATAATCTATGTAGTCACAAGGTGTGGCCTATGTAGGTCAGTAACATTATGGAATGACTCCTGTATGTAATCATGACCACAGTGTCTTAAGTGGAGTTAAAACTACAAGTATTAACACCGCCCCTAAGACGACCCACGGACCCACTGTTTTAAATAACGTAAAATAAGCAGAATTAAAGAAAAATTTGCATTTTGAGAAGAAGAATGTACTAGGTATATGTTTTAGATAAGCTTCCATGGTATAAATTGTTGGGCTCAAACTGACATCCTTTTGAAGACTCAGCACATTTTTAACAAATCTTATCTAGCTTGACTCAACAGTAGTTAATGTGGCATATAAAACACCACTAAAATAAATAAATCAATACATACAATATTCTTATTTCAATCTCATATTCATCATCATCATCATCATTTCAGCCGAAAGACGTCCACTGCTGGACATAGGCCTCCCCCAAGCACCTCCACTTCGACCGGTTTTGTGCTTCTCGCATCCAACGAGTTGGATAACTCGTTGGATGCGAATCTCATATTGCTTTATACAAATATGGAAAATTATTTTTTATTATTATTCTTGCAGAATGTTTTCAATAAAGAAACCTGACTTACTGAATGAGGCAATTCTGTACTAAAAGCTACTAGAACACTAATTTAAGGCGAATGGTTACGCCAAACTTCAAAGTAGACCTCTCTTTGAAGGCCTACTTCTCCCAAATGGATAGCCCAAATATATTAAAAAAAATATATGATATGTGACATATGTTTACAAATATAATTTAAGTTTGATTTTTTTAATATTACTGTTAGTTTTAACAATAAAAAATCATATCCATCCTCTTATTTTACGCAAGAATTTTCTTTCTACTTCCAAACGCCTGAAGCGATTTTGATGATTCTTTCACCAAATTATAGCAAATTTAATGGTTTATAAAAATTAAGTTTGTTTTTTTTAATAATTATTATTTAAGTGGGAAAAAATCAGTAACACCATGGTTTTACCTATACGGGCGCGGGCAGCAGCCGCCCGGTCAGTCTCGCTGTAGCGTTCGCACGGGGAGGTTGTGTCGCATGTCGGCTCGCTCCGATCTGCATTTTTGTAGCAAAGACTAAATAGCGCAGATAGTACACTCGGACTGTTCGTTTACGCTTGGACGTTGATAGTATTAGTAGTAGTGATAGTTTGTTTGCGAGTGGACGATATATTATTGTCTATTGAATACTAATATAATAATAATATCAATAAAACACGTTATTCAGTATACAGATCGTTTATTCACGTATACAAACTATAAAAAATACAATTACAAAAAAAAATAATTAAAACTAACTTATGACTAATACCGCTCTTAACAGTGGTAGTTTTTAGGGTTCCGTACCCAAAGGGTAAAAACGGGACCTTATTACTAAGAGTCCTCTCTCCGTCTGTCTGTCTGTCACCAGGCTGTATCTCACGAACCGTGATAGCCAGAAGAAGGGTTATGTTTTTCGAGAGTATATAATATACAGGGTGAATTTTACAAGTGGGCGTGGATGGCCAAATTCTATACTATGAGGAATAGCGAAAAATACTCAAAGGAGTCGCGGGCTCGATTTTGATGAAAACTAAAACTCATTGGATTTTTGAAAAATCAATATTTCTAGCCAGGAATCGAACCTGTTGATTTTGAAAAAAAAACACACACTGTATTATTACACTATTCGATAGTGTCCCTAATAAGGATCAAATTCTGGGAAGTAATGACATACGGCAAACTTAAGGAAAATGTTGAATCTTAATAAACTGCTTCTTATTTTAAAGTATTCATACCTCGATTACGTACCTTGTTCGAAATGATGCTCAATATTTTTATTTTACTAACACACCCGCAGCGCAGTCACCTTCACAACATTATGTTCCAAATTCAAATTTCTTTTACGATCTTTGGAAAATATTCTAATGGAATCACTAATATTGTAATGCTGAATGGCAGTACAATCCTTGAGACGTCGAATCCAGCTATGTATTGAAAACAATGGTCGCGTCAGGACACGTGACCGTCAGGAGAGATTTCACAGGGGAGAACTACTACTCCTAACTACTAAGTATCCCCCTCTCTTTCTACGGCGGCGCCAACCGAAGTGAACCAAGTGACACACGACAATGGATGGATGGATGGATGGATGAATGGATGGATGGATGGATGGGTGTGGGTGTGGGTGTGGATGTGGGTGTGGGTGTGGGGTGTGTGTGTGGATGTGGGTGTGAGTATGGGTGTGGGTATGGGTGTGGGTGTGTGTGTGGCTGTGGGTGTGGGCGTGTGTGTGGGTGTTGGTGTGGGGGTGTGTGTGGGTGTGTGTGTGGGTGTGGATGTACGGATGGATGGATGGACAGCTGATGGCTCGACCGTCTGTATAGTACGTACACTGCTGTGTATTCGTAAAATTCGTGTATACTCGTATAGTGTTTAAAATATGGAAATTGAACAAAGTGCATCTATTAATGAAAAAAGTGACGCAGAAATAGTGAAAAAAATGAGTTATATTAATTCGATTAATAATTGATTTATTTCAACGTTAATATTCAAGTTTTCACTTCTGCCGGCACTCCCGGAGTGCAACCCGTCTTTTTTTTCTCATAACCTATCGAGTGGGGTATCAAAATAAAAGGTTTTAAAAGGTGATTACAAAAATATATACAATTTATAATATGGTAAAAACTAATTCAAAGTGACAAATCGTAAAAAACACCTACCAAGAACTAAATCGTCAGCGAAATCTTTCACATTTGTAAACTAAAAAGCAGGAAATAAAAAAATTACAAAACCCGACTGCAACCTTATACTAAAACTAACTGAAAAGCTAAAAACAAGCCCATTTTAAATTAAATAAAAGTTGGAAGCAGGCGGGACCCATTTGAGTTTGTAACTATAATAATGGTATTCTTCTGGCAATCACGGTTCGTGAGATACAGCCCGGTGACAGACAGACAGACGGACAGAGGAGTCTTAGTAATAAGGTCCCATTTTTACCCTTTGGGTACGGAACCCTAAAAACTACCACTGTTAAAAGCGGTATTAGTCATAAGTAAGTTTTTTTTTTTCATAATTGTATTTTTTTATAATCTGTATACGTGAAAAAACGAACTGTATACTGAATAAACGTTTTTTATTGATATTATTATTATTTTTTATTTGTCTCTAAGAAAGCAGTATTTTTACTGTAAGTACAATAGCATTCATACTCACAACATAAATATTGTACAGCAAGCATCGAAGAAAAGGAACCCCCCTTGATATCGACATCAAACCGTTTAAGTTTTTTGTAAGTCAACGTAAATGGCGTGTTGGTCTAGTGGTAAAGACTGCGGCATAACGATGCGATGGTCACGAGTTCAAATCCGCCGACGGCATATTCTTTTTTCTTTTTTTTAGTTTTTTTAATAAGTGATTAGGTGATTTTCGTTAATTAATTATTTATGAAATCAAATGTTAAAGTAGATAAGAGGTTAATAAGAAAAGCTAGGCAAATTACATAAACAATATTCATTTATTTCTCTAATTACATTTCTAAGACTTCATGGAATTCACTTCCTGGTTGAGTATACAGTTTTCTATGTTAAATTGGGGTTATTTACTTAGAATATTAACTAAACCCAAAATAGATACCCTGGGTGAGGTGTAGAATGTTTAACATTAGACAACGGTTCGTTTATAGATATGTCTAGAAATGTTACTACAATATTTATTTTTTTAAAGTTGAGAAAACATTATTTATTTAAAATCTGTGTGATCATATTGGAAAACAAGCTCAGTTAAAAAATTAAATGTTGTCATTTGTGCCTGTGAGTTACAGAGGAAGAACCAACATGCTAAACTATAACAGTAATAGCAATATACATCTTTCTCTTTTATCACATTTTCTGATAACCCTTTTAACACAACATTAGAAAAATATGTGAGGTCAGATGGTGCATCGTTAACACATTACAAGACTACTTGTAAACAAGAGTAACTGGATTGATAATAATAAAGGCTGTTTATTTTTGATTAACTACGAGATAATGATCTCACAAATATTGGGAATTAACACTTGCTCATATGTTCCAATGCAATTCTATCAGATAAGTTACACAATCAATCTGCCGAGTAAATTGCCTATTAATAACAGAGAGGGTCGCCGTCACTGTCTATCACTTCTTGAAGTCAGCACTTGAACGCGTAGTTTTGAAGGGTGCCACTGAGTGAACTTCCACAATATTACGGTGTCGCCCCGATTCATTAGTGTTAACAATTGGGCGACAGCCTTGGCGATCACATTTCAAATCACCCGTCGCATGATACCTGTGTATCCATCTACGAACTGTTTTTCTCTGGAACGAAAATAATAATATTAGAAATACATAAAAAAATCCAACTTGTCGGTAATAATGCAACATGATTGCAACAGTAAATATATATGTGTATAACGTAAATCTTACCGTTATTCCCATATCTCGTGCTATTTTCTTTATGCTTTGTTCCTGGGCTGTTCCCAGAGAACAACAATTTTAGAGTCCGCGTATCACTGGTCAGTTTCCCTCAGTCGTCAGTTTATTTAATTCTAGCCTTCAAAAAAGTTGTTATCCGAACAATACTATCGGTTAATAGAATCAACTGTTCAAAAACTTAATAAATTGGATAATATTTCGGCGAGAATTAATTACACACAAGCGGATCGACACGAAAACAAAACGATTTGAAAAGTTATTATACCCTCAATCACAATTTAGTAAATAAGGCGAAGAAGTATTCTAAATTCAACCTTAACTCGCAGTTCATACAGCAATTAAGTTTCTAAAGTAAAATTACGGTAGTGCAACAATCGGAATCAAGCACATTCTATTCAACCAAACAAGAAATGTATGCTAATTTCAACCTTATCTTTTAGTTAATTGAGGAGTTACGTATTGCATTTTGTAAAACGCAGTCGGGTAACAAGACGATAAGGTGTTAATATTTATAACTCGTGGTGCAAGTTGAAATTTAAACCTTAATATCTAGACGATTAGACCAGTATTAACCTTGTTCGATAAAAGGAGTAATGCTATTCGAATTTTCGTTATATTTGCTAACTGTTCCAATAGTCTAGTGGTATAAGGTGCGGTCTACGTGATCGGCTTGCGCCTGATGATGTGGGTTCGTATCCACAATGGCACTTAATGTGTCTTTTTGTAAGTTCAGTTATTCTTGGTATATGGTTCGGGCAAAAAGCCGAAAAAATACCATAATATAATTATTAAAAACTTGCAAATAATATTTGAGTGGGATCGGTGGATGCTCGGGCAGAGATGGGTGCGGCGCGCGGCGGCGGGGGAGGGAGCTGCTCGAGGCCAGAGTCACGTGACGCGCGCGCTTGAGCCCGCCGTCGCTTGTCGCTCGAGCGACGGCGGGCTCAAGCGCGCTTGGGCGATAATCTTTAAAGTCTTGGGGGGTTCCTTATCTCTGCCGCCGACCGTACGTATTCTCGATCCATCTACACTCAGTAAGTAGGTAGCATCATAAAACTGCCTAAGACAAAATGCATCCCACGCCGCATCTGCATGCGCTACGTACGAGTACGACACTCTTTGACATTGGGGAGGTAAGCGGGCGCGCGGGGTGAGGCACTGGGTTCGCCTATGCTCCGCCCAAACGCTCAAGGACATTCGAGGCTATAATCGCCTTAAGTAAAAAATGCTAAACCATTCCATTTTCCTTACATCATGTATTGTGACAAATAATTCATATAACATCTACTCTTCCGCAGACCGCTAAACCAGCGTGAGAAGGACATCAAGTCGCTGGGTGTGATCGAAGTGGTGAACAACCGTGAGGTGGTGGTGCGGCAGTCACAGCAGACCTCACTCACTAAGAAGTTCACCTTCGACCGGGCCTTTGGACCCAATGCTAGTCAGGTATGTATGTTTATGACAAATATGTATCTGAGCAGATGGTAATAATGACACCATTGGCCGAGATGATTTATTTTTTTGATAGAATGTGCGGAAGAAAAACTGAGGCCATAAAAATCATAGAGTGTGCCTCACGACTAGACAGAAGTTCTCTGACGCTGATTTTCTAATGAACCTTTGGGGACAACATCGTCACATGCTTTTGCTATACTGTTTGATGGAATGGTCTCAACACAAACCTTAAAAAGGGTGCTCCATATTCAAAGGCTACCAGATGATACATCACACATCTTTTTCAAACATTATTTCTTCTGTTTCCAGCTCCACATATACCAAGAGGTTGTGAGTCCTCTGATAGAGGAGGTCCTCAATGGCTACAACTGCACTGTGTTTGCGTATGGGCAGACTGGCACGGGGAAGACCCACACCATGGTTGGAGAGCATACAGGCAGTGATACTCACTGGCAGAATGTGAGTATACCTTGAAACATGGTTCTAAGTTTAGAGGCTTTGGTGAACCATTGTGCATGGGCCATGGCGGCCGTCGGTGGTTATTCAGAAGTACATTACATCTCCTGGTCTGTTAAGAACAACTGTGTAAGATCTGGATGTCCTGAGGGTTTCTGTCCTAATCTGGGTGACGCTTGTGCATTCAAAGAGCACATGCGCAACAGTTTCCTCAGCCTCCATGCAAGCCCTGCATAGAGAGATATCAGTATAAATTCACTGTAAGATGTAGCACCTACTTTATTATCTGCTACCAAAATGTCTTGTTTCGTCTTTGTCTATGAAAGTTTCAGGAAATTAATAAAGGGGATGTGTGCTTATGACTATATGATAGAAGTGAAAACTTGTACGTGACGCTCGGGTCGGTGACGCTGAATCGGGAGGCCGAATATTCAGCGTTACCGACTCAAGTGTGACGGTTCGGTTCGCCTCAAGAATGTTTTACTGCAAAAATTGCTAACTAATAATAATAACATTTTTTAATAGTACGAAAGTTTCCTTCTGTCTCTAAGGCTATTCAGCTGCATCTGGTTAGACTGAAAACCGACCCCAATATAGTTGGGAAAGGGCTAGGCAGATGATGATGTCTATAAGGCTATTTGATACTTCTCTTTATCGAAGAGGTCGCATTTCAATAGAGTACTTAAAATTACAATGCCACATTAAACCTTTTAAACTTAAAAAAAATTAAATAAGTTCATAATTCAACCTGTATGTTTCCATGTACCCAGGACCCGCTGGCCGGTATAATCCCGCGCGCGCTCTCGCAACTATTTGACGAGTTACGCCTCACCAACACAGAGTACACGGTCCGCGTGTCCTACCTCGAGCTATACAACGAAGAGCTGTTCGATCTGCTGTCCAGCTCCGAGGACAACTCCAAGCTGAGGATCTATGAGGATGTGACGAGGAAGGGATCCAATATTGTTAATGGATTGGAGGAGATTACGGTAAGTGTTACAGCAAACGCCAAATCTGTAATGCCCCTTAGGCCGGCCGCAAACGTCCGGTTTCCTGATTCGGAATTCAGTTTCGGAATTCAGATTCGGAAACCCGAATGCAAGCATTTCATACAAAATGTTCTCATTAGCGCACACGTACTTAAATTTTCCGTCGGGGTTTCAGTACGGAAAATTTAAGCACGTGTGCGCTAATGAGAACATTTTGTATGAAATGCTTGCATTCGGGTTTCCGAATCTGAATCCCGAATCAGGAAACCGGTCGTTTGTGGCCGGCCTTAGTGGAGGAGTACACCAGCGGAAATTAGGCGACGGAAATGCGACGTCCTTACGTTTGGAATGCTTTTTAAATTGACAGCAAAATACCTGCCGAAAATTACGAAAATTGATGTAAGCTCAGCTCGTAATCGGTTTGAACGTAAAAATCGGTCGGTCGAAACTTCGACCCCTATAATAAAATGTACTCTGGGCTTCGACCTTCTTTATATTTTGTTTGTTTTGCATATATTTTTGTAAGTTTCGACACCGATTATTCCGTTTATCCACTCCAAAAATTCCACCCTAAGGTGGATAAGCGGAATAACCCTTCGACACGGTGTGCCCCTCTGTCATAGCAACCAATACGTCGAAGCCTACATTTCTGCGCCGAATTACGGGACTTAATTTACTGCAGGTGCCGCATTAGCATAATCGGAAAAGATCCCACTGCTGGGACAGGCCTCCTTTTTATGTGAGGGAATGGGCTGTAATCCACTTGTGGGCCTGGTGCACGGTAGTGGATGTCACATGTCATCGAATTTTTGGTTTTAGGACCAGTTTTCTCGATTGTATTGTTTATTTTCATTTTTATGATCAGTATTTACTGAGTATTTACTCTGTCGAAGGTTTACAACAAAAATGAAGTGTACAAGATCATGGCTCAGGGGCAAGAGAGGAAGAGAGTGGCGTCAACACTTATGAATGCTCAATCAAGGTAAGCTACCTACCATATTTCCTTATCAAAATGCTTGTCTTTTGATTGATAGTGTCATTGACGACTCTAGAGTAAAAATTCAGACTACAATCCATACTAATATTATAAATTTTAAAGTAGTTCTGTCTGTCTGTATGTTACCTTTTCGCGCCTAAATCGCTGAACCGATTTAAATGAAATTTGGTCTAGAGATAGTTTGAGTCCCGGGAAAGGACATAGGATACTTTTTATCCCGATATTCCCACGGGATCGAGACTTATGCGGGTGAAACCGCGGGGCGCAGCTAGTTGCTTCATATTTTGCAATAAATTACTTGCGTTGTGTCATCGCGTTTCTCTTTCTTTTTTATGCAGTCCGACAGTGACCGCGCTTTAGGGGATAAGTTTTCAAAAATTGTTCCTTAGTGCTCACTTTCGTTATAATATAGGGAACTCTTGTGTGCAAAATACCAAGCTTCTAGAACCCAGTAGTTGAACCTGTACGTTGTTTGTCACTGAATAAATGGATTTAAGATTTTCATAAAGAAGATGCATTTTTTTTTTCAACTTTTTCTTTATTACTTAAATGTATAATATAATTTTGATATTGCAGAAGCCTTCCCAATGGCAAATCTAATATGTTGTAAGTCTTCATAACGTAATAAAAAGTTTTGTTTATGCTTCTTCATTATTTTTTACTTTATTCTTCTCTTCCTTTTTTCATTGGGTCGGTTTCTGCAATAGTATGCTGAGGAAGCATGATCAAACGTGATAGGTTTTGTAGATACAGGATTTAGAGGCTCATACCTATTCTAGTTTAGTTGTCTAGACTCTTAGAATTATAATTTATAATAAATTATTATATTGTTGATCTTTTTAGAAACAATTTATTTAAATTAGATAATCAATAAAATCATTATTTATTTACAAAATAGCTAGAAAGTAGGCTGACCACAGATATAGATACACTTAGATAATGCAAGAGCAACTACTTCGCGTGCCAAAAATCGCACCAGTTTACGTTCGAAAATCGTAAGCCGCCACTTTCGCGCTCAGTCCTGCGTACTGCTGGCTGGGTGAGCGTGAGCGAGAGCGCGAGCTTGTGACGTCATAGTAGGTAGTCAAAAAGTGGCACGCTTAGTTTTCATACAGTTCGTGATACTTGCGTTATCTAGGTATATCTATATCTGTGAGACTGACCAACTGAAGTAGTCTGACTGTAGTTGCCTGGTAGAAAATGCCTAGGGCATTAAGTCCGCCTCTGTGCATTTGTGTGCGTAAAATCTATATATTAGGTCCTTACATATGAAATTGGCGTTTTTCGTACTGGCCACTTTAATCACGAATTTCTCCTCTTTGGTAAGGAATTCCAAATTCAAATTTGTACAGCTATTTACAGTAGTACCCAACTGATATGGCTTACCGATGTACCTGCGCAAAAGATGAATTTTCAAAGCGCGGGAAATGCTATTGACCAATCGGCACGCTCCACGCACCGCGCTTCTTTTTCCTGTACTGCTATTGGTCGGCAGCTGCCGCCATGTTAGCACGCACCGCGTGGCATGTTAGTCAGTCGCCATACTTCTGACTGAGTGCACGCGCAGCAGGCAAAAGTACACTTAGTGGCAACAAAAGTATTTTCTTTTTTATGCTTTAAAAAGAGGCCATCGACGATAGATTGGACCATTTTGTAATAAACACCAACGAAGATACATCATCCTCATCGGATAGTGCGAGTCGTGCTAGTGGTGGTAATAGTAGCAACGCTCAGAGTGATATTGGGATAGCCGGAGTTCGCCTTTAGATTAAGTTTTTTCTATTGTTTACTAAATGAATACCTATTTGTTTATTAAATAAATCGTACATTTTAAATAACATGTATTTTTAATTAAATATATATTTGATGAAAATTGTTGGCCCGATAAAATTGGCACGAAGTGTAATTATGCGGAGGGGCGTGACTTGCGAGTGAGACGGAACTAACAGCTACAGTGTATTATGAACCTTATAGTAGTGATCTAAGGTTGATTGTAAGTTTTAAGCATTCTTTCGTTAATCTTCGGGGCCATACTTTCTTTTCTGCGCGAACGAAGATTCACGACGCGCCTTATCAGTTGGGTAGCACTGTACTCATGTATTTGTGCTTCGATGACCGTCATTCATTTGTTTTTTTTCTTCTGTTTTTTCTGTTTGCGTCACTCATTTTACAAAATGGAAAATTGAAAATATCGCATTATTTACGAGTACGAGTTCCGCCGTGGCACTAGTGCTGCGGAAACGACTCGAAGGGTGAATGATGTGTATGGCGGTCATGTTGCAAAAGAAAACACAGTTCGTTTTTGGTTCCAACGTTTTCGTTCTGGAAATTTCGACCTGCAGAACAAGCCCCGTGGACGGCCTGAGACCCAAGTTGATAATGGAGAATTGAAGGCTATTGTGGAAGCGGACCCATCGCAAACCACGTCCGAGTTAGCTGCAGGCTTCGATGTTAGTGATAAAACTGTTTTAATTCACTTGAAGCAAATTGGGAAGATTAAAAAGCTTGAAAGGTGGGTACCTCACGAATTGACTGAAGCAAACCGGCAAACGCGCGTCGACTGCTGCGTTACATTACTGAACCGGCACAACAATGAAGGTATTTTAAACCGAATCATTACCTGTGATGAAAAATGGATTCTTTACGATAATCGGAAGCGCTCAGCGCAATGGTTGGATCCTGGCCAGCCAGCCAAATCCTGCCCCAAGCGAAAATTAACCCCAAAAAAGTTACTTGTAAGCGTTTGGTGGACTAGTGCCGGTATTGTTCATTACAGTTTTCTCAAATCTGGCCAGACTATTACAGCTGATGTCTATTGTCAGCAATTACAAACCATGATGGAAAAGCTAGCGGCTAAACAACCAAGGCTGGTCAATCGCTCCACGCCACTGCTGCTTCACGACAACGCCAGACCACACACTGCGGAACAGACGGCTACCAAATTAGAAGAGCTTGAATTGGAATGTCTTAGACATCCTCCGTACTCCCCGGACCTTGCTCCAACAGATTACCATTTTTTTCGCAATTTGGATAACTTTTTGCAAGGGAAAAAATTCAACTCCGATGGGGCAGTCCAAATCGCCTTCAAAGATTTTATTGATTCCCGTCCGACTGGTTTTTTTAGTAAAGGGATCAATGAACTACCTATAAGATGGCAAAAGTGCATTGAAAACAATGGTTCATACTTTGATTAATTATGAACCATTAAAAAATATTCGACTTTTTGTTCCTTCCATACAAAACGCCAATTTCATATGTAAGGACCTAATATATAAAAATGAAACCCGTTTTCCGTTGTCACGACATAACATGAAAACGGCTGGACCGATTTCGCTAATTCTTTTTTTGTTGTGATCGGTATTGCCGGGACAAGGTTTGTATGAAAGAAAATTTTGGAAATTCGAAAAAAAAATTGCACCCGTGCGAAGCTGGGGCGGGCCGCTAGTATTAAATAAATAATAAAGTAGATTGCACCAACTCCTGATTAGTTGAGCCACAAAGTTTTTTTTGAGCTGATGTAAAGAGTTATTGAGAAGTAGAGTAACCTCCACTCCACCGACTCCACTTCTCCGTAAACCCATGATTACGGAAGCATAATAATAACATACGGCCTTCAATTTGTCACCGATGTGACGTAGCGAGGCACGGACACAAGATGGGCGCCAATGCCTTTCGTAAAAAAATACTCTTGTTCTGACACAGATAGATAACATTTAAATCAACGAACCCCACCTTTTCTCCCCAGCCGCTCCCACACAGTCTTCACCATCGTAGTCCACATGAAAGAGAACAGCCCCGAGGGTGAAGAGCTAATGAAGATCGGGAAACTAAACCTGGTAGACCTGGCTGGGTCTGAGAACATCAGTAAGGCAGGGTCTGACAACCCGGCGAAGAAGGAACGAGCACGGGAGTGCGTCAATATCAACCAGTCGTTGTTGACCCTTGGGAGGGTCATCACTGCGCTTGTTGAGAGGCATCCGCATATACCTTACAGGTATGTATCACATAGATTAAGCGCATGAAATATCGTTTACAAAAATAAGTATTTTTTCGAATGTTTGTCAAATATTTTACCCAACTGTTCGACAGCAAAGACGGGATAGGTTTTGTTTTTATAAAATCCAAGTGGCGGATTTTAGAAGTTAATAAGTAAAGTATTGAAAAAAAATAGGAGTTTGACCATGTATGATGTATCAAAATTAGGCCCTTGAGGATTCAATTCCAAAAATATGACACACTAAGAGGTGAAAAAAAAAAAGAAAATATCAAAAACCCAACTGCAACTATCGGATCATGATCACTTTTCAATCACTTTTCAAGCAGTCTTATGCTGTTGGTGGCATCATATCAGAGATTAACTTAAAATAACTGCCATAAACAACTGCATCAGACCTTTTTACTTGCAGTTGCGTCCTTCCAATGTTGTCTGCTTGTTTAAGAACTATTTTTTATATCTATATTCTACCTTGCCCTAATACTAAATACGCACCTCTTCCACAGGGAATCCAAACTGACCCGTATCCTCCAAGAATCCCTGGGCGGTCGGACCAAGACCTCGATCATAGCGACTATATCCCCTGGACACAAGGACCTGGAGGAAACCATGAGCACTCTGGAATATGCTCACCGCGCCAAGAACATACAGAACAAGCCGGAAGTCAACCAGAAGATGACTAAGAAGGCTATATTGAAGGAGTACGCAGAGGAAATTGATAGGTTGAAGAGGGACTTGCAGGCTACGAGAGATAGGAATGGTAAGGAGAAATTATTGCCATTACGTATTAATCTGTTATTGTACAGTCACGAGCATAAATTTATTACTACAAGCTGTGCCCGCGACTTCGTTCGCGTGCATGACGGAAAACGTTTTAATTTTTGCGCGGAACCCTAATTTTTTTTTCTAAAATAAAAGTAGCATAATTTACTCCTTATTACATCAGCTATCTGCCAGTGAAAGTCCTGTCAAAATCGGTCCAGCCATTTTAGATATTAGCCGGAACAAACAGACAGACAGACAAAAATTGTAAAAAATGTTATTTTGGTATATGTACCGTGTATACATCCATATGCATTTAGTAAAAAACGGTTATTTTAATATTACAAACAGACACTCCAATTTTATTTATTTGTATAGATGAATAGCTCGGCACTAATATCTGATTGTATGATTCATCAATTAATATATGACGGCAAATATATGTGATAATTTGATGATGGCATATACAAGTGTCAGCAAAAATATGTGACATCAAAGAAACACTAAAACTATCAGGCACGCCAAATATGGGATGCTGCATCGGCTTCAAAAATATGTCCATACTAAAATAAGCCTATACTTAACTTTTTTATTACTATTTTGTTGTGGATGTAGTTTTAAACCAACCTTATTTTTAGGTGTATACCTAGCCAGCGAGACATACGCCGAATTGACGTTAAAAGAAGAGGAACAACGCAAGGAGATTCAGGATCTGCTCCTCAAGAAGCGAGCCATGGAGGAGGAGAGGGATCGCATGGAGGCGGTGTTCCAGGAGTTGAACCAGACGCTGGAAGTGAAGAACAATGAGCTGGCTAGCACCGTCACAGTGCTTGAGGGGACGAAGCAGAAGTTGGCGAGTACTAGCCATGTGAGTAGACCTTGAATGATTTTATTTTCGCGCGGATGTTTTAATTTTTTTTTTCACAGACTATTGTTAAAGATGTTTTGTTACTTAAAATTATGATTAGTTAAACATTAAACACATAGAGGTTTATGCATAAACGTTGCTTAAGGCATTGACTGCCACAGCGGTCAATGCTGACCGTGAACAAAAGATTTTCTATTGTGTCTGTTGTCTTGTAGTCAACGTGTTAAACTTAAGTTATGATTAGCTACTTTTTTAACGTTTATAAATAAACCCCGAATAGTATAGTCAACTACATGCCAAATGTATCAACCACGCGTCATTGCTACGACAAAAAGACGCTATCAAAGTTGAAACTGTTAGTGCTTGGCTAGACTGCAAACGCGGTTGCGGGGCGGGCGCGGCGTGGCGAAGTTAGACATGAACTTCATTTGAGTGTCCATAGAGGGCACGCGGTCGCGGGGAGCGCGCGGGCAACTCACGCCATAGTGAGTTCATACAAGTGGCCACAGTGGGTCGCGCGGGGACTTGAGTTCTCAAACTAGTTCGAGCTTTTTTCTAGTAAAAATAAGTCTTCTTCATCCATATTATATTTTGACGCACACTGGACACGACAACACGCAGAACGCAGGCGCGCACGACTGCGGACAGGCAGATCGCGCGTGGTCCCGCACCTGCGCTCCCGCGCCCGCGCACTCGCGCTGCCAGTCTGGCCAAGCACTTACCGTGGATGTGTGAAATGCACTTACTATTGTGCTGAAAAATAAAATAACACAATTTACCAAACCGTTTTAAAACCTACAAGTGCATGAGTGATGCGCTAACATGCCAACCAGCTTCTTTACAGCCTGAAACACTGAACCTGGTAATATTTTTCCTAAATCCTGAAATCTCCATCTTTTTCCTCAGAAACTGGTCAAAACCCAGCAAGCATGCGAGGAACAACAAGTGCTAGTGTCAGCTCACTGCAGCACTGAGGTAGCTCTGAGCTCGCAGGCGCGGGAACTACTCGCCACTGCCGATGTGGCCACTAAACACGTCGCCTGTTTACACGACACTGTGGACAAGCGCAAGTAAGTTATACATAGCAACAAGTGTAGTATCAGCTCACTGTAGCAAAGTCAAAGCATTTATTTCAAATAGGCACATAAAAGGCACTTTAGTACGTCAAAAATTACCTTAAGGTGAATGGGTAGTTGTAGCCCGCGAAATTCAATTTTTCTTACGTTTTTTGCAATTTTCAGGTCAGTGTCAGGTTGTATCTTGATCAAAATATGATTCGCGACTATAACAGGTACGTATTTACAGAATTATAATAATTAGAATCATTAATACATCTTTCTAAGTTAGATTTCGACCGTTAAGAACAAATCTCGTATGGAAAAGTGTTGATGGTAGAAATCTAACTTAAATAGATATATTAATGATTCTAATGACTATAATTCTGTAAATACATGTCTATTATAGTCGCAAATCATATTTTGATCAAGATACAACCTGACACTGACCTGAAAATTGCAAAAAACGTAAGAAAAATTGAATTTCGCGGGCTACAACTACCCATTCACCTTAAAATAAAATTGATTCTAGTCGCCCCTTCCAAAAGGTAGTTTTCGTATGGAGAAGAATGGGCAAGAAACTCCACAGTTACTCTTTTAAAATGTTTTTCAATATTTTGCATGGGTGGATGCACCTAAAATAAAATTACTATACCACAATAGGTAAAAGAATTAAAACAAAACTATGACATACATAATCAGCCTATAACGTTCCCACTGCTGGGACACAGGCCTCCTCTCTGTGAGAGGGAGTGGGCCGTAATCCACCATGCGGGCCCAGTGCGGGTTGGTGGATGTCACATGTCTTCGAATTTTTGGTTCTAGGACATGCCGGTTTCCTCACGATGTTTTCCTTCACCGTTTTGAGAGCAGTGGTGAAGAAATAATTTACACAAAGTAAAGCGCCTGTCGGGGTTCGAACCTACGACCTACAACTTGTAAGTCGCGGCTGATACCACTGGGCCACCACTGCTCCTATGACATATAAATTAAATATCTGATAGATACATGGTGCTCTGAGCACTGAGGTAACGCTGTACTGTATAACATAATCAGCCTATAATGTTCCCACTGCTGGGACACAGGCCTCCTCTCAGTGAGAGGGAGGTTGCTTGCAGGTACTCCAGCAATCCGAGGGGTTTGCAGACTACAACAACATACTAATGAAAACTACAATTTTTGTAACATAAGGTTTATGTTTGATAGTATTTCGAAATACATTGAAAAGCCTTCATGAATAACTATTTACCTGAGATATTATTAGATATGAACTTATAGAGGTATGAGGAACAGGTTGTAAAGTTCACTCATACTCTATAGAAAAGGGAGGATTCTCCAGCCAGACAGGTGTTATGTCTGGCGGGCAACTGCCCGATGATTCATGTCGGGCCGTTGTATCTATGCTAGTTGCGCGGTAAACTCTGCTTGCGAGATGCAGGATTTTGCGTGACGTCAGTATGACGCGTTGTTCGCATGTGGTGTTGTAGATACCACTACTAAATTAATTAGTCATGAACTTCATCATTCCCCCTATTATATAACGTATTATATCAGATGAATAGTTACACACCGATTTCTCTCTTTCAGTCGTCAGTAATTTGACTTTCGAAAGAAGAAGACAAAGCGTTTTGTAACTATACAGACGCTATACAACGTTTATTAGTAAGGGGGATTATCATCATCGGCAGACTTATTTCAGCCACTGCTGGTATAGACCTCCTCCCTTTTGTACCATGCTTCCCCGATCTGTGCGTATAAATAACAATTGCTCCCCAGAACTGTGGAATCAACCAACCTGCAAATAACTCGCACGTACCGCGAGGAGTCGGAAGAACAGCGCGGCACTATAAGTACCGGAGTGAGGCACTTTGCTGACACCGTCAACAGCGCCTTCAGCAACCTACAGACTGCTCTAGGTAAATGCATATTATTATAACTAGCTTCTTCCCGCGAATTCGTCCGCTTGAAAGGGCTTTGAAGATCCGTGGCATACCTACTGTCCGTCATTTTGAAAATGGTGGCCACGCATGACAGCTGACATCAATGCAAACAGAAAACATGATAAGACCAAACTCAGTGAAGTGTCACGTTTCCGAGATATTAATGTTCAAAGTTGAACATGTGACTCAATCATCAACTTTGAATGCTAATGTCTCGGAAACGTGGCACTACGGGGTTTGGTCTTAGTGTTTTCTGTTTGGTTTGGTTATACAAAGTGTAAAAAAATTAACCTTAAAAACTTTAAGAGGTGCTTTAGACCATCGAACAGAACAACTTTCACTATGGGACCAACTCCGAAATCACGAAAAAAAAATCAGCTGTTTCATACAAAAGTTCAATACCTACTCGGCCAAAATGTATGAAATAGCTAATTTTTTTTTCGTGATTTCAGGGTTGGTCCCATAGTGAAAGTTGTTCAGTTCGATGGTCTAAAGCACCTCTTAAAGTTTTTAAGGTTAATTTTTTTACACCTTATATATGTATATCGGAGAAGGTATGTGTGTCTCGTTATTAGCAGCCATATTTGAACTACTGTGGGCAAATACTGTGGGTATAGTGTTGGTTATTGCGCAATAGAAAAACGGTTTGCAGTTCAAATCAGATTATAATTTCACGAACAAATGAATCACACTAGCAAATCACACACTATTGGTACACGATACAACCAGATACGGAACGCGGGACAGTTTCTGAGCACATGTTGTTCGTATGATGTCCGATGTCCAAGAGAGCCGCTCCACCTCGCTGCACGCTCTCTTTTACTCCCCACGAACTCGGGCTAGACTCTGTCGAGCGCCACCAGATAGCGATACAATTGATTTTTTCGACATATACGATTACCAGAGCACAAATTCGCAGGGTAGTTACACACGGGAGTTAGTATTTTTCTTTCATTAATTCCTTAATCTGTCAAACTCCGCTAATGAGACACAGTTGATATTGTATTGTTTCGTCACCGATCGGCGAACCGCGCCGCTTGACCGGTTAATAAAATGCGATAAGAATGTATTGGCCTTTTACAGATACATACACAACTTCAAGTACGCAGACGCAGAAACAGAACAAGCAACAGCTTGAAAACTTGGTGCAGACTTTCATTGATACTATGAATGAGGTAAATAACTAACGTAGATCTCAGTTACAAGTCCGCGAATTCAGAACAGTGTTTCTTACAGCGAATTTGCGGACTTGAGCAACTATCAGATGCTTCACTTTTTGTTTTTCATTCGGCATCTTTCACTCGAAGTGAAATGTCTGAACACAAACTGAACGAAAGTGGAAAATAAATGATCAGTGAACAGTTTCAACATTATTGAATTTCGGAACTCATTGTTCACTCGCCTACCGAATGAACGAAAAATCAAAGGAACAGATGAACATTCATTCCTATGTAATTTTCTTGGTGTCGAGTTAAACATCTTATACCTTTACTTTTCTTGCAATGGCTTTTGTCTTTGACAGGAGACTGATGTATCAAAGGTAAAATATGTGAAACCGTATTATTCCCAGATAAAATCGGCAACATCCGAGAGCCACACGAGCCTCGTGCAGTGCAGCGCGTCGCACCGCGCGCGGCTGCACGCGTGCGTGACGTCACACTGCGGCGCCGTGCGCGACACGCTGGCCGCCTTCCTGCACAGCTTCGTGACGTCACTGCAGCACGCACAAGGGGTTGATGTTAAGGGGAATGTCGCAGCCTTCGTGCAGCAGTGGGTGAGTTGTCAAGGAAGA
Organism: Amphipoea oculea; assembly: GCA_945859645.1. Classification (NCBI taxonomy): domain Eukaryota; kingdom Metazoa; phylum Arthropoda; class Insecta; order Lepidoptera; family Noctuidae; genus Amphipoea; species Amphipoea oculea. The sequence continues at coordinate 1,629,989 of OX243883.1, read as the reverse complement.
TTTTTGTTAGTTGAATTTATTTTCCTAGTTGAATGATAGCTATAGACGTGTAGTATATTCGCTCCAGTGTAATTTTTAGGTAAATTGTCAGCTCAATGCGACTACAACTATAGCAGTGTTCATAATCCCAGATAATTTATTCCATCGCCAATTAATCAGTTATTTACTTTAGTGAAATGTATTCTAAGTTGATTTTTGAGTGACAAAAAGTGCAACAAAAAGGCCTCAGTAAATTTTTGGTTGCAATGGAATTTGAACTTTTATGACATCCAGTTTGTTGTTCCATAACTTGAATATTAATTTAATATAGTCGCTTGATGTTTTTGTCGAAGCTGGCAATGAGCTGTATTAATTTATTCAAAATAATATGTTTACAATCGGTAAACCATTCTTCCTTGGGATGATGACTAAAGTTAAAGCTATATTTGCTGCTGCTGAAAATTAAACATAGAAATAAGGTACTGTACTTATTTACCAATTATTTTTCACAAATTAATATGGTCATATTATTCTATTCCCCAGTACAGCGGCGCGGCAGCTCGCGTGTCATCTCTCCAGCGTGCACACGCAGCATACAACTCGCGCGCACTCTCGTGCAGCCAACAACGCGCACTCGCCGAGCGCAAGCAGCGAGACAACCGACGCGACCTGCTCGCGCGACGTGCTAGCAAGACACAAGCATGTCTAGCGGTAAGTTCTATACCATCATACGTACAGATCTTGGAATCGATAGTTCAGACCGACTCTAACTTTAAGGCGGCTAGGCACACTCGGCGAGTGGCTGCGCAGGCACACATCCACGTGTCAGGGGGGAGGGGGGAGGTACAGCGCACTTTAGAGCCGCTGTCAAGTTTGTCGGGCTATAATAGTCCTTTTCTCATGGCTTTGAAGACAGCCCCTTTAGATTTAATATCATGGTGTAGGGATAAGTAAGTTGTTCATACAGATGAACGCCTGATAATATCGTTTCCATCACAATTTATGGGAAAAATCAATCATCTAAACGAATAATACAACAGGTTTTGTTAGTGCAGTGGCTTAGCAACTGATTTTGCTCGACGAGTCATGGATTTAATAACCCTTGAACAAAGAATGAATGCCTAGCTAACTGGAAGGTTGATGTCTAGACATTGCATAACAGACTTATCTGTAAATACTCCAACTAAGCAGGTTTCCTTCAGAACTTATCCTAGAGATAGAACACAAAAAAAATATGTCAGCTTATATGCAAGGCAAACAACCAACTTACACACATCCCCAAACAAACCCTCGTCTATTTTTCCTTGATATTTTCTTTAAAAAATATTCTAATTACACACAGGAAATGGAGGAAGAATCAGCACGCCTCGAAAAACTCCTAACACAACAACTTTCTGACATCGAAACCGAACGACAACAAACAGAGAACCGACTCCAAGAATGGATGGAAGAAAAGCGCAGACTTTTAGAAGAAGAACTAGCGAAGCACGTGGCCACAGAGAAACAGGCTTTAGAGGACAGACTGGGGAAGAAGGTGACAGAAATAGAGTTGCAGAAGAAGATGTTAGGAGAACGAATGGAGCGCTACAAGGAGTGGCAGCAGATACAAGCGGAGGCTGATAGAGAAGAGTTGGAGATGGCGGAGGGAGAGTTAGAAGAGTGCGAGAATGGGAGGGCGGAGTGCGCTAAAGATATCAAGAAGTATGGCAAGGAGTTTGAGGAAGGTATGTACTGTTTTTCCTTTTGTGAGAATGTGTTTGCATGCCTCTGATGTAAGGGCAGTTCTTTCTTTATAAAAAACTAGCTTCTGCCCGCGACTTCGTTCGCGTGAAATTTCTTATTCTGCATCACCTGCCCGCGTCTCCTGCTCTATCACTTCGTTTCCCCATAGCGCTTTTGCTCGGCTCCTAAGGGTCATAGCGTGACGTTAAATAGCCTATAGCCTTCCTCAATAATTGGGCTATCAAATGCAAGAAGAATTTTTCAAATCCGACTGGTAGTTCCAGAGATTACCCCCTACATACAAACTTACAAACAAATTTTACTTCTTTATAATATTAGTATAGATATGTGTTTCGCCGTAATCATCTAGTTCGTGGTTTGTAGCTGTCGCAAATAAGACAGCCCAGCGTAACATGGCACACGCGACAATTACACACGCGTCGAGAAGATTTGTCTAATTCTGTCACTTCGTTGCGCCAGCGCTGCTATACAAAATACTTGGATGTCATTGTGTTATTGCAGCAGAATTACAAAAGTCGAGTGATAATATATGATTCCATTATGATGAGCCTAGTTGCTTTATCATCAAAAGCTAAGGGCCCTAAATACACTGTACAAAGGACATCATAACGAAAACTTTTTCCACTAATTCAGTAACAATTCCTTTTAGCGCAGATATTTTTGAATTGTTTAAAAAAAATGCTGTTCAATACAAAAGTGCAACATCTACATGGTCAAAATAGTTTTTAAACAAAGTATTGATGAGGCTATCGTGTATTTTGCAGGCACAAACGCGATCAACGTGGACATGGAGATATTCAGCAAGAATGTGGTGGAGGTTGTGGAACACATCAACAACGAGATGCTCCGAGTGCTGGAGCAGACCAGGGTGCAAGTTGAGGTATGCCACTAATGTTTTAACGTGTAGAGTCTTAGGTTGTTAAGATGAAACTGTAAGGAAAAAATCTAAAAACCATGAAGATAACAAACTTTGTGTTGCACCTCCAATCGGACCCAAAAAAATATTGAAGCAAAAAATACCACCCTGTGTTTTACTAGTCTATAGGTTGGCAATACCATACATTTTCGTATTTATGGTAAACTAGCAGTGCCCCGCGGTTTCACCCGCATAAGTTTCCCGTGGGAATATCAGGATAAAAACTATCCTATGTCCGTTCCCGGGACTTAGACTATCCCTCTACCAAATTTCATCTAAAGCGAAAAGCGTGAAAGGTAACAGACAGACACTCTTTCGCATTTATAATATTTGTATGGATGAAAGTTATGTTTACCATAAATGCTATGAGATGTTTCTTGGTTAGTATGATAACCAGCAATCAATATTGTATATGTTGCTGCTTAGGGTAAACAACTTCAACATGAGGCTTATGGATCAATTCCCAGATATTAACTATAATGTGAGTGTATTGAAAGTATATGAACTAACAAGTCTTATTCTTACAGCAAGAAGTGTCCAACGTGATATCAACAGACGAGGCGACGTGCAAGCAATTTGTGCAGGAAGCCGACAACACGCTGACCAGCGTCGTGGATAGCACGAAACAGATCACTGACGCGCTTGTCAGTAAGATTGAGGTACGAACGCATCAATTCTGTTTTAGAATTAAGCCAAATTCGCATCAATAGTACTTGAAAGGTAGTTTTATTTATTTATTTTAGGATTTCCAACAAAAGATATACACAAAACATTATGTGGTTAATTGACGACAAAGTATTTGGTAGGTGTACTCTTTTAATTACAGGAGACCACAACATGCACAATAAAATGAACAACTAAGCTAACAAATTAAATACCTAATACATAATAGAAGAAAACATTTTGACAGTAGAACATAAAAAACACAATAAATTCTGTAAAAAATTGAAACATAGAAGAATAAAAGTTTAAAGTTTTAGTTTTAATGATAATATGGGCAATATTATCAAATGAACTACTTATTAGGGAAATAATATTAACTAATTATATACATTTTCAGTCAAACTCCAGCTCCGCAATCGAACAGCTGTCCTCCCTCACCACATCGACTGCCGAGTTAATCTCCCTGTCCCACTCGCACCGCGCCTCTCACTCCGCCTCCTGCGAGCAAGCGCGGGAACAAGTGTCGCGGCTGCAGGCGCAGTTGTGTGAGGCCATCGCTAAGCATGCCGAGCTAGAGGGGCGGTGCCTCAGTGAAGAGTATAAGGTGTATTCTCCTACCGGTGAGTTGAGATTTGTTTTATGTTAAGGGTGTTAATAAGAAATGAAATTACAACCGTACCGGTCGGTTTAAAATGAATACAAGATGATACGGAGGTTAATAAACCAGCACAGTGTGCGGCGCCTGCGCAGGCCGCGACACGCACGCGCGACAACATGTAGCGTTGAGCTGTCTAAACACACTTCAACCTGCAGACGGGATTCTATAACTACACTTGGGAGCAAATAAATCGAGCCACTTGCTTTTTTTTGCACGTATAATGGTTATTATTTTTGGTATTATGGAACGTATCAAATCGAAACATATATCGCCTAAGAGCTTATTTAATAATCTTTACAATGAGGGTAAATTTTTGAATGATAACCTTATTTAGTGATAAATTATTGGCTCTGAAAGAAAAACGGTAATTTTGATAGAAAATTGTAGGGTTAAAACAGTCCAGAAAATCTATCGAAATCAGGGCAAGGGGGGGTAATACAAGATATTAAGAATAAGTTTATACCATAATTTTGTTTTTAATTGTTTTTTTCTGGACTGACAATTTTCTATCAAAATTACCGTTTTTCTTTCAGAGCCAATAATTTATCATTAAATAAGGTTATCATTCAATAATTTACCCTCATTGTAAAGATTATTAAATAAGCTCTTAGGCGATATATGTTTCGATTTGATACGTTCCATAATACCAAAAATAATAACCATTATACGTGAAAAAAGGAAGTGGCTCGATTTATTTGCTCCCAAGTGTAATTCACTGTAGTGTGATCAGAAGCTTTCTAAATATCCCCTTTCTTCTTAAAACGACGTCTGTATTCAGCCAATTGAAACAAGCCCTCTAGACATCTATCCCACCACCAACGAGGAACCTACCATAAACGTTTATCTCGCTAAGGAAACGTACAAAAGATTGTAAGTCCCGTGTAAGTGAAAGAGATACATATATTCATAATTAATCGCTGACTATTCACACCATCAGTGAGTACTCGTTTGTCGCAGCGACATGAGCTATCAAGGAGAGTACTCGCTCAACGACGCTCGCATAGCGGGCAGAACGCGACGGACTCACACTTGGTACACACACATAACAAGGAATTATCGCTCCTGGCCGTCGCACACTCGGTGCTCGTTGCGCGCCTACTCGTTTTTAATTTCTAGCTCTACTCGCTTCTCGTTAACCTTTTGAACGCCAATCACTTGTATACAAGTTCGAGATTTTCGTGCCCTCAGCGCCACTACTTGATTAGAAGTAATAATAGTATAAAATAAATTTACGACTTTTACAAGACCTTTTATTTTGTTTTTATGGAAAATTGCCCTGTTATAAGCCATATTTTTAACTTTTTCACACATAATAAGTTCTTGTTTGTTTTATATTCAATAGAAACAAAAACGCCACAAAATATTTTAGTGCCCCCAACGCCAAGTACTTGATATAAAGTAAGCCAGTGATGGGACACGATGAAGACCTCGCTATATTTCATCTCGTCAAAACGATCATAAATACTATTATTGCAAGAAAATGACGTGAATAAATAATATTTTATAAATATTGTAAACTATAAACTACGTTTTATTCGCCTTAATCAAGAATAAATAGGTTTTCTAATCATTATCGATAGTGAAACACCGTTTGAAAAACCCATCCTTACAAAGTGGCTAGTTGTCAGTGCGCACAACGCCACGAACTTGTATAGAAGTAAATCTGTGACGTCATAAGCGGACGGTTTTCAAGGTCATAGTGACTTTGTGCATTTTAGTGTAGGGCAATGTTTACATTTTGTTTCTTTTTGAGTAGATTCATCATAAGAAAGAGTTTGTGAATAATCAGAATTTTGAAATAGTTCGTCGTCCTGACATTACGTTAAGTCGTCAACTTCCGTTTCAGGAATGTACTTCCGTTTTTTATTAGTTTCTAAAAACAAGAAAAATCATTGCTAGTATTTTGCGACACCTATACCTACCATTAAAAAAAAGATCTGTAACATCTGCGTAAAACAGTCACTTACACTCAATTTAATTTTTTTTTAAAACACGTAGATAGAAAACCACGTATCTAGCTTCTATTGATTGTATTTGGTTCTATTTTTTGTAAGTAAACGAAATAAATTATGCATGAATCGGTTGAGGTTATGCACGTGTAACTCGACCACAGTGAATAGAAAAAAGAAAAATACCATAGACATCGACATCTAGACATCCTTATATCAGAAAGGATTTTGACGTGCCTCGAGCGCCAACGACTTGATATGAAGTAGAAGGATTACATTTGGAGACAAATAGGGATGTGCCTTCTAGAACACACGTCTAATAAATTTACAATTCTTTTCTTTTATTATGGGAAATATATCCAGGTTTTCATATTGATTTTTTTATGAAATAAAACAAAATATGAAAATACGGTATCAGTTTTTATTTAGCTTCGTAAATTGGTGAATAAACGTTAATTTCAACTTATAATATTATTTATCGATAGGACATTAATCCCATCCCTACGTTTTACTATAGATACGTTATACATTTGTAGCGTGGCGCTGGAGGACACATCGCGTATTATGTAGATGGGCGTCGAAAAGGTTAATCGCCAGCAACGGGACAGAGGTGCCTTAGCCGGGCAACTGACATAGTTATGTAGGTAAAAAGACAATGTTAACAACGGGTATTTCCCCTGCAGGAGCCACCCCGGCCCGCACGACGTATCGCTACCCGCGACAGCTCGCCGCGACGTCGCCGCACGAGCGACTGCTGCAGAGGTTCCGCGCCATGAGGCAAGACCACGATGATGTAAGCTGTTTTTACATGTTTTTCTTTTAGTTTTAACATGCGCTATTGTAATGGAAGCACATGAAAGAGCAGCACATCTAAGTTCTTAACCACCCTGAAATGTCATCGAATGCAGTCGCTGTGGCCGAAATCATCTAGAAGTCTCTATCATTCTTATATGAACACAGTTCATGCTATGTGGAGTCAGTCAGTAGAGAGACTAACTACCCCTGATGTGGTGAACCTTAGTAGGTACCGCTATACATACACCCCAAAAATGTATGACGAAATGGTAACTTGTATACAGCTATAGCATGAACTCAATAGTTTGCATGTGCAATTTAGTGTCCAAAATTATTAACAAACTAGCTGCGCCCCGCGGTTTCACCCGCATAAGTTTAGATTCCGTGGGAATATCGGAATAAAATAGCCTATATGTTAAGCCAGGGTGTCCGCTAACTCTATACACAATTTTATTACAATTGGTCCAGCCGTTTGAGCGTGAAGAAGTAACAAACATATAAACAAACACACACACTCACAAACATTCGCCTTTATAATATTAGTGTGATAAAAGTATTTCGAAAAATATCTTCAATAAGGTTTAGTTTGTGCTAAAATTTCAACTGTCTTTTTCAATAAAAAGTATTATTCATTCTAAAATAAATTTACAGTAACATAAAATTAAAAAGTGCAGAAATAACATCTACTAGAAATAATTGGACTTTAGACAGAAGATGTAAATGTACTTTAGAGGAGCCCTCTATTGGGTGTGCATCTGTGTCCATGATCAATAATTTATCAATGCGAGTTCTTTTTTTATAATGAACATTTGTGCAATGATACAGTACACAGTAGCTTTGCCACATTTGTGCGTCAACATATTTTCAGCACAAAACATTTTTGACAGCATGGGTTTTTCGTCCAACTTTAAAAGATCAAACTTTAAAAGCCTAGCATTTATTTCAAGTACATACCATATCGACAAGGAGACGGTCAGTCAGAAAGGTGAAGCTAGTTGCTTATTCCGAAGCATAGGGGTTTCCGAAATGCAAGATACCTATTCAACTAAAGACATAAATAATAATAAAATGTACTTCTCCCTCCAGGACTGCATAGTGATAGAATCCGACCTGGAGGCTCCGGCCGCGAGCGACTCCGAGTGCTCCGCGTCCGATGAGTCCGCAGTGTTCGCCGCGCCCTCGCCGCCGCTACTCGACCTGCCGACCAGCCGCGCCAACAAGCACATCGTCAAGAGCACCTCCGAGACTGACATACTGTACACTTTGAAGAAGGTAAGGAATTCTAATCATAACATTGACATAACAGTCCCGCAAGGAACCTCGTGAAAGCTAAACAAATCAAGTATTTTGACTTGGCTCGCGAAGAGTCCACATGTGGGATGTGGACTCAGCGATCATTATGCCGATAGTCGTGACAGCCAATGGCTTAATATAGCAAAGAGCCTCGACCAACACCTGAGGAGATTCTCGTTGGGCAGCTGAATCACGTGTCTGATTCAGAATGCGGTACTTCTGGACACGGCCCGCATTGTTAGGAGGTTCCTCTCCCTGGAGCGCTGACCGGTAACTAGAACCCTGTTCCCGAAACCGGTGGGCTACATTTTATTATATTTTTAAATTATTTTAAAAATGTAATTTAACATTATTTAAATTAAATAAAGGAGATAATAAAAAAAACAGTATGTAGGACAAAGGCGGAAGAGAAAATTATGATCACGCTTGCTCATTTCGTAATAGAGATTTCACACTATGTACGATCAGCTTCAGAGAAAAGGAACCCCTCAAGACTTTAAAGATTATCGCCCGAGCGCGCTCGAGCCCGCTGTCGCTCGTCGCTCGAGCGACGGCGGGCGCGTCACGTGACTCTGGCCTCGAGCAGCTCCCTCCCCCGCTGCCGCGCGCCGCATCCATCTCTGCCCGAGCATCCACCGATCCCACTCAAATATTATTTGCAAGTTTTTAAATAATTATAATATGGTATTTTTTCGGCTTGTTGCCCGAACCGTATCCCAAGAATAACTTAACTTACAAAAAGACACTTTATGTGCGATTGAGGATACGAACCCGCATCACCAGGCGCCAGCCGATCACGTAGACCGCGCCTTATACCACTAGACTATTGAATCAGTTAGCCATCTTAACGAAAATTTGAATAGCTTTACTCCTTTTATCGAACAAGGTTGATAACGGTCTAATCTTCTAGATATTAAGGTTTAAATTTCAACGTCCACCACGTATTATAAATACTAACACCTTACCGTCTTGTTTTACAAAATGCAATTCGTAACTCCTCAATTAACTAAATTATAAGGTTGAAATTTGCATAGATTTCTTGTTTGGTTGAATAGAATGTGCTTGATTCCGATTGTTGCCCTACCTACCGTAATTTTAATTTAGAATTCTTCTTCGCCTTATTTACTAAACTGTGATTGAGGGTATAATTACTTATCAAATCGTTTCGTTTTCATGTCGATCCGCTTGTGCGTAATTATCTTCGTCGAAATATTATCCGATTTATTAAGTTTTTGAACAGTTGATTATATTAACCGATAGTATTGTTCGATTAATAACTTTTTGAAGGCTGGAATTAAATAAACTGACGACTGAGGGAAACTGACCAGTGATACGCGGACTCTAAAATTGTTGTTCTCTGGGAACAGGAACAAAGCATAAAGAACGAGATATGGGCATAACGGTAAGATTTACGTTATACACATATATGTATTTATTGTTGCAATCATGTTGCATTATTACTGACAAGTTGGATTTTTTTATGTATTCCTAATATTATTATTTTCGTTCCAGAGAAAAACAGTTCGTAGATGGATACAAAGGTATCATGCGACTGGTGATGTGAAATGTGATCGCCAAGGCCCTCGCTCAATAATTGTTTACACTAATGAATCGGGGCGACACCGTAATATTGTGGAAGTTCACTCAGTGACACCCTTCAAAACTACGCGTTCAAGTGTGACTTCAAGAAGTGATAGACAGTGACGGCCATCCTCTCCGTTATTAATAGGCAATTTACTCGGCAGATTTATTGTGTAACTGATCTGATAAAATTACATTGGAACGTATGAGCAAGTGTTAATGATTCCCAATATTTGTGGGATCATTAATTCGTAGTTAATCAAAAATAAACAACCTTTATTATTATCAATCCTACTAGAATACTTTTGTTTACAAGTAGTCTTGTAGGTAATGTGTGATGCACCATCTGACCTCACATATTTTTATAATTTCTAATGTTGTGTTAAATAAGGGTTATCAGAAAATGTGATAAAAGAGAAAGATGTATATTGCTATACTTTTATAGTTTAGCATGTTGGTTCTTCCTCTGTAATTCACAGGCACAAATGACAACATTTAATTTTTTAATCTTTTTTTCCGATAAGATCATACAAAGTATAAAAAAATAATGTTTTCACAACTTTAAATGAATAAATATTACCTATTGTAGTTGTTTCTAGAAAAATCTATAAATGAACCGTTATCTAATGTTAAACGTTCTAAACCTCACCCAGGGTATCTATTTTGTGTTTAGTTAATATTCTAAGTAAATAACCCCAATTTAACACACATAGAAAACTGTATATTCAACCGTGAAGTGGATTCCATGAAGTCCTAGAAATGTAATTAGAGAAATAAATGAATATTGTTTATGCAACATGCCTAGATTTTCTTACAAACCTCATACCTACTTCAACATTTGATTTCTTAAATAATAATTAACAAAAATCACATAATAACCTATAAAAGAAACAAAAAAAAACAAAAAAAGAACTTCTCGTCCGAGGATTTGAACTCGAGACCATCGAATTGTTAAGCCGCTGTCTTAACCACTAGACCAACACGCCATATACAATACGTTACAAAAAACTTAAATGGGTTTAATGTCATTCCCAAAAGGGGTTCCCTTACTTTGAAGCGGACTGTACTAAGTGAAATTGGTGTTCCTGGTTTCGATCGCGGGTCAACATCCGGCGCACAGCGTTGTTATTATGACTATACCTAGTAACAAAATGTTAGAATGACTAGAACAATTGGTAGTTGTTATAGTATTTTTCTTTACTAGTGGTTAACAACACGCTGTGAATATATGTGTAAGCGCAGGAGTTCCCGGTATCGTCCTAGACAATGGCGGACTCAAAAGTGGGGGTGTGCGTGTGTGTGTGTATTATGTGCTGACGCTACTCGTGTTCATGCACACATTCACTGCATGTTTCTACACTTGGTCAACACAAGTACAGCGCGTGTCGCTTCGTAAAATAAAAAGTAGTTAAAGTAGTTTTATACTAAGTTATTATATACTCCCCAAAAGCAAATTCTATAAATCTTCCTTCTTTCACAGCAACAGGAGAACGCCAAAGAGAACGCGAACCGTTCCATCACAAGCAAGAAGCCTTCCAAACTACCCGCGCCCTCATCCCTCAAGAAACCTCTCGTGGAACGGAACGACAACTGACGTCACAGTGAAAATATACCGTAGTATACTGTCCTGTACCTTTAGTTAAGATGGCGCACAGTGGAACGAATGTATGGGAGCGGTTGGACGTAGACATGTCCGAAAAAAAAGAGTAAAATTATGCCAAACTAATGATGCCATCTTATTCGATTACTTAATGCCTTCATAACTTGTGGTGATGAATTTCTTCATAACTCCCATATTTCGGGAGTAATTTGAGAAAATGTGAAATTTTACTATGAAAATGAGTGTATCGAGCTCTCTCCCTCCTGATTCCGGGCTTGTTTCAAGTAGCGGTCTCTAATATCGTAATGCTATTACTAAGAGCTATATTTAATACTAAGACACATAGTGCGCCAAATGTGCACTTTCTGGGATAAAAGGAAATGAAAATTTAAAAAAAAAAAACGTTTTTTCCCCATTTGTATTTACTTTAAACCGCAGACAGACTTATTAAGAGGTCTATAAATATATTATATATATACAGAAATATATATTAACAAAAATATTCACAAGAACTGATGAGAGTATGACTTTTAAGTAAGTTGATAATAAATTACCTAGTTTCATTAAAAGTACAATAAATAATTAAGATGTAAGCTCTAATTTACTAAGTTACACATTTTAAAACAATAACATCATTTAATTATCTTCGTCATCATCATCATCATCAATTAATTCAAATTCAGAATCGATGTCCGCTAAATCATTTATGTTAACAAATTCGATATCACTTTTCTCAGAATCCGTAAGCTCATAAAATTCCTTAAAAGAAGATTTTTTTACAAACTTATTTCCTTTTGGACGGATACTTGTAACAAGTGGATCAGAAGACAGTAAAAGATTGTGCATAATATCTTCATTGCATGAGATACTGCTATGCTTTCGAGAATGCCCCTCTCTATATTTTCTAAAATCTTTATTTCTAGCCTCAGATGCCTCTTCGGATAGAAAACCAATGGGCACAATTGACATGTTCTGAACTATGTCTGGCCCATGCATTAAAATTTTATGAAGTGAAGAAGGCATATAATACCATGGGTATAACTCCACGTAAAGCTTAGCAGTATCAAAGCAGAACTCTCGGAATTTAGTTACGTTGATCTTCTCTCCTGATGAAATACACTGCAAGATCACACAGATTTTTCTTAAAAGCATAGCATCTATTCCGGTCAGTTCAGCAGATTTAGTGTAGTTTTCAAAAAATCTCCTTGCCGAGTTGCCATTGTTGGTGGATCCACTGCCTTGTTTCACAACATCGAGAAGTAAGCCCGTTTCTCTTCTTACAGCCTCTTGAACTCTTTTCTTCCTGTCATCAACTTGCCTTTTTGCTATATCACCCCTTACTTGCCATGATTTTATGTCTAATTTGTAGGAAATGTGTAATAAGCATTCCATTGAGCGAATCCAAGCGTGAAGGGTGCTTAAGCCATATTTATACATGTCCTCGTTTGCGTGTTTATCTTTGATTAACTCTAAATTATTCATTTCTTTAGGACAAGCCTTGCATATGTCACACACTGAAGCTGCTGTATTGGATATAATGGAATGAATTTTACCATCAATCATTGTCAACAGCAGTTGGTGTTTGACACTAATTCCATCAGTGATGGTGGATGGAGTTAAGGCTTCAATCTCTGCTTCGATTTCAGCCATCTCTCTCTGCACATTTTCTTTGGTTTCCTTTATAAACTTAAACAATATTGGCCGGCAAAATGAAGTGGAAGATGGTCGCTCGTTTTCCCAAATTGTTACACCTTTTGAGACGAGCCGCAGTGGTACAAGACTAATCATAAAATTACTAGCAAGATCGATTTGCTCATCTTCACTCGTCCTTTGATGATAAATGCTTTGGCTAGATGATCCGTCAAAACCCCATTTGCTGGTCAATACGAGCTGTTGATTGGGATCAACAGGGGTTTCTAACGACCTAATAAGTCTTCTTGAGGTTAAATCCATCAAGGCTTGTAATTTGATTTTTGCAGAGCTCTCTGTAACTGTGAGATCTTCTTTGGCCGGATAGCACTTAATTTTTTCTTTAACCAACATGTAGTAACTCGGGTATTGAAGAGCTCCTTCTTGAGTGTTGAAATCCCGAAGAGTGTTATAGCGCCATTTCGATAAGTTCATCGATACATAAAGAGCCAATGCCTTCAAAGGGGATATTTCCCGTACCTGAATTGATTTACCTTCAATGAAGGCTTTGATTTTTGAGGCCTCTTCTGGATTCTCCGTCAAGTATTTCATAACATAAGCTGTATCGCTTTGTCCTGCCTTTTGAAGCGCCCTTTCGGCCGAAAACATAATTTCAGCGCTGCTACTGCTGCATGAAAGACTATCTTCAGTGCGTCTTCTTTTTTGCCGGTTACTAAGGTCCTCAAAAGATTTACGAGGACTAGGATGTGTACAAGTTGAAGCATCAGATTTAGCAGGAGAAATTATGGGCTCGATGACGTCACTTATATTTTCTGTAGAAGGTTCCATATTTTCATTCTGTAATTCCGGCCATTGAATTGCAGCCTGTAGCCAAATCTCATGTTTCTTCCGAAACTTATCTGTGCTTCTTCCAGACTGTGTCCATTTTGCATAAATGCGGTAGCAAAATCGACGACACCAGTCTTTTAAACTTGTTTCAGCACTTTCACATAACTGAACACAACTGTTATCTTTTAAAACACTGAACAAATAGTTAAAGTCGCGTAAATCTTTATGTGCGCGTGCGCATAAAGCAACGTGAATATCAAGATTTGTATTAAAATTTGGAAAATACATTGCGAGATTAGCTTGGATACAACGAGGTGTAAATCAACACTGATTTTAAAGTTACTAATAGTGACCTATTTATATAAAATCCAGGTATCCCAGGTATCCTTTGTTAAATATTGCAAGGTAATTAGTTATTGTGATAATTAGTAAATGATGCATGCTAAATTAGTGTATTAAGAGCCATTTAGTAATTAAATAATAGCAATGTTCTTATCAGTAATCATTAGTGCATCAGTTTTATATGTAAACCTTAAGTCCCTAATTATATATCCTAATTAGCTTATATCTTCTCTAATTGGCTGCTCAGAAATGTTATTGTAATAAGGTAAACCTTTAGAAAAACGGTTTTAATCAACAAAATAAACAAAAAATAAAAAAATTGTGTTATAAAATAAACATCACTCTTTATCCCAGAAAGTGCACATTTGGCGCACTATGTGTCTTAGTATTAAATATAGCTCTTAGTATAAGCATTATGATATTAGAGACCGCTACTTGAAACAAGCCCGGAATCAGGAGGGAGAGAGCTCGATACACTCATTTTCATAGTAAAATTTCACATTTTCTCAAATTACTCCCGAAATATGGGAGTTATGAAGAAATTCATCACCACAAGTTATGAAGGCATTAAGTAATCGAATAAGATGGCATCATTAGTTTGGCATAATTTTACTCTTTTTTTTCGGACATGTCTACGTCCAACCGCTCCCATACATTCGTTCCACTGTGTGGCGCGGAGATATTGTGTTCAATGTGAGTTCAGTTGCGAATTGTCGCCGCTAGAGGCGCTAGTTACGCCCTTGAAGTAAATCTTTTTTCGTATTTTTGAAATAGTTTTTCGGGTAGAATGTTTCATTCATCATAAAACATCAAAAAGGACTATTTTCGCGAGCGTTTTCAGCGAAAATGTTCGCCGTTTTCATAGAAAAATCTCACCGATTTGGTAATTTGGTATAATATACGGATTTGGATAAAAATGTTATTTTTATAAGAAGTAAGTATGTACTCAGTGTGTCGATTATTTTGTTTGTTGATAATGTAATCATAGTTAGACATTATGACAGTTGACAAACTGTAAATTGTATAGAATTTGACGAGGAGAAAACATTATAATATGTAGTTTAAAAAAATGCTTTTTTTATGTCGTTAGGCGGAACTTACGAACAATTTCTTAACAAAAACTTATATAAAATAAATACAATATAATATATTTTTATCACAGGGGAAATACTAAATAAAAAACAATAAAAATCAATCTGCCTAGCCCTTTTAACCCAACTAAGTTGGGGTCGGCTTCCAGTCAAACCGGATGCAGCTGGTCAAAGACAATATTAGATTTTTTCTAAAAAAAAAAATATGAGTCAACTGTCAACCTTAAAATAGTAATTATTGTAGATTTTTATTGCTTTTAACAATAGTGTCTCCTAATATTTATTATTGCTACTTTCTTTTAACGCAAAACAGTTCGGATCTATCATCCACTTATTACTTATTTCTTCATTTAATTTGAAATTTTATAATATAGTTTTAATTGTAATGTCGCTATACTATGTTAAGATTTATAATGTTCGCTATATTATTTTAGATAATTATATTATTTAGTTCCCCACATCAGAAGTGTACCGTGTGCATGAATGAGGTTCGATAATAATATCGAATAGTTAGAAAATATATTAACCATGTTAAAAAAAGTAAAAGGACCAATGCTAGCTTATATAATACAATCTTAGGTATTATGCTATACGGTAGGCATTATATTTCTGCAGTAAATAACTACAGTATGTTTACCTCACGAAGCGACGCGCGCTTTACTTGTGTACACTGTACAAACACGCTGTGACTGTGTGTGGAAGCGCGAGAAATCTCGGTACCGTCCGAGACAATGGCGAAAGTCGGAAGTGTGGGGCGTGTGTGTGTGTGTGTTACGTACTGACGCTACTCGTATTCACGCACACATTCACAGCATGTTTATACAATTGGTTACCACAAGTAAAGTAGGCGTCGCTTCGTGACATAAAAATACTGTATCCGTAGCCGTCTTATCTAGATTGTACGTTACACAATTGACATAAAGTTCATTATGCTTTGTACAATTTCGTTGAGCCTAATATTACTAGTAGCTAAGCATTCCCGTCAGGTATTATTTTATGTGTAATTAAAACAAGCTCATTCGTGTAGAAAATGAAGCAAATATTTGATATATTTCATACAAAATTAGTTTACAACGCTTTTCTGTATTCACGTGAGTGTAAGCTCTGAATAAAATATAATTTACTGATACAAAGATGTGGAGTTTTTCTTATTATCAAACCAGTTTCCTTAAATCGACCATCCCACTAAGGTGGTATCACATCTCCACCGCGAAACCATAGCAGCGAAACAACAGTAGTTCCGCCATGACTTGTCCATTGTACGACAAGCGAAACAGCCTGAAGGCAAACTCTCGTAATTTAAAACGTTAAAATCTTAGAGTGCGTTTCAACAAATACTCCCTATGCCGTTATGTTGGCAGAAATGTATACCACTTCTTATTCTTCACCACTTCTTAATGTTTTGGGCATGATTCGAACACGGAAACCTTATAAATCTTTAAAAAAAATCCACAGAATCGTTTTCCCATATCTACTATCTTGACAGACATGGGCACAAAACACATAATATACTCCTAGCGGAGGACAGGGGAGCCAACATTATAACGTAGGAACAATTTGTTGAAATGCAAGGATATTAGAAGTATTTTTTGACAGATTGAGACAAATCTCAGGGCACTGTGAACGTTCTTAAAATTACGAGAATTGCCCCTCTGTTCTAACGCACAGATTTGAGATTTGGCCAGTTACACCTCCGCGCTACGCTCGCTATTTCGTTGCGATGCCGCGTTTGTTATTACGTATCTGTGGCAGTTGTCAAGTTTAAAAAGCGAACCATTTCTTTTTTCTAAATTTTAATTTTTTTTTTGTTGATTATGCGGAGAAACTTATCTAAGAGACCCGAAGTACATAGCGACGACTCTTTGCTCCAATTCAGCTGACCTGATGTTCTACTACTCGAATCGCGACGTAATGTTTCTTAGCGGAATTCGATAAACAGTTTCCTATCATTATTATTTTTCGCGGCGGAGGTGTCCCTAAATGACGGCAGCTAAAACCGTGGCTTCTCAAACATCCCCCTCCGGCAACAGTCAAGCTCCCAGCGGGCGACCAACTACCACGGTACATCTGGAAATCGCTTAACCGACCAATTACCCAGCTGCCCCTCGAGTTTTGAGTCATATTGTGATTCGTTTTGACGAGTCCAATATATTGCACTTGGTGCTGAGGGTCTGGTGATGGAGCCAGGAGGTAGATAGTGGAACTCTTTAGCAAACTCGAGGGGTTACAAGTAGACTCCTACTTCTAAACCCCTCGAGTTTGCTAGTAGATTAGCAATAGCCTTCCAAATGATTCAGATTAAGATTAATAGTGTGTTACGCAATTAGGGTGCAGACATGTTTTACACACCACTATAAATATTAGTGCATAATAAAACACAAGATAATTTTATCATATTTATTAGCATATAGAGTACCTACATTTACAAGTATTTGAAATAAGAACAGGCTGATTCGTATCCCGAGGTCTGTAGTCTGTGTGTTTGTGAACACAGTGCATTTAACATTTTCTTTTTCACAATTTCCAAAATGTAAATTTTGCTTTGAATAATGTCCATTGCAATCCGAAAAAATTCTTTGCAACAATTTTTTTTTTTTTTATAGCAAAAAGCTGGAGTTTATACTAACATTTCGCGAAATATCAAATCAGTCTGATCCGCTCAATAATATTTACAACCTCACAAGGAGAGATACCAGATTCCACCTGAATTCTAGTATAAAAAAAGTTTTGTGTGCATAACAATATACAAAAAATATTTAAACTTGTAACTAGTACAGTCTACCTCATAATTGCCTTACCACCTGCACCGTGAGGTTAAATGCCACTTGAACGTCATACAAAAACATCTATTTTGTCAAACTTAATGATTATGACCGTCCATTATATTATATCGAGACCCCTCCGTGCCTCGGAAAGCACGTTGGTCCCGGCTGTCATTCGTAGATCTTTGACAGTCGTTACGGGTATTCAGAAGCCCAAAAGTCTGACAACTAGTCTTACCAAGGGGTATCGTAAAACCCAGTAACTGGGTTGGTCGCTCCATGTAAAATACTGGTATTCAGTTGCATATGGATAGACTGGAAGCCAACCTGAACATATTTAGGAAAAAGTACCTACCTAGACTATAAGTGAATGATGTGGACTCCTATAATTGAAAGCGCACACTTGTATTTGTCCCTGTTTTTGTAAACATGCATGTAATTGTGTAACCTCTCTTGGAGATCCAATCAATAAATAAATAAAATTTTAATGGGAATTGTTGTCAAAAGTGATAAAGAAATTACGAGATCGACTTTAATCAATACGAATTAACCTTGAACACATTATAAAATGTTGATCTCAGTAAAGAGTGTCCCTGAAAGCGGTGGAACCAGGAGTAAACTAAAAATAAATAGTTTATTTTATAATCCGACAATTATGGCTGGATACTCTACGAAAAACACATACTTAGATTATGTATTTTTAACAGCATAGCCTTTATGTGTAAAATAAAAATAAATAATCTAACAGATTCTGCCCGCGTCTATTATTTTGAAAATAATTTGTTGTTTAATGTCAAAATTTGACGTAGGTATGTCGTTAAAACATTGTTATGCTGTTTTAGTACACATAATATATTCAAATATTGGTTTTAATAAAATTACATAAAAAAGGCTTTAATTTTTGTAATTTTTTTGAAACTTGAGTAGTGCAGGCAGATTCTTGTTCCAAGAAATTTATAAATAACTAGAAATACTAATTGTGTATGTAAATAATATAAATAATAGTAATTGTTTGGTTTTTCGTACTACAACTAAGATTATCTGTTTATTACTAAAATAAATTAATGTTACGTATGTTTAGGGATGTATTTAATAATTATTTTATTCAAGGAAGGCTTTCTACCTATGACCACAATGTTATTTATTGCACCAGAAAGAGATAATCGGCTAATGTATTAAAAGAGGCAATTTTTTTTCCGCCCCTTTTTCAAAATGATGACATTTTAACTAAGGTAAGGATGCCTGGAAATCTTTTAACGTTTTACATATTTTTTTTAAATATTTTTGTGCCCTGGTAAGAAGCCAACAAGACCCCTCTGTGCTTCGAGAAGCCGTTAGTCCCGGCTGCCAGTCAGCACTGCGCTGTGCTTTTACCATAGGTAGATTGATTGGTAAAAAGCCAACACTACAACTGCTTGGTAAAAAACATTAAATATGTACCGCAAAACGGGGCTACTTTGACTTCCAGGGTTACTTTGACAAGCGTTGGAACTACTTTAACAGAGCGCCAAAATCGGTTTTCACGTGTGCTCAGCAAGTGTGCGTGACCTCGAGTAATATTGCGCGAGGCACGGGGTGTGGGGAACGCGTCATAGCGTTGTGATCGGCCTAGTCAAAGTAACCCTGGAAGTCAAAGTAGCCCCGTTTTACTGTAAACTCTTTTAAGTCGCCATTTATATTGGTGTCAGAATAGAAAGCCTTAAAACGTGTTTTGACTATCAAAATAAAAGAAAAATTGGAAAGTCTAAAAAACAGTATAAAATTTGGAAAAAATACAAATAATTTCGTCTTTCCGTGACTGAGAAGATGGTGGGAGAATGTCTAAATGTCGACAAAAATAAATAATAAAATATCCCCGGGGAGTTAGGCAGAAGCGTACATATAGTACCTACACCCACATTTTGCCCGTTATGAAGTCCCATCAATAGGAAATAACATTAAAATAAATAAATAACTTAAAAACTAAACAAGATTTTGTAATTATTTACATTGCAGCGTAGTCGACAGCTAATCGAACACTGTGCAGAAACAGTAATAATTTAAAATAAATATTATTTAAATGCAGATATACAGTCATTTTGTTATAGTAAGTCCTTATTCTATGAAGGTGTAACATCTGCTCCAATTGGCTATGATTTGCGAAAATTAAAAATTTAGAAAAAAAAATCTATGAGTCCTAAATTGCGCCGCTAAAGGAAAATGGCGCCACTGAGCAAACAAATAAAGATGAATATTTGTATGAAAAAAATGATAAGCAGTTTTTTTCTGTTTCATAAATGTTATGATAATAACTATGCACGTAGGTACCTACATTATTATGTGACACTTATTAACATAAACTTACAAAACAGCACATAAATATTTTTTAATAAAACTGGCATGACTTAGGTGCACTGACCTCTATTAAGCAATATGATAGACGTCAGTGCTTGGGTGCCATATAAAAATATTCACATCCCACAATTCTCCCTGTCACACCATAAAAATTGCCAACAGCCCAAAACGAGTGAGTTTGAGGACCTTATTTTATTTAGAAGCAAATGTGAGCAAGCGTTTCATACGAATATAAACTTAATATACTTTACAATAAGATTTATATTCGTTTGAAACGCTGACGTTTACTCTGAGTATATCTCTAAATAGGTATATCTCTCCCAAATTGAACACCCACACAGTTTTAGCATCAACAACACTTAAGCTTTGGTTTCCTAAGAAAGCAGTGAACGGTCTCACAAAAACGCTTGTCCAAATACGGAGCGTTTTTTGACACCTTAATGTCAAATACGGGTGAAAATGACAGATTTTCAAGATGGCCGATATAAAATGACGGCCACAGCTCTTCTAGGACACCGCAACTTTACTTACCCAAATTTTTTTTTATTATAATGGCCGAAAGCCGAAGCCGAAGCTCATTCGGCTTTACCGAAATCGCCAATGTAACCGAGCCTTACTTTAGAAACCCTAGATTCATTGCGCTGTACTATAGGTTGTTGACGGATATGATTTGGTTGATCCAGCCGATGAATGAGGACACCTTCACGTAGACTCCTGGCACATCTTGTCGGCCGCAGCCGAAACCCCATGAGACCAGTCCCACCAGCTCGTAGAAGCCATCGTCTTGGCATACTAGGGGACCACCGCCGTCACCCTGTGAAGATATAAAGCATGATTTATTGGTATCAAAAATGCGAAAGGTAATTGGACATTGCGGGACACAAATGGATATAATTCCAATCGAAAAATTCGATAAAAGATGTCAGCTTTAGACAAATTCTTACAAAGTTACTATCCCCAAGATTCGAGTTGCCTTGGCTTGACCCATCCGTGGCTTGACCTAAGCAAAGAAACGGTGGAGATTCACAGATGACTCCGCCAAGGTGTGTACCGTGCATTCGCCATTTATTTGCCAAAGATGTAAACAAATATGAATTAATGGAAAAATAACTTTAATTCCGACACAATAAAGTTCAGCTTACGATACAACTTCAAACATTTTTATAACTTTTTCAATAATGCTAGTCACTCTGAAATCAACTTAATTGACATTGAAATAAAGTTGATATTTCTTTAACTTGAAATAGGGTGGGGTTGTGCATCAGTGCGCACTTTTACTATAAATGTGGTGCTGTCCCACGACTAATGGCCCCACTTAATATCTTATCCAGCCTGTCTTATTGTCTGCACGTTACACGAGCTGATGGACGCTACTGAAGGTGCCAAAGCTCGTAGCCAAATTCTGGGCCGCCTTTAAATGGATTGCCAAAAAAAAAAATGGGTCCTATTTTTTCGCAGACGCCAGCACATCAACCTACACCTAACTGTCACATTTTCCCAATCAACTTTGAACCTTATTTTTTAGTGATAAAGTTGAAAATCTATTAAAGAAATTTAACAGATTGTAGTAGGTTGATGTGCTGGCGTCTGTACATTTTTTGGATTCGTTTCTCTCTTCAATGAAGTATCGTACCTAAATAGTACATAGGTACATGTAATTACTTTTAAATCATATGTAGGTACTATTTCGTGATGAAGAATACTATAGTACTTAGTTTTAGTTTTACTTATTCAGAAAATTTTCTTTTTGTCATTTTTACGAGACGCTATCCGCGAAATTCCGCCCGAAATACATATAATATTGGATTTGCACTTCACGTTAAGGTACAACCACATCGGAGTTACTCTTTGGGGAGCAACGTTTGCAAGTGATATGTAGTGTGCAAATGGATACCGAAAAAGTTATAGCAAAAAAAACCGCGAAAGTTATAAAATGTTGCTCGACAAAAAGGAACCTACCTATAGCTGGTGCGTTAAATATTTTTTCTGCTACTAACCTGACAAGCATCGTTTCCGGGCTCGCCGCCGGCACAGAAGGAGCTGGCAGGCAGGATGAAGATCTTCTCGGTGACCGCGTTGACCTTCCGGATGCACTCCGCGTCGCTAACTATCGGAAGCTCTGCCTCGCGCACTCGTAAGGGGATGGGACCCGCTGGGAAGTCAGGGTAAGTTAGATTTTTCATAGTAAACAAAAGTTGCATGCACCGCCGGTTCGTATCGGAAATACAAATAGACAGAAAATATGGCAGAATACTCACTTTCCCCCATGTATCCGTAGCCGGTGACGGTGCACCGCTTGCCGGCCGCGTGGCTCACTCCTCGAGCCGGCAGACAAACCAGACACACTCCTGTTGATCGATACAATCAATTACATTCTACGTTCGTCAGAAACGCCTATGAAAGTCCCTATGAGACCTAAGATCTTGATTTAAAACCTATATCGTCTTATTGGAAACGAGTTTAACTGGTTCGCAGGTTTAAAGCTTGCTAAAAGTTAGAATTATTTTTGTAATAAGACTATAAGACGAATATGGTTTCTTACCATGGATTGTGATTAAATTATTAACTAATTAGGTATTTTCAGCATAAAACGACTTCATAATTTCATGAATTTTTTTATGGATCATATAGTAATATGAAATAAATGAATTGAATTGAATTATGGGTATCGTGGCCATATTCTATTTTACATTCGTACTCTATTGTATAATTTAAAATCAATAGTAATCTTAAATTTATTTATTCGCTGACAGACGACCCACAGCCTAAACCGCTGGGTCTACAAGCACGAAACTTCGCGTAAGAGTTCCTTTTATAAAATTGAGAACTTAAGGAAGGATTTTTTGAAAATTCATCGTCTAAAGCGGACGAATGTTTCTATGGAAATTCGTAATTTTTCCCGATGGGAACCCATCGAATGTACGGGTTGTCTTGTCATCAAGTTAAAATTAAACTACGCACCTTCTTTAAGCTCAGCCTTTCCATGCAGCTTCAGCAACGCTATATCGTTGTCCAGGGTCTGGCTGTTGTGGTTGTGATGGATGTACGTCGTGGCAACCCTCAGGGTCTGGGCGCCAGGGGAGCCGTACTTCCTAGTCAGGTCGTGATCGCCCACTCGCACGTAGATCGCGTCGCCGGAGCGGACGATACTGGAAAATGAAGGAAAGAAGTATCGAGGAGAAAAGCGATTAGTCTACATTGATTAATTACATTTTATCTAGGCATACTGTCTTAACTGAGAGGGTGGGAATGACTGCCATGAGCTCTCTCGACACTTATTTTCCCTATCTCGTCATCATCTGCCATGCCTTTCCCCAGCTGACAAAGCTGACTCCAACATGGTCGAATTCCAGCCTCATCAGATGCAGCTAAATACCAGTACTTTTCATGAAGCGACTGCCTAGCTGACCCCCACAACCCAGTTACTGGGTAATACGATACACCTTACTGGTTGTCAGACTTTCAGGCTTTTGACGACACTACGTAACGATCACCAAAGATCCACGAAAGACAGCCGGGGCCAACGGCTTAGTGTTTTGCGAGGCGCGGAGGGGTCTTGATATCATGTAAAGATGGTCCCATCCACGGACCAACCGCGGCAAGCGTAGCTTAACCTGATCGATCGACTAGCCAAAAGCCCCTCTCGTCTCGTCTATTATAAAAATGCTCTTGTTAATACTGGTTTTAGCAATGTAGTACTTATTTCAAATTTTCGTTGTGGTTTGTTTCACATACTTAGGTAGGTACCTAATTAATATTATTTGCAACTTCAATGAATCTCAATTACTGTCTTTTCACTGAGGAATGTAAATATTATAATATACTATTGGGTTTTTCAACTAGGTACATAAAAGGAGAAAAAAACGTGTGCGGTCGAGGGACCCCTGTCAAAAACGAAGTTCCTTACGCGAAACTCCCACGCAGACACTCACTAAAAGGTCATTAAAATAACATGACCATCATCATCGCCTCAGCCCAGCCCTGCGGGAAAACAGGCCTGATGTTTGTGTTAAAATGATTCGTTTTTATCATAGATAATCGTGGTTTTTATACTTACTTCGTAACACAATGCGCGGCAGTGAGCACCCACTGCGTCCCGATGAGCGCGGCGCCGCACAGGTACTGGTTGAGCGAGTTGATGAGCGCCACCTGCCAGCACCACTCGCCGCGCTCGCCGTCCTCGCCGCCCATCACGCGCCCCAGGCGGCGCGATGTGCGGGACGTTGTGCCTTGAATACGAGAAGATGTTCTAGATTCCAGACTTAGAGCGAATTTCACCAATGAAACTGATAGTCAGTGTCTTAAGAATAGAATGCCCTATTCAGCGTTTGCAATTTAGTTTCCAATCATATCAACAAAATATAAAATGTATGATTAATGATAATTAACATAATATAATGTAAACTGTATAACTAATTTTAAATTGCAATGCCTTAACGGGCAACTAAGTTCTAAGAACCTACCTACCTATTGTTAACATCTTCATAATTCTGTACACTTAGTTCGCAATAAAGAATTTGAATTTGAATGACATGTATTTTTGTAAAAAATAACTTTTTATAAAACCCACAAATAAAGTTCGTCGCTAAGTACACCTAAAATTGTTTGATGACTTTATCAAAAACACTAGTTATTATGAAATCAACTTAATTTACACAATTATAAAGTTGATATTTCTTTAAATGGAAATAACATCAATTCGGAAACAAGATTTTGGATATGAAATAGATTTGATGAATTACCTTTGACTCCGCACACGTATTTGTTGTATTTTTCAGTTGAAGACAGCGTCGTGCCATAGTTCGGTTCGTAAGGTGCTGAAATACAAGGAAAAAAAAACAATTTAGTTAAAACCTTCAAAAAAAATTTGTATCATTAGTAATGGACTAAGGGGTATCTAAATAAAACATTAATTAATATTATGTGCGTTTGTTTTAAAGGAAAATTTACACCAGAAGTAAGCATTACTAAGCAACGGGGTAATTACGTAACACACTAACAATGGCAATGCATTTCATTTTGACAGTTCAACAACATCCATTGCGTTATTTACACTATCTAACAGACGAATTTTTCAAACATACGTAGCAATGGTATAGAAATTTCCCTTGGATTATGATTGAAAGGTGTTACGCAATTGGGTGGAATTAAAATACAAAAAAAAAATGTATTCAAATCAAGCAATTGTTACCATTCTATCACCAAAAACAAATACCTACATTCAATTTGACTTATTAGAACGTTATTTTGGGATTCACCAATAGGCGTTGTATGCGTGTTTGCAAGCGCCGTGGTATAATGCTGGTAATTGGTCGACGGTTGCGGCAGCGGCAATGGCGCCGTGTCATTGGCTGGCCGCCCTCCCACCACTTCGAGCACTTTGGACTTGGGGGCACAGCATTGGGTGCCTGCCTTCTTGCACTTGAAGACGTCTGTCATCTCCGCGTTACCTGTGGAAATGGTTTGTATGAGTTTTTGCCTGGAAGCCTTACCTGCCTACAGAAATTGTCTTTCTGATGATTCAGAAAGGTTGGTTTCACAGAGGCTCCACCTCAGTAAGCTGCTGCTAGCGATTATTTTAAGCTATTTTATCATTTGATGACCTGCCATTTCTTCGCAATCAGTATAGGTAGTCTATCAGTCAATGTGCCCAGCCTTTTCCCAACTACGTTGGGGTTGGCTTCCGGTCTAACCGGATGCAGCAGGATACCAGTATTTTACAAGGAGCGACTGTCTATGTGACTTCCACAACCCAGTTACTGGGTAACACGATACCAATCAGTATATAAGGGTTTTTGAAGTGAAAACTTCTTTAGCGGCGTTGTACACTTTTTTGTAATGGGTAAAAAATGTTAAACTCGCATCAGGACACGTGACCTGATCGAAAATTCGTAAGATGTATGGAGCGTAGACAGCCGGCGCGGCGTAGGAGAGGAAGTATCCCCCTCTCTTTCTACGACGGCGCGACGATAATATATGCCTGCTGTTTCGTTTAGGCGGCGCAGGGCGCTTGCGCGAATGTTCGTGTGTAGATTACAGCGTGCCACGCGCATCCATGGATGGTGACAGCTAATGGCTCGACCTTCTGTGTAGTGGCCACACTGCTGTGTATTCGTAAAATTCGTGTATATAAAGTGTTTAAAATATGGAAATTGAACAAAGTGCATCAGTCTATTAATGAAAAATATCAAAAATGCACAACGTTAATATTCAAGTTTTCACTTCTGCCGGCACTCCCGGAGTGCAACCCGTCTTTTTTTTTTTTTTAATAACCCATTGAAGACATCAACAACCTACATTGACTGGCCTCACTCTAGGCTGATAGATGCAGGCCATTATGGTCTTACATTCTTACAAATCTTCTAAAACCGGTCACGTTGCAGCCCAAGGCTTTATATTCTCTCATCATCATCTGCCTAACCTGTACCCAAAGACCCAAAGTAAGTATATTAGGGTCGGGTTCCAGTCTAACCGGATGCAGCTGTATACCATTATCTTGCACGAAGTAGCTGCTCATCTGTCATCCACAACCCATTTATTGGGCTGGGCTGGGTTGCTCGGCTTTATATTCTCTGTCAAGTGGAACTCTAACACCATCAAAGGAGTTAATCCGAAGAGATTGCTGTACTACTCACGGAAGCACGTAAAAGACAACAACGACACGATGCAGGAGCCAGGACAGTCGGGGCGAGGGTCAGCCGGCGCCGGAGTCGTGGTGGTAGTTGTGGTGGTGGTGGTCGGACGGCGAGTGGTGCGCGGGGGTACTCTGGGGGTTGAACGTAAGTTTTGTATTCACGATACATGCCATGCTTGAACAGTTTCCCTTTCATGCAAAATCTAAAGTCAAATTGACAACCAGCTCTGTGTGTGTCTGTGTGTATTACATACCTAGTATTGTCACAGCATATATATCCTTCAGCGTTGCACTCAGTTCGATGTAGGATGACCGCCGGGGGGCTGCAGAAAGCGGCCATGATGTTGTGCATGCAAGAACCTGGGCACCGCGGGAGAGGGGGCTGGAATCAGAAGCACATATATAGTTAGGGGTCTAAATTTTGATTTAGAAATAGTTTCCAATGTTTTATATGAGATGCAAGAGGTCATAAGCACTTAGGAGAGTTGGAATTTACTTGTAATGTCAAAGTCTTCATCATAGCTTTCAAAGGCTCAAAATTTTGTTCAGTGCAATTTTTTTGGGTGCATTTAAACAACCACGGTTGACGGTACCAGCTCAGTATGGTATGACATGGGAGAACCGACACAGCACAAAAATTTTCGGGCACAACGCATGCAGAAAAAATGGCTAATGAGGCCAAAATGTTTTGTTATGGAGTCCGCGGAAGCTACAGCGACCCACAAGGTGGTCGGCCCACCTTCGCAGGAGTCCGCGTGATACAGGAAGCGCAATACCGGTCGCTCTGGCACTATTAAGGGGGGAGCCAGGAATTACTTGCTTTGTCGACTTTTGAAGAAAAGCTCAAGAACCAATGTAAATTGCAAGAACGAGCGTAGCGAGCCTGAAAATGTTAGCACCCCACCTTGAATAGTCTCTGTTTTCTTTTACCCATCATACAAAAAGAGAACTTACTTCATTGAATTATGACGAAAAGCTTACACTCGTTTTACAGCAGTTTAGGGGTTTTCGTGGCTCAAGTACAGTTTTAAGTTAGTGAGGCAAGTATATTATTCAGACTTCGACAACTTGAATGATTTTTGATGACCCCCACGACCCCCCTCCCCCTCAGAATGGGGAGAGGCCTATGTTCAGCAATGGTTATCTTTAAGGGCCAAAGCACGCACGCTACTTTTTGCATCGGCGATCGGCGATTTTGCGGCTGTATCGATGCTGCATCGCGTTTTGGCGACTCTCTGCGTTCGGACGCGGTATCGGAATCCCGCGTTTTAGCGACTGCTCCGATGCTGCATCGCGTTTGGCGACTCTCTGCGTTCGGACGTGGTATCGGAATTGCGCGTTTTAGCGACTGCTCCGATGCTGGCGCAAATGCCAAATCGCTGCGACCGGCATCCGAACGTGTGCGGAGTGTAGCGTTCAGCCGCTGTATCGAGCTTCCGAAAAGCGACTGAATCGCCGCGTTTGGCGTTTTTAAGCGTGCGGTGTGGAATGCTTGGTCGCTGCATTTAGCTTCTAAAAAGCAACTGAATCGCCGATCGCCGATGCAAAAAGTAGCGTGTGTGCTTTGGCTCTAAACTAAGATGATGATGATGATGAATAAAAACAATCTCTCCACTCAAGCACCATTACCTTACGAACCCTTACCGGCGTGGTCGGTCGGTGCGTGGCGGGCCGCCTGGTGGTTGTCTCCGCAGCTTTGTTCTCGGTGATGCAGCACACGCCCTCGTTGGGACACACAGCATCCTCGTCCACGTTGTCACAGAGCAAGGAGAACAGCCCTGAGATGCACTCGCCGCGGCACTTGTGACCTGGCCTCTGTTTTGGAGCCGGTGTTGTTGTTAGCTGTAGGGGCGAAGTTTCAAATGCTGTTAGTTCAGAAGAATATAGGTAATTTAACATCCAATAACCGCTAGTTCAGTCCAGTGACCGTAGCAGTTCGCCTATAGGTAAGTTAGGTATTAGATATTTTGGACGCTTGCTTCAAATCACAGAAAACTAATATGATTTTTTTCCACCTGGAAACCGTCTTAGAACTCTCAGCGACGGAGCCATCTGTGACGTTTTGACATTCTATGACAAGCCTGGAACTGCATACTCCATAGCATTGCCCATTGATTCCAAGCTATATACTTAATAATGTATCTAAGCATATCTAGATCTTGCATAATAAAACAATTACAGTTCGACACAACTTAGATGTAGCATCGGCAAAATTCGTAAAACGTTCGTAATTCGTATTCGTAAATCTTTATTACTAGATTAGAAGATTACGAATACGAATTACGAACGTTTTACGAATTTTGCCGATGCTACATCTAAGTTGTGTCGAACTGTACTTAGCAGAACATAAATATTTACCGCAGTAGTCGGTCGTTTAGTCGAATACTTCTTCTCGTTGGGCACGACCAGGTCTGGTGGAGGTCTGTCTCCGTAGTTGTCCTTCGAGACGCAGCAGAGCCGGCCCTTGACGCACAGGTCGGGGGAGTCGAGGTAGGCCTCGCAGTACTGAGACAGGCGAGCCTCCACGCATACTCCTGGGCAGGCGATGTTGCCTGTAACATGATGGGAATCTTTTAAGTAAGTCTTATCTTAATGATAAGAAAAAAAGATAGGAAAGAAGAGATAGGGAAGAAAATTCTATTCTATTTATTCAGAACAATGAAACATACACGTTGCCTGAGATCGATTTCTGGATAACCAATATTGAGTATTAAATAATCGAATTAGATAATGGGAAGCAGCCATACCAATTTTTTTATGTGAGAATGGTCAATAAAAATATTTTTCCTGCATAGCTATTCACAACCATACGACAGGCTATCGTATCGAAAACCTGACATTTCAATAACCTGATTTGACTTGCCCTCAACAGCAAATAGCTGTTGGAAGAATAGCGGGCGTCTATTTGATTTAAACTGACAACATTTTCGGGTTTTGGACTTGTGAAAAGGATTTAGAAGACTCCTACGATAACAATGAATAATGTTCGATACGATACGGAAGCGTATCGAGTGTTTGTGCTTTGTAATAGCTATGCTGATAGCTTGTCATAACAAACAGCGATCACCCATTAATTTGCCAAGCGTGGTAAACATGGAAATAGATAGAATATTCTGATTTCGCTTTTTATGTTCTAGTCTTCCAGTAGGTCCATGATGGACCATCATCATCCATCCAGCATTACGTAGTCTTTGTATGGTCGCGCGTCCTAATCTACGGGTGTCTTCGAACTTAGTAAGAACCTGTAAAACTGATTCGCGGTGTCCACACTAGAACACATCTGTTCCAACATCTATTACATAATTTATAAACTAGCTGAAGACTTTTTTTGTTTGTTTGAACGCACTAATCCCTGGAACTACCAGTCGGATAAAAAAAATACTTCCGCATTTGATAGCCCAATTCTTGAGGAAGGCTTTAGGCTATTTAACATCACGCTATGACCCTTAGGAGCCGAGCAAAAAAAGGTAAAGTCAGAAAAATCGCTAAGCGAAAACTAAGGGATAGCGGGGGCAGGTGTTGGAATACGACGGGATGGGTTGGGGGAACAAGAAACACGCGGACAAAGTCGCGGGTAGAAGCTAGTTATCTCATAAGCTTGCTTGTCCTGTGGACCATGTCGACTACTTCTTTTCTCTGTCGGATGTGTCGAAAGAATTGATATTAATCCTAATAGTTAATAGGGTGTACCTAATAATTACCACTGTTTTTGTATTTGTCTTGCGGCGCCTGTGTGGTGGGGTCGTCGTAGTCCTCATCAGACACCGTCGTGTGCCGCGTCGGCCGCGGGCGCTGCGTCGTCATCGTCGTCTCGTTATCTGAAAGATTAGGTAATTATCAATATTGGCTTGTAGGAAAAGAGCTGTGGAGTTCAGTTATGTAAAGGACAGTGGGGTGCATTGCATATAGGCATATAAGCAGTGCCTACCTCGATATATCAACATAAGCCTGTCAATTACATTTTAGTGTGTGCCCCACAATTAAGAAACTCACTAAATTATCATACCTAACAAAAAACAAAATCTTCATACAAACACGCGCGGCAGTAGGCAGTCGCCGGACGGCCTACTCGGCTCCTGTACTATTCGCACATTGTCATTTGGTCTTTAATCGTTCAAGTTAATACGACAAAATTAAAAATACCTACGTCTCCCGCGTAATACCATGACGTTCGACCTTCGCAATTTATCACCCTTAAGTAGGCATGCCTACTCAAATAACCATACTTTTGACCTCACTTTTTTCTGATTAGTGACCGCGTTTGCCTAGACTAGACCCGGCCTAATGCCTACCTATTCTGAAAACCAATGCTCGCCACTGGTAAAGGGCATGAGTAACTTGTGACATTTGCCAGTGTTCTCCTGTCTCTTACGATAGAAAACTGGGATCACAAGTACATACGTCATCTATTAGGTATCATCAAAATTTTGATTTTCTCAATCATCTAAGATCAAAACATTTTGATTTATCATTTTATTGGGGTTTATATAAGTGACTAGCTAGTGCGTTGAATGCCTTTATTTTAATTATTTTGTTAGGAACCTTCTCCGGCGTGAATCGCGCGCAATCACAATCGGTCGAATCATTTTCGAGGATTTTCGAAACTAACCAACGGCAATTGATTGTTATATAAAAAAATGTTTGATATAGAGGACGTGAATTAAGGAAGGACAAACAGCACATAGTTATAAAAGCGAAAAATCACTTATGTTTAAATACTTCTTAGTTAGGTTTAAGTTCTGTTTGAAAGTCTTTGAAGTTAATAATATTTAGCTTGTACATACTGTGAATAACGTTGTTAATTACATCATTGTTAATTTTAAATTTCATTGTTTGTATTCTCCATTAAGTTATTAATTAATTAATTGTTTGTTAAAAAAATGTGTGATGATATTAGTGTTTCTTCTTTGTTGAAGCCAACCTGTTTCTATTCGGTAGAAGTCCAACAAAATGTTTCTAACCGAAGAGCTTTAAGTAAAATAACAAATCCAACTTACTATTAGTCTCATCAGCACAGCACTTCATGGAGGGACTGGGGCACTCCACCTCCTCCAGCACCTCGTTGCAGAGCAGCGCCGCGAGGGCGTGCATGCAGGTGCCCGGGCAGTTCTTAGACTCCATCTGCGTGTCCAGCGTGTCGAGTAGACCTGGAAGATTGAGAGTTATGGGTTAGAAATATATATGAGGGGCCCGTGGCTAAATAATAACAGTCGCACGGGTCGATCGATCAGGTTAAGATACGCTTGCCGCAGTTGGTCTGTGGATGGGTGACCATCTTTATATACCGAGACCCCTCCGTGCCTCGGAAAGCACGTTAAGCCGTTGGTCCCGGCGGTCATTCGTAGATCTTTGACAGTCGTTACGGGTAGTCAGAAGCCCGAAATTCTGATAACCAGTCTTACCAAAAGGTATCGTATTACCCAGTAACTGGGTTGTGCCCAGTAATGTAAAATACTGGTATTCAGCTGCATCCGGTTAGACTGGAAGCCGACCCCAACTTAGTTGGGAAATGGCTAGGCAGATGATGGGTTAGAAATATATAATAATAATACCAGTCCACTGCTGGGCAAAGCCTTCTCCTTACACAGAGAAAGCAAAGCATTGATCCCCACGCTTGCTCAAGCCGGACTGGCGATTTCAGAATTATACAGGTTACCTTGGATTTGTACATGATTCTGAACCCCTTGCGTTGAAATTTTTCATAGGTTATAAAAAAAAATAAGCTGTAATAAAATGTATTGAGCATTTAGA
The DNA here is from genome assembly GCA_945859645.1 of Amphipoea oculea. NCBI lineage: Eukaryota > Metazoa > Arthropoda > Insecta > Lepidoptera > Noctuidae > Amphipoea > Amphipoea oculea. The sequence continues at coordinate 1,597,420 of OX243883.1, read as the reverse complement.
CCGTGTCGGTATTGCACTTTTCTATCAGAGTTTTTTTCTATCAGACGAAAAATTTCTATGCTACGAGTAGAATCAACTGAAACCATGTTTTTTTTTTGGGTTTAGTTTGCGCCTTGTAATGATTTGAAGTCCAGGTTTCCTACCGATGTTTATTCTAATACTGGTTGAAACAAGTGGACATATGAGCGAGGCAAACATGCACCATTTACAAGCTTTTATTTAACTTGTTTTAAAATAGAGATATTATTGGTAGCTTGTTTCCTTACTCACCGCTCTTCTTCTACACACAGCTCTTGTGGAAAGCCAATCAACCAACGGTCAATAAAACCAGCGTAAAAAAAATATTTCATTAATACCTATAAAAGGCCTAATATTTTTACCGCGACTTTTGCTTAACGAGAGATTTAACGGCTGACAAGACATTGGTTATCGTTAAAGTCACTTTGTGCAATTCACTCTAAATTCTAATACACATGAGAGACACACGTCGACGACGGAGGCAACTGCATCCGTCGACAACTGAAACTCTCAGTTTATGAGTGTATAGTCTATGACTGCAACCATTGGCTCTGTCGCCGCCGCGTGTCGCTCGTGTGTATGCACACTTAGGCTTGTTGTCCTATTCCACTCGGAATGCGAGACCCTCGAGATTTGGCTCACTGAGAACAATATATAATTCTACTTTCTCGTTCGTGATATCGGATTTCCATTTGCACTACAGCTTATTGTCATGATTCATGAATAGTAACACAAAGTCCTAGAGGCTACCCTTAACCGATATCTAACTATGTCATCGTCCTTAATTACTGTCAGGCCTAATTTCCGCGTATTTTGCCGCCATTTACAAAAATGGCAGGCGCCGTGCCCGTTAGTATCGTCCGCATTCTGTGCACGCATTGCGCCTGCGCCGCGCGCCGGCTAGCGGCTGTTGTACGAATGTGTGCTATACGCGGCGAGGCTATGTGCTGTTTTCAGGGGTGAAAAGTTCAGTTATCTGTAGGTGAAGATGAAACTGGATTAATTAGTAAAGTTGATTAACAACTGCTCTATTTATGTAAAATTGTCATTACTTAATTTTTAATTCGTTTATCTACGGGATGAAATTAAATTCATGGGCATCCTTTTAAGGGGTCATTGTACTCATCATTATGAACAACTTTTACTATGGCACTAAACCTAAAATCGCGAAAAAAAATCAGCTGTTCCTTGCATTTATGTTCACGTAACTCGTCGAAATGTAGGGAAGAGCTGATTTTTTTTCGCGATTTCCGGTTTCGTCCCATAGTAAAAGTTGTTCATAATGATGATTACAATGACCCCTTAAAAGGATGCCCATGAATTCAATTTCACCCTGTATATTGGTACTTATAGTAATTTTATTTTAGGTGCGTCTTCACATATATGACTAAGTAATATATACAAAATATTGTAAAACATTTTAATGGAGTAACGGTGGAGTTTCATGCCCATTATTTTCCATACGCAAGTACCTTTTGGAAAGGGCGAATAGAATCAATTCAATTTTTTTTTTGTTTGGAAATGATATTCAAAAGTGCTCTTTATGTGCCTATTTAGAATAAATGATTTGATTTTGACTTTGAAATATTTCTCTCCATGCATAATAGCAGTATAGCACGCCGTGTCGGTCCTTAATTTACCGTAGGCAGAAAAAAATATGTTTTTGCTAAATAATTACGTTACTTAAACTTCCCCTGTATTCGTATGTAGGTAATAATATGTCCACTGCTATTGCTATTAAGCAAGCGTTAGACATCGCACGATTTTTCCTTAGCACATGGTTTGCTACATACATATCTAGTTAGTCGGTCTCAGAAGTGTAGGTCCTCATTTCATACATATTGTTGGCATGTTATGCTGTTTTGTGTTGCTTCTAGATAACAAATTAAATCAATTTACTGTCCAACACAAATCCTATAACTTCCTAACATAACTCGACCACTTCACAAATCCTTCATAAAAAAACTAACCTATCAACCGATCTTCAAATATCCGAATCTAATCTTATAACATCACCCATAACCCGCACGGCTACATTCCTCAAGCCCCATGGTGCTCTAAAACGGAATGCCGTTAGCTCCTCCCGTCCGATGGATGGGTGACCGTCCCCCCCGCCTGCGCCCGCGACGCCCAGCGACCTCACGCCACTGACACAGAATTAGTCGGAGCCAAATGAAAGGAAAACAGATGACGACCTCGTTGATAAGCGGCAGCGTGTGAAATATTGTAGATTAAAGAACCAAAACATAAAACGTGTAAAACAGCCCATAAAACATTTTATCTTTCTATTATTTTCATTTAAATAACACGCCAGTAATTCCAGAAAGGCTGGGCAGAGCCCAGTGATGAATAATAAATAATCCTATTTATTAATTGACTGTCGAGTTGCGTATCTGTCGAGACGCGCATCTGTCAAGTTGCGTGTTTGTCGAGCTGCGTCTTTGTTTTGTTTTGTTGTAAGTTTCTATATTAATTATGTCTGTAATTTATATGGTGTACATAATAAAGCAATTTATTTCTATTTCGTTTATTTATTTATGTACATTTTTTTTTTATGGAACTAGTATGTACTTATAATTACTTACATATGTACACACAAACTACAAAATATACTATATACAAATGATAATAATAATAAAAAAAAAAAAAGACAGGAGTTCATTGGGCATCGAAAAATTCGTCCGCATCGCTGTCAATGGGATAAGTGCCCAAAAGGCTGGCAGCATTGCCACGTTGGATGGCAATGCTGCCAATAATAAAGTGTATTCTATTCTAGTGCAAATCTCATGAGATGAGTTTCTGTCGACATGCGTTTTCTGGCCAAATGCGTATTTGACGATTTGCGTTTCTGACGACATGAAAGTAATCCCCCATATAACTTGTTTTGTTGCATCTAAGTCCCATGTAATGGACTCTAACAATCTCCCAATGTCATGTCAAATGTTTATTTTTGAGTTTTTGCTCTCATCTTGTGAAAGAAAGTAGGTATATAAATAATCTATCATTGTGTCATAATGTTGATATATAAATACCATAAATACCTATTCATGCTATGATTTAATTTACCTACCTACCGCAGTAAACAAATTCTATCAAAAATTCGCAATTAAACCAAATTAATATCGTAATTCTTCTACTCGCAGGTAATTCCGCTCTTTTTCTCTCTTTCTCTCATAAATTACGCCTGATTCTGGTCGCAAACCGTTACCCGATGACCTAATGCGCGGCGGGCGGTGAAATCGACCGCAAGCGCCGAAAACGAAAGTACATGCGTGCGCGCACGACACCGGACGACGTCGCGGGATGCCCGGCTTCGCTGAAAGGGCGGCAGGTAGCGCCACACATCGGTGGAGAAGAACGGAGAACACTGAAGTCTGCAGCCTGTTGCCTTGACTGGTGTCACGGCGCAGATATTGAAAGATAAACAACAAACGGATACTTAACAAGCAACAACATCAACTTAGCAAGCATATCAGGCCAGAGCCCTTTATAATATAAATGACAATGCGACATATTTATTAAAAAAGGTTTTAATTGTCACCTTTCCACGACAGGTGCCTCTTCCTAGCTAAAGAACGAAGAAGTGGTGAAGGGCGGGAGTTTTGGGGGACTGTCTTAATATGTTATTTTGACTTTAGAAAAGTGTTGAATCTCAGTCTAGTTTGATAAAGCAGAAACTGTATAAAAGAAAATTGAAGAATTGTTACCTGTTACCGATTTTATTAAACAGGCCCCAGACAGATTGGAACTAACAAACACAGGCTTTCATTGGAGCTAATGAAATCACTATGACAGTTGACAAGATCCGTCGTTTTTTGTTCCCGACAACCGATAACGCCGAGCAAGACAGGATTGCTGTAGTTTTCCGATAACAATCTTTGGGTATGTAACTGCGGCCCTGCTTGTAATGGGAAGTTGAGAAGAGTAGCCACAGATTCGAAGACTTGTGACATCCCGCATTTGGTGGACTTTAATCCGCTACACCGCCAGCGTTGTGGATTACGGCCTCTCACAGAGAGGAGCCCTGTGTCCCAGCAGTGTGAACGTTAAAGGCTGGTTAATGATTATACATATCTTATGTTTTGAAGTTGTATGAACGTAGTAGAGGCAAAAGGAGTATGTAATGAACGTAGCAGGTGGCGTTCAGTAGATACTGCCTACTCTCATGGGAAGAAGGCGTGAGTTTATGTATGTATGTCTGACACATCCTATCAATGATTTCAATTTAGTTGTTTATTTTGCCATGTCGCACTATGCAAGAGATTGCATACGTGACAAATGTCTTGTTCTTATCGAGTCTGCGTGATAATGGCTACCGCGGATGCTATGACGTACAAATACATATTCTTAGGTAGAATAGAATAACGTTTATTTGGCACAGTTTGTGAAACACAAAATACAAATAGCAATTTATTTGCTAACTTAACCAAAACTATTTACTAACTAAAATATAGCGTCAAAAAATTCATTCGCTTCGCTGTCGACTGGTAATGTACCCAAGAGATATTATTGATTGATTTGTGGTTTTATTTTGAATTCGGAGCTTATCATGCGACGCCTATCTGTCTGTCTGCTCGGAAATCACGAATTCGATTTGAGTGAGGTTTCTTTGATACATAGATAAATGGTGTGTGCTATTTTGATCTTTGTTATCTAGCAATTAAATAAAACATTAAAATTAGTATCGCATTTATGTATTAGAAAAATAATGTGATAATCGCTCGTGCATAAAATAATATAAATAAATTAGAAAGAAAGAAAATACGTTTATTAAGTTTGTTGTACAGACGCCAGCACATCAAACTGTCACATTTTCCCAATCAACTTTGAACCTTATAATTTAGTGATAAAGTTGAAAATTTATTAAAGAAATTTGACAGATTGTAGTAGGTTGATGTGCTGGCGTCTGTACTTAACTTATGCACTTGTTAATACCGTTCAATCAATCAAATATTAATAATATTATCGATTGTGACTTATGTTTTTGTTACAATTCGGAATCCAGTCTTCATACTAAATTTTTTCTTCCTTCTACATATAATTTCGTACAACAGATAGACAGACTACGTACAACACACAGACGTTGCGCTATTTGTATGTCTGTGTGCATATCAGTTACTCGAAAACCACTTATCCGATTTTTTTTTAAATACGTATTAGACGTGTTCTCCGGCTCAGTTTTTGCACATATTTATTTTTTATATCAATACACATGAGCCGCTGTAGAGCCAAATTTCCAAATGAGTAGGTGTGTGTTGCGTTAGTTTTTGCACAGCGCTGTCAGTTCATCTCATGTAGGTTTTTCCACGCATTTCCTTAAGGCCTGAGGCCAGTGACACTTGGCATCAATCGCGTTCAGTGTTACAGTTTGAGAAGGAAGACAAAACAGTATGACGTAGTGTTGTCACGTGTGTCCTATAGGCGCAAGACTAGGTACGAAATTGTATGTATGTTGCACAAGGAAAAAAACTCAAACTAAAAGCATTTATTTCAATTAAACCAATTACAGGCACTTTTGAATTGTCAAGGGGTCGGTCAGTCAGAAAGATGAAGCTAGTTTCCCATTCTCCAAAGCGAAGGTACCTATGAGAAGAACGGGCAAGTAACTCCATGGACACTCTTTTAAATCAAAATAATATGGTTACAAAGTCCTGGTTACATCATTCATGTTAAAAATTATACATGTGAGAACGATGCAGAACCGTTAAATGCGTCCATAATGAAAAGATGAGAAAAAACAACAATCCAAATATTAAATTAAAATAAAATAAGCCATGGCAGCAAAGAGATGACCAGTCCCTACTGACGGCGCCCGTTCACGAACATGACGAACAAGCCTGACAACCAGTCTTACCAAGGAGTATTGTGTTACAGTATGCGCCACGAAAGATGAGACTTGACACACCACGTGGTTTGACTTGCGCAGTACACGATTTTAGGTCTCTTTAGCGGTATGAGGTCTGAGCGCGGGACGGGACCGGACGTCATAGGGGCGGCGGAAAGAGCGCGGGAGGCGGGGTCACGTCTCATCTTTCGTGGCGTGGTGACTGGGTTGTGGAGGTCAGATAGGTAGTGGCCCCATATAAAATACTAGTATTCAGCTGCATCCGGTTAGACTGGAAGCCTCCCCAACATAGTATGGAAAAGGCTGATTTTTAAAAGGCAGATTGATTGAGAAGGAAGAAAATAGACTTGGAGAGAATCAGAATCATAATCTCCGACAAATTACTCTCAATGAACTGTAACGAAAATCATCGAAATAAAGTATATGCCCAAAGCAACTACAATAACAATGTATTTCAGTTAGAATCATAGTTCATACTAATATTATAAAGGCGACATTTTGTGAGTGTGTGTGTTTGTGTGTTTATATGTTTGTTACTTCTTCACGCTCAAACGGCTGACACGTTGGATTAACATACAGGCTACTTTTTATTCCAATATTCCTACGGGACCGACATTTACGCGCGTGAAACCGCGGGGCGCAGCTAGTTTAGCCATAAACATAAAAAGAAGAATATCTGTGGGCATAGACTACAGTTTCAAACAAGTGGACCACCTGCCAATTCGGTCACGAATTACATTGTACCAGATATTGTAAAATTATCTTATTGTCACGATTTTTCTCCTGCAACTGGCATATCTTGATTTTTTACAATAATGTTCTAGTGACACATTTATATCTAGTTTTCTTCTTATTCACTGAATTAAAGTACCTATATTTTTTTAATTAAAAAGAAGGATTTTCCACATTAAGTAATCAAAAGAATTAAAAAACCGTAAATCCAACGGATTCAAATTAAAAATAATTAAACTGGACGGAGGACGCACGGGCTCGCGAAAAATGGATGGAGTGGAGGGAGACCTTTGCCCAGGAGTGGGACACCGCAGGCTAGTTAAAAAAAAAATCCAACGACAAACTAAAAAAGTTCGGCCGGCGACCCTCTTTCATAGAGAGCTAGAATATAATACCTAATGCAACTTTACTATAATTTACTATCAATAGCTGTTCTCAAGCTATTATTAAATAAGGACAGACAAGCTGTAGCGATAACTATTTAATAATCAATAGATCAGCAAGCGGGTGCTTTCTACGGGGTCGATGACCGCGCGAAAGTCGCTGCCACGGCTATGATACAACTGCGCGGTGACTCCATGTGACGATGCCTCGCAATTTGACGATTTACAGCCTTTTTTTACAAAGAAAATAAGCTTATTTACAATTTTTACAGTTAGTTTACATTTAGTCACAAATGTGTAAACAAAAGACTTCAACGCGTTGATTCGATTTACAATTAAAGCAAAATTGATGTAATTGTAAACAAGCTCACAATACCTATTATAATTCCAAATGTGGAAATGTAGGATATTTTTTCAGGTAGAAATGTCTTCTTAATTTAATTGTTCAACTATTGCCACAACCACAAACGAAAAATATATAGACCCACAGCCATTTCATACCAACAATGTTAATGAATAACTTTTAAAAATACTACAAAATTAATCGCAAATAAAAACAGTAAGCTAGAATATCCGGAACTGTAAAATGAAACCCAGTATAGCACCTGTGTAAATAACTAAATGCTGGCACTTTACATTCTGTAGCCTCTCCGGCCATGTTTTACATATTAATTCACTTTCAGTCGACGTGTCGCGTGAGTTTTCACCGAGTTTCAGAACAACGCGAAATAATAATTACACGTCAGTCTAATAACATGCACTGGATACTGTGTTATTTCAGTTTTTGTACGGTTGCTATCTTAATGATGTTTGTGTTGTGAAATTATTTCAAATTGCGTTGTTTAATGTCATAAGTATTGAACTGTTTTGGTTTTATGAATTAGATTGTGATAAAAATACTTATTATTTACTCAAATATGGATTAAAAGTGTAATTTTATAGTGATTCGTAGGAGAAGAATTACAAATAACAAACAGCTAGAGAAAGTAATTGTTTTATGACTTTTGTGACTAACGCAAAAGTACGTAAGGATCGTAGCAGGTGCCGTTCTGTAGTTAACCTATACTCATAGAAGGAAAGCGTATGTATGTGACTAACACAACAAAGAAACCCCTCAAATCAATCCACAACCTACCATGGAGCATTGGTTCCGAACCTATTGCATTAACCATCATGTAACAATATACTTGACCATGATCGAAAGCCCGATTCCCTCACATACTCAAACCAAACTCAACAAAACCAGATTGTCAATACTCAATGGTATTCGATCGTGGGAGCGCTGGCTACCTCAGTCCGGCGTCGTCGCGTCTGCAGGACTTTCTCTCACCGCCCCTTCCCCCCTTCTCTCCTCACTATCCACCCCTCCTCCCACCCCCCTCCCCCTTCAGCCTTCCCCTCCATGGTCAAGAGCTGCAAGATTACGCGACATTGAATGTGATAGAGGTTGAATAATCTGTTATATTGTAGCGTTGGCGTCATGTTTTTATACTTTTTATCAATGGTTTGGCTGTAGTTGATTTTGATGTTTTTGTAACGAGCTGAAAGGTGTTCATGTAATCTGTGGAGTTGTTTGTTTTGCTGAAATAGTTTTGGGTTTCGTTTAATGTTGCTTTTTGTATTTTAGAGGAATTTTATGATCTTCAGACAGATTTGTTATTGTTAATACTTTTTTTATTGTTATTTATCCTGTATTTCTTGCTAGCTATTCTGCTTTCAATCATATAGTAATTTAAATACTATTCTTTATAAATATCATGCTTTTTGATCTAATAATATGCTAGAATAATATACAGGGTATTTTAAAAAGAAGGTTTTCTGATTTTAAAAGCCTTACAATAATCATTGTCATTACAGACCTACACACTGTTTGCATACAGTACCAAAACCTATTCAAACATAGAGTACAACGAACGCAACTGTAATAAAAACAATAATTGCCCGCAGCATAATATCTATGTTACAAGTCTACATCGCCACTGAATCACAGAATGTATAACGAAGTGAAATGTCACCACGAGCGAGCATGAATCATGCGCCCGCACATATCGGCATGTCAAACGTTCGCCGATTAATTAACCGGAGAACGAAGAGGCTTTCTTTTTCGTCTGTTACTTGCCGCGGTTACGAAACTGATGGGTGACTCGGTTTTTCAGAAATTGGATGTTTGCGGATGTTTTGTTTAAAATTATTGTGTGAGTAAGAGGATGTTATGTAGCAGTTTTCGTGGAATATGTTCTGAATGTTTGTTAGATTAGCACCGGATTTAGGTATCAAGAATGAGTGCTACGATCTTATTCGTCATCTCTTAATTTCCGGAGTGAACAGTGCTCAATCCATTATACATTTTATCCCCATCCAAACAAAATATTTTAACCTAGACGGTGCTTGAGCTATATTCTATCAAGCACGATTATGTGTAGTGGGTAGGACGTACATACGCTTGATTTAAAAAGTACACAAAATAATTTCTAGTAGTTAGTATACTACTGTAATTTTAATATTAACCCATTTATGGTGACCCGTAACACAGGTATTTTATGCCTTTTTCAGGCACCAGTCTCTCACAATTTTTATATTAAGCACTTCCTGTCCACAACAACATTTGTGATGAGAAATAAATTAATTGATTATAATTAGTTAAAATCCTAACTCATATTATAAATGCAAAAGAATCCTATCTAATTTTCATCCACGGTCGCAGACGAAGTCGCGTACACCAGCTAGTAATAAAGAACTTTACTAAAATTGTAAACTACAAAACTGCAATCATTTAAATTACAATGATTTAGTTGAAAGGAATGAACGCGTTGATGTCTTTTGTACGCGCGTGGAGTTCGCGCGGAATTGGCGCAAGAATGCCATAAACCTAGTAACATTGTAGCATTAATTGTAATTGTTTTGCCGAAACTGTAACCAACTGCGAGTCTGTAATGCCGACAGGCCTGATGGTCTAGTGGTTAGTGACCCTGACTGCTATGCCGGAGGTCGTGGGTTCGATTCCCACCCAGGACAAATGTTTGTGTGATGAGCACGATCATTTGTTCTGTGTCTGGGTGTAATTTATTTATCTATAATATGTATGTATTTAGAAATATATAAGTATGTTTATCAGTTGTCTAGTACCCATAACACAAGCTCTGCTTAGCTTGGGACTAGATGGCGTTGTGTGATAGTTGTGGAATATTATTATTATTATTAATCATTACAAATCTACCGCGTGTGTGTGAGAAAACGGTATTAAATAAAGAACTAACTATAATAATAAGATTATTTTCAAGTTATGTACAGTCAACAAAAGAGATAAGTATGCAGGATCCTCGGATATAGTTGAAGTTTAGTAAGAAACCAATGGATGTTGTCGACTGAAATTTAATTTGATAAATGAGCCGTTTGTTTTCTATTAATAAAATAAAATTTTATTCGAGAACATCCATCGGTTTCTTCAACTATACCTGACGATCCTGCATACTTATCTCTTTTGTTGACTGTACCTCGCAAATCACATTTAATTTTATGTATGACACAGCTCAATATTTTCTTTAAGCCATAAATAGTATTTTTCTAGATCAATGTGGGCTTTCGTCATCAATCAGTCAGTATGTTGGCATGTTATACATAAATGTAGGCATTAATTATTATCTATCCTTGATAAATAACTAGATCTGTAAGCTTGCCTTATGAATGCTCATTAAATTGCTGATCCACATCACCTGCTTAACCCTTCCCCAACTATGGTCGGCTTCCAGTCTAACCTGATACAGCAGTATGTTACATGGAGCAACTGCCTATCTGACCTCCACAACCCAGCATTGACCCTTCGTATGCTTAAACGTGGATCCACGCGAGACACAATGGCTTTTTAATTGTGTAAATTTAAATTGCTGATCCATCAACTTACATTATACAGTAATTACATCAACTTTACCTATCAACCCATCAACCATATATCCGATTCTTAACAAATCTTTAGTTTTATCTCCTCTGAATAAGTGCTACTATTTTAGCTCTTACGACTAAAGTAAACGTTTTCCGATCCAGTACAAATGCGTACAAGACTATCAGTGATAAGGTGCGTGCGGCGCTCCGACGCGCATGCTTAACGGAGCTCGCGCAGGCGCACCGTTAGCGCGCCCCATATACCACCGCTCAGCCATACTTAGTGTACGGCCTGAGTGCACGCTCTATTCGAGCGTCGGGCGGGGAGGGGCGTGCAGCGTTCATGTTAAACACGTGCTACCCGTAGTGGCCGTCCTGAGTGCCGGCCGAGCGGAGCGTGGGCAGCAGCGGACTTGTTTGCGTCGAGCGGGGCGTCGCGTGCAAGTTCAAACCAGTTTGTGTTTTGCAGCGGTGATACGAGCGTTCTTGAAGGATGTCGTTTGAAGAAATTCAATTCTCTGTAATATGTAATCAAAAGTTGCCACTGTCATCCTTGTATACTCATGAAATTTATCTTCATTTACCCTTAATGTTTCAAATAACGTAGAAAACTCTCCAAATTGTTGTCTTTGCTTCACAATGTTACTAGGACCTTGTCTTGACTCATAATTAAATTTTAGCCACAAATTTTCTTCTAAATACATATCAATAATATCGTACGACGCAGACGCCATGATCGACACAAACGACCGCCACCACAAACGCTGAGCGTGCACTGAGGCCACTTAAAGAACGCGCTTTCGACCGCTCTTCCCCGCTCCGCCCGACGCTGGAATAGAGCGTGCACTCAGGCCTTACACTTAGATAAGGTAGTGTGATAGCAGAGACTTTGTATTGAATGATTACTTTTAGAATAAGTTCTACATTTTTTACGACAACACCAGGGACTTGACCAGTGCGGGGTTGTCCGAAAGGGTTACCGCTACACAAAGGGCTAAGGAAGGAATGGATGGGTTTTATCGCAAAACTATTGCATTTTTTTTTTTGCAAAATATTGTAAAACATTTTAAAAGAGTAACGGTGGAGTTTCTTGCCCTTTCTTCTCCACACGAAAACTACCTTTTGGAAGGGGCGACTAGAATCAATTCTATTTTAATGTAATTTTTGACGTTCAAAAGTGCCTTTTATGTGCCTATTTGAAATAAATGCTTTGACTTTGACTTTAGTCAGTAAGAGTCTGACACTGAAAAAAAAAAGGGACTTGACCACTTCAATTAATATTGAAGAGAGCTATCTCAGCACTAGCATAATCAGCTTACAATGTTCCCACTGCTGGGACAGACCTCCTCTCTTCGAGAGTGGGCTATAATATACGCGGGCCCAGGGCTGGTTGGTATCTCAGCACTATTCATTGTTAATTCTGGTTCTGAAGTGAGCTTGAAGGGAACTGTCATTCAGATGACATGATAATGACAGACCATGATTAGTTCCAGATTCTATGCCATTATTATGATGGCACTATTGACAGCTCACTTCGCCTGTTTTTACAGTGAGATTTTACAAAACAGAACGGCTTGACATGGGCTTTATGATTATTACTAATACTTACTATTATTATTCAGATCATGGAATACCACTCCTGCTAATAAATCAGCAGCATCCATGATCTGAATTATATAAAACGGTATTATCCTCAAAAACATTTGTAGTTTAAAAACAAAGAACACGAAGACAACGTTGCACAACATGGTTCCGTACAATCAATTAGTTATACTTTCCGTTTCCGTTCGAACAAAAAAGAGGAAATTACCTCCAACTGTTGTAAGGTGCACGAAATTCTATGAAAACGTGTAGGTAATAGGAAATAAATAATTTTCTTTTGTTAATACTCGTAAATACAGCTTTTATTTGATTACTAGCTGCGCCCTGCGGTTTCACCCGCATAAGTCTCGATCCCGTGGGAATATCCGGATAAAAAGTAGCCTATATGTTAACTCAGAGTGTCAGCTACCTAATTATAAAATTTTATCAAAATTGGTCCAGCCGTTTGAGCGTGAAGAAGTAACAAACATATAAACACACACACTCACAAAGTTTCGCCTTTATAATATTAGTGTGATAGTGTGATTTGATATTTGTAACATGGGTATTGCAAAATATTATTGCACATTGGAAATGACAGAACTCGCGTTTCACTTCCAAGTCCCTGCCGCATCTGTCTGTCTGTTTTAAAGCGATACACTCACAAACTACCGAACGGACTTACGACATTTTCATACGGTTCTCACTAATAGATGGAGTGGTTTATGAGAAAGGTTTAGGTGTCTAATTCATTAAGGTTTTATGTAAATTAGCTGAAATACGATGATTGTTGAAATGTCGGGAAAAATTATGCTGGCTGGGGGCTTTACTGGCGGTCTCCGCATAAACCAATATGGAAACAATATAAGTATTACGGAATATTATTCCTCTTAAAAATATCTATTTAACGTAGTAGTACGTTTCCGTTGGATAATTTCCGACCTCCACGTGGGTGAACTTAGCAGCGGGCAAAATTGATAAATTTTATAATATTCCCCTGAAGCTGGGTAAGAAGTGACCTATACCCAAGATGGTATTGGAAAGATGATAGACGAAAGGTGTCCAAGGATTGTGCTCATTATTATTATTTATTTATTTTATATATCTGAATTGAGAACCTCTTCCTTTTTTGAAGTCGGTTAAAAACGGAAATACATTGCAAAAGCCACACTGGTCCCTAGCTAATCAGGCTTCAAATCATAACTTAGCATAATCCGTCTATAATGTTCCCACTGGTGGGACACAGGCTTCCTCTCGGTAAGAGGGAGTGAGCCATAATTCGAACCACAGGTTGGTAGATGTCACATGTCTTCGATTTTTTTTTAATTCTAGGACATGCCGGTTTCCTCACGATGTTTTCCTTCACCACTTTGATAGCAGTGGTGATGAAGTAATTTACACAAATTAAAGCGCCCGTCGGGGTTCTACAACTCATATGTCGTGGCTGGTACCACTGAGCTACCACTGCTCACAACCTTAAAGAAAGAAAGAAAGAAAACACGTATATTTGCGGTGAAAATGACGCAAAAAAGAAATAAACACAAAAAATAAAATAAAAAGGTAGGGGGAAACATGCGTCACATCCACGCAAAACAGCTATCGCTCAGCATTATGCTGCGACCCTGTGCAAGACAGAGAGCCCCAGCGCTGGTTTTCAGCGACAGCCGGCGCTGACGTAATGACGTCGCCCGGTGCAGCAAACAATTATTGAAACACTGTACTGGTACAGTGTACTTAAAGAAATATAATTGAATTTGGAAGTGATAGAATAATTATACTAAACAGGAATTATACTTAAGAGTCTGTAAACTTACGACGACCGCAATTTTTTTTTTTTTTAACCATAATTAACTCTTCAGTACAAGACTAAAATGCAGTACAGGGGCGTGTCATGTGAACTGGGTCAGGCAACATTTAGCAGCTTAACGTCTGAGACCAAGAATAATATGCATTACCTCAATTTTTGGCAAAGCAAATGGAACTTATTTGTTTTGGCACAAATTGTGGTAGGTCAGGCAAATGATTATGATAATCAAGTCTAGGAATGCCGAGTAGGTATTTATCATTTATTTTAATGGCATATAAAACATTTACGTCATTACAATTTAGTTGCGACAGAGTAAATTAAAAACTGGTTCCGGAATTGGTCTTTTAAGAGGAACCGGGACCACCCCTATGTGCTGATGGTGATCAACGGGGTGGTTTTAGTGAGGTAAAATCCCACACTCCCAGACCTCCCTCCTTGGAGGTCGGGGGCCTTTTGAAGGTTCCCCCCGAAACAAAAAAAAAAAGTAAAAATGTTACCTGACCAATGTCCACGAAATAATGGTTTGTAGATAGTTGATTTTAGAAAAAAGTTAGAAGTATTCGTTAGTATTTTTGAATCTATCTATCCATACTAATAATAATGCTAAAGAGTTTGTTTTTTGTTTGAACGCGCTCATCTCTGGAACTAACAGTCGGTTTTGAAAATTATTTTTTATTCGATAGCCCAGTTCTTTAAGAAGGCTGTAGGCTATTTAATATCATGCTAGGAGTCCTAGCGTGATGTGATTAGGAACCAATCAAAAAGAAAAAACGGAAGAAAGAACGCTAAGCGAAAGGCATGGCTATTTGAAAAATTCGACAATAGTCATCTTTTTGAACTTAAAGTATGTAAGCGCGAATCCGTGCCATGTTATCAAAGATAAAAACCATTTAACTCAACAACAACATATACAAAAATAAAAGTCCTGACTCGCTAATTGTCACTGAACTTATCACCCAGCCCAAACCCTGCGCACTAGAAAGCTGGCAGCTGCATTTGGTCTTTCGGTCCGAAGGCGTACCTTGGCTGTATCCATAAATACGAGTATTACTGCGTTAAAAAAACATCAGCCTCGGGATTACCCGATAAATTTTACCTTATTTCCAGGTAAGCTAATCAAAGACCAGTTGTCATTTTAATTCACAATATAAATAATAACATACTCCATTTTTTATAGCATAAAATAACGTTATCGTTATTTCGATAAGCATCTAATAAGCTCTGTTATTTTACGATACTTAAATAAAACGAAATGTAACATTTACCATTTACAAATTAAACTCTAGAATGCAGTTATTAAAAGGAAATAACGTGATAACTGTCGTTTTTCCATGGTTGTCAATATGAACTAAAATCGCTATTGGAATTTGAATCGGTCTTGAAATTCGAAGAGCGTGGTTCTCAGTTCTACCATGGACCAGTTTTTGTTGTAGGTTTATTCAAACACACGTCAATAATATTTTAAAAACTAGATCTAAGCCCTGATTCACAACCATACGACAGGCTATCGTATCGAAAACCTGATTTGACTTCCCCTCAACAGCAAATAGCTGTTGGAAGAATAGCGGGCGTCTATTTGATTTAAACTGACAAAAATTCCTGGTTTTGGACTTGTGAACAGCGTTTAGAAGATTCCTACGATAACAATGATTAATGTTCGATACAATTGAAATTGAAAATATTTATTTCAGACCAGCATACTTATTTAAATACAAGTCCATATTATGTTAGTATAGATACTTATACAATACGGAAGCATATCGAGTGTTTGTGAATAGCTATGCAGGTGGTTGTTTCCTATCCGACTACTCTGAGAAGACACTCCGAAACAAACTCAGAGGTCACGGTGTCTTTTTAAGTCCAGAGATTATCTTGGTCAGATCATGTGAGGGCCATGTAGATTAATGTCTGAAAAGGTACCCATTTGTCAATAAGTTCAAAAGCCATATAATATTATAAATAACACACTAAAAAAAAATGTTGTGGCCTGAAATAAACAGTACTAGGAATGTTTATTTATAAATTAAGTGAAACACCTAATTAATAACGGTACTTATTATTTCTTGAAATATAAAATCGGATAGACATCAACCGGGACAAGATAGGAGCAAAACGGAATATCTAAAGAAAATTGAGATTGTTTACTGCCTGTAGTTTGTTGGGAACAGCTGTGAATGACGGTGATGTAAATATCGAGGATATTGCACCGGCATGCGGCAGTTTTAAACCGGAACACGGCATTCAGTACTGTTCGACTTCAGTTTTTCGATCAGGGCATTTCTCCGCACTCTCACAAGAGGCTCTACTAGTACCTACCACAGTCTGTGTGCACATTTGTGTTTATATTAACAAGTATTGCCTAATTTGTAAGTTTAATGCTCTGTTTCCTTGACTAATAACTCGCATGTACCCCGGATGACGTATGTGGACCAAGAAAGTGAGCAGTCGGACTCTGAACAATGTGTACGGACCGTAGCCACCTGCGCAGATACGCTCAGATCTTTCTACCCACCCTGTTACTGACCTAGCGCGAGGCCGTGCGTTACTTCTCTCAGTTCGAAAGCTAGTCTAGTCTAAAAATTCAGCGCTATCACTATACTTTTCTGTCTCCTTCAGTAAATATGCAAATCTTGATCAACTCGTGCGCATAGAACGGATAATTGTTAGATCAAAAACCTGTTACTTGATATTTTCATTAACATGCGTCCGTCATATAATTTTTGGAAAGTCTGAATACTTCGCGTACCGTTATTTTGTTGGTAACACCTTTTAATAATATCTCTATTTAAACGAGCGACACTGTTTCTTGGGAATGTATTACAAACTTTTCATTTGATATATGATAGAAAATGGCGCTGTAGGAGATTAGAAAATCTTTGTAGCACGATCTCGAGAGCCGGAAAATTAGCACAAATAGGAGCTAGTATCACAAATCAATCATAGTTCTGTCGTAGCACACTGACCCAAAAGGGGGACCTATATAGGGAAGAGTCTCACCGGACAACAGGGAGCTGGCGAAGGATTCCTGGCAGTGAGAATGGGGCAGTATGGCGGCGATGGCCAGCACGGCCACACTGAGGCGCGCCACTGTCATGGTCACTGGTTGCACTGTCCGATGGCGCTGTCTCGCATGGCGCGTCCACTGCCCGACTCGCGCGCGCGCGCACTGCCCTCCACCACTACCAACGTGTTTGGGTGCGTAAGCGCAGCTCAGTGAGTAAGTTCTGCAGATGCGACAGTTGGTGCTCTTGATAGCGCCTCGGAGGACCACAATTCTTTGAGAACTAATCTCACATGACTGCTGCAGAATCAGCCTAATATATTCCCACTGCTGGGACGCTGTGAGAGGGAATGGACCCCCATGACTGCTAAATTACACCTAAATCAAGAATGAAATAAAAATCGATACTTTTTTCACGAAACGATGAACAGTAACCCGCGCGGGCACTTCTGGATAACTGAGTACGCAATAGAGAAACAAGTTGTCGATACACAATTAGTACCATCATAACTTCAGAAATAAGAAATAATTAAAACAATAGCATAGATCCAGAAGCTGCAGCTTGAAGTCTGGAGCAACGAAATCAAATCAAAAGCCATTTATTCAAATTAGGCTGCGAATCAGCACTTTTCGAACACACAAAATACACACACACATTCCTGTAGCGGTATTTAGTGACTACGTAAGTATAGTATTTTCCTAAATAAACTGATTAAATATAAATTAAAGGATCAGAAAAAAACGTACCTGTGGACGCCAATCTGTGGTGCCACTTACAAAAACAGGATTAGTTTACACTTTTATCAGATACTTTTTCAAACAGACTATAGTAAGTCGTGCTCTTATTTTAAAAGTAAACTAGCTTCTGCCCGCAACTTCGTCCGCATGAAATTTCACCCTCCCCTCATTCATCCTCTTAGGGGTGGAATTTCAAAAAACCCTTTCTTAGTGGATACCTACTCTTCACTAAGAACACACCCTCCAAATTTCATGTGTCTAGGACCAGTGGTTTAGGCTGTGCGTTGATATATCAGTCAGTCAGTCAGGAGTTCAGGACTTTGAATTTTATATGTATAGATAACAAAAAATTCACATAAAAACCACACATACAACTGCATTAGACAGAAACGATAGCACTTACAGGTCTGGCACATCTACACTTTTATAATCTTTGTCCAAATTAGCATCATTTAACGGCAAATGCTGGTTACCGCGGATCGATATTATTGCAAGTAGTGCCATCGACGTGGCCACGTGATGGCCCATGAATGGCTACGTGTAGCCCATGAATGACCACGTAGTACCCACTAATGACCGTAGTATGCGGCCCAAAACGTGATCTAGTAGACGTAGACCCCTGATAGTCTTTTACATAATCCGGAAATGACCATGCGGCCACTGGGTATAAAAAGATGCAATTGAGGACCATTCTTCATTGCCATCAGGCCCACATTTATCATACATAATTTTTATTTTGGTAGTAATATGAACTAAAACGGACAATAAACTAAAGTAAAAAAAAAAATGTTTGACAGACGGATGATTGATTTCAGATTTGTTACCAGTTGAAAAACAGTCATGGAAAAACCTATGGATTTATTCTTGTTTCTCAGAATAGTTTTTCTAGGCTTTTGCCCTGCCAAAGTTCATAACTGAAATTAATGAAGAAATATTTTAATGCATCCTGTTTCGAACTCATTATCCAAGGATTCTTCAGTATTTTCCATAGAACAAACTTTCTGGACCAACTAAATAAATATTCTTAATTTTGACTACGACGATTCTTCGGCCATGTTCGCTGCCTTTCCACAAGAGATGAGCGAGGATGCGTAGCGAGGGATATGTGTGAGACCAACCAATAACATCGCTTCATTTTTATAGCTTGATCGAACTAAGTTAGCGATGTTATTGGTTAGTTTTACACACATCCTTCGCTACGCATCCTTGCAAGCCAGGCAGCACCAACACAACACTGGCTGCAAAGAGTGAACATTTTCTTCTTTAAGCAAGGGTATTTCATCTATGATCTACCCTAGATGAAATGCCCTCGCTTAAAGAAGAAAATGCACTTCAATGCACCAATGCACAATGTGCAATATGCATCAATGCACTTTGCATTGATAATTTTAACCATACTATCCGCCAAAAAATGCCTGAAACGCCTAAAGCCAACCCATACAAAACGTCCCCATGCAGTGTCATACCCAAATTCATGACAGAAATAAAGAACTCTGCCTGGGTTTGAATGGTAAATAAACACTTCAATTATCAGTAAGTACAAGTAGATATCCATCTTAGGTGCGTATACGCAGTGCCTAGCGTCGGGTCGTTTACCCCGCGGGGCCCAGACCTGTCCCCTGTCTCAATAGCTGTCACTGTCTACTTTCGCGGGAACTCAGTACTTAATATAATTTATAGATTAATAGATAAGTACGTAAGGTATCTATTACAGTGCCGTGCAAACACGAACATAGAACACGAGATAAAGCTGCATAGGTTTATGAATAGGAAAAACTTTAGCTAAAGATTTTCTACTTGGTTTTTTCAAAATGAAAGTACTCCCAGGCGATAGGACTTTTTAAACTGTGTTCCCTGAAGAAACTCTTTACAAGGAGCTTCACTATACAATATTTTGCCTTTCCCTTAGTTGTAACGCTGCATAGTGTATGTGTTTCTGTACTAGCGTTGAAAAAAGCAGAAAAAATTCCCATTTCTTTCCAATTCCGTTGTTTTTTTTAATGTTTCATTCGAAAGTTTCAAGAAAATTTGTCAGTATATATTTCATGTTTTTTTTTTTCAATAAAAACCGAAAAATATGAAAGAAACGGGAAACTTTAATGTTTTTTTTTTTATTCAAATCCGTTCTTACTATATTTGACTTAAGATATTCTATGCTTTATCTCTTTCCATGATAATACGTACTAATAAAATGGAGGGTAGAATGAAAAAATTTCAATAAAACTTGTATTTTTCAACTTTTCAAAACATCAAGCGAAACATTCGAAAGAATCCTGTTTCTTTCCAAAGGATACCTTCCGTTAATTTTTCTGTGTAACATGCGAAAAAAACGGAAAAAAGCCACAATTTGTTTCTTTTCGTGAAAAAAAAAACAACTTGTTATTTTCGGCATTTTCAACGCTATTCTGTACAACTGAAGGTACTAAAAAGAAAAACAAGTACAGTTATGTGGATCTACATCCTTCCTACAAAAACAACATACGTGAGGAGCAGCGTTCTTTTGTCTGCTGATAAAAACAAAGTACGATCACTAACACAATTCTGGCAATTCCCCCCTTGTAACACAATGTATTACAATTTATTCAACAGCAACTAAATACTACACTACATCACCAACTTTTACTTTTAAAGTGAGTGTAACTTGGTCAATATTTGTCCTTTCATACACACTTGAGTTTCAGAGTGTAATTTGCACCTATTAGGAGATAGTGCTCTCAATGCAAGAGGACAAACGTTTGGGTAGGGCAGGACGGGATTAATCGTCAACTTCTACTTAATAAAATCTTAAATTCATTCATTCATTCAATAGCAATGCACAGCCGCTGGAACTAGAAAGATGAAATTTTGCACAAGAGTTCCTTATACAGGGTCCCATTAAAATAGATGGACAAATTTTAACACAGCGCTCAATACCAAAGATATCCAAGCAAAAAAAACACTGATTAAAGTGATTTTATTTTGACCTAAAATAACAAATTGCCGGCACATTAGTGTATTTTCGTTAGCTGATTATTTTTCTTGTAAGTATCTAGTGCGTTTTTTTAAATAATTTTTTTTACCATCGTTCTTATTTTGGTGGTCTGAATGATTTCTAAAAGTTTGTCCATCTATTTTAATGGGACCTTATATAACGAAGGTGCGCAATGAGGAATGATTTTTGAAAATTCACCCCTTAAAGGGGATAGGGAATGAAAGTTTGTATGGAAGTTCGTTAATTTTGCCGATGAGAAATCACACCAGGCAGAGCTTGTCCCTATTATGAAACGAAACGTGTCTCTGTCTGCCTGACGTATATCCAGTACAGAGCTATTATGACTCGAGAACCGCAATATAATACACGGATATACAGGGTGGTCCAAAAGTCGTGGATCAAACGAAGTAGGGGGATAAAGGAGGTCATTTCCAACACTTTTAAAGTGAGAAATAATTTTTGGTAACGTTACAAAATTTTTGGAAAAAAATAAATTGCTCTTGAAATTTGATACTCAGAGCCCTAATAGAACTTTGTAGTGCTGATATATTATCTAGTAGTAATACAACACCGTTTGTTTTATTGTTTTATATCACATTTTTTTTTAAATTCGTCTAATTGTTCAAGAACTCGGTATACACAAATATTCATAACTTTTAGGGCAATTGAATTATGACCATGCTGTAGAAAGATTTTTTGTTGGAAATGACCTCCTTCATCTCCCTTTTTCGTTTGATCCACGACTTTTAGACCACCCTGTATATTCAACCGTGTCCTAACTGACAGATAGATCGTGCAGTTGCAGTTGCAAAGCCATTGCAGACAGAAGATATGTGAAGATATTATGATTCTTAGATGGTGTAGATGTGACAAACCCCTGAATGAGTTTTAGGTAGAGTGCGCGCAAGATTAGTTTTCTCCCCTACCGATCATTTTTCCCCTGAGAGTTCATTTGGTTTATGTGTATGTAAGTATGTATCTATGTATATATTCTTGTATTTTATAGTCATTTCCTAGCTAGTTATCCTGTATGTTGCACCTGCCATGTTTTGTCTCTGCATCTCCCTAAGGTTGACTGGTAGAAAATGCCTCAGGCATTAAGTCCGCCTTTGTACAGTATTTTTTTTTACTTGTGCATAAAGTTTTAATAAATAATAAGTCTGCATACGACATTTGATCTTCAAGATTATATCCCTGCTAGCACTGTTAATCACTTTCGGCATAATGAGGGCGATTATTTACTTTGGAACACACGGAACACAGCACACTCTCTGGACACCTGAGGGGCAATTCTCGTAATTTTAAGAACGTTCACAGTCTGATTTCAGTCTCAATCTGTCAAAAATACTTCTAATTTCACTACATTTTGAAAAGTTGACATTTGTTTGTCGCCGAGATGAGACTGCGACTAGATTTAAATTACGATTGGCCTTCTGATATAAGCGTCCAGGTGGCGGCTTACGATTATTTCCGATTTCGGCCGCGCGCAGACTTATTTTGTGAGCACTTCTAGGTAGTTATTTAAGAGCAGACGTTTGTATTATGCAAATGAAGGCGTATGTGACGTTTCAGCTTTGACTCTAGCTTAGCAACGCACCTGCGACACTTCTGGTATTGAAAGTGGTCGTGTCGGATTACCGTCCCATTGGACTTGATTGGGCTATGAGAATGATGGAAGAGTGAATGCACCTGTGTCTGCGCACACTTGTGCACTATTATATAATATCTCCCGTGTAGATGGGCAGCCTCCGCTGATGAATGATTGCCGAAATTCGGTCTGGAGGATTTTTTTATTGCAAGTTGCCATAGATATCCTGCTCGTTGGCTACCAAATACCTAACATACAACCTAAAGAAGACTACAGTGACAATAATATAAAACGAATAGATGAAGTTGGTCTTAAACAGCTATTATAAAATATAGCAAGACAAGTGTAATAACTAAAAAAATATCACGTTAGAATAGAGGTGTCCTTTCTCGGTAAGGCTTCGATTTATATCCCACTAGTGGGTCGACGCGGCACCTTACTTCAATCAATCTAACGCAACCACTTTATATTATGTTGCGCCTTTAGATAATCGAAGTGGCCTGGAATTTCGCTTCTAAATAGCCAATATCTATTAAGACTTTCCTTAGGAATTCCTCTATGATTAAATTGTTAAAAATGCTGTTGGTGAGTGAGAAAAGAGTTTGATTCTCACTTTAATAAGTTATCAGTCATCAATACATTTAATTGACATAAATTATCGAAGAACTTATATCTATCCTGTTTAAAGTCATTGGAAAAATACGCCTTAAAATCTCACAGTTCTGTCCAAATCTTTTTGAGTTTCGATTTCTGAAGCTGTCTAAAGCTTATGCGCACCCTACACTTGGTTTAATTTTGCTATAGCTGGAGCCAACATATTGCGCGTTTTAACACAGGTAGGTACATACTTGACATACGAATAAGCATACCTAGTCTCAGTCAGACGCAACTTCCCTTGATTTCAAAACATTTAGGTACTCTAAGTAGGTATATTTATTTTAGGACCTCCAACAAAATATATACACTAAACAATTATGTGGTTAATGGATGACAAAGTTATAGGTAGGTGGTAGGTAGGTATAGGTAATATGATCTTCAATTAATGTAGGAATTAACCTAGCTCACAGAATAAACTCATTCACCCAATAAGCATAATTATGTGGACGTTACGGTACATATTAGCTAGCGGGCAGTGCACAGTGGGTTCGACTCCGGGCAGACCTGTTTCGAACTGTAAACTAAAACAAGTGACGGTTACGGCCAGTAGTAAAAAGAGAAAGTTTCTTGGACATCATACGTTTAGCTAGTCGCCTCACTCAGTCAGCTGGCGATTTAGAAGTATTTGTCTTACTACGTAATCGTGGGAGCCTAGCCTTTTACCAATTCTGTTGAGGTCGGCTTCGGCTAGTATTTTGGGATGACATCGACCATTCAAAGCTGATTTACATTGATTCAGAATTTCAATCCAATGACACTGGCTCGATATTGTATTAATGTTAACAGTTTTTAATCCAGTATCAAGCGCTGGGTAAGAATAGAGCAGCCTCTAATTGGTAAAACTTCAATTTCCAGCATTACTGAATTCAAAAGCTGGATTGAAATACTGGATTCTAATTAATCCATGCGTCATGTTCGTAAACGGGCGCCGTCAGTAAGGACTGGTCATCTCTTTGCTGCCATGGCTTATTTTAATTTAATTTAATATTTGAATTGTTTTTTTTTTATCTTTTCATTACGGACGCTTTTAAAGTTCTGCATCGTTCTCACATGCAATGTAACCAATATTTTGTAACCATATTATTTTGATTTAAAAGAGTGTCCGTGGAGTTTCTTGCCCGTTCTTCTCCATAGGTGGGCAACTAGCTTCATCTTTCTGACTGACCGACCCCTTGACAATTTATAAGTGCCTGTGCCTAATTAGTTTATCACACTAATATAATATTATAAAGGCGAAAGTTTGTGAGTGTGTGTGGGTTTATACGTTTGTTACTTCTTCACGCTCAAACGGCTGGACCAATTTCGATACAATTTTGTACGGAGGTAGCTGACACCCTGGATGAACATATAAGACTACTTTTTATCCCGATATTCCCACTGGATCTACATTTACGCTGGTGAAACCGCGGGGCACAGCTAGTTTGAAATAAATGCTTTAAGTTTTGGATCAATGTAAATCAGCCGACTCATTTAGTAAAATATTCTGATATCCAAAGGTATAAGCTTGCTAGACGAGACTAAGGGAAAGCCTGGGAGCTAGCGATTTGTACTTACAGTTTACCGTAGTTGGGGTAGTACCGGTAATTTACCTATATAATAGCAGTAAGAAAATACTTGACTCCATATCCCTTTCTCTAGCCAAAAGTTATCAATGAGGACGAATAGAGTCCGGTTATAGGTATACTAATTATTATAGTTTTGTTGCTATGACAGTAAGGGTCAGTTCACACTGCGACGTGACGCGGCGCGCAGTTTTCAAGATAGCAATACAATTATAGACCTTACCTTCTACACAAAAAGGTACACAATTCTGTGTGCCTACTACGTCGAGCTACGCCGCTCGGCGCAGCGCGGCGCCGCGCGGCCCTCCTCACTGATGTATACCTTTTTGTGTGAAATGAAAACTGCGCGCCGCGTCACGTCGCAGTGTGAACTGACCCTTACATAACAACCGTATCAACGGCTATTTAACTAATCCCTAGCAACGTAGACCGCTGTAACAGTAGAAGTAGAGAGAATAATAATATGAAAGAAAGAAAGAAAAATGTCTATTTGGACACAGTTCGTGAAACACAAAAACCAAAATTAATAAAATAAAAAATAGTGTTTCAGACAACAATAGCCGCACCAAAAAGGTTCATTTCGGCATTAATGCCAGACAGATGCTGTCTGACGCTGGTTTTCTAATGAACCCTTAGGGAAAAAAGTGACGGGGAGTACAAACAGTTTGATAGGTACCTCTAATGAAAAATGGATAAGAAACTTGGCTCTATATATTTCGTCAAGAATGAATAGTGATTATAATAATCAAACTTTCGTACATAAAACAGTTCAGTGTTGAACCAATCCAGCAATCAACGTTAATGGCCCGATGACATGTAATATCACTAAAAACAAACAAATCCAACGAACCTCATACAATAAATACATTTAAAAATCAAAACCCACCGTCATATTTCAAGATTTCATTGACCAATAAAAGGATCAGAATCAGAATCAGAATTATTTATTTGTAAAACATAGGTGAAGAACATATATACATTAATCATACATGTCAAGGTCTTAAATAGATAAGTGTTGCACTATGCTTTGTCATTGTTGACATACAAATATTAAAGTCAGGTTCATCAAAGTTAACAAAATTTTCTATCAATTTTATACAAATACATTAAAATAATCAATTTAATAATGTCCACTACAAGAAAGAAAAACAAAAAAAACACACACAAGAAGATCATAACAAAAGAACATGCGAGAAATTATTCGTCCGTTACATTAATAATATGAATTAATAAAATTACAGAATTTAATCAAATAGTCATCCAAAATTAAAATAGTCATCCAAGTCAACATTAATAATATATATTTATAAAATTACATAATCTCACAATTCATCATATCATAATTTAATCAAATAGTATTATCATTAAAATAGCCATCCAAGGTATAATAACATTTCTCAACTAATAACTTGTGAAGACACTTTTTGAATTTCTTTAATGGCATACATTTTATAGCATCAGGTATTTTATTAAAAATCTTTGGTGCAACACCAAAGAAGCTCTTTTTCATTAACGCAGTATTACATTTCAACGTACATAGTTGATTTTCATATTGACTCCGAATCACGTGCGTGTATGTTACAAGCGGCCATTAATCTCTCAAAACAGAGGATATCGGCGTGCGCCGGCGCAGGCGGCTGTTTCAAAACACGACGGATCGTTAATTTGCGGCCTTGTGGACTCCCACCGGGGTAACGGGACTTGGCAGACGGACTGACCGGCATAGATATGGTGTAGAAAGGACAGAGCTTTTTGCCTGTCCCTACAGGCCAAAGCACTACTGCTACTCGGATTCCCAGGTCTAATACTTATAATTTATTCAACATCCCAGGATCCAAAACAAACCTGGGTCATTACGCCGCTGTACCAAGACTTTGTAGGCAATACAACATGCTGGCTAAAACTACAGAGTTAGATATCAGCCAATCTCTCGTAAAATATAAGGAATGTCTAAAAAAAATATTGTGAATGCTTCTTTTTTTTTTCTTTTGTCGTTCATAAACCATACAATGTTTAGTTTATATCTTTTGTTGGAGATCCTAAAATAAATAAATAAATAATTAGGTAAATAAATTATCGCCCTGTTTCGTTTGTTTTTATTAGCTGTAAGTCCTCCATGTACTAAATAAACTATCGCCCTGTTTCGTTTGATCCACGAATTCTTCCCCGCCCTGTATCATAAGCATAACTTACATAATACATACATATAGATCTCGGTGAACATGAGCACACTGCTCTTCACCATTATCATCTCCGTTTTAAAGACGTTCACTACCATGCACACGGTGCACACAGGCGGTGATCTCCCTACGTATCGCAAATGTGGCAAACGGCCGGTCCTGCGCAACTGCAATTGCAAAAAAACATAGTCAGTCTAGTCCACGTTTAGCGCCTCGGATACACCTAAACCGTCATCGACTGAACTATGCTCGTACGTCATTGGCTAAACTACTTAGGCCGAAAAGAATTAAGAAACTGTTACATTACTTCAACAGACGTTCGTACGATGACGTCCGATAACTATATGTACCGTCAAACGGGGTGAATAGGGATGCAGGGGTGAATCGGGACAAAACTTTAAAAGGGATTTTAACAAAAATAATATAGTTTATGGCCAAAAAGGACCCTAATGTGTTTACTGTAATTTAATTAACGATTACGTGCCCTTATTCACAACAAACTATATTATTTCAACGTTAAAATCCATTTTGAAGTTTCGTCCCGATTCACTCCGTTTGACGGTACGGACTCAATTTGTTTTAAATTATGTTTGGTTGTAGAGTAGGTAGGTAGGTACGCGCCACGAAAGATGATTGAAATATTGTTAAGAATTTTTATCTAAATGTCATCGATAAATCCCGGAATAGATATACACATTATGGTTAACTATTTCGTACACGACTTACCTACATGCGCAAACTCCCTACTACTGAGCTTCTCAAGTCTCATCTTTCGTGGCGCGTATTATAACGCACGAGTACGGCCGACGATGACGTACGAGCGTAGTTCGTAATGTTCCGAGAGCGAACAGACCGTAATCTACTAAAGTTCGTTTTATAATCTCAGAGACTAATCTGACATTTAAATCTTTTGTGTTTGCGTTTTTTTAGTATAGAAGTTTGACATTACACCTGTCAGATTAGTCTCTGGAATTAAAAAAACGAACTTTAATACACAGTGCGGGTTGCGTTCAATCTTCAAATTGATGTCGCACCTATGACCTACCTCACCTTAGTCTTTGCCTCATCACCGATATCAACAACATTACGGCTCGAGTCTTTCATCGGGAGGTCCCAGCGTCCCACGCATGCACCCCTCCCTCCCACCCGCGCCGCCATGCGTGCACGCATTGATATAATTTCAATACTTTGTGGCTAACATCACATTTTAAATATAACCTTTTATATGGCACACGGATTTACAGTTGGATCTCATCGTCCTGATGTACCGTTATGAATAACATGTATAATAAAATATGTGTATCATCGCTTATTGAATGTGTTTTGAAATGAAATGTGGGTGCATTAGTTGTGTGTCGTAATATGCGAGGGTATTTAAAGATTAGCTCAATTTATTCCTGAGAATCTGAGATCAAGCCGTATTGGAAAAGCATGCCTTCCTCTATAATAACGAGTAGTTTTCTTACCGATCGTAACTTTTATAAAAGATATCAACGCATAGCGTCAATGACAATATTTTATTTAGGTAGGTAGGCATTTTCTTTTTTAACAGTGTTGAATGTTTTCATTTGAGTTGCACAGGCTTCTATCTGTGACTACCCAGATAAGCAACGCATTGGGGAACACAAGAGAGAAATAAACAATAATTCGTATGAAAGTGAATTTTGGCGTATTGTACGCCTCAGCACGATTTTGAACGCGTTTAGAAGCAGGCGTTACGGTTCCTTAACCTTTTAACCGCTTATGTCGTATTAATCCGACAAATATTTTCGTGTCCATTCCGCCAGTCGTATATATACAACCAAATAACACAGCTCGTTTAATCTGTATTATTATTACATCATCACAGCTCGTTTCATCGGTATTTATTTTTCGTTTTTGAAGTGAAACTTCTTTAGGCGCGCTTGACTTGGGGAGTAAACTGGCGAATGCGTTACGAAAACGTGTGATCGGGCGAGTAGGGAAGGTACGTATTTATGCGACCGGGTTTTTACACCAGCTATTTGCTTCCAAGTAAGTACGCACACCAGGTACCGACTCAAAATACTTGCAAGACTATAATAGTACATTATGATACATGTGTGCTATGTTGATCATTAAACTCGAGGCGGTATTATTCGCGCGAGCCGTAGGCGAGCGCGATAAGGTAGCCGAGAGTTTAATTATCAATGCACACGCGTATCATACGACGTTTTTCAACACACTTGTGAGGAAAAAAACAGACTTGTATTGTTAAATATTAACTTGTATGGATAATGGCGGGCTTGGTTTGTCATTCCCCGCGCCGCGCTGACGTGCGCGCGCAGGTTTACCCATAGAGTAACACCTGCGCGCGCATTGCTAGCGCGGCGCGCATTTATTTACTTAAAGGCAAAGACAATACCGATATACAGCCTATAGAAAAAATATAATAAACACAAAATAATGTTAAGACTGATCGTAGTGTTGTCGTATGTCAAATTGTAGTTTAGTTAGTATGGAATTAGAAAGTACTATTTGCATAGAGAAATATACATTAATTCAGTGAGAATCCGCAATAATAGAACGCCAGTGGTCTTTTTCGTTTGGTTACGGGAGGGACGACGGAAAATTATAAGGTGCATCCAGACAGAGCGAGCCATGCGCCGCAAGTGCTTTTTTTTGTATGTTAGATGCCTCAGCCTGAGGCAACCACATATATAAAAAAATCATTTGCGGCACATGCCTCGCTATGTGTGGATGCACCCTTAGGTGAATGCGCAGTGGTAGACCGCGAAATTTAATTTTTTTTAAGTTTTTTACAATTCGCAGGTCAGTATCAGGTTGTATCTTGATCAAAATGTATATTTATATAATAGGTATGTATTTAAAGAATTATAGTCATTAGAATCATTAATATATATATTTAAGTTAGATTTGTTCCCTAAGAACTTTTCCATAAGAGATTTGTTCTTATGGAAATAATCTAACTTAGAAAGATGTATTTAATGATTCTAATGATTATAATTCTGTAAATACGTATCTGTTATAGTCGCGAATCATATTTTGATCAAGATACAACCTGACACTGACCTGAAAATTGCAAAAAACGTTAGAAAAATTTAATTTCGTGGGCTACAACTGCGCATTCATCTTAAGGTAAATAAATTTTAGTTCATCTTGGGACCAAGGACAATTCAGACTATTTAAAAAAAAAGTAAAATATGGCTCGCGGATTCTTTTTGGCATGAAGTCTCTTTGAAGAGATTAAAAAAAAAACGCACTTCTTCGACCTCCGACTAGTAAATTAAATAGTTATCTGTGGAAATAAAGCACAAGTACCGTAACGTAAAGAAAAAGCACGCGTTCGTAATACACTGCATTATGGATCTAAAAGCTGTGCATTAAGAGCCATTTTACGAGCAAGTGTGTTGAAATAGTACATTATGATACATGTGTGCTATGTTGATCATTAAACTCGAGGCGGTATTACTCGCGCGAGCCGTAGGCAAGCGCGATAAGGTAGCCGAGAGTTTAATTATCAATGCACACGCGTATCATACGACGTTTTTCAACACACTTGTGAGGAAAAAAACAGACTTTTATTGTTAAATATTAACTTGTATGGATAATGGCGGGCTTGGTTTGTCATTCCGCGCGCCGCGCTGACGTGCGCGCGCAGGTTTACCCATAGAGTAAGTAAAACCGATATACAGCCTATAGAAAAAATATAATAAACACAAAATAATGTTAAGACTGATCGTAGTGTTGTCGTATGTCAAATTGTAGTTTAGTTAGTATGGAATTAGAAAGTACTATTTGCATAGAGAAATATACATTAATTCAGTGAGAATCCGCAATAATAGAACGCCAGTGGTCTTTTCCGTTTGGTTACGGGAACGGACGACGGAAAATTATAAGGTGCATCCAGACAGAGCGAGCCATGCGCCGCTAGTGCTTTTTTTTGTGTGTTAGATGCCTCAGCCTGAGGCAACCATACATATAAAAAAATCGTTTGCGGCACATGCCTCGCTATGTGTGGATGCACCCTTAGGTGAATGCGCAGTGGTAGACCGCGAAATTTTTTTTTTTAAGTTTTTTACAATTCGCAGGTCAGTATCAGGTTGTATCTTGATCAATATGAATATTTATATAATAGATATGTATTGAAAGAATTATAGTCATTAGAATCATTAATATATAATATATTTTAGTTGGATTTGTTCCCTTAGAACTTTTCCATAAGAGATTTGTTCTTATGGAACAAATCTAACTTAGAAAGATGTATTTAATGATTCTAATGATTATAATTCTGTAAATACGTATCTGTTATAGTCGCGAATCATATTTTGATCAAGATACAACCTGACACTGACCTGAAAATTGCAAAAAACGTTAGAAAAATTTAATTTCATGGGCTACAACTGCGCATTCATCTTAAGGCGAATGGGTAGTTGTAGCCCGCGAAATTCAATTTTTCTTACGTTTTTTGCAATTTTCAGGTCAGTGTCAGGTTGTATCTTGATGAAAATTTGATTCGCGACTATAACAGGTACGTATTCACAGAATTATAATCATCAGAATCATTAATACATCTGTTTAAGTTAGATTTCTACCACCAACACTTTTCCATACGAGATTTGTTCTTAACGGTAGAAATCTAACTTAGGAAGATGTATTAATGATTCTAATTATTATAATTCTGTAAATACGTACCTGTTATTGTCGCGAATCATATTTTGATCAAGATACAACCTGACACTGACCTGAAAATTGCAAAAAACGTAAGAAAAATTGAATTTCGCGGGCTACAACTACGCATTCACCTTAAGGTAAATAAATTTTAGTTCATCTTGGGACCAAGGACAATTCAGACTATTTAAAAAAAAAGTAAAATATGGCTCGCGGATTCTTTTTGGCATGAAGTCTCTTTGAAGAGATTAAAAAAAAACGCACTTCTCCGACCTCCGACTAGTAAATTAAATAGTTATCTGTGGAAATAAAGCACGAGTACCGTAACGTAAAGAAAAAGCACGCGTTTGTAATACACTGCGTTATGGATCTAAAAGCTGTGCATTAAGAGCCATTTTACGAGCAAGTGTGTTGAAAAGTATCTTATACGGCTACTCGCTCAAATACGTAGGTACTCAACCGCGTTAGTTTTCGCAAATGCGATCATGCTCCTTATCAGTAAGAGTCTACGGAACAATTTCGTATGCAAGTATTTTTGAAGGGAAACTTCTTTACGCGCGCTTGACTTGGGGAGTAAACTGGCGAACGCGTTACGAAAAGTGTGATCGGGCGAGGTGAACGGGAGTTTAGTGGGGGATATAAGCAAGAGAAAGCAGTGCGCGCGCACATTTTCTTTCTCTCTTCCTCTCATAACCAAATACGTTTGAAGTTTTTTTTCTTTTGCTTATATCTCGAAAATGGTGCGTCCTATCGCAAAAATAATGAAATTTTCGACCCCCTTTATGAGACCCCTAAACTCCTAAAACTCAACATGTAGATAAGCATTTTTCATATTTTCCATACAAAAACTGAAAAATTCCTTAAAAAACACGCCAAGGCCGCCCCCTCCGCGCCTGCAGCTCTAAAAAACAGTTCACGGGCACAGTATAATATACAGTAAGTTATCTAAGGCCGCCCGCCGAGTTATTAGCCTACTCTTGCGTTGATCCCCAGGGTTGTCACTTTTACTTTTAGTTAATATTTTCGAACAAGCAGCACTTGATCTAAATTTATGAAATAAAAAGCATATTATGATTGAATATTTTACCAATTTATAAATTTAGTAAAAATAAAAAGCCTTTATTCACATAACATTTATTATACTAAGTTACAAATTTGATACCGAGAAAATTTTTCTCCTGTTTCTGCACGTCCGGAACGCTTTATTATTATTTGTTAATGTAAAGTAAATTCTCATTCTTATGTAAAGTTTTTGGGAAAGCATGGACAGGGCATCTTAAATTCTATATCATTCAGTTGATCGTAAATTGACCGGCCAATTTTAATGTTGATGTGGTCCTTTTCGAACGCTTTGCGAAACACCTGCTCCATCCTTTCTACATTTGGGAAGTAGGTACCTATACCCTTTCCAACAAAAAAAGAATTTTTCAAATCGGTTGGCAAGCAACGGAGTTATGCGGGAACAAACATAAAAAAAAAAAAATACAAACATTCGAATTGAGAACCTCCTCCTTTTTTAGAAGTCGGTTAAAAACTAGACTTCTTAAAATAAACTTTAGCTCTAAACATAGTATTCAGAAAGTATATTTGGGAATACATTTATATGGAAAAATGCGACTCGGCTACGCTCTTAAAGCAAATAAACTGTGAAATAAACAATACAATACCACATTTTCTAATAATATTTAAGTATAAGTAGGTATTTACATTTCTGGTTGAGTAGGAACTATGAAGAATGATAAGTCCGGGTTTGCGAAATCATTATTGAGGCACCCGAAAACACTACAATATTTTTTTCCCCTTTTTGAAGTCATGATACTCGTAATTTAAGTGGCCGCCGCCGGCGAGAGTTGACGAACGCAAGCGGTCATGTAGCGTACGCGCGTGCTCACAGTCGCGCTGCACAGCCCGCACTGCCGCCACCTTATTCCCTCATATATTATGCTAGCGTGTGCGTGAAATCGCGTGCCGACACGGCGCGCGGCGCGCACGCACACATTCAAACCGAGAGCGGCACGTTTGTATGAAGATGTTCTACTGTATATTATACTGTGTCACGGGGTAGGGCAAATAAGTACAGACGCCAGCACATCAACCTACTACAATCTGTCAGATTTCTTTAATAGATTTTCAACTTTATTACTAAATAATAAGGTTCAAAGTTGATTGGGAAAATTTGACAGTTTCGGGTAGGTTGACGTGCTGGCGTCTGTACCACGTGTCGACGAGACGCGATTGTCAAATTCGATTTTTGTTGTGTCAAAATTTTTTACGTGAAACTTCTTTACGCACACTTGACTTGGAGAATAAGCTGGCGAACGCGTGACGTAAGCGTTACGAAAAGTGTGATCGGGCAAGTAGGGAAGGTACGTATTTACTCGACCAGGTTTTTGCTTCCAAGTACGCACACCAGGTACCGACTCAAAATACTTGCAAGACTATAAAGTACCTTATACGGCTACTCGCTCAAATACGTAGGTACTCAACCGCGTTAGTTTTCGCAAATGCGATCATGCTCCTTATCAGTAAGAGTCTACGGAACAATTTCGTATGCAAGTATTTTTTACTTGTATTTATTTGTAAACGCGATTTTGCTCCTTATTTATAGGAAGTCATTGATCAATTTCCTATGCAAGTAGTTTTACTTCCAACGGGGCTTTTGAATACGCGATTGTACTTCTTATCTGTATGAAGTTATGGATCAATTTTCTATGCAGATAGAAAATACTTGAAAGTATCTCGCTCCGTCGTGCCACGACGCTCGAGTACGTAGGTACTCAAATAGTTCAACAACCGCGTTTGATTTCGCAAATGCGATCATGCTCCTTATCAGTAAGAGCACGGAATACTTAATAGTACTACGTACAGAAAGGACACTCCCTTCTTCGCCCTCATATCAGATACCGCACCTCACCCCGCACTTCGAGGTATTCGTCGCCACATCTTTAGCAAGGGCGCTCGCGAACCGCAGCGCTGTATTGCTGACACGAAAAGTTTTATTTAGGGGAGAGTTGGATAATACCGCGCGGTTGACAATTCCGCGCGTCAGCTTAATTCAAAAACTATCCACTAGTTCTGCGATCCAGTGCGTATACATCGAAGCGGGACATGCTTACACCCTTCCCCGCGCATCGCCATTACGGTCCGCGCGACGACAGAGATAGCACGCGCTGTCGACGTTTTTTTCGTCACTCCTTGTAATTTTTCGTGTACTTTCGAGAAGAGATAAGTAATACTGTATTTATATTGTAATACTTTGATACCATACATTTTTAATGTTTGTTTATTGTAGAATTAATGTCAGAATATGTTTTTACGTACTTTAATATTTTCGATATAATTTTGAGGTTAAAAAATAAAATGATCAAGTTTGATAATTCCGCGCCTAATACTTAATATACTGATTTAATTTCTAGAAAAAGATTTGGGTCTCCCTATCTTCACGCAAGAAAATTACTTAAAAGAATATATATTTTTTTTTATTATTACTTTTATTATTTTTACTTTTATTACCCATTTTTGTGTAATTAATGTGGGCACGATATTATCAGACCAGTTCGACAATACCGCGCCTTTACTTTTTTTTGGAAAGTGTCAATAATTACTTTTTGTTTCAATTTTGGAAGTATTTGTTATACGGTATGCGTACCTGAATAAATGTCCTACTAATTACTCAATTTTGTTTCTTTCAATATCAAACAGTTTCCTAATAATAGGTCCAATTCCTTAGGGGCTCGGTATTATCCAACTCTCCCCTATTTGAGTTTTAATCACGATGGTTGGATATTGTGATGCTTTTCCGAATTCGTATTTACATAAACTGTTTGTAAGATTTCGCATTTTTAATAACATGCGATTTAATAACCGATTATTTACAGACGAGTCATTTAAACTAAACTATTTTAGTGTTTTTATTTCATTACGAACCCGACTATATAAATAAACAATTGAACTACATGGTCACTTCATAATAATGCACACGTTCGGGCAGCGCCGCCGCCGTCGTCGTTCGGTTCCTCGACACAAATTGCTTACCGCGCCATTTTTTTTACGCTACTAGATTTCACGCACACATTTGCACGTATACAAACGTCATTTGTTTATGTAGTAGTACTAGGTAATTATTTTGCGAGCGTTGTATGGAGTGTCCGAGGTGTGGTAAGACTCTTACTACACCTCGGACACTCCATACAACTCCGTAAGAGTCTACGGAACAATTTCGTATGCAATTATTTTTACTTTAATGGTTTGTAATAGTATTTATTTGTAAACGCGATTGTGCTCCTTATTTATAGGAATTCACGGGTCAATTTCCTATGCAAGTACTTTTTACTTCCAACAGGGCTTTTGTTTGATTACGCGATTGTACTTCTTATTTGTATGAAGTTATAGATCAATTTTTGATGCAGATAGAAAATACTTGAAAGTATCTCGAGCCCTGGTTTCTTAAGGTGGACGTACTTGGAAGCCCTGGTACTCGATTTTGCAAGTACGACCTATGTCTACGGGCTACGGGCGAGGCGAAGGGGAGTTGAGTGGGGGATATAAGCAAGAGAAATCAGTGCGCGCGCACATTTTCTTTCTCTCTTCCTCTCATAGCCAAATACGTTTGAAGTTTCACTTCAGTCGTGTGGTCATAAGCACACTCGTATTTTTTTTTTTTTTTTCGGGCGCTGGGGGCGCTATAACTGATATAAAGTCGGGCGGTTAAAAGGTTAAAGTAAGTACCTAAGCCAGACGCCAGCACATCAAGCAGTCAAGCTACTCTGTATTTCTTTAATAGATTTTTAACTCTATCGCTAAGGCCTAAGGCTCAAGGTTGATTGGGAAAATTTGACAGTTTCGGGTAGCTTGATGCGCTGCCGTCTGTACCGTACTTTTTTTTACTATAGAATCGCAGCTTCTGCAGTATGGATTAGTATAAAGGAAAAACAGGGTCACAGGGATATCGTCGAGGAACCTGTTACGTTACCACGGTTTCACTACATGACTGTGAACCCCTGCAAAAAAAAATTGTTGTTCCATCCATATATTTTGGTCGCGTAGGTATTGCACTTTTGTATAAAGCAGCTGATATTTTTGGGGTTCCGTACCTCAAAAGGAAAAGCGCCACCATGTATAGTTCGAGTAATAAATCTGGGCATAGGAGCGAGGGGGTTAGCACAAGAAAAGAGAGTCCTTGGCGGGCGAAGTCGTGCTTTGGATGATGATAAAAATCTTTGAAAAAGAAAACAAAATGAAAATGACTTTTCATAAGTCTCTTTATTATGCCCAATCACATCTTACGGCTATGTATTTACACTTATATTTTCATTGGTATCACTTATAATGACAATGTCACATAGAAGTACAAAAAATTGGTTAAAAGCATATTTGAGTGATGCAAAACCTTAAAAAGTAAGATGTTAGGTACAGTTTTCAGATAGGCAAAAACTCAGGCACTTTTATAGATATTTACAGTTATTAATTGAAAAATAGTTATGATCAAAAGAAAAAAAAAACAAAAAAAACCTCGATTGGTATTGTGTCGGGTCATAGACAAAAATAACTGCAAAAGTCTATGGTATAAAAATTATACACAACAGTTATTTTAATTTTATACATAGATACAAATCATTTTATAAATGATTTTTAGTCGATTTAACCAAGTTAAGAAGCATTTTAATTTCTTAATTAACGCTTGATTCCCATGTCAACACGCTTAGCGCGGGGCGGGGAGCGGTAAAAACAAATATACTAAAATGTATGAACCATGCCACGACGCACCGCGAGCAGCGTCAGCGACAAAAGAAACCGCGCCGCTTGCCGCTAAGCCAAAAGTCGTGGCCGGGCGGTTACCCAGCGAGAGACAGGTATGAGGGATGAAAAAAAGCCCTAATGAGAAGAACTTTTTCGTAAGCTCGGAAAGCCAAATTAACGGCCAACAACAATGAAGTTTTGTAATCTCATCGCAAATCAAAAGGATAGCAGCGCCGATGATTTTATGATGACATTAAATAATAAACAAGGGACTTTAATTCCCACGAGACAGCAGGAGCGCTTTTTAGAACGCCCAAAGATCTGTTTGGTCTGCGCGATGTTTGTACAGTCAGCATCAAAAGTCGATTAACACTATCATTTTTACATGTTATTAAATTGACAAATTTTTTCAATAAACTGATTTTTAGCTTTTCACATAATAGACAAGAGTATATATTCTAAAAAAAATTCTTCTGCTGCCCATTTTGAACAAATATTTTGCTCAATAACTAAGATTAAAAAAACTGAAGTGTTAATCAACTTTTGATGCTGACCGTACAACTTCGCACTTTATGATGTTCACATAAAGTTCAATGTCGTTAGAAAATCCTCAGCTGCACTAGATTATAAAGCTTCACACATTAGTTGCCCGGTTGCCAATGACAATCCTACAATATTCCTGTAGGTAGGCCTACATGCCACAGATACACAGCCACAAGACTAATTAAAAAAAAAACATACGTTTTTTTTTCTTAATTTGATTAATAATGTGTGTATTCATTCTAAGTTAGAAATGTATCAAAATGTTTTATTTACACGCACTTATGGATATTTTTAAGTTTAATAACATATTTTAGGCTTTTAAAATTCTATTTCGTTTTTTTTTTTTTTGGAAATTATCTATGCACAGACCCGAAACTGTCAAATTTTCCCAATCAACTTTGAACCTTATGCTTTACCGATAAAGTTGAAAACCTATTAAAGATATTTGACTGATTGTAGTAGCTTGATGTGCTGGCGTCTGTACTAAGCTATTGGCATAAGATGTATTTAGTTTTAAAAAAAGCAGCTTCATAAATAAAATTAAAATAACACAAAACAACACGCCTGTATTCACCAAAGGGTTGGGGCAAAGTTGTATAGATTACACACATTTCGCCAAACGTACAAAAATCGTTGTCTCTTTCTAATACTAAGTACAGTTAGCGCCACGAAAGATGAGACTTGACACCACATGGTTTGACTTGTGCAGTACACGCACACGTATGATGTCTCCTGATAGTCCGGGAGCCGCCGGACTTAATAGGTTACACTCCCCGCCTAATATCGCTAAGGTAACCATTACATGTCATTTATAGTTAGCGCCACGAAAGATGAGACTTGTCACACCACGTGGATTGACTTGCGCAGTACACGATTTTAGGTCTCTTTAGCGGTATGAGGTCTGAGCGCGGGACGGGACCGGACGTCATAGGGGCGGCGGAAAGAGCGCGGGAGGCGTGGTCACGTCTCATCTTTCGTGGCGCTAACAATATAGATTGTAGTTTTTAACTACACGTTTTCGGTTTTAGGAAGTATTTGTTATTATTAGTTAAGAAAAACATTTTGAATGAATGTTAGTATAATAGAAGGTTTACAACTGCTTTTTGAAGTAAAATTTCTTTACGCACGCTTGACTTGGGGAGTAAGCTGGCGAACGCGTTACGAAAAGTGTGATCGGGCGAGGCGAACGGGAGTTGAGTGGGGGATATAAGCAAGAGAAAGCAGTGCGCGCGCACATTTTCTTTCTCTCTTCCTCTCATAGCCAAATACGTTTGAAGTTTCACTTCAGTCGTGTGGTCATAAGCACACTCGGTTTTTTTAACATTTATGGGTTATGATCAAGAGCAATGGTGGCCCAGTGGTTACGGCCGCGACTTACGAGTTCTAGGTCGTAGGTTCGAACCAAGACAGGCGTTTTACTTTTGTGTCAATTATTTCATCACCACCGCTCCCAAAACGGTGAAGGAAAACATCGTGAGGAAACTGGCATGTCCTAGAACCAAAAATTCGAAGACTTGTGACATCTACCAACCCGCACTGGGCCCGTGTGATGGATTATGGCCCACTCTCTCTCATCGAGAGGCCTGTGTCCCAGTAGTGGGAACATAAGGCTGATTATGCTGTAAAAATTAAAAGGCAGTCATTTATTTTTCGGCGGTTGGTAAGAAGCAACAAAAAAACCGGTCAAGGTAACTACTAATTTACGGTTTTCGGAATTTTTCCTTTACTTGTGCTACATGACATTGCTTCATGCCAAATTTAATGATTCTAGGTCAACGGGAAGTACCCTATAGGTTTTGATTCCAATGCTAGTGTCAAAATATACGGTATAAACGTAACATAAACGCCCGTATCTTTTGATTGCGTTGACTTAGAAGGTTCGATTTTTTCACTGCTTCAAGGGATTGCAGATTTGACATTAATTTCAACTTGATAACTCCACACGTTCCTAAGAAAAAGGGTCTTGACAGACAGACCGCGAAATGATATTATAAGGGTTCCGTTTTTCCTTTTGAGATACGGAACCCTAAAAAAGCATTGGTAGGTTATTTAAACTGGATCTGCCATATTTACGGCCGCGTGTATGTAGATTGCTACTTGGTAGCTTGAACTAGTCATTTAAAAAAGTGCTTGTTATCACCATACTAGTTTTTAAAGCGACAATAGTTGAATAATGAGAAAGACAGTTAGAACCTAGAACCCACGCATTTAATACAAGCATATTCACCTCATTAAGGATGATCAGAAATACTACTAATGTGTTACTCTGATTTTTAATTTGCTAGACTAAAATGACAGCTGCGATCAACCTTTTTAGGTGTCATTTTGGTCTAGCAAATAAAAAATCAGTTTACAGACATTTACATTTACTAGTATGTCATTAATTAGTTTTTATATAAAATTATTGGTAATCAATTATCACTGTTTGTGTATTCTTATGATTAAACTACCTAGCGGATTTTGATTAAATTAGGCAGGAAGGCAGCAACTTTTAATAGCTATTAACCGGTCAAGCGGCGCGTGTCGCCCATTGGCGACGAAACAATAGAAAATCAATTGTGTCTCATTAGCTTGACAGATTAATGTAGGCCTAAAATTTGTAGTCTATGTGTAAAAAGCTTACATGTAAATCTTACTACATCTAGTTTACAAAGTTTGATATCATAACATATAACTTGACATCAGTCAGCCTATTACAGGTTTTAAGCCACGGGGCAGTCAAATGAAATAACTGAGGCCATTTATTAGAGGTATCATTGTTTGAGTGTGTGAGGAGTTGGAACTATGCATGACATGCCTTTTGGCAGTGTTTGCACTATTGCCAAAAATGGAACAGTGGTCGCGATAAAATAACCGGCTGCTACATAAATTTATTTACGTTCGCGTAACTTGATAAAAACGTAAACAGTATTATTTTCTTTTCCTATAACTCAAGTTCAGAACAGCCAAGTTACTGGCTCATAAATTTTTCTTGCTGCTTAGAACGAACACACACACCGCACTATTCACTAGATCACTTCACTCCAGCTCCATTGCATTCTTCATATAGTTGTCTAACTCCAGGTCTAGCGCTGCTTTCGTGCAGGACATATACTGGTCCAGCTGGGCGTCTAACTGGTCCTTGGTTAGAAGCAGCCGAGATTGGGACTGGCTGCGAGTGATGCCACCTGGGGAGAAATTTTTGAGTGATGAGAAAATATTTCAAACCGACCCTACTATGAATGCTGTATCCACTGACTGGCATTGCGCCTCAAATATTCGCAGGAACATAGCCAGCCGCATCAAGAGAGCGAAGCTACAAGCTGACTCACATCACCCAATGCACTACTACGTCTCAGTGCCCCAGAGGACGAAGACCCGAAAAAGTTTTCTTGGGTGCGTGGGTCCAGCTAGTCCTGCCAACAGTAACGCCTCCACAGCAAGGCGATCCCACCAATCTATGGCGGGAGCTGTGTAAACCCCCTGCCTATTTTATCAAATTATCTGAAAGCCTTCCGCATGGACACGCGTTACCGACGTTACCGTGGCCGACTTGGAAATCTCGACTTCGAACCCAAGTCGGCCGGAGCAAAGACAATCTCCACAGATAGGGGTTCACGGACGAAAAAGACATACCATAGAGCGGTTTGATTTCATAACTTATTTGTATGTTACACAATTGACATAAAATTCAATGTTTTAATGTTTGTTAATGTTTTATAACAATATAGTATAAGTAAGCATAATCACACTATCACACTAATCACACTTCACACTAATATTATAAAGGCGAAAGTTTGTGAGTGTGTGTGTGTGTGTGTTTATATGTTTGTTACTTCTTCACGCTCAAACGGCTGGACCAATTTTGATGAAATTTGGCACAGAGATAGCTTGAGTCCCGGAAAAGGACATAGGGTACTTTTTATCCCGATATTCCCACGGGATCGAGACTTATGCGGGTAAAACCGCGGGGCGCAGCTAGTCAGTCTATAATGTTCCCACTACTGGGAAACACCGCTCTGTGAGAGGAAGTGGGCCATAATCAATTATGCGCGCCCAGTGCGAGTTGATGTGTGTGAAAGTTACTGACATGAGTGAAAATATTTACCTCTGCCCCTTCCTCTCGCCCCTCCGCGTCGCGCCACCTGAGGCCTTTGAGGCTGTTGACCCTGAGCCCCCGAATCTTGTTGCTGTCCATTGTTCTGTTGCTGGCCATTATTCTGTTGCTGGTTCATGCGTTGAGCCCCCCTGCGTTGTTGACCCCCCCTTCTTTGTTGAGCTCCCCTGCGCTGTTGAAACCCTTGTCGCTGTTGAAATCCCTGTCGCTGCTGGAATCCTATGCGTTGTTGCACGCCCCTGCGTTGTTGCATGCCTCTGCGTTGTTGCACTCCTCTGGGTTGTTGCACACCTAAGCGTTGTTGGAATCTGTTGCGCTGTTGGAAGCCATTTACTTGGCCGTTTTGACGGAGTACTCCTTGTTTACCACCCCTGGAAGATAACATATTTTTGACGGTTATAATTAAACATTCATCTAGATTCTAGGACATAGTAAGTAAATTCAGCATTTGTTGCCATAGTGTCATTTGTATGTTGTGTGCCACATGACATTGTGGTAAATTGAAGTATTTTTCCCCTCTGAGTAGGCAGAAACTAAAGACCACCATTGGCTACAATCCTTTTTTACATATTGCCTTACATTGATTATTGTGGCATTACATTTTTAAAAGACACAGCATAGTCCACCAGTTGTTCAACCAGTCTCGTAATAGGTTTAGGTCAAAGAGATCCCTGTTTTATTCCTACTCTCATAAATGGTGTGTATTGCTATGTTGTCTATTGTTGTCAAATAAATTTATTTTCTTCTTTTTTCTTTCTTTTTACCTAAATCGTACACGCAGTGCTCTCTGGGCGCCTCCTCGCTTGCGGAACCCGCGCATCGCTTTGCCGCGCCATGCGAGGTTTGTCAAATTGTTGAATGATGCTGATCTGCTGTAGAAGAAGAAAAAGAACAATCAGTTTCAATGTTTAGACTGAATGCACAGTTCTATTTGTTTAATTATTCAGTTCCTCCAAAATGTCCTAGAAAATTTTCCAATGTTAAATAAGTTCTACCTTCTTGAATTTTCAGTGTCAAGATATATCAAACCACTACTATTATTAAACAGTTTAACTGCGGTTAAAATAAGTGTGAATTAGGGCTAAATTTACCACTGCTGAAGAAGCTGATTTTATTCCAAGGATAAAAGTTATCTGATTTTGGTAAAACCATCAGCCCCAGTAGTACTTTTGAAGTTTTAATAAATAGAAATAAACCACTTTAAAAATTTACGCCCTTCCACTTAAATTTCTATACAAACATTTGAAATGTGTATGCAGCAAGCAGTGGAGGGGTGTTAATTTTTGAAACGGTTTATCTCTACCATTAAACATTATGTTGTACAAACCTGAGATTATTATTAGATTGCTTCCAGGAAACTCTACTCTTAACACTCAGCTGGCTAAGGTTTCCGAAACTATTAGATCTCTTGAGTCCCGGCAAGCTGCTCT
The DNA here is from genome assembly GCA_945859645.1 of Amphipoea oculea. Taxonomy (NCBI): domain Eukaryota; kingdom Metazoa; phylum Arthropoda; class Insecta; order Lepidoptera; family Noctuidae; genus Amphipoea; species Amphipoea oculea. The sequence continues at coordinate 1,554,020 of OX243883.1, read as the reverse complement.
CACTGCCGAAGCGGCGGAAACCTCCAGTTTGTTGGTTACCTATCCGCTGCCTCATTGCTTGCTGCAAATAATTATTTGAAGAAATCATAGTCAGAGTGTTATCTTATCATAACTGGGTCTTACTGTACTTCATTAATGTAATTGGTTTCAAACTGTTGTAATAAAATAAATTAATCATATTTGTGGAATAAAATAAAATGCCAACTACTGGCTGCTAATGAGAATTACTATATGGAAAAACACAATAACAGAACGAAAAGCTGGTGTCCTTGATCCTAGGCTGCCGGCAGTCCAGAGAAGCTATGCTATACTGGGATGGCAAGCTAGCCAGACGTTGATTATGCCTGGACAGGAGAGGTCTATGTCTGGTGACGGGGACCATTATGGGACACTACTCGTTAAACAAACACTTCCACACATTAGGCATAACGGACAGTCCTCTATACAGGGCTTGCATGGAGACTGAAGATAATGTTGCACATGTGCCTTTTGAAAGCACAGGTGTCACCCAGATAAAGACAAAAACCCTAGGGGCAGCCAGTAGCTATTCACAATCACTCGATCCGCTTCCGTACCGTGTCGAACATCAATCAATGTTATCGTAGGAGTCCTCTAATTGCTGTTCACAAGTCCAAAACCCGAAATTTTGTCAGTTTAAATCAAATATACGACTGTTGTTCTTCCGACAGCTCTTTGCTGTCGGGGGCAAGGAAAATCAGGTTATCGAAATGTGTCATTTTCGATACGATAGCTTGTCGTAAGGTTGTGAATAGCTATACAGGAGACATTATCAACTTCTCGAGGGAGGTGGGCTGGTTGGAATAACCACCGATGGCCACCATGGCCCACAATGGTCCATCTGAAGTACTAAGTGCGGAAACCAAAACCACCAACATAGAACACGTTAACAGTTTGTCTGACATCTGGATTGAGCCCAGGACCCCATACCCAGTAGTAGGACTTACATTACCATACCAACAAGACAGTCTTAAAAAATGTAACTGGAGAAAGGCGGTTGTACTGTTGATAGTTACAATATTGTTTGGTTTTAATAGGTTTTTATATGTAATATTATCTTTTAGGTAGATTCTTTTATATTTTTTGAATGTGAAAATTGTGGAGGCCTTGTAGACTGTAGATTTGTAGACCATTTTCTATTTTATTAAGTACTGGTATGGTACATATTGACAAAATTCAACAAAATTAATTCTAGGGAAAGACTTTGTAATTGCTTTTACAGAAAATAAGACAAAAATCGTGTTAATATTTACCCGTTTGGTTTGCGTCTCCAACCGGCGTGCGACCTGTTCAATCAACCGGTTGCTGTAGTTATAATTTTGGCTTATTATAGACCCCGCCGAGGACCGTCTTTTCCGCTGCCTAGCAACACGGTCCGGTGCCGCGTTCGACAACAACGAAAACCGCTCGTTGAGGCTCAGCCCCGTCGCATGAATACCATGTACTTTCTCTATTACCATCTTGTCTTTCTAAACTGTGGGTAATAGCAAAACAAAAAATAACCTCAACAACAGAAAAACGAACGGATAACTTGCACTAATGAACAGCAATCGCCATTACGGCATTACTGTTGATATAATACGAATTTCAGCGTAATTTGATACAAATATTTAGATGGAACACGCAAAGCGAAAATTTTTCAATGACGCTCGCGCGCTGCTAAAATTTTATAATCTGTGCTTTAGTGATGTGATTCGGAGACAGACAAACAGTGGCGGTGAGTCTGGGTGGTGACGGTGGCGACTATCGATGGCGATAGAGCAGGCGCTGCCGCCGGGCGTGGCAATGAATCCCTTTCTATTTTTGATCGAAACTTACGAGAAAAGGAATAGAAAAATAATGGAATAGGTTATTGTTGTTGTAGGTTGTTAACAAAGTATCTCTACAACATACCTATACAGGGTGTTACGGAAAGGGTATATCAATACAAACGGGTTGAAGAGTGTATCTGGTCTAGAATCTCTGTACAAAATTTCAGCTCAAAAGCAGTAACTTTGAAAATGCTTAATATTTTTTTATTTCGATAGTTTATTAAATTGAAATCATAAGAAACGTGTCACCGCACTACGAGGGTCATTATCCATTATCTGTAGTGTGTCTTAGTGTTGCCTAACTATCGATAGTCGATGTATCGATAGTTGACCTCGAGAAATAGTCACTATCGATAGCCCTATCGATACTATTGAAATTTTACAATACTATCGATAGTATCTATCCAAGAAATTGAGCAATACTATTGATAAAGTGCAATACTATCGATAGTATCGATACTATTGGGTATAGATACTATCGATAGTATCGATACTATCACTATTATGGCGTATTTAACTGCAATCACTGTCGATACTATCGATAGTATCGATACTATCGATAGTTTTACTACATCGATATTTTACCAAAACACAATTGTATCGCGTTGGATTCAAACCTTTATTAGTGGCTTATGCAGATAAAGTGAAGTGTACAGACGCCAGCACATCAACCTACACCTAACTGTCACATTTTCCCAATCAACTTTGAACCTTATGATTCAGTCATAAAGTTGAAAATCTATTAAAGAAATTTGACAGATTGTAGTAGGTTGATGTGCTGGCGTCTGTACATCGAATTTACTAATTAATAATATTATCACATACAATATCTTGCAACTAATTTTGGAGTCATTAATCTTTTCAAAAAATGACCACATTGCCGATTTTTTATTTTTATCTGCCATCACGATTCAAACCCTCACGCAAATCACTTTTATTATCTATAAATGGTAGGCAACCTAATCGCGGTCACATAAATTAAGTGAGTAGGTACTTATTATTAAATCTATAGTATACAATAACGGGAAGTTACTAGATAATACAACTATTTTCAATATGAACTAATAATGTTGACTAAAATTCCGGTGCAATACTATTGAACTTTGGGTAAATATCGATGTAGTAAAACTATCGATAGTATCGATAGTATCGACAGTGATTGTAGTTAAATACGCCATAATAGTGATAGTATCGATACTATCGATAGTATCTATACCCAATAGTATCGATACTATCGATAGTATTGCACTTTATCAATAGTATTGCTCAATTTCTTGGATAGATACTATCGATAGTATCGATAGTATTGTAAAATTTCAATAGTATCGATAGGGCTATCGATATTGTGACTATTTTTCGAGGTCACGATAGTATCGACAACCTATCGATAGGCAATCGATAGTAAGGCAACACTAGTGTGTCTGTGCGCCTAGTACACGCACATCACGCCGCCGCGCGCCAGTGCAGCGCCGTGATGTCGAAACAAAAAAATATTAGGCATTTTCAAAGTTAATGCTTTTGAGCTGAAATTTTGTACAGAGATTCTAGACCAGATACACTCTTCAACCCGTTTTTTGTATTGATATACCCTTTCTGTAACACCCTGTAGAGCAGGGTTAGGTTTAATAAGTAAAAGACAGTTTGAAGTTAGGGGGGGGGGGGCTACTCTTATGCTAATTAAATATTTACGTACAACATACAAGCTAATAATAATTTTATTTATATAATAATTTTATTTATTTAATACTTCAAGCACATAAATGTACAGAGGCGGACACAGCGGCGGCGGCTCACTTCACTCGCTCTTGCAACGTACATACATTCTCTTTATTCTCAGACTTCTCTGCGTAAGTCAGTAAATAATTCCTCTATAAGTGCATACACGTGTACGTGTAGTCAAAAGAAACCTATCTAGTTCGAGCATCCTACATTTTCAAACTTTTCTGTATAGATTAGACTATGCGCGGTGCAGTTTTCGAGCTCGCTTTGCTCGCTTTACTATTCTCTATTCGTCTAATGTTCTAGTTTTTCTGCTATCGTATCAATGTCAAAAGAAAACCTAACCTTTTCGAGGCAGCGTGCTAAATATTCCGATGTTGATTCCTGGGCATGGTACAATTATATACTTCGCCTGGTATTCTCTTCCCACGATGGCCTTCGTCTACGTCACGATAAGTGTTGCCATTGATTGTCCTTTTCAGTACATTTAGGGACTTTCTCATTTATTTAAGAAAAATAAAATAAATTACTAACTAGCTTAACTATTTAGTAACTCGTGTGATTCATCTATTTAGTTTTAAATTGATTAAACTATTGAATTATTAGTTCATAATTGCTTTGTTAAGTTAAAAAATGCATTTTGCTAAGGTAATTCAATTACACACAGTGGCCACACATCGAATTGACAAGTGTCATACTGTCAGCTCACCATTTCATCGCTATCGTCGTGTCGCTCATACCTATAGCGTTGTTTCGCTCCGTAAGCAAAATACTGTGGTTCCCAAACATTGTTTACTGTGAAAAGAAAACCAGTGTAACCTGTAAAATGTTCTCGTTCATCAGCTACGAAAAACTTTCAAAGAAAGACCACTTGTAAAGATCGGCAACTGTGATAAAATCTACGGTAGAAGCCTGAATTTGAGCATTCGCTTTCTTTATTCTTTCCAAAAAAACATAGTTGGTATATAAATATTAATCATTTTAATTTCAGTAAGACATTTGAAAAAAATGTTAGCCCCAAATTTGCCGCCCCTAAAATCTGCCGCCCTAGGCTCCAGCCTACTCAGCCTATTGGTAAATCCGCCACTGACATCAAGCTATACATAACCGCTATAAGCTGACTTCTAATTGTACGGAAAACCTATACAATGCGAGGTCAGCGAAAACTGGAAATGTATAGCTTGATGTATAGCCGTGTGTACCTTACTACATATTATTTAATTTCAGACTTTTTTACATTTGTTTTGTAGTGATTTTTTGTTTGATTAAGGACAGGCAAAGAGATCTTGGCTCATACAGCCAAGTCACATGTATTTTTTTTTCAAGTGATGTTGACGTAGCTTGCTAGATAGTTTCTTTTTTCAAAATAATAAGGTTTAACGGCTCTGGCCAAAAGGCCTCAAAAGCCCAAAAGGGCTCATCTAAAATATTAATCAGTGTTTTGGATCCCTGTGGACACAGAATACATAATAATAGCGTAATTTTGAACTTTTTCGTTTCTGTATCGACTGACTACTATGACTTCAAAATCGATCTCTAAAGCTAAGGTTCTGTACCTATTATGCTGGTTGAGAGATGATGAATATTTTTCAACTTTCAGGTAGTGTGTGTTCAGTTCATTTTTTATCATCTGACCATCATAAGCCATTGAGGCATATTTTTTTGATGAACGAATCGCCAAGAAATTGTAGGACGTTAAAACCGGACGCCGTACCTTCTTTGCACATAAATTCAATCGCTCAACCTTCGTCATGCGCTAAACCAATAATAGACCGAAGGTAAATATACTAAAATTGATTATGCTTTTTGTGCTTGCATATCTAGAAGACACAGTGATTTTTAAACTTGTTCGTTCATGTCAAGTACAAGGCTGCACTAAAAGTATCGGGAATGGAATATTTCCACTGTTCCTGTCATATTAAAATCTTTTGAATTGAAAACTCCTTGGTTTTAAAAATCGAATACCATTTTAACTCAATGATTTATTTATTTAAAAAAAGATTCTCGGTCTTGTCACAGGGTTTTGTCAAACTTGTTTAGTCGTTGAGAAAATGGAATTGACTCGAGAAAATTCAAGAGCGATGATTTATTATGACTTTCGAAGTGGTTTAACACAAAAACAGTGTGTTGACTTTAGACATTGGCATGAGTCAAATACAAATAATCTTGCATGAATAATTAGGTGTAAAAAAGTTGTTTTCCAGATGGATACCGCATTCGCTCTGTGAAGAGCAAAAAGCGGCTCGCGTTACTTGGTGCGTCAGAACTCTCGAAAGATTCCACGCAGCCTCAAATGTTGTATACAACATCGTATCAGGTGATGAATCCTGGATATACGCGTACGAACCCGAAACAAAAAACCAGTCACGAGTTTGGGTGTTCGAAAATGAGTTAAAGCCAACAAAAATTGTTCGTTCACGGACCGAAGATCCGTCAACTGACTGAGTTCAGTAGTAATAGTATAGTTCAAATAGAAACCATCATCAGCTTGTTTCCAATTAATTTCTGTAAACTACTCAAGGGCCGGGTATTATTTTTATCTTTTCCCCACTAAAAAAGTTTGAGAACCGCTTCGCAACTGATGACGTATTACCGGGCCAATCACGTGACCCAGCTGTCACGGGAAGAGAATACCATGTATTGTTATACCATGATTCCTGGGGAGCCAAAATTAGTTTTGACAGCCCGCACCCCCGACAGGCTTAGTCCGCCACTGTCATTAACTTTCTTTTAAAATCTCCACGCCCCTCGAGGTCAAAATAGGCAGAAAGCGTGCTCGAATATTTTTGCGCTGCCTAGGATAGGTCAGATTTTTTATCAATCAAACAGAAAAAGCATTGTCGAGTTATGCAGAAAAACTAAAGAATTATAAGAAGAGGCCAAAATGCCTTGGAAGTTGGATAGGCCTTTGGTGTGGGATGCAACCTTTGTCGACACCCTCGCGCCATGCCATCTTCCTAGCAACGTGGGCAGTGCTGGGGTGGCTGCTGCAGGAGCAGAAAACCACAAAGGGCGCAAATGCGACAACCTTATTGGGAGCTAAGCTATATGTTTGAGCCGTTTGGGGTTGAAAGTCTAGGGCCTTGGGGTCCGAGTGCTCATCAAATATTTCAGGACATCCCCAAGCGGTTGGTTGAATGTTCACGTAAACCAGAGGGCTGGCCTATTTTTAGCCCGAAAAATCAGCATTGCCATTCAACGTGGTAATGGTGCCATCCTTTTGGGACCTTAGCACTTATCCCATTGACAGCGATGTGAACGAAATTTTTGACGACCAATAGCTCCTGCCATTTCTTTAATTTTTTATTATGTACTTATAGTATAATTATATATTATTATATTTTAGTGTTAGCTTGTAAATTGTAATTGTTGTGTCTTTGTGAATAAATATGTACAGACGCCAGAACATCAAGCTACTACAATCTGACAAAAATCTTTAATAGGTTTTCAACTTTATCGCTAAAGGGTAAGGTTCGAAGTTGATTGGGAAAGGGGTTTGAAGGTTTTGGCCCTAAAATCAGCCGCCATTTTGATTTTTTTTCAGAATCTCGGTGCACAACAAAAGTTATATATTTAGATAGAGGACACTTATACGAACAAAAAATGTTATGTAACATAATATCCTAAAGCGTCAGGTTTCGGAGTTATTCACCGAAATATAAGTCGAAAACAACAAGGATTTTTTTGTTTTTTTTTTCCCTCTAGGTAAGCATATTAAACTATTGAGGTGATAGAAACGTTATGAAACCTTTATGGAGAAGAAACAAATGAAGAATAGACATTTTTTAAATAAATAATTAAACACGGCAATTTATAGTTCGATTTTTAATCCCAGAGACTAATCTGACAAGTGTAATGTTAAACTTCTATACTAAAAAAAAAACGAAAACACAAAAGACTTAAATGTCAGATTAGTCTCTGGGATTAAAAACGAACTATAAATAGCCGTTTTTAACCGACTTTAAAAAAGGAGGTTCTGTATTCGACCCGTATGTATGTATGTATGTTTGTATGTCCGCGATTATCTCAAAAACTACTGAACCGATTTTGATAATTCTTTCATGAGTGTGATCTACATACTTTCAGGAAGGTTTTAGTACTTATATAATACATTAGGTAATTATTCTTATGTACGAAGTTATATGCATAAATGTACTGCATCTCCGGCATTTTTATGTGAATTTTGATGATTCTTCGAGTCGTGTCTTCAATGCACTAGTATTAATTGAATTTTTGTGGGGTAGGTACAACTAAAAAGTGAAAAATAAAAACTTTTTTACAAAAAAAACAACCGACTTCAAAAAAAAAACACTACAAAGTGAAAAATAACTTTAATTTCGGAAGTCGGTGTCAAAAAACGAAAATGCTGAAGCAACGACACTTTGTAGTGTTTTTTTTTTTTGAAGTCGGTTGTTTTTTTTGTAAAAAAGTTTTTAATTATTTATTTAAAAAATGTCTATTCTTCATTTGTTTCTTCTCCATAAAGGTTTCATAACGTTTCTATTACCCCAATAGTTCAATATCCTTACCTGGAGGGCAAAAAAACAAAAAAATCCTTGTTGTTTTCGACTTATATTTTGGTGAATAACTCCGAAACCTGACGCTTTAGGATATTATGTTACGTAACAATTTTTGTTTGTATAAGCGTCCTCTATCTAAATATATAACTTTTGTTGTGCACCGCGATTCTGAAAAAAAATCAAAATGGCGGCCGACCTTAGGGCCACCCTCCATACAAAAATCTTCTAACCCCTTTGACAGTTTCGGTTCGGGTAGCTTGATGTGCTGGCGTCTGTACCTAATCTTTTAATTTGCGCATTCGGATCGATCGAATCGATCAAATTGAATCGAACATATTTTTCTTTTACAACTTTTATTGTCATAGCTTTGAGCTTTGACATTGTCACTTTGACAGTGACATTTAAAGTCATTCGTCACGTCAAAGTCGATCGCACTTGTGTCTTGTACCGACATGTACTTTCGGCGAGATTTCGAAATGATTTCATAATATTTTCTAGGAAAAACGTGAATCAAAACTGTTATAAATATATTTTTAAGGTACGTGAGCTTTGATGCTATTAAAAATCTAGTTGTTATGTAGTAGTTGTGTGATGATACGCGTTACTAAGTGTTGTTTACGTTATAGGTCACAAAAGGTTACGCAGACTTCGGTAGTCATGCTGGAGGTGCTTATAAACGGTTGTCGCGAGGACTGGCGACTCAGTTCGATCCAACCACCAATGTTGGAGGATAGCAACGGAACGCTAGTCGACGAGTTCGATTGCAGCGACATGGACGCCTGCTATGAAACATTTGATAAAGATGGGTATGTTTTTAATACCATTTTCGTAATTATTTTCAGGAAAACTTGATTGGAAACCAGTCCTAGAAGTGACCGTTATTCACAGGCCAATGTACTCAATTTAAGGAGGTCTTTGTGTGGAGTTTTTATAGAAGAAAATATGAAAACTTTACATTGTTTTTATCAGTGAAAGTTCATGCTGTATTTGTTTGTTTTTGCTCTTGTGAACTTAAAATCCTTATGGATGAATGAAAGTGGCATTCTGTCTCCTTTCTCTATTATTTTGACAGAAACATTTAATTTAAAAACTTGAATCAAGTTTGTCTCCTGAAATGTAGCTTTAAAAATACAGTTCTCATTATTGAAAGTAATCTAACTGTAATTAAAATAATAAGCAACTGATAATTCTCTTTAAAATATAAATAATAGTATTATTAGAATGAATGTGAGTAGAATTTTAATTAATTTGTAATGCAAATACTCAAATTACGTTCATACTTTTAATTAAAGAGTGAACAAGTAGTAAGTTTAAATTAAATTACCATGTTCAGTTTTAATGTGTTTACACACATTTACAAGGATTTCTTTTCTTGTGTGCTCTGTGTGGCATTACTGAAACAATTTTAATTAGCATTTTGATACTATTTCATGCAAATTAGTAACTCTGAAGGCAATTGATTTATTTATAACTAGCTGCGCCCCGCGGTTACACCCTCATAAGTCTCAATCGCGTGGGAATATCCAGATAAAAAGTACCCTATGTCATAATTTAGGTCATGGTCTACCCATGTGCCAAATTTCATCCAAATTCGTTAAGCCATTTTACTGTGAAAGTGTAACTAACAAACATACAAGAAATCAATATTTTCTCTTTATAATATTAGTTTAGACAAATGTAACTACTTTTTTCAATATAGTAAGCATTGTTAAACATTAATATTGTTAAATTTTAATATTAAAGTCAAGAGTTATTCAGTATGACTTACTGCAGATCAAACTAAGAATACTTTCAACTTTAAATAACTTTTTGTTTATCAAAATTCCTTAAGTGCAATAGAAACACTAAGAAAGTGTGACTACCTAATAATAAAAAAAATATCCTAAAAGAAAGGCCAAACACACGTGTGTGATGTCGATCAACAACATTGCATCGACAGATTGCGCGCGCTTTATCGATATTTAGTCAAGTTCGGCGTCGAGTGAACTTGTTATCAAGTATCCATTGTTTGCTTGCAGCTTTACGTCGTTGTTTTATTTAATTTCATTTTATATTGGCACTTGTAAAGGTACGCGTTGTCATCGAAATATTTAGGGAAATTCTTTTGCATCGTTGTCTTCGCAGATAGTAAGCTTAACCTTTTTTTTTGCGAGTGGAAATCCTCATGGATATCGTCCGCCCTGAGGCGGGCGAGCGGTCTGTCAGACTTTTAGTGCTTATACACACGAGCGACACGCGTTGACGACAGTGACGACGTGTCGCTCGAGTGTGTGCACACTTACTGACTAAATCTACACGCCTACACGGTGTTCTTCAACTACCTTTGGCCGAGGTGCTGGAGCACTTTTGAAGTTCAGCAGGCTCCCTCGGCCAGGTATTGGCCCGCATGATTGGCACGCGGGCCCCGTCACTCAATGCGGCCGTTACTCTACGGCCGCAGTTCGTCTTGAGATAGTAGCCTACCCTGGATACGTGTCTCGTCAAACATGGTCGCTCACGTTGATGTATAAAAGTGTTTATTTTTTCCTTTTTCCATTTCGCCAGATCTAACAAAACGCTGCGCCAAATAGCAAATTTTTCCTCTTACTCTTGCAACTTAAACAAATTAAGGAAAAACCAGCATTCTCAATGATTTATGAAAAGGTAACATACAGACAGACAGACAGAGTTACTTTCGAATTTATAATATTAGTATGGATGGCTGATTATTCCATCGCCAAAAATCATTAAGTGAGGAACTTCACCGACAAAAGATATCTGGCTTTGGAAAAATCAGCCTTAAGTTAAGTAGGATTATAAGCGAAACCATTACTCGTTATTACCGAAAATAGAAAAAAATTACATAAGATAGTACCACAAACCGGCACCCTACACCACCTCCTAATGCTTTAGCTGGGAAGAAGAAGTGGTGCAACAAACTCCCCGGCAGACTTCATATTAAGGTCTTTGTATCAAGACGAAGTTTTAAACCACACCCTCCCCACAGAGACGGGAAATTGAACCTCGACGAGTTTCGCGTCATCTGCAAGGCGCTATTCCGCAACCACAAGGGCCACATCTACCCGCTGTCGGAGGAGCGGGCGCGCCACATCTTCCAGGTGTTCGATAAGAACGGGGACGGCTTCATTGATAAGGAGGAGTTCACCTTCTGCTGGAACCATTGGATTAAAGTGGTGAGTTCTATGTTATCCGTTTGATTTCCGCACGTAGTCTTAGGGTCTCCCCACATTTATCGACGCGGAATCGGCTTAAGCCGAGTGCGTATCACCACACTACTAGACTTATCGCCGAGCTAATCGACAAACGGCTCGTTTCGCCGTCGGCCGGCGTCGCGACACGTCGTCCGAGCCGAGCCGATGCGAATGGTATTAGTAACACCCTTATTACGTAGACATAAAGGCTTTTTCGACCGGTGTTAGCCGATTCCGCGTCGATAAATTTGGGGAGACCTTTACAAAAACTTTGAAGTTTGGCGCCCAACTAAATTCGATTCAATCATAAATAGTATGTAGTTGGGTAGCAAAAGTAGATAGGACTCAGAACTTGTGTTTCAAATGTTTTATAGGATAATTTTGTCCATATAGATCGTGCGTCCAGTGAGCGCTTTCCTGATAGTGGACGTGCAGAACGATTTCATCTCTGGCACCCTCAACATCAGCAAGTGCAACGCGCAGCAAGATGGGAGTGAGGTCAGTCTCTTCAGATATACAACGTGTTTTTGAAGTGAAACTTCTTTAGGCGCGCTTGACTTGGGGAGTAAGCTGGCGAACGCGTTACGAAAACGTGTGATCGGGCGAGTAGGGAAGGTACGTATTTATGCGACCGGGTTTTTACACCAGGTATTTGCTTCCAAGTACGCACACCAGGTACCGACTCAAAATACTTGCAAGACTATAAAGTATCTTATACTTACGGCTACTCGCTCAAATACGTAGGTACTCAACCGCGTTAGTTTTCGCAAATGCGATCATGCTCCTTATCAGTAAGAGTCTACGGAACAATTTCGTATGCAAGTATTTTTCATGTGAAACTTCTTTACGCGCGCTTGACTTGGGGAGTAAACTGGCGAACGCGTTACGAAAAGTGTGATCGGGCGAGGTGAACAGGAGTTGATTGGGGGATATAAGCAAGAGAAAGCAGTGCGCGCGCACATTTTCTTTCTCTCTTCCTCTCATAGCCAAACACGTTTGAAGTTTCACTTCAGTCGTGTGGTCATAAGCACACTCGGTTTTTTCTTTTATATACCATAACTCACACGTTGTACTGTAATCCAGCAAGCCTTAGGTACCGCGCGCTTATTCCACACGTAGTCTTCTGTGTTTGTCATATACACCTAAAACAAGTTGTAAAGACTAATAGCACATAAAACTTATAGGAAACTTGTCAAAAAGGCGAACAAAATACTTAAAAACTACGCCAATACGTGTATGATACACGACATTTTTTTGAAAAGTCTTTTGCAAAACTTGTCGAAAACCACAACTTGTTTATGGTAGTAGACGCGGGGTTGATACTTAAGGCGGGTCCCATAATATAATGCGCCACGAGAAGGTGCGCGGTACGTGATTTTTTTTAATTACATACAAATTCAATAAACACACGATTCCGCGCGGCATTTGGCTCCGTTTCCGTAAATAAATATTTTATGTATAAAGTACACTATTTTAAACATTCCATATTGTCAGCTTTTCCAGCGCTCTCTACAATGGAGATATAGGAAAACACAATGTAAACATTACAAGCAGTTTTTCAATATCTAAATATAAATCTGTGTCATCTTTATCAATTGAAATGCATGTATATTGTAAATATATGTGTTAAAGATAACGATAAAAAAGTATTGATAATTTGCACTAAACCGGATTGTGAAGTATCTAATCTATAATTAAGTTCTTCTTCGTGATTTATAGCTTAGTAGACAGTTATACCAATCAATCAATCAACTCAGCTTGTCGTAGACTGCGCCACAACACCCTGTCCTCCGCCTTCCGCATCCAATCTACCCCAGCCACCTTCTCTAGGTCGTCCGTCCATCTAGCGGGGGGGCGTCCCACACTACGCTTGCCGGTACGCCTGTCTCCACTCCAGGACTCGTCTGCTCCACCGGCCATCAGTCCTTCGACAGACATGGCCAGCCCACTGCCACTTCAGTTTGCTTACTCTGCAAGCTATGTCGGTAACTCCGGTTCTTTTCCGGATAATTTCATTCCTTCCTGTTATACCAATCAATCAATCTTTATTTGTGAACGTCGAAATTCCTACATAAAGGGTCTTAAAAGTTAAAATACCATTTTAGTGTGTTCTCTATTTTATTAGCGACCCGTCCCTGTTTCGCACGGGTGCAATGACGACATGTCAAAATATCGAGTTTTCTGTGCTGTTTTCGCACTACGTCCGATCCGAATCCGAGAAATCAATCCGAATTGGAAATTGTTCTAAATTCTGACGGATAGAGTTCGGATGTAGTGCGCAAGCTCTGAAAGAAAACATAATTCTTTTACTTTAGTGACCCTGACCCACTGTAGGCCTGGCTGTAGGGGCCTCAGACCACTTACCTACATATGGCAATTGCGGAACAATTTCTTATTAGTTCATCCCTCCATCTCCTTCTCGGTCTAGGCTGCGTTTGCTGCTTTTTGTGACTCAAACAATATTTATCAATTTGCTACAGGTACTACCAAACTTGACCAGTTTTATAGGATCTTGTGTGTTGGTCTGATCAATTTTGAGCGGTCATGGCCCTTGAAAAGTTAAACATGTCAATTCACACACACACCTTATGGTAAATCAGAAAGAGCAGTGGTGGCCAAGTGGTAACGGCCGCGGCTTACGAGTTGTAGGTCGTAGGTTCGAACCCAGACAGGCGCTTTACTTGGTGGTAATTATTTCGTCACCACTGCTCTCAAAACGGTGAAGGAAAACATCGTGAGGAAACCGGCATGTCCTAGAACCAAAAATTCGAACACATGTGACATCTACCATCCAGCACTGGGCCCGAGTGGTGGATTACGGCCCATTCTCTCTCACAGAGAGGAGGCCTGTGTCCCAGCAGTGGGAACATTTCCTATAGACTGATTATGCTTATATGGTAATTCAGAAACTATTTGTGTATAGACACACAAATGAATCCTGATTACACCATGATTTGTCATCCTAAACTTGACAGCACGTAGTAGGTACAGGTATCATCCACCGGTTTCTTACTAAACTTCAACTATATCCGACGATCCTGCATACTTATCTCTTTTGTTGACTGTACATAGAGGTTAGTTTCCGTGATTATTCCGTTCCGCACTAATACGTCACGGTATTATTTTTCGATAAGCAGGTACGCGGTATGCTAATGCCGTCGATATGGGGGAGTAGCACGAACGCTGATCTGACATCTACTGGTATAATGTAGCGTGAGGCCTTACAATATGGCAGAAAATGACGGTAGAAATCATTGGGTGCATTGGGGTGCTTAAAATGACTGAAATGTTGTTGTTTGTTGCTGAAATGTTTTACTAAGTAGGTTCGAGCTAACTTGTCTAATCTGCGTTCGCGATTTATGTGCCAAACATGTAAACAAATATGAATTAATGGAAAAATAACTTTAATTCCTGCACAATAAGTTCTTGGCTTCCCAAACCACAACTACCTAAAAGGAAACTGTTTTCACCGTCCAATGTTACCAGATAACAGGCGAGCGCTTCAGTCGATCCCACTGATACCGATACCGATACCAGCCCAAGTTGAGGTAGGTACTTACAACAAGATACGGATGTTTACTGTGACTTGTGAGCCGAAGCCACCCGTTTGTATAAATTATCGTTATTAGCCACTGGAATATTTGACTTCCTGATACGTGGAAAGTTACGTAGAATAGGTAATATGGTTCATTTGTTATGTTTTAGACATTGTTATAGCAACAACATTTTACGCAAATTAAAAGCGCAGAAATTCATTTAAACAACGATTGCAACTGGTGGGTAGAATGCATCATAATTCAGTATTTCTCATTCCAGAAAACGTAGCAATATAAAAACGAATTTACATTCCGGTGTGAAGTTCTTTTTCTTTTGGTATATGGTTATCATTTATAATATTGGTGGCCATATCGTAGTACTATTAACTATTCTGTGGCCATATCACAAAAAAATACCATTGCACCTTTTGTAGGCTAGAAGTCATACCGGCCACCCACCTAAAAAAAGCTCTTATTTTTACCCACATCGAGTTTAACTTATCTTACAGTTAAAAAAACCGTGAAAATACAAACTGCCTTCAAATTTCTCCTCGTGTTGTCATATTTACTTCCGTCAATGATCTCTGATAAGACCATAGATATCCGTGGATAAGACTGACTCATTCAGAGCCAAGTACATATTTATAGTGACTGACGTCAGACATTCTTTTTCGTAAGGAATTACGTTGGAGTCCAAAGTTTATAATACAATTATTGCATCAGACTGCATAAGAATACTCCAACTTATCGGTGGAAAGACGTAAATATTATAAAACATTTTATTTCAGGCAATTAAGGAGCCATTCTATAAATACCTTATACAGGGTGAAATTGAACACATGCGACAAATCGAAATGGGAGATTGTACTCATCATTATGAACAACTTTTACTATGGGACCGAACCTGAAATCGCGAAAAAAAATCAGCTGTTCCCTACATTTATGTTCGCATAACTCGTCAAAATGTAGGGAGCAGCTGATTTTTTTTTCGCGATTTCAGGTTTGGTTCCATAGTAAAAGTTGTTCATAATGATGAGTACAATCTCCCATTTCGATTTGTCGCATGTGTTCAATTTCATCCTGTAGACTAACATACACAAATTAGGTACACTTGGGAGCTTGGTTTTGGTCGTGCTTCCCTGCAACATCTGTACACAACCTGCCGGCCAAAAACCTGAATTAATAAAGACAGCCTTCTGCATCGAGGGAATCTAGGGGCGATCCATAGTTTACCAATTATAGTCCTCTGCTGGATGACTCCTAAATTATGCCATAACATTCGGCCCAGCGCCTTACTAAAGGGTATCCTGTAACCCAGTAACTGAGCTGTGTAGGTCAGATAGACAGTCGCGCCATGTAAAATATTGGTACTCAGCTGCTTTCGGTTAGACTGGAAGTTGACACCAACATAGTGAGGAAAAGGCAGATGATAAAACTGCGCTCTACATTGTTTAAAGACAATCTTACTTACAGCCTGAAGCATTATTTTCTTCCCTGCTGTTCATTAAAAAGTATCCATTTCTAATCATGCCCCATCAACAAAGAATGGTAACCATGGCAATAGAAACGCAATTGGAAGTATTCGAACATTGATTAGCGACGTCCTCAAGAGCCGGTGGCGCATGTCGTGACGTGTGCAACACACGCGCGTGTGTGGCGACCAATCAATGGGCTTTGTTGGGTCGATACTATTACCGTGGAGAGATGCCTTCTAATTTAAAGTTTTTTATTGTACAGTCGAGTTCTTTAATATCTGAGCATGTTCATGAATCAAAAATATATAGGCAATGGATGTTTCATAAAACTCTAAACAGCTTTGCCTTACAATAAATCGTAAACAATCTGTGAAATATTTATGATAAATATGTGACTACATTATATCAATAATATTGCTACAGACAAAAACTCTAAAAATTGTGCGCAATTGTTCATATCATTTAGCGCAAAGTTAGGTTCACAAAATATCTATGCAATTTTTCTATGAAAAATATCTTGAAAATTTTACGTCACGAATTGTTGTCTTAAATTCTTTGAACAATCTCTTTACAGAAGTATATCCTATAGTAATATTATTCTTTGAATCAAATTCATTTGAAGTTGTCAGTTATTACATCTTTCAACGGCAACATTGCATTATTACTCGTACTTCTGCTCCGGCAAGCAAAAATATATTTAATGGTGAAGGCCATTTAGTTGAATATTCAAAGCTGTATAGATATTTTCTTATACCTGAGTTATAAATATTTTCTTTTTTTCTGTTATTGCCTTTTATTTACTGTATATTGTCTCTGCAGACTGGTAGAAAAGGCCCAAGGCATTAAGTCCGCCTTTGTACAGTTTTTACTTGTGCATAAAGTTTTAATAAATAAATACATATTTACAAATCCTAGGTTGCATCAAATATATAGAAATCCAGAGTATTTAGATATTTATGTTCCAAAGAGTAGTCAGATATTTTTGACTGCACTACCGTAACATACTTATGAACAGTAATAATTATTTATTATTAAGATCTCATGTAAAATGTACGAAAACCCACACGAATAAATGAATTTGAATTTGAACAGTTTATTTATTTATTTATCCATTTATTTCAGGCATCAAGGCCCATATAAAATACATAAAATACAATATTAATATAACTTAAAAATACTATATATTATAATTATGATAATATTTTCGTGATGTCTAAGTTTTTATAGAACTTATGATCATTTTAACGCTTACAATATTTTGAAACATTGTCACTGCCAATATATTAATGAACTCGACTGTACTTACTTACTATTATTATAGGGACACCTCTGCCTAACCCTAATAGTAGATGCGTGTTATTATAAATTCTCGCCCCATTCCAATTTATAATAAACTTTTATTTCCAAAGTTTAAATATTTCAAAGGTTACCCTCTATCATTTGACAATAACTACCACGAGGGAGTTTCTTTCAAATATTTCCTGTAAGCATGCAACGTTAAATAAAACTAACTTTTTCCGATATTTATGTAAGTAATGATAGGTACTAAGTTTTGACGTCAGAGTGAAAGCTAAAAGCGAAAGAAAGGAATGGACTAAATCACACTTAATATTATTATAGGTATTACTAGCTGCGCCCCGCGGTTTCACCCGCGTAAGTTTCGATCCCGTGGGAATATCGGGATAAAAACTATCCTATGTCCTTTCCCGGGACTCAAACTATCTCTATACCAAATTTCATCGAAATCGGTTCAGTAGTTTAGGCGTGAAGAAAAGACAGACAGACAGACAGAGTTACTTTCGCATTTATAATATTAGTTTGGATCACACTTAATCACACTAATATTATAAAGGCGAAAGTTTGTGAGTGTGTGTGTGTGTGTTTATATGTTTGTTACTTTTTCACGTCTAAACCACTGAACCGATTTATATGAAATTTGGTATAGATATAGTTGGAGTCCCGGAAAAGGACATAGGATAGTTTTTATCCCGATTTTCCTACGGGATCGACATTTATGCGGGTAAAACCGCGGGGCGCAGCTAGTAAGTAATACTTTTTTCAACGAATAGTTGCCACAATCCTGCCTGGTAGACGTAGTTATGAGAATACATAACTATTCCTAGAAATCATTGTACGTATTTTACAACTTTTTCCTTTGGCTCGTCAGCCAAATCTTCCTCCAATTATTGTGAAGAGCTGATGAGCTCTTCTATGAAGACAAACAACGTTTCCATTTCTTTATGTTTATTATGACTGAACTTCTTTACATTTTCCCGACTAAATTATCACTGTTTTATTCTAAACAAAAAAACTTAATACAAAATATTTGACACCTCGTTCTAAACTTGCTTGACTGTTCGAATCATAGATAATTTCTATGGTTCGATTGAAAAGAAGTAATCTATTGCCAGTCTGCACTACATAAGGTCGACTTTAGGGGACAACCTTTATACAGGGTGAAATTGAACACATGCGACAAATCGAAATGGGAGATTGTACTCATTATTATGAACAACTTTTACTATGGGACCAAACCTGAAATCGCGAAAAAAAAAATCAGTTGTTCCCTACATTTTGATGAGTTATGCGAACGTAAATGTAGGGAACAGCTGATTTTTTTTCGCGATTTCGGGTTTGGTCCCATGGTAAAAGTTGTTCATAATAATGAGTACAATCTCCCATTTCGATTTGTCGCATGAATTGTTCAATTTCACCCTGTAGTAGGTACCTACATACAAACAAATTCGTACTTACATAACGGAAACGACTACACAATCGTAACAATACATTGCATGGACGT
This sequence comes from Amphipoea oculea, assembly GCA_945859645.1. Classification (NCBI taxonomy): domain Eukaryota; kingdom Metazoa; phylum Arthropoda; class Insecta; order Lepidoptera; family Noctuidae; genus Amphipoea; species Amphipoea oculea. The sequence goes on along the minus strand of OX243883.1, from coordinate 1,534,950 downwards.
TGTCATTACAGCAACTCATGCGCATCGTCATAATGACCATCTATCAGTCTGCGCGGGAGTTTCCCAGGCCGCGTCAGTGCATCTAGAATTATGTAAGACGCAGCTGTTTATAGGCTGCTCGTAAAAATACTATGTATAACTTGGGTATATCAGAAAGATCTTAGTATTTTGAAGTAGCAAACATGCATGGCCAAGATATGGGATCCAACGCCCAGTTTGGGGATCAGCGTCCAATCGGCTACTGTATTCTGTACTTCATTATTAAAAGCACTGAGCGTTTGCAAATGTCGTTTATAATGCGCACAGCAAAAGAGTGGAACTCTCTACCTGCGTCTGTTTTTCCGAGCGCATACAACCCGAATCTCTTTAAAGTGAGAGTGAACAGGCTTCTTCTGGGTAAGCTCGCTCCATCGTCGACTTTGTCTCTGTCACCTTTGACCTAGGCTAGAGTCAAGAGCAAGCCCATTTCAAATAAAAAAAAATAAACATATATGAATAATGAATATTTATAATAAAATTACATTCGTAACAATACAAAATTACAAACGTTGTCTACATCTCTTTTTATGTACTCTCCTATTGCAGGTATGCTTGAAGAGATTTCCTTAGAAATAAGCATCACCTTTGTACGTATTTTTAACCGACTACAAAAAAGGAGGTTCTGTATTCGACCCGTATGATTGTATGTCCGCGACTTTCTCAAAAACTAATGAACCGATTTTGATAATTCTTTCACTAAAGTGATCTACATACTTTCAGGAAGGTTTTAGTATATAATACATTAGGTAATTATTCTTATGTACGAAGTTATATGCATAAATGTGTTGCATCTCCGGCATTTCTATGCGAATTTTGATGATTCTTCTAGTAGTCTTCAATTCTTCAATGCACTAGTGTTAATTGAATTTGTGTAGGGTAGGTACTTACAACTAAAAAGTGAAATATAAAAACTTTTTTACAAAAAAGAAACAACCGACTTCACTCTGTTCCTTTCTTCTTGTCTATTTATATGTGTTTACATAAATAGTTAAATAAATAAATTGTAATTATGACAGCTATAAAAAGTCATTTAAAAAAATTAAATCGACTTCAAAAGGAAATTCATTCAAAATTATGAAATAACTTTAATTTCGGGATTAGGTGTGTTAGGATCTGTATTTTTTGTTTAAATTTTGATATACCCAGTGTCACTCTCACAATTAAGACGAATTTAACAGCACCTCTCAAGTCAAAATCGATGAAGCCGTTTAGGCTACAGAGCGTGCCAAAAAAATATACATACATACATAGGTACACTCGAAAAGCATAACCCTCCTTCTGGCGCAGTCGGGTAAAAACATGAAGCCTCATTTAACACTCATAAACGCGATATCATACCTACCCTGCAGATATTATCAGGCCGAAAACATCGCGTGAAAGCAGCAATTTAACACTTTCAGAAGTCCAATCGGCACAAAAGTGGAATAGAGTCGTAACTCAGGGTTGCATGTCGGCGGGTACCTACCTACCCCTACCTGCCTCGTGCCTGCAATACAATGATAGATAACTGCGAAACTTTGCCCGAAAATAGATGATGCCAACTTTGTGTTGATTTTTAGGGTTCCGTACCCAAAGGGTAAAAACGGAACCCTATTACTAAGACTCCACTGTCCGTCTGTCGGTCTGTCTGTCACCAGGCTGTATCTCATGAACCATGACGGCTAGACAGTTGAAATTTTCACAGATGTATTTCTGTTGCCGCTGTAACAACAGATACTAAAAACAGAATAAAAAGAAATATTTAAGGGGCCTCCCATACAACAAACGTGATTTTTTTGCCGTTATTTGTATGTAGTGTTAACTCGCAATTGGCCGGTTATTTAATGTTTTTTTAGGTTTTAATTTGTGATTTTGTCACTTTCGCTAAGAATATTAGCTCAACTGTGGCTAATGAGACATGATTGAATTTCTATTGTTATATATCAAATTTTGATTTTTCAATCAGATGTTTCTTTATCAATTCTGTGATCCAGGGGAATTACCGAATTTTCGTTCAGTGAAAAAGTTAGAAAAATTCATGTAGGTACCTAAAATGGATTGGGCACCTATTTGGGCCCTTCGAATAATTTCTTTCTTTTTCAATGAATATTCTTTCCTTCTTCATATTTTATTTTTTTTACATTCATGACAAAGTATGTATTTACATAATTTAAAAAGCTAACAATCTTAAAATACTCGTAATAATATGTACAAGTATATAAAAAGGGAGGGAAAATAATCCAAGGGCATCAAAAAATTCGTCCGCATCACTGTCAACGGGAAACGTGCCCAAAAGGCTGGCAGCATTGCCACGTTGTATGGCAATGCTGATTCTTTGGCCAAAAAATAGGCCAGCCCTCTGGTCACGTGAACAGTCGACCAACCGCTTGGCGATGTCTCGAAATACTAAGTGGGCACTCGGGCCCCATGGCCCTAGTGTTGCCTAGTGTGCCCCCAAACGGCTCAAATATATAAGTTCCAAAGAGATTGGAGTATTTGCGCCGTTTCATAAATTAAGTGTTTACACGGGGTACTCCTCGAAGGAATTTTTTCGCAATGAGCTCTACTTTTTATTATTACTCGATGAGTTATTTTCTTCTGCCTTAGCTTAAGAATTTATCTTTTAAATGGCTTTAGAAATAAACAAAAAATGGTAACAATGTACAGTAAAACGGGGCTACTTTGACTTCCAGGGTTACTTTGACAGATTTTGGGGCTACTTTGACAGAGCGCCAAAATCGGTATTCACGTGTGCTCAGCAAGTGTGCGTGACCTCGAGTAATATTGCGCGAAGCGCGGGGTACCTATATACCGGGGTACCTAAAGGTTCTACCGCCATTCTGTTGACTGGGCATTACCTGTAAAAACTGGGTTTGTGGGATGTGCTATAAGGGCCGTCATACGAATGTGTGGTGTGTGAGGACGACTCTAACTAATTGTTTCTTGCCTATAATATTGCCAAAGTTGATTGTTAATTACTTATAATATTATTAACCCATTAATTACCTATAATATTGCCAAAGTTGATTGTTACCTATCTTGTTTAAATTGATCTCAATTATATTAATTATTACTTAAGAGACTGATTAAGTGGCATTAACAGTACCTTCGGTACAAATATTGTGATACTTGCGTTAATAAAGAATAATTTAATTGTAAAAATATTTGTTTTCATTTAAATCCATGTAGTTTTCAATAAAATAATAGTTTTTTTGGTCAAAATGATGTCAAAGTAACCCATGATTTTTACTATCTTTGACGTCAGTTGCATTTCAATGCCCTGTCAAAGAAACCCCACTTCTGGGGTTACTTTGACATTGATTAAATTAAAAAAGTAGGGAGTTAGGGGGGTGGTAGGTTTTAAATTTTCCATAGATCTGATAACCAAAGGACACATTGTTCTGTTGGCGTAAAAAAAGTGAAATCCGAGCCGTAAAAAAAAAGTTACAATCCAAAAACCTCCAAAACCTGTTCAAAGTAGCCCCGTTTTACGGTATATTTTACGATACAAACGTTCAACATGTCAGTGTTATCTAAAAATATATACTTATGGTTATTGCAACTTCAGATCGTGAAGACTATTATATTTTAGTACTACGCCATAACTGCACTCGTGTGTAAAACATATTACTTATTGCTTTTCTACGTAACCTACGTCATAATGAGGCAATGATTCTAAAAACAGAACTAATATAACATATAAAATAAGTATTATTATTCGGAACATTTCCGCCTTGTCTGCGATGGCGTTGCACTGAGGATTCCTCTGGAATTGCTGATGTCTATAACCAGCGGCGACTATTATTTGCGAATTAATAAATTGTTATGTTATTTAATAATATTTATTCAAATAATTGATTGTATAAGTAGTTGCTTAATATTCTAATATTAAGTAAGTACTGTTTGTTTTTATTTTAATTTGTTACCTGTAGTACCAATCATTAAACCTGACGTGGTTTCCGTACGTCCTTTTCGGTTGACAACTGAAAATCAGCGCTGTGCTGCGGGTCCCTTAGCACAGCATCCTGCTAAGTAGAAGTCTTCTTGTCACAGTCATGACGTGCAACTGTCGACTATTTGTGTTTTGTGCTCGTGATTATAGAACTATTTTATTTTTCTTTATTATTTAGAGTCAATTATCTTTTTGTATGCACGTGTTTCGACAAATGAACCTATTTTTATTCCTTTCCTTATCATCAGATGGGAAGTCTACTTCTCTGACACTTAAAACCTAGTATTAGCTGCGTCCCGCGGTTTCACCCGCGTAGAAGTCGATCCCGTGGGAATGTCGGGACCTATTTGTTAATCCAGGGTGTCAGCTACCTCCATACAAAATTTTAACAAAATTGGTCCAGCCGTTTGAGCGTGAAGAAGTAACAAACATATAAACACACTTATAATATGAGTGTGATTAATCTTTACATCAAAGTTTGGCAACGCATCATCAGAGTCATCAAGCGCCTGGTATCTATTGTAACCTATAACCCCCTTACCATCATGCGCCACTCATTTCCGTACCGACCTAATTAAAAACACTTCGTACTCTAAAAATAACCCTCTCCAACTTACCAAAGTCAATTAAAAACCTCTCAACCGTGCCAAACTCTCCTTGTAAAACCACGTTACCACGCCAACATGCACCAAGTTACACCAAACTTCATCAGAGCTGTAAATTGCCTGTCAAATTCGAGACTTAACCCAAAAATAATGCTGTAAAGATTAATTCGGAGCCGCTTGTTGTTCACACCTGTCGGGAGGCGCAATTAGACTATCAGGCGGATAGCCCCGTGCCAGGTACCGTGGCACCGCATTAAAAGGGTTGAACATTGAAAATTGGGTGTTCTAAAATTGGTTTTTTGTCTTGTATTCATGGGTGAGGGGTGGTTGATGGCGACAGGTTATTGGGGTTAAGTATAACCTTTAAAGAATCGAAAATTAGTCAATTGTAGTTTCGTCATTCGTAATTTTTGATGTCGGCATTTGATATAGCTCCCAAAGAAATGATGGATGGACTGTGTGAATGATACGGTTAGAAAGGGGTTGACCACTAAGAAGTGTGGAAGAAAAAGACATGTTGCATCGATCCCAAATAAATTGGGATAAGGGCAAGAAGAAGAGATTTGATATAGCTTCTGCCACTAGCAAAAGTGTTTTTAATATCTTTAAAGGAGGACTCTTGAATGTGGTAGAAGATAATGTAGGTACCGATTGACTTTTACCAAAATAAGAATCCTTTAACCATTTTGGAAAATGAAATGCAATGGTCCAAAGTTTTAATGATGTTTTAAAGGTAATATAGATAGTTACAATTACAAAAACCATATATATATACCTACCCCCTTACTAATAAGTAATAAACTTTGTATAATGTCTGTATAGTTATACAACGCTTTGTCTTCTTCTTTCGAAAGTTAAATTACTGACGACTGAAAGAGAGAAATCGGTGTCTAACTATTCATCTGATATAATAGGTTTATTAGTAAGGGGCTACTGTACAGTCCTCCTTATCGATTTCGATAGCCAACGGACCATTGGAAATTATTATTTCCCTAATATGACTCGCCAGACCGAATTTAGTTTTAAATACCCGGTCACAACTAATGCAATAGAGTTGGCCGGCAGGGTTTAAAGGTACGGAGGGCTCCACCATCTACAAGGCTATAAAAATGGTAAAGTATCAAGGAAACTAAGAAAGCCCAAAAGAACCCCAAAAGAAAAACAGACGACGGAACCAACTTCCATTGAATCATTCTAGTTTCGACAAGGCCTTGCAAAAACTAATAGGCATCGCGTCGGCACGCTGCCAAATACCTTACAAATCTACCTAAAAAATCCAAACTAAGTCAAGTCTAAATAAATCAATAGATTCATGGCATACCACGTGTCTTTAGAACTGCATTGTCGTGCCAAGGTCACTGCAGGAAACGGAAGGTAATGGCAGACAAATGAAAGTAAATGCACCATCTGGTACGGAAGGAACCAAACTGCATTGATTAATTGTGGAAGTTTTGATCAAAGAAATGTTGGCGAAGTTTAAGTAATTTTTTCGGCTTTGGGATTTATTGCAGAAGTTTTAGGACAGCTATTATGAGGAGTTTAAGTGGCTTTAATATCGTGTCCTGTCAGCTACACGGTACAGGAACTGATGGAGTCTGGTGATGGCGCCAAAAAAGTAGCCGAATTCTGGGCCGATTCCATTTAGATTGGTATCGACACGCTAAGAAGAAGTGGCTTTAAGTCAATTGTCATCAAGGCAAGAGGATAATGATAGTGAAGGTTTAATCCTACCAACTCCAAAAATATCACGATGTTTTCAAGTTGAGCACCCATTGTATGTAGCCCACCGTCCGATCAGGACCAGGCCCGTGCCGGACGGCGCGTATGTGTTCCACGCGCGCCTCAAAGTGATGTCAGCATAAAGGAAGGGGCCCGTTAGGGCCGAAGCCTGCCGGGGGTGCGGGATTGTCCGAAAGGGTTACCGCTATCCCGGAACATAAAGGGCTAAGGAAGGAACACGAATGGGTTTTAGTCAGTAAGAGTCTGACATTCTCTTCCGCTCAAACCAGAGCGGGAGGGGTCATTGATGATTTCCCATTAACAAAAAAAAGCACCTATTGTATTTAGTGAGAGTTCAAGCACTTGTGGCTTTATACATAATTAATCAAGACTTTCAATCAATATTGAGTATGACATAGTCGATTAAGCTAAACACAAAGACACTTCAAGCTTAACAGTTTAAAGCTCTAAGCTGGGCTCTAAGCTTTCCTTCAGTCAATCATGTAACTCATAGGGTCTCAACCTTATTTCGCCCACCCCCCACTTTGAGAATCCTTATTTTAAATATCGCAACATCATGCTGAGATAGGAGCCTTTTGGCCTGGTATAGGATTTTCTGTTTCATTTTTCTTTTTGTTATTTTTTTTATATATAACTTGTTTTTTTTTTAATATGTTTAGCTTAGTTTGTGATCTCCCTGTAAGAGTCGCAATAAATACTTTTTCTTTCTTTCTTTATTTTGTCCACCCCCCACTTTGACAATAAATTTTCTCTAGAGCCCCCCAATTTTGTTTACTTAACATCTGTCGCAAATCTGAAACATATATTGTAACGTTTATATTTAAACGTGTGATATTATATGTATAGTATAGTCGTCACAAAAGCCTACTAGGAGGCGTTATTGCCCACTTTGAGAACCTATCATATAACTTTATAACATTGTGAGTGTTGATATTTCAAGTTTTTATATGTGACTACGTATGTCCAGTCGCGAGCACCAATATGTCTACACTTGGCAATTTTCAATTGCGATTTTTTCGTGAAATAACGAATGCAACGTTGAAATACGACACTTAACATAAACCTATGGGTTCGAAAATACTATTTTCGCAATAACATAAAATTTCATTCAAAAATGAAGGAGAAAATCGCCTTTGAATAAAGCCAAGTGTATACATATCTACTTATAGACGTGACTGTTCGTACGTCGTTACTGGTAGAAAGAAGCCCGCAAGTCTGACAACCAGTCTTGCCAAGGGGGTATCGTACTACCCAGTAACTGGGCTGCAGAGGTCAGATAGGTAGTCGCTCTATGTAAAATATCTGTATTCAGTTGCACCTGGTTAGACTGAAAGCCGACTCCAACATACCTAGTTGGGAAAAGGCAGGCAGATGATGATCAGTGACTTTTCTACAATGGATCTCCTCACCTTTTGTGTACATGAAGTCTTTACATTAGTTTTTCATCCATGAATTGTTGATGTTTCTTTGTCACAGCACACTTTGAAGGAAATTCTCCCCTTGAATAGCAATTTGCCAAGGCGTTAATGCGTAAATAATGTGCGGTGTTGGGGTTCGGAAACTATTTCCAAAAGGTTTCTCACTATATTAAATTGCGTGGTGTTAAAATTGTAGTTAGATGACATAACTTGTGATTAGTTATGGCACGAATAGAACAGAATAAGATACCTAACTTTTCATTTCCTTAACAGATATTTCCTATGTTTACGACACCCGCACAAACCCCAACGGACCAGTATAACTCCACAGCAACACACACAAACACTCCCCACTCTTCTTTAACCTCTCTGCTCGACAAAATTTTGACATTTGACACACCAGCTGACTCGACGGGGTGTTGCGAATTACGTCATGATAATCACAAATTTACTTTAACTTTCAGCATTCGAATTTATTAAGAAAACTGTGTTACCGCGCCTATTTTGTAAAATAAGTTTGTGGCAAATATCTCTAACTATATGCTGAGGTCGGTAAAACCGCGTCATTCTACTGTGAAAGTTGTATAAAATAGATATTACTACACCTATCCAAAAGGTAGACACCTCAAAATCGCTGAAAATATGTACATAAACCATCTAATCTCATGATGAAAATATGCAAAAGGGAAAAATAAAGATATTGTCATTCTCTCTGCATTCTTATTTTCACCATTTTTCATACATAAACTACATAAAAAACATGATCAAATCTTGATAAAAATTACTAAAAATTGTGTTGCGACGTGACACCTCTTAGTGCTGACCATCCACCCAATTTTCTTATTCCGATTCAAAAATGTCATAAAGCCTAATCGATAATCGGTATTTAAAAAAAATAAAAAAATTGTAGAGACTGAATAAAAACTCTTTGGTATATTTTATCATGAATTAATAGTTTTTTGAAATATAATCATTTTAATAAGTACAAACACGTACAGTGTGGATAGGGGTGTAACTTTTTATGGTTCCCTACGTCCGAATGAAAAAACGGAACCCTTATACCCTCACTCGTGTGTCTGTCTATAGGTTTGTTACAATCGATTTGTTTCGAATCTACTGGACCGATTAAGTTGAAATTTGGTACACATATAAATTTCTGTGACTCAAATACGGACGTGTAACATGAATAAATTAATAATGAATATGGGGTCACTTTTTGGGGTCACATTAGATAAAAAAAATACCATTATTATAGTTTCAAATTCAAATGGGTCCCGCCTGCTTCCAAATTTTATTTAATTTAAAATGGGCTTGTTTTTAGCTTTTCAGTTAGTTTTAGTACAAGGATGCAGTCGGTTTTTTTAATTTTTCTAATTACTTTTTTTTATTTCCAGCTTTTTAGTTTACAAATGTGAAAGATGTGTTTCGCAGACGATTTAGTTCTTGATACGTGTTTTTTACGATTTGTCACTTTGAACTATTTTTAACCATATAAGTTGTATATATTTTTGTAATCACCTTTTAAAACCCTTTATTTTGATACCCCACTCGATAGGTATTGAGAAAAAAAAATGATTGAAGGCATAATATGGCGCCAAAAATCCGCCATTTTGTTTTTTTCTATTTTGATATGCCCAGTGTCACTCTCACAGTAAATACGAATCTAACGACACCTCTCAAGCTAAAATCTATCGAGCCGTTCAGGCCGCAGAGCGTGCCAAACAATTATACATACTTACATACTCTCGAAAAACATAACCCCCCTTCTGGTGCACTCGGGTAAATAGTAGATTGTTATACAAGGGTCGAAAGGAATCTATTCCCATACGAGGTATTTAGACTATAGTCCGAGTAGGAATTGATGACTTTCACCCGTGTTAAATACTCTACTTTTCATTTCGAATATAAGGAAAGTGAAAAATAGTGAAAAGTGAAAAGTGAAAAATAGTCCTAATATTTATTGATAAGAATAACATGAATAATAGGTACCTATTTAAAATTAATTGAAATATTAGAACAATTTGTGTGCTATTTAAATATGGAACACACCGTGTCACTGCCGCGGGCCGTCCCGCTTGATAGGTATTTTTTTTCACACTGGCTGTTTATACACCCACAAGACCGCAACATTTTTTCTTAATTATGTAAAAATTTCGTAGCTGACTACTTCCAACCAATTTAGTTCTATTTTTTAATTCATTCCCGACCTAGAGAGGGAATCAATTACTATGAGTCTTTCCCGCCTTAAGGTGGGAAGCAACGTCTTCCACCCGCTATTCGGATCAAACAAATACTACTTTCCGAGTATGAGAAATGAAAAAGCTTTGCTTACTGTAAGTACCGTGTGATATATCAAATGAAAGGGTTTGTCGTGAGGGTCACAAAAATATTTTTTAATAACTAAAAAAAAGTTATTTAGAAACAATATATCTGAAACCACAGCCTAAAATAAAAATAAAACTACAAAATATAGTTCTGTGATTATTCTAGATTCCAAGAGATCCTATCAGACGTCTGGTCTTCAAATAATATAGCAAATCTCTCATTCTATACTGCGTACATACTTACATTTGGTCACAGTCAAAATATGTTCGGGACGTTATATTTAATTTAAAGTTGGTATTTTTAAATGTTATGCTTAAAACACTTTTTATAAGAAGTCGGTTAAAAATAAGATTTTTGGCATTTTCAATCTCAATAGTAAGAAATGCTCAAGATGTTATTCCCCATAAGAAAACAGTAAAATTTTTCTTTTCTGGCTGGCACTTTAATTTTTGAGTAGGTACCTTATGAATGATGGGTTTATGGAAAAACTTATTTTTGCAGTCGATCAAATTAATGATGATGTACATTGTGCATGCGTGAATATTCAACCCTAACGGAACCTTTCACTGTGCGTGGTCCGACATAAACAAGGAAAGATTTGTTTTAAATTTCGTTGGGAAACTACCACAAAAACAAACAATTACCTTTACTCAAGTAAATTAATAGAAACAAAAACTACCAAGCTCATAAAACTAACAACACATATTAAAATGTAAAGTGATTGCGGAATACGCAATTTATACAATAAATTTATCATCATTCCCAAACTTCTGCTCAGCCTACCTAAAAAATGTATACTGGGCATTCTGTAGCAAACTATTAGAAAAGTATCAAAAATAAATACTTAATTGTAAAATACATAAAAATAATTTTATACGGCGAGCGCATTCGAAGATAAATTCAAATATAGAAACAAATTCGGCGCGAAATTCAATAAATGACTATGGTCTAAGGTCCTCAGTGTTATTGACTCAGTTCAATTGAATGTCCAAAAAACTATTAAAATTACATTAGAAAAGCATAAATCATTATTATAAACAATGCTTATTGTATTTAATGCTTAAAATAACTTTATTTCAATTTCTGAGTATCGATTTCCGATATTCGACATATTAATTACCCGAGTCAATCGAAATAAAAAAAAAAATCGTTTTGCATAATCGCTTTCGCACATCATTACGATAAAAAAAACAATCATGGACGGCGATTTTGAACACAAATTGAGTAGTGGTAATGAATAATACGTGTTATTCGACCTGTGTTTCAATATTACGTTAAGATTTGGGCATTTTCGTGTTGTTAATAACATTTACAATAATATTTGTCACATTTTAAATCTTATCTACTTGTGTGTGTGTGATATTTGTGAAAAGTAAAAATGTAAACTCGCACGATTGGCGCGAAACTTCGACATTAGATATCAAAAAACTTCATTACCACTACTTATTTTAACTTGAACAACGGATGAATTCGTCAAATAATTAAATTATGTATTATTCACTGCCCCTGTGGTGGAGTTTGGATGTTCGAAATCCCCAATTTTTATGTTTTTTAGCCTCGACCACCACTGTCAACAAAATGGCGATTATCGCATTTACAGACTTGAATTTTATAAAGGTAAAGTAATAAGCTTGCGCGCTAAATATGAAATATTTAATGGCGTTAACATATGAGTTTTTTATCCAACTCTCTTAATTAACGCACAGTCATAAGATTTGATGGGTAGCTTAATACATATTTACATAATCAATGTAGGGTGTCGTATGTCGTAATTCTTGGGTCCTAAAGGGGTCATTACCGAGCCGGCGGAGGTTTGTGTGTTCGGGTCCTAAAGGGGGCGCTACCGAACTATACGGTTAAACCCTTTTAATAAACATGTGTGTTAGCATCAGAGTTATCACGCAATTATGAATATTTAGTAAAACACACTGTCCTTCAATATACAGGATTTTCTTCGTTTGAAGGTCAGGGGTCTTCTCATCTGTAATAGCCATACCCATCCCTTATTGAAATAACACTGACGTTACCTAGGCTAAGTCGTGGCAAAGTGCTGCATTTTTGTAGAAGTCGTTCATGGTTAACAAAGTCAAATGCTTTAGTCATGTCAAAGAAAATTCTGCTATAGGTGTGGGCTTCCCCCTTCAAAAGCCGTTTTGTTGCCCTTTAATGATTATAAATTTTTCTTAATGATTCGTGAGACGTCGCCGACGATGCATGACTTTTTCTAACATTTTTGAAAAGTTAGATATTAATGTTATTGGGGGGTCAGCTTTTTTAAATATTGGTTTCACAATAGACTGCTTAGGTCTTCCTAAAAAAGTGCCTTGCCAGAATGAGAGGTTGATTAAGTGTTCAATGATTAGGGATCCAATGGTAGCACAAGATTTGAGAACGTAAGTTGCTATACCATCAAATCCAACCGATTTGGTGTTGTTTTACGGGATATGATGGTGTTTTTTATGTAAGATGATGTGCGAAACATGAGTCACGAATTTACCGACTTCAACCTTTGTCCTAATTAGTTTTGAGTGACGTTGTTTGGTTTACAAAACACATTTAAAAAAAAATTAAAGACCGACTTTATATACAAAAGAAACTTATTTAACCTAATTTTATCAACAGCCCTCATTGTAAAACTTCAACCTTCAGTTACTGTAACATTCTTGTTGACAATGATAGAAGGACTAGGCTCAATGGCTTCAATAGGCTGCCTTTGACCTTTGTTGTATTCATCACAATTTTCAATCAATGATGTTAATTCTAAAGGATTTTTATTCAATTCTGTAAGCACCATTCTTTATATTATTCAATAGGCTCAAAATCCAACTGACGTCTTTATTATGTATCTAATCTTCATCTCGTATCGGCACGATCTGTATGCCAATATTGCATGCCTTACCATGCCATTTAAAGAGATAAGCAGTCAGTGAGGATGATCGCTGGGCTGAATGTCCAGGGTGCGACTCACGCAATTCAGTCTACCTATCGGAAAATTCTGTTGTCAGAATACATTCAGAGGTTTCTTTATAAACGTTGATTGAAGTTAAGACACGTTGAAACGTCAAAATAATATGGCAAAAATGTACTGTCGCTAATCATTACTTAACTTTAAACAGCGGTTATAAATAATGGTGTCAATGTCCAGCGGGGATATGTGTAACACTCTTGTCACGTATTATGCTTTTCCTTGTGACAGTTCGACAACGTTCATTGCGTTATTTATTCGTATGTTTTCAAACTTTTGAAGCAATGGACTAGCAATTTCCTTCATAATCTTTCGGATCGTAATTTAAAGCGCGTCACGATTAGAGTGGTTTTCTAGGAATATAATTGACGTCTTTTTAGTGTAAATAGTTACTGTATAACATTCTTATCCTAACGAGAGTCGTTCAAGAAACTATGCCCTTTGTTTTCGGCAGAAATCGATGCTCCAACTACATATAAGGGAGCGGTTCACCAAACCCATTCTTCGAATTAAACCCACCGTGTTTGCTGATTATAATCGCTTCTAAAAGGTTTCCGGACTCCACCTTAATTCATTCTATAATAAATACGGATTAATTTCGTATTTCGTTAATCCTATTGAAAACCAAGCTATTGAAACCACAAATACGATTAACAATGGAACTGCCACAATGGTTTGCCTTCCATAGCCACGTCAACCCATGAGAGATGGCACCATTGTTGTAGGTAATAGCTATTAGCTGTAAGGTCATATTTGGATCTAGTCTATTCTACATTGTAGATCTATACATATTTTATATGAAAGTCGCTTTTCGTGTCTCCGCAACGGATTATGATGTCGTTTTCACCATCATTTTGAGCAGTCATACTCTAAAAGTGTGCTCTGCGGAACCCTAGTACCTACATCATTTTCACTTCGTAAATTCAATCCCTGGCCCTGTTGTCGTAACTACCAAGAAAACTTGTTCTCGTATTTTGGGGAATTCGATTTTTCCTCCCAATATTAATTTCATAACATGGTTTATTCAAGCTTTATGCAGGACCTCCCTTGTATGCCCATTCCACACTGTCTCAAAGCTATTTACCATCTTCCTGACTCTTCCGACACAAACAAAAAGAAAGAGACAGAATAAGACGCACCAACTAAAAAGCTACGTAACCCAAGCAAACTTTATTGGTTGACGTCAAAACATCTTCATACAAGTTCCTATTTATATCCGTTTCAATGCCAAACTACAGCCTAAAGCCTACATTGCAGCCTTTATTAAACATATATCAGTCTATATTGCCATACATAAAGGTATTAAAACTTCGGTACCGACTCCGGTAATCAATTTACATGACATTATTGAAGACGGCCTGTAACCACATTATTATGTATTGAAAGTGAATTACTTGTTAAATAAGTACGATGTTATGGAAATGTTAGATGCCATCATGGTAAATTCTAGGTCTAAATAAACGGGCTATGATAGACTTGATATTACGTAGAAGGTTGGGTCTTAAGACGAGCACACGACATCAAATCGTTGGCTACGGTATGCAGGGGTGTACTACTCTACCAGCCGAACACAGTTACCTATCTATCACCAATTTTGGCATACTGGAGGTAGAAAAACCTATCTAAAGGTCGTAGCACACGTATCAAATCGGAAAGGGATCGGCACCGTATCGCCTATCGCCTCGCCATCAAACAGGCGTCAACCTAACGTAAGCACGTAACTAAAGCGGATCAGAAGCTCCGATACGTCGACTCGGCTACGGCTAGGCGACGCCGCGCTTACGGCTCGCCGACCGCTGGTTGATGGTGCAGCAAGCAGGCCGGAGGGGTGAGAGGGGCAAGGGTGGACGAAGAGACGTAAGCTCGGGTACGGAGAGACGTAAGCGCGCAGACGACGAGCCGTAAGCGCGGGGACGACGAGCCGTAACGCACCGCACCGAGGTTCGTGAGCTTGTCCTGAGTTGAGGTGATTGCGTTACGATTCCGATTAGTGTGCGTTGCAGTAGGGAGTTTCATACAAAGAATACTGAACGGCTCGAGTTGGTACGGTGCCGATCCCTTTCCGATTTGATACGTGTGCTACGACCTTATATCTGGTTTCTAAAGTCCCAATAAAATATATCAGTAGCGATCTTTATGATTATACTGGCTACCATCAGTAGCGATCTGTCTTTAACTGAAAATAGGTTACTGGGTTCGGCCGTTAGTCCGTCAACGAAGTTACGAGCCCACAGCGCGTTTATACGCTTCGTTACCACAACTAAAACGCGAGTCGCTTCGTGACATAAAGGTACTATACAAAATTATGGCTCAAATATTGTAGACAATACATCCTAAACTTTTGGGAAATACAGGTGTGATATAATTTTGTACTTAAAAACGTTGTGGTCTTACAGGTGGTGGAACCAATCAACCGTCTGCTGGACTCGGTGCCATTCGACGCTGTGTTCTACTCGCTGGACTGGCATCCGCCCGACCACGTTTCTTTCATAGACAACGTGCACATGCGAGAGCTGCATCCTTCAAGCCCGGTAAGTCACCGACATTCTACTTCTTTCATGTCGGTAGAATTTTGAATGTAAAGCTACGTTTTCCTAGAAGAGCGGCGGCCGCCACATAACGGCCGTCAAATAACAGCCGCAGTGACGGCCGTCATGAATATGATGGCACCGGGGTTTGACTGTACGGAGACAAAAACTCTAGGAAAATACACCAACTTACTTTCATAAGTAAAGTTTCAGTTTCAGTGACGTCATTCGCAAATTTGGGACGCTACTAGTGTCGGCCGCCACATAGCGTCCGCAATTATCCGAAACCGTAGCTTTAGCTACATGTTGTTGATGAAAAGCTCAACCTAACCAGTAGGGTTGATAGCTTAATTAAAAATAACATTTATGGATATTCCACGAAAAGACCTGAAGATAGAACTATTTATAAGGGTTACATTTGGGTTATAATGGGTTAAAAATTAAGGCTGCTGGTAGCAAGGCTGACTATCCATGATCGTGAACTGCATGTAGCTATGTTAGGTTTCTTGACTGGAAAGGACTAATTATCTTATCTAATAATCTTCAGTAGATAAGTACTACGTCCAGAACTTTTAAAGGCACGCACATCAGCAGATGTTCCAATTGCGTCAGTATTCAGGCCAATAAGTCAATTCTTAGACCGAGATACACTTCAATTAATTCAATGCCATGCAGATTAAACTATCTATTAATGATCCTAGTTTACTAGCAATTACATTCTTTGAACCGAATCTGCGAATAAACTATATTACCAATAAGGAATGCCTAAATTAGTTAGTATACTTGTAGATAGTTGGGTAACTACATTAACTTGTGAATTTAGAGCTTTAGCCTTAAAGCACGGAATAATATTAGGAACTATGAAATTACTTGTTTATTGGCAATGATAGTCCTTTTTGAGCTTCACGTTCATTAGTAATCCATAAATACCCCAAGTATTTTGGGGTTGGCTTCCAGTCTATCCGGATGCAGATGAATGTCAGTATTTTCCATGAAGCGACTGCCTATCTGATCTCCACGACAGACGACGATACCCCTCGATAAGACTGGCTGTCAGACTTTTGGGCTTCTACCCTACGACTGTTAAATATCTATGAATAACAGAGGGGTCTCGATATGTAATAGATGTTCACCCATCCACGAACCAACCGTGGCTAGCGTAGCTTAACCTTCGATCGATCTGGGCGGCTATTACCTTTTAGCCACAAGAGTAATACATAAATAATGTAAGTCAAAATGATCAGTTTCATAATTCCGGCCGCAAGGGGTTTTTTGAAAGAGTCGGAGAAGACAAAAAAAAAACGGTGGATGGGCTGTGTAAAAGATGGTATGGTTAAAAAGGGAGTGACTACTAATATGACAGGTGATAGAGAAGTATAGAATAAGAAGACATGCCCCACCGACCTTGAAATAAATTGGGACAGGGCAAGGGAATGTTATGAAAAATGGTCAACTTAGGAAAGTGGCTGGGACAGATTGGATGCTAAAACATTTTAAAAGAGTAACGGTGGAGTTTCTTGCCCATTCTTCTCCATACGAAAACTACCTTTTGGAATGGGCGACTAGACGTTCAAAAGTGCCTTTTATGTGCATATTTGAAATAAATGCTTTGACTTTGACTTTGCGGAAGGTGGAGGACAGGGTGTTGTGGCGCAGCCTGGGAAAAGACTATATCCAACAGTGGACTGCGATAGGCTAATTGATTGATTGAAAAGCAAAAAAAAAAAAATATCATCCCAGATAATCAAATCTGGACAAATATTAAAGCCTCTTTGCAAACTCATTGAGTTGAAGGTGAATTCTCGAACGATAATAAAGCTTGCAGTGGTAAATTGTACCCTCAGCCAAGTCCTCGTAAAAAAGTCAATAAAAATTGAATGCTGCAAACTTTTTGAGGACATCCGATTCAATTCGAACTTGACCTGGATTTTATTTTAAGGGCTGTCTCTGATACAGACATGATTGTCCTAAAATGACAAAATATAAGGTGTAAAAAAATTAACCTTAAAAACTTTAAGAGGTGCTTTAGACCATCGAACTGAACAACTTTCACTATGGGACCAACTCTGAAATCACGAAAAAAAAATCAGCTGTTTCATACATTTTGGCCGAGTAGGTATTGAACTTTTGTATGAAACAGCTGATTTTTTTTTCGTGATTTCGGAGTTGGTCCCATAGTGAAAGTTGTTCAGTTCGATGGTCTAAAGCACCTCTTAAAGTTTTTAAGGTTAATTTTTTTACACCTTATATACCTACACGCCCATACGGTGGCAGGGACGTTGACGCGAAACCTGTACCATGGATCCAGTACATGATTCTGAACCCCATGCGTTACAGCTTGGTGAATATGGCTTAGGCCTGCCATACCGCCAAAACTTGTCCAACCCTCAAAGCGAAAAATGCTTGAACTAATTCCGTCTTAATACTGACTGGACTGCAGTTTATAGAGATACTAGCTGCGCCCCGCGGTTTCACCCGCATAAGTGTCGATACCGTGGGAATATCGGGATAAAAACTATCCTATGTCCTTCCCCGGGACTCAAACTTTCTCTATACCAAATTTCATCTAAATCGGCTCAGTGGTTTAGGCGTGAAAAGGTAACATACAGACGGACAAACAGACAGACAGACAAACAGACAGACAGACAGAGTTACTTTCGAATTTATAATATTAAGTATGGATAAGAGCAGGGTGTAAAGTTCACTCATCCTCCATAGAAAAGGGAGGATCCTCCGACCAGACGGGTGTCTTGTCTGATGGGCAACTGCCCGACGGTTGATGTCGGGACGTTGTATATATGCTAGTTGCGCGGTAAACTCTGCTTGCACGATGCAGGATTTTGCGTGACGTCATTATAATGCGTAGTTCGCACGTGGAGGTGTAGATGCCGCCACACTTCGCTTTCCCCGGGAGGTGTTTATCCATCCAGGTTTACCGACAAAAAATTACAACCCAAGCTAAGGGTGGCCAAACCAAGAACAGCGGGGTAATTGCGTTCATGTTGACAGTTCAACAACATTCATTGCGCTATCTACGTTGTTGAGCGGACTAATTTTTCGAACATATGAAGCAATGGATTAGCAATGTTCTTCAAAATGATTCGAATTTTGATGGAGCGTGTATTACGCAATTAGGGTGCTGGTTTACCAACAGAAAAATAAGAGCAAAGCTAAAGGGGCATGTAGAAGGAAAAATTGTAGAAAGAGGCACAAATGACGAAACCAAACAGCGAAGAAATCTCATCAATCAATCAACTCAGCCTTTCGCAGTCCACTGCTGGATATAGGCCTCTCCCAGACTGCGCCACAGCACCCTGTCCTCCGCCTTCCGCATCCAGTCTACCTCAGCCACCTTCTTTAGGTCGTCCGTCCATGTAGCTGGGGGGCGTCCCACACTACGCTTGCCGGTACGCGGTCTCCACTCCAGCACTCGTCTGGTCCACCGGCCATCAGTCCTTCGACAGACATGGCCAGCCCACTGCCACTTCAGTTTGCTTACTCTGCAAGCTATGTCGGTAACTCCGGTTCTTTTCCGGATAATTTCATTCCTGATTTTATCCTTTAAAGAGACTCCGAGCATAGCTCGCTCCATAGCGCGCTGACCGACCTTGAATTTGTGGACCAGCCCGACCGTCAGTGTCCACCAAAGAAATCTACCAATTAGTAAACCCTATGTAACCTTCCACTAATAATATTTTTGCCCATGCCAGCCCTACGCCACGAGCATGTCTGCCGTGCGTGATAAACTCAATCGGTGGCATCCACGCATCCCTTTGTTACTTAATCGCGTCATTGAATCGATACCCATCGCGAACCACTTTAGTTCGGTACTTGATTAGTGTCCGCTATTAATAGGAGTACCGCGGTGAGAGTGACACGAATTGATACAAGTTTAGGGGCTGTTTAATTAGAAAACTATTGGCAAATTCCCAGTTGAAACGCACTGAGCCAAGACCAAAGACCAGCGTGCGCAGCAATAGCATAGCGTAGTAGCAATGAGTTTCATTTTGACAGTTCAACAACATTCATTGCACAGATATAGATACATCTAGACAACGCAAGAGCAACTACTTCGCGTGCCAAAAATCGCACTAGCTCACGTTCCAAAATCGTAAGCCGCCACTTTCGCGCTCAGTCCTGTGTACTGCTGGCTGGGTAAGCGTGAGCGAGAGCGCGAGCTTGTGACGTCATAGTAGGTAGTCAAAAAATGGTACGCTTGGTTTTCATACAGATCGTGATACTTGCGTTATCTATGTCTATCTGTATCTGTGATTCATTGCGTTATTTACGTTGTTGAGCAGACGCATTTTTTGAACATATGAAGCAATGGATTAGCAATATCATTTTAATTGATCAGTCGACGCATACAGACGTGCACATCAATGCATTATAAAAATAAATAAATTAACACTTGCATAAATACTGACCCAGTTTTTTGAAGTGAAACTTCTTTAGGCGCGCTTGACTTGGGGAGTAAACTGGCGAATGCGTTACGAAAACGTGTGATCGCGAGTAGGGAAGGTACGTAAAAAATAGCTGGAAATACCTGGTGTAAAAACCCGGTCCCGGTCGCATAAATATGCGACCGGGTTTTTACACCAGGTATTTGCTTCCAAGTACGCACACCGGGTACCGACTCAAAATACTTGCAAGACTATTAAGTATCTTATACGGCTACTCGCTCAAATACGTAGGTAGTCAACCGCGTTAGTTTTCGCAAATGCGATCATGCTCCTTTTGGAACAATTTCGTATGCAAGTATTTTTTACCGACTTCACAAAAAGGAGGAGGTTACTATGTTCGGCTGTTTGTATGTTTTTTTTTTTGTATGTTTGTTCATCGAATACTCCGCCAATTGTCGACGGATTTTCAAAATTCTTTTTTTGTTTCAAAAGTAGATAGTTTTGAGGTGGTCCCACTGTCACCAAGTTAGGATCTGTTGATGGGATCTTAGAGTAATCGAGGGCAACCTTTAAATTTTATAGGCTCACTTATTGTTTTTCGCATATTTTACGAAGTATCTTGTGTATTTGCGTATGGTTGTCACCATCTCAGGTAGCTGGGCTGATGATGGAAGTAACAACTCCTTAACAGTAAGAAGTTACTCGAACAGGCAAGGACTGTTTTAGTCAATTGTTTTGATGTTTGATAGGGCATTTGCCACATTTGGTCTCATGATCATCAAGTCATGACCTGATGCTGCAGTCAGGATAGTCTGCAGAGTACCTAACTCCTCGACAACTAACAGCAGATATATCGTGTTAAGGCTCATTGAAAAGGGCTCGATGTGTGGATAAACGTACTGTTAATGAAGAACACCGAAGTACATAAAGACCTGATGCTGAAGCCAGGAGCATTAGAAAAAGTACCAACCTTGAAATTACAGCACCGTAGTCGTGTTTGGGCTCATTTTAAACAGGACAAAATTTTAAGTTCAATGCAATGTTGACAAGTCTGGCCTGATGCTGCAGCCAGGATTATCAGCATCTAGTCTAAAAACATCAGGGCAGGATTTGATGATGGGATCCTGGAGAAATCGAAGGAACTCTTCAAATATTATAGGCACACCTATAGCGATTTGGGTATTTTTTATAGTAACTCGTGCATTTGCTCTCGGAAAGCACTATTTGGTGATGTGGAACTGATGATGAAGACCACAGATGGCCACCGGAACTACTCAATAATATCTAAGTATTTCACGGGTTGCGATTCGATTACTTTAATATGGTTGCTAAGCAATTTATGCTCGTCACAATGTGAATGGTGATACGGAGCTGATGGTGGATCTGGAGAACTCCTCAACAATTAACTTCCCTGTATCGGGAAAAGCAATATTTTGTTTGTAAAAGGCGATGATCACTAGGCTATTGTAACTTAGATAAATTATAAGCAGACCCACTAAAAAGCGTGAAATAAAAACTTTTTAAGAAAAAAAAAACCGACTTTCAAAAAAACACTACAAAGTGAAAAATATCTTTAATTTCGGAAGTCGGTGGCAAAAAACTAAAATAAAGATCCAAAGACACCGACTTCCGAAATTAAAGTTATTTTTCACTTTGTAAAGTTTTTTTTTGGAAGTCGGTTTTTTTTTCTTAAAAAGTTTTTTTTTACTTTAATGTTTTGCAAGTATTTATTTGTAAACGCGATTTTGCTCCTTATTTATTCGAAGTCAAATAGTTTTACTTTCAACGGGGCTTTTGAATACGCGATTGTATTTCTTATATGTATGAAGTTATGGATCAGTTTTCTATGCAGATAGAAAATACTTGAAAGTATCTCGCTCCGTCGTGCCTCGACGCTCGAGTACGTAGGTACTCAAATAGTTCAACAACCGCGTTTGTTTTCGCAAATGCGATCATACTCCTTATCAGTAAGAGCACAGAATACTTAATAGTACTACGTACAGAAAGGACACTCCCTTCCTCGCCCTCATATCAGATACCGCACCTCACCCCGCACTTCGAGGTATTCGTCGCCGACTCTTTAGCAAGGGCGCTCGCGAACCGCAGCGCTGTATTGCTGACACACAATTATGCGATTTAAAAGTTTTATTTGAGTTTTAATCACGATGGTTGGATATTGTGATGCTTTTCCGAATTCGTATTTACATATACTGTTTGTATGATTTCGCATTTTTAATAACATGCGATTTAATAACCCATTATTTACAGATAAGTCATTTAAACTAAACTATTTTAGTGTTTTTATTTCATTACGAACCCGACTATATAAATAAACAATTGAACTACATGGTCACTTCATAATAATGCACACGTTCGGGCAGCGCCGCCGCCGACGTCGTTTGGTTCCCCGACACAAATTGCTCTCCGCGCCATTTTTTTTTTACGCTACTAGATTTCACGCACACATTTGCACGTATACAAACGTCATTTGTTTATGTAGTAGTAATAGGTAATTATTTTGCGAGGGTTGTATGGAGTGTCCGAGGTGTGGTAAGAGTCTACGGAACAATTTCGTATATAAGTATTTTTACTTTAATGGTTTGTAAAAGTATTTATTTGTAAACGCGATTGTGCTCCTTATTTATAGGAATTCACGGATCAATTTCCTATGCAAGTACTTTTTACTTCCAACAGGGCTTTTGTTTGATTACGCGATTGTACTTCTTATTTGTATGAAGTTATGGATCAGTTTTCGATGCAGATAGAAAATACTTGAAAGTATCTCGAGCCCTGGTTTTAGGCCCTGGTTTCTTAAGGTGGACGTACTTGGAAGCCCTGGTACTTGATTTTGCAAGTACGACCCATGTCTAAGGGCTACGGGCGAGGCGAACGGGAGTTGAGTGGGGGATATAAGCAAGAGAAAGCAGTGCGCGCGCACATTTTCTTTCTCTCTTCCTCTCATAGCCAAATACGTTTGAAGTTTCACTTCAGTCGTGTGGTCATAAGCACACTCGGTTTTTTTTTAGTATACTAGCGTGTTTTATAAATAAAGTAGTGTTTAGGATGATGTGACTAGATTATAATAATAAACAGTTTTTATAATCTGAGGTATGGACGCCAGCCCCTTTCCTCGAAGCGGGTTGACTCCACGCAGCCCCCCATCGACACCAACACCAAGATCACCTCAACAACCCAAGCAGAACCAAGAAGTTGCTGTTGACCCAGCTGAACCTATCCCCACTCCGGAAATCCAGAACTGGTTGGGGTCCATTGAACAATGCTTGAATGAAGTATGTGCTACTGCTAATGAAGGAAAACTCAATTCGGACCAGAAGTTAAGAATCAGCAATCTTTGCCGAAAAGTTGGACACGGAGTTTCTCAAATGGCCGTGCGATACCAGTCGCTGAAATCAAGTGCCATACAAACACATACCGCCCTTAAGACCATGACTGAAGCTCGAGACCTAGCGGACTGTCTTACAGAGATGAACCGCACCATTCAGGAGTCCTGTACGAAGCAAGGAGCTGGGAGGAGTGAGACATCTTTTGCCGATATGGTGAAGAAGGGATCCAGCAATTTTGTTCGTCCGATTCAACTTAGCTCCGTGGCCATTTTCCCATGTGACAACTCAAAGGCCAGTGACGAAACCAGGAACATGGTTCAAAACATCATATGCCCAGGTGAGATGAAGCTGAAAGTACGAGGTGTACGCAAAATCGGAAAAGGAGGCCTCATAATCGGCACAGAGACTAAAGATGACCTGGACAAGCTCAAGCAAACTGTGCAAACTGCTTCGTCAGAGCTTACCGTCGACGAACCCCGAAAGCGCAAACCTCGCATTGTAGTAATTGGAGTGCCCGCATCTATGGCTGAAAATGAGGTCTATAAATGTATATATGATCAAAATTTAGCTGACAAACTGCCGACTATGTCCCGAGATACTTTTATGACCTCAATAAAACTAAGCCACAAATCTGGGAGAAAAGATACTGAAAACTGCAATTACATACTAGAAGTTCCAGCCGTCATTCGGAAGGTCCTGATCACCCAGGAACGACTGTTTATTAATTGGACGTCCTGTCCAGTACGTGACTTCACTCTGGTAACCAGATGTTACAAGTGCCAGCAGTACGGTCACGCAGCCAAGTTCTGCAAAGCCACTGCCCCTACTTGTGGTCATTGCGGTGAAGAAGGGCACAATATTCAAGACTGTACAAAGAAAGCCGAAGCGCCAAAATGTGCAACATGTCTGCGCTTCAAAAAATCAGCAAGCCACAAAACAGGAGATCAAGATTGCCCAGCTAAAAAGTCTGCCGAGAACAGGTACATCAACTCAATCGATTATGAAGGCGCCTAAGAGCGCCACATATCTGTTTGTAATTTAGACTTTACTTTTTATTTTCATTTTTATTATACTATGGATAGTACCTTAATTACGGACATAGATAATAGTTTTCAAACTGTTTCAAAGTCATGTAAGGTTGAGGACTGCAGACAATATCTTTCCGTGTATCAAAAGTCACTAACCATATTAACCCAAAACATTCGTAGCATTTATAAGAACATGGATAGCTTTAATATTTTTCTTCATAGACTTAACTTTAATTGTGATATAATAATACTAACCGAATGCTGGTTATCAAATCGCCAGGATAACCTCCCAGTAATACCAGGGTACAACGTATCATTTACCAGAATCAATAACAATCAAAATGATGGTGTAGTTGTCTATTCAAAAGATTCTTTAATGGTCACAGTCGAGGAACCTAATTTACATGACTGTAAGAGTAATTGCTTGATTGTCAAAATTGGTACAACCGCAGCAATAATTGCTGTATATAGATCCCCTTCTGCTAGAAACTTGGATGCTTTTCATGCTTCCTTAAACCAAATTTTTCAAGCGGTAGGAAATTTTAAGAATGTTATATTAACAGGAGATATAAATATAAACATTAACTCTGATAACTGCAACGCAGGGATCCAAGACTATCTTAATATCTGCTCATTCCATGGTTTTCTGTCCGCACATACACTGCCTACTCAAAGCGGTTCCTGCCTCGATCATATGATAATCAAATCCAGTTTTTCGTTTATTACGCTTGTTACTAACTCTACAATTACCGACCATCACGCAGTTTTACTGAGCCTTAACTTAACGCTGCCTAAGCAAAATCGCCCGCAGACCAAAACGCAACTAAACATAAACAAACTTGGATATGATTTATGCAACATTGATTTTAGCCCAGTTTTCAATACACCTGACGCTAATTTTGCTTTATCGTACTTAATACAACATGTTCAATCAGCTATATTACACAACTCGACCGTTATTATAGTAAACAAGAAAAATTATAATATTAAACCTTGGATTACTCCTGGCCTAATTCGGTGCATAAGACAGAGAGATAAACTTCATCAAAGATACAGGAGGGACCCAGATAATCTCGTCACTAAAGTCATCTATACCAGGTACAGGAATTTTTGTAATAAACTCCTAAAGGATTTAAAAAGAAGTTACGATAAAAATGAATTAAATAGAGCGGGAAACAATAGCAAGCAACTTTGGAAACATATCAAAAACGTCACCTATATGTCAAAACAGCGTGAATCAAATTCGAGTTTACTGCTTACTAATCCTTCACCTATCCTGTCAGCCAACGAAGTGAATAATTTTTTCGTAAATGTTGGGAAAACTCTTGCTGAGCATATTCCAAAACCTGACTGTGTTCAACCTTCTTCCCAAAAGTGTGAAAACAGACGTACTCTAAAATCTTTTGCCTTGCTAGACACCGACGAAGAAGAAATTACCCGAATAATCTGTGGACTAAAAGATGACTGTGCTGTTGGATGGGATAACATTAGCAATAAGACCCTTAAACTCTTTAAGCATATCCTTGTACCTCCCTTAACCCATATTTTTCGTATGTGTTTTTCTGAAGGCATTTTCCCTAAATGTCTAAAAAAAGCAATTGTAATCCCTATATTCAAATCCGGAAACAAAGACCTAGTTAACAATTATCGGCCAATATCATTACTCCCCTCAATATCTAAAATACTAGAAAAAATTATTAACAGTAGACTAGTTAACTATCTAGAGAAAAATGAATTTTTATCATCTGCGCAATTTGGTTTTAGAGCCAAATTATCCACAGCCGATGCAGTGCACAGTCTAACAGATTTTGTCTCAGAAGAACTTGGTAAAGGAAACCAGACCCTGGGGATCTTCCTTGATCTGGCGAAGGCTTTTGATACAGTCTCCGTTTCGACGCTTTTGTACAAATTAGAGGCCTTAGGAATAAGGGGAACGCCGCTGAAACTTTTTGCTGACTACTTAGACGATCGATATCAATGTGTTAAAATTGACAATATTAGTAGCGACGAGCAAAAAAACACATGTTTTGGTGTTCCCCAGGGAAGTATTTTAGGCCCCACCCTTTTCCTGATTTATATTAACGATTTATGTAATTTAAATATTGAACATGGCAAAATTATATCCTATGCAGATGACACGGCGTTAATATTCACCGCTAAAACAAATAACGAATTGTACGAATATGCTCAAATAGGTTTCAATACTGTGTCTAACTGGCTTCAAAGCAACTTACTAACACTAAATGCCGACAAGACAAAATATATTCACTTTTCTATCCGCAAACCTCACCTTAATATTACTAACTCTCATCTGTATGCCCATCATTGCGGACTCCGCTCAGTCAGCGTATGTAAGTGTCCTTGTATCCTTCAAACATGTAACATAAAATATCTCGGGGTTCTAATAGACGAATCGCTCTCATTTAGACCACATATTGACAGTTTGGTTACAAGAGTGCGCAAATTAATATTTGTTTTTAAAAAGTTGCGAGCAATTGCAGATAGAAAACTAGTGTCACAAGTTTACTTGGCCCTAGGTCAATCTGTAATACAGTACTGTATTACTTCATGGGGTGGAGCACCAAAAACTTACTTACTGCCTCTTGAAAGAGCACAGAGAGCAATTTTAAAAGTAGCAAACTTCCATCCCTTTCTCTATCCCACAGACCTGCTATACAAATCCTGTAACGTGCTGACTGTTCGCCAGCTTTTCATAACGCACCTGGTTTTAAAACAGCACTCCATGCTTTCCTATAACATCCCAAGTACTAATAAGAGACGGTATGATATTGTATGTGAGTCAAATGCATCCTCTAAATATGTTTTTGTAAACAGATTCTATACATTTTTAGGCCCATTTCTATACAATAAATTAAATAGGAAATTAAGTATCTATAAATTAAATAATTACGACTGTAAAAAGATTATTCAGCAATTTTTACTTAGCATAACATACAATGAGACAGAGGACTTACTCGTTGTCTGTAAATAAAACATGTTAGTCTTTTAAGATAATATTAGTTTTTAATTAGACTTCTTAGTGTTAATTTTGTATTTTTTATTTTTATATTATAAAATTCTAGGTACCTTTCTAGCCTGAAACACAGGTTCTACCTAGTTCAGGCAAATGAGCAACTGTGTCCTCTACATATAGGTAATTGTTAAGTTATATTATTGTAAATCTGCACCATTTTTATGAATAAACGATATTATTATTATATTATTATTATAATATCCTTCAAAATTATTCCGATTGAGACTGATAGTGTGTTGTACAATTTGGGTGCTGACCCATGTTGTTAAGACAATGGTCAAATGATCTTAGTATTCATAACATTGTCTTCCATTACTCAATACTTTGTTTGCATTCCACATTGTGTACTTAGAGAGGGGATGAATGTGATGTGATGAGATGTTATCACTAGCTGTGCCCGCGACTTCGTTCGCATGCGTGTAGGAAAACAAAATGGATTTCAAGTTTTTTTTTGCGCGTTATTCTAATTATTTTTCTAAAATAAAAGTAGCCTAAATACTGTCTCCTTATAACATCAGCTATATGCCAGTAAAAGTTAGTCAAAATCGGTCCAGCCGTTACGGAGATTAGCCGGAACAAGCAGACAGACAAAAATTTTAAGAAGTTTTTTTTGTTATAAGTGCCGTGTATACCTTTACATACATTTTTTTTCTTTTTTTATATACATTTAGTATAAAGCTTTCATTTTGACATTACAGTCACTTCAATTTTATTTATTTGTATAGGTTAGGGTTTTTACAAACATATATAAACTATATAGACGTATATTATACGTATATAGTTTTCTGTACTAATACTATTATCATAGATATGTTAACCTAAACAGCGTGGTTGTGAATAACCCTGTCATAATCATTCCACTTGCAGGTCCCAGCAGACAAGGCCCAAGCGTACGACACAGTGGTGTTCGCGGGCCCCCCTCCCATGAAGCAGCGCCTGTGGCCGCGCCACTGTGTACAGGACACCTGGGGAGCTGAGCTGCACAAGGACTTGAAGGTGAGGAGCTCATGACACTTGCAGGCTGGTGTCAAGTCATTCTTTCGAATATAGCTGAAAATCAGCACATTTTGAACTTCAAAATTACATAAGACAGTCCCCCAAAACGCCCGCTCTCCTAGGGCTTTAGCTGGGAAGAAGCGGCGCAACAAACTCCCCAGGCCTTGAAGCCTTGATACGATTACAAAAAAAAAACCACTGATTGAAAGCTACACTATGGTTGAGTACCAGAGGACATGATTCTTCCACATGCTAGCGCTTTAGCTGGGAAGAAGAAATGGCGCATAAAACAACTCAGCAGCTGTCTGTAAAGTTAGAACTTGATTCTATACCAGAGATGTCCAAACCTGATACGATCCCGGGCCAATATAAATTTCTAAATAGATTTGAGGGTCGCAGTAACAAATACCTTAACTTTTTTAGCCCCTTGTGTTAGCATCAGAGTTATTACACAGTTATTTTGTAAAATGTGTCAACCCTTAAAAGTACACTGTCCTTCAAGATACAGGATTTTCCTAGTTTGAAGGGCAGGGGTCTTCTCAAACGTAATAGCCATACCGATCCCTTTTTGAATGAACACTGATGTTACCTAGGCTAAGTCTTTTTGAAAAATAAATACTTACTTACTTTTTTATGAAAAATAAAAGTTATGGTCAATGCACCTTACAATTTTAATGGAAGTACATTGACGCCTAGGCAGCGCTAAAGAAATCCTGGGGACGGGAATCGATGAAGTCATGAAAGGTGTTTTTCACAGACTCATTGCCTAAGAATTTTATTATTGAAATCAAATACTTTTCCTATCTTTTCAGATAATGGAGGGCGGAGTAAAGGTCTACAAAGGCACAAACCCCGAAGTGGACTCATATTCCGTGTTCTGGGACAACAAGAAGCTGACGGACACCAGCCTGGGCAACCAGCTGCGTCACAGAGGAGCCTCCGACATCTACATTTGTGGGCTGGCGTATGACGTGTGTGTAGGTAGGTAGCCGACCGATATCGGGAACAAGGTCTAAGCTACTGGCGATCAGGGGCCGTATTACGAAGTATTAATGCCATTATAATTCCAGTGCGAAAAAGGGATGGTGCTATCGGTCATGTAGAGCTCCGTCTCTCTCTTACACTGGAATCATGAAGGCATTAAGCCTTTATAATACGGCACCAGGATTGCAGAAAGAGGAACCTCTTAACATCTATACATACAGCACACCCCGGACACTCCATACAACGCTCGCAAAATAATTACCTACTACTACTACATTAAAAAATGACGTTTGTATACGTATGAATGTGTGCGTGAGGTTCTTGTTTTGCGAGCGCTCTTGTTAAAGAACTGCGACGAATACGCCGAAGTGCGGGGTGAGGTGCGGTAACTGATGTTAGTGCGGGGAAGGGAGTGTCCTTTCTGTACGTAGTACTTTAAGTATTCTGTGCATACAGGGTTAATTTTCAAAGACCAGCCAAATTTAAGGGTGTGGTATAGATCATCAAACTGAACAAACTCCATGGGACCAATATCGTAATTTCGAAATATTTATCAACTCTGTCATAGAAAACTTCAATACCTACTCGACCTAAACGTATGGGACGGTTGTATTTTTATTCGCAATTACGATGAGAACCTGTTACTATTTTTTTTTAGCTGTTCCATACATTTTGACCGCGTTGGTATTGCACTTTTCTATGAAACAGCTGATTTTTTTTTTCTGATAACCCACGAAATATCTACGCTACGGGTCATGAGGCGTGAAAGGTAACACAGACAGACAGAGTTACATTCGCATTTATAATAGGTATTAGTATGGATGGATAATATTAAGTGCATTGGTTTTAACAGGAGCCACAATAGCCGACGCGCTCGCCATCGGTTACCGCTCGATCCTGATCGAGGACGCGTCGCGCGGCGTCGACCTCGCCGACATCGAGAAGACCAAGTCCACCATCGTCAACAATAATGGCGTTATTGTTAACTCTGATGAGGTAATACCTTCTTTATGTTACTTATAAAAAAATCACACTAATATTATAAAGGCGAAAGTTTGTGAGTGCGTGTGTGTTTATATGTTTGTTACTTCTTCACGTTGAAACGGCTGGACTTATTTTGATAAAATTTTGTATGGAGGTAGCTGACACCCTGGATTAACATATAGGCTACTTTTTATCCCGATAACTACGGGATCGACATTTACGCGGGTGAAACCGCAGGGCACAGCGAGTATCGGATAAAAATAAAGCTTTTATTAATTTGATTAATTCCTTACAAACAACTTAAATGTTATAATTAAAACATCAAGCAGCTAAAAGATGACAGCTAGACATAGGCCTACCCTTCCACATCGATCGGTCCCATGCTGACCAAATCCTAAACTTTCTTGCCTTCTATTTTTAACTAGCGGCCCGCCCCAGTTTCGCACATATCAATATTTTTTTTCGAATTTCCGAAATTTTCTTTCATACAAACCTTGTACTGGCAATACCGAACACAACAAAAAAGAATTATCCAATCTGGTGCAGGCATTCGGAAGTTATGCGCGTACAGACGTTTCGGCGACTTCGTTTTATACTATGTAAGGATATGAATAATATGCCTACACAACATAACCAAGCAGGGAACGTATCCATGACACCTCAACCCAAGCCAGCGGTTCTGTCAATGTCTATTGTTCAACCGTAAATGTAAAAATTCTTAATATCTATATTCCAGGTCTTAGCAATGGTGGAGGGTCGCGACCGACGGCCGGAATTAGGCTATAAACTAGCCATGGAGCTGAAGAACGCCATGGAAGACAAGTGAGGGCCTAATATCAGCGGCTATTTTATTAATTAGCGCGGATTATTTATTTGTTTATTGCCTATCATGCCAATAGTAAAGTGTTAAGTATTCGCGAACGTAAAA
The DNA here is from genome assembly GCA_945859645.1 of Amphipoea oculea. NCBI lineage: Eukaryota > Metazoa > Arthropoda > Insecta > Lepidoptera > Noctuidae > Amphipoea > Amphipoea oculea. Next base: position 1,503,698 of record OX243883.1, on the reverse strand, counting down.
TACGAGAGATGTCGAATTTTGTCGATCAATTTGTGACATTATTTTGTTACTCGTGTAACTGGGAAGGGATGATTAAAAATGACCTATTTTCTAACGGCTATAAACAGTACTTATATCAAAAGCTATTCCTGAATTTGGTATCTTAGATAATTTACAATATTCACTCAATTATCAACTTTAGCATTATGTGGACTAAGTTGATTTTCGAGTGACCATTTGCAAAAAGGTTGCAACAGAATTTGATCTGTCGACGTATAACATTGAGTTTGTTGTTGTAAAACTTGATAATTATCTAAGATTCAGAATTGGAGTTGAGCACTACAGCCGCATCTGGAGGCTACTCTCTTAAGTCCATCAACAAGGATACGGGCCCGCCCGAAAATAATTCGAAACGAACCCTATACCTGATTAATTAACTTTTCGTACCTATTAACAAAGATACGGGCCCGTCTGAAAATAATTCGAAACTTCACAATGAACCCTATACCCGGTTAATTAACTTTTCGGACCGGTACAATCACATAAAGAGTAGGGGCAGGTGTCAAATCCTGGTCATTGATTCTTAGGCCGGGCCCCAAACTAATCTTATGGTACAGACGCCAGCACATCATGCTATTACAATCTGTCAAATAAATTTAATAGATTTTCAACTTTATTGCTAAATCGTAAGGTTCAAAGTTGATTGGGAAAATTTGACAGTTTCGGGTAGCTTCATGTGCTGGCGTCTGTACGTAGGTGATACGAAGTAGGAATCGTCCTTAAATTCGTCTGAAACTACGGATTCGTGCTCAGGAAGTAGACCTCCAGGCCGCAGCACATCGCTTTCCAAAGCAAAAAGCTAGATGCGGCCCTTCTGTAGTATACGATTGTTCATACAAACTGCGTGGCGACTCGCCTAATTGTGTACTAGCCTTAACATTGAGTTCGCGAAAGTGGTCCGTCATAATAACATAAGCAACTTATTTATTTACGAGCTAAAATATTTATTGCAGTGTTGCCAGCATGGTTTTTATTTTTTGCATTGGCAACATTGGTCACACAATAGTTTAGTCTTTCTCAAAAATTTTAGTGTTAGTTTGTTTTTGGCTGTAAAATAGTTGAGACTATAGTGATAATAATTATGATTCCGCTAAAGCTAGTGAATAACAAATAATGTACTTATAATAATAATAGTCATTTTATCTAGCAAATAGTGTACTCCGTTCACTTAAATTTTGTATTGTATTGATGACGAAATGTTATAAACCAACTCGGCATCCTAATTGCGTAAAACTTTCAATTACAATCCGAAAGATTTTGAAGGAAATTGCTAATCCATTACTTCATATATTAGAAAAGTTCGACTGCTCAACAACGTAAATTATAACGCAATGAATGTTGTTGAACTGTCAAAATGAAATGCTTCTATGTTTGAGGGTTTGGTTTCCGCACCAAGTCCTTCAGGTGGCTATCGGTGGTTATTCCAACCAGCCCATCTTCCTCCAGAAGTTGATACTCGTAACATCTCCTGGCCTGTTAAGAACATCTGTGTAACATCTGGGTGCCCCGAGGGTTTCTGTTCTAATCCGGGTGACGCCTGCGCATTCAAACAGCACATGAGCAACGGTCTCCTTAGCCTCCATACAAGCCCTGCATAGAGGACTACCCGTTATGCGCATTGTATGGAAGTGTTTGTTTAGCGACCAGTGTCCCGTGATTGTGCCCGTCACCAGGCGCAGGCCGTATGGTTAGCCTGCCATCTAAGGGTGGCATAGCTTCCCTGGACTGCCTGCAGCCCGGTGTCGAGGACAACTAGCCCTTCGCTTGTGTGTGGCTTCCCTGTAGCCACCTGCGCAGTTGATTAACGGGGACGGATACGATAGGTTCGGGACTTCAGGTCCACAGACTGACGTGCTGGATGCTCCTCTGACTAGTTCGTTAGCTGCGTCGTTACTTTGTAATCTGCTGTGTCCTCTTATCCAGTGCAGGGTCACTGTGTTGCGGTTAGATACCGGTACCCGTTCTAGTGCAAATGAAAGGCATTGCCAGTGTAAAGTGTGTAACGCATTACCCCTTTTTTTATGGATAGGAAATCATCAAATGACCCCTCCCACTCTGGGTGGAGCGGAAGGGAGTGTCAGACTCTTACTGACTAAAACCCATCCGTGTTCCTTCCTTAGCCCTTTATGTTCCGGGGTAGCGGTAACCCTTTCGGAGAATCCCGCACCAACGCATTACCCCTCCGATCATGATTACAATTTAGATAACTTTTCTGCCATTGGTATGGTCATCAGTAAAATACAAATTGTAAGTGATTTTGAGTGTATTTTCCTCCTTCTAGCGTATAGCAGGTCGGTACTATAAGTACTTATCCTATATCATTTAATAATTAACGCCTAGTACAAAATCTTACTTAATTGTAGAGCAAATAATAAAATACTTAATAATGATACTTAACTAGTTAACTTAACTTTTTGGCGATTTTTTCACTTTGAGGTTGCTAACATTAAAAATTATGTTTGTTTTTTTATCTTATGGCAATACATTTGTGGTGGTCATAATGATTAACTTCCAGTGAAAGGAACTTCCAGTGTTTTGGCTTTTTTGATTTATTTATATTTTGATTTTTTAGAATTCGCTTTTCCAGTGTTGTTATTTTTTTATTAATCTTAATGGTAAAAGGTAATTAAGTATACCAGCACCTAAATTAATTGGGCTTACTAAATTAAATTATTTATTTATTTTAGAGTACATCGCAAAATTCGTTCCTAAACTTTGGCAACACTATTTGATCCTAAATAGTGATTGCTACTTTATAATTTTAATGTTGCAACATTAAATAATAATGCACTTGAGACAATTGGCAAGTATTTTAAAATGTACTAATTGAATAAGTACAAAATTAGTATGAATCTTATAATATAAAACGTGTATAAATATAAAATGATGCACAAGTGAAAATATATGTATTTAATAAAAAATAATATTACGGTGGATTATTAGAAATCTCATATTTTTCATGACATTGTTTTTTTTTATTATTTATTCAGTATATTCAGAAAAGGTGAACTCAGAATATAAAATAATTTTGGTCGTTCTACATAAACGATTGATCAATCAATAGGGTTGTTTTATTAAGGTTGATAAACGTTTATGTTTCATGCGAAATAGTGGTGCTGAAATGAACGGTATTGAGTATTGAGTAAAATGAACGATACATCAATCTAAATATATTTGAACTATATTAAAATAAAACGTTCATCCAAAATAGTTTTAATTTAGATTTTTCTGAAGTCTTTATTAATTTTAATAAGTTGACAATCAAGCAGTTTGTTCTAGTGTTTGTTTTTTTTTTAATAATTTATTTGAAATTTATATTAGTTGTAGGTATTTAAGTGTAAGTTAATGCAATAGTTTATAAGATTCATTGCACTTTCATTACCAAGAGAAACATTGTTATTTTAACTTCGACCAAAAGGATTGATACATTTGTAATGATAATTATAATCATTGATAAATTATCAACATGCAAGATTTATCAATCATCTACGTTGATAAATAAATCTAAAGTTTTTTTTGTAATGAATGTGTAAATCTACTGTTTCGTAGAAGACCGGCGTGGCCACATAACGGCCGCAGTGTTGGCTATCAAGAAAATGATGTCAACGGGGTTTGACTCTATGGTGTCAAAAAACGCCCTCTTCACCAACTTACTTTCAGAAATAACGTATCAGTGACGTCATTCGCCGGTAAATTTCGGACGCTATGTGGCCACCGCTCTTCCGGGAGTAGACCGTAGCTTTCGACAAACATTAGAAAATCCAGAAGAATTGCATTTGACTTGTATACCTTCTTTAGAGCACCTATTTAGACATTCCTGTAGGTTTAACTAAATAAATAACTATGTGAACGATGGATTGTACCGAAACTCAGACATATCTTCACGCTTAGCACCTGCAGTGTAGACAATAACGTAGGTAGTAGTTAAATAACACTATTAAAATAATGAATAGAGGGTCTATTATCATACAAGTGAATTTCTAGCGAAAACGATCGGACACAGTCGATACATATCATTTTAAATTGGAGTCGCTGTCTTTGTGACCACGTTGTTATTCTAAACTACGTAATGGATTTTTATGCAGTTTTTACCATCATTTAGAGCAGCTGTCGGCAAGCCGCGGCACTCGGCCTTCTCTTTGTGGCCCACAACTGTTTTGTAAATAGGTCATCAAGGTTGTCATTTGGATCTATATAGATCTCATTTAGTTTGTTTATTTTTTCTCATTTTCTTTCTAATTTTTCCTAATTAAAAACAAAATTATGTAAAAGTAAATATTAGTGGTTGTTTTTTTATTTTTATTTTAACATAATCGATATAGATACGCAAAATTATGAACATGTGCGGCTCGCCTTTATTACATTTTACCACTATGTGGCCCGTGCCTGCTAAAAGGTTGCCGACCGCTTATTTAGAAAATTAATTCTGAAAGGTTTATCTACTTAATATACTTATATTAAACTTACATTTATATTAAAGACATTTCGATGTTTTGTCAAGTCGTCGTAGAAACCGAGCGAAGCAGGGGCCGGGGCCCTACTCACAATGTTCCAAGTGTTGGGACACAGGCCTTTCACTTTGAGAGGGAGTGGGCCATCTATCACGCGGGCCCAATGCGGGTTGGTAAATGTCACATGTCTTAGAATGTTTAGTTCATTGACACGTCACCCCACGCCATTTTGAAATCACTTGTGTAAGATAAATGCCTAATAGAAAAACTTCAAAAAGTTTTTGGTGCGATCCGTCGTGATTTTAATCGATTTAGATTGTGTGCCGTCCTTGTCTGTCATAGTGTTGTGCGAGACGGAATGATCTGTCGATTAAACTTAACTTAGATGTAGTCATATTTATGAGTGTGTTGCTTCTATTTATTAATACTGACATTATTTTTGTAAAATAATTGAAATGCTGAAGTACCTATGGCATCACATTTAAATAATAATAATTATGTCGATCTGTGTTAAATAATGACAATTTAATAAATATAGTAATTATCATTATGTGAATCTTATTAAGTTTAAAACTTAAAAAAAAAAGTTTTGTTACCCGACTGCGCGACAGCAAATGAAGGGTTATGTTTTTATTTACTTGTTTCCATGACTGTTTGCGTTACGGGCAATCTGTCCAAGATGTAGTCTTTATGATTATTTTACCTCTAACAGCAACAACCTAAAAGCAACCGTATTGTGACGACAAAAAAGTTCACAATGATTTTCACAGACTTGTCAGTGCCAGCAACCCAACAGCAACCTTATTAGAATGAGAATAAAGATCATTGTGATTTGGACAGTGATGCAAAATCAGAAGTAAAATAACGTACGGATTGTACAGACGCCAGCACATCAAGCTACCAGAAACTAAAATTTTCCCAATCAACCTTGTACCTTATATTGAAGCGATAAAGTTGAAAATCTATTGAAGAAATTTGACAGAATGTAGTAGCTTGATGTGCTGGCGTCTGTACTTATAGTTTTTAGAAGCGTAAACATACCTCAACCTTATTTTATAACACTATATTTTGTATCAGTATTATGACAAAAATACCAATTAATGTAATGTAGTTCAAAACGTGCATTTGAATATCAGTATTGTAAACTAAATTCCTAGACCAATTTATTATGAAAACTATTGCTTTTATCAATATTAGTGTTGTTGTTTCAGACTTTCATTAAACTCAGAAAATACGTCTTACCTATTTGTTTATATAATTTATTCTAGCTTTAAGAGCCTATACTACCTCAAATGGCTTAGTGTGATCCTCCGTTATGTCGAAAATACCGCACCATTAATTTTGAAATAAATGTATGGTAAAGTTGAGGATTAATGCTAAGTCCTATGTTAGACGAAAACACGATTCCATAAAATTTTCTCGATAGAAAAAAAATCCAAAGTTACCTCTAAACCCGAACAATAAATCGCTGGTATTAAAAAATACTTCAAATTAGATCTTGAAACTTTGCATACTAACTGAACTTCCTTTAGAGCAGGTCTTATGTTATTTATTTTTTTTATAATTACCATTATTTTCCCTGTAAAAAGCAAATAACTAAACTATTGGCGCTGCGTGCCGCCCGGCACCGCACTCTGTCTCGGTCTCACTCAGTCCGCGAGCAGTATCGTATGAGCGAGATAAAGAGTGAATTTTAGCTGAGGTAGTATGGGCTCTTAAGTTCGTGTATGTCTTCTAGAACATGTTTCTAGTACAGTCAAAGAAATTAATTATTTATGGAATTGACACATTACGTCAATTTGCCGTGTTATAGCAGTTTCAAAGAATGACAGTTGTGATTCGAATATACGGACACTAATCTTAGTTAATAGTCAATATGTTAAACAATTATTTTCTATATGTTAACTAGCTGACCCCGCGAACTTTGTACCGCCTCAGAATATTGATTATCTTATTTCCTAAATAGATAGGATTGACTCATTCTCGATATCTCTTGATTAAATATGCTATAAGTTTATAAGAATTTGGTCTAAACATTGATTTGTTGATCATCTTTAATCATGTTTTCCCTTGATGTTTTTATTTATTTATTTGTTAAGGTACACCAACAGCTTCTGTGTATAACATCTTAGGGCGGGTTGTTTCACGTCCACTTGACGCACGCGTATACGTCAAAAATGGGGCTAACTACCGTCAAATCAAAAAAAGCGTTGTTGCACAAAATTATGGCCATGACTTACGTGAAATAATAACGATTGCGCAATCATTATTTCACGTAAGTCAAGGCGTATATTACCAACCGGCCCCTCACAGTCGCCAATTACAGGTTATGCCGTTAATATTGTGATCAATATAATTTATTTTGTTTATAATTATGATAAAAATGTTTGTTTTAATACTGTCAGTGTTAATAAATGTGGCCGTGAGTGATCGTCATCAGTTGCCTTATCTTACTAGATGTGATAGCTTATAGTACATTGTTCCTGGATTTGTAAACTAAGCACTCAATATAAATATTCAAAGATTCTACTTGTTTTATTTAACGCACGCACGCGCACGCGCGTTGTTCGCATGTGGCGTTGTAGATACCGCTACAGCAGCAGCGCCCTGCGGTTTTAACCGCATAAAGGTATGATTCCGATCTCGGCAGCACTCAGCAGTGCTGCCGCGGCAGTGCGGTCGCAGCACTACTGGTCCTCATACATTTTCTATGGGTTCATATGAGATTACATTCCGAGCACAGCAGCAATGTGACGCAGCAATGTCGCGCAGCATTGCTGCCGTGCTCGGAATGTGTAACACTGGCCCGTGCGTAGTTTACAGAAATTAATTGGAAACAAGCTGATGATGGTTTCTATTTGAACTATACTACTCACCACCGTGCTAAAGTAAATTTATAGGGTATATTCTGCTAGGGAAAGATTCAATTAAACAAGTACCTTCTTACACAATACAAGTTTATTGGAATTAATACATAATTAAGGCACACATACAAACAAAGTGGCGAGCCACTAAAATAATGCCTCTTTCCCTGCTACTATGGCATTCACCCACACAACTAGTCTCCGTACCTAGTGGTATGGGTGAAAACCTGCATGAGACAAATAGCAGTTTCTCAGAGTCGCTGTGCGAGTCCGCGAGGGAACAGATCAATAACCTTACTAGCTCACGTACATGTGTCGACCTATTTGGACTGTGCTCATATGGGGAAAATAACTAATATGCTAAGCAAACCCGAGACACAATATCTTTACGAACAACTGGTCTTAACACCTAGCCTTTATACAAAAGGCCTAACTCTCTCATAGGTTAAATTATTATCTTACACGGATAACCTCTCAGTTTTGATCTCAGTCAGTTGACGGATCGTCGGTCCTTGGCTTCGCTCACAGGAGGTTCCTGTGAGCACACGCGAACGCGGCCTACGGACGAGATGGTGACGCTTTCGTTACCTGGAGTGGCGTACTTCCCTCATAACCGGGAACCGGCTAAGTAAGGCCTTCCTGAACGTCGGATGACCACACCGCAAGGGATAACCTTAAAGCCGCCTGCGCTCTGATGAATTCCAAATCATCACACAACGGCGCAACATCCAGGCATCAATTTAGCTGCGCATAGCACCAATCAAAATGAAGGCTAGCATAACAAGCCAGACCTGTAACAACGTCCTCGTGTCAGAACACACATGCAAGAGACCTGGGCTATAGGCTGTCCAGCAAGAATAAAGCAAATGGTTTAATACTCACAGGTTTCTGCTCATACTGGAATTTATATTAAAACCCCATTGGGTTATTTGGGCACATCCCGTTCCTCTCAGGATATAAAGTCCCTCTCAAACAGCCCCCAGGCTCGTGTTCTTGGTCGTAAAAGACCGGACACGGAACACCGTTTTTTCCAAACCCATCTGACAGTTTCTCGAATAATCTTCCACAGACTATATAAGATTATTATCGATTTTTATCCTCAATACAATCGACTATGTTTTTAATTAAAAATATGGTGAATTATGTATGTTTGTTTATTTGTTTTATTTAACTGTTAAACTGTAATTAATTTACTAAACACAAAAAACCGTCTTTGCGTAACGTAAACCACCATGACGCACGCCCGCTGCTATTCCACGACAGATGTCGCTAGTATTAGTTTTGCAACGTCACAAATGTAATCTCATATAAACCCATAGAAAATGTATGAGGACCAGTAGTGCTGCGACCGCACTGCCGCGGCAGCACTGCTGCGTGCTGCCGAGATCGGAATCATACCTTTAGTCCCGATCCCGTGGGAATATCGGGATAAAAATTGGTATGTCCTTCTCTAGGTCATGTTCTACCCATGTGCTTCATCCAAATCAGTTCAGCAGTTTTAGCGTGTAAGCGTAACAAACATACAAAAAAGAAATCTTTTTTCTTCATAATATTAGTTTAGACTACCTTTACCTATTATTGTATGGTAATAAAACAATAAACCACATAACATGACGCCTGTGTTCTCAGGGTGGCCAGGGCGGGTGAGGTATTGGGTATTATTATTCACATATTATGAAGTAATGGATTAGCAATATCCTTCAAAATGATTCAGATTGTGATTGTTACGTTAGGGTCAAATCACACCGAGATGGCAGCGAAGCGGCGAGCAGTTTCAGTGTCATATAATTTTAAACTTTATCTTCATTACTATAATACATAGTATCGCTTGAGAAACTTGAGTCGTCGGAGTGCTCGAGGCGCCGAGGGCGGTCGCGCGGCCTTTCAAGTTTCTCAAGCGATACTATGTATTATAGTAATGAAGATAAAGTTTAAAATTATATGACACTGAAACTGCTCGCCGCTTCGCTGCCATCTCGGTGTGATTTGACCCTAAGGCTGCTGGGTCACGTTGACGGTTGACCATTAGACCAACGAGGTACATACGCCAGCACATCAAGCTACCCGAAACCCAATCAACTTTGAACCTTATACTTTAGCGATAAAGTTGAAAATCTATTAAAGAAATTTGACAGATTGTAGTAGCTTGATGTGCTGGCGTCTGTGCTTATTAAAAATCTAAGTCAACTCAACAAATGAAAAATCCATTTAAAAAAGTAGACGATTTATTGTCCAACACCATTTTGTACTAAACATTCACTATAGATTAAAAAAACAAATTAAGAAAGGTGCATCAAACTTAATCTACTAGAATATCCTCATCTTTGGGACAAAGCATAAAATAATATCACTATTGTAAGGATTGTCACTCACATTCATCTTGAGACCATAAGGAAAATACCTATTTATAGACAAACAATTTTTATTCAGTCCGTTCAGTTATATGGTGACGAGAATAAAGATCACAGTGATTTTGACAGATTTGTAAATGACAGCATTCGAACAGCAACCTTATTAGCATGAGAATAAAGATCGCTGCGATTTAGACAGTGATGCAAAATCAGTGGTAGGTAGAGTGCGTTTCAACAAATAATTCCTATGCCGTTATGTTCGCAACAATGTATACCACTTCTTATTCTTCACCACTCCACCCTTTTACCGATGACGGCAATCAACGACCTGGGCTGTATGGTCGTTGACGGCAATATACGTGCCACCATCTAGTAGGCATATTAATTAAAGCTTAATTTTGGTAAATCATACCCCAAATTTTATTTTGCTGGCACTACACTTGGATCCTTCTGCTGGTAAAAGGGTTAATGTTTTGGGCATGATTCTAACACGGACACCTAATAAATCTTAAAAAAACCGCAGAATCGTCTTCCCATATCTACTATCTTGACAGACATGGGCACAAAACACATATACTCCTAGCGGAGGACAGGGGAGCCAACATTACAACATAGGAACTATTTGTTGAAACGCACTCTAATAACTTTGAATGGACTGTAGGGACGGTTAATATAAACTACAAATTAAATGTTGATGTTGTGAGTAACCAGCCTTAACAAAAATGAAAAACACAGATAAAATAATATTCGGCATGCATTTGAGTGCGTGAGCATAAGACCTAAAGTGGTATCACTCTTATACATAGTGAGAAAATATTTTAAACACAATAGATTCTTTATCTATATTAATAACAATTAAAAATTCTAATTGGGTAATTAAAATTTTGGGTACTTAAAAATCAATCACAGAGTAAAAAATATCGTTAGTAATTATACAGGAACTCTATTGATATGAACAATTTTTTAATAAAAACGTATTATCTGATTTATGTACAGACGCCAGCACATCAACCTACCCGAAACTGTCACATTTTCCCAATCAACTTTGAACCTTATGCTTCAGTGATAAAGTTGAAAATCGATTAAAGAAATTTGACAGATTGTAGTAGGTTGATGTGCCGGCGTCTGTACATAAACATGCTGCAATTGTAAGACGTCAATCAGACAATAATTTTCAGTTCACTTTAGCAAGACAACTGACGTAAGTATGTAGTTAACGAGTTAATACATACATAAATGAACTCACGCCTTCTTCTACAAGTTTATACATTAATAGAATACTATAACATGATTATCACATAGGTGAAGTACAGCAAAACCAGCATTCCAACATTTCCAACAGGACGGCCACGTTTTATATACCTAAAATTGAGCTATCTGTGTATTTAACATTAAGTAAATTCCAGCATAAATATAAATATTATCACCATATCCGGCTGCTATATCATTATTATACTCCTCAATATATAGTACCCTTATCACCCATTTTATGTAAGGCCCCACTTCATATAACAATATATAAATATTGATATGTACTAATACATATTAAGGGGTATGGCGCGAAGGTAGCGCGCAAAATTCAAATAATCTTACGTTTTTTGCAATTTGCAGGACAGTGTCAGGTTGTATGTTGCAAAAAACGTAAGAAAACTTGAATTTCGCGGGCCAACCCGGCGCTTTCGCCTTAATATTATTGTAAACTAACTTTAATTGTCATTACAAAGCATTTGAGCAACTATTTTGAAGTGTACTTTAAAAAACTAAGCTAGATCAAAAAGTACCATATGATTTTGTCATTCAATAAAATAAACACTAAAATATTACTTTGTAGACATGCAGTTTAAGTGGTGATGTTTCGAGAACTATGTATTCATTTTATTCATTACAAACCCATGTGGCTCACTATGGCTATTATCTTTACGAATGCTACAAAAAAAAAAACAACAATTAATTTGTATCAGTATTTTTGACTCTGCCAAACATTACACTAGCGCTTTTCAATTTCAAATTATTCTTAAGCTCTCTTAAAAGTAAAATCAAAGATTTTAAATCAAAGATTCCAGATTCCTTTGCTCTCTTACCAAACACAAATTCTTATTAAAAGAAATGATTTCTTTTCCTATAGGCACTACTCGTTTCAGAAAATAAAAGGTTGATAAAAAGTAGTTATTTACAAAACAATGAAGGAAGCCTTGCAATATAACAATAAATTTAGGAGCCATCATTAATTACTATCATAAAATTAGTTTCAAGTACGATCACACATAAAAACTTGCATACCCTCTGTACATTCATCATTGCTTACAATACTATTGACGTTCCTAAGTGCTGTATTTCAGCCAGAGCCTAAAGTCTCATTTACATTCAGCCCCTGCCGCTGCAGTTCGCGCTGCCTGCAGGCTGCTGGAAGTATTGCCGTGGCAGGGTCGAGGGCAGTGTTCACATACTGTTTCGTCACTCACTTCGGTCTTCGCGTTCGACTTTGGGCAATAAAGGACGTCGAGATATTTACAGCGTCAGCGCTTTATATTTATTTTTTTTAGTTTATGCTACTATGCAAACTGTTTAAAAACATATAAAATATTAAAAAAGGAAACGTCGTAGAATTGATCAATTAAAAGTGGCCTAAACGTGGTCATGAGCGGCTTTTTCTTTTAAGCTATTTTGAGCGACGCAGGTGAACGTAAAAACTCACTGCCACACGCGCTACCCGTCCTTTGACTTCCGCAGAAAAAACCGCTAATGCAACGCGAGTGACGGCGGCAGTAGCATGACAAGTGAAGAGTTTAACTTGCGTTCCCATTGAGGGACCACATTTGAGTTTTGAGCTTTTGAATGCATCAGCCTTTAGTAAAAGTTCTCAAACAATTGTAAATTCAGCCTTTAATTTGTAAAAGTAGCCACTCAAAAGTTACAATCGATTAAAGGTGGTCCCTCAGTCGTGACTGACAGGCATCCCTATCTCAAAACCTAGTTAAAATTTGCAACTGCTATAAATTACTACTCTTAGTAAAAGATTTGTAAAACTAATTTATTTGAATATCAACCCTTCCTGTTCAAGGAATAAAAAGAACTAGCAAGCGGAAGGTGGTCCCTCAATCGATCACCATATGTTCACCTTGAGTGGAGACCACAATGGAATTTGAAATTTACATACGGGTCTAGCGTTAGTAAAAGTACTTGAATGATTGTATATTCAACCTTTAGTTTGTAAAAGAAGCCATTCAAAAGTTACAATCGAATTAAGGTGGTCCCTCAATTGAAACGTTAATCATAAGAAAAATCAATTTACGTAGCATTCGGAAGTTAAATAGACGAATGATACAGTCTATACTTTAGTAGTATTTTTTTACTAAGGATTACTTTTCTAAACAGTATCAAAAAATGTACAGTTTTATTTCAAATAATAATCAAATTCCTGGGAAGAAATACCAAGATAGAGGTGACCACACAGCAGGATTGTTTATTAAGTAAAAACTAGTGAGTGTTTGTTGATATTAATTTTTATTAATATTTGACATCACTTAGCTAAATAAAAACACAAAGAAAATAATGTTTATGATAATAAAAAAAAAGAAACAAAATTTTACCCTGCACTGAAAATGTAACTCTGAACTTTTTAACCGACTTCAAAAAAGGAGGTTCTGTATTCGACCCGTATGTATGTTTGTATGTCCGAGATTTTCTCAAAAACTAAAACCGATTTGGATAATTCTTTCACTAAAGTGATCTACATACTTTAAGGAAGGTTTTAGTATACAATACATTAGGTAATTATTCTAATGTACGAAGTTATATGCATAAATGCAGCATTTCTATGCGAATTTTGATTATTCTTCTTGTCGGTGTCTTCAATTCTTCAGTGCACTAGTGCTTATTGAATTTGTGTGGGGTAGGTACAACTAAAAAGTGAAAAATAAAAACTTTTTTACGAAAAAAAACAACCGACTTCAGAAAAAAACAGTACAAAGTGATAAATAATTTTAATTTCGGAAGTCGGTGTCGTTGGTTCTGCATTTACATTTTTTTGGTGTTTTTTTTTTTTGAAGTCGCGGTTGTTTTTTTGTAAAAAGGTTTTTACATCAAACATTACTACTAATGAGACAGTAGCAAAGTGTATGTATAAAAATTTGTTCGTTTAGAGGACTGTCATCAAATTTAAAGCTTAAGTCGTCGTAAGAACGTATGCTCTCATTAAAGAAGTAGAGACATCTGTAATGGCCGAGCTCACTGGCGCTAGTTCCGGGAATAAATTCAATAGCCCCAACTAATTTGTAGAAATTTTGTTTGACTTTGATCGTTCGAGGTATTTCGCTAATCGGTCCTTTAGGTATGTCGTTTAAATTGAAAGATATAAAATCTGTAAGCTCATATTCGTACGTCACTTTATTATTACACAATGTACATTCTTTAATTTCGTCACGAATTAAAATGGCGTCTTCCAAAATACTAATGCCAAATATTTTAATAAGCTGAATGTTCAAACTGATAAATGTATATCTTTTTAAAATGTTTTCTGTTTGACACCATGCATTGCTACACAGTTTGGAGAATTTGACACTAAAAAAAATCTTATTAATAACTTCTTCGAAAACGGTAGACACATTACATTCGCAACTGTAAGTAACGATGTCTCTGATTTTATTCTTTTTATTACAAGCTTGGGAAATTATTTGTGCTCTCAGGATGTAAATATCATCTATCTTGTAATTATTGTCATTCAAGCCTTTAATATACATTAAAATTATGTCATCATCAACATTAGCCTCATTAAAGCAGTCATGTATCACAAATAAAGGAAAAAATCCGACAATCGTATATTTGTAGTAATATTTAAAAAAAACTGTGATAAACTATTTACATACCTACAAATTTGTACGGAATACTCGTTGCACGAGTCCAACTTATCCGGATTTTTTTAATTATTTGCGGCTTGAGTTACTAGTCATCGAACCAATTTTTTTTTAAGTATGTTCACGTAGGTACGCGACGCGCAGATTTTATTTTTATTAAAAATTATTATCAACAGTCACTAGAAAAACCCTGCTGTGTGGTCACCACAGAACAGTTAAAAGAGGTTAGAAGGGCCTTGTGGGCGGGGCAGGCGCGCCGCACTTATGAGCAGACGCTCAAATGTTAACCAAAATTTGATTCACCGGCCAACAATCGCGCTCTTGTTGTGACAGCGTTCGAAGCTCCGCGGAAAAAAAGAATTATACCGCATTGCGCTATTAAAACGTGTCGGAAAAAAAGCCAGGAGTGTAGTGAAACCTGAGGAGGGATTTCTTTTCACCGGTAAGTCCAAAAACCTTAAAATACAAGTGATATTTGTAATTATTACAAAAGTATTATGTAATTTGTAGACAAAAACGATAAAATCGCATTCAGATGCAAAATTATACATTGCTTGCAATACATGGGTACGATCTTGTACGACGTAAGCGGTCGCGCGTAATGTATTGCGTTCACTGCGAACGTCACGTGCACCGAGCCAAAGCTTGAATTCAGCGAAATCTATGCGTATCGATAGTGTTGTACCAAATTGTAAACAATGTCGATATTATGTGTGTACGAATGATTATTTTCAGTAATATTATTTGTTTATTGTGGATTATTCATTTAGTTTCTGAATGGGCTTTTCGTCTAAAATTTGATTTAAGGTTAGCAATTTATGATGAAAACATGAATTTTTTTTTTCTTAGGTTCCCAACGGATCCAGCTATAAGAAAACTGTGGATTGAGGCAACTGGTAGAATTGAATGAAATAAATTATTGTTCAATATTAAAATATTCTTTTATTTTTTACTTGTGGAATTTATTTACTTACTAACTTTAGCCCAAATTATTTTTCAAAATTAAAATATTTTCAATTTTTACTGTCATTTATTTCCTTACTTACTGACTTTAACCCATGTCTTTGTACGCATGAATGTCGTTAATCGCGGACAAAGACAACCCAGAAGGTTCCAATTCTCGTAATTTAAAACGTTTAAAGTCTAGTCGCAGTCTCATTCTAAAAAAAAAATGTCAAATCCCTGTCAAAAATGTAGGGAAATTAGAGGAATTTTTGGTAGATTGAGACGTGAGATCAGACTGTGAGCGTTTATAAAATAACGAGAATTGCCCCTTTTCATGGGCGATTGTTTTTTCGCGCACAATATTTTCAACTCTTAGTATTGAGCCGAGCATTGAGAATCTTTATTCGTAAAATAACATGATACTGTAGAGTTAATAAATACATATTTCACAGGGTAACTCACAATATTATGTTAGTACGACAGAGAAAACAGTCGATATGGCCGTCGAATTAAAATTTTCTTTTTCGTTTTTAGCAAATTGTAGCTTTATTTTACGTTTTATGTTATTCAAAATGCCATTTACCCCCGTAACGGTTACTCAATAATAATTTAAATATTCAATAATCATCAAAGCCCTCAGTATAGTTTTCTAGGTTTACGATGCTCGAAAATAGCATTATTTCCGATAAAAACATGTTTTAGAGCATTATCATGATGTTTGATGATAAAATTATTTTATTGTTTATTTTTAGTAAATCTTATCTTTACGTGCGCAAACAACATTATGAATAACATTATTATAACGTATAAAACAGAGCTGCAACTAGCAGAAAACGAAAGAAAATTTAAATTTCGCGGCAGTATCGGATGTTCCCACTTAATTTGCCATTATTATTTATATTTATTTAGGAAGTCCACATTATTCGTACCATACCCGCAACTTAAAAAATTGAAAAACTTTAATTTTCAAAATTACAGTAGTTTTATCGATATAATTGATCGACCTTTTGGTTGCCGTAACATATATGAGAAATGAATTGCTGTGTGAGTGTACGTCAAACGCAGTGTTTGCGTTAGTGTGACAGCCAATAGCAAACACGCGATCTAAGTGCATGTGGTTTATTTGTGTGTGTAATGCGCGTACGTATTGAACTCTTGCTTGTAGTGGAGTGAAAGAGTGGGAGACATGCGGCGACACGCGTTCTAATACAAATCGGGAACTATTTCCTTTCTAACTTCTTTTATCTGTTCTGTGGTGGTCACCTCTATCTTAGTATTTCTTCCCAGCTATTTGATTATTATTTAAAATAAAACGGTACATTTTTTGATACTGTTTAGTAAAGTAATCGTTAGTAAAAAAAATTTACTAAAGGATAGACTGTAGCATTCGTCTATTTAACTTCCGAATGCTACGTAAATTGATTTTTCTTATGATTAACGTTTCAATTGAGGGACCACCTTAATTCGATTGTAACTTTTGAATGGCTTCTTTTACAAACTAAAGGTTGAATATACAATCATTCAAGTACTTTTACTAACGCTAGACCCATATGTAAATTTCAAATTCAATTGTGGTCTCCACTCAAGGTGAACATATGGTGATCGATTGAGGGACCACCTTCCGCTTGCTAGTTCTTTTAATTCCTTGAACAGGAAGGGTTGATATTCAAATAAATTAGTTTTACAAATCTTTTACTAAGAGTAGTAATTTATAGCAGTTGCAAATTTTCACTAGGTTTTGAGATAGGGATGCCTGTCAGTCACGACTGAGGGACCACCTTTAATCGATTGTAACTTTTGAGTGGCTACTTTTACAAATTAAAGGCTGAATTTACAATTGTTTGAGAACTTTTACTAAAGGCTGACGCATTCAAAAGCTAAAAATTCAAATGTGGTCCCTCAATGGGAACGCAAGTAAGAGTTTATACTACTCGCGCTGTTCACTTCCCTGCCTGCTGCCGTGGAAGTGAGCTGAATGGAAATGAGGCATAAATTTTCTTATTTAGGAAACCGTGCCATTCAACATCTGATCACTATATTGTTTGCGATAGATAGTGTGTACAAGTTTTTACGAATGATTGTACAATTGTCACCTCATCACGTGAGCCATTACTAAAACTTCAGACATACCCTTCTCACTGATACGTAACATTGGACAACACTTCTTTGCTAAGCTTCTGTGCGATAAACTCTAGGATTGTGAACACCAGTTCCCTTCGACTTGCCATGCACCCCATGAGGATCTGGAAGGCTCTCACGTAGTCAACCGGGTCCAGTCTTCGGAGGTAGTTGAACACTATGTATAGTAGCTCGTTTAGCTTCTCTTTGACAGTTTCCCATAGTTCACGGAGTGATACAACCGCTGAAACAATTAAATAAATAATTATGTTAGTCTGGATTTTTTAATCTAATATACAAAATGGCTGATAAATTATAAGTTTTCCATGAACTACCTAGGCCAGTAGGAATTAAGATCTTGATGTGAATCTTTGGAAAGCTTTGGACATTACTCTGTTATTGCCTTTAAAATAACTTAAGAAGTAACACGGCGACATATCAAGTTAGGTAATAGGTAATACGGGCTGGTGTCCGCAACTCCACGTCAATGCGCGTATTTTGCGTACGGGTGGGAAAATCGATTATTTGATCCACCCCAGCTCCTCAAGGAAGGCCAGCGACGCCTTGATGTTACTGACCGTCTCTCGTAGGGTACCTGGGTTACAGAAGTACTTTGCCCTGTACAGTCACGTCTAAAAGTATGTATACACTTGGCTTTATTCAAAGGCGATTTTCTCCTTTATTTTTTAATGAAATTTTATGTTATTACGAAAATAGTATTTTCGAACCCATAGGTTTATGTTAAGTGTCGTATTTCAACGTTGCATTCATTATTTCACGAAAAAATCGCAATTGAAAATTGCCAAGTGTATACATACTTTTAGACGTGACTGTACGTGGCGACCACCGGGCAGCTTAGAAGTACATGTGACATATCAAGCTATATGTACATTTCCAGTTTTAACTGACCTCGCATTGTATAGCTATTTTGTACAATGAAGTCAGCTTATACCATTGTTACCACCAAGTGAGAATATCCATAGTTTCATAATGATGTCATATTTATATATTATCTTGTTTTATTGTATTCCAGCCACCTCGTAAACAACAGTGAGATAAAAATATTATGAGGATGTTATTTAGGTATTATTCATGTACTCACTTGATACTCCAAGTCCCGTGACTCCACCGATACCGGCACCAACTGCTGCCCCAAACCTCCCTCCTGCATATCCTCCCACCACACCTCCAGCGATTGCCAGAGCAGTTGTCAGTATTGCTACGTTGTTGTCCCACACTATACGGATCTCAAACGCATCCGCTACATGGAACAGAAAGGAAAGTAAAGATTAGATAATTTTGGTTAACATGGTGAATTTTAATTGGTTTGCTGCAGAACATTACAATACAAAAAATACAAAATAGTTTATTTCTTTAACAAGCTTTGTACTACACAGCTAGTGATAGAAGTATACTTTTGAGCAATTAAATGCCTGTATTAGGACACTCCACTCTTCCGCAAATGAAATTTACGTAATGTACATTCTTTATAAACAAAAATTTATGCCAGTATTTACTATTTATATAAGTTTGAGAAAATGAATTTAATTTAACATTAATCAAAATGGATGTTTTAGTACAACAAGAATTACTATTATAAAAATGAACTTAAGCCTGACTTTCGGCTGCCTGATAACAGACATTTGATTTTTGATGATGATGATGTTTAATTTTGGGCAAATATCATCTTTATTTAGGGTTTTTTAGAGCTCATTAAATAGCCAAAATTTTCATTCTTTTGCAGAGGTTGCAATTACAATAAGCCTTGCTTTTTCATATCCTTGTGTTCACAAAGATATGTTTTAGACTTCAATGCGGCCACTCATATTGCCGAAATTATGTTTCACAAGATAAGAATACAATTATAACAATATGGCATGGCATTGACCAAAAAAGAACACCAAAGTATTATCTTATTATCTTACTGCTTACTTCATTCAACTTATAATAAATCACATGTATTTAAAGCGGGTCCTGTATTTTCCTCCATAACGATAAAAAATGTTTTCTGATAAAATAGTTGGTAATAAAGAGACCATTGCAGGATTAATATTAACTGGTTTCAAAAATAATGAATAACCAACTGTCGGTATTTCAGTCTATCATTTCGACATGAGCAGTAAAGTGTTCAAAGTTGACGAACGAATAACCTTCGGAAATGTACGATGATAAACTTCGCGTAAATATGAAGAAATAGCTACCGATCTATTACTTACCGATTTGCAAAAGTATTTGTTCTATCCAAACTCGGTCAAATCTCAGTTCACGTTCAGTATAAGCTTCCAGTTGCATATCCATTTTGTATTCCAAAATAAAAATGTTTGTCGTGTGCGAATACCAATAATTATTAGTATTACGAAATGAATCAAACGAACCAAAATACAATTTCTTGGCAAGTAAACAAAAATATTACAAACGTCACTGGGCCCTTTGACGTAAATAAAACAGATACAAAATTATTTGCGTTCCGTTTTCCATCTATAAGTGGTCTAGACAGAACGACACTCGAGAGCCGACTGATTTGAGTTGAGAATGTACACTTTGCAATATGAAATATCGCATGCATTATGTTTTATCAAGTAATGACATAATTAAGGCGCATTACTTACTTACAAAATTACTGTACACGCTGTACATAATGTAAGATTTATGTAATCACATTAACTTTCAAGAAAAAACGATTGATTCTTTAGATTGGCCACAAGACTTGGCATGAATCCAAACAAATCTAAAATAACACAATAAATTACAGCAGACGGTCTGTGTTGACTCACGTAGTCACGTTTATCATTATCATGCAAGTAAACAACAACATTTACATTTTAAGGATGAAGCAAATAATATTTGCTTCATCCTTATAATGTATGATTTTGATGAATGAAAGAACCATATTATGGTTCTTTCATTCATCAAAATCATACTATTGTTTCGTTCAATGAAAGCAAGCTGTGTAGGATTTCAGCGTAAGGATCTTCTACCTATACGGTAAACAACGATGCTACATTGAAAAAGGCACCTCGTTAAATGTTTCGGAAAATGGCAAACATAGAAGTTTTGGGGATTTCCCGTAAAATTATAAACACAGGTTAGGAACCTAATAATTATCTCTAAAGATAAGGTTCGGTAATTTTATATTTTGAGGGAGTCCCCTCTTTGTACCGGTAGCCGGTTCGTACTAAAAGGTTACAATATGCTCTGTGGTTCGTATCGTATCTTGTTGAACACGTATAAAGTACTTTATAGATAGTCGTAATCATGGTACAGACGCCAGCACATCAACCTACACCTAACTGTCACATTTTCCCAATCAACTTTGAACCTTATGCTTCAGTGATAAAGTTGAAAATCTATTAAAGAAATTTGACAGATTGTAGTAGGTTGATGTGCTGGCGTGTGTACATATAATTATATTTGTTATACCATGGTCGTAATCAGGTAGGCAGGCAGGGCCGTCGAGAACTCGAGAAGTCAAGACTGCAAACATAGTGCCGATTTGTTAAATATTTTTTAGTTCAACTACATATTGTAGGTTCATCTTTCTGAGTTTCTGACTGACCGACACTTGACAATTCAAAAGTGGGTTTACTTATTTGAAATAAATGCCTAATGAGTTGGAGTTTTTATTAGCAAATCTACCAAAATTCCTATTAATGATGAACCATTTAGTTACCTATCAATCGTATTTGTCTTAGAACCAAAGGACAGACGCCAGCACATCAACCTATTACAATCTGTCAAATTTCTTTAATAGATTTTCAACTTTATCACTAAAGCATAAGGTTCAAAGTTGATTGGGAAAATGTGACAGATTGAGGTAGGTTGATGTGCTGGCGTCTATACATGCCATAGGTACATTAGCGGTTAAGTGGGTAGGTATTGTATTTTCCTGTTTTATCTGTAAACCACCAATTATAAATACAAAACTTTAATAGTAATTAATGGATAAAGGCCACATCTTTACAATAAATTATGAGATTTGAGAGTACCTTTACAAGGAGGGGACATAGAGGTAGGTACAGTCGACCGCACTTCACTGGGTTACAAGTTTACAAGTAATAGTCGACCAACTTAAATTTGTAGTTGCAATGTATGGGAGAACATGATTTTCAACTACAATGTTAAGTTTGTTCTTGGGATAAATTCATTCCAACTACGGAACCCTTCATTGTGCGTGGTCCGACACGCACTTGTCCGGTTTATTTTATTTTATTAAGTACCTAGTACTTGTTGACAGGCCTACGCTGTCCTCGTATACCTATTAACCTTTTAACCGCCGGACTTTATATCAGTTGTCGTGCCCCCAGCGCCCGACAAAAAAAAACGAAAAATAAATACCGATGAAAGTGATGAAACGAGCTGTGATGATGTAATAATAATACAGATTAAACGAGCTGTGTTATTTGGTCGTATATATACGACTCTGGCGGAATGGACACGAAAATATTGGTCGGATTAATCCGACGTAAGGGTCAACTCACACCGAGATGGCAGCGAAGCGGCGAGCAGTTTCAGTGTCATATAATTTGAAACTTTATCCTCATTACTATATTACATAGTATTGTTGCGCGCCACAATTGATGGCGACATTAGCTACCACTAGCGCCATCTAGTATCGAGTAGCAGAACTTATAATTATTCGGGTCCCTTCTAGAAACTTCGATGATAGAACTTTCCAGAACTATCGACGTCTGGTCCGTCGGGTTCGGTATGTACTCGAACATTCTAGATGTTTCTACGGTAGAAGGTTCTGGAACTATCCGAGGCCTATATAAGGCCGGTGTGCCTGCGAGCCGGCATTCAGTGTTGGATAAGCGATACAAGCGAAAACATCGAAGCGATCTTCAAGTGCGACTCTCAAGTGATTAGTAGTGCGATTGTGTGTTATAATTAGTGTGTTTAAGTTGTAATTTGTGTTTTTAATTAAAGTGTCTATTTTTGGTTATTAAATCGGCAGTTTTTATTGTCACGAACCCCAAGCTCGTAACAATTGGTGTCAGAAGCAAGGATTAAAATCATGCCGATTCTACCGAAGGACGACACGGAGGGTATCCGTACCCGGAGTCAACGCCAGCAAGAGACGGACCAGAGGCGATTCGGTGGAGCAACGCCACAGACGTCGGAGGGCCAACTACCGATCACGGAAGCCGGACCGTCCACAGCTGCTCCAGCATCATCAGCACCAGATTTTGCTGCTCTAATGATGATGCTGCAGGAACAGTCTCGCCGTCAGGAGGAACAGGCCCGCCGACAGGAGGAACAGGCCCGCCGACAGGAGGAACAGGCTCGTCGGTTGGAGGAACAGCTCCAGCGGGACAAGGAGGAACAGGCCCGCCGTCAGGAGGAACAGGCCCACCGTCAGGAGGAACAGGCTCGTCGGTTGGAAGAACAGCTCCAGCGGGATAAGGAGGAGCAGGCGCGCCGCCAGGAAGAGCAGATGCTCCTTATGAAGGAACTTCACGCTACCTTCGGGAAAGACATGAAGGAGGTGAAGGATAAGGTTGCTCAACACGACAACCGCCTGTTGGAAGCTGAAACCCGAATCGACCAAGTGAATAATCGGGTTGACACCGTGATGGCTGACGTGAAGAAAACCGTAATGGCTGACGTGAAGAAAACGCTGGATTACCTTAAACTTGAGGATGGAATCGCAGCCCCCGTAGCTACAACACCTTCGCTACGGGGATTCAAAGTGCCACCGTTCGACGGAACTTCTTCCTGGTCGGCCTACAAAATTCAGTTTGAGGCTGTCATGAAGGCGAACGGGTGGAGTAAGAGTCAGGCCATGACTGCCCTCACCCTAGGCCTGCGCGATCAGGCCTTAACTGTGCTGGAAGCTCTTGGAAAAGAAGTGACTTACGAGCAGCTCCTTGAGGCATTGGAGGCTCGGTATGGCGACGCTCACCTGGAACACGTGTTTCGTGCGCAGCTCAAGGATCGCGTGCAACGCAACAATGAAAACCTGCAGCAGTGGGCCCTTGAAGTTGAGAAGCTGGTTCGGAAAGCATACCAGTCTGTACCTGCGCTTATTGATGGGAACCTGGTGCAGGTATTTATCGACGGCATCCGTGACCTTGAAGTTAGAGCTGCTGTGAGGCTCGGTCACCACGGGACCCTTAAGGACGCCTTGGCCCATGCACTGGAGGTAGAAGCTGTGCGGCAGGATCATCGTTCCCATCGCGTCAGGGAGGTTGCAGCGGCTACAGTTCGCGACCGCAACAAAGGATACAGCCCTAGGTGCTATGGCTGTGGGGAAAGGGGCCACCTTCGATCTAGTTGCCCTAAGCGAACTGAAGAAAGAGTAGACCGAGCTCCAGAGGGTAGTGCGGCTAACAGCACCGCCCAGCACCAGCAGCAGGGAAACGAGTAATAGCCAGGACTGCGGGGCGGGTGCTGGCTGATGCTCAAAGAGCCCCAAGGATTTCGATCACTCAAACCCATGACGGGAACAGCTTAATCATCAAGGGCGAGGTCAACGGAACGCCGTGTAAGCTAACCATAGATACTGGAGCCTCTCGTACGGTCGTCAGTTCCCAACTTATAAGTCGGTTCCTTGGGGACTCCGCATACAACCGAGAACGCATTAATTTGGTAACAGCCACCGGTCAGCGTATACCCGTCCATGGAGAGAAGAAGATGGAGTTGAAGCTAGGCAACAGAATCTACCTGCATAATGTCATCGTGGCTGATATAATGGACGATTGCATCTTGGGCCTTGACTTTATGAGGAAGAATTATTGCGAGATTGACGTCAAGCAAGGTGTTTTGAAATGTGGACAAGAGGAACTTTTTATGGAACCCCATTACCAGGGAATGTGTACAGCCTTAAAAAGATTGTTCTTCCGCCGAGATCAGAAACGATTGTGCCGGTTAGTCTTCCTCGGAATCCTGGGCAAACTAATCGTTGTGTACTCGTGGAAAGGGTAGACAATGCCCTTCCATGGAAAGTGGCACGAACTTTGGTCAGAGCCACCGACATCTCAGGGGTACGTGTGCTGAACCTTTGTGATCAGGAACAGATTATAGAAAAAGGCACACTAGTTGGTACTTGCGAGGAAGTGGATTGGTTACGTCGATGCCAATATCTATCGACTGGGACCCTCAACAAGGATGCACAAACGAAAGTGTCCACACTTTTAGAAGACTGCCGCAGCGCTCTGTCCCAAAATGAAATGGTCAAGGCGAAGAAGATGTTACTCAAGTACGCCGGTGTTTTCTCGTCAAACGATGCTGACATTGGGAAGACTGGCTTAGTTCAACACAAAATAAACACAGGAGAAGAATTGCCTATCCGTCAGCGGCCAAGGAGATTGCCGGTAGCACGTGAAAAGGAAGTGGAAACCATGATCGAAGGAATGGTGAAGGATGGTGTTATTGAACCTTCATCTAGTCCATGGTGTTCACCTGTAGTGCTGGTAAGGAAGAAGGACGGCAGCATGCGGTTTTGTGTTGACTATCGTCGTCTGAACGACGTTACGAAGAAGGACAGCTATCCTTTGCCAAGAATTGATGACACGCTGGACATGCTTACTGGAGTAAAGTGGTTTAGCACGCTAGACCTGAAAAGTGGCTACTGGCAAGTTGAAATCGATCCAAAGGACAAGGAGAAAACTGCGTTCTCGACAGGACAGGGTCTTTGGCAATTTAAAGTTATGCCGTTTGGATTGTGCAATGCTCCGGCAACGTTTGAAAGGTTGATGGAACTTGTACTTACCGGGCTAATTGGCGATGCCTGTCTGGTCTACTTGGATGACATCATCATCGTAGGCCGCACGTTTGAAGAACATCTTCAAAACCTGGAACGCGTGCTCATGAAGATCCAGAGTGCCAACCTCAAGTTAAGTCCGAAGAAGTGTTCACTATTCAAACGACAAGTTAGCTTTTTGGGGTATGTAGTGTCGGAAGAAGGTATCCGCACGGATCCAGAGAAAATCGCCGCTGTCAAGGATTGGCCAGTTCCAAAAGATAAGACGCAGGTCAGAGCATTTTTGGGTTTGTGCTCTTATTATCGGCGATTTGTTAAGAACTTTGCGGATATAGCCAAACCCCTGCACAAGCTAACCGAGGAGAAGCGACATTTCTGCTGGGATGAAAGTTGCAACATCGCATTCCAGGAGTTAAAGGACCGACTGTGCAAAACACCTATTTTGGGGTACCCTGATGCAGGCAAGGAATTTATAGTTGACACAGACGCAAGTGACATAGGACTTGGTGGTGTATTGTCTCAACGGAATGGTGATCAAGAGGTTGTAATAGCGTACTTCAGCAAGTCGTTGTCAAAGCCGGAAAGGAACTATTGTGTCACGAGACGGGAATTGCTTGCTGTGGTAAAGTCATTGCAGCATTTTAGCAAATATCTTCTGGGGCGGAAATTCCACTTACGAACTGACCATGCTGCACTGAAATGGCTATTGCAGTTCAAAAATCCAGAAGGTCAAGTTGCGAGATGGATTGAACTACTGCAGGAATATGACTTCGTGGTCGAACATCGCAGCGGAAAATCTCATGGCAACGCGGATGCATTGTCAAGAAGACCTTGTCCTGAAGACTGCAAGCATTGTACTAGGCAAGAAAGTAAAGAAGTCGTACCTGTGAGGATGCTCAAGACAGACCTCAGCAACGAGTGGAAGGAAACCCTACAACGTGCCCAGCAGGAAGATTCAGACCTCAAGCCGATTCTCGAGTGGATAAAGGCCGGTGCACCTAAGCCCACGTGGAGCGACGTCTCAGCGATGAGTTCGATCACAAAAAGCTATTGGGCCCAATGGGACAGCTTGGTGATTCAGGAAGGAGTCCTGTGCCGTAAATGGGAAAATGCTCGAGGAGACAGCTGTCATTTTCAAATGGTTGTCCCTAAAGCTAAAGTACCTGATGTTCTACAGCTGTACCATAATGGTTGTTCAGGAGGCCATTTGGGAGTTAAACGGACCCTACTGAAGATACGAGAACGGTTTTACTGGGTCCACTGTCGTGACGATGTCGAGGACTGGTGTCGCAAATGTACAAGTTGTGCGGCTGTAAAGGGACCTCAGACGCGTAGTAGAGGTGCATTGAAATTATACAATGTTGGTGCACCATGGGAGAGGATAGCCCTGGATGTTGCAGGACCATTTCCGGAAAGTGAAAGTGGTAACAAGTATTTCATGGTTGTAATGGATTACTTCACTAAGTGGCCGGAAGTCTTCGCCATTCCAAACCAAGAAGCTTCAACAGTTGCAGATAAATTGGTTCATGAAGTCTTCTGCCGTTTTGGAGTACCTTTAGAGATTCACAGTGATCAAGGAAGGAATTTTGAGTCCCAAATATTCCAGGAAACTTGTCGAGTTATGGGTACTCATAAAACGAGAACAACTTCTTACCACCCACAATCGGATGGAATGGTGGAACGATTTAATCAGACATTGGAGAGATACCTGGCAAAAGTTGTGGAAAATCGGCAACGAGATTGGGATAAGCACATACAACCGTTCTTGTTGTCATATCGAAGTGCTGTTCACGAAAGTACATCGGTGACACCAGCTTTCGCAAACTTTGGAAGGGAATTACGGCTGCCTGCAGACCTGATCACCGGAATACCACCTGATGCCCCACGCAGTATAACCGATTATGCGAATGACTTGCGGAACAAAATGAATGACATTTATGAGCACGTCAGACAATCGGGCCAGCAAATGTCTGAAAAGATGAAAACCCGTTATGACCGCAAAACGAACAATAAAGGGTTCGACGAAGGTTCACTAGTGTGGTTGCACAATCCAGTCCGTAGCAAAGGGAAATCACCTAAGCTTCAAGCTAAATGGGACGGACCGTACCGGATTGTGACAAAGATCAATGACGTGACCTACCGGATACAGAAAGGTGCAAGAGGTACTCCTAAGATCGTCCATGTGGATCGACTGGCGCGTTATTATGGGGGCAATAATGCTCGGGACGAGCATGTCTTAGGAGGGGGCAGTGTTGCGCGCCACAATTGATGGCGACATTAGCTACCACTAGCGCCATCTAGTATCGAGTAGCAGAACTTATAATTATTCGGGTCCCTTCTAGAAACTTCGATGATAGAACTTTCCAGAACTATCGACGTCTGGTCCGTCGGGTTCGGTATGTACTCGAACATTCTAGATGTTTCTACGGTAGAAGGTTCTGGAACTATCCGAGGCCTATATAAGGCCGGTGTGCCTGCGAGCCGGCATTCAGTGTTGGATAAGCGATACAAGCGAAAACATCGAAGCGATCTTCAAGTGCGACTCTCAAGTGATTAGTAGTGCGATTGTGTGTTATAATTAGTGTGTTTAAGTTGTAATTTGTGTTTTTAATTAAAGTGTCTATTTTTGGTTATTAAATCGGCAGTTTTTATTGTCACGAACCCCAAGCTCGTAACAGTATGCTTGAGAAACTTGAGTCGTCGGAATGCTCGCGGCGCCGCGGGCGGCCGCGCAACTTTTTCAAGTTTCTGAAGCGATACTATGTATTATAGTAATGAAGATAAAGTTTAAAATTATATGACATTGAAACTGCTCGCCGCTTCGCTGCCATCTCGGTGTGACTTGACCCTAAGTGGTTAAAAGGTTAATACTTTATTTTGAATGCATGGGAAAAGACAAAACATACAAGATGCATTAATAAAAAAGATTACCTACTTTTAAAAGTAAGGATCATCGTAGCAAGTACATACTGTAGTTTCTGCCTATGCCATGGGAAAAGGCGGCAGTTTGAGTATGTGTGTAACTTTGTAGTAGATAAAACAACTATTATTGTCCAGACTATAAGGCACTGTTTATTATCTTTCACTTCCATTAATACAATACAACAATATAATGATACATAACACTTAAGAGATCTAATGATTAAATTCATAATTATAAAATTGCTTACAAAATACAATGCTAATACAAAACTAACTAATTTACTTGTCAACAAATCATTCATCATCATCTAAAACATATTATTCTAATTATTTTATAATTGACCAGCCATTATAATATTATGCACTGATGATATGTACAGACGCCAGCACATCAACCTACTACAATCTGTCAATTTTCTTTAATAGATTTTTAACTTTATCACCAAAGTATAAGGTTCAAAGTTGATTGGAAAAATGTGACAGTTTCGGGTAGGTTGATGTGCTGGCGTCTGTACTTAATTCCTAATAAGTCAAGCTCAATGATAATTTGTTATTATCACAGTCTATGTGATAATAATATTATCTTTGTATTACTGTGTCAAGATAGCAAGTATGTTACATTTCCAATGTCATAGCTTCTTAAAATACGATAATGATATAAAAATATATTATGGTTCTATTATTTGAATTATGTCAACATTTATTTAAATACTCTGTCTTCATTAAAATGAAAATTATAAAGCGTTTACAATACGAAAAAATTTGCTCATACCTATAAAACCGTGGCATGTACAATTAAAACAACTACAGCTCAAGATTGGTCATAAAACATTTTTCATGTAAATTAACAAGGATATTATGCTGCTGTGATGCTAGACAGAATTTTCTTGCCAAGGATACTGGAAGCAGTGTTAAGGATAATCATAGCGAGCTGGGTTTTGTCTCCTGGCTGGGTGAGGAACATGGCCGCTCGCTGGTAGTCCTCCAGACCCATGCCGGCTAAGTAGTCATACACTATGTCGAACAACTCTGACAGTTTGTTCTTTATGTCCTCCCAGATACTTCTCATGGAAACAGCTAGAACAAATAAATGAATAGTTTAGAATTTTTGTGAGGGTAGATGCAAAAATATGGGCAAAAATGTTTGGAATAAATAAATAGAATTAGCAACAATGCTTTAGAGATTCACCAACTTGATGATACAGTGCTTTGAAAGGTGAGCAATGTTATCGGTACTTGTAACTTGATGATGCGACAGACCTAATTTGTAGAAGTCACTGGTTTGCTATATATTTTCAGCTGGTTAAATAATGGTATACCTATTTGATTTTATGCCATTATCTATTTCCACATGCTATTCAATGGCTTTTCAGAAAAATGATTACTAACATCTCTCTACCCTACAATCTGAAAAGCAATAACTTTTTGATGAAAGTTCAAAGAACCATTGGGTGAAACTCACCAACAAGGCCAAGTCCGCAAGCACCACCAACGGCTCCACCGACTGCAGCTCCCATTCTTCCGCCATAATGGCGACCGATGAGGCCTCCCGCAATTGCAAGCCCCGTCGTCACCAGCAAGGCTCCCTTCGCCCTCTCATCGCTCATAATCACACGGAAGTCGAATTTGTCGCTAATTGTCAGGATCACATTCTCGATAGCCGAAGGATCGAAGGGCAAAGCGGCGTTACTGCTGCAAGACCCGCCGCGGGTGCACACCTCTTCATATCCGTTGTCGGAATCAGAACCCGAATCGTAATCCATTTTATTTTTACACGCGATGACACTATAGAACTAGCGACTGATTTATAGCGATGGATGCACTGATTCAGGAAGTACTAAGTAAGACCGGGTCGGCGGGATCTTTCTTGAACGGCGGACGACTACTCGCGCCAATGACCAATGTTGATTTAAAATAAAATAAAAACAGAGAATGAGAGAACAAAAACTGTCGCTATTTGCGTAATTTTCTAACCATAGACAAAGTTGGAGGATATTCTCGTAATTCTCGTTCTCATTTTGAGTGTATTGTTGACACAGAGTACTTTTTGATAGACTATTGTTGATTTTTATATGATTTATCTTGAATGTTTACACTAATGATGGGCGATTCCGAGATGTTTTAACAATCGAAAGAATCGGAGTCGTTAAAATAAACCATCGAGTCAACCATTGACTCGCCGTTCTACAAAACAATCGAGATGTTTTTCGATTGTCTCGAGTCAATGGAATCGACCGCAAGTTTTCGACTGTTCGAATCAGTCATTCATCACTCTCACTCACCGAGTCTCGCTCGACGCTCGGTCGCTCGGTCACCGAAGTCAGTCGATTGCATGCATCAACCCGAGGTGCATGTTAGTTAGAGGTGAGAGCGTGCCACATTCGATGACTCGAGTCGACCGAGCCGCGCGTAATTTGTGAATGTTTACCTTTACTTACGACGACGATTACTTTGCACTGTTTTAATTTTAATTAACTACTTACATTTTATTACCGTCGCGGTATTGATTATTTTCGATTGCTCTTGTTGAAAGAATTAGTTTGGATTCGCAATCATAACGCAAGTCAAGAACTCGCGAAACTAAACCATCGATGAACAACTCTCGAATGAACGCGCCATGCACCAGTCGCAATACAGCTTAAGCAGACCGAGTCGGACTCGAGTTCAAGTCGAAACAATCGAGAACCATCGAGATGTTCGAACAATCGAAACAATCGAATAAAACCTCTCGCCATCGCGCATCGCTAGTTTACACTCGTAGCGACTTTAGTCACCAGCGATTCGCTGTGCTATCGATTTCAAAAACTCACGTCCACACAAGATTTTGAAATGGCTAGCTAATGCAGGTACCTTTTCAGTGTAAGACTTGAATGGAAAATAGGTGTGGAAGTCGTAAAGAGAATAGGTATGTTACTACAACAGTTCAAAACAACTTCAGTGTTAAAAAAGTGCTCTGTGACTGTGATGATAACTTCACTTGACAGACACCACCACTGCAACGTCTATCAAAAAGTACTCTGTGAGGGTACCACTGACAAAATATTTTTTAATTATTCCATGGTTTTCATCTTAACGCAGCTGTAGTAGCATGCCGAAGAGGTAACGAATCTGCTGTCAAAATTGGTGTGTGGACCGTGATAAGAGATTTTGAAATCGCCCGCGAGCCGCCGGCGACTAGTCGCTGCGTGTGTATCAATCATTCGTCTGTGCTTTCCACTGTCTGTCAACGTCCAATGGCAATGTCATTGTCAGTGTCAGTCAATAAATTGTTTTGAACAGTTTTGGAGTTGGAGAATCGCGGTGTTGTTATCGTTTTGTTTTGTAAATATAGTAGCTATAATATAAGTTAAAAAATAACGATGCAAAGGGCTAATGCGCGTCTGAGCCAGCGAATAGCCCAAGAGGCACAGCTTCTAGCTGAAGAGAAATGGATAATAGACGCACTGAGAACATTAAAACAACAAAGAAACAGTTTGCAGGTTAGTGTACGAACCCTCTATTCCAGACCGAGTTGCGAAGCCATTTTCGCCTTTTCTCTATTAAACACATCCCAGGCCTACACACTGCAACAGTGATAAGTTACTAGGTATCTTATTCTTCACTTTGATTGTTTGGGCATTACACATAACACACCACACACAAATTAATTCAGTCTTTCTTTCAGATCGAAAGACTACACTTAGAGAATCTAAGAGCAACTGTAGACAACAAAGATTTGAGAAGAATATTAACTTCAAATAATACTCAAGTCACCCCTCAAACTACAGTCCCTCAATCGCCACCTTCAGAGGCGCCGATAGAGGCAGTTCCTCCTGAAGAAAATAGAGTTGTAACAACGTTATCCCAGTTTGAGGTGCCAGTGGCTGGTATTGATGATGAGATGTGCAACAATGAGAAACTTAATCTCTCTGTGACTAACTCCGTGTTCAGTAAGTGTTATATCGTCGACCGTAGGTTCAATAATTGAGGTAAGGGACAAAATACCCAAAATGAGTTGAGTATACAGTTTTGTTCAGAATTTTTCGCTCTATCAAATAGTGAATATGAAAAAATTCTAGCTTAAGAAAATGTCCCTTACCCTAATGATTTTTGGATCCAAATTTCGAACCAGCCCCATAATAACATCCAAAAAAAAACTTTGTTGGCCTCTCCTGAAAACTCGTATTTTGTCCCTTACCTCAATTGAACCTACGGTCGACGATATTTTCTTGGTTTCCGCTTGTATCAGTTGTTGGTCAAGACTAATATGAGTTTTACAAGCCTCTGTTTTATACCTAGAACTTAACTGGAGACAGATTCATTACCATGGAACTTATAATTTATTTTTAGGGCTATAGCTATTTTATTGCTCTTATATTGAGAGCTATATAATGAATAACATCTAGTAATAAGTAGCTCTCGATTCGACTGTTCCCATAATGTGTCCACTTACCCTCTAATGTTTCTTGCACTGTTTTTTGTTTAATTAGAGATGCGCTGATTACAAGTTTTACCGAATACCTAGTACTTATTGCTCGGTATTATGTTTACCGAACACTGTGCCAAAAAACTCGCTTTAGTTGATGCAGGTATTGGAAACGTACGGAACGCTTCAATTATCATAGAAAAATGCCAATACATGCAAACATAAACTCACACCTTACCACATGGGGGTACTTAGAGACAGAAACTACAGAATGTCATCTGCTAGGATCCTAGTGACAGAACCATTAATAATTCCAGCCAATCAGCAATTTAATGGATTGGACATGGAAGAAGATGACGATGACTTGGACAACGGCTTGGATGATGAAGAGGATATGGAGAACGCCTTGATAGATATGAACATGTTAATGCAGGCCAAGCCTTGAGAACGGCAGAGGAATGTCTCAGCAGGGGATGTGGTAATAAATCTGAGTTTATTTGTGTTTTAACCCATCAAATGATTCCCATTTGGATGTAAGTGCTCAACGGTTTTCATGAGTGTATTTTTTTATAAACAATCGCTGGTTATTACAACTATAGGGATGCTAGACCAGGGCTCTGAACCGGTTTAAAGAGAGCGGTTAATTTCGATTAAATACCGGTAAATATATCGTTCCTTCATTAACCGGTTAAACAAGTGAACTGTTCTTATGTAACCCAAAAGATAAAGGTTACCGGTTACAAAGCTCAAACGGTTTTGACACCCAAATTAACCGGTTAATTCCGTAATTCGTAAATTTTTTTCGTCTACTTTTTTAACGCTTCCAACAAGTTCTAGTGACAATGAGTAGACATCGCAACGTCCAGACCGTGCCCGCGAGAGTGGCGGGGGCCGGGGGGGGGTGGTTTTAACCGGTTAATTTTCACTATCAAAACCAAAATTCATGAAAAACCGGTTTGTTGCATAAACCGGTAAAAACCGGTAAAGTGCAACCTTTAACCTAAATCGATTTCGGTTTGGGGTCAATGACCATAACCGGTTAAGAATTTCAACCGGTTTCCGAGCCTTGTGCTAGACAAAGACTGTACTATCACAGAAGTACTATCACGTCACAAATATGTAACTTCATACTAGCGCCATACATTGTCCGTATTGCGCGAAAAAGACGGGAATAATCCTCTCCAAAAACTTTTGAAGCGTGCAGCTTCTCTATATTTCCATCTATTTTATGGATTTTTTTCGATTATCTCATTTTACTATGCCTTCTTTGAAATTACATTATTTGTTTGAACATTTTTAATATTAGTCATCATCCCTATTTTCTTAATCTAACGGGACAAAATACTTCAAGTACTACGTACAGAAAGGCCACTCCCTTCCCCGCACTAACATCAGTTACCGCACCTCACCCCGCACTTCGGCGTATTCGTCGCAGTTCTTTAACAAGAGCGCTCGCAAACACAAATACCTCACGCACACATTCATACGTATACAAACATCATTTTTTAATGTAGTAGTAGTAGGTAATTATTTTGCGAGCGTTGTATGGAGTGTCCGGGGTGTGCTGACAGTTAAGAATTTGTAATGCTGTGTAAAAAAATTTATAAATCTATATTCTTTTTATTTTGTGCACACAGGCCTGATGGTCTAGTGGTTAGTGACCCTGACTGCTATGCCGGAGGTCGTGGGTTTGATTCCCACCCAGGACAAATGTTTGTGTGATGAGCACGATCATTTGTTCTGTGTCTGGGTGTAATTTATCTATAATATGTATGTATTTAGAAATATATAAGTATGTTTATCAGTTGTCTAGTACCCATAACAAAAGCTCTGCTTAGCTTGGGACTAGATGGCGTTGTGTGATAGTTGTGGAATATTATATTATATATTTGTTACAGAAATATTGAGAAGCTTACTTGAAACGAAAAAGTATTGAGCAGAGTAATAAGGAATTCTTCTGTTGCTGTTGTTCTTCTGTATTATGAAGTAGTCAAAAGAAACGTCTGCAGTCTGTTGTATTTTAAGTTCTTTAAGTTTTTTTCATAATTAATTTAGCTTTGTATAAAAATAATATAAAACTTTGGTGTAAGCTCTGAAGTGTGCTAATCGCTGTGCAGTACCTCCCCCCTCCGTTAGCAAGGGGAGGGGGGAGGTACTGCGCAGCCACAAGCCTCGTGTTCCGAGCCGCCATAAAGTTTGAATTGCGTACGTCGCGCGTCGTCCCATACTTTGCTCTCTTTTTGTGTGGACAAACCGTCGGACGCCGTCGATCAATGTGCCCTGACCCTAAGGCCTTCGCCACACTTTGCGGAAATTACGTCGCGGATCTTCCACGTCGGAACGCCAATACATGTTATTGCAAATAAATGACTACACGACGGAGCGACCGATCTTCCGCGTAGTGTGCCCGATACACTGGTCAACAAAATTTTAACTTTTTTTTGTCACAAGAAAACTTACATCAAATTTTGAATGTACTAGGGCCAGCAAACAAAAATATGTGAATGAAAAAAAATTGACACGTCAGGTTAAAATAACCATGATCCTTTGGTTCGGTCCAAATCATTGGTTTAGCAAATGGCATATGTCTGGGTTCCAGTTTATCCCAACCTTATAGCAGTCTCACACACGTTACACAACATTTTTGTGGAACCCAGGATTTATCTTGATTTCTGACAGGAAATCCAAAATAGTTTAAATAGCACTGTTTCAATTAGTGATGTGAAATTTCGACGCTGAGATGTAAAAGTTAATTCTCCACACACATAACAAAAACTGTCGGGGTTGTTACAACACTTTCGTGGCATGTTTACGATGTAACAAACGTATATAAGATGTCAGTTGAATGCAATAGTTATACAGTCGTCTAAATTAAGTTATTCAAAAAAAGACACTTATATGAGGTCAGAAATGAATATGTAGCTGTCACAAAAAAACTGGACGTAATTGAAACAAAATTATTATATATTGTTAATGAGGACACACTAACATTAACAAAAATCATCACAAAGTTCGTGTGACAAAAACAGTGTTTACCAGTGATATATTAGTCATTTATATGCAATAACATGTATCGGCGGAAGATCCGCGACGGAATTTCCGCCAAGTGTGGCGAAGGCCTTGCCAAGTTGTCAGATTATTTCAGAAATGTATAAAAACCATGAGAAATAAAAAGAAAACATTTATATTAACAAAGAATTTAATAAAGTTTGTCTTACATTTACCTTTACATACAATAAACCATTAATGTATGCTATATACAAATGTTCATACAACAGTTTATAACAAAACATATGTTTTCGAGACCAAATAAGTGTTATTTAATGGAAACCTCATTGCAAATGGCACATGCGTCCGGCAAGGGAGACTTGTTGCTATATAATTTAGGCACTGCTATTCGTTATTTTTAATAAGTTAAAATAATAAAAATGAGATGTTTGATCACAGCTAGGTGTGTTCAAATCCTTAGCCGAATTTCTTCTTAGGTTATGTACGCATTATGCGATATCCGCAGCCTGTATAAACATTATTTAGTTAGAACCACATTACACAGTGAAATTGCTAAAATACAGTCATCGTTTTAATATCTGAATTATTCTAGTCGCATAATGCGTACATTGCCTTATCATTCATACTGGCAGGTTAGCTATGCAATCAGTTCAAGATCATTGCTTCAAGAAACATCGAGGATAAAGGCAGTCACATAATAAAATAATTACTTATACTTTATTTTAGGGAGCATTCGCACATATCGTTGGATTAGCGTGAGCGCTCGTCGAAATTGTATCGAAAATACGTCGCGTTGAATCGTCGTCAACGCTCATGAGAAAACATTAAATCATATCCAATCGCCCAAACTTTAAGCTGCAAAGTTAGCTTAAAACCCTGTCACAATAAATAAAATTAGCAGTTTCCTAATTGCACAACTAAATAACCAGTACAATATCAAAGTTACGAGCGGCCATGTGCAATACAATGATGAAATACATCTATAGGTACAATACCAATCATTTTCAGTCTTTCATTCATAAACATTAAGTGTTCACTCACGAATATCATTCACTCTAGCGGCGACGATTGACATCTGCCAATGTCATTATTGACATGTACAGTAAGACTAAATTCCAGGTAATATTCTGGAATTCAGTTTATTTTCCTGCTGACTGTACAATGCCGCGAAAATATGTCGCAGTTATCTTTCAAAGATACTGCTCCGTTGTGAAAATGTGTCAGAAAATAAAATTATATCAATGGTTTTTTACAAGACAGAATATTTGATGTTAAAAACAAAACCTCCTATAGGGCTTCGCCAGTCGGGTATAAAAGTTTGTAAGTACAAAAGTAATCAGTGTCTTAAAAAAAAGTAGAAACCATGCCACTTCTTAAGCTATTTATAATGTAGAGAAATGACTCCCTTTAAAAAATAACTGCAACACTAAAAAGAAAAGATAACTAAAAATATTACAATAAATTAATGAAACATTAACCCTATGTAATCGCAACTTGGAAAAGCTATTTGTACAAGGCATAGTTTATACATCAATCATATTACATCTATAAGCATGCTTGGCTTTTTTCAAAAACCATAAATAGTTGTATATTTTTTTGAATGAAACCTTCATTGTTTATAGATAGCTCGTAGATAGTAATTGTAAGGACAAACATGTAGATTTTTATATAGTTATATATTAAAATAATACAGTACCGGCGGGGTAATTGCGTAACACAGTAGCAATGATTTTCATTTTGACAATTCAACAACATTCATTGCGTTATTTACGTTGTTGAAGAGACAATTGTTTTCGAATATATGTAGCAATGGATTAGCAATATCCTTCAAAATGAGATTGATAGTGTGTTACGCAATTAAGGTGCGGGTCGGAAATATGACATCGTGCTTTAGAAAGAGAGTCACACGTGTATGACAGAGACGACGCTTTGCAAAGCCGAACTTTTTCTTCAACCCGTGCCATATTTACGGCTTGGTGCTGCATATACAATGGATCCTATAAGATTCTTGGGTAAGAATCCACTGGAATCGAGTATTGTATAGAAAGTTACTTCGTTAGGTTAGCGAATTCTATCACCCCAACTATGTTGGGGTCGGCTTCCAATAAACTGAAATCCACCTGTATTAAGACTATGCGGCGATCTCCCTCTCATCGAAAGGAGGCCTGGGTCCCAGCAGTGGGAACATTATAGGCTGATTATGCTAATCATAGATACAATTTACTCCTACTGTACCAAATTTCATCAAAATCTGTTCAGCCGTTCCGGCGTAATTGAGTTATAAACGTAAAAACACTAACTTTTGTTTTCTTAGTAATTTATAACATCGCTTGCAGTGGATTCTCAACACAACTCGTATATCATAAATATAATTCTCCAAGTCTTTTACATAAAAAATACACATACTAATTAGTAGGCATATGTCTTTTACCAATCGATATCAAATCGTACTAAATCGACATCTAATCGATTTTATTCGAAATCTAACATTACTGGATTATACAGCGATAGAGGGTAAAATTAGATTACTTAGCAAAATTTCACAGACGTAATGTGTTTCGTATTTTCAAATAAAAAAAAATCTATGATTTTTTTTTGGGTACACTACCTTAATTAATATCGTACTTGAAATATCAGTTTTCGTGTAAACCTTACAAACGTAATGGATCTAAACACGACAAAACAAAAAACTTGCTTCAAGTAACTACATCAAATCGTTATCATTTTATTTATGTTTAGATAAGATACCCATCATGTTTGTGGAGTTTGGCTAGCAGCTAATTTAATTTGACTGTATATAAATATTATAATAATAACACTACATCCATGTCATCGTTAATCACTGAAACGTTCACACAACGACGCACTTAAAAAATTCCCTTGCTAACTCGTCAAGGTCACAGTCTACCGCGGCGGTACAGTCAAGCACAGGAAGATTGCGTCATGTCCGAGTGCTTGCGCTTGCGCAGCGCGGAGCATCACGACGAGCGCTGCGGGCCGCACGACGTGTAGAACAGGATGTAGGCCGCACTCGACTTCACCTCGCTCGAAGATATCTCGGTCACCACGTGGTCGTCATATTTGTACCATCTGGGGAGGGGAATTGGTTGTAAACACTAAAATAATTGAGTAAAACAGGAGAGCGTTAAAAGAAATATAGTTATTTTAATAAAAATGTGGTATATAGGATTTTACCGATATAATTTATAGAGGCTATATGCACATGATTCTGACCATAAACGATATTAATTGACTGTACTACTTCACCGATAAAAAATCTAGACGAATTGTCAATCTTACAAAAGTGGCAATTTATCTCAGTTGTCTAGTTTTTTATTGCGTTCTTAGTTACCTTCACCAGTTTCATATCATTTTGGACTCGAATGGATGTTTGACTACATGATACAATTTTGGAAAACCACAATAGTGGAAAAATCCTGTAGGTAACGAGAAAATGTCACCAGAGACACACTTTAATCATTCATTTATTTTCAGACAAAGTCCATTCCATTATTACATTAGATTAGAACACAATAAAAATAAATTTAAAATTAAAAACAAAAGGTGACACTTACTTCCCATAGACACTGCTCTTACAATATGCCGTATAATGTCCCCCCTCCATCGACCCATAGTGGTTGGACACCGCGTAAAGATTATACGAATGATTGCTCGGACAGTGCAGCGCGAACTGCCTCATATCCAGGTCTTCCAAGGGGAAATCTATGTAGGTCTGCTTCTTCCTATATGCGTTACACATGTACTCCTTAGGGTCGACGTAGAATCGTTTGAAATGTATCACTAAAACTGGTGGGAGGCGCGAAATGTCGAGCTTTTTCACCGCGTCTCTTTTTTCTTTGCAATTTGGACAGTTCCAACCGGGTATTGTTTCGCCGTTTAGGTAGAGTTTTAGGCAGTCCTGTGGAGGAAATGTAAGTATTTACTATGTATTTGGGTACGCAGAGTTATAAAATTCTTGCAGATTAATCCAAGGTCATTTTAAACATATACTTTAATCCCCTTATTAATAAGCGCGGAGGAAGTTACAAATAATATTATCTTTAGATTTACCATACATTTTTCGAGGTTTAGGATTGGTCAAACACAGACGAGATCGGTGGAACCCAAGATCGAATAGTAATGAAAATATTGAAAATGACACTAGAGCGTTGTCCACATCACTAGCGTTTCCTTATTTTTTTTTTTGTTTTTATTCTGATTAGATATCGATACCCTACCTGTGAAGTTGCGCCTGATAATTTAAAAGGCCCTGTACTGCCTTAAATGTATCCTTCATATAAGCATATAACATAACCCGAATCGTGAAAAAACAAAATAGCTTCTTCATACATTTACGGTCAATTGACTCGGCGAAATGTATGGAGCAGTAGATTTTTTTTGTAAAGTTTTTGAAAAAGACCCATTTTCGAGTTTTTAGTAATTGAAGTGAAACTTCTTTACGCACGTTTGACTTGGGGAGTAAGCTGGCGAACGCGTGACGTAAGCGTTACGAAAAGTGTGATCAGGCGAGGCGAACGGGAGTTGAGTGGGGGATATAAGCAAGAGAAAGCAGTGCGCACGCACATTTTCTTTCTCTCTTCCTCTCATAGCCAAATACGTTTGAAGTTTCACTTCAGTCGTGTGGTCATAAGCACACTCGGTTTTTTCAATTACACCTTGTATAATAAAGAAGAATATCTTACACTCAACGTGCACCTGCTGGCATTAGCCGGTAGCTCGAGCGACAGGTTGGAGAAGGACTCGTAGGTGACGCTCTGCTTGCCGCACACAGTGCAGCGCACGGTGGACTTGATCTGTCCGTAGAACAGCCGCAGGATGAGGCTCTCTTTGGACTTCGTGTACTCGTGCCACGCCTTCTCTGAGGGCTGGAGGCTGTCCTGTAGGAGGGGAAGGTGTGAGTTAGGTTGTTTATTCATGGTAAACTGAGTTGGACAACTTTGTAATACATGCGTCATGTTCGTGAACGGGCGCCGTCAGTAGGGGCTAGTCATCTCTTTGCTGCCATGGCTTATTTTATTTTAATATATGAATTGTTGTTTTTCTCATCTTTTCATTATGGACGCTTTTAACGTTCTGCATCGTTCTCACATGTATAATTTTTAAACCAAGACTTTTTTGTAACCAAGACTTTGTTACCATATTATTTTGATTTAAAAGAGTGTCCATGGAGTTTCTTGCCCGTTATTCTCCATAGGTACCTGCGTTTTGGAATGGGCAACTAGCTTCATCTTTCTGACTGACCGACCCCTTGACAATTCAAAAGTGCCTGTAATTGGTTTCATTGAAATAAAGGCTTTGAGTTTGAGTTTTGTTGCAGAAACCTTTTTTGTTTTACTCGAAACATCTCGGCTCAGCCGAGGGCCTTAATAAACACGGGTTGGGAATCGCACTTTCTTCCGAGTGATAGTGTAGTGGTGCTTTATACTATACCTACGAGCAAAATAAATAGTACTTTTCGGCTTATATTTTTGCGCTTTTTTTCACTAAAATAAGACAGTAAATATTTTCAGTTTTCTACAGTAAAAAATCTTCATAATATTATGTCTTGTTATATTTATTTCTGAACTTCTCGGGCAATAGGTTCTCTATAACAACTTGGGCAGTTTCTTTTAATTCTTCTTCAAATATTCAATATGACTCCTAGTTCCAACACTCTTTCCACCAGGCTATTAGCTTTTGACTGCTGCCTTAGAACGTAACTATTCCAGATTACGTAAAAGTTAACTTTAAAATGCGTAATAAAATAAATATATTTTATAAACTGCCTTATATTATTGAATTACCCTATTTATGACCTTCTATAGGCATTATAATACCGTACGTGTATCAGTTCACGAACACAAAAAAAAAAAAACAGTGGCACTCTGGGATTGCCGACAGAAGTGAAAACAAAACACAAACGGAATACTTTGCCATCACTCACTGACGTATCGGATATACATTAATACCGAGTACATCCCGAGGACAGCCGAACACATCCAAAGCGGTGTCGCTTACGGTAACAGTGGCGCGAATTCAATGGTTTTTTCCTATCTCAAAAAATGCCCCACGCGCCTAAAAAAGTTTTCACTTCAAAAAAAATTGTTATGCATAATAGTAATATTCTATCGTAGGTACTGTTTGGATCGAATGTATTCGCTTCAAATGAATAAATCGAAAATAACCCTTTTTATATTTTCACTTGTTCATTCTATTTTATTTTATTTTCTAAAATCAATGTTCAGCAAAAGTATGTGGCCAGTATCATTTTGCGCTTGGTGATAAAAACTTTTTGTCTCTTGGAATTATACCTTATTTCATTAGGTTAGCTACTGAATTGCTCTAAATTAAAAAAAAAACAGCATGCTAACATGGATTTTCATACACTTTTTCAACCAGCATGTTTGTATTTCTACCTCATTTTTTTTTTAAAGCGATAAGGTATTTTCCGAGCAGATATAGCATAAAAAAAAAAAAACATTTATTGAAGGTTCACAAGACATTTCAGGTTGATCTCTGGGATGGCAACGTATTTTCGATGCCCTTACCATAAGACGTGCCGTCGACTTTTTTGCCACCAAATTACTTAATAAACTTACATAAATCACTTTGCCTCTTAGATTTAATTTTCTTAAGACGATCGCATGGCTTAGTTGGCCGTCTGTATTCGCGTTGAAAATGTGGAGCTTATCATTCTCCTGTTTTCAAAAAGGACCTCAAATCATGTTCTTGCCCAGAAACCTTAAGCAAGAACTGCTTACCTTATGGGGCGGCACGTTGTTGCTGAACTGGAGGTCCAGGTGCAGCCAGTCCATGAGGATGGTGAGGAACTCGTGCGAGTCCTGCTGCTCACAGCCTCGGAATGCGCGCTGGTGTTTGCCGACCTCGTTCTAAAAGTTTAAAATAAACTTTTTAAAAGAAAGATAGAAAACAGGTTTCTTTGCGATAAACATGACGCAAAAAAAGACATACCTACACAAAAATAACAAACTGTGGGAAAGTATGCGACACATCCACGTAAAACGGTCATCGCTCAGCATAATGCTACGATCCTGCCTACGATGTGAGACACAGTCATCTGCCTAGCCTTTTCCCACCTATGTTGGGGTCGGCTTCCAGTCTAACCAGATGCAGCTGAATACCAGTTTTTTACATTTTTACATGGAGCGACTGCCTATCTGACCTCCACAACCCAGTTACTGGGTAATACGATACCCCTTGGTAACAATGGTTGTCAGATTTTCGGGCTTCTGACGACCCGTAACGACTGTCAAAGATCCACGAATGACAGCCGGGACCAACGGCTTAACGTGCTTTCCGAGGCACGGAGGGATCTTGGTATGTAAAAATGGTCACCCATCCACGGTCCAACCGCGGCAAGCATAGCTTAACCTGATCGATCGACCCGTGCAGCTGATATTACTTAGCCACAAGACAGTCCCAGCGAAAAAATCATTCGAGCAGCTGGGCTGGGCCCTAGAGGGAGTCATTTAGGTGAAAACGATAAGCTTAATTAAAAACAACACAACACTCCACTCTCTAATAAGGGATATGTGCTCTAAGTACATGAACAGTAACGTGTAGTTACCCGGAGGTCCCGCGTGGCGATGAACCGGTAC
Source organism: Amphipoea oculea (assembly GCA_945859645.1). Lineage (NCBI taxonomy): Eukaryota > Metazoa > Arthropoda > Insecta > Lepidoptera > Noctuidae > Amphipoea > Amphipoea oculea. The sequence goes on along the minus strand of OX243883.1, from coordinate 1,460,420 downwards.
TGTCCCGACCACAGCGCGCGCACCACCGCCGCCAGCTCTTCTGCTATCGCGCCGCGAGTGCTGTGGGACCTGCAGGACAATACGACGTTATTATATCTTTTTATTTGGTGTTGTAACTTGTACCGTTTTAATTACCTATAAATAAATCCATACTAATATTATAAATTCGAAAGTAACTCCGTCTGTCTGTCTGTCTGTATGTTACCTTTTCACGCCTAAACCACTGTACCGATTTAGATGAAATTTGGTATAAAGATAGTTTGAGTCCTGGGGAAGGTCATAGGATAGTTTTTATCCCGATATTCCCACGGGATCGAGACTTATTCGGATGAAACCGCAGAGCGCAGCTACACACATCAAAAGTGTCTAGGGATCAAGCATTTTTATGCGGATTTCTTGAGATTGAGATGTGGCTTTGTAATAAATTTATGATTTTATAAATTTACTAGCTTCTGCCCGCGACTTCGTCCGCGTGAAATTCGTACTTTCCTCTAAAAATTTCGAAAATGTATGTAGGTATGATCTTTGTCATTTATTTAGACAACTAAGTATTCGGGCGAATTTTTAAGTGTGTAGATCAAAGGGATCAGATTTTTCAAATAAACTGTATCCCCGCTTCTCACCCCCACAGGGGTGGAATTTTCAAAAATCGTTTGGGATGTGTTCATTACTTGACTCAAAGATTATTTACACCAAATTTTGAGTTAATCAAACCACGCAGTAAAATCCTCCCCTGTATAATTAACTAAATACCCCTTTTCACCCCGTTAAGGGTAGATTTTGGAAAAACCCTGATGCACGTTATTCTTTATTTTTTGTCTTAAGTATAAATACAGAGTTTCGAGTTATCGGACCGCGCGTTAAAATTCTTCCATAGAAATTCCGACGCCCCCAATCCCCCGTTAGGGGTAGTTTAGAAAAACAAAAAATGCCAAACTTCATAATTTACTTGTATAAGTATTTGTACCGTAAGATTTTTCATATACACTGTATTCCCGCTTTTCACCCTATAGGGGTAGAATTTCAAAAAATTGTTTGGGGTGTGTTCATTACTTGACTTAAAGATTATTTATACGAATTCTTAAGTTAATCAAGCCACGCATTAAAATCTTTCCCTGTATAATTAACTGCCCCTTTTCACCCCATTAGGCGTAGATTTTCGGAAAACCCTGATACACGTTATTCTTTATTTGTGGTCTTAAGTATAAATACCGAGTTTCGAGGTAATCGGACCACGCGTTAAAATTTTGACACCCCCCACCCCAATCCTCCTTTAAGGGCTAGTTTATATAAACAAAAAATGCCAAACATTATAATTTATTTAGATAAATGTTCGTACCAAGTTTCAAGTTTATTAACCAAATGAATAAGATTTTTCATATAAACCGTATTCCCGCTTTTCACCCCTACATGGGTCGAATTATGAAAAAACTTCCAGCTAATCAAGCCACACAGTAAAATATGCCCTTGCAAAATTAACAACCCATTTTCACACAGTTAGGGGTACATTTTCGAAAAACCCTGATACAGGTTATTCTTTATTTTTAGTCCTTAGTATTAATACTGACTGAGTTTCGAGTTAATCGGACAGCACGTTGAAATTCTTCCAAAGAAATTTTGACACCCCTAATACCTCTTTAGGGTTGAAATGAGTTTAGAAAAACGAAAAATGCCAAACTTCATAATTTACTTAGATAAGTATTCGTGCCAAGGTTCAAGGTTTTTAACTCAAGGAATAAGATTTTTCATACAAACAAAATCCCCCCTTTTCACCCCCTTTAAGGTTGAATTTCCAAAAACCCCTTCCTATTGCATACTTATACTTTACAAAGAATACACCCTCCAAAATTCAAGTCCCTATCACCAGCGGTTTAGGCTGTGCGTTGATATCTCAGTCAGGTCGTTCATCCCCCGTTAAGGGTGAAATTATCACGCTGAAACACGTATAAATTAATTTTCAATCGTTAGCCTAAATACAAAATTTGAAGATCCTAACTTTTAAACTGACTGACTTTCCTACACAACTTCATCCCCCTTTTTAACCCTTTGGGGGTAGAATTATCAAAAACGCTGAGACACGTATAAATTAATTTTCAATCGTTAGCCTAAATACAAAATTTGAAGATCCTAACTTTTAAACTGACAGACTTTCATACACAACATAATCCCCCTTTTTAACCCTTTGGGGGTAGAATGATCAAAAACGCTGAGACACGTATAAATTAATTTTCAATCGTTAGCCTAAATACAAAATTTGAAGAACCTAACTTTTAAACTGACAGACTTTCATACACAACTTAATCCCCCTTTTTAACCCTTTGGGGGTAGAATTATCAAAAACGCTGAGACACGTATAAATTAATTTTCAATCGTCAGCCGAAACACAAAATTTGAAGATCCTAACTTTCAAACTGACGGACTTTCATACAAACTTTCATCCCCTATTTAACTCCCTTAGGGGTTGAATTTAAAAAAATCCTTCCTTATTCCTGGTCTACATCATAAAAGGAACCATCGTGTAAAACTTCAGCTTTCTAGGTCCAAGGGTTTGGGCTGGGCGTTGATGAGTCAGTCAGGTCGTTCATCCCCCGTTAGGGGTGAAATTATCAAAAACGCTGAAACACGTATAAAATAATTTTCAATCTTTAGCCTAAATACAAAATTTGAAGATCCTAACTTTTAAACTGACAGACTTTCATACACAACTTAATCCCCCTTTTTAACCCTTTGGGGGTAGAATTATCAAAAACGCTGAGACACGCATAAATTAATTTTCAATCGTCAGCCGAAACACAAAACTTGAAGATCCTAACTTTAAAACTGACGGACTTTCATACAAACTTTCATTCCCTATTTTACTCCCTTAGGGGTTGAATTTCAAAAAATCCTTCCTTATTCCTGGTCTACATCATAAAAGGAACCATCGTGTAAAACTTCAGCTTTCTAGGTCCAAGGGTTTGGGCTGGGCGTTGATGAGTCAGTCAGGTCGTTCATCCCCCGTTAGGGGTGAAATTATGAAAAACGCTGAAACACGTATAAATTAATTTTCAATCGTTAGCCTAAATACAAAATTTGAAGATCCTAACTTTTAAACTGACAGACTTTCATACACAACTTAATCCCCCTTTTTAACCCTTTGGGGGTAGAATTATCAAAAACGCTGAGACACGTATAAATTAATTTTCAATCGTCAGCCGAAACACAAAATTTGAAGATCCTAACTTTAAAACTGACGGACTTTCATACAAACTTTCATCCCCTATTTAACTCCCTTAGGGGTTGAATTTAAAAAAATCCTTCCTTATTCCTGGTCTACATCATAAAAGGAACCATCGTGTAAAACTTCAGCTTTCTATGTCCAAGGGTTTGGGCTGGGCGTTGATGAATCAGTCAGGTCGTTCATCCCCCGTTAGGGGTGAAATTATCAAAAACGCTGAAACACGTATAAATTAATTTTCAATCGTTAGCCTAAATACAAAATTTGAAGATCCTAACTTTTAAACTGACAGACTTTCATACACAACTTAATCCCCCTTTTTAACCCTTTGGGGGTAGAATTATCAAAAACGCTGAGACACGTATAAATTAATTTTCAATCGTCAGCTGAAACACAAAATTTGAAGATCCTAACTTTAAAACTGACGGACTTTCATACAAACTTTCATCCCCTATTTAACTCCCTTAGGGGTTGAATTTCAAAAAATCCTTCCTTATTCCTGGTCTACATCATAAAAGGAACCATCGTGTAAAATTTCAGCTTTCTAGGTCCAAGGGTTTGGGCTGGGCGTTGATGAGTCAGTCAGTCAGTCAGTCAGTCAGTCAGTCAGTCAGTCAGTCAGTCAGGCCTTTTGTTTTTATTTATATAGATATGGATCCTTTTTGGTGCATTTCATAATTTGAATCAGGAACTGTGAATCAAATTCGAGTAAAAGATGAAAATCAGCTGTCAATATTTTCCCTATAAAAACATACAACGCATTGAAGACATTATTAGTGCTACTGTTTCCCTACTACTGATTAAAACCAACGTTATTATGGAGCGGCGACGTCATTTAAGCAGGGAAGAAATGCTCAGAGCCGTGGGAATGATAGAAGCTGGTTCCCGGCAACGTACTGTGGCTTTAGCTCTGAATACAAGTCAGAGTGTTATCAGTCGACTTTGGACACGTTACCGAAGCACTCAGTGGCGTGCACAGAGATTTCAGACAGGGTATGCACAAAACAAAAAACACCAATATCAGCTTATTGTACCTACCCTACCTACCTGACCCTTACCGCAGGCGCGTATCCGCTATAAGTAGTTCCAAACATAATTTTTATCTTGATTAGTAAACAAAATGCAAGGGAAACAATACAATATGTTTGTGTGTACACAGCCAGTTAGCCAGTAATACTTATCATACAACTTTTTATGAAAATATCGAGTAGTACTACCTTTTCTTTTAGATAAATTTAACCCGGGGGCCTTCCCTTTGCAATCAATTTAACTTTTTCCTCAAAAGGTAACGTCGAAAACGCGGCCGATTTTAATTTATTAAAACACTCATCGCCAGCACAGGTCTCACAGGTATAAATTTCCATTTTTTACAATAAACTTCCTAAATAAGTAATTAGGTACTCGACAGTCAATCACTTGCGCCAAGAAAACAATAATAAATAAATTCATTTCTTTCAAGTAAACGCTCTTGCCGCACGACATAAATTGATAAAAAACATAGTAAATAAATTAAATAAAATCAAATTAAAAACAAAAACAACAAAAAGCGAAAAACTTTGCAATTTTTACGTTACAAACTATTACGAACAATCCGACTAAAAAAAGTCGACCCTCTGCAATCAACAATCAAGCGGTGCTTTTACGGGTTCTCAATTCGGACGGTTTGCAATGTAAGCTATGCTTCCAAAACTCCAACACACGCATACATTTTCACGCACACAGTCACACTTTTGCTGTGTACTACACGAGATGCGTTGTATGAAGAATAAGCAAGGCGTAGTACTGCTTTTGCTCACGGGAGCGCTGCCTGCGCGTTGCGCGGCGGCGGATGTTCGCCGCTCCAACGAGTTAGTTCCAAAAAAAATTAATAGATGGCGCGTAAGCTAAATGACCATGTTTTTTTTTTTAATTATAGTTATTTATCATTTAGAGGGGCATTAGAGGGACTACAGGGTATGCAGAGCTTATTTGCATGTATGGAGTGCACGCCACTGGAAGCACTGGTACCGTGGCTGAGCGCCATGGAGGACGGTATCGCTGCACCACACGGAGACAAGACCGATACATTCAAATCTTAACTCGAAGAGCTCCAACAATAACCGCCATGATGTTAGCCGTGAGGCTTCATCACTCTTCAGGGAACTTAATTAGCGACCAAACAGTCAGAAACCGCTTGCATGAAGTGAACCTTCATTCCCGAAGACCGCTACGGGTACCACCTATAGCAATGCACAATCGTAGGATTCGATATCAATGGGCTCTTGAACACAGAAATTGGGCAGAAGAACAATGGCGTTTCGTGTGCTTTTCTGATGAGTCTCGTTTAGGTATGAGACCGGATACAAGACGTATACGACACTGGAGAACCCCTGGACGCCAACAGCGATTAAAATCCTGCCAGGAAGTCCATCCTTATAGTGGTGGAACCATCATGGTATGGGCGGGTATTTGGATCGGCAGAAGAACTGAGTTGATTTGGATCAGAGGCAACCTCAACGCTCAAATTTATGCTGAGACGATTGTATCAGACGTCATCGTTCCTCTACAAGTGCAAATCGGTCCCTTATTTCAGTTAATGCATGATAATGCACGACCGCACACCGCAAGAGTTGTAAGACAGACTCTCGCCGCAGCTAACATCAATGTCCTGCCCTGGCCTGCTCAGTCGCCAGACTTGAACCCGATTGAGCATGCATGGGATATGCTACAGAGAAGAGCTCTGCCGAATATGGAGGGTATCCAGTCGCAAGAAGACCTTTTTTTGTTGTTGCAACGAACATGGGCGGCCATTCCACAGCGTGATTTGGATGAACTCATTTTGAGTATGCCAAACCGATGTTCTTGTGTTGTTAGTGTTCGCGGTAGAAACACGGATTATTAATTGTTGAAGTTACCCAATAAAATTTTAAAGAAAACTGTTATTTCAGTCTTTTTTCGAACTTTTGTGTTAGTGGTTCAAATGTCAAAAATGCCTTTATTAGGAAAATGGCAAATTTCTTTATTAATGCAAAGGTGACTTGGTTTATCGTTACTGTGACAAACGAAAACACTTTATTTGATGAATCCTTAAAGAAAATTTTAATTAATATCAATCAGGAGAAAAGTTATTGCAAAAATATATGTTGATCCCTAGACACTTTTGATGTGTGTAGTAATACATTAAACTTATACCCATATACTCCCTAACTAAACAAGATGATAAAATCAATCTTACAAATTGGTTGGGGAAGTTAACATTGTGACAAAACCGAGAATCTTATTACAATTGTCTCTTAAATGAACTAATACTGTATTTAAATTAAGGCATTGTTTGTTTTAATTTATGTTGACTTAATACCCGTTGTATGTCATACCTGGAGGACCTTTGTCTCCTAAAACGCAGGCTTTTGCCCTTGTTTAGGAGGCATCAGTTCGCCCTTTAACGTGACTCTATTGTACAATATATCTTTAATCCTGTGTACCTATGTGTGTTTTTCTAAATGTACAGATGCCAGCACATAAAGCTACCCGAAACTGTCAAACTTTCCCGATCAACTTTGAACCTTATGTTGTAGCGATAAACTTGAAAATCTATTAAAGAAATTAGACAGATTGTAGTAGCTTGATGTGATGCCGTTTATACAAATAAATTTAATATTATTTAAAAAAAAATGCATACAGTAATTTGGTGCAAGTGGGTCTTAGGGTGCAAATTATACGTATTGTTGTACGTGTTGTTGTTGTTGTACGAATTGTACGTATTGTTATTTATTTAATTATTATATATTATTAACACCTGAGTATCACATGAATATTCTGGCCTATAGTCAAGAAACTTCCTCGTGTAAACAAGGCTTTATGCAGCCCAGTCTAACCTTTTCACCTTCAACTGTATCGAATTGCGAGGTTGACCACGGAAAAAGTGAAAAAAATTACCTCTATGAACTAAACTGCTGAATGCAAAAGCTGAATGCTTTGCACGAGGATGTTGTTACAATTAGACATTAACATTACAACACCATAATACTGCCCTGAAATTGTTTGAAAATCAGCGTCAGGCACTATAGTTGTCTGGCATTTTTGCTGAACTTTTTTTACAATTTTTTTTTTCAGAATAGGTAGGTATGTTGTGGGTGTGCCTTTTTTTTTTTTTTTTTTTTGTTTTTTGTGTGTGTTTCTCGAATAAAATTTAATTCTATTAATAGAAAACAAAAAGCTCATTAATCAAATTAAATTTCAGTCGACAACATCCATCGGTTTCTTACTAAACTTCAACTATATCCGACGGTCCTGCATACTTATCTCTTTTGTTGACTGTACCTAGTAGTTATTTATTGCTGTTTAGTTAGAGCCAAAGCACACACGCTACTTTTTGCATCGGCGATCGGCGATTTTGCGGCTGTATCGATGCTGCATCGCGTTTTGGCGACTCTCTGCGTTCGGACGCGGTATCGGAATCGCGCGTTTTAGCGACTGCTCCGATGCTGGCGCAAATGCCAAATCGCTGCGACCGGCATCCGAATGTGTGCGGAGTGTAGCGTTCAGCCGCTGTATCGAGCTTCCGAAAAGCGACTGAATCGCCGCGTTTGGCGTTTTTATGTGTGCGGTGTGGAATGCTTGGTCGCTGCATTTAGCTTCTAAAAAGCAGCTGAATTGCCAAACGCCGATGCAAAAAGTAGCGTGTGTGCTTTGGCCCTTAATGCTAAATTTACCTGTTGACATGTTCCAAGTACTGTCCGTTGCAGAAGTAGGTGACAAGTATGGCGGTGTTGTTGAGGCACTGGATGATGGAGTTCATGTAGCACGTGTTGCCCAGGTTCTTGAGGCCCGTCAGCCCACGACCCTGGAACAGCTTGGTTCATTATCATGTTACTAGTAACCGTATGTAAAGACGCTTTCAAGTTTAAATAGTTACTACGGACGTAGCATAATGTTCCCACAGCTGGGAGAGACCTCTCTTCGAGAGGGACTATAGACGTGATATTTGAAAAATGTTGCGAAATACAGAAGGATTTTTTTTCTAAAATACAGACGGTTTATTACCTACAATCCATATTACGAGTATGTGAAAAACTAATTCGTCATTGCCATTGTCAAGGAATTTTTTTATGTCTATCTGTCAAGCTCCGCTAATGAGACACAATTGATTTTCTATTGTTTCGTGACCGATAGGTCACGCGCGGAGCTTGACCGGTTAAAATGCGACCAAAAAAATACAATATGACGACAGCTCAGGACTCCATTTTCTTTCTGTCGATACTTATGGCAAAAATAGTGATCCTGCTGCTTCTATTATAATGGACCTTAGCTTAAGTTTCGTTATTGTCCAACGAAAAAGAGGTGGAAAAAAAGTTAGCACGCTAAGTTAGGTGTTCGTGTAGGTATAAACTCAATCGATCAACATACTCAGGTTATCGTTAAAAAAATTTGTTACCCAATGTCTTTATTTCCGTTTTGACAAATAACTAAAAGGGAACAAATACACGGTAAAGCAACTCATTATTATATACCAATATGATTATAACTTGACTATGATCATAGCTTTACAGTTTTCTAATGCCCGGTTTCTAAAATCCTCAGATAAACTCTCAATAGCTTTTGATTTAACCAGCACCCTAATTGCGTAACACACTATCAATCGGAATCAGAATCATTTCGAAGCCAATTGCTAATCCATTGCTTCATAAGTTCGAAAAATTTGTCTGCTCAACACGTAAATAACGCAATGAATTTTGTTGAACTGTCAAAATGAAACAGATTCCGATTGATAAAGTGTTACGCAATTGCCCCGCTGGTTTTTAAATTACGAAAAGATTAAGACTCAAAAGAATTTTATTAAAACAGCTCTCAAAGAAAATTCTTCTTCGACTGAGGATTTAGAAACTCAATGTATCAAGATGTCTAACAAAAAGCACATCAGGCTTCATCTCCAAATGTGCAAAAAAATACCTACACCCTTACAAAAATACTTCATCAAAACAATTACGCAAACTACCCTATTCCCAGGCATATAAATGCAGACACATTACGGCGTCGACCGATGGCTATCAAGCCGTAAGGTTACAGGTCAAGGTCAAAATCACGGCGAAAAAAACTAACGCCGTAGTTTTCAACTCACTTTAATTTACCGCGTGCAGGGTTACCATTCCGAAGTAGGGACAAGAAGCCGGATATTCCCAAAAAACAAGGACTGATACTTTTCTAATAGTTTTCGTCATAACATAATTATCATACCAAGAAGGGTTAGGCAGAGGTGTGTACAGTTTACCGCCATTTCGTCAGTTGTGTTTACTTTCCACGAAATAGGAGACGAGTCTAAAACCTTTAACGAGACGCAAATCCTGACTGCATCGGCAGCAATCGGTCGAATTGGGGATTTTGAGGCAGGTCTATGTCCAGCGGTGGACGTCTTTCGGCTGAAATGATGAATCCAAACCAGTGGCTGCTAGGGAATACCCAAGAACAATTTGCCCGACTTGAGGATCGCATCCGGGACCTCAAGTTTAGGCAGTCACGCTTGCGACCACAAGACCAACGTAGTAATTTTTTTTTAATCTAAGTTTCTGAACCTTTTCTCATGAATCAAAAAGTCTTAACTGTCTTGTCAGTCGTAGCATTATGCTGGGCGATGGACTGGGTGGAAGTGACGTATATTTTCTCCCAACTTTTTCTTTTTTGTGTTCTTTCTTTGAGTCATGTTGACAGGAAATAAACGTATTTTCTTCCTTTGTTAACAAAGGTTATGTCCGGACCAATACTAACGTATGGTAACCCTTAACCGAGTGGGTGTGTGAGCCGTCTTAATATAGACCCGACAACATGATTGGTAGTATTAGTTGTGAATATTTGAAAAGGTCGGTGCAGTTTCTGCAGATGACGTGGGTATTGGAAGTTATAAATGTCGTGTCATGTATTTTTGATTAGTGTAATTGTGTCTCGAATTATGATTGTTAATGAATATACCTACTTAAGGTTTTTTGGATGCGAATTTAGGGCGAAAAGGATATATCCTTGTATTGGTTTTTTTTTATGATATTATGAATCTACTCTACACTGCATTGTTGGTCGCTAGCGCCAAAAATAAACTGGGGTCGATTCTCCGATTGGGTAAAGTAGTATTGGGTTTTTCTATGAGAAACTTCGCAGTTGACTGCTTCCTGGGTGCAGTGGTCGCAAGCGTTACTGCTGAACATGATGCCCAGCCCCCTTATTCACAAACACTCGATATGCTTCCGTATCGTATCGAACATTAATCATTGTTATCGTAGGAGTCTTCTCAACGCTGTTCACAAGTCCAAAACACGCAAATAACAGCTATTTGATGTTGAGGGGAAGTCAAATCAGGTTATCGAAATGTCAGGTTTTCGATACGATAGCCTGTCGTATGGTTGTGAATCAGGGCTCTGGTCGGGCAAAGTGTATTCGGATTTTTTCAATAGGAAATTCACAGTAGCAGCCCTGAGGTGCCTTGAGTTAGGATTATCGCTCAGTTTTATGGCAACAGACTCGCCCCGTATTACTTAAGACTAATCAATTTGCCGTAAAAGCTGTCACTTCAGCGTTACCCTTCAGGGAATAAAGGCAAGATATTATGTATGTACAGACGCCAGCACATCAACCTACCCGAAACTGTCAGATTTTCCCAATCAACTTTGAACCTTATGTTTTAGTGATAAAGTTAAAAATCTATTAACTTTTTAACCGCCAGACTTTATATCAGTTATAGTGCCCCCAGCGCCCGAGAAATAAAAAAAAAAACGAAAAATAAATACCGATGAAACGAGCTGTGATGATGTAATAATAATACTGATTAAACGAGCTGTGTTATTTAGTCGTATATATACGACTCTGGCGGAATGGACACGAAGATATTTGTCGGATTAATCCGACATAAGCGGTTAAAAGGTTAAAGAAATTTGACAGATTGTAGTAGGTTGATGTGCTGGCGTCTGTACATATGCCTTATTTCTATCTAAAAACTTAACTTACACGTCTAAACAGCCAAACGATATGGTTCTGGGAGTACTTTAGCCTGACTTTGACTTTGAGCACCATGTTGGCAGTGTCCAACGGGATGCATCGCCGTTCGTAGCGCAGAATCTTGAGGATTGTACCGCCCTTGGTGACCGCTATCGCAGTGCGATCTTCCTTTTTGCACGGTATGGCTGGGCCTAGTGGCTTGTTGGTTTCGGTTTGAAGCTGGTTTGTTATGTTAGTTTACTGCAGTATTTTTGTACTGCTGAACTTTCTGTCTTTTAAACTTTTATCAAAGGATATTATTTCAACACTGTCTTGTAGTGATATAAATTGTTTCTTAAAGTCCTAATTATTGGTTTATTGATTTTTAAAGCTTAAATTAGTGTAGGTGTTATTACAATTCATAGTAGTTATGTTTATTTTATTTAACACCGTGTGTAGTTTTCAAGTTCTCTCCTTATTTTACGCGATGGTATAATATTTCAGTAGACACATTACTCCAACGAGATTAGAAAAAAAAAATACTTCCAAACCATAAACAAAAAACTAGACAATACAATCACAAAAACACTTCTTTGTTTATTTTCCTAAGTCGTTGAACTCCAGAATAATTAAAAGAAGTAATTATCATACCCAAACTAAAGGTTAGATTTAGTATACTTAGACAAAGGGAACACAAGAATAATTAATACTAATAAATACAACATGAATAACGTTGATAATATTGTCGGGAGCATTACACAGAACACTTTTTTGTTTCCACTTTTATTTATTATTTATTGTGTTTGTTGCCCGCGTGTGTTCATGAGCATAGTCGAGTTCGAACTGAGTTCACGTGTACACTGGCCGTCGTAAGTAAGGGATGGGGGTGCAAGGGTGGCTAAGTCTTCAGTATGTATTACTTATGTATGTATGTTTATGTATGTGTGTAGTTATACGCTTTGTTGTCTAAAACTTGCAAGTTTATTGCCTTTATTCTCAGCTCGGTTGTGGTATATTTTTGAGATTGTAAATGTAATCACAATACTGGAGTAGTATTAATTGGTAGCAACGCGATGCGGCCATAATATTATGTTTGAAGCGACTCTGAAGGGAGTTCTCCTGACCTATTGTTAATTTTGATTTAGCAAAATTATAGAATACACGGCGTTTATTTATTTTCGTTTTTCGATTATAGGGCTATATATTTTTATATTATTTAGTACTTATAATGAGAAAGAGAGTGAATTTTGTAGGTTCGTGTATATAATATGTAATCTCTGGAACCACAGCTCATATATTTAAATGTTGTTTCACTATATTGTTTTGATTTGAAAGGTACATTAGGTATTTATTCCAGATATAAATAAAAAAATATTAAGCATTTTCAAAGTTAATGCTTTTGAGCTGAAATTTTGTACAGAGGTTCTAGACCAGATACTCTTCAACCCGTTTGTATTGATATACCCTTTCCGTTACACCCTGTAGTGTGGCACAAAAATATACAGTCTTGTATTTTCAGTGAATTTCTTAGTGTTCATATTTCTTTCGTGTAATGTTGCCCTATGTATAAGAAAAGGCGCGTGTACACTGTTTGGTTAACAAAACATTCGCGTGATTGATGCGGTCTGTGTGCACAGGGCGAGACCAACGCACAACAAGCCTTTTTGGAAAGTTCTCTCTCGCCTAGAAAAATATGAGTAGGTTTAGATTTAGCTACGAAAGAATTTTCTGAAGAAAAAGATATTTATAGCTTTACTGTTTTGCAACCATCCTTTTTTATTTTTTTTTATGGATGGGAAATCATCAAATGACCCCTCCCGCTCTGGGTGGAGCGAAGGGAGTGACTCTTACAGACTCTTACTGACTAAAACCCATCCGTGTTCCTTCCTTAGCCCTTTATGTTCCGGGGTAGCGGTAACCCTTTCGGACAATCCCGCACCCTCGGCAGGCTTCGATTCGGCTTCGGCAGGATCCTATGTCAATGATTTGGGTGATATTTTCTCCTCTTGAATTTTATACTTATAAACCAAGCAAAAAAACACAATGTAATTTATTTAAATATCTCTTTAAAAAAAAAAAAAAAACAAAAGTATCGTGACCGAAGCAGACATGTTTGAGCGCCAAAGAATCGAAGATACGTGACGTCTACCAGACCGCACTGTGATAGCGAGGAGGATTAAAGTCGTCTAGTCCACCACCTTGATGGGTAGCCTAAGTCCAAGCAAATGGGAACATTATAGACAGACTAGCTGCGCCTCGCGTTTTCACCCGTGTAAATGTCGATCCCGTGGGAATATCGGGATAAAAAGCAGCCTATATGTTAATCCAGGGTGTCGGCTACCTCCATACAAAATTTTATCAAAATTGGTCCAACCGTTTGAGCGTGAAGAAGTAACAAATATATAAACACACACACACTCACAAGCTTTCGCCTTTATAATTTTAGGGTGATAATAATAAATTATATAGTGTGATGTGATGTGATTAGTGTGATTATGTATTTATGTCGTGCCTGGACACATTCCAAAATCCTGGTAATTGACAATAAAATAAATTACTTATTGAAAACCGCAGTATAGTTTTGTCTAAACTTTGTCGAATCAGTAAAGTAGGTCACTTAGCATAACACAATCAGCCTATGATGTGCCCACTGCCCAATAAACATTTAAGACGTTGAGTAGACGTTTTGGTGGCAATTTAATGTTATTTAGTATAATTGTATAAATGTCATAGGGACGTTTACTCGACGGCATTAGGGCCCATTTTATTCAACTTAAGGCGCTAAGAGTTTCGTGTAACAGTCCTATAATTACCTATTTTAGTCGCATAGTAGTCATATATACGTCGATGATTTGACTACTTGTCACACAATATGACTTTTATATAATGTAATCGCTGTGTTATTGTCATTTAAAGATGATGCTTACGAATTATATTATAAAAGATTAATTTAATTTGGCAGTGTTTTTGACAGCTGTATTAATATTGCATTTTTCTGTTATTTAAGGTGATAAAACCATTTCATCAGTTGTAAACCATTGCGCAATCAAGTTTACTGATAAATGTGAGGTAAGTTTGTAACAATTTTTTTATGCGCTTTTAAAATTTGAATGTTTTTACATATTTTTATTAATAATTTATTAAGTGACTGCATTATATGACAAGTATATAACTTCCCGACCTATAAACTGCGTGTTCATTGTAAATGTGTACCTATTTTATACGCCATGAAAGTTAATTTAGGGATCAATAATAAAATTATAAACGCCTGGCTAACTTAGTTCAAAACATTTACATTTTAGAACAGAAGGATTTGCGTGACATATAACTTAGTAAAGTCTAAATAATACTTTTGTTTTAGGTAGACCCCACAATGATCTATAATTATGCAGATGTTGATAAGTTTGTATCAAAGAATACTGCGAGACGAGGAATATTAAAATCAATAGACCACTTTTTATAATGGTCTTTGAAGTCATCGATTTTGGTTGAAGTGTCTTCTTTATCAACATTATCTTCATTTTCGGAGGATGAACTCTCAACTTCGGAAAATGAACAAGAGTCCTGAACTTTGGCAAACATTTTGGTTAAATTGATTGGTTAAATGGGAAAATTTGTATGGACCCCATCTCCAGCAGTGTAGTACTATGGGCCATGTGTGAAAAAATCGATGTTATTCTGAATAACAAATACTGAAAGAAAGTATGAAATAATGAATGTGGCAAAAAAATGTTTTTCTTAATTATTTTATATTAGACTGCTCTGTATGGTTACTATTTTATGATTTTTATCATGTTCATAGATTTTAAAAATAACAAAGTAAGTAATCATAAGATATTACAAATGAATCTGTATACGTATGGTTCAGTATAATAATCATTATGGTTGTAGAAATGAATGCTTCTAAAAATTATATTTATTATTTATGTTAATACTATTTTAAATACAAAATAATCATAGAGGTTAAGTAATCGTAGGAGCTTGCGAGTTAGATATCGTATGTTCCTAGACTAAACAATACGATATCTTCCTCTTTAAATACAGGAAAAGGCATATCGATGGAATCGTCAGTTAATGTCACGAATGACGCTCGCTGTCGATTAATATTTTGTTCCGTTACACAGCTTCCTAAGCTGTTAGGAACATGCTCCACGAAATTGGCAGCGTTAAAGCGTCTCTAAACGAGTTCAGAAGAGCTCCACCTATACGAAAGTCAATAAATAGGTTCGGAAGGCTTTTATCAAAAATTTGATTTCTGAATTTTTTAAAGTGTCTCTTGAACCAACCGTTGACGACTTCAATGACCCATCGTACAATTGTTAATTTTCCTGGATTTAAGGTTAGTAGGTACTATTATTTATTCTGTGGCTTTAGTGTAGGTAGACTGGCGCGATTCTCAGTCGCAATGATTGTTTATTTTAAGCATGTATTGTGTGCTCAAAAATATATCTTAATAAAAATTATTTATTGTGTTTCTCTTTGTGGATGAATAACTTTTTTCCCTTATTATTTACACATTTACTGTCATACAATAAAATGATGTATTTTTTACGCTCTTTTATTTTATATATGAGAAAAAGTGCTACAAGGGTGGGGACGTTTTTTCCCAATGTTCAGCATTTAAATGTGATACGGAACCCTTCTCATTTTTCTCACTCTCAGCTTGACCTCTATTACTTTGTATTAAATTACGTGCTTGAAGCGCTTTAATATGAATATTAATTATATAGCGGTCGTATTATCATGTTTGTGATACTTTAGGATGTATACAGGTTTCACTCGTAATACTTATTCGACTTATATATAATGGTTACAAATACTATGTGTAAACAATTATCATCCGTTTAGCAGATGTTTAAAAGGTAATTATATGACCAAATTGACAGTATTATGACATTTATACTACGAAAACGTTTACACGACGAAAAGTTGTATAAGTAAGTTTTATAGATGTCATCGTAGACGCTATTATATGACGATTGTATAAAAATGTAGAAATAACGTCTACATGACATTATTATACGACAAAAAATGTATATGACTATTCGGACACATAATGCACCAGTATATGACGAAGAGTTTAAAAAAATACTGTAAAATAACTTTAGTACGACTCAAGGTCATATAAATGTTTGATTATATGACAAAAATGTTTGCAGGGTGGTGGGCAGTGTGGGACGGTTACTTTATTAAAATATAATTCTTTATAATAATAATAATATAATAATAATATTCCACAACTATCACACAACGCCATCTAGTCCCAAGCTAAGCAGAGCTTGTGTTATGGGTAATAGACAACTGATAAACATACTTATATATTTCTAAATACATACATATTATAGATAAATTACACCCAGACACAGAACAAATGATCGTGCTCATCACACAAACATTTGTCCTGGGTGGGAATCGAACCCACGACCTCCGGCATAGCAGTCAGGGTCACTAACCACTAGACCATCAGGCCTGTCTAATCTCTCTTTCTGTCATTCTGCTGTAAATCTGTCTTTATCATCTCATCATCTGCCTATCTTTTTATTGTTATGAATTTAAGAAACCACGTTTTGGATTTTCTAAGTTTAATTGGATGCAGCTGAAACCAGTATTTTACATGGAGTGATAGCCTGACCATTACTGAATAACACGATATCCTGTGGTAAGATCTTAATTAACTTATCTCGTAATTATTAAACACTAGCTTCTGCCCGCGACTTCGTTCGCGTGAAATTTCTTATTCCCTCGACCCATCTCGTCGTATTGCATCACCTGCCCGCGTCTCCTGCTCTATCACTTCGTTTCCCCATAGCGCTTTTGCTAGGCTCCTAAGGGTCATAGCGTGACGTTAAATAGCCTATAGCCTTCCTCAAGAATTGGGCTATCAAATGCAAGAAGAATTTTTCAAATCCGGCTGGTAGTTCCAGAGATTACCCCCTACATACAAACTTACAAACAAATTTTACCTCTTTATAATATTAGTATAGAAGTATAGATTAAAACAATACCAGTACAGAGTGAGGGCAATTTAACAGTGACTGTAACTAAGTCTTCAGCTATTAACTATGACGTGGGATTCTACTTAGTAATAAGTAATAAGCCGTGCTCTTCGCGTGCGCCACGTGTGTATCGCGGAGGAAGGGATTATGTCTTACGTACACTCCCCTGCACGTCGGGCACGCGATGTATTGACGATGGTCAGCAAACGCGAAAGGCTAAACTTGTCCGCACAAATCACGACCGTTTTTCTTTAAAGGGGTAGGCATAACTATACAGGGTGTTACGGAAAGGGTATATCAATACAAACGGGTTGAAGAGTGTATCTGGTCTAGAATCTCTGTACAAAATATCAGCTCAAAGGCAGTAACTTTGAAAATGATTAATATATTTTTATTTCGATAGTTTATTAAATTGAAATCATAACAAACATGTCACCGCACTACGAGGGTCATTATCCATTATCTGTAGTGTGTCTGTACCTAGTACACGCACATCACGCCGCCGCGCGCCAGTGCAGCGGCGTGATGTCGAAATAAAAAAAAATATTAAGCATTTTCAAAGTTAATGCTTTTGAGCTGAAATTTTGTACAGAGATTCTAGACCACTCTTAAACCCGTTTGTATTGATATACCCTGTCCGTAACACCCTGTATAGTACCTATGATTAATTTTGCCCATTGTGTTTTAAGTTGTGGTTTTGTTAAGTACCTGGTACTTGTTGACAGGCCTATACTATCCTCCCATACCTATTAACACTATGGAAACGTTGTAAAAGCCATTTATTTTAAAAAAAAAGTGTAACCGTGGAGTTTCTTGCCGGCTCTTCTCCATAGGAAACGACCAATTAGAACCGGGCACCTAGTTTTTGACGTGTCATAAAATGTAAGTTTACTTAAAATATTTTGAATTTGAAGTCCCATATAATAGGAGGCAAGCCCATTGCTATCCATACTAATATTATAAATGCGAAAGTGTGTCTGTCTGTCTGTCTGTTACCTCTTCACGCTTAAACCGCTGAACCGATTTAGATGAAATTTAGTATAGAGATAGTTTGAGTCCCGGGAAAGGACATAGGATAGTTTTTATCCAGATATTCCCAAGAGAAACTTATGCGGGTGAAACCGCGGGGAGCTGCTAGTTAACCCATACTTAATTATATCAAGATATTGCTCTAGGAAGGAGGAATTTACTATAACTTGCTTCACCATAAACCTACTAAAGCCTTTTGTAACCTTCACCACCAAGAGTGCGATATTATAACAGTTAACTTTAACTGCCTTATTCCTGCAGCTTTTAAAATAGTATAATAAACGAATGTCTAACAAAGTCGAGGTCATTACTACTATTATTTAAATCGTATACATATTGCGGTGGCCGAGGGACCATTAATCATGCTGTCTGAAATATATTGTGCCACCTAGGGATTGGGTAGACGGACTAATTAATCGGCTGCAGTAATTAATGTTAAATATGGATGTAGAGGACGAATTTTATTTATTTAGCTGACCTGGCGGACTTCGTGCCGTCTCAGAATCAATAAGAACGAATGTCAAAAATTAATTATCTTCATTATTATTATTTTTTTTTTAAAGAAGGAAGGATAGACCTTCCAAAAAATGGAGTGACGACATCGTGCATACAGCCGGAGCCTTATGGCCCAGACAGGCAAAGGACAGAGCCACCTGGAACGGTTTGGAGGAGGCTTTCACCGCAAAAGGCGGCCCTTACACCGAACAATACTAACCTTATTTAAGTACAAAACTAACATTACTAACAAATAAATAAATAAGTACGTATCAGAAAAACTGTAAGGGATAAAATAAAGCTAAGAATAATAATAATAAAAAAAAATTTTTTCGTGAATTTTTCCATGTTTTAATCGTTATTCTGCTATTTGGGGCGGAGACAAATCCAACAAACCAAAGATCATAAAAATCGGCCCCGTGGTTCTTGAGTTATAAATGGCGTAACTAACCCGACTTCTTTTATACAGGGTGAAATTAAATTCATGGGCATCCTTTTAAGAGGTCATTGTACTCATCATTATGAACAACTTTTACTATGGGACTAAACCTAGAATCGCGAAAAAAAATCGTGAAGTTTTTGAAAACACTAACAAAGCAAGTTAAATAAAACCATGTAAAACAGTATCATATCTGTGAAGTTGTTTTAAGGGGTATCGTGTTACCCAGTAACTGGGTTGTAATAGTCATTTAAGCAGTCGTAGTTACATACTTCGATCAATTAGCGGCATTTCTTTGTATTACTCAATTACCTAACACACAATGCACAATAAATCACACAGTTTTATTTTATGGCGTCTTCATTGAAAGTTAAATGTGAATTTATTCCACAAACTAGAAAAGGCTTTGAAGGTTATAGTTCAAGTTTATTTTATACCGAGAAACGTTCCTTAATGCAGTGCACGTGTAGGCTCCACGTACGCCACAATACGGGCGCCTGTAATTTGTGTGGACTGCTGATAAATTATTTCATAAGGTCGATTAGGAAAAGAAATGTAGTGGGGTTTAGTCGAAGTTCTTAAAAATAACCCAACATCACGCTTGAATTCAGAGGTGAGGTGTTTCGGGTGGTGGGGTTCAACACACCCACAACCCACAATTCGCCGACAAGTCTCAACTTATAATAATAATCCATGACAGTAGTGTCATGGATACGAATCTAGAATTCTGCTAATGAGGTATAAAACTTTGCCCAATCTGGGAATCGAACCCGGGACCCGACCCGTTCAGAAGTCGCGACCACCAGACAAACGGGGAGAAAAAATACATAAAAATTGTGGCGCAATTACGTAGGTATTTAAAGATAGTGCTTCCTCTGGACATAGTGAGACAGACCTAAGTCTATACAAGAAAAAACCTCCTCCTTTTTGGAAGTCGGTTAAAAACTGACGAAACATCACCCCATAAAGAATTATAATAATTAGCGACAGCTTAACAAACATGTGAATTTCACTAGCAATAATTTTACAAATATTTGGAGCGGCTCGGAAGCCCCACACACGCTTGCACGCGACAAGACATGTGCTAACTGCTAACCAAATGCGCGGTGTTTTGACAGGCTTAGCGGGCAACGACTTGTGTCACGTTTATCTTGACGTGCTGAGGTGTGAGGTTCACCCCGATAAATCAATGTTAATGACGTTTTCGATGAGAGACAAGCTCAGAGTCCACCTGAGCCCTGATTCACAACCATACGACAGGCTATCGTATCGAAAACCTGACATTTCGATAACCTGATTTGACTTCCCCATCAACAGCAAATAGCTGTTGGAAGAATAGCGGGCGTCTATTTGATTTAAACTGACAAAATTTTCGGGTTTTGGACTTGTGAACAGCGTTTAGAAGACTCCTATGATAACAATGATTAATGTTCGATACGATACGGAAGCGTATCGAGTGTTTGTGAATAGTTATGCTGATGGCAAGTTGTCACCGTCGCCTGTGAACTACCTGCGATACCAGAGACATCGCGGGTCTATGCGTTGTCATCACAGAGACAAAGCTGAAATGTCTCAAGTGCATTTTATTCTATTGGCACTGATACCCTTCAAACCGTAAGACAGCAATACTGCTTAGCGGCAGAAATAGGTATGATGGTTATAGTACTGCCTCGGACGACTTTCTTCGCACACACATTCATGCGACTAGGGTTACCATCCGTCCGGATTTGTCCGGACTTCTTGACTATTGTCCGGATTTTTTGGCTCAGATGGAATACGAATAATGAAACTTATATACTTAAGTACACACATCAAAAGTGTCTAGGGATCAACATATATTTTTGCAATAACTTTTCTCCTGATTGATATTAATTAAAATTTTCTTTAAGGATTCATCAAATAAAGTGTTTTCGTTTGTCACAGTAACGATAAACCAAGTCACCTTTGCATTAATAAAGAAATTTGCCATTTTCCTAATAAAGGGATTTTTGACATTTGAACCACTAACACAAAAGTTCGAAAAAAAGACTGAAATAACAGTTTTCTTTAAAATTTTATTGGGTAACTTAAACAATTAATAATCCGTGTTTCTACCGCGAACACTAACAACACAAGAACATCGGTTTGGCATACTCAAAATGAGTTCATCCAAATCACGCTGTAGAATGGCCGCCCATGTTCGTTGCAACAACAAAAAAAGGTCTTCTTGCGACTGGATACCCTCCATATTCGGCAGAGCTCTTCTCTGTAGCATATCCCATGCATGCTCAATCGGGTTCAAGTCTGGCGACTGAGCAGGCCAGGGCAGGACATTGATGTTAGCTGCGGCGAGAGTCTGTCTTACAACTCTTGCGGTGTGCGGTCGTGCATTATCATGCATTAACTGAAATAAGGGACCGATTTGCACTTGTAGAGGAACGATGACGTCTGATACAATCGTCTCAGCATAAATTTGAGCGTTGAGGTTGCCTCTGATCCAAATCAACTCAGTTCTTCCGCCGATCCAAATACCCGCCCATACCATGATGGTTCCACCAATATAAGGATGGACTTCCTGGCAGGATTTTAATCGCTGTTGGCGTCCAGGGGTTCTCCAGTGTCGTATACGTCTTGTATCCGGTCTCATACCAAAACGAGACTCATCAGAAAAGCACACGAAACGCCATTGTTCTTCTGCCCAATTTCTGTGTTCAAGAGCCCATTGATATCGAATCCTACGATTGTGCATTGCTATAGGTGGTACCCGTAGCGGTCTTCGGGAATGAAGGTTCACTTCATGCAAGCGGTTTCTGACTGTTTGGTCGCTAATTAAGTTCCCTGAAGAGTGATGAAGCCTCACGGCTAACATCATGGCGGTTATTGTTGGAGCTCTTCGAGTTAAGATTTGAATGTATCGGTCTTGTCTCCGTGTGGTGCAGCGATACCGTCCTCCATGGCGCTCAGCCACGGTACCAGTGCTTCGGTAACGTGTCCAAAGTCGACTGATAACACTCTGACTTGTATTCAGAGCTAAAGCCACAGTACGTTGCCGGGAACCAGCTTCTATCATTCCCACGGCTCTGAGCATTTCTTCCCTGCTTAAATGACGTCGCCGCTCCATAATAACGTTGGTTTTAATCAGTAGTAGGGAAACAGTAGCACTAATAATGTCTTCAATGCGTTGTATGTTTTTATAGGGAAAATATTGACAGCTGATTTTCATCTTTTACTCGAATTTGATTCACAGTTCCTGATTCAAATGATGAAATGCACCAAAAAGGATCCATATAAATTTATAAAATCATAAATTTATTACAAAGCCACATCTCAATCTCAAGAAATCCGCATAAAAATGCTTGATCCCTAGACACTTTTGATGTGTGTAATACCAAATTAGTTGTTAATATATTATTAACTTCTCATTCATCTAAAAACAAAATATACCTCTTTAACAATCAACTTACCGAGATCAAACAATAAATCTTGTATTGCGCAAACAATCAACTTGTTCAAACATCAAATATTTTCTTCAAAATAAAAATAGTTTTACGTAAAATAATCAAACTGAACGCTAGTTTCTGGTAAAGGTATTAATTTTTATATTTTTCAGCGCACTTGTTTTTTTTTGCGGGGTGAGGTGACCCCGCAACCTCCCTTCCCTCGCGAGCGTCTGCTACCATACCACTGTAACTAAGTGGGTAATGTTTGGATTTTGTGACTAAAATGTCCGGACTTTTCTTGAAATGTCAGGCTTTTTGTCAGGACTTTTCAAATTTCTAAATGGTAACCCTACATGCGACCAGCCATGTGATAACATCGAATGTGGCGCATTTTGGCGGGATTAACGGGTCACGACTTATGTCTGGTTTGTCTTGACGGACTGAATTGTTACTTTGCGATTTTTTTCAGTGTAAGGAAAGATTAATGACGCGTTAGTTTTTCCTGTTGGTACAACTGCGGTAACCAGGGAACCAGGCATACATAGGCGTGTTTGCTCTCTGTTAAGGCAATCATACATTAACAGACGAATCTGTATCAAATCGGTCAGACGGGACGCGTGAACATACACGAAACGATCTGACTGCTTTGTCCCAACGATTTGATTCTAGTAATAGCCAGGGCTGGATCTTGAAGCCGTGAACGGCACCGTTCAGGTTTGGGTATTTTATATTTTGAAAGAAACCGTCGCAAACGTATGAGTGGCAGAGATATGTCATGTTCACACAAATGCGGCGCGTGTGTTCATTCGATTCCTTTCAAAATGGTTGAGCTGAATAGTGCTGATCTACGTGTCATGCGCCGTCAGTTGAGACTTGTCATCTCTTAAGGCTCTAACCTTATTTTTTTTTACATTGATCTCATTTAGGTTTAGAAGCAACAAGAATAATGTACCCAGGATTTTGTAACATCTTGGTTTAAAAGAGTTTCCTGTCCGTTCTTCTCCATGAGATCTACGTTTTGGAATGGGCAAATAGTTTTCAACTTTCTGTTTGACTCGTTGATTATTTGAAAGCCTCTAAATGGTTTAATTGATACATAGACAAACTTCTGAAATTTGATGTGGCTTGGTACAGTTTATTAAAATTGAAATTGTTTATTGAAAACAAATTTAATTTGTCTTTGTATTTAGTATTTATATTTCGAAGCGTTATTATAACTGCCATCGCGGCAGGCCGAGACGAAGATGGCGGGACGAGCTTGACTCCTACCGTAGGGACTGGCCGGCACTCGCAAGACAGAATTGTGTGGAAAAGGGAGGCCTTTGCCCTGCAGCAGGACAATACAGGCTAATGTCTATTCAAATTCATGTTTCTAATTGATTTTATTTCAAGTTAAACAAATATGAACTTTACTGTAGTGAGAATTAAATTGATTTTAGAGTGACAAGTACTATTGTAAAATTTATAAAAATGTTTGAAGTTGTAGCTTAAACTGAACTTTATTATGTAGGTATTAAAGTTATTTTTACAATAACTCATATTTGTCTACATGTTTGGAAATTAAATCGCGCACGCAGATTAGTTAGATTAGATTATAACTGGGGTACGGTCAGCATCAAAAGCTGATTAACACTTCAGTTTTTTTAATCTTAGTTATTGAGCAAAATATTTGTTCAAAATTGCAGCAGAAGATTTTTTTTTAGAATACATACTCTTGTCTATTATGTGAAAAGCAAAAAATCAGTTTATTGAAAAAAGTTGTTGTCAGTTTAATAACATGTAAACATTATAGTGTTAATCGACTTTTGATGCTGACTGTACTACAAGTACACCTCTGCCTAACCCTTCCGGGGTAATAGGCGTGGTGTTATGTTATTTGTTATAATGTTTGAAATGCAAATGAGAGCTACAATGTTTATTATTATTGATGAGCGTGTAATGGCGGCACGTTTGCGGCTAGTTAGCAGCGGATTAGCGCACGCGGTGGGATTCCTTGCCTTGACTGCGATGTTCGTCATCGCACCCACGTCTACCAGTGCATGCGGTGCACTATTTTACGAAGATTACTCCATATGAGCAAATTTTTCAGGAGTCACTTAAAAATGTATAATATTTTTTGTAGACTCAAATCAAATAAAAAAATATTTTTGACGAAATTTGGAGTTTGCTGGTTTGCCAATTAAGGTATCGAAATGTGTAACTTGACAATGTTTACTTAACCCTTCGAATGCCGTGCCGAACGTGGATCCACGCGAGACACAATGGCTGTTTAATTGTTTCTGTAATTACGGCATTGAACCGTTTGAGAGATCCCTTGTGATTTTAGAGCAGTTTTTTAAGTTAGCTGACAACCGAGAAATGTAAGTTGCACTACGTTAACTTTATAACGTCCAGGAAGTAAATATACCGTGGGTCATGTCATTTCGTCTGTATTTTTATATCGTGATAACGACTGAAAATAATAGTGTCAAATATATTGAGGGGTGATAAATAATGTACTTAGGGATGTTTATATAGAACATCAACCAGAATTGTTTACATTGTTATTGGCCTCTTGGGCAAATAAAGAAATATCGAAAAATATTTGCTGTTTGCCTTACATTTTGAAGCCGATCAGGTATTGCAGTTTTGAATGGAATAATTTATTTCAGTTTATACGTATAATATAGAGAGATAAGTTTACTTATCTTCCTCGTAATAAATAATCTATTTTTGCGTAATTTTAAATATTCAAAGAATTAATTCAAAACGGTGAAGGAAAACATCGTGAGGAAACCGGCATGTCCTAGAACTATAAATTCGAAGACATGTGACATCTACCAAAACCTGCACTGGGCTCGCGTGGTGGATTACGGCCCACGCTCCCTCTCATAGAGAAGATACCTGTGTCCCAGCAGTGGGGACATTATAGGCTGATGCTTAAGAATTAATTTAAATATTTCATTGATTTTAAGATCCAAATATACCTACTGCTTTCAAATACAAAAGTTGTATGTCCTAAAACCTATGAAGAGTGAGGACATTTAACGTTCTTACTGTTTGTAATTAACGCAAATATATTGCAAAAACAATGCATTGACGTTGTAATGAGTCACATATTGCGTCCAACGCGGCTTAGTGTATCAAAATGTATCTAGTATTTTCTATGTACGCTTTTAATTATACAATAAATAAATAACAGCTCGAATTTTCTCTGGACAGAGAGAGATGGAAATGGATTAGGGAGGCCTTTGCCCAGCAGTGGGACAATACAGGCAAATAAAAAATATATAACAGGTGGCCCCTATTACATGGGACTTAAACATAACTGGCAAAATGTGGTTATGCTATACGTGTACAGTCAATAAAAGAGATAAGTATGCATGATCGTCGGATATAGTTGAAGTTTAGTAAGAAACACATGGATGTTGTCGACTGAAATTTAATTTGATAAAAAACTTTTTAAGAAAAAAAAAAAAACCGACTTCCAAAAAAACACTACAAAGTCAAAAATAACTTTAATTTCGGAAGTCGGTGTCTTTGGATCTGTATTTTAGTTTTTTGCCACCGACTTCCGAAATTAAAGTTATTTTTGACTTTGTAGTGTTTTTTTGGAAGTCGGTTTTTTTTTTTTTCTTAAAAAGTTTTTATTTCACGCTTTTTAGTGGGTCTGCTTATAATTTATCTAAGTTACAATAGCCTAGTGATCATCGCCTTTTACAAACAAAATATTGCTTTTCCCGATGCAGGGAAGTTAATTGTTGAGGAGTTCTCCAGGTCCACCATCAGCTCCATATCACCATTCACATTGTGACGAGCATGAATTGCTTAGCAACCATATTAAAGTAATCGACTCGCAACCCGTGAAATACTTAGATATTATTGAGTAGTTCCGGTGGCCATCTGTGGTCTTCATTATCAGCTCCACTTCACCAAATGGTGCTTTCCGAGTATAAAAAATACTACTACTACTACTGTTACTATAAAAAATACCCAAATCGCTATAGGTGTGCCTATAATATTTGAAGAGTTCCTTCGATTTCTCCAGGATCTCATCATCAAATCCTGACCTGATGTTTTTAGACTAGAAGCTGATAATCCTGGCTGCAGCATCAGGCCAGACTTATGTCAACATTGCATTGAACTTAAAATTTAGTCCTGTTTAAAATGAGCCCAAACACGACTACGGTGCTGTTATTTCAAGGTTTGTACTTTTTCTGATGCTCCTGGCTTCAGCATCAGGTCTCTATGTACTTCGGTGTTCCTCATTAACAGTACGTTTATCCACACATCAAGCCCTTTTCAATGAGCCTAAACACGATATATCTGCTATTAGTTGTCGAGGAGTTAGGTACTCTGCAGACTATCCTGACTGCAACATCAGGTCATGACTTGATGATCATGAGACCAAATGTGACAAATGCCCTATCAAACATCAAAACAATTTACTAAAACAGTCCTTGCCTGTTTGAGTAACTTCTTACTGTTAAGGAGTTGTACCTTCCATCATCAGCCCAGCTACCTGAGATGGTGACAACCATACGCAAATAAACAAGATACTTCATAAAATATGCGAAAAACAATAAGTGAGCCTATAAAATTTGAGGGTTGCCCTCGATTTCTCTAAGATCCCATCATCAGATCCTAACTTGGTGACAATGGGACCACCTCAGAACTATCTACTTTCGAACAAAAAAAAAATTTTGAAAATCCATCGACAATTGGCGGAGTATTCGATGAACAAACATACAAAATAAAAATAATAATGATGATGATAAAAATAAAAAACATACAAACAGCCGAACATAGTACCTCCTCCTTTTTGTGAAGTCGGTAATGAGCTGTTTGTTTTCTAATTATAAAATTAAATTTTATTCGAGAACATCCACCGCTTTCTTACTAAACTTCAACTATATCCGACGATCATGCATACTTATCTCTTTTGTTGACTGTACGTGAGTAGCCCTTCGCGGGTTACAGGATTAACTGGTTGAATGCGGTAATTACAGAAACAATTAAAAGCCATTGTGTCTCGCGTGGATCCACGTTCCGTCCATACGAAGGGTAAGTATTATTTTACTTGTGAAATAACAGAATTTAGAAAATTATGTTTGGCTTTATAGTATTTCGAAACGCAGTATTTGTTAATTGGTCTTATTGGCCAAAAATACACAAAGTTTAGTTTGGATGCCAATAAATATACAAAATCAGCTATGCTGACCTAGGTTAGGGTAGAGGTATCCCTGTATTCTTGCACATTTGAAGATGTGTTTTTGTCAGAACGGTAAACACAGTTGATCGGTAGAGTAAGAAAGGGGTTCTGGTTTATAATTTATGTCTGTAAGGGCAATTCTAAACTTCCTTGTTTAATAAAATGTTGTTTAAATTGGCTGTATAGTTGTCGTTACTCGTGTATTATATTTAATCCCTTTATGTTGCTGTTGACATACTTACAGTTGTAAGGTCTGTAATTCTAAATAGCAATCTGTGTATACGGTGGAGAAATATGTCCGCCCAAGTAAGTCTAAATAACTTAAAACTTCACTTGTCGTATTTGTTAAAATATTCGCGTTACTTGGGTTATCCATACCTAATATATTTAAACTAAAAATAATATTATAAAGAGAACATATTTGATTTTATGTGTACTTATGTTTGTTTGTTACGCTTTCACGTTAAAACAGCCGAACGGATTTGATTGAAATTTCACACATGGGTAGACCATGGCCTGGGTTTAGGACATAGGATATTTTTTATCCCAGTAGTAGGTACATTCCTGTGGGATATATTCCTACCTCCACGCGGACGAAGCCGCGGGCAAAGATAATGAAAAATAAACTTTATTTTTATTGATATAAAGTTCATTTTTACTAACGCGAACATTTGCACAAATACGCCGAATTAAGTGCGAGCAATATATGATAAACGTAACTCACCACATCTCCCCAAACTGGTTGGAAGTCCCTCTGGTGTAGATCACTAGATGGCGCCACCTTCGTTGGCTTCGTGCTGCGGTCGAAGGCCGGAATGCAAGGTTCCTCTTCATCTGATGACACCTGAGGAACGGGAGGAGACGTTAGAAGAAGAACGAGAACAAAGCCGTTATTGAATATAAGGCCAACTGTCCCATAATAAGCGATGATTCAAAATACAGATTGAAAAAAAAAAACAAAAACGTTTTGCTTACATCTTGTTGCTTATGTGTTAGAAATAATCACTGTGAAAGTTTAAAGTAATCCAATATCAATTCAACAAGATGTTAGCAAGTTCAAAAAATATGGATGTCACATGATCAACTTTGAACTTTAATATCTCTGAAAAGTAACAATTTACGGGTTTGGTCTTATATTCGTTTGCATTAATATCAGCTATCGATTTATATAGGTCTCATGAGCGGCCGCCATTTTGAAAAAAGAACAAACCCTGAAAAGTGTCACGTTTCCGAGATATTAAAGTTCAGAGTTGATGACGTCACATCCATATTTTTTTGAACATGCACAACATCTTGTTGCATAGATGTTTGATTATTTTTTTTAAACATTAGGATTGATGCAAAAAGTTTGGTTCAATTATGTTTTCTGTTTGCATTGATGTCAGCTACTAATTTATATAGGTTTATTGACCGCCATTTTGAAACAAAAAAATAAAACAAAATGGCGAACAGGTAAGTATGCCACGCTCCATATAAAAATGTTCAATCCCATTTAGACATGTCCATGGAATCAACAAACACAAGTGAACCAACGTGGTGGTCATACATTCCTTGCTCATGCATTCGTTATACCCGGATCCCGGCTCCGGTCATTCGGGAACCGGGTCACATCATATATAAAGGAACTTTAAAGGATCATTTACACTAGGAGAGTTTCTCGCTCGCCGAATTTTTGTTTACTCGATCGTATTCATTGCGTATAAGCAAGTATCTATTTTCTATACCTATTATATTTAATACACCTATTTTTACTATGAAAAAAACTTTGACTTTTGACTCTTCTTTCGATAATCACTTATTCGAGGCGAGAAACCTTCCTTATATTTATAAGCCATTAAGCTGATATTTTTATTTCACCCATGCAACACACAAGCAACAATACAAAGCTATGTACAGTTAGCGCCACGACAATTGAGACTTGACCCCCCCCCCTTCCCGCGCTCTCTCCGCCGCCCCTATGACGTCCGGTCCCGTCCCGCGCTCAGACCTCATACCGCTAAAGGGACCTAAAATCGTGTACTGCGCAAGTCAAACCACGTGGTGTGTCAAGTCTCATCTTTCGTGGCGCTAACTATAAATGACATTTATGGTTACCTTAGCGATATTAGGCGAGGAGTGTGACCTATTAAGTCCGGCGGCTCCCGGACTATCAGGAGACATCATGTACGAGTCCCCGTCCTCGTCCTGTACATCACGACTTTGTTATGGAGGGTAGTTACTGTGTCAGTATGGAGTCAACACGGAAATCAGTTTAGATGTTTAGCGCACACTAATTTGAGATTAACGGCGTTTTTACTGTCACGCGGATATCCTCATGTCATGTAATAGTACAGAGCCCTGATTCACAAACATACGACAGGCTATCGTATCGAAAACCTGACATTTCGATGACCTGATTTGACTTCCCCTCAACAGCAAATAGCTGTTGGAAGAATAGCGGGCGTCTATTTGATTTAAACTGACAAAATAATCGGGTTTTGGACTTGTGAACAGCATTGAGAAGACTCCTACGATAACAATGATTAATGTTCGATACGATACGGAAGCATATCGAGTATTTGTGAATAAGGGGAATGGTCTCTATACAACGAGCTGGAAACAGGAGAACGCACCTACTGTATGTCCACCGCACAATTTCAACGAGAAACGAGATTACCCATAGGTACCGATCGTGACGTCCCGCATGTTTATAACGTATCTTGCAGAAGCTTACTTGCTTAGTTGTTGTTGCCACATTTCCCGCCTCCGTTATTACTTCCTTTTTGTTAGCGTTCCTTAAGACTTTTTTCTTTAGCACCGTTGCTAAAGGTCGTAGCGTATAACCTTCCACAAGAATTGGGCTAAGATATGCGAAATGGGATTTTCAAATCCGAGTCTGCTGGGGAGTGTGTTGCGCCACTTGTTCCCAGCGAAAGCACTAGGAAGTGTGAAGGGCTGGCGTTGTGGAGGACCGTCTTATGTAATTTTTACGATCGTGCTAACTCTCAGCCTAATTTTAATAAATAAATTCAGATTTTCGAGTGGTAGTTCCAGAGATTACCGCGCTTACACAAACAAACTCTTCAGCTTTATTACTAGTATAGATAATATACAGGGTGTCCCTGGAAGTATGGATCAAATCGAATAGGGACGTGGGCAAGATCATTTCCAAACGTATTAGCAAAAAAAAAAACTAAAAATACTAAAAAAAAAAGAGAAGATCGAATTCGTGAAAACTATCAGGGCTATCAATTTTTTTTTTTTAGATAGCCCTGATAGTATTTTTTTATGATTAATTTCGTTGAACACTAAGCGAAGTGATTGAAAAAAAAATAAAAATCGGTCATAACTTTTGAACCGTAAAAAAATTCACTGACATTCTCAGGGTTAAAAAGTTTGGAAATGACCTTGCCCACGCCCCTATTCGATTTGATCCATACTTCCTGGGACACCCTGTATAAGGTGTTAAAAAATTAACCCTACAAAGAAGAAGGGTCACGTCCCATAGAAAATTTACCCAGGCCCGACACAAAAGGAACGCATCTCAGTTATTTTGTTATATTAAATATTAGGTCCTTACATATGAAATTGGCGTTTTTCGTACTGGCCACTTTAATCACGAATTTCTCCTCTTTGGTAAGGAATTCCAAATTCAAATTTGTACAGCTATTTACTCATGTATTTGTGCTTCGATGACCGTCATTCATTTGTTTTTTTTCTTCTGTTTTTTCTGTTTGCGTCACTCATTTTACAAAATGGAAAATTTAAAATATCGCATTATTTACGAGTACGAGTTCCGCCGTGGCACTAGTGCTGCGGAAACGACTCGAAGGGTGAATGATGTGTATGGCGGTCATGTTGCAAAAGAAAACACAGTTCGTTTTTGGTTCCAACGTTTTCGTTCTGGAAATTTCGACCTGCAGAACAAGCCCCGTGGACGGCCTGAGACCCAAGTTGATAATGGAGAATTGAAGGCTATTGTGGAAGCGGACCCATCGCAAACCACGTCCGAGTTAGCTGCAGGCTTCGATGTTAGTGATAAAACTGTTTTAATTCACTTGAAGCAAATTGGGAAGATTAAAAAGCTCCACGCCACTGCTGCTTCACGACAACGCCAGACCACACACTGCGCAACAGACGGCTACCAAATTAGAAGAGCTTGAATTGGAATGTCTTAGACATCCTCCGTACTCCCCGGACCTTGCTCCAACAGATTACCATTTTTTTCGCAATTTGGATAACTTTTTGCAAGGGAAAAAATTCAACTCCGATGGGGCAGTCCAAATCGCCTTCAAAGATTTTATTGATTCCCGTCCGACTGGTTTTTAATGAACTACCTATAAGATGGCAAAAGTGCATTGAAAACAATGGTTCATACTTTGATTAATTAAATATATTATATTAAAAAATATTCGACTTTTTGTTCCTTCCATACAAAACGCCAATTTCATATGTAAGGACCTAATATAACAGAAATAATTTATCACTATTCTAAATATCAGTGGCTATCACCCATATATTGCCATTTGATTTTGGTAAGGCAAAATATTTTAATTTTTTTTAATGAATAGCAATTATATCTATTTACAATGACGCCAATTTAGATAAAAATACAAAAATTGACAGATGGAGGCCTTAATTTATTGAGGCATCCACAGGCAAGCCCGGTTAAGCACACGATAACCTCAAAGTTGAACTGCGAGATGTCATTAGAAAAATATAAAATAAAATAGGCTTTCTGTGTTGAGATCTGTGTCTTTTAACCGACTTCAAAAAGGAGGTTTTGTATTCGACCCGTATGTATGTATGTATGTTTGTATGTCCGCGATTTTCTCAAAAACTATTTAATCAATTTTGATAATTCTTTCACAAATGTGATCTACATACTTTCAGAAAGGTTTTGGTATATAATGCATTAGGTAATTATTCTTATGTACGAAGTTATATGCATAAATGTACTGCATCTCCGGCATTTCTATGCGAATTTTGACGATTAGTCAGTGTCTTCAATTCTTCAATGTAAAAACTATTTTACAAAAAAAAAAAAAAAACAACTTCAAAAAAAAAAAACTTTTACATTGAATAAAACAAACCATGATTTCCAAATTGGTTTTATTTTTATTTCACAAACGGCACTGAAAAAGCTCATACTCGGTGTGTTTAGTATCTAACTATCTACCAAAATATGTCTATACAGCTTCTTAATGACACCCTAATCTCTAATCTGCATAAATCACCGATTATGACTATTTTAATGAACTCCTAACTCGATTGTTATAGGTACTAGAAGTTTACAAAACACATAATCCAGTTCCATCACCAGGTCACCTCGATAATTCCATAATTATTGTATCGTCATTGAATTACATACAATTACGAATTTTGTAGGTAAATAGGTGTATATCGCCTGAACAAAAACACAAGTCAATATTTTGGTGTTAGCCATTGATTTCGAATATAAAAAATATATATTAGGTCCTTGCATATGAAATTGGCGTTTTTCGTACTGGCCACTTTAATCACGAATTTCTCCTCTTTGGTAAGGAATTCCAAATTCAAATTTGTACAGCTATTTACTCATGTATTTGTGCTTCGATGACCGTCATTCATTTGTTTTTTTCTTCTGTTTTTTCTGTTTGCGTCACTCATTTTACAAAATGGAAAATTTAAAATATCGCATTATTTACGAGTACGAGTTCCGCCGTGGCACTAGTGCTGCGGAAACGACTCGAAGGGTGAATGATGTGTATGGCGGTCATGTTGCAAAAGAAAACACAGTTCGTTTTTGGTTCCAACGTTTTCGTTCTGGAAATTTCGACCTGCAGAACAAGCCCCGTGGACGGCCTGAGACCCAAGTTGATAATGGAGAATTGAAGGCTATTGTGGAAGCGGACCCATCGCAAACCACGTCCGAGTTAGCTGCAGGCTTCGATGTTAGTGATAAAACTGTTTTAATTCACTTGAAGCAAATTGGGAAGATTAAAAAGCTTGAAAGGTGGGTACCTCACGAATTGACTGAAGCAAACCGGCAAACGCGCGTCGACTGCTGCGTTACATTACTGAACCGGCACAACAATGAAGGTATTTTAAACCGAATCATTACCTGTGATGAATAATGGATTCTTTACGATAATCGGAAGCGCTCAGCGCAATGGTTGGATCCTGGCCAGCCAGCCAAATCCTGCCCCAAGCGAAAATTAACCCCAAAAAAGTTACTTGTAAGCGTTTGGTGGACTAGTGCCGGTATTGTTCATTACAGTTTTCTCAAATCTGGCCAGACTATTACAGCTGATGTCTATTGTCAGCAATTACAAACCATGATGGAAAAGCTAGCGGCTAAACAACCAAGGCTGGTCAATCGCTCCACGCCACTGCTGCTTCACGACAACGCCAGACCACACACTGCGCAACAGACGGCTACCAAATTAGAAGAGCTTGAATTGGAATGTCTTAGACATCCTCCGTACTCCCCGGACCTTGCTCCAACAGATTACCATTTTTTTCGCAATTTGGATAACTTTTTGCAAGGGAAAAAATTCAACTCCGATGGGGCAGTCCAAATCGCCTTCAAAGATTTTATTGATTCCCGTCCGACTGGTTTTTTTAGTAAAGGGATCAATGAACTACCTATATGATGGCAAAAGTGCATTGAAAACAATGGTTCATACTTTGATTAATTAAATATATTATATTAAAAAATATTCGACTTTTTGTTCCTTCCATACAAAACGCCAATTTCATATGTAAGGACCTAATATTTTAGCTACATTTAAAATAACAAAAAAACTGAGATATGTCTCTTTCCTGTCGGGTCTGAGTCACAAATGACCGTTCTTCTTTTAAGAGGTGCTTTAGACCATCGAACTGAACAACTTTCACTATGGGACCAACTCTGAAATCACGAAAAAAAAAAAATCAGCTGTTTCATACATTTTGGTCAAGTAGGTACCTATTAAACTTTTGTATGAAACGGCAGATTGTTTTTTCGTGATTTCAGAGTTGGTCCTATACTGAAAGTTGTACAGTTCAATGGTCTAAATCACCTCTTAAAGTTTGTCGGGTTAATTTTTTAACACTGTATACATACAAATATAAATAAATAAACTCACACCTTATTCCCGTGGGTTAGCCCACGGCAGAAACTACAGAACGCCACCTACTACGATATTATACTGATTCTTATAAAATTTACATACTAATTTTTTTTACTAGCCTACGCTTTCCCACTTCTAGGCAAAGACCCCTCCTCCACTCTATCCATGCTTCGCGAGCCCCGCGCTTCCTCCAATACTAAATTAGAAAAAAAAAATGTCCCGCATGCGGGCGACTCCCGCATGCGTGAGCAAATCCGTATGACAGTAAAAACGACCTGTATGAGTTGTATTATTAAGAGCACGCGAAAATCAGTTCAATTGTTTAATGAACACTGATCGGACAGGATTGTATGAAATTTTCCATGGCTCACGACGATTATTTAACTGTTGTGTCTTTGCTGTCCGTTTTACGGACCATGAAAATGTAGTAAAACATCAAATATGTTTAATGGACAAACGGACATTTTTATGGCTAGGATGCAAACAAACATGCATAATAGTTCCCAGCTTAATGTTTCCCCATTCAAAGCACATTATGTTGTATTGACCACCACTCATAAATATATAATTATTATGCTGGCTTCTCACGGCGGGTAATATCAGTTCGAACCTTTGCGCTATAGGAATAATGACAATATACTTGTTGTGATTTAGCATGGATGATGGAAGTAACGGTCATTGATCCGTCTACATTTATTAATATTTTTCGTTTAACACATAAATAAAGATGGTTAACATTCTGTATCGACATCTATCGTGATCTTCAACTATATTTACATATGAAAAATGATACATAAAATTGTTTGGTTTTCTACGAAGATATATTATTTAGGAAAAGGGCAATGACCGTTATTGCCATGCTAAAACGCAACAACTATAACAGAGCCAGCGCGGGCTCGCTCGTCGTGTGTGAGCTCAAACAAATAGATATAACGCGGCGTGACAAGCCAGCTCAAGATAAAGAAATGCAACGTACCCCGTGCTGCGGCTTGTCGAGGTCGGGCTTCCGGTTGTCGCGCGCGTGCTGCAGCTTGCGCTTGCGCTCGGCCTCGAGCAGCTCGCGCGTGCGGTCGAGCTGCTGGCGCTGCGAGCGCGCCGCCGCGATGCGCGCGCGCGCCGCCGCCACCTCGCGCGCCGCCGCCGCCTGCTCCGACGCCAGGCGCTGACGTTCTGACACATTCAAAACTACTAATGAAGAAAATTCATTAAACAAATAATTATGCCGTTGCGGGACGCCCGGCAGATGTGAAACATCGAAACTATTTTGTATCCTAACTTAATATTATAAATGCGTATGTAAGTTTGTTTGTTATCTTTTCACGCCTAAACCATTGAACCGATCATCCTGAAATTTTGCATATACGTTGCCAGGTGTACAGAAACAGACATACTCGTAGGCTACCTTTCATCCCAAAAAAAAGTGCTGTTCTCAAGGAAAACAACAATAACGTTATTATGATAATAGATGGCGCCACGTGTATTATCAAGTGTCACCAAACATATTATCAAAACGCTAAAAAATGAGATGTTGTCAGCAATAGCAGAAGAGAGAACAAAAAAACAAATAGAATAAAAAAATACAATAAATCGTGAAAATGTTTCACGATCCATTTTGAAGTGCAGCCACATTCCGATACACGCTCTAGATGGTGAATCTACTCTACAGCAAGTTCATACACGATTTTTAGATTAGATTATTTATTTCTCTCACAATGTTTACGTGGCACCTTACAGTTTCTAAACTATATAAATTCACATTGTGAGAGTGCCTGAAGTAGTCACCAGGCCCCACATAGTGGCATCATACAATTAAGGAGGCATAATATGTAATACCACTAAACAAATAAAACAAAAAAATAAATAGAAGAAAATAAAGAAATTAAATAACAACAAAAGCAGTCGAAGGGTGTGTGGTGAAGTGTAGGTGAATGGTGGTTAATGCAGTGGCGTGCATTGCATATAGGCATATAAGCAGTGCCTACCTCGATATATCAACATAAGCCTGTCAATTACACTTTAGTGTGTGTGCCCAGTTAAGAAACATACTAAATTATTATACCTAACAAAAAACAAAATCTTCATACAAACACGCGAGGCAGTAGGTAGTTGCCAGACGGCCTACTCGGCTCCCGTACTATTCGCACATTGTCATTGGTCTTTACTCGTTCAAGTTAATACGACAAAATTAAAAATACGTACGTCTCAAGCGTAATACCAGGACGTTCGACCTTCGCAATTTATCACCCTTAGGTAGGTATGCCTACTCAAATAACCACACTTTTGACCTCACTTTTTTTCTGATTAGTGACCGCGTTTGCCTAGACTAGACCCGGCCTAGTGCCTACTTATTCTGAAAACCAATGCACGCCACTGGGTTAATGTGCAGGTGAATGGTGGTTAATGTGTAGGTGAATGGTCGTTAATGTGTAGGTGAATGGTCGTTAATGTGTAGGTGAATGGTCGTTAATGTGTAGGTGAATGGTCGTTAATGTGTATGTGAATGGTGATGAATGTGTTGGTGAATGGTGGTTAATGTGTAGGTGAATGGTCGTTAATGTGTAGGTGAATGGTTGTTAATGTGTAGGTGAATGGTGATGAATGTGTTGGTGAATGGTGGTTAATGTGTAGGTGAATGGTGGTTAATGTGTAGGTGAATGGTGGTGAATGTGTTGGTGAATGGTGGTTAATGTGTAGGTGACTGGTGGCTAATGTGTAGGTGAATGGTGGTTAATGTGTAGGTGAATGGTGGTTAATGTGTAAGTGAATGGTGGTTAATGTGTAGGTGAATGGTGGTTAATGTGTAGGTGACTGGTGGTTAATGTGTAGGTGAATGGTGGTTAATGTGTAGGTGAATGGTGGTTAATGTGTAGGTGACTGGTGGCTAATGTGTAGGTGAATGGTGGTTAATGTGTAGGTGAATGGTGGCTAATGTGTAAGTGAATGGTGGTTAATGTGTAGGTGAATGGTGGTTAATGTGTAGGTGACTGGTGGTTAATGTGTAGGTGAATGGTGGTTAATGTGTAGGTGAATGGTGGTTAATGTGTAGCTGAATGGTGGTTAATGTGTAGGAGAATGGTGATGAATGTGTAGAATGGTGGTTAATGTGTAGGGGAATGGTGGTTAATGTGTAGGTGAATGGTGGTTAATGTGTAGGCGAATGGTAGTTAATGTGTAGAATGGTGGTTAATGTGTAGGTGAATGGTGGTTAAAGTGTAGGTGAATGGTGGTTAATGTGTAGGTGAATGGTGGTTAATGTGTAGGTGACCGGTGGTTAATGTGTAGGTGAATGGTGATGAATGTGTAGAATGGTGGTTATTGTGTAGGTGAATAGTGGTTAATGTGTAGGTGAATGGTGGTTAATGTGTAGGTGAATGGTGGTTAATGTGTAGGTGAATGGTGATGAATGTGTAGAATGGTGGTTAATGTGTAGGGGAATGGTGGTTAATGTGTAGGTGAATGGTGGTTAATGTGTAGGCGAATGGTAATGAATGTGTAGAATGGTGGTTAATGTGTAGGTGAATGGTGGTTAAAGTGTAGGTGAATGGTGGTTAATGTGTAGGTGAATGGTGGTTAATGTATAGGTGAATGGTGGTTAATGTGTAGGTGAATGGTGGTTAATGTGTAGGCGAATGGTAATGAATGTGTAGAATGGTGGTTAATGTGTAGGTGAATGGTGGTTAAAGTGTAGGTGAATGGTGGTTAATGTATAGGTGATTGGTGGTTAATGTGTAGGTGACCGGTGGTTAATGTGTAGGGAAATGGTGGTTAATGTGTAGGTGACTGGTGGTTAATGTGTAGGCGAATGGTAATGAATGTGTAGAATGGTGGTTAATGTGTAGGTGAATGGTGGTTAATGTGTTGGTGAATGGTGGTTAATGTGTAGGTGAATGGTGGTTAATGTGTAGGTGAATGGTGGTTAATGTGTAGGTGAATGGTGGTTAATGTGTAGGTGAATGGTGGTTAATGTGTAGGTGAATGGTGGTTAATGTGTAGGTGAATGGTGGTTAATGTGTAGGTGAATGGTGGTTAATGTGTAGGTGAATGGTGGCGGGTGTATGTGAATGGTGGTGAATTTGTAAGTAATTATTTGGATACAAGTATTATTCAATCGAGTGGAGCAATTTCTCTGTGTCCTCATAGGAAAGAGTTTTCAAGAAGTCAGTTACTTTTTGCTTACAACTGGGTTTGTGTAGTGAATAAATATTTCGACCCTTGTTAATAACATTATAAAGATAATCCCCTAGGTAACAGTAAAACTTATGGGACCGACGTAAACGGAAAAATGCCGTACTGCATATAGTACCCTTTCGTCGTTTATCTTTGATTAGATCCGAATCATAAACTGGCTTCGAGTGCTTTTTGAGGACTATATGCAGAACGAAAGTTTGTCTTATAGACAGTACATCCCACTTTTTGTATAAGTCGACTGTAGGAAATCGGAAGGGAAGATCCGCAGCAACCTTAAGTATGGCACGTTGAGCTCTTTCCGCCTCTATCAAG
This sequence comes from Amphipoea oculea, assembly GCA_945859645.1. Taxonomy (NCBI): domain Eukaryota; kingdom Metazoa; phylum Arthropoda; class Insecta; order Lepidoptera; family Noctuidae; genus Amphipoea; species Amphipoea oculea. The sequence goes on along the minus strand of OX243883.1, from coordinate 1,421,123 downwards.
TGCGTTTTAGCAGCACCTGTCCAGGAGATGATGCAGTAGTCAATAAGCGACTGACACAAGGCATAGTAGACCATCTTGATGGTGCGAAGGTCGGCTACATGTTTTAGACTCTTAAATATGTAAATGAGTTTGCGCAATCTCGTTACCAGGACGTCTATATGTGGTTTGAAACTGAGGAATTGGTGTAATGTCACTCCAAGGTATATAATTTTATCTGTACTTTGAAGAGTTATAGGACATACGCAAGGCTGGCGGGTTGACCAACACGTGTGAGCCGTTATTGACAGTGAACGTGAAGGTAGGACGTTCGATCGATGTGCAAATGCCACGTATTTGGTTTTCGTGACATTGAGAGTCAGCACATTATTCCGTAACCAAATAACAACCCCGTTAAGCCTCTCCTGAGCCACACCAAAGACCCCTTCCCAGCTGTCACCACTAAAGAAGAGAGCAGTGTCATCGGCGAATGTAAAAAATTTGACTATTACTAAGGTGAAGCTGGCACAGGTCGTTGATGTAAATCAAGAAGAGGGTCGGTCCGAGTATACTGCCCTGAGGCACTCCAAAGATGACTGGCTCTTCGCTACTTACCATACCTTCCATTCTAACTTGCTGTTTCCGGTTAGAAAGATGGTTCTGAAATAATTTTAGGGGAAGACCCCGTACTCCCATATTTTCCATTTTGTGCAATAAGTGTGGAACTGAAACTGTGTCCAAGGTCAAAGTGAAGGTGAATTTCATACACGATCAAGCACGCATAACGCACGATCGCTCGAACGTACGTCCGCGTTATTCACTGTCTATCTGCACAATGTTCGCAGTGGTGGAGCCACTTGCTTGATGCAAAATAGTTCGTACAAATCCAGCAAGCAATTAATAATAATTATCGACGTACGTCGAAACTAATCACTGTCGTTTTTCGTCGTGCATCGTTCGTGACCTTGGCGGGATGTACAGCTAAATGGACCGTGAATAAGTCGCTTAATATACGTGTTTAATTTATATTAGCTGCCCGATAGACGTTGTCCTGTCCAAAGTTCATACAAAAATGTCATAGAAAAAAAATCTTTCAATTTTTTTTTTGTAATTTTTCCTATCTTCTTTACCTTATTCGGACTATTATGAACATTAAAAATAAAACCAAATCAATCTCACCGTTCTCAAGTGATGCGCTTATCAACAAACAGTGTTTAATGTTTATTATATCCATATTTTATATAGATATAAATAGTATTTCTCTTTCTCCCTTTAATCCATCCAAAGGACGTACTTAAAAGATCGCTTTTAGCGATAAGACCACCCACTGTGTAAATTTTCTTCATTTGATATCTGTATGGCGTACATCATCATTATGTCACACGAAAGACGTGCACAGCTGGACATAGGCCTCACCCAAGCATCGCCACTTTGTGTTTTTCGCATCCAACGGATTCCTGCGGCCTTCACCAGGCCATCGGTCCACCATAGTCCATTACGGACCATTATGTACATAATAAAGAGTATTCTATATAACTATCATTATGTTACCTTCGACATCAGCCACTTCAGGTTCCTCCGTGGCATTGCTGATAGATTCAGCTAACTTCTCAGCCTCCTCTCGCTCTCGCCTCTGGTAATCTTCCAGCTGTTCGCGAAGACTCTGGTTCTCTTGTTCCTAAAGAGTAAATCAGTTCATTAGTATTGGAACCTTTGGGTTATCTAAACTTTGGACCACTCTTAAGAAAAACGTGCATACTAGTCCAGATACTGTAGATGAAGGATACCAAAAAGGATTATTGAATGTTATTAAGGATATTCGATACATGATCTCCCAGCCACTTTATCGCTAGATGGCGGCACATTCGCACTTCGAACATTTTCAATTTTTACGCCTAACTCAGAAAGCTTTGCGAAACAACTTTATTATATGCGTCAACTAACGCATTAACATAATCTTTTTAGATATTCACTTTGCTTGTTAACTCGTCTCATACAAAGATTTGTACCCCTAAACATTTAGCCGTTTCACTTTATATCTTTACTATGTCTTTACACACACATGTACAGTTACACACTACGTGTATAGTTTTACTTGCGATGGAACTAGATGGCGGTGTATTCATAAACATGGTTTGTGAACTTGTTTTCCAGAGGTGGCGTTAATTAAAATAAAATATTTTTACGAAAATATTTTTATGACTGTCCATCATTCTCTAAAGAAAAGCGTACTTTTTATAGTAAAAACCGAAGAAAAGAATACTTGATTGCTACAAGGGTTGTCAGTTGCTTATTCAATTATTCTAAGGGTGCTTTTGTAGTGTGTTAGGGTAGGTTTAGGTTTAAAAATAGGTAATAAAATAATAATAAATCCCCTGACCGATTTCGGTCACGGTGGCCAATTTCAAAGAAGATTAGCCAGGTTTGCAGGAGATATTATAGTGCACAAGTGTGTGCGCAAATACAGGTGCACTCTTTGTTCCTTTACTCTCATAGTTCGATGGGACGGCAATCCGACACGACCAGAGAGAGAACAGGCGCAGGACCAACGGCTTTAGGTGCTTTCCGAGGCACGGGGGTATTACGCCACCAATTTCCAAACTCCGGGCAAAAAAAAAAAGAAAAAGAGTAAAGAAACTCCTAACGGGAAAAACCCAATTTAAATAACACTGTCCGACCTGAGAATCGAACCCAGGACCCCTTGCACGGCAGATGCACTTGTGACCACGAAACCAACGGGACAGTTAAGATTTGTTGTATAATTAAACGCTACTATAAAACAAAATATATAAAATGTTTATTTGAGTCGTGTGCGAGAGATGCAGCGGCGCAACGCGCGGCGCGGGCGACGCGAGGCGCGGCGGGGGTGCGGCAACGATCATCGTATCAATTCCGCGAATTTCGGTCGTAGCGTAGGTATAATAATGTATCATTCAACCGCAGCCCAGCCCAGCGTGCCCGCCGCCGCCACAGGCAGTGTACAGACGCGTGAAATTATTAGGCCGTGTACACACGGTTGTGGGTATTTAATTATTAGTGTAATTTTATTACTGTTGTGTGTATGTATATGTATATAAGTGATATGTGTAATATGTATTATGTGTTTACTATTTACGTGTGTTTGTATGTTTAGCCTAAAAACCAACAACTTCACATACACCAGCGTCCACTCGAACCAACAATTCCAATTTCAAATGAGAAAATGAAAAAAAATCAGCTGTTCCCTACATTTTGACGAGTTACCTATACCTACGAACATAAATGTAGGGAACAGCTGATTTTTTTCGCGATTTCAGGTTTGGTCCCATAGTAAAAAAAATTGTTCATAATGATGAGTACAATGACCATGTTAGTGTTGTTCCAATAACCCTGTATATACTTATACTATATTATATCCATACTAATATTATAAATTCGAAAGTAACTCTGCCTGTCTGTCTGTATGTTACCTATTCACGCCTAAACTACTGAACCAATTTAGAAGAAATTTGGTAGGTATAGAGATAGTTTGAGTCCCGGGGAAGGACATAGGATAGTTTTTACCCCGATATTCCCACGGGATCGAAACTTATGCGGGTGAAACCGCTGGGCGCAGCTAGTTGCAAATAAAGTTTATTGAACTCTTCTCTCTCTTCGATAATTGAGCTTTGTTGGTACCGACTTTGTTTTGAAGATTCTATACATCTTTTATTACTTATTTACACCCTAAGTTACATTAAAATTAGCAAGGAAAAACCGGCCAAGTCCATGTCGGACCACAATGAAGAGTTCCGTAGTTGAAATGAATTTATCCCAAGAACAAGCTTAACATTGTAGTTGAAAATCATGTTCTCCCATACATTGCAACTAAAAGTTGGTCGACTATTACTCGTAAAGTCTACTCAGCTGTGATTTTGATTTCGTGACATATACTACTGCCGTGAATTTTAGTATTTCTTCTAGTATTTCACAAACGGATCCCTGAATCGAAAAATGATTATCACAAACCCGCAATATTTTTGAAAGACCTATCCAGTGATACCCCACACCATGGGGTAGACGAGAGAAAAAAAAACATTCCCACTTTACGTGTACAGGAGGTACCCTAAAAATAATTGTTTTTCAAGATTGTATTTTACCACTTTGTCGGCGTGATTAATATGTATATCCTTGCCAAATTATAGCTTTCTAGTACTAAGAGTCTCTGAGCTAAGCTGCGGGCGGACGGACGGATTGTCTGACGGTCATGGCGAAACTATAAGGGTTCCATGTTGACTACGGAACCCTAAAAAAAACGAATCTTTCTTAGCTCATAACTTTTTAATGCTTTTCATTTTACTATTTTGCTTCCGCGCAAACAAAATGAATAAAACTAAATAAGAAAAAACGATATAATGTTTAACTTTGGATGTACAGACGCCAGCAAATCAAACTAGGTACTTACTACAATCTGTCAAATTTCATTAATGGATTTTCAACTTTATCGCTAAAGTATTAGGTTCAAGGTTGATTGGGAAAATTTTACAGTTTCGGGTAGCTTGATGTGCTGGCGTCTGTGCTATGTCAAACGGTGGAGTACCTAATAAATTCCTGAAATTTGTAAGTAAGTATGGAAATATTTCGGCTAGTGTGCTCATAAACTTTATAGATGATAAGTACGTTCATTATTACAGTAATATCGAACCCAGGGTAGATCACAGATAATTCTATCACAAAGTAAAGCATTTTTTCTCACTTCATGATTAAATTGATAAAATCTAACTGCGCGGGCAGAGCCACCGCGCCAGCCTTGTAAGAAAAAAAATTAACAAAAAAAAACCGCCTTCCAAAAAAACAACTACTAAGTCGAAAAGAACTTCGATGTCTTTAGTACCTACTTTAGTTTTTGCCTCCGACTTCCGAAAATAAAGGTTTTTTCGCCTAGTACCTAGTGTTTTTTTTCAGTCGGTATTTTTTTTTAATTAAATAAATCTCGCTTTTTAGTGGGTCTGTTTATAATTTATCTAAGTTTCAATAGCCTAATGTCAACTTGCTTATCGCCTTTTACAAAATATTGCTTTTCCCGATGCAGGGACGTTAACTGTTGAGGAGTTCTCCTGGTATTTCACCATCAGCTCCATTTCACCATACGCATTGTGACGAGCATAATAATTAATTGCTTAGCAAGCACATTAAAGTACTCGAATCGCAACCCGTGAAATACTTATTATTGAGTAGTTCCAGTGGCCATCAGTCATGTGGTCTTCATCATCAGTTCCACTTCACCAAATGGCGCTTTCCGAAAGCAAATGCACGAGTTAGGTACTATAAAAAATAGGTACCCAAATCGCTATAGGTGTGCTTATAATATTTTAAGAGTTCCTTCAATTTCTCCAGGATCCCATCATCAGATCCTGACTTGATGACAATGGGACCACCTGGAAAGTATACCCTTTCAAACAAAAAAATAATTTTTCAAATCGGTCTAGCCGTCTTCGAGTAATCGGGTCGGGTAACATGCATAAAAAAAAATAAAAAAGATTCCGACAAACTGAGAACCTCCTCCTTTTTTTGAAGTCGGTTAAAAATTGCATACCTACGCTTCGCAACCATCGATCAATAGTGATCGATGTTCGCAACTAAACTTGTCAACAAAATCACGCATAATAATGCCTGTGCGACGGTTGACTACAACGCCATCTAACGATCAAGATCAACTGTTGTTGATAACCATAGCAAAAATGTATGTTCTGCTTCTCGATGGTTCTTTGAAATATCCTGCAGAGGGCGTGTTCCGGCCGCGCACACATAGAAAAATTTATCGATTTTATCAGGCCTAGATATCCTGTAAATAGTGTTTTTTTTATAGGTTTTTGTCGATATGCGTCAATAATAAGTCATAACAACTTAATATACGTGCTTTTATTCTGCAAAAATCGTTTATATTTCGAGATTTGTACCCCGAAAGAATGTATGAAAAAGTGTCAGTATCCAATCACCTTAAATAATAACAATAAAAAACACGAGGTCCTAGATTCGATTCCCAGGTCGGGCAGTGTTATGAGGTTTTTCTATCAGGAAATTCTCAGTAGCAGCCCGAAGTCTGGATTTGCGCCCGGTTGGTGGCAATAGGCTCGCCCCCTATTACATGGGAGTTAAACATAAAGGCTTATTCAAACCTAAGCGGTATTCGCTGCTGCTGTGGGTAGAGGTAAATACCGCGCGGGTTTTGCTCAGGTATTTAGTTTCAAGTTCCGCCGCTAGAGCGACCTGAGCGGTATTCGCTGCCGCTGTGGGTAGAAGTATATACCGCGCGGGTTTCACTCGGGTATTTAGTATCAAGTTCCGCCGCTAGAGCGACCTGAGCGGTATTCGCTGCCGCTGTGGGTAGAAGTACATACCGCGCGGGTTTCACTCAGGTATTTAGTATCAAGTTCCGACGCTAGAGCGACCTGAGCGATATTCGCTGCCGCTTTGGGTAGAAGTACATACCGCGCGGGTTTCGCTCAGGTATTTAGTATCAAGTTCCGACGCTAGAGCGACCTGAGCGATATTCGCTGCCGCTTTGGGTAGAAGTACATACCGCGCGGGTTTCGCTCAGGTATTTAGTATCAAGTTCCGCGGATAGAGCGTGAAATCCGCTTTGGTGTGAACAGTAATACTACCGCATACCCACTCGGTTTTCTCTACCGTAGACGGTAGCGAATACCGCTTAGGTTATAGGCCTTAACTGTTGTTACTATAGGTACGCCTCTGCCAACCCTTCGAGTATAGTTGGGAAAAGGCCAGATTGATTGAGTTTTATTCTAGTTTGTACTCACCATATCATACTGCTTATTCTCGAGCTGCATGAGCTGCGAGATGATCTCCTGTTCTCGCAACTTGTACATCGCTCGCAGTTCGTCTTGTTCTTCGCCTTCTCGCTGTTCTCGTACTTTCTCCCAGTCCTGTAAAAAGATAAAGAAAGTGATTAAGATATATCTAAAAACAAGCTGCGCCTCGCGGTTTCGGCCGCATAAGTCTTGATCCTGTGGGAATTTTGGGATTAAAAGCGTAACATAAAAAAACAAATCTTTTGTCTTTGGAATATTAGTTTAAAAAGTTTATATAGTCATAGATATAACACATATCAAAAGTGTATTTTCAAGTGTCGCCCGTATTACCAGTATATGGAAGGCAATTGAGAAGATGGTTAGACTATTATCCGCGGTTTCGAAGAAAGATGGTTCTGGATAGACATGTAGGGGGAATTGTCTAGAGAAGGCCTGAGTTCGAGAACGACAATCTGACCGGGAAATAATAGACTAGCGTCAATGTCTTGTTTCATTCCTCAGTACCATAGATAAATAATATGAAATAACCCGAAACGTGCCCAGAATTGCGCTATTGCCTTTATACTTTCAAAGCTTGAAACATTCAGAACCAAAGTATTGGGAACAATACTAACCCCCTTATTCATAATCCTATTTTATCTCTATTTTAGCTAAAATAGGTTTATAGAACGTTTGTCTTTATCTGTCACGTCGTTGTCATTTCTGTGTGTAAGAAAGAGACAAACCCCATTTTAACTAAAATAGGTTTGATAAGTTTTATGAATAAGGGGGTAAGTAGCTGGTTTCTCTCCAGACGATCCAGTGCGCTCCGGTCGGCCGCGGCAAGAACAATGCGCGGTCGATATGAAGGTGCCGCGCGCGATCGGAGCGCACTGGATCGTCTGGTGTGGATCCAGCTAATGAAAAAACGTATCAGAAGCTCCGAACGCGGTTTTAAAATCCCACTTCAGGGAGTATACAGGGTAGCGGAGACGTCAACGCACAAACTGAAACCATAGATTCAGCACATGATTCTAGACCCCCTAGGGTAGAAATTTTTCGTTACTTATAAAAAAAAAAAATGGCTTATTAACTTATCACCAGATAAAGTAAAATATAACATCAAAAAAACACTTTTTACTGCCAAAAATAGTAAATAATCACCAAAATTAAAACACCATTTTATTGTAAAATACATATCTAAAGGTATTTGTATTCTCATTTGCTCGCTCTTGCATCCTATGTCGACTGTTTCTGTGTAAAGGGTTTAAAGTAACCTAGCCAAACCTAACCTCGGGGTACCCAGCTAGAACTATTGTAATTTTAGACTTAATTTTTTGGTGTTCAATATATTTTTATGGTGATCATTATATTTAACCCAAAAAAAAAAAACGGCTGTTTCATAGTAAAGTGCAATACCTACGCAGTGAAAATGTATGGAACCGTTCATTTCACGCTGCGGGGTTCAGAATCAACTGAATCCGAAATCCAAAAAAAACAGGTACTGCGTCGTTCTCCCTGCCACCCTGTATAATAATACGTCTAATTCCCCTTATGCTTTTTTTCTCTAAGCTTCCTTTGCACAATTTTTTTTCCATGCCAGTACATCTGGAGGTAGTCTTTATTTCCTCTAAAGCCTATATTCATCTATTGCATACCTGTTCCGCCTCTATTCGCTGCATCTCCAAGGTGACTGAAGTGTCTGCGATTCGTTCCTGTTGTTCTAGGATCAGTTGCATGTTGCGCGATCGTTCTGTGTATACCTGTACTGCTGCGGCCTGTAACAACGACATAGGTTCATCAACACTTTACGTAACGGTACTGTCGGGATCAATCAATATACACCGTGTTCTTCACGTTATCCATAAACTTTATCAAACACTTCTACTTGTATATCTTTTACAAATTAAATCTAACACAGGAAGTAGTAATTAAAAAGGCTTTGTTACAAAAATATGTGTAATTTCATTTAATGATATTTAATTGAGCTATCCAGTAAGAAAGGGTCTTATCTTAGTTTTGACAAGTTTCAGCCCGCAAATCTTATGAATGAAAATACGTCGTTACCAATTCGGATAAAGAGGCGTGCATATCGGGTGATTTACGTCAAGGTATTTAGTTTGTATGAAAATTAACAAAAAATAAGAATTCAAAATAGCGCCCCTGATATAAAACACTGCTTTATCCCCTTAGAGAATAAGATACTATTCTGTCTCTTTCATCCTCAAACGATTGCCCGAAACAGAACGATGTTTTAAATACATTTGGCAACCAACGCATTTAGTGATTTGTGACGCAAGCGGGCTTCAGAGGCTTCGTCCTTCTATTAAAGCAAAGTTGTAAATTACATTTGACCACTTTGGTGTATTTCCTTGCCCTTTGACCCCCAGTATGGTATAGTGCATGAGGTTTTTCTTCTGTTTATCACATAATAAGCGCAAAAGGAACCTGTTACCTTACTACTCCTGTCTACGACAGGCTCTCCTGGTTTGCCTCGGGAAGACGGCGGCGCGGCCGTTGCAGAAGGGCTAAGGTCAGACCAGTTCGGGTAGTCGATTTCACCTGCAATAAACACGGGAAATGAGGAACTGTAACATCTATCTATATACAGGGTCAAATTAAACTAGCTAGCAAGACTGCGTGGATGTGACAGGTATCTATATCTATCTAAACACGATAAAACAAAAAAAAGAAATTAATTTGATGATGTTGTTGTGGGGTCACCAACCGCAGTCTGTTACTGTAGTTACTTGAAATATCATCAGTTTAAAATTAGCTTTTTACTGTGTAAACTTCAGAGGCGTGAAGGGTATCGATATCACAACACGACAAAACTAAAGAAAACAGATTTTCTCAAAAACGTGCCGGATCATCACTGGTTGCCTAAAACCGATCCCGGTACAAATGCTGTATCCGCTAGCAGGAATAGCGCCACCAGTGGTTCGCAGAGCAGTGGCAAGCTCCAGAGAAAGAGCCAAAATGGTATCCGACACACGACACCCTTTGCACGACAACATCCTTGTGCCTCAAAGGCTGAAAAGCCGAAACAGTTTTTTAAAGTGTGTCGCCCCACTCACTGGCGAACCATCAGAGGAAAGACTGAAGCTGTGGCGAGACAGTGCTTCCTTACCCAAACCGTTCCCCGCTGAAGACCTTGGGAGGTCTAAAGACCTTGGGTGTTTAAAGACTTCCAGGTTACCCAAGCTAACTCATGTCCAGGTGGGCCTGGACATGAGTTAGCTTGGGTAACCTGGAAGTCTTTAAACAGACTCTGGACCCAGGTCGGTCGAAGCAAGGAACACCTGTTCACAGACAGCTCTGCCTTGGCGTGTAAATGTGGTGCTGTTCCACAAACGATGGGACACTTAGTCCCGTCCTGTCAGCTGCACATTACAGGAACTGATGGACGCTGGTGATGGCGCCAAACAAGTAGCCAGATTCTGGGCCGAGTCCATTTAGATTGCTATTGACACGCTAAGAGGAAGAAGAGAACTCGTACTTCAAGTAACAAAACATCCAGCGGTTGTTGAACTTCAAAAGGAAAACATTTTTTGTTTTTATCCTACTTTGAAGGCTTAGGTGTACTCATAGTGAGCAGTCATTCCACCTAAAGCTAGGAGGATTGACACTATTGACAAATCAGTTTATCAAGTATTCACAGAATAGATTAACTCTTTTTCAACGCGTAAACTTTCAGATACAAGAGTTGATGGAGGGAAAATGGGTGCAACTGCCTCAGAATGTCAACCGGCTCACCTAGCATATCGTCCATGAAGTCGTCCTGGCGGGGCGGCACGGCCTGCGGGTTGGTGGTGAAGGCGGGGTACTTCAGCAGCCAGTCCTCGTAGCCAGCGTATAGCGCCAGCGGCTGGCGCGAGTACTGGACTTTCACGTCCCACTGTAACACACACAGATATCATTATCACACGATGCACACATAGAGACATCATTCTCTTTTATTGACAACTAGCTTCTGCCCGCGACTTCGTTCGCGTGTTATTTCTTATTCCCTCGACCCATCTCGTCGTGTTGCATCACTTGCCCGCGTCTCCTGCTCTATCACTTCGTTTCCCCATAGCGCTTTTGCTCGGCTCCTAAGGGTCATAGCGTGACGTTAAATAGCCTATAGCCTTCCTCAAGAATTGGGCTATCAAATGCAAGAAGAATTTTTCAAATTCGACTGGTAGTTCCAGAGATTACCCCATACATACAAACTTACAAACTAATTTTACCTCTTCATTATATTAGTATAGATTTATTGTTCAAAAACAATAAATTGTCGAATCGCACTGATGTCAACATAAAATTAGCTAAAAAGCCTATTATTCATATAAAGAATTTATCTATCAAATGTCGGAAAAACACACATAGTGCTCTTTCATTTCAGCATCCGGACAAACTTATTGAGGACTTTGACTTTGAGGTTTTTGTGATGTGTCTGTTCACGTTTTGTTCAATTCTTTAATAAATATAATCTACATATATAAAATTCAAAGTCCTGACTGACTGACTGATATATCAACGCACAGCTTAAACCGCTGGTCCTAGAGATATGAAATTTGGAGGGTGTGTTATTTGTGAAGAGTAGGTATCCACTAAGAAAGGGTTTTTCGAAATTCCACCCATAAGAGGGTGAATAGGGGAGGGTGTTTCACGCGGACGAAATCGCGGGCAGAAGCTAGTTTAAATATTAAAACAAGTGTTTCAGTATGTTGTTGTGTAAATTCAATGGCAAAGTCAAAATCATTCAAAGTATTAGCTTGTTAACTCAATCACTCACTTTTATTACAATTCTATTTGATTGCCTTTTCCATACAACTAGGAAGGTATACCTTGAGGAGTATAGTCTTGAGCAGATGCAGCGTCTTGCCAGGTATGACGGCGGTGCTGTTCCAGTCCAACATGATGATCAGCTCCATGGTGGCGCGGTCTGCCCAGACAGGTCGGGAGGCGGCGGGGAGGTTCTGTTCCAACACGTTTGCCGATTGTCTGTGAATTGGAGAGGGCGTTTGTGAACAAGTGACACTATACTCTGTTCCAAAAGTATCTGAGGGGTAAGTATCAATTCCCGTATTTTTAAGACCGTACGCATTAAAGATTTTTTATATCTTCCGTCTCAATCTGTCAAAAATACCTCTCATTTTCGTGAATTTTTGATATTGATTGTCGCTGAGATGAAATTGCAATTAGATTTTGAATGTCTTTTATCACGGGAATTGGCCTTCTGATCTCAATATCATGGTAGGATCCAGTATGGTACTTTTAACCAATGAACTTTGAATGAATGATTGAACAATATGTTCACCCAGTCATTAATGTTCATACGATCCGAACGCGTTCAAAATATCAGGACTGTCCTTTCGAAATACATTTATTTCTGTAACTGCCCGTGACATCACAGCGGCGGGCCCTATCAGAATACCAGCGCGGCGACATTTATTTTTTAAATGTCGCAGCATCATGCTGAGATAGGAGCCTTTTGGCCTTGTATAGGAGTTTCTGTCTCATTTTTCTTTTTGTTACTTACTTTTTTTTTATATAACTTGGTTTTTTTATTTTTTACTGTGTTTAGTTTAGTTTGTGATCTTCCTGTAGGAGTCGCAATAAATACTATTTCTTTCTTTCTAAATACGGTCAATTACACTTCCAAACAGAATGCGGGAAGCACGGAACTGGTCGAAGTGGCGGTGCTTGGGAGAGGCCTATTTCCAGCAGTGGACGTTTTTGAAATGAAAAAAATGAATGATGGTTTTGGTCATAAAAATACTCTTTGTTTTGGAAGTGTCGTCATCATTTCAGCCGAGACTTCCACTTCGGCCGGTTCCGTGCTTTTCGCATCCAGCAGATTCCTATACGGCCTTCACCAGGTCCTCGATCCACCTTGTGTGGGAGGATGCCATTAGCTCTTACCCAGGAGAAATACACTCTTCAGGCACACTGATGCACGCTGGGCAGTTGATGTGCGACTCCACGTAGTCCTTCCCTGGCCTCGCGTCCAGGATCATCACCTTCAGCTTACCACTCTTCAGAATCGTATACAACTGTTCACTCTTGATCGTCACCTCATCGGGACCTGGAACCAAGGAGTTTAATGTAATAAGTTGGAATGTGTGTAGAAAATAAGTTTTCGTTCACCTTATTGGCAGGCCAGATTTGAGGTTTTTCGATCTTGTGTTGGTAAAAGGTATACCTATTGGGAAAATTTAAGAATTAATTGGATATTTTAGGTACCTACCAGCAGCATGAATTTAAATTGGCTGATTTGATGAGGATGAATCATTGTACATTTTTGTTTAAGGATAAAAGGTTTTTTTTTGTTTTCCAAAATCTGCAACTTACTCATTTACATAAATGTTTATGTGAGAGCAGAGGTTGCAAACAATTTGGCAAACCTGTCACAGGTTTGCCAAAACATAATCTATAGCAGCAGAATTATCAGAAATTTTGGGGCTTCCTTCAAGGACTTTTGCTACAGTAATAGATTTCTATCTGAAGTTAACCTTTTAACCATCCGACTTCATATCAGTTGTCGTGCCCCAACGCCCGGAACAGTGAATCGTAAAATAAATACCTGATAGAATACAGCCTAATTAAATAAAAAAGCAGATTAAACGAGCTTGTGGCATTTGGTCGTAAAATACGACCTTGCCGAAATGGGTACGAAAATATTTGCCGAATTAATCCGACGTAAGCGGTTGAAAGGTTAATAAGCACCTATCAAACGATGGTAAAATACAGCTAACATTAGGGAATCTAGCCCTTAGTTTAAGCAACGGTTTCCTAGAAGAGCGGTGGCCGTCATATTTATTTATTTGGGACAAACAAACAGCAACACATTATATCTGCGCAAATAATATAAACAAAGATATAATATAAATGTGAAACTCACACCGTTATCCACAGCATATAACGGCCGTCATGAAAATGTATCATTTTCACCAGTATTTGACATTAGGGTGTCAAAATTACTCTGTATTTGGACAGCTGTTATTGTGTGACCATTCACCGCCTTCTTAGGAAACCAAAGCTTTACAATCCATACTATAATATTATAAATTCGAAAGTAACTCTGTCTGTCTGTTACCTTTTCACGCCTAAACCGCTAAACCGATTTAGATGAAATTTGGTATAGAGATAGCTTGAGTCCCGGCAAAGGACATAGGATACTTTTTATCCCGATATTCCCACGGGATCGAAACTTATGCGGGTGAAACCGCGGGGCGCAGCTAGTAACTTATATAATGTTCCCATCGGAAAAAAAGCAAATGAAAATAATTTCTAATTTTTTATAGATTCAGAATAGATGCTATTAGATTGCTTATTCATATTATCAATGATTAGGCTGATAATAGAGTGGCAGAGGAAGTGATTCATTGAGATAATGAAAATGTATGCTACCAAACTAAATCTGAAAGGCTAAGACCGCCCATTGTGTAGAAATGTTAAGATAAAGAGTGTTGTCATTCATTTTTATTTCATAATAAAGACTCTTTTATTTTATTCGTTGCATAATTACCACAACATTGAGAAGTTAAACTAAAATAGTTTATTTGAATTAGCCTGAGAATCGCCTTTTTGAACATCAAAATTACATAAGTCAGCCCAATGAAGGCCGCCCTTCACTACTTCCTCCTAGTGTTTCAGCTAGGAAAAAGAAGTGGTGCAACAAAACTCCCCATAACACTAAACAATTTTTTTTTTATTGTAAGTTTTTTCGATTCTCAGGTAGCGCCTAGTGAATAAGAGTTTTATTCAATAGAAAAATCAGCTTAGTTACTGAGGACATAAAGTCGTTATTTATTCACTAGTCAGAATCACTACACGAGTAGAAAAGGGCGAATAAAAAAACATAGTTAACAACTTTTACTGGACACTATTTAGAAATTAATTGAAAAATAATGGGTTATATTATTGTGTTACAGAGTTAGAAAAGTTTAAAAAAAAAAAAAAAAAAAAGGAACAGACTTTGTCTAAGACAAGAGTATCATCCCTTTCAAGCTTTGCACCCGTCTCCCAAACACCCTGTATATCAGAGAACCCTGATTTGGATATCAACATTAGTTTTAAGTTTACTAACACTACTATATTGATTATCTGTGGCCTGAAATAAAGGATTATTATTATAAATACAAAATTAAATTCTGAACCCACCTTGTAATAAAAAAAAAGTTTTTATGGAACTATAACAGTTGAAAAAGTTTTTAAGGATTCCAATTGAATAAGGTATCTTAAGAACCCACCTGGTAATCCAAGAGGCTGTGGTGATTCAATGACCGGTGTGGTCTCCGTAGTCTTCTTCCGACTCTCATCGATCTTCTGTTTGATTAACTCATTCTCTTTTATGTCATTCAATCGCTTTGTTTTCTGTTCTTTCTGGTATCTTAAATGTTTACAACGATAATTATTTATTTGTTTTTTATTTTATTAACTATGTACACACAGTAAAATAGATAGAGATACGACATATAAGTATTGAGTACAAAGGTACTGCTTATTTCTTAAGAAATTTCTTCCAGCAGACCTGCGAAAGGAGAAACGAAAAAGACATAAGTGCCCATGTAGGTTTATGTGAAATAAAATATTTAGTTTTTTTTTTTAATGTAGACAATGGTGTGTGAACAAGAGAGAAGAATTATTATTATTTTATTAAAAATCTTGTAGAAGCAAAAAACTGCTATAATCATGGATGTAACACAAGTCAACTCCAACCAGCATAACTACCTAAACAGGAAACCACCATTTGTTCAGAATATTAGTATTGTAATTGAAATAATCAATTTGTCCCCTATTACTTGGGCATAAAGATAACTGGCTAATTGTAGGTATAATATACAACTTGATGCGATTGGCTACTATACAACTAGATTCTTTAAGACAACCGGCATTATGTTTTGTACAGACTAGACACCAGCACATCAAGCTACCCAAACTGTCAAATTTTCCCAATCAACATTGAACCTTATAATTTAGCAATAAAGTTGAAAATCTATTAAAGAAATTTGACAGATAGTAGTAGCTTGATGTGCTGGCGTCTGTACATTAGGTGCAATGGTCAATTATTATTATTCCAATTTTAGTACATCTATCTGCTCAAGCATTGCAAAAAATAGAAGAAATTTAGGGGTATATTTATAAAAATTGCTTAAAGTGAAGTAATGATTAGTGACTGTTTAACCATACATTTTTAACGTTTAAACGTCTCTTAACTTTAAACAACGCTTATAAATTAAGGGGACAGTGGTCAGAAAGTCTGTTCAATATTAAAACTAAATAAGTAACAAATTAGCCATTTAGCAAGGTTGGCATGGTTAAGTTGGTTTCCGTTTTTAGATAAAATAAAATCAATATTTCGTTTCAATGCATAATCAGCCTATAATGTTCCCACTGCTGGGACACAACTCTCGGTGATAGGGAGTGGGCCGTAATCAACCATGCGGCCCAGTGTGGGTTGGTAGATGTCACATGTCTTCGAATTTTTGGTTTTAGGTCATGCCAGTTTCCTCTTGATGTATTCCTTCACTGTTTTGAGAGCAGTGGTGATGACATAACCTTATACAAAGTAAAGCTCCTGCCTGGATTCGGATCACCACTGCTCTTGCAATATTTTTTTTTTTGGCATTTCAATAAAATATTTGAATTGATGTGCCTTTGTCATATCTGTTTTCTTTTTTTTTCAAAATTTTTATTCAGTTTTCTACAATGTATTCACATAATCCCATTCTTCGGAAGACTACACTACGCTCATGTATATTGGAACACAATAATTGACCATTTTGATATACAATGTTTAATACAAACACAGGTTTTACCATTTTTTCAGACAAATAATAAACTTTACATTATGACTCACGATTCCTTATCATTTGTAGACAAGTGTAGTTCTACATACATTCTAAGTAAACATGTCTATAACCAAAACAATTCTTGTCATAAACAATAGTTTTAAATATTCTTTCTCTTTTAACTTCTTATAGTCAACATACGGAATTACTGTCTAAAATAAGTATAGGTAATACTTTTACTGTTAAATGTTAACTATTTATAATGTTTTTCATCTAGTCACCTGTAACTGTACCTGATAATATGTATTTCTATTTACCTGTCTATGAGGCTGTTCTTCAGCTTTTCAGCATAATCTATTGCCTTGTTCGGGTTCTTGGCACCCAACATGTTGTTAAAATAAGACTTGTCCTTCAAATAATCTTTGTCTTTGCTGATATAAGCTATCACGCGAAGGTATTTCATGTAGTAAACATAAGAGTACTCCTCATCTCCCTTCTCACGAGCCTCTTCCGCACTTTCGAATAATTTTTGAGCAGTTTTGCATAACCTACAAGAAAAATAACAAAATTATATCGTTTTTTCGGTTAAATAGGTGATTTTTTGTTTGAAAAGGCTAAGATTACTTACAGAGTAGCCCTTTTCGACTTCAAATCGGGTACATTGTGTAATTGGTCCAAATCCTCTATACATTTTCCAAGGTGAAGCTGTATTCTTCGCGTTTCTGTCATGATGAAATTTTGCACACCCTTACGTCTTATTCGAGGTATTACCGTAATTTAAAGTCTCCAGGACTACGGAATCCTACATTTGTTAGATAAAACACAGAGATTGTTGTAAAAATTCACTGCAAACAAAAATTGTGAATCAAATCAGAAAATGTCAAGTTTTTTTTTTTGCCAGTTTTCAATACAGATTAAAATTAAACAAAACGCTTCGTTGTACTCAATTTTATTGTTCAGAAACTTACTGGTGTTATAATAAATACGATTTTTATGCAAAGCGTAGACGAAAATGTAAATTCTTCAAGTGATTTGGCTTATTGAAATTATTCAATCTATGAGCTTTTGTGCCTGTGAAGCCATTGCTGGAAAAAAAACTCGGGAAAGCGCCTGAGAAAACCAATTATTTCCAGTTTTCCCTTAGCTTAAATAGTGACTAACATTCAGAAAATTTTAGAATATAATTATAATGAGTAATTGTTTTAACTAGTGAGATATAATATTCAATTACATTTGTACACGTGAGCAATATAATTTCTTCATTGCTTAGACTGTAACTAAACGTAAATTAAGGATAATGTTATCTGTGATTTGACATATTTTTGACGTCTATAGTACAGCCCTCAAGTCAATAGCTTATGTTGGAAACCTTTGACGCTATTTTAGCCCTTAACACAAGCCTGGAAGGACTGTATTGGGATTCCGACTATCGTTGATTTGTGTGGAAATATTACAAAGCGCAAAAAGCGCAGGAGCGCAAGTTTTCATGCGCAGTGGTTTCTTCCTCAATTTCCCTGGTCGATCGTGGTTTTCCATTTAGTTTTTCAGCTGATCACGCTTTCTACAGCCGCATAGCAGACCATCCGTGTCGTGGGTCATGTGCGAAACTGTCGCAGCGTAGTGAATTCGCTGAGTGATTGTGTTGTGTAGTTGTTTGAGTAGCTAGTGCCAGTGAAAATGTTTTCAGGACTTACGAATCAGGTTAGCTCGTGGATGGGGGCTGCTAAGGGCGAACCCCAAGATGAGGAAGTCCCAACCCCAACGAAGGAACCGACTGGCGAAGCAGCAGCGGCGGTGGCAGAAGGCGAAAAGCTAAGGTAATGGAATTTTATTGTTTACATTCTTTTTACCTCAGTTTTATCTTGCTGGTATGCGGTGGGAGCGCTAAAATAGGCGTATTCTTTATTCAAACGGGCACTGATCACAAAACTCCTTACTCATTTTGTTTAAAAAAAATCCTGCATGGATTCTTGCTACTTTCCAAGATGTAGGTTCTTACGTGATTTTTCCATATTGCGTAGTTTTTACGATGAGAATTTAATTAACCGTATGTAACAAAGCTTTCGTAAATTATTGATTTTCAGATAAGTACAATGAATTTTAATCTGGGTCAAGTACTTTTACCAGTGCATTTCATTTGGAATGGGAACACCTTCATTTAACTCATGTAGTTATTCAGAAGCGGATTTATTACAAATCCTTACACTTTCATAATTATAGAAGTACCTACATATTTTATATGGATTATGAAAGAATTCAACATATAGATTTTTTCTAGTCCAAATTGGCATAGTTTTGGTACAGGGTAGATTAAGGGTTGGGTTGTATGATGCAATGATGTAACAGTCTATGAAAGACCAGACTTTAGAAATAATAAATTCAAGTCTAGTTTTACCTGTGCTGCAATGGGAACTAAGGAACCTCAGGACCAAAATTATACATGGGAATATTTAAATTGATTTTATACTTACAATATTTTTAATTTTCAATAGAATTAGCGATAATCAAAAAAAAAAAGTAATGATTTTAATCAAATTCCATATTTTAACAAATTTTATTTTTCACAGTCCCACAAAAGCTGGCAGTAAACTGGACCTCATCACCAATGTCAAATCCCAGATGACTGGATGGCTCGGTTCCGGGATCCCAATCCCAGGTCTTAGGAAAAATGAGCCCGCTCCAGCCGAACCTGAAGCCGTGCCAGTGGAACCTGCAGAAGTTGCAGAGCCAAGAGCTGAGGGCAAAGATGATGATGATAATTCTAGGTATATTAGGTACGAGGGGTTGGCGGATGTAATGAGTTGGTCGGAGTTTTGTTACGCTTCTTTTGTTTCGGTTCTCTCGGTTGGTGTGTTGTTTCTGATTTATGAAAGATTTTTTCTTAAATATAAGTTTGTTTAGTCTCCATGTTTGTGGACAAGGACTTACTTTTGATGGATTTTCCATTTTTTCGACAATTTTTTTTATTTTCTTCAGTCATTCTGTGAAACAAATTCAGAAAAATTATATGATATAAAATAATGTTTGGTCCCTCTAGTCTTTTATTAATTTGAAGTTGATAAAAAGGCTGCAGTAGCATCCATCCGTTAGCAAATTATACCCTTTATCATAACAGCATAAGGTAGCAAAAAACCCAGGAGGCAGTATGATAAGATAACATTAAAAGATATATTCATTATAAGTGCTATAATCAGTAACAATACACCAACCCCATATATTGATATATTTTGACAAGTTATTGCAACACAAAATTTTATGCTCATGGATATTGTTAAGCCTACGACACCGGATGCTTTTGATATGGCACAATCAAAATTGTATTATAAACAAATTCGCTTCGCTTATTCTAATCACAACTTTATTTTCACAGCTTTTCGGCACATTTCACTTTGAAATTATCGAGCACTTTAACAATATTTATTTCTCGAAATATTTCATATTTTACATCAATTATTCTGTACATGAATTTATGACCATTTAAATTTGATTCGTGACATTTACACTTGCATTATTGATTAGATACAAATACATCAAGTTTAAGTTTTTAGCAGAATGATTACATGACATAGTGTAGGGAAAGTTACTTCATGAAAATAACTGAAACATTTTAGAACAAATTAGAGAAAAATCACAGATTTTAAACATAGTTTTCTAGATGCACATGCAAACTTTACAAACTCATTTATTCTGCTCAAACCCCATTTTTAATTTCTCATTGTTGTGCATTCTCTTTAGTGTACTGTTTTTTGATAAAGTCGTATGTTTTCGTCTAGTCACATTCTCTGATTTTAGACAAACTTGAAACCTTATTTCCCTTTATTAAGTCGCTAATTATGTAAGGGCCAAAGCACACACGCTACTTTTTGCATCGACGATCGGCGATTTTGCGGCTGTATTGATGCTGCATCGCGTTTTGGCGACTCTCTGCGTTCGGACGCGGTATCGGAATCGCGCGTTTTAGCGACTGCTCCGATGCTGCATCGCGTTTTGGCGACTCTGCGTTCGGACGTGGAATCGGAATCGCGCGTTTTAGTGACTGCTCCGATGCTGGCGCAAATGCCAAAATCGCTGCGACCGGTATCCGAATGTGTGCGGAGTGTAGCGTTCAGCCGCTGTATCGAGCTTCCGAAAAGCGACTGAATCGCCGCGTTTGGCGTTTTTAAGTGTGCGGTGGGGAATGGTTGGTCGGTGCATCTAGCTTCTAAAAAGCAGCTGAATCGCCGATCGCCGATGCAAAAAGTAGCGTGTGTGCTTTGGCCCTAACTTCTCCTTTTTAATACACATGCTCATTCCTTTAGAAAATACTTATGGTAAAATTAAAAAAAGAATCCCTCTGCAATGAACCCATAGATAGCATTGTTTTCGAAAATCGAATTTGACTAGACTTCAACTCAGTCTCCAAAGTCTCCATAGCTCTAGATAAGAAGTTTACAACGTATTAGTAAAACCGTTTTTATTTCATTTCCTACGCTGGAAAACCTTAACACGCGTGTAAGTGACGTAACAATTTGCGTCACCATTTCAAATTAGAAGAATGATTAAATCAGCTGATTACTTTGGAAATCGGTCAGGGAAAATGATTTAGTTTTCGATTTACTATGCGGAAAAATTATTCCTTTTTCCCAGAAAAGGGTCTTTATTTACATTTTATGACAATAACAGCGAAGGGTGGAAAATTCGGGGAAACGCTTTTATTCAACAGCACAACAAAAAGCCCTGAATATAATTAATAATGATAATTTATTTATCCTTTAGGATTATTGTAATACCAAGTCAAGATTAGTTTTTGGGGTAATACATCGCCAAAGAGGCGTGTCTTTCGATGAATCACGTAAAAAGCATCGACCTCTTCAGGGAGGTATTACGTAATAGTTCAGGGGGCAATAAACGGAACGCTCCAACTCTGCGCTTAGCTTGCCATATCCAGGTCGCAAATAATTATATTGAGCGAGGACCTGTGAATATATTAGTGCTATTGAGTTTTCCACGCAACTCGAGATTCAGGGTAATCGCTGGGTTTCTTTGGAATGTATAGCTTTTTAGGAATTACTTAATGACCAACAGAAGTAGTGCTACTGTGGAATCATTACTAAGGTTCTAGTAAAACTTAAAACGACCTCCTATAATATTGAGGCAGTTGGCAGAACTATCTATAATTCAGATTGTTATCTATTCTAAGTAGACTTTGAGTTCAAAATGAATCAGGGATCGCCGAAAATATATGGGTTTCGAAATACCAAGGTTACTGCTTAGCTTACTACAACAGTACACTACTATAGGACCTCTAAGCTTCCTCTTCGTAATATCCTCTTAGTGTCTTCCAAAGACCCTTCCACCCAGGGTTGGTCCTTACGCGAATGTTAACTAAACTTGTATGCTTGGACGCAGCGCCACTGGTGGTGCTGACAGCAGGCCAGCTTCGACTGGAGGCACCCCTACTGAAGAACAGCCTGGAGGTGTTGGAAACGGTATGTATTTTTATTACATATTGTGTAAGTAGGTAAAGTGGCTAGGTCAAGAGCAGGAATAATAAAAAAAATAATGAGTAAAATTCAACCGTGACTTTTGGGGGTCAGATTTATTGGTTCTTTTAAACATATCTACGTCTCCTAGAATTTTATTCCTGAGTAACCTTATCGAAAAATGTCGACTCATTTAGTTTCCCGACTAGATTGGAAAATACAAGACATATTTCACAAGGTTTGGTTAAGAAATCTAGTTGTCTAAGTAGCAAAATGAACGGTTGAATTGACTGGTCTAGATTGTATTATTGTAGCTAGTCCCTTTCACTAAGACCTTCGCCGGGCCCAGTTATTATGTAACTGCGTATTTTCACAACTGGCCAGTAAAGGGGACTGCTTATTTATGTTCGTCTTGACAGATTTTGATCAGGGATCAATTGGTCGTCTCCGGAAAAATCAAAGACAGTTTTTGTATTTTTTTTCTGTTCCTTTTCCCCAAAAAATTTTTTATGTCTTTTTCCTTTAAGATTTTGCTATATTATTTATTATTTTGTAGTTTTGCTAATTTGGTTTTTATTCCATTTTTTATTTCCCACATTTCCAGGTAGCCAGAATAGAAAACTGTTTACCGTAGATGCTATTGAAGTACCTGATATGCAAGAGTGTTAGTAATTATTTTTTTTGTTTTTTATTTTCTATATTTTTTTGAAATAAAACTGGTTTCACTGACGGCCAAATCGCTTTAGCGGTGTCTGAATACAGATTGTGTGTTTTGTGTGCCTGAAAAATCCGAGGTTCATTTTATAGCTTGAAATTAAACGATAAAAATGCAAAGCTGAAAATTGTTCGTGCGGTTTAGGCCTATTGTGGTTCGTTTAAAATTTTCAAACATTTTTCAGCAGATGTGGTTTTGTGCGACTGTAAAGCTAGTTTTATTTCAACCTCTTATTTGACTTTTATATTTTCGTTTAAATTTTTTATTTATCAGAACGGAATTTTCAAAGAGATTTGGAAAAGCAACGTTCGGACGGACATTCTAAATTTTTATTTAACGAGTGCCAAATTAAATTTATTACTCGTCATTCATTCGCCACTGAAGTGCCTTTAAATGTGCTTTCATCCTTTCAGCTCAGATGTTTGCGAAGCCATTAGAATTCTGTCCCTTCTTCGTACTCCCAGCAACGTTCCGACTAAAAAGTAGCTTTTATAAAAGTATCTCTAAATGTACTTGTTCCGGTCGGATTACTATTCTAGGTCCCAAGTTTGTGTCTGTTAGGTTCATGAATTTTTAATTTTTTTTTTATTCTCCATGTGAAGCCAAAAAAAATTCTCTGATACAAACACAATATTTTCTTAGGCATTCTATTTATAACTAGCTTTGCCCGCGGCTTCGTCCGCGTGGAGGTCGGAAATTACCCCACAGGAATGTAGTGCCGGGATAAAAAGAAATCTCCTTTGTTCTAACTTCATTGTCTTTTTGTGTGCAAAATTTCATCGATTGCGATGAAATTTTGCACACAAAAAGACTCAGCCGTTAAGGTGTGAAAAGGCGACAGACAGACTGACAGAGTTGCTTTCGCGTTTATAATATTAGTGTGGAGGTCGTGATCAAAAGAACTTCAGTTGAATACAAAATATTAACATCCTCCCTTCTAATTTCTAACAAGAATCATTTCCAAAAAATATTTTCAACTTACCATCAATTCGACAGTGACAACCAAGGCGGTTGCCGGAGCTAAGTCCCTGGGCAACTTCCTCTACTCCGCCGTGAACAAAGCTGGTGCCAAAGTCAGCGAGGCCAGCGCCAAGATCAAGAAAACCGTCGAGGAAAACGTGAGTAATTAGTACCTAAAGACCAATAGGACCAATTTTTATAGTCAAGTCTATATAAAAATTACACGGGTTCCGTTTTTGCCGTTTGGTTACGGAACCCTAAAAAGGATCAGCAATAATACTATCATCGAGAGTATCAAAGGCGTTTGCCAAGTCTAATAATGAATATCTTATAATTTATAATTACGTCGGTTTACAATAAAACTGCATTAGTAATCAATATTCAGTAAAGGTAATTTGATATAAATAGCTAGTTCGCTCTGAAAACTGTATTATTTTAGAATATGCAGCAAACACCGCTCGTGAATGCAATTCTGATTGTCAGACAAACAGTTTAATTCATCGATTAAATAATCATTGCCTGCGCGGCTGCGCCAGTTCCATATGAAGAGAGTAATTTTATGTTGTGGTGTGCTAACACTTTTATACAATTTCAATGTTGATATCCTAACCAAAAGGACCATTTCGCTGTGGAATTTTTCCTCTAGCCGCTAAAACCAGCTATTATTTAGACAGAATTGTATGGAAATCCGCAATGGGTCCCCCAGGGTGCTATTATGGGCCCCATGGGTTGTTCGCCTAAGTAAAGCGGGTTGATTGCTCTGATCTCGATAGATTACAAGATTGGCGTGTTACTAGGAGTCCGGTCCGCTAATGTCGTCATTAAGCCCGGCTCATTGAGAATGTTTCGTTTTATTCGAGGCTTTGGGCCAAAGGGTCCTTTGGATAAGTGGTGGTTATATTTTATTTGCTTACCCTAAAAGTGCTTGGCGACTAAATAAACACCCAAGTTTTATCAAAGTAATCGTAGGACACAAAAACATCACACAAAAAAGGTTTTGTCATTCGTGAAAATACGCAAGTTACTTACATACATATATTATTTTATTAGTAATGTGTGTAGTTTAAACCAAAAAAGTTGCTCTATTTACACAGCCGTTCATTGCCACGAAAATGACAAATGTCAATTATACGCTCTTTCATATTATTATGACAAAGAAACTATTGTAGAATATTAATTTCATACAGCCAGTCTTGGCATACTGCGAAACACCATTTGCGTTTGTTCAGCCGTTTTTCAGGTTTATAGACACAACAAGATTAATGGAAATGGCTTTTTTGCTTTACAATATATAATATCATGCCTGTATCCCCCGTACGGTTAGGCAGAGGGGTACCTATAGGTAGTAATACCCATATTTCGCCAGTTATGTTTAAGTAAGATGTAATAGGGGCGAGCCTATTGCCACAACTCGGGCAAAAATCCAGACTCCGGGCTGCCCCTGTGAAATTTCTGATGGAAAACCCCTAACGCTTTAATATAATGCAAATAGGCTTTTCCTAGGCATTTTAGGAACAGACACATTATTTTCATTTATGTCTGTAAGTAGCCATGTTTCCAGACATTTGGCAAGTTGTTCTGATAAGTATTTTGGCAGACTGAAGCAAGACAACTTATTTATGCCAATGCCCATTGGCAATGTCGCTAGTTACGTATGCAATTGTCTCGAATGACTGGACTACCGTAGTTACATCTAGTGCTTTGGCCATTACCCATTAGCCACGCCCTTTATACCTGGAGGCTTTTATTTGGTCAGTAAGTTTTTTTTTTTTTTTTTGGTTATATTTTTTTTTTTTTGCTTGAGTACGTATAGTGTTTATTGTATTTGTTGGTATATTGGCGTGGCTAGTTAACCTATGGCAAATAATTTAATTTAAGGTTCTGTGTCCTGTAATGTTAATTACTTTGCATACATAGTATTGTATAAAATTAATTATTTCTAACTGAACAGACAGCTGTGCTGCTGGGGAGTTTGTTCCGCCACTTCTTCTCCCCAGCGAAAGCACTAGGAAGTGGCGAAGGGCGGGCGTTTTGGGGGACTGTCTTTTGTAATTTTGACGTTCGAAAAGTGCTGATTCTCAGCCTAGTTTGAATAAATGACTTTTGATTTTGATTTTGAGCCTTGATTACGTCATAGGAGACTATCAACATGACGTTGGACATCTAAGTAATGAACTGCTCTGGTTTTGCAGTCAGGGCTTGTTTAGAAATTAGAAGGCATGTAGTAGGGACTGTTGATTAATTAATGCACATTCTAGTAGAATAAAAAGTTTTATATGCAAAATAATACTTTTTAACAGGCCTAGACTGTGCTCCTATACCTATTAACGGTGTAATCTGAAAACATTGTACCTAATAGCCAATTATTTTAAACTAGCTTCTGCCCGCGACTTCGTTCGCGTGAAATTTCTTATTCCCTCGACCCATCTCGTCGTATTGCATCACTTGCCCGCGTCTCCTGCTCTATCACTTCGTTTTTCCATAGCGCTTTTGCTCGGCTCCTAAGGGTCATAGCGTGACGTTAAATAATAGCCTATAGCCTTCCTCAAAAATTGGGCTATTAAATGTAAGAATTTTTCAAATCCGACTGGTAGTTCCAGAGATTACCCCATACATACAAACTTACAAACAAATTTTACCTCTTTATAATATTAGTATAGAAGAGTAACCGTGGAGTTTCTTGTCGGCTCTTCTCTATGGAAAACGACCAATTGGACCCGTGCACCTAGCTTCTGACGTTTCATAAGTGCCCATGTAGGTTTATGTGAAATAAAATACTTTGAATTCATATGTTAAAACTTTTTAATCTTAATTTCCCTTTTTGTTTTTAATATTTTTGTTTGTCGAATACTGGGCTTTTGGCTACTTTACGAGTAGATTAGTATGTAATTTAATATGAGCGTCTTATTTGTACAGTGTGATCAATGTTTTATCTTTCTTCTTTTGCCCTGAGAGTCAATAATTGAAGACTGCTTTATACAAATAGATACAAAGCAAGTTGAATAACACTGAACGGAAACAAGCTTTGTTTTTGAATAGTAGTTTCAATGAGTTGAAATAACACGCCACTGCTTCCACCACAAAATGTGTACTTATTAGTTTGTTTTAAATTGTATTCGCTGCACTCTATCATAAACAATAGCATTGTGCATTAACTGTGAAGTGTGCTGCACTTTGCTAGGGGTCTTTGACCTTCTCGTTCTTTATCAAAAAATAGTGTCGATGGTACTCTTCTTCGATATTTTATGTTGTTTGAGGCCAGTAGGTGGCCACGTTGATTGCGACATCAGTGGCATTCATCTTTGACCTTATACAATCATAATCTGCCTAGCCGTTTTCCTACTATATTGAGGTCAGCTTTCAGTCTAAACGGATGCAGCTGAATACCCGATCTGTACTGGAAACATTTCATCGTGGAAACTTAAGTGAAGTTAGCTGTGAATCCCTGGCATCAGGTGGAATTACAGCTCATTTCACCTAAGTTTGCACGGTGAGATTTTTACAGAATACAGTAGATAGGCAGTATTTTACATGGAGTGACTGCTTATCTGATCACAACCGAGTTACTGGGTTGATATACTCTTTGGTAAGACTGATATTTGAACTTCCGGGGTGATAGTGAAAACAAAAAAATACAATCAATCAATCATCATAATATATGATGTCGTTGCCCCAATAATATATTATTGGATCATCTTTTACAAGACATATAACAATACCACCATACCATAGGTATCATCATGCCCTTCAGGCCAAAGGGAAGGATTAGGCAGAGGTGTACCTATAGTGCACCCACATTCAATTCAATTCCATCTCAGACACACACATCGTACACACACATCACACACACCCCCTCACATCACACACCCCCCCTCACCTCACACACACCCCCTCACATCACACACACCCCCTCACATCACACACACCCCCTCACATCACACACACCCCCTCATATCACACACACCCCCTTACATCACACACACCCCCTCACATCACACACACCCCCTCACATCACACACACCCCCTCACATCACATACCCCGCCCTCACATCACACACACCCCCTCACATCACACATCTTACATTTCTCCAGTTACGTTATGTTTGTTCTTATAACAAGACCCTGAACTAATATAACTTCCTAACCGCTAACGATGTTTAACTTAGAAGGCGAACTAGAAGAGTTAACGGAACTTGCCGAAAGAGACGCCATTAATTAAGTTAGATAAGAAAGTCATTACCGTGAACAAAACGGAGGCTGAGGCGGTCTAGATGAGTGCGTCGCGAGATAAAAAAAAACTTTTGAATTACTTTCCGGAGCGAGAATTGAGTTATCGGAGAACAGTTTGCTTGGGTTTTTTATGACTGTGGCGAAGATTGTTTTTGAGTAGGTTCCTCAGTTTTGAAGAGTATAAATGTTAAAATAATTTTCAGAAGGCGTTTTCTAAAGACGTTATTAAAGCTGTAAATAGATATAGTTTTCATAAAGCATTATCGAAAGACGGTATTAACCGGTCAAGCAGCGCGGTTCGCCGATCGGCGACGAAAAAATAGAAAATCAATTGTGTCTCATTAGCGGAGCTTGACAGATTAAAGCTGTAAATACATGGGTAAATACTCCAAAATGTTCGTGATATTTCCCATTTGTTTAGTTCCCACTACTGGGTGAGGATAATTACGGGTGAGCATTTGGATAACGATTGTATAATTGTATTCATAACGATGAACAAACGCCCTCACTAAAGAAAGAAAAAAATAGATTATGCTGCATTAATAAGACGCACATTAATCATTACAAAATAAACATAACTAAGTAGCTAAAATCCTCGCATTCGAAAATATTGTCTACTAGCGGCCCGCCCCAGCTTCGCAAGGGCGCAATTTTTTTTTTCGAATTTCCCAAATTTTCATTCATACAAACCTTGTCCTGGCAATAACGAACACAACAAAAAAAGAATTATCCAATTTGGTCCAGTCATTCGAAAGTTATGCGCGTACACACATTTCGGTGACTTTATTTTAATCTATGTAAGGATTTAGTATAATAATATTGTCTATTACTAGTGTGCATCGAGTCACTGTAAAATGTTACTTAGAAAAAAAGACATGATATTTCCTATTATCTCTGAAAATAAAAGTCATGGCTTTTATTTTCAGTGCGGACTCATAAATGTTCCGTATTGGATGGTAGTAACCATTAGGATGTGATGTCCCATGAAGCCCCGATAAAAAGGACAAGACAAACCAAGCTGAACAAGTATTTCCCATTACTGCCTTACTGGGGGAATTGTCGAACCGATGTTGCAATTTAGACCGAAATACCCCAGTAGAATAGCTAATGTTACTTCAGAATAAAGTTAACTTAATGGACCAAAACTTACCAGACTCGTAAATATTCAAATCAACTCCAAATAACTAAACTTTACTTCAAACAGGTTCTGTTCAGAATTGTTGAAAATCCAAGTGATTAACCTAATGCATATCCGGAAAAACAAGTGCATTTTTCATCGAAATTCCAGACACAGTTGACGCTACAAAATACAGTGTTCGATTCCCCTGAAGTGGAAACTTAGACAGTGTGAATTCCTGAGCAGCTGGAAAGCTCTATGAGTGTGTTATTTGGCGTAGAGCCAGGTCTGGGAGAATTAGGGCGAGGCATAATGCGGGTATGACGCAAGGGAGTCTTTGCACCCCCCTCGTAGCTTTGTGACAGACGAATAGACAAAGATGGCGGGACAAAAGGTTACTCGTTAAATATTGGAACGATTCTCGAATGTCACGGGTCTTTGTGTCCTGTTTGCTAGCGTTGGTGTCGTCAAAGATGGGCCCGATTTTTTTGTGTAGGAAAAGTCGATATTTTTCCGACTTTTCCTGTTCGCAGTAGCCGGCAAGTCGAGCTCTCTCATCAAATAGTTGTTATGTTCATGCTTATGATTAATAGAAGAAAAACTATCAATTTATCAACTCAATTATAGATGTTTATTTAACTTAGACTATCACAGTTTATCACTGGATACAGGCCTTTACCAAATCGCGCAATAGCTTCTATGCAAATAAATAAAATTGAAGTGTTTGTAATGTCAAAATAACAGCTAAATGCATAATGAAAGTATATACGCTACTGACAACAAAATACTGTTTGTTCCGACCAATCTCCGAAACGGCTGGACCGATTTTGATACAATTTGGTATGGGGATACTTTGAACCCTCGGGAAGGACAGAGACTTTTAGGACTATTTTTATCGACATAACACGCGGGCGAAGCTGCCGGCGGAAGCTAGTCAAAAATTTACCAGAAACATACACAAAACACACTGGAAGACACACATAGAAAGTGTTATATCATTATTAATTATTGTGTAAAACACTTTCAATCACAATCTGAATAATTTTGAAGAATATTGCTAATCCAATGCTTCAAATGTTCGAAAAATTGTGTGCTCAGTAACGTAAATAACGCAATGAATGCGGTTGTACTGTCAAAATGAAAGCCATTCCTACTGATAGTGTGTTACGCAATCAGCCCGTTGGTATGTACTCATAGTAACAGCGTCACTCCATCAGCTTAATTAAGGCACTAAAAATAGACCATCCCTATTCATTTACATAGAATTCGTTAGCCAAAACCAATGAATATGAAATACCGAATGACGTCACCGCAGAATCCCCGAAAGCTTTCAGGTTTTATTTAGAGGTTTTCATTTACAATGGAATTAAAATCAATCTGCCTAGCCTTTTCCCAACTATGTTGGGGTCGGGTTCCAGTCTAACCGGATGCAGCTGAATACCAGTATTTTACATGAAAGACTGCCTATCTGATCCGCACAACTCAGTTACTGGGTAATATGATACTCCTCGGTAAGACTGGTTGTTAGACTTTTGTGCTTCTGACTACCCGTAACGACTGTCAAAGATTAGGAATGACAGCTCGGACCAGTGGATTAACGTGCTTTCCATGGCACGGAGGGGTCTCGAAATGTCCCTAATGGATGGCCAGTTGGTCACCCATTCACAGACCGACCTCGGCAAGCGTAGCTTAACCTCAGATTGACCCGTGTCATAATCATAATCAGCCTATAATGTTCCCACTGCTGGGACACAGGCCTCCTCTCTGTGAGAGGGAGTGGGCCGTAATCCACCACGCGGGTCCAGTGCGGGTTGGTAGATGTCACAACATGTCTTCGAATTTTTGGTTCTAGGACATGCCGGTTTCCTCAAGATGTTTTCCTTCACCGTTTTGAGAGCACTGGTAATGAAATAATTTACACAAAGTAAAGCGCCTGTCTGGGTTCGAACCTAAAACTCTACACTTTATCGACCTGTGTGGCTGTTATTATTTGGCCACGAGCACCTCCGCTTCATTAAGGGACTAAAAATAGACAATCCTAATTCATTTACATTTTATCCATTAGCCAAAACGCTAAATCAAATCTTCAATGAATATAAATGCCGAATGACGTCACCACAGATTTTCCCAAAGCTTCGGGTTTCTAGACGGTTTCATTTACAGTGGAATAAGCCTGTTATTGGCAAAGGAATCTTGTCATACAGATAAGGTACGATCATTGATCACCACGCTTGGTGAAGACGGGTTGGCGATTTCAGACATATCCATACTATAATTTATCCATACTAATCCATCCATGTAAATGCGAATGTGTGTCTATCTGCATGTTACCTCTTCACGCTTAAACCGCTGAACCGATTTAGATGAAATTTGGTGTAGTGATAGTTTGTATCCCGATATTCCCACGGGATCGACACTTATGCGGGTGAAACCGCGGGGCGCAGCTAGTTGACTATAAGTCCAGCTTTCCTCACGATATTTTTCCTTCACCAATGACCAAGTTAAAAAAGAAAAGAAAGTAAATATAAATTGAATGAAAAAGGCATACTCACAATGGGATTTTGTTTCATTTTCATTTCCAGCGATAAATGGCAACGTCTTTCGCAGAAGGCTTGCTCTAGGGGTAACCATTGATCTGATTAGACTTGGAAATCTTGTGACATAGCCTTTTCTGACTACTTTTCTTTTAGATTTAGAAATGGATTTGAGATTTCTATTTTAGTTTTATGTTTTTTTTTTCTTGAATGAGCCCGCTCTTTACTTTGACCACGCGTGATTGATAGCGATGGATGAGGTCTATGATGGAACGAGCGTGCCCAGAACATGCCTGTTCACTCTTGTTTTGAAGACTTGACGGGTTAAAAAAGTGGAAGGGAACACGACAACAAGGAATGTTTGTATTTAAAGTTTTAATATTTTATTTTGAGTTTATCTCTATTATACTTTTAGGATCTTTGATAGCTTTTTAACCGACTTTAAAAAAGGAGGTTCTGTATTCGACCTGTATGTATGTATGTTTGTATGTCCGCGATTATCTCAAAAACTACTGAACCGATTTTGATAATTCTTTCATTAGTGTGATCTACATACTTTCAGGAAGGGTTAAGTATATAATACACTAGCTTCTGCCCGCGACTTCGTCCGCGTGAAATTCGTACTTTCCTCTAAAAATTTCGAAAATGTATGTAGGTATGATCTTTATCATTTATTTAGACAACTAAGTATTCGGGCAAATTTTTATGTGTATAGATCAAAGGAATCAGATTTTTCAAATAAACTGTATCCCCGCTTCTCACCCCCACAGGGGTGGAATTTTCAAAAATCGTTTGGGATGTGTTCATTACTTGACTCAAAGATTATTTACACCAATTTTTGAGTTAATCAAACCACGCAGTAAAATCCTCCCCTGTATAATTAACTAAATACCCCTTTTCACCCCGTTAAGGGTAGATTTTCGAAAAACCCTGATGCACGTTATTCTTTATTTTTTGTCTTAAGTATAAATACAGAGATTCGAGTTATCGGACCGCGCGTTAAAATTCTTCCATAGAAATTCCGACGCCCCCAATCCCCCGTTAGGGGTAGTTTAGAAAAACAAAAAATGCCAAACTTCATAATTTACTTGTATAAGTATTTGTACCGTAAGATTTTTCATATACACTGTATTCCCGCTTTTCACCCTATAGGGGTAGAATTTCGAAAAATTTTTTGGGATGTGTTCATTACTTGACTTAAAGATTATTTATACGAATTCTTAAGTTAATCAAGCCACGCATTAAAATCTTTCCCTGTATAATTAACTGCCCCTTTTCACCCCATTAGGCGTAGATTTTCGGAAAACCCTGATACACGTTATTCTTTATTTATGGTCTTAAGTATAAATACCGAGTTTCGAGGTAATCGGACCACGCGTTAAAATTTTGACACCCCCCACCCCAATCCTCTTTTAAGGGCTAGTTTATAAAAACAAAAAATGCCAAACTTTATAATTTATTTAGATAAATGTTCGTACCAAGTTTCAAGTTTATTAACCAAATGAATAAGATTTTTCATATAAACCGTATTCCCGCTTTTCACCCCTACATGGGTCGAATTATGAAAAAAATTCTAGCTAATCAAGCCACACAGTAAAATATGCCCTTGCAAAATTAACAACCCCTTTTCACACAGTTATGGGTAGATTTTCGAAAAACCCTGATACAGGTTATTCTTTATTTTTAGTCCTTAGTATTAATACTGACTGAGTTTCGAGTTAATCGGAAAGCGCGTTGAAATTCTTCCAAAGAAATTTTGACGCCCCCCAATACCTCTTTAGGGTTGAAATGAGTTAAGAAAAACGAAAAATGCCAAACTTCATAATTTACTTAGATAAGTATTCGTGCCAAGGTTCAAGGTTTTTAACTCAAGGAATAAGATTTTTCATACAAACAAAATCCCCCCTTTTCACCCCCTTTAAGGTTGAATTTCCAAAAACCCCTTCTTATTGGATACTTATACTTTACAAAGAATACACCCTCCAAAATTCAAGTCCCTATCACCAGCGGTTTAGGCTGTGCGTTGATATCTCAGTCAGGTCGTTCATCCCCCGTTAAGGGTGAAATTATCAAAAACGCTGAAACACGTATAAATTAATTTTCAATCGTTAGCCTAAATACAAAATTTGAAGATCCTAACTTTTAAACTGACTGACTTTCATACAAATCAAATCAAATCAAATCAAAAGTCATTTATTCAAACTAGGCTGAGAATCAGCACTTTTCGAACGTCAAAATTACAAAAGACAGTCCCCCAAAACGCCCGCCCTTCGCCACTTCCTAGTGCTTTCGCTGGGGAGAAGAAGTGGCGGAACAAACTCCCCAGCAGCACAGCTGTCTGTTCAGTTAGAAATAATTAATTTTATACAATACTATGTATGCAAAGTAATTAACATTACAGGACACAGAACCTTAAATTAAATTATTTGCCATAGGTTAACTAGCCACGCCAATATACCAACAAATACAATAAACACTATACGTACTTAAGCAAAAAAAAAAAAAAAATATAACCAAAAAAAAAAAAACTTACTGACCAAATAAAAGCCTCCAGGTATAAAGGGCGTGACAGCTTACATATGTATGCAATGCTGGGTTCTGTTTACATAGCTGTCACTTGAAGTCACAAATGATAAACTAGGACCATCGAAGTAAAATAAATAAACAAGTTATTACTACTAATAACAACAATAAAACCATGGTCAGCAAGACGACCAGTCACCACAAGCAGCACCCGTTCACGAGCATAACGCAAAGATCAGCCTACACAACTTCATCCCCCTTTTTAACCCTTTGGGGGTAGAATTATCAAAAACGCTGAGATACGTATAAATTAATTTTCAATCGTCAGCCGAAACACAAAATTTGAAGATCCTAACTTTAAAACTGACGGACTTTCATAGAAACTTTCATCCCCTATTTAACTCCCTTAGGGGTTGAATTTAAAAAAATCCTTCCTTATTCCTGGTCTACATCATAAAAGGAACCATTGTGTAAAATTTCAGCTTTCTAGGTCCAAGGGTTTGGGCTGGGCGTTGATGAGTCAGTCAGGTCGTTCATCCCCCGTTAGGGGTGAAATTATCAAAAACGCTGAAACACGTATAAATTAATTTTCAATCGTTAGCCTAAATACAAAATTTGAAGATCCTAACTTTTAAACTGACATACTTTCATACACAACTTAATCCCCCTTTTTAACCCTTTGGGGGTAGAATTATCAAAAACGCTGAGACATATATAAATTAATTTTCAATCGTCAGCCGAAACACAAAATTTGAAGATCCTAACTTTAAAACTGACGGACTTTCATACAAACTTTCATCCCCTATTTAACTCTCTTAGGGGTTGAATTTCAAAAAATCCTTCCTTATTCCTGGTCTACATCATAAAAGGAACCATCGTGTAAAGCTTCAGCTTTCTAGGTCCAAGGGTTTGGGCTGGGCGTTGATGAGTCAGTCAGGTCGTTCATCCCCCGTTAGGGGTGAAATTATCAAAAACGCTGAAACACGTATAAATTAATTTTCAATCGTTAGCCTAAATACAAAATTTGAAGATTCTAACTTTTAAACTGACAGACTTTCATACACAACTTAATCCCCCTTTTTAACCCTTTGGGGGTAGAATTATCAAAAACGCTGAGACACGTATAAATTAATTTTCAATCGTCAGCCGAAACACAAAATTTGAAGATCCTAACTTTAAAACTGACGGACTTTCATAGAAACTTTCATCCCCTATTTAACTCCCTTAGGGATTGAATTTAAAAAAATCCTTCCTTATTCCTGGTCTACATCATAAAAGGAACCATCGTGTAAAATTTCAGCTTTGTAGGTCCAAGGGTTTGGGCTCGGCGTTGATGAGTCAGTCAGTCAGTCAGTCAGTCAGTCAGGCCTTTTGTTTTTATTTATATAGATTAGGTAATTATTCTCATGTACGAAGTTATATGCATAAATGTACTGCATCTCCGGCATTTCTATGCGAATTTTGATGATTCTTCGAGTTGTGTCTTCAATTCTTCAATGCACAAGTGTTAATTGAATTTATGTGGGGTAGGTACAACTAAAAAGTGAAAAATAAAAACTTTTTTACAAAAAAAAAACAACCGACTTCAAAAAAAAAAACAAAACTACAAAGTGAAAAATAACTTTAATTTCGGAAGTCGGTGTCAAAAAACGAAAATGCCGAACCAAAGACACCGACTTCCGAAATTAAAGTTATTTTTCACTTTGTATTGTTTTTTTTTTTGAAGTCGGTTGTTTTTTTTTGTAAAAAAGTTTTTTATTTATTCATTGTCGTACTGTATCAATCCGTTGTTGGATTTTTTTATTCAATTTATATACTTTTTAACACACCACATCAATTAAACATAGGTGATTCATCATCTGCCTAGCCTTTTCCCAACAATGTTGGGGTCGGCTTCCAGTCTAACCGAATGCAGCTGATTACCAGTTTTTTCCTTGAAGCGACTGCCTATCTGACCTCCACAACACAGTTACTGGGTAATAAGATGCCCCTTGGTAAGACTGGTTATCAGACTTTCGTTAAATTAATTAAATATAGCTAAGTGCCAAACCTTAGACATATTTTGCTGTCTAACTTCCATCCCGAAAAATCTCTGACCCAATCTAGACAGACACTTTTACCCGTTATTCTACTTACCCATCAACGCCACAGGGGTCATATTATTCCCACATACATAACAAACCGTGCCAAGAAGCCAAGATACTCTTAGCGGATACATTTCCAGTAATGGTCCCTCTAATTGAGTTTGATCAGGTATCCGAGAGCTTCCGCTTCGAGCTCCCAGTTTATTGCAGATAACGATGGTTAGGTATATATACCTACCTACAAATAACAGTTGGTATAAGTATAATGATGCTGGAAGCTTTTAGTGGATTTGATACAGTTTCTGTGACTTGTCTTTTCTGACTACTTTTCTGTAGATGTAGAATTGTTTCTCTATTTTATAGTTTGTGACTTCCGGATTTCCGGTTATGGTAGTTTTATTCTGAGACTAGCTGCGCCCCGCGGTTTCACGCGCGTAAATGTCGACCCCGTGAAAATATCGGGATAAAAAGTAGCCTATCCAGCTCCAATCCTAATCCAGCTCACCGTCCGATCAGGGACCAGGCCCGTGCCGGACGGCGCGTACGTGTTCCACGCACGCCCCAAAGAGATTTCAGCAAAAAGGAAGGGGCCTGCCAGGGCCGAAGCCTGCCGGGGGTGCGGGATTGTCCGAAAGGGTTACCGCTACCCCGGAACATAAAGGGCTAAGGAAGGAACACGGATGGGTTTTAGTCGGTAATAGTCTGACACTCCCTCCCGCTCCACCCAGAGTGGGAGGAGTCATTTGATGATTTCCCATCCATAAAGTTTTATCAAAATTGGTCCAGTCATTTGAGCGTGAAGAAGTAACAAACATATAAACACACACACACACACACACACAAACTTTCGCCTTTATAATATTAGTGGGATATTCAAGCTTATTTACACCTAACTTAGAAAACGTCCACGTCTAGTCTAGACTAAATTCCTAAAAGTCCAACTCAATTTAGACAGACACGTTCACCCGTTATTCTACTTACCCATCAACGCCATAGGGGCATATTGTTCTCATATACCTAACAAGCCGTGCCATGAAGCCAAGATTGACATTTTTAGTAAGGGTCCCTCTTATTGAGTTTGATCAGGAATCTGAGAGCTTCCACTCCCAACGTCCAGTTTATCACAGATAACGATGGGTATACCTGCAATTAACAGTTATGTAGTAAAAATGGTGCTGGGGGCTTATTATTATTGACGTGTAAGTGTCATTGATCATTTACAATAGTCCTCTGATGGATTTTGTGAGGTAAAGTCAAAATATACCTAATCTGCGTTCGCGATTTCTTTGCTAAAAACCGGCCAAGTGCGAGTCGGACTCGCGCACCGAGGGTTCCGTATAAAAATTTAAGGTTTTCGGAATTTTTCCTTTATGTGTGCTATAAAACATTGCTTCATGCCAAATTTCAAGATTCTAGGTCGACTGGAAGTACCCTTTAGGTTTTGATTCCCTTGCGAGTAGTTGCGAGTTTGAAAATA
Organism: Amphipoea oculea; assembly: GCA_945859645.1. Taxonomy (NCBI): domain Eukaryota; kingdom Metazoa; phylum Arthropoda; class Insecta; order Lepidoptera; family Noctuidae; genus Amphipoea; species Amphipoea oculea. The sequence goes on along the minus strand of OX243883.1, from coordinate 1,383,493 downwards.
TGCGGCTTAAATTGCCGTTTCTTTTGATTGCGTTGACATAGAAGTTTCATTTTGTTACAGCTTCAAGGTATTATAAACCTGAGTATTTGATATTAATTTCAATTTAATACCTATACGCGTTCATGAGAAAAGAAGTAACTTTAAAATTTTCAAAAATATTTTTTATTATATGATGTAACTAAAAATTTACGGTTTTCGCAATTTTTCCTTTATCTGTACTATAAGACGTTACTTAGTACCAAATTTCAAGATTCTAAGTTCACGGGAAGTACCCTGTAGGTTTTGATTCCCGTGCGAGTTTCGAAAATTTGCAGAAATTTGCGGCATAAACGGCTGTATCTTTTGATTGCGTTGGCTTAGAAGTTTGATTTTTTCACAGCTTCAAGGGACAGTAGACCTGAGTAATTGATATAAATTTCAGCTTCATACCTCCACGCGTTCCTGAGAAAAAGGGTCTTGACAGACGGACGGACGGACAGACGGACAACAAAGTGATCCTATAAGGGTTCCGTTTTTTCCTTTTGAGGTACGGAACCCTAAAAATGTAAACAAATATGAATTAATGGAAAAATAACTTTAGTTCCTATACAATAAAGTTCAGTTTACACTACAACTTCAAACATTTTTACAACTTTTTCAATAGTGCTAGTCACTGAAATCAACTTAATTTTCATTGGAATAAAGTTGATATTTGTTTGACTTGAAATAGGGTGGGGGTGTGCAGCAGCGCGAGTAGGGTAAAATTGGGGGACCTGGATCAGGGAGATCCAGGTCACCCCAATTTTACTATTCATTTCATCATTCAAATATTATTTCATACTTTCTATTCAACATTCTATTCGAAAGACTGATCTAGTGTTATTTTGTATTAGGAACTGAATGATTTGAATAATCAATTTATAATATTTTTTTACTTTTTGTGGTTGGTTTGTGGTTGGTATCGTGAAAAAAGAAACAAAGTATGCTGTCAACTAAGTAACACATTTTATTATCATTATTCATAAAAAGCATGAGAAGAATAAATAATCGATTACAAAACATTTGATTTCTTGATCCACTGTTGACATTTCATCATAGACATTTTCCATAATTGCATAGGCTTCAGACATTGATTTCGGTTGGGCGAGCTTGAATCGTTTTCTAAAGAAATTAATACGGTTCTCATAGTAACCCTTTACCCTAGTTAAGTGACGTAAACGTGAATCAAGGCAATTCAGTAAATGATTCAGACACCACCACTCTTCACAACAGATGACGATCGATTTGGTTCCAATGTCAATTGTGACGAATTTTTTGCTTCCTTCTTCATGTTCAGGCAGGTTTATATACTTGATCACTTGTCGTTCTCGTTGCGGCTGCTGCTTTGGTAAAGGAATTGAACCAGATGTGAAGAATCCTGATATGTCAGAGGCGTTTTCCATAAATATCATGCCCCACTCGTCTTTACTTAATGTTATCCTATTAGCAATATCAATGCACTCTTCCAGTAATCCATTGATTTGATTTGATGACTTCAAATATGTTTTAATATATGGAATCGTGGAGCTGGAAACTTGATACATATACTTGCAAAGTTCAAAATGCAAGAGTGGAATCGATGGAGTATATGATGGTTGTATAAACTGATACATGTTGTCGCTATAAGTGTTGATGATTAACTGCTCTATCAACTACACTGACTGCTCTTTTCATTCACATGAAACGACTTCTAATGAGGATTTTTCAGGACCAGGATGTGCGTTGCCAACTCGAGCAAATGTAAGGAACTCATTGTGACAACTCTTGAGTGTAAGATATTGCATATTTTCAAAGGTGGAATTTGCTGAGTTTTGCTCTGTGTTGTTTGTATTATCCTGAAGTTTTGATGAACTGGTGTTAATTATTTTCTGGTCAGCTATGTCTTGACTAAATAGAATCTCACCACTAGCATTCTTGAAAATAAGTTTAGAAATGCCCTCCAAATCAAATTTCGATGAATGGAGCATAATGTGAATAATATTAATTTATTCTCTCATGATGAAGCAAGCGTTGATTAAGATCGAACCATCACACTACAATGCTAAAAGTTTAATGCTGTGATGGAGATATGCGTATTTAATTATATACTCCTTTCCTTTCACAGCGTTCAAATAAAAACACTCAGGATAATGTATAGCATGTTGCATCCAAGGATCATCATAAATCTCCCAATCTTCGATAACACCTCCACATGAGAAACATGCTGCAATATCATTTATACTATTTCCATAATAAAAAAATCCTGCGTCAGCCATTTCCCTCACTAATCTTTTCTTTTTATTAAACGTCCTCCAGTAATAATTAAATGAAAATTCACGCATTTTAAACGTGTTATACATGTCATATCGAGGTTTGTATTCATTTTGAGACATGTTCTATTTACTTCTTATTCAATTATAAACGTATAATGATATCGTCCCGCTGTTGTCAACAACTTATAAAGACCGGACAGAGGTGGGGATAAAAAACGCTAAGATGTGTTTTAACTAAATAAAGAAAGAAAACAAGAAAATATTTATTTTAAAATTTTATTATCAAAGCACCACTTATTTAAACACAATACATTTTTTAAAGCACATACAGAGTCATGATAAATACAGTTATATAAATCTTGAGAATATTTATATTCATCGTATAAACTTATCAAACTAGGACAACCTTTATCTTCTAAATTGAATACATTACAATTACTATTTTCTAAAATATGCTTTAACCACAACACTTTTTCTGAACCTTTGACGTAGATACATTTATCTCTTAAAATATCTATAACCAAATTCTGATAATTAGAATAGGGTACAAATCCTTCACGCCAGTGTATCTTTCTGTTACGTTCAATCCAACTAACTTGTTTTTTTTCTTGTTTCGTTAATTTTCCAAATGAAAATGGTGGCTTAATTAAAAACACTTGTAATGTTTTATTATACAATATAGCGATTTCTTTTATTATAAATTCATTTGTTTCTGTTTTGAAGCCTTGAACATCCACAATAGCAATCATGATAACCTGCGCACAATGTTGCTGAGAGGTTTGTATTCCACAAGTCGATCGTTTATAATCAAACAATATGCAGTCGTATTATCTGGTATTTCTGTAGAACATTCAATTTCCAACCTCACGTCCACTGGACCTGTTTTTAGGCTATCATTTTGTCTTGAGCAGTCTAAGATAAAGAGAGGGGCTTTTTCTTTGAACTCTTTTAGGTCAAGCAACGGGTCTACTGGACAGTTGTAATACGACTGACGAAATTTCACAAACATTTCGTATAATATACTATATTTGTTCTCAGAAAACTTTAAGCCTAAAGGTTCATATGGATAATATTGTGAATTCAAAAAGAGCGTAAGGTTTGTTACTTCACAATGATCGAATACTGAACTGTCTTTAGTTTTATTATTTTTTCGATTGGTTTGTAAACAAAAAATTACATATCTGGGTTTTTCCAACTGTGAAGCAGTTTTAACTGACCAAGAATGCTTTGTGGTTTTAGGCAGTAACGGATACTCATATAAATCCCAATTTCTGAACGCCATCTGAATAGGTTTATCTCTTTCTAAATGTTTTAAAAGTGTCAGTCGTTCTCGGTCTGATACTTTTATGTGTGGCACCCTCCACTGGACTCTTTGTATATCTATTTGAAAATGAACAATATCATCAGTAAGGATAACGCTATTTAAGTTACTGTTACTTCTGTTCAATATAAGTTCATGTTTGCAATTTATCACTATTTTATTGTAATCTTCTGCAAACCCTAAAACCTTATTTAATGGTATCACAGCACTAAAACGCCCATCACTTTGAAATCCCTTTAAACTCCAACCCCATAGGGCAGCAACTTTATTTTCTGCTTCATTTAATGAGATGTATGATTTTATTGTTGATGTTATTCCAGAATTTTTTATGCGGTCTATTTCAATACCATTCATTTCGTATCTGATGTCTTGAAACAAATACATAACAGGGTTATTAGTGAACGTAACAGTTTTCTTGATTGGATTCCCATCTTTACCGAAGAGCTTCGCTTGTCCTTCGACGTAAATTGAACTGGCTGATGGTAGCACGTATATGTCTTGCTGGTGGATGGGAATTCTGATTTCATCGTTTTCTCTAAAGCTGTTATTGTAGGGATTGTATGAATGGACTTCATAACTTTCAATCGAAGTGTCGTAGTGCGGTAATTCAGTAATCTGTAGTATATTCATACTTTAAACCCTAGGGCTTTAAGAAAATCTTTATTTGCTTTAGTCAATTTCTTAACTTTTTTCTTACGTCTTTGCACCTTAGCAATCGCAGAAGAACTAAGACGTTTTTCATTCCCTTGGGTGTTTTTATAATACACTATCATTTTGTTTTTCTTAAATGAAGACGTAACTGAACTTGTTCCTCTCCAAAGTTAATACAGTGACCAAATTGATCTACAATCTTAACAGATACCGATGAAATTATATTTTTATTTACTGGAAAGTAAATAACATTTTGTGGTATTTCCATGCACTGATGACCTGGAGTAGTATCAGACACAAATTCATGAATAAAATGAGTTGGTAATCCGTTGCAGTACGAACCGTGAACAAGATCACATTCGATTCTGATTACAGACAGACCTCTGTTAATAATGGGAATATTTGGTCTTGATTTTAATACTGAAAAATATATCAAACCGCACTCGTATTGATCTGACAAATGCAGTGGTGGTTGAAAGTATGAAACCAATTCCGATTTATTTCCAGAGATGGTAACCGTAGCAGACATGCTTCAATACTGGCCTCTTTCGGAAGATCCTGTTTATTTTATTCCTTCACTACACCAAAAATTCTTCAAAAAGTTTAAACAAAGATGTCCGCAATTAAAAGGGTGATCACGCTGAAGATTATCATAATTATAGTTAATTTTGGATCCCAAGTATTTAATAAATTCCTTTGGAGGCTTAAGATTTCCGTAACTATCAAAATACTCAATATAATCGTTGCATTTTGCATAGGCTACCCAATGAGAACCAGGATTTTTAGAGCTATCTAAATTTATAACTCCACATTCTTTTTTAAAAGGGTGTTTAGGGAGCTTATCTCTCATAAAGACACCTCTGAAATAGGGAATATTATTTCCATACTTCAAAATGTCTAAATTACTCAAGGCTCGTTTGGGTAGCCGATATCTTAGTTTTTTTCTTTCGATACAAAAATTCCAAGCCCAGCTTTATGTGGTTTAAGGTGTAGTCCTTTTCCGATGCACAGAGCTTCCATCTTTTCGTTGTGTCTCTTCGATTCAGTCAATAACTTTTTAGCCATCTTGAATTCATTTATGGTTTTAGCAATACCAGCTGCACCGCCTGCTAGTGCCCCTGCGGCCGATAATCCCGCAAAAATTGGAATCAAAGGCAATACTCCACCAGTTTTTGGTATAGGAATTACACGAGGAAGTTTTATAGACGAATCATCAGCTAATTCTCTGACAGCGGCCATAGCTAATTCGATTGCCATTTTCTTGCATTTCGGTTTTAATTTTTCCATCTGTCTCTTCGTTTTGTTAATAACATTTTTAAATTTATTTTTCAACCCTTTTCCAGGTTTAATTTTAGGAGAACACTTTTTGCTATTTTTTTTTTTTAGGCCAAACCCAGTTTTAACTTTTGTTGACATAGCGCTGCTTACTAAGCACGCTGCCAATTTTTCCCCTACACTCGCATCTGAGGCAAGTGCTCGCTCTTTAGCCATATTTAACAAAACTAAATCAGCCTTGTGGCGATCCTTTAAGTTTGAAGACTTGTGATAGGCAATGTCGTGTTGTTTACAATATTCGTCTAATTTATTAACACCTTTATCCCCACGAGTAAGCCTTTTAATTAATTTAGTGCCAGGCCCACAATAATTGTATCCTGGTAAATGTAATTCAATTGGTAAATTATTTATAAGCCAATTGAGAATACTGCTCTCTCCAATACCCATCATAAGACTGATGTATCATGAGTTGAACATTTAATAAATATTCGATTTATCAATCCAACTGTTTTCAGATGAAGACAAACCTAACCATTTTACTAAAACTCTATTTCCTTTACTTCTAAGAACTTTCTCGACTAGATATAAATTGGGATGTTTCGTCTTTTGCAGCTCTTGCACATAAAATGCACCTAAAATGGGTTGGCCTCTGATTGCATCTTCAATTAAGTAGGTAATAGGAGTTGTATTTTGTATGTTTCTAATTTTAAATATTTCTGTCGACCAGTTGGGAGTATACCCCTTTTCAAATGTTCCTTTGTATTTACTGATACGTACATAATCACCCACTTTAAACTTGCTTTTTGTAGTATCGGTTTTTATCAACCTGAAATATCTCCCTAATATGCGTGTTTTATTAGTATTGTCCACGTTTGCCGGGATTTCATTAATTGTCCGATGATAGGTGTGATTGTATTTATAGATAACATTATTGAGGGTATTATCTATCCAATTATAGTCACCTTTTAAACTGAATTCCTTATATAGTTTAGATTTTAATGTTCTGATAAAACGCTCAACTATTGATGCCTTTTTTGTTGAGAAAGTTGAATAATGGTTTATACAATAAGATTTCATAAGTTTTTGGAATTTATTATTATAAAATTCTGTTCCATTATCCGTTTGTAGATTTTGGGGGACACGCCCTTTATCCAACAAAATCTTGAAAGAGTTGCATACAACATCTTTTGTCTTATTTTTCAAAGGAAAGGTCCAAGCGTATTTCGAAAATGTATCAATAACAGTAAGAATAAATCTGTAATTTTTATTTTCTTTGGAAATTGATTGCATATCAATTAAGTCTGCTTGCCAAAGGTCATCTATATCTTTCATAATAACATGTCTTCGTGGAAAGTTTACCCTCGCATTTTTATGAATTTCGTTTACCACATCAGCTTTACTCATATTCAAAACTCAGTATATAAACATTTGTAGTGAATCCAGAAATGATACTGAATGAAAATTATGTTATTGCTACTATTTATTCTTTAATTATGTTAGCTTCTTTTAATTCTTCAATTATCGATAGTATTTCATTATCATGGTTCGTATTGCCAGCATCTTTTGAAGCAACTAATAGTTTTAATCTCTCAACTAATTCGTTTGGGTCATCCCAATATACCAGGTCAGTATTTTTTTTATATTTCTTTAACATTGGCAAGTATCCCCCAAGTTTAGTGTGAATATTATCGTTTGATGTTTCGGAAAACAATGGTCTGATTATTTCACGATATTTTATTCCTTTATCACCTTTTATTTGACCTCTAGGATTGAAGTCTCTCTTATGAACATTTGTATAATACAATATATCCTTGTAAACAAGTTTATCTTTGTTGGATATTACTTTTAAATCAGGTTTTTTTCGAAGTAAAAGTTCTTTCAGCCCAGGAGTTAAATTGTAGGATTTATCACCGATTTTAATCAAAATGACATTTTCATTATTCAAACCGTCAATTTTAGAAAATGTTACTACTGAATTCCCCATCAATAAAGTTTGGTTTTCACTTCTTATTCCAAACGGTATATTTACACCGTCATAAATATCATAGATATCCTGACCCTCTAATGATATCTCTAAATCATCTGGCAATACCATTTCAGGAGACTCTTTAACCAATTGTGTAGAATTAGGTTTTGGTTCGTAACAGTCCACAAACTTTGTAGATGAGCTAGTATCCATTTCATCCAATTCAATACCTCCAGAATTAGTAAGTGTTGTATTTTCTAAATGTTTTATTTTTTCCATAGTTATATTCGAATCAACTAGAGTTTTAAGGGGGTCTGTGACAGGTTTTAGCATTTTATCGAGTGACAAGTTCATTGAGTGTTCCTGATCCTTCATTTGTTTTATTTTATTCTTTATGGAGTCTACAGACTTCATTAATTCTATTTTAATGTTTTTTTCCATTTTATATTATAACAACTGCGTCCAGCTATAGTACAAATTATACTGAATTTTATTTTGCATGTTAATTACTTATATGTACTTATAAACAGTCAGTCGAATTTAAAAAACATATCAAAGTTCTGTCTGTACCTTCCGTTATTTAATGACGATTCCTTATTAATAAGTAGAAAATTATAAGGTTTACTCCAAACAGTTCGACAAATGTTTCTGAACTCTTTCCATTGTAAATCAGAACTAACATGCTCTTCATAAATATGTTTTAAATTCACATCATCTTGTTTAAATATAATAAGAAAATTAACATTATCACGTAACAATTGCTTCGGAATTTTAGAATAGGTTTGAGATAAATAGAAACAGTCTATTTGCTTATGCCTACCCATACAGAAATAATTGCGGATATTTATTTGATTTTCACACGCAACATCATCAAAAATAAAAACAGAATTTGTTAAAGCTTCACTCGGAGAAATGACATCTTTATCATCATTGAACTCGTAAAAGTTTATCTGTGGCACTCTTTTTAATACTTCGGTCAAGAAACGGTATTTTGGTTGAAAAGAAGTTTTAGAGTAAAGATACAGATTTTTAAATTTGAGCCCATTTTCATGCAGCAGTAAACTAATCATAACATTCGTTTTACCACAGCTTGATGGACCGCATATTATACAACGAATGGTATTTGGCAATAAAGCGCTATGTCTGATGCGGTGAACAGAGTCACTTAATCTTATATTATTAACATTGAGAGATATGGGTTGTTTGATCAACTTCATAGTGCATATTAATCTAATTACCGCTTAACATACACTTATATAGTCGTTACTACATGAACCTCATCATACAACAAGCGTGAACTTGATGATGACGTTTAGGAAGTTGAATACGTTTGAATAAAAGTCCATTGTTTTAGACATATCATTTTATTATAAGTTCAAATAATAGTACATAACTTATTCTAAAATAATTATCATACATCATTTCTTTATAATACATTAATTTATTCTTATTTTAGTATTTTAAATCATATACTTCAAATGAATATAATTTAGAACAGTGGCTCTCAAGATGTGGATTATATTTAATTGGTGCTCAATTTAAACGTAATAAGTTGAATAAAAAGTGAAACGAACATTGGTTTAGATCATCGCATCATAAAATCCCCAAGGCAAAGTGTGAATTTGATCTGAAAGTATCTGAACTTTGTCATCGTTTCTATTTAGTACTTGCTTACTAACTTGTTGTGAGTACAATATATGCTTGATAGATCTTATAATATTCATTTTAAAAGATTGACTTTTATCTAATATCAAAGAATCGTTGTAATTACTTTGTTTTAAATGCTTAGTAACAGATTTAGACAAACCTTTCGCTTTTGTTATCCGTGTGTTTAAACTGCTAATGCAATACAGTTTTGCTCGTAAACCTGTAAATTCTGTAATTACATCACCCCCCATTTCGTCCTTAAATAGGCCAGGGATTTTTGAGTTAATTCTTGGTATGTTATATTGATTATCTATTGAAAAATTGCTAGTATCAAAATATGTTAAATTATCGTACATATCACGATAAAAGTCATCTGTATGAATTAAGTAAAGTAAACTATCAGTATCTGTATAACATAATTCAACTTTATCTCCATATTTCTGTTTTATAAAATCATAATGAAACTGATATAGATGTTCTTTGGCGTACTCCAGAACTGTAAATCCGATGTAAATTGGTCGGTCTAATATTATTTTTTCACGATTCAATTGTATAGCTACAAAATCCTCTGCGAATATTGACACACTTTTTAAATTAGGTTTTGAAATCAATTTCTGTGCACAAAGTTTCTTATTCGTGAAGTTTTTCTTATCATCCCATTTGGTTACCAGTTTTATCTCAACTTGTTTCCTTTTATTTTCTATAGTTTTGCCAAATATCGCATTATTTAAAAGTTTAAAAAAATCTTTTTCAAAAGAAGTTTTAGATTCCATACGCCGATTGGTATTAAGATCTATATATTTCTTTAAGAAATCATCTTGTCTAAAGGTTAGTATGCGATGAATTTTTTTTAACACCAAACCATTTTTTATGCATTGTTTTAAATGTACGTAATGAATAACATAATTTGATTTATCATACAGATTAGCAATCAACTTAGCTGATTTCGCTCCTAGGGGTACAAATTTCTCTGCAGCAAATGGTAAGTCTTTATGCTGATCATGAATACAATCCGGGTAATATAAATCTACTTCTAAAATAAAACCATACGGACTGTCATCTGAAACATGCAATACATTAAAGTTGTCAATTTCATCTTGAGTTAAAAATCTGAACTCCGAAACAGGCAATTTTTTAGTCATTGCATAACCATAAAGATTATTGCAATCTAAATATGTCAAATAACTCGAGGGTTTTAAATGATTATAATGAGGTAAATACTTATTATTTGCCTTAGCATGACGGAGGAAACATTGTGCCAACCCCCCTCGTATACCTTTTTCAATAAATGTATACATTTCTAAGTCACTAATGAGCTCTAATTCAGCGTTAGTGTACAGAAGCATAGCATCCCAGCTCAAACTAGGTGAAGTCACATAGTGAGCAGGATCCAATTTGTAAAAATGTAAACTTGTCTCTCTAAATTTTTCAAATATGTCGCATAACAGCAAAACATCGCATTTCAAATACAAATCACTGTATTCGCCAAGCGTTGTTATCTCAAAATTGTTCCAAATATCTTGGGCGTGAGCATATTCGTCATCTGATAGAGATTCCATAGTTAAACTATTATAAAAACTGGACTTTGAGGGTAGTTGATTTTCATCAAATTTTGACCAGTCGTCCATATAATCATATGGATAAATACCTTTCTTACGTAATAAATTAAGTTTAGTTTTATCCGTAAATTCTCTTGACAAATGAACAAAGTCTTTTTCTGACAAGCTTTTACTTAAAGAATCTAAGCTTGAGCTAAGAAAATGAAATGAATCAATAAACTTAATCTGTACTGAACGAGTACCTTTTTTTGTCTCAATTAGCTTAGTTATTGTAAGATATTTTTCTTTAGTTTTTGGTATTATTTTAATTGAGCCTTCATACTTAGCCAACTCTCTTATAAATATATGCGAATCATAACCACTTAGATTATGAAATACTACCGGTATGAATGGACACACTTTATACATCAAATTACAATGTGAGTGCGCTGCCCCTCTATACTCGGAAGTAATATGATCATGATCTCGAACTTTATCTCCAGACAATGACTGATTACATATATGACACTTAGTTGTATTTCGATATTCTCGTTCTTGATTATAAGTTAAAGTTTTCATTGATAAATGAGTAGACAAAACTTTGTTTATCCGCTTTACATCTTTTACTAAACGTTTAATAAAGACTTCGACGCAATCTATGCCTCTGTACGTGACAAACTTGTTAAGTTTGCTGTCGTGACAACAACATATGTAATATGCAAAACTTGAAGGTTGATGCATTTTTAGTGTCTTAGTATTTTTAGAACTATTTTCATTGCAATTTATTAGCAAACTCTCAAAATCAGCATAAATAATAAAATTAATTTTTAGTTTTCTTTCATAATGTTTAAATTTCAATATGGTATCTTTTTCCGGTAGTATAGTTAGTATTTTAGAACAAGTGTGAGAAACATATTTCTTTTCATTCGTAAAAAATTGTAAACATGATTCGCATAAAAAAACTTTGCCATGATGATGAGTAACCTGGCGTCGCACTAATCGTATAAGATCTTTTATCAAACAGTAATGTCCTTTACCATTCCGTTCAAAGTATAATAAATTAACGTGTTTTTCTTTTTTCTTATTCGTCATGTATAACGGGCCAGTAACAACGTATTTGCTATCTAGCCCATAAATGGTAACGCTTATTGTAGGATTTAACCGTTCAAAAAGTTGGATGTCATTCTGTGAAAGAGGAAATAACATTCCTTGAATATTGAGAACTTGGCTATAATGAGGATAGGATGTCGTTCTGCACACATTATTTTCACGAGGAAATAATGCGGCTACGACGCACCATAAGAAACAATACTCGTCATCATTACGTAAATTCAAACAACTTTTAGTATTTTTTATTACTGAGGGCAACTCTATGTACGTGCCGCCTCTCATGGGGCAATATTTACATATGTTAATCTCAATATGACTTAGCGAAAGATATGTCCAACCTGACTGTACATGTTCAAATTCAGACATTTTGCGCATAAGTACATGTATTTTATTCAAAAAGAACTCGTGTATATCAGTATTTTTATAGATAATATCATACTTAGTGTTAAATGATTTCAGTTCTACTTGTTCGTCGTCAGATTTTAGCAGAAGAAACTTAGCAAAAAGCTCAAAATTTACTTTTATGCAATCATACTTTTTCAATATCATAGTTATTAATTTATCAATATCTGGATGTACAGAATTCAGGATCGCCTCAGGAGTGAGGTGCTCGTCATCCTGTGGTATACATGTCTGAATATTACTCGGGATCGCCTCACGAGTGAGGTGCTCGTCATCCTGAGGTATACATGTCTGAATATTACTCGGGATCGCCTCACGAGTGAGGTGCTCGTCATCCTGAGGTATACATGTCTGACTATTACTCGGGATCGCCTCACGAGTGAGGTGCTCGTCATCCTGAGGTATACATGTCTGACTATTACTCGGGATCGCCTCACGAGTGAGGTGCTCGTCATCCTGAGGTATACATGTCTGACTATTACTCGGGATCGCCTCACGAGTGAGGTGCTCGTCATCCTGAGCTAAGTTCAGACGAAAAGTTACTATTCTATTTTTAAATGCTGTTGCCACAATAAAAACATTTTTGAATTCAGTACTCAATAAGCTATTTGTCTTGTGTATATTAGTTCTCTTATGATATGCATATTGGTTTCGTGGTATTTCAGTTTCACATTTGGTACACTTCACAATTTTACTACGAGGTCTTGTTAATGGTGTTCTGCGATCTCTGGACTGTATAACTGTGAAATAATACATTAGATTTAAATAGCATAATATTTTATTTATCAATTGGCTATTTAGGTACAAGTATTTAGATATTATAAAGATTACTTATAATATAATGTATGTATAGGTATTATTCTGTAATGATTAAATGTTTTACATATATTTGTATAAAAACTAGCAAGAATACATAGTAAGTACTAATAGTAAGAATTTATAAGGGTAGTTGGACAATTACGAAAATCTTGTTCAACTGAGGACGTAAATCCTTTTAGATGGCGCCACATCTCCGTGTCCGTATCAACTTTTCTTTTAATTGTAACTATTGAATGGCGCCACCTATTTACTGGTGGTATGTCTGCGATTTCATCACAATTGTAAACTTTTACTTCTACGTAATACGGCCCCTGCTTTGTCTCACTTATTTTTCTGGCATAGCCTTTGTTAACCCTCTTAGTAAAATAAGAATGAAGAGGAGACGGTGTTTTACCAGTTGATGTGGACGGCTTCACAGACGAATCCTCTTCATCGCTCTCACTACCGAATAGGTCCCGTGCAGTTAGCTTGTTGTTGGTTAACGGCACCGGTTGTATCCTAGGCTTCTTAGATCCGTGCGTCTTAGATCCATCGATTCGATCGGTTTTGGGCCGCTTGTTTGCTGTCGATTTTTCGAGTCGGGTCGAAGAATAAGTCGATTTCTGCTTTGTCTGCGTCTCAATTTCTGACTCTTCATCCGAAGAAAACAGCTGAGGCAACGTAGATGAAGTTGGCTTGGACCTGAAACAATATTATTTGAAATATTATATTAACCTGAATACAAAAATAAATTAATGGTGGGATTTATTTATGGTCGGATAGGAAGAAAATATTTTGTATCATTCATTCTTTTATGCATTCATTCAATCTATACGTTCGTTCTGTCCTACATTCAATAATTCATTTATAAGTTCATTCAATTATTTATTCAATAATTTGTGCATTCATTCATTCATTAATATATGCAATCATTCAATTATTCATTAATTCATTCATACATACATGCATTCATTCAATCATTCATTCATTCATTCATACATACATTCGATCATTCACTCATTCATAGAATAAACCTTGTGATGACACATTTATACACATATAATAAATAAAATATTAATTATGATCTACTTACATTTTGAAGATTCTGGATTCTGGTTGAAGCGTAGATGCGATAGCGTTGAAGGTTGAAGGTGATGATTGTTTCCCTCGGGAGAGCAGTTTGTGATTTTGTCTGGCATCGATGCACTTTATATACAGCAAAATTATGACGTTGTACTACCAAATATGTCATCGAGAAGATGTAATGCTTATATTGCAAAACAAGATATCATATTAACCAATCCAAAAAAAATATATTAGTTATTGATTATGTTATACTATGCAAATACCATGGCTTCACTCATTCTAATTACTTATCGTACCTGCATTTTTTCATACAATAAAAAACTTCAACAAACAAACAAATCAACCGACACCATAATCAATATAGTGACTTACTTTTAGCATCAAGTAATAGTAGAACTCTGTCAGCATTTTATCCAAATATAGATTCATTAGGGTAAGGGCACATTGTTTGCTACACTTTATTTTAATCATATTTTATTGTATTACATTATACGTGTATAATAAATTAATAAGTACGGTTGACCAGTGACCACCTTAATTTTGATGATACATACTAACAAATTCCCCATGGTTTGCTTCCACATTACAGCAGATTACTTAGATGTTTCTTTTGTGTTAACTATGACTTTTTACTGCTAAAAACAATATTTTTTTTGAGCATAGCCGCGGGCAATTCCTAGTCATAAATATATTCAACTCAGCATTACGTTATTTTGAACTCTATCAGCAACAAAATATTTTATATATAAATCGGGATAAAATAAGAAACAAATTCACTTCAGTTCTTCCATTCCTTTAGTGTGCTACTGTTATATTCTACAATGTCTGTAAGTACCTAATTTTACAAAATATTTTACTTTTAATTATAATAATAATAATTATATAGAATGTGTTAAACCAGTGAAAATAAAAAATAATGTATGTATTCTGTTTCAGATACCGAGTTGGGTTTATTCACCAACTTCACCTCCGTTAATGATAGAACCTGACGTGATTGATAAAGTCGTAAATTATTTGGATGAGGAAGAACGACAACGAACCCCATGTGTTCCAAATACAACTAATAATAAGGAGTTGATAAGTTTTTACAAAACGGTCTCGACCGGTGGCACTAAAGTTATACGGATCGAAATTTACGATGCAAACCAATTTGAAAGTAATTCTATGTGCCAGTGCAGTGCTGAAATATGTGTTCAGCATGTTGTTAAGAACATTTACACTGATAACATCTACTTACGTGTCAAAGACCTGCTACCATATTTAAACAATACTTTTTATCAATCCTTGTAAAAAGAAAAACGGACCTCACCTACAAGCACCTAGATCACCTACGGCATCTGTTAATTCCTAATTATTTTGTTTAATTAATTGTAATTATATTGTTTATTTAATTTGTAATTATATGAACTAATAAATACTTGCTTATTCATTACAATAATGTAGTTTCATTTCAAAAGCTGTAAAATTAAATCATCCGTAAGAATCTAAGTATATTCTCATTATTTTAATGTCATTCAGCAAATAATGTTCATTGAAAAAAAATCTATTAGTCATAACAGTGTGTTATAAATATCACGTAGCAACAATGCTCGTCCATTCACGAGATCATAGTTGCATTGAGCAGATCAAGTATCAAATTTTTGCTAGCTAAAATAATATTAGATACTCGAAACTAAGCACATGTGTAAATGATTGAGTTTAATGAATATAAAAATAATCAATTAGAATAGAAAGTATGAAATAATATTTGAATGTTGATGAAATGAATGATAAAATTGGGGTGACCTGGATTTCCTTGATCCAGGTCCCCCAATTTTACCCTACTAGCGCGCACTTTTACTATAGATTGGGCGTGATGAATAAGGTTTTGAATATACAGGTGGCGGGGACTTCGCCGCTCATCCTCTGATACTATGGATTCAGTACATGAAATCTTTAGGGCAGAGGCACAAAGCAACAACACAGTACTGTAGAGTCGTGTAGACTCTACGAAGGGGTAACTACAGAGGAGAGCTATTTTATTCAAATGAAACTCTTTATTTAAGGAGTAATTTCATTAAATATATACAGGGTGAATTTTTCAAGTGGGCGTGGATGGCCAAATTCTAAACTATGAGGAATAGCGAAAAGTACTCAAAGGAGTCGCGGGCTCGATTTTGATGAAAACTAAAACTGCAGCATTGGATTTTTGAAAAATCAATATTTCTAGCCAGGAATCGAACCTGTTGATTTTGAAAAAAAAAAAAAAAACCACACCGATACCTTAATCCGCAAACCAGCCAACTCCATTTTGCTATAGTTTACAGGAGTCACTTAAAACTTTCTAGTTTTTATTTTGACTAAAAAACGACATCATAATATTTTTTTTGACAAAAATGGAGTTGGCTGGTTTGCGGATTAAGGTATCGACACGCTGTATTATTACACCATTCGATAGTGTCCCTAATAAAGATCAAATTCTGGGAAGTAATGACATACGGCAATATTTTTTACACTTCAAACCTACAACTCATCGAACGACGTTCGAATGGAACACGCCTTCAAATATTATCGTCCAGGATTTTAAAAGAGGCCAGGATCTCTACAGTACACTCATACCTCGGATTCAAAGAAAACCTGAGGTCTTTATAATAAAATATGGACTATAAAATTCCTTAGGTATAGTCACAACACAAAAGCTCTCGTGTAAATGTCGTCGCACATCTACAATCTACATACCGAGACAATGCCCGAGGTAACTTTATTCCTATATTTTCTATATATTCCCCAGTGTATTCTACTAAGTATATTCAAGTACAAGCGACTCGCCCGGGTTTCGCACGATTTTTATGACTTGACAAAACATCGCGATTTCTTTGTTATATGCAAGTTTAATGTTAATTTATAAAAACATCGCCGTGCTGTGAAAACGTTATTTTACAGAGGAGACAAAAAATTTTTGAAAATGGCCTAAATACCTAAATCTATAAAAAGCATTTGAATCATCTTAGAGCTGTGTAAGTTTGTTCTACATATGCGAGGTTTTCTTCACAACAAATAAATAAAAAGGAAAACAATGAATCTTTCTTTACGAAGTTTTCACAGCCCCGCCACGAAACCCATAAACCTTCCGAAATATATCTAAATGATGATGAAAACTGTATCAAAACCCATTTGAGTTTGAGTAATATGTATAGATATTCCTCCCGTCGTAGAAATATCCGGAAGCGTCTAGAACATTCTCGAACAGCCGTGATTTTTAGACCGTGAAATAATTGACGGAAGATGGCGACTATGACGTAATGCGGATGGGAATCTTCCGTTGGAAAACATGTTGTTCCTAGGAAATATAATTAATGGTTATGCAACAACAAGAACCCTTAAAGGAAGCTGTGAATATTGTTAGATAGTTTTGCAAATGAAGGGACGGATAATAGGGGAATGATTAGATTGCCGTCAAACGCAGCAGTGCTTAGATAAATGCGTTATTAGTTACGTAAACTAGAACTTAATGGAAGGGCCATTTATATTATATTCATTATATAAAACTAAAGTCGCTTTACGTGTCTGTCTGTTTGACCGCTTAGATCTTCTTGTACACAATAGATTTCATGCGGTTTTTACCACCATTTAGAGCATTTATTCCGACAAGTTCATAATATTTAACTTATCTAAGTTAAATATTATAAACACAGCACAGAAATCTCGATGTCTTGACATGTCGGGTCGTTAGTATTACATAAGAGGGGGATTTCTCAGTAGAGCAGTCTGGAGTAGGGCAACCAGTATCGGAAGGTTTTCAATTCCGGAGTTAATTTACGATATTGGGCTCTCAACTCCGGAATTCCGGAATTCCGGAACTGGACCCGAAATAATTAAAAAAAAAAAACAAAAATACCTTGAGTAACTTTTAATCATTTTTAACATTAGTCTTTAACTCAGTCTTGATACGACATTGCCAGTTAACTTTGAGTAAGCCAGTTAACAATATTATTAAAATTAGGAAAGTCTAAACTTTTTAAAAACTTAAAATTTTACAATTTGAGAGCCTTAAAATATTAGTGAAAAATAACATAATATTAAATTAACACAAGAAATATCACGCTTTAGAGTAGTTTGGACATTACTAGGTACCGTAGTTAAAATCAAAATATTAAAATGAGCATTTAAGTCTCTCCTCAGATTTATCATGTTTAACAACAATCTTGACATGACAACATAATCAGTTCACAATTCACATCACAATCAATAAAATTAAACAAGTCTAATTAAACTTTTTAAAACAAATCAACAAATTAAGGGCTCAACAGCAAATACTATAACACTCGTCTAGTTAGTACATGATACACGCGCAGGAACAATTGCGCGTAAAACGATGAGTTGAAAAATTAAACACATTTTTAAATTAAAAATAATGAATATCGAAATACGATAAATTGAGCCCAATTCCGGAGTTGAAATATCGGAAAAACTATCCGGAATTCCGGAGTTGCGAAATTCCGGAATTCCGGAATGGATGCCCTAGTCTGGAGTATAGTTGCAAAACTTCTGAAAAATTCTGAATAATTCCGGAATACTTCTAGGAAAGTTTCTTTAAATCAGAATTATTCAAAATGAATTTAATTAAGATTTTTATTTTTTTTGCTGAAAAATCGTATTTTGCATCGATCGTCGATCGCCGCCGCGCTGTCCCTCTGTGCGCGCCCGACTGCACGAGTCGTGCGTGCCGCGCGCGCCCGGCTGCACGAGTCGTGCGTGCAGGCGGTGGCGGTGCGGGGTGCGGTAAGAGGGGAGATGTTCCCTGGAGAAGTTTTCCCCCCCGCGCCCCGCGAGAAACATTCGTACCCCGCAATCGAATGTTTCCGCCGAATATTTCGCCCGAATAATTCAATGGGAAATATTCCCAAAGTTTCGGAATATTTCGGAATACTTCCGAAGTATTCGACGGGAATGATTCGGAATTTTTCCCGCCAGCATCTATAGTCTGGAGTCGTAATTTGTGCCAGGTCGATGGCAATACTGCTCGCCCCATGGGATTTTAACATCAATCTGCCTTGCCTTTTTCCAACTATGTTGGGGTCGGCTTCCAATCTAACCGGATGCAGCTGAATACCTGTATTTTACATGGAGCGACTGCCTATCTGACCTCCACAACCCAGTTACTGGGTAACACATTAAAGTAATATACCTACGGTGTATTTAAAGTAGTACACTGTGGTCATGCTCGGGTCGGTGATGCTGAATCGCATATACTCGGCTAATTATAAGTTTCCACCGCTCAGTCTCTGAATTATATAGTGTGGTCATAAGCACATACCCTCTTTTTATATATGCTCGTGTTTCTGTGACAACAAAACATTTTTTCTTTTTTTATTTCTTTCATCCTATCCCTATATTACTTAGCCAGGTAAACAGTACCTTCAGAAGTGATAGATCTTGATGACACTGATGAAAGCCTTCCTTGGGTGATGAAAATGTGATTCCTTTCTCGATTTTTCCTGATTGCACCTACCACTGTTTGTCTCTGTATCATGACTGGTATAGAAAATGTCTATGGCATTACGTCTGCCTCTGTACATTGTGTGCTTAAAGGTTTAAGTAAATAAATAATAAATATTTGAAACTAGCGACCCACCCCAGCTTCTCACGGGTCCAATTTTTCTTTTCGAATTACCGAAATTTTCTTTCATACAAACCTTATCCTGGCAACACCGAACACAAAAGAAAGAATTATCCAATTTGGTGCAGTCGTTTGGAAGTTATGCGCGTACATATATTTCGACGATTCATTTTTATTTGTATAGATAGATAAGGTTTACAAACACCGATTTCCAAATTATACAACCGATTTCCCGAAATTGGTTTTGATCTTCGGGAAAATCTCTTTTTTCTCTATATTAGATCATGGTAACCGGTATCCAATGAATAAAACTCAATATATTTATCGTATCGTGTTCCCCTGCCGGTATCACATAACCTTTTTTGACCCTTGTCAGGGCCTCATATCGTTTTTTTTTATGGGCTTTTCTAGTGTGCCAGATATATTACCTGTGCTTTGACTTTCGGCTTAAACTGGGGAAGTTATGGATGTGGTCGACCTTATTTCGGGTGGGCCGGCCATTTTGTTTTTCGAATGGCTGGTAGTGTAGCAATTGCTTCTGAATTGATATTGTTTCGTTTTATAGCTTGCAGAGACTAGGAAACTTGAAATGGAGTACTAGATCTAAATCTAAACTAGTTTTAGAAAGAAGTAAAATTTACTACAACGTAACGTCACGTCGTACGTCAATTTTACTTCTTTATAATACTAGTTTCTGGTCATCTGAAAGTCCTGATACTATTACAAAAAATCTTTCACATATACAGGGTGAAATTGAAAACATGCGACAAATCGAAATGGGAGATTGTACTCATCATTATGAACAACTTTTACTATGGGACCAAACATGGAATCGCGAAAAAAAAATCAGCTATTCCCTACATTTATGTTTGCATAACTCGCCAAAATGTAGGGAACAGCTGATTTTATTTTCGCGATTTCAGGTTTGGGCCCATAGTAAAAGTTGTTCATAATGATGAATACAAACTCCCATTTTGATTTGTCGCATGTTTTCAATTTCATCCTGTAGAAAGCTTCACTGTTGCCAAGTGCCATAAGATATATTTCTTCACGTGGAAGAAGCCGCGCGCAGAAACTAGTTACGTAATAAAGTTGTGATCTAAGTTAAAGATAGACGTATATTTTGTTGCCTTTTGATGTAACTTCAGTATTATCTTAGGACTACGTAGAAAAACACGGGCTATTAGAATACTCCCATTGCGCTCACTAGGGCAGGTCCCTTTGAACTTCCAAATGTTATTTTTAAGGTTAGAAGCGGTTTCAACCTTTAATGTCAACTGAGAATTCTAAAAGCACAGTTATTTATTTATTATTAGCCTGTGACGTCCCACTGCAGGGCAAAGGCCTCCCTACTCTCTCATGAGAGAGTAGGGGTTTAGACAAATTAACCCACCGCGCTTGTCTAGTGCGAGTTGGTGGGTGTACAGTGGACCGCCTGACTGGGTCCGTGGGCGCCGCCTTTGACGTGTTACGGAATAAAAACAAGCAAAGTAAATTGGATGATTGAAGTATAATCAGTTTTTCTTTACTTGCGGATTTCCGGACTACCTATATATTTCCGGATAGCTCTACCGCATTCTCGTTTTTACCTTCATTTGAAGGCCTTTGATTAAAATAAATAAAAATACCTATTTAGATTTGATCTTTGAAGTTCCTTCCTCTTTCTTTCCAAGAGAAGTGGCTGTTCTTTAAAAAAGGGAATTTTACAGTCACGAACCTTAGGAGCAGGATTTGGATAGATACCAGTAAAGAAGGCTTAACTTTGAGAACAGCCGATGTATTCTGTAAAAATCACACTGTGAAAACTTAGGTGAGGCGAGTTGAAAGTGAGCTATTAATAGTGTCAATACCTAGCATCAGGTGGAATGACAGCTCTCTTCAAGCACACCTCACCTAAGTATTTACGGTGAGATTCATCGGTTTTTGCAGAATAGACCAGCGGAACACGTAGATTTGCCAGAAGCCAAGCAGTGTTATTAGAATGTTTAATTAACTGACAGACAAACGCACAGCCTAAACCACTGGAAACATGAAATATTTCACAGGATTTCCTTATTAAATAACGATGGAGAGCATTAAATATTAATATATGATACTAGCTTCTGCCCGCGACTTCGTTCGCGTGAAATTTCTTATTCCCTCGACCCATCTCGTCGTATTGCATCACTTGCCCGCGTCTCCTGCTCTATCACTTCGTTTCTCCATAGCGCTTTTGCTCGGCTCCTAAGGGTCATAGCGTGACGTTAAATAGCCTATAGCCTTCCTCAATAATTGGGCTATCAAATGCAAGAAGAATTTTTCAAATCCGACTGGTAGTTCCAGAGATTACCCCATACATACAAACTTACAAACAAATTTTACCTCTTTATAATATTATACACTCGGCGTCACAAAAATCGCACCTCTTTAAAAATTCCCTTCAAAGTCATTTTAACCCCATTAATTAATGGTAGACATATGACTATAAGGTATCATTGGAAAGGCAATTTATTTAAATTTCAGAATAAATCAATGGATTTGGTTTTTTGTGTACCAGGGAATAAAAAAAAGCAAGCTAATGCAAATGATTAAAAAGTTAAATTTTATTTTATCAGCAAAAATTACAACAAAGTCCTTAAAAACATCTTAAAACCTAGTGTTACCCCCCTAGCCCTGATGACTGCTTCCATGCGTTCTCTCATGGACCTAATTAATGTGACAACAGTCTCTTGCGGAATGTTGTCCCATTCTGCAACGACGGCATCTTGGACGTCTTGGAGAGTGGTAGGGGCAGGATCACGTGCCCGTACTCGCCGTTTCAGTTCATCCCAAAGGTGCTCAATAGGGTTTAGGTCTGGACTTCGCGTCGGCCAGCGCATAACAGGGATTCCAACTTCTTGCAGGTAGTCTCTTACAATTAAAGCGGTGTGACAGCGGGCGTTATCGTGCATTAACGTGAACCCACTGCCAACGAAACCCGCATAAGGGACAACCTGCTCCTCTAAGATCTCTGTTATGTACCGAGCAGTAGTCAGCGACCCTTGCCCGCGAGCACTTCCAGTCCGAGAAACACACACAAGGTTCGTTTTGCCGTCGATTGACATGCCAACCCAAAACATGCACGAGCCACCCCCGTATTCCACTGTCTCTTGAATACAGGCTTGTGCGAATCGTTCCCCTTGCCTCCTATACACTCTTCGACGCCTATCGTTGCAGAAAAGACACACCCTCGTCTCATCCGAGAAGAGCACAGCCCTCTCAAATTGCAACCGGTCTCTCCTATGCTGTGCAGTCAATTTTGGCCCTGTAGCAGCCCTATGAGCTGCAATTTTCTTCTCCTGCAGTCTTCTTCTAATCGTGGAGACGCTTACAGAAGTTCTGCGAGCTGATCGCAGTTGTTGTTGCAGCTCAACAGCATTGGAGAACCGATTACGTAAAGACGTCGAAACAATGAAGCGATCGTCTCTTTCGGATGTGCACCGTTGTCTTCCAGATCCACGTCTTCGGATATAGCCACCAGTCTCTTGGAAGCGTTGGAACACTCGTCGAACGGCAAAACGACTCAAGTTCAGTTGCCGAGCAACATCACATTGCCGCATCCCTGATTGCAGTAGTGCAATGACTTGAGCGGCTTCATCTGCAGTGGTATCCATCTTCTGGGATATTTTTCTTGCTGTAGCTGTTCACGTGTGTTCACTTCAAAGGTTGAATAGCGAATGACCCACATTTAACCCGGGTCGCCCGTTTTATACCCTTGTAGGGAGGTGCAATTAGTGGCCGTTGTAATGCGTATTTTGACAACATTTTTTTTAACGTTACGTGCAAATGAGATCTGTTGTGTTTAGGAATTCTAACTGTTGTTAATTTAAAGGTCGTTAAACATACTTTTAATTGATACCAATATTAATTGGGTTTAATATATTCGTTGCTGGCGGGATATGCTTTAAACTTATTTTCGAAGAGGTGCGATTTATGTGACGCCGAGTGTAGTATAGAAGTATGGATGAATTGCACCGATCCCAGCGTGGTTAAACCAGACTCGATTAATCGAATAAACCCCAAGATTCGCACTAGCTCCTGTAGCCTCATGTTCATGGTGCTACAGCAACCATTGCATCCGCATCTTCAATATAACGATGGAAAGCACTAAAGAAGAATTATTGAAAATTCATCCCCTGAATGGGTAAATGAAAGTTTGTATGGAATTTCGTTATTACTGAAGTTAGAAACGTGGAAGTTGGTACTTAGACGTCTGCTTAGTATTATCTTTTTTTGGAAATTCAACCCCTTAGGCTCCTGAGAAGTTGTCCATGGTAAATCCCATCGAGCACATGACTTGTAAAACCATAACCCTTATTCCTGGGGACCATGAAAGTTCTCATAAAAAAAAAAATGGTCAACCTAATTTTTTACTATTTCTATTTTACGCATTGCGGCATCTATAAACTGTTAAAAGTCGTTTTGTAGATTAGACAGGCGTACAGGAACATAACGACAATGTTTCAACCCGTGCTTATAAATCTTTACTTCATGCCTTACCTAACTTGTGAGCTTTCACGTTTAACTTTGTAAAGGCATCCATTTTCTTTTTTAGGAGGTCTAAATTTACTGTATTTTTACTTTTACCCAAAGGCCGTGCCTTAACCAGAATCAGATTGCTTTAGCTAACTGTTCCGGTTACTCTGCATCATCAAATGCTGCGGCCTGCAGGGCCTCTTCCCATGACTTCCAGCTCTTTCGATCCAGGGCTAAGTGGACCACTGGTCGTTTGTTTTCTCTAGCACGTCCCGCAATCTTCTACGGGGTCTGGCTATTATGGGAAAAAACTGTTGTTATTTTTCTATTTTTCTATCGTCGCGAACAATTTTATTGGTCTGCAATTTTTTGATGATAATGATACCCATTGAAGTATCGTAGAAACTCTTGATTTTGCAAACAATATTGTTAAAGACGCCATGCTTCGTCGACCCCAAATAAGTTGGTATAAGGGCAAGATGATGATGTCAAAAGTCAAAGCATTTATTTCAAATAGGCACACAAAAGGCACGTTTGAACGTCAAAAATTACCTTAAAATAGAATTGATTCTAGTCGCCCCTTCCAAAAGGTAGTTTTCGTGTGGAGAAGAATGGGCAAGAAACTCCACCGTTACTCTTGATGAAGTTAATTGTTAACTCAATCAAATACTATCAATAGATACAGTAGTAAGTAATCAAACCTCAATGGATTCCCGTTTCGTATTCCTAAAATTATTAATGGACACTGTAATATAATAAATGCGTACATCATAAGATGTAAAAAAAGTTTTTAGAAGCACATTTATTCGAAAAAGCATACATAATTAAAAGGTGACTGGTAGAAAATACCTATGGCATTAAGCCCGCCTCTGTACATTTATGTGCTTGAAGTATTAAATAAATAAATAATTAGAAAATCAATACGTTTTTAGAGGATCAATCAAATATTTTCCATTTCAAACTACCCAGACATCTTATCTGCCGTTATTAGGGCCAAGTTATTCAAGACTTCTTAAAAAGGCCATTTTGATACCTAATACACTTGGGAGCAAATAAATCGAGCCACTTGCTTTTTTTTGCACGTATAATGGTTAATATTTTTGGTATTATGGAACGTATCAAATCGAAACATATATCGCCTAAGAGCTTATTTAATAATCTTTACAATGAGGGTAAATTTTTGAATGATAACCTTATTTAGTGATAAATTATTGGCTCTGAAAGAAAAACGGTAATTTTGATAGAAAATTGTAGGATTAAAACAGTCCAGAAAATCTATCGAAATCAGGGCAAGGGGGGGTAATACAAGATATTAAGAATAAGTTTATACCATAATTTTGTTTTTAATTGTTTTTTTCTGGACCGACAATTTTCTATCAAAATTACCGTTTTTCTTTCAGAGCCAATAATTTATCATTAAATAAGGTTATCATTCAATAATTTACCCTCATTGTAAAGATTATTAAATAAGCTCTTAGGCGATATATGTTTCGATTTGATACGTTCCATAATACCAAAAATAATAACCATTATACGTGAAAAAAGGAAGTGGCTCGATTTATTTGCTCCCAAGTGTATTTAGAGCATTCCACACACAACCTAAAATTAGATGTATGTAATTAATATTAGGAAGCTCTAACTTATGCATTATCGGTTGTCTACGCGAGCTTAGCTTCTACACGACATAGATACATACCCAGACAAGATCTGTCATAGAATAGATTATCAGTCAGCCGATCGATCTCCCCGGATTAGCGGCCGGATGATGGATCAGGTGTAGGCTGTGGCGCATTGCGGGGTTGGTGACAAGGGAATGTACGACCCTCTTGAGCCTATTGGCTATTATTGTTTTTAAGCGGAAAATGTCATGGATAAAAGAAAGATGAATCAGAACTGTAACGATTTTTCTTACGAAAGCTTGCCTTTACGCAGGAAAGTATCAATAGCAATAGGCAGTAGCAACAACGAAAATATTTTAATTGTGACGGGTTTTATTATCAAGCACGTAATAAAAACACAATGCTACAAAATTGAAACTGAAAATTCGCGGATAATAATATTTTTAACCGACTTTAAAAAAGGAGGTTCTGTATTCGACCCGTATGTATGTATGTATGTATGTATGAATGTATGTTTGTATGTCCGCGATTATCTCAAAAACTACTGAACCGATTTTGATAATTCTTTCATTAGTGTAATCTACATACTTTCAGGAAGGTTTTAGTATATAATACATTAGGTAATTATTCTTATGTACGAAGTTACATGCATAAATGTACTGCATCTCCTGCATTTCTATGGGAATTTTGATGATTCTTCGAGTCGTGTCTTTAATTCTTCAATGCACTAGTGTTAATTGAATTTGTGTGGGGTAGGTACAACTAAAAAGTGAAAAATAAAAACTTTTTTACAAAAACAAACAACCGACTTCAAAAAAGAACACTATAAAGTGTAAAATAACTTTAATATCGGAAGTCGGTGTCAAAAAACGAAAATGCAGAACCAACGACACCGACTTCCGAAATTAAAGTTATTATTTTACACTTTATAGTGTTCTTTTTTGAAGTCGGTTGTTTTAAACTACAGCGTTCCGATCTCTGCCTCTCGATGTTTCAAATTCACAAATTGAATCATTTCTCAATGCATATTTATTTCATTTTTCGGTCCATCTCGCGCCAATGCACTAGCCTTTGTACCAGGCTATCAGAACGGGACAGAGCAAATAGCTTTTAGCCGTCGAAGGCCTCCGATTTAGCTTTTGACCTTGTTTTTAAATGGATCTTCGTAGTATTAAAGTTGGGTGGAGAGTACTCCGAGATTTAGAGAATATACGACCCAGATACATAATGGATAGAACGGAGAGAGAATCGATTTTGCTGGCTAAAAGGCGTCTACTTTTATTTTCGCGGCGACTAAATGGAATAGGTGCATGTTTTTCCAGTTCCGTGTTCCTGGTGGGTTTTGAATGTTGTTATTTTTGCGGTTGGACTGAATTGGCTGGTTTGTTTTTACCGTTTGTGGATAGCAAAGGTTTGAATGAGGTTTATTCGTAAGGTTCGTTTTTGCAAAGCGCAAGTATGATTAAAGCTCTGTTTCAAGCAAGGCGTTGTAGGAATTAAAGTAGTATAAGTTGGTCTATTCAGTAAACATCTCACTGTGAAATCGTGGTAGGTGAAGTGAGCTTGAAGTAAGCCGTCATTCCGCCTGACTGACGCTAGAGATTGACACTATTGATAGCTTACTTCAAGCCCACTTCGCCTAAGTTTCACGGAGACATTTTTCCCGGTTAGGTGGACTGTTCTCGAAATCCTTTCTTATCTATTATTCTCTGGAGGACATGGAAAAGATGAACTTTTACGCCTTTGGCAGTTAGCACCAAAGTCATTTCCAAAATATAATATTGTCTATCTTGAGAGGAAATTCAATTAGCGAACTTCCCTGCGCTTTCATCCCCCATAAATTCACCGTATTTATTCGACACAAACTTTCTAACAGCACTTTGTGAAATTGTGCGAGGTCTCGTCCCTAGTTGCAAACCATTATCTGCCTTGTTGATGTGTTGTCATGCCGAACTATGAGCGTAAATTAGAAGTGCAAAATTTAATCTGAATGAAAGGGGTCGAATTTGGTTAGCAAGCGTTTAGGATTCAGATGTGCTAGCTTTTTAAACTTTTTCGGGTCCTAAAAAGCTGCGGTTTGATTTGGGTGAGATGTGGCTTTCCATTCTTATCTAGCACACCACATAAAATCACGCCTTGTTTCCCAAAAGGGTTAGGCAGAGGTGTACCTAAAGGTACACTGGTGGCAATGTGCTTTGAATTATACTCCATTTGAAATAAGATTAGACATTTAAATGAACCTTTTTTACAGTCCGTTCAACCGACTTTGACTTCTGTTCCGTAGGCATAAAGATGGCATTAAAAGCAAAAAAGTGATTACTTGTATTTGTCATGCCACTCACGCAATAGCAGTCAAAATCAATTGAACAGACTGTATAAAAGGTTTATTTAAATGTCTAATTTTATTTAAAACGGAGTATAGGTTATTTTATGAGTCCAATTAGTCCAGTATCTGTATTATTTAGGGCCGGGCTTATTGAAATACTGGCAAAAATCGAACAAATTGCCATGTGACACTTTTTATTAAAATAACCGTCGAAGAAAAAGAAGGTACTTATAATCGCTAAACTCATATTATGATAACAGTTTCTTAAGTAATTACTTACGCAGAGTTATTGATCGCTATTAGCGATGAGCCAATGCGTCACATTTTGAAAAATAAGGGCAAAATTTAGTAGGCATACAAATATGTGAATGAAAATGATTTACGTGCGCTGTTGTTTTATTAAATCACGAGTGAATTCCAATATTTAGTTTAATGGAGCTGAATTCGTTACTGCTAACGAGTGTTATGTTAAATATTGTATGGTAGGTTACGCATCGTATGTTTATTTTATTTAACTGCTATTGTGCGTGTGGGTATGCAGTTTCTGAGTTTATCTTGGACATGACGGATATAGAAAGAAAGAAAGAAAGTACTTTTATTTGCGGTGAAAATGACGCAAAAAAGAACATAAACACAAAAAATTAAATAAAAAGGTAGGGGCAAACATGCGTCACATCCACGCAAAACGGCTATCGGCATTATGCTGCAACCCTATGCAAGACAGAGCCCCAGCGCTGGTTTTCAGCGACAGCCGGCGCTGACGTAATGACGTCGTCCGGTGCAGCAAACAATTATTAAAACACTGACTGGTACAGTGTACTTAAAGAAAAATAATTGAATTTAAAAGTGATAGAATAATTATACTAATACTATATATCGGTGACAAACATCGTGAGGAAACCTGGACTTGTCTTCTATACTAATAATAAGGCTGAAGAGTTTGGTTTTTGTTTCTTTATTTAAACGCACTAATCTCTGGAATAAATTATTTTTCTTAGCCCAATTCTTGAGGAAGATTATTGGCTTTTTAACCGTCCGACTTCACATCAGTTGTCGCGCCCCCAGCGCCCGAAAAAAAAAAACCTAAATATAAATACCTGATAGAATATAGCGTAATTAAATAAAAAAAGCAGATTAAACGAGCTTGTGGTATTTGTTCGTAAATATACGACCCTCCCTGGCGAAATGGACACGAAAATATTTGTCGGATTAATCCGGCGTAAGGGGTTAAAAGGTAAACATCACGCTACGATCTTTAAAAGCCGTGCAAAAATAAAAAGCCAGAAAACGAAGTACTAGCGTAGGCGGGCCCGATAGGATGCGACGCGGTGGGTCTTTTTTTATGGATTGGAAATCATCAAATGACTCCTCCCGCTCTGGGTGGAGCGGAAGGGAGTGTCAGACTCTTACTGGCTAAAACCCATCCGTGTTCCTTCCTTAGCCCTTTATGTTTCGGGGTAGCGGTAACCCTTTCGGACAATCAGTTCGACTAGTAGAATACAGTTTCGACTAGTACGGAGGACAGTGTGAATCGAATGCTACAACCTAAATAACAATATCAGTGTAAATAATTTGTTGGTGAGTGATTAGTGCTTAAATGCGTGCTAAATGATTATCATGTGACGTAAGTACTAAACGAACAACATTTAAAAGACGTTAGAAAGGTGAGAAAGTTAGTCACATTATTGTATTTAAGCGCAGGTTGTAGTTTTATGATCCAAATAAATAAAGTTATAAATGTAATGTAAACTAGGTTAAGGTTTCTATGGGTCTAAGCCACCCTAAATAAAGTTATTATAATCGCGCACCCCCGGCAGGCTTCGGCCCTGGCAGGCCCCTTCCTTTTGGCAGGCCCCTTCTTTTTACGCGGTGGGTCTGGGGCTGAAATTTGACGCGGACGAACTTTGTCACATTATTTAATTCTGAGGCGGGACGAAATTCGCCGGGTCAGCTAGTATCAAATAAATTATGAATGGAAAAAATCCTAGTTCCGAAACTAGGTAGGTATTTTAGTTATTATATGTTATGCCTCCTCCCAATATTGGAAGCAATATATTCTAAAATGAGCTCCTTTCCCAGAAAATACACAATACAAAATTATCACAAATAAGACCCTTATATTCACTCAAAAGACATTGTAAGTCTTTGCAAAGGACATTATATTATCGTGTTTCTTCAATTTTTCTTCTGCCTTTCTATACTTAATTGGTTTCATTAAGTTTTAAATGCTTCTAAAACGTACGAGGTATCCTCGGGCTTACCTTTTTTTAATATTGCTGTATTGTCGATGAGCCAAAATTTCCCAGGGGCGTTTACCTTAAGGCGAATGGTTACGCCAAACTTCAAAGTAGACCTCTCTTTGAAGGCCTACTTCTCCCAAATGGATAGCCCAATTATATAAAAAAAAAGACGGGTTGCACTCCGGGAGTGCCGGCAGAAGTGAAAACTTGAATATTAACGTTGAAATAAATCAATTATTAATTGAATTAATATAACTAATTTTTTTTCACTATTTCTGCGTCCCTTTTTTCATTAATAGATGCACTTTGTTCAATTTCCATATTTTAAACACTTTATATACACGAATGTTACGAATACGCAGCAGTGTGTCCACGTCCACTTCCACTTCCACTTTGACTTTGACTTTGACTTTGACTTCGACTTCGACTTCGACTTCGACTTCGACTTCCACTTCCACTTCCGCTTCCACTTCCACTTCCACTCCATCCATCCATCCATCCATTGTCGTGTGTCACTAAACTTGGTTCACTTCGGTTGGTGCCGCCGTAAAAAGAGAGGGGGGGGGGGGGGGAATCTCTCCTGATGGTCACGTGTCCTGACGCGATGCCCTGACGCGAATTTAACATTTTTTACCCATTACAAAAAGTGTTCAACGCCGCTAAAGAAGTTTTCACTTCAAAAATATATGATATGTTACATATGTTTACAAATATAATTTAAGTTTGATTTTTTAAATATTACTGTTAGTTTTAACAATAAAAAATCATATCCATCCTCTTATTTTACGCAAGAATTTTCTTTCTACTTTCAAACGCCTGAAGCGATTTAGATGATTCTTTCACCAAATTATAGCAAATTTAATCACACTAATATTATAAAGGCGAAAGTTTGTGAGTGTGTGTGTTTATATGTTTGTTACTTCTTCACGCCTAAACCACTGAACCGATTTAGATGAAATTTGGTATAGAGATAGTTAGAGTCCCGGAAAAGGACATAGGATAGTTTTTATCCCGATATTCCCACGGGATCGACATTTACGCGGGTGAAACCGCGGGGCGCAGCTAGTGGTTTATAAAAATTAAGTTTGTTTTTTATAATAATTATTATTTAAGTAGGAAAAAATCAATAACACCATGGTTTTACCTATACGGGCGCGGGCAGCAGCCGCCCGGTCAGTCTCGCTGTATCGTTCGCAAGGGGAGGTTGTGTCGCATGTCGGCTCGCTCCGATCTGCATTTTTGTAGCAAAGACTAAATAACGCAGATAGTAGGGGAGAGTTGGATAATACCGCGCGGTTGACAATTCCGCGCGTCAGCTTAATTCAAAAACTATCCACTAGTTCTGCGATCCAGTGCGTATACATCGAAGCGGGACATGCTTACACCCTTCCCCGCGCATCGCCATTACGGTCCGCGCGACGACAGAGATAGCACGCCCTGTCGACGTTTTTTTCGTCACTCCTTGTAATTTTTCGTGTACTTTCGAGAAGAGGTAAGTAATACTGTATTTATATTGTAATACTTTGATACCATACATTTTTAATGTTTGTTTATTGTAGAATTAATGTCAGAATATGTTTTTACGTACTTTAATATTTTCCATATAATTTTGAGGTTAAAAAATAAAATGATCAAGTTTGATAATTCCGCGCCTAATACTTACCCCCTTATTCATAAAACTTATCAAACCTATTTTAGCTAAAATGGGGTTTGTCTCTTTCTTACCCACAAAAATGACAACGTGACAGATAAAGACAAACATTCTATAAACCTATTTTAGCTCAAATAGAGATAAAATAGGATTATGAATAAGGGGGCTAATATACTGATTTAATTTCTAGAAAAAGATTTGGGTCTCCCTATCTTCACGCAAGAAAATTACTTAAAAGAATATATATATTTTTTTATTATTACTTTTATTATTTACCCATTTTTGTGCAATTAATGTGGGCACGATATTATCAGACCAGTTCGACAATACCGCGCCTTTATTTTTTTTTGTAAAGTGTCAATAATTACTTTTTGTTTAAATTTTGGAAGTATTTGTTATACGGTATGCGTGCCTGAATAAATGTCCTACTAATTACTCAATTTTGTTTCTTTCAATATCAAACAGTTTCCTAATAATAGGTCCAATTCCTTAGGGGCTCGGTATTATCCAACTCTCCCCTACACTCGGACTGTTCGTTTACGCTTGGACGTTGATAGTATTAGTAGTGATAGTTTGTCTGCGAGTGAACGCTATATTATTGTCTATTGAATACTAATATAATAATAATATCAATAAAACACGTTTATTCAGTATACAGATCGTTTATTCACGTATACAGTTTATAAAAAAATACAATTACAAAAAAAAATTTAAAACTAACTTATGACTAATACCGCTCTTAACAGTGGTAGTTTTTAGGGTTCCGTACCCAAAGGGTAAAAACGGGACCTTATTACTAAGACTCCTCTCTCCATCTGTCTGTCTGTCACCAGGCTGTATCTCACGAACCGTGATAGCCAGAAGAAGGGTTATGTTTTTCGAGAGTATATAATATACAGAATGAATTTTTCAAGTGGGCGTGGATGGCCAAATTCTAAACTATGAGGAATAGCGAAAAATACTCAAAGGAGTCGCGGGCTCGATTTTGATGAAAACTAAAACTGCATCATTGGATTTTTGAAAAATGAATATTTCTAGCCAGGAATCGAACCTGTTGATTTTGAAAAAAAAAAAACACACACTGTATTATTACACCATTCGATAGTGTCCCTAATAAGGATCAAATTCTGAGAAGTAATGACATACGGCAAACTAAAGGAAAGAGCTAATTTTCAACAAAATACTTTTTTTATTTTTCTTATGTTACCTACGTCATCATCATCTGCCTACTAGCCTTTTCCCAACTATATCGGGGTCGGTTTCCAGTCTAACCGGATGCAGCTGAATACCAGTATTTTACATGGAGCACTGCCTGTCTGACCTCCACAACCCAGTTACTGGGTAATACGATACCCCTTGGTAAGACTGGTTGTCAGACTTTCGAGCTTCTGACTACCCGTAACGACTGTCAAAGATCCTGGAATGATAACCGGGACCAACGGCTTAACGTGCTTTCCGAGGAGAAAAAGCATCATTTCGAACAAGGTACGTAATGTAGGTATGAATACTTTAAAATAAGAAGCAGTTTATTTTCAACATTTTCCTTTAAGTTTGCCGTATGTCATTACTTCCCAGAATTTGATCCTTATTAGGGACACTATCGAACGGTGTAACAATACAGTGTGTGCTTTTTTTTTTCAAAATCTACAGGTTCGATTCCTGGCTAGAAATATTGATTTTTCAAAAATCCAATGATGCAGTTTTAGTTTTCATTGAAATCGAGCCCGCGACTCCTTTGAGTACTTTTCGCTATTCCTCATAGTTTAGAATTTGGCCATCCACGCCCACTTGGAAAATTCACCCTGTATACTCTCGAAAAACAATTATACATACATAAACATATATTATGTATGTATGTATAATTGTTTGGCACGCTCTGCTGCCTGAACGACTCGATGGATTTTAGCTTGAGAGGTGTCGTTAGATTCGTATGTACTGTTAGAGTGACACTGGGTATATCAAAATAAAAAATAAAAAATGGCGGATTTTTGGCGCAATATTATTTCTTCAAAAAAATTTTTTTTCTCATAACCTATCGAGTGGGGTATCAAAATAAAAGGTTTTGAAAGGTGATTACAAAAATATATACAACTTATAATATGGTAAAAACTAATTCAAAGTGACAAATCGTAAAAAACACCTACCAAGAACTAAATCGTCTGCGAAATCTTTTACATTTGTAAACTAAAAATCAGGAAATAAAAAAATAAAAAAACCCGACTGCAACCTTATACTAAAACTGAAACGCTAAAAACAAGCCCATTTTAAATTAAATAAAAGTTGGAAGCAGGCGGGACCCATTTGAGTTTGAAACTATAATAATGGTATTCTTCTGGCAATCACGGTTCGTGAGATACAGCCCGGTGACAGACAGACAGACGGACAGAGGAGTCTTAGTAATAAGGTCCCGTTTTTACCCTTTGGGTACGGAACCCTAAAAACTACCATTGTTAAAAGCGGTATTAATCATAAGTAAGTTTTTTTTTTTGTAATTGTATTTTTTTATAATCTGTATACGTGAAAAAACGAACTGTATACTGAATAAACGTTTTTTATTGATATTATTATTATTTTTTATTTGTCTCTAAGAAAACAGTATTTTTACTGTAAGTAAAATAGCATTCATACTCACAACATAAATATTGTACTTATTCTCGATCCATCTACACTCAGTAGGTAGCGTCATAAAACTGCCTAAGACAAAATGCGTCCCACGCCGCATCTGCATGCGCTACATACGAGTACGACACTCTTTGACATTGGGGAGGCAAGCGGGCGCGCGGGGTGAGGCACTGGGTTCGCCTATGCTCCGCCCAAACGCTCAAGGACATTCGAGGCTATAATCGCCTTAAAGTACGGGCTCGTATTACAAAAGATATTCGTTAAAAGATTCAGAAGTATTTGCTGTACTATGATTTTAATTGAATATTTCCGTAGGGAATGAAATACAGGAAGCAATAAGAAAGAGAAATTGGTTTATTAACACAGAAATATATGCATTATACAACGTGTAACGTTAAATGCGCAAAACCTCAGACACCCCAACTGACTTTTAATTCAATTGACCTATTTCAGAAAGAAAAACAATCATTAAAAAAATTGTAAAGGTTTTATGTGCTGTTTTAGTTTTACTGGCAATTCTAATCGTTTACTGCGTCTGCGACGACGCTCTATTGAGGGAGGAGTCGTCACCGGGCCGCTGCGCCGCGCATTATTTACCATCTACGCTCCTAAAAGACTTAGGTTATCTTTGAACAGTGACTTAAATGTTTCCATCACACTTTTCAGGCTTTGGCCAAATTAACGTTGTCATTACAATGCGCCAACATTCTCACCATTTCACAATATTGAATGTTTGTGTACAAAAACGTTGCGAAATCCACGCGCACGCGCCGCCTCGCCGAGGTAACGGGAATGGGATAGAACAATTACACCTGTGACGGTGCCGGCGCCGCACAGACTGAAGTAAACACGGCCGCTGTCACGTATTTCGCACGCCCCGCCCCCGTGCAGATCGTCATTTCTCTTTCTTATTCATGGTACTTACTGTACGGAAGATTCGTATTTGCAATTTGCATTGAAATAAGAGCTATTATTATCCCGCGTATGGGAAAATTTTAGTTGGTCGACAATTACTTGTGTTTGTTTACCTATTTTGGCGGGTTTGCGCATGTGATGGCTTGACTTATTAATAAATAGACACGGCAACGTTTTTAATAAAGATTTTTTTTTTAAATGTGACCTATATTAAAAAGTGGTTTAATTGATTCTGCTCGTTATTCTGATCAAACTATTTTCAGGTTTTGCGCATTTAACGTTACACGTTGTATAAAAAAAAAGATAAGTAAGGTCTCGAATAAATGTGACCATTAAAAAAATGTTGTAATGTCTCTCTGTTTCTTTCTTCTTTTTTATCATAAAAACCGTATATTTTTTTCTCCCATTAACGATCCCGTCCATAAGATAGGATTTTACTAAAAGCTGACTGGCAGACATAACGGCCCCACGTTGGGCGCCAATTCAATAAATTCTAAATCTATCCCAATGCTAAGCTCATTCATTTCAATGTCTCGGCTAAACGGCTTAAAGTCTTAGCAGGATCCGAGGCGCTCACGATAATACATTCTATTTCCAAGCCAGGCAGGTAAAATGTTGCCAGCCCCAGGTGTTCGTTTCTACCTAGTTTAGGTTTTCTCCGACTACCCGCTTTCCTTAGAATATTAATCGTGGAAGTTCGGCTTCTAAAATGTTATAACTTGGTGGTTCTGCGTGAAATATGATCGGGATGATGTTAGATGGGTAACCAAAGTAGAATATATTGCAATTGCTTTGAGTAAAATGCGGTATGCATAGCAGCTTTTGCGGTATGTAGGTATGTCTAAAAATGCACCTTTTATTTTCTGGTTATCGGTAAAGATGTCAAAGGCCGTTAGCAATAATATAATGTCATCACCAACTAGACTTTCTCTCTTTTAATGGTTTTCTTGCGATGCCTCTATTATTACTTCTATGTAATTTATATGTGAACTTATGAATAAAATTAATCTATTAAAGGTTTGTAGATTTCTTCGCATTTTCTTCTCTAATTTCTTATCATGCGTAACAGTTCTTCTATGCTGACTATACCTGTTTCCATCAGGCATGTGTTACCAAAATCTAAATGTTTGCCCTTTATTCTAAGAAAAATCCACAATGAAATCATGGCAGAACATTACTCATGCAATAAATTGTAACTCTTAAGTACATATATGTAATTTCAATCGAATGAAATGTATCGATAAAGTTCTCCTGAACCCGTTAGGCATAATCATGAAAGCGTAATGAAAAAATCATAACACTTAGGTACGACTTCAACCACCCGGCGCCGCAATCGATTTGCGCGATATTTCCCGATTATTTCGATAACTGACTTTATTTGAGTATTCGGGTAATATCGACGTCACTTGGAGCGAAATTAAACCGGCTCTTTATTTGAAATTGGAAGTGTGGGCGTATCGTTCCGACTTTGTAATAATGACATGAAAATATAACTTCCATCCACGCGTCTGAATTTTTAAAAAAATGTGTCTGAAGCAATAATAATTTTAGTATTTCTGGACGGGTACTGAATATTTTCCCATTCTATCAGGCTTGTGTAAAGTAAATTTTGTAATGGAGTAGCATCGTCAGAGCTACTACTTCACAAATGTGCAGTCAACTAAGAGATATTGGGTAATATATTCCGGAACCAATGAGCTGGAGACACGTCAGGACGTCACTGCTCTTGACTACATTAGTTTCATAATAATAAAACGTTTATTTCAGGTTAAACCCATAAAGCATAATAGTAATAAGGTAGTAAGCGTACAAATACAAATATTAACAAAATAAAATAATTCAATAAAAAGCAGATACAATAGAAATTAAGATACTTACATAATAATTATATAGATTAAATTAAATAAAAAAAGACGGGTTGCACTCCGGGAGTGCCGGCAGAAGTGAAAACTTGAATATTAACGTTGAAATAAATCAATTATTAATTGAATTAATATAAATAACTCATTTTTTTTCACTATTTCTGCGTCACTTTTTTCATTAATAGATGCACTTTGTTCAATTTCCATATTTTAAACACTATATACACGAATTTTACGAATACACAGCAGTGTAGGTACTACACCCACACCCATCCATCCATCCATCCATTGTCGTGTGTCACTTGGTTCACTTCGGTTGGCGCCGCCGTAGTAGTCTCTCCTGACGGTCACGTGTCCTGACGCGAGTTTAACATTTTTTACCCATTACAAAAAGTGTGCAACGCCGCTAAAGAAGTTTACACTTCAAAAAATGTCAACATAATATAGTCATGTCATGAAAATAGTAGAAAAAATCTTCAACGCTATGCTGTAATTACTGGCGTTTGCGAGACGTGGCAGTTACGGCAATATTACTCTTACAACTGTTGTTTTTTTCTGCTGACTTTAGAAAACCATAAAACCCGTATTAAAACAACCTAACTTTGCCGTCCCAAGAACAAATCGCCATTTTTTTTCAGAACAAAAATGCGATTAATGTGTTCCAAATTGATTCACTCCCGGCTGTTGGGA
The DNA here is from genome assembly GCA_945859645.1 of Amphipoea oculea. Taxonomy (NCBI): domain Eukaryota; kingdom Metazoa; phylum Arthropoda; class Insecta; order Lepidoptera; family Noctuidae; genus Amphipoea; species Amphipoea oculea. The sequence continues at coordinate 1,345,411 of OX243883.1, read as the reverse complement.
TCAGAAAGTACCTCCATAAGGGACGGTCGGCGGACTAACTTAGTCAATTATCGCCCTTCGTCTGTCGTCGGCAGAAGTAAACGTCGTTACTCTGACTTTCAGAGGGATCGTAGGTATTAAACTGTCCCTAGACCATCGCCCTATGATGGAAAGCGACGCGACACAAAATGGCAGGGAAGGCTCGATGTGTCAAAATGTTAAGACGCTTAATGTCTCTTATTGGCACTGCTTTTTATCGCGTTATGGTACCCTTATCACGAATTTCATTTCTAGTAATAGAATAGTGCTATAGTGTCGCCATTGATTTCTTTTTTGTGAAGAGAACAGCGCCTGGTGGACTTTGGGAACTAAATAAATATAAACCTGAGCAATTATTTAAGAATAGGTAGCAAAAATCTTCTTTATTTTATCTGGGTTTGGCGAATGATCTCTATAGAAAAAATCAAGCTACGATGACTACCTATATGTAAACCTATTTGTTCTATGGTAGCTATAGCGTTGTCGCATCATTTATTTGTTGCATCTATCACTTACTTAGGACTGTAACTAACATGTTCACCCACCGAGAAAGGACCCCCGACAGAAAGCTCTCTGGAACTTGTTCACATTTTTATCACTCCGGACTGTAATGGTCCTGTGCCCGCCCGTATCTCCGTGAATGTAAGTGCTTGCTCCGACTTGTTTGTTTTGGTGGACTCTCCAATTTGTTTGCCACGGTGCGAAAGATTCATAGCCTTTTATCTTCAAGATATTTTTGCTGTCTTCGCCCCTGTGTAAATTTGGTTAGGTTAATTTGTCAGCGTTTTTTAAATTGTTGAGTTTAGCTTGAATATCATTTCTGGGAATAAGAAAGTCAAATTTTTCATATCATGTATTTTATTCCAGTCTTCATGTCGGCTGTGATTTCAAGAAGCAAATCATCATTCTCCTGCCTTTATTCCAATTTATTAACTCACATCATTCTTCATACAAATAAAATGTTTCAAGCTTTTACTTTTGACTTACAAACGACTCCATCCTCCTCATTATTTACAGAATAAATCTCTACTTATTTCAAGTTGGTTAAATTGTCTTTACTTGTTGGACATCTCAATGTAGACCCCAATTTCCGGATATCAAAATGTCTTGGGAGACGATATACTGTCGAGAAAATGGTGACAACAAAACGTTCCCTTATATTTGCAAGGACTTGTTTTTCTTTAACATTGTGATTTCTGAGACTTCGGGAACATTTTTGGTCAGAGACCTTTAGTTTGTCACTGTCAAATTGATAGGACCTTTTTGGGACGGGAAGGTGCTTGTTAGTTGTTATAAATGAACTTCCTTCCATGTTTATGACAAGTTATGTTATGGATTTCCTTTTGTACTTTGGGGAACTTACCTTTACTTTCTCTAGTTTGGTATTATGTATAGAGTACATCAGTATTGTTTGGGCTTATTCCGTCAATTTTCTGAAAATCTTAATTGTTGTGTCTATACATATAATAATATAGTAACGATGTCAGAACTGTACATAATATAACAATATTTAAAAAAAAATTGCTACGAGGTGATGCCGAAAATATAGTTTTTAGATTTTTTGTTTGTTTGTCTGGATGTATGTCCCGGATTAGCGCAAAAACGGCTGAACAAAATTTGGATGGGCACACATACAGGGTGTTACAGAAAGGGTATATCAATACAAACGGGTTGAAGAGCGTATCTGGTCTAGAATCTCTGTACAAAATTTCAGCTCAAAAGCAGTAACTTTGAAAATGCTTAATACTTTTTTATTTCGATAGTTTATTAAATTGAAATCATAACAAAGGTGTCACCGCACTACGAGGGTCATTATCCATTATCTGTAGTGTGTCTGTGCGCCTAGTAGACGCACATCACGCCGCCGCGCGCCAGTGCAGCGCCGTGATGTCGAAATAAAAAAAAGACGGGTTGCACTCCGGGAGTGCCGGCAGAAGTGAAAACTTGAATATTAACGTTGAAATAAATCAATTATGAATTGAATTAATATAACTAATATTTTTTCACTATTTCTGCGTCACTTTTTTCATTAATCGATGCACTTTGTTCAATTTCCATATTTTAAACACTTTATATACACGAATTTTACGAATACACAGCAGTGTGGCTACTACACAGACGGTCGAGTCATCAGCTGTCCATCCATCCATCCACATCCACGTCCACCATCACCGTCACCGTCACCGTCACCGTAACCGACACCGTCACCATCACCGTCACCGTCACCGTCACCGTCACCGTCACCGTCACCGTCACCGTCACCGTCGCCGTCACCGTCACCGTCACCGTCACCGTCACCGTCACCGTCACCGTCACCGTCACCGTCACCGTCACCGTCACCGTCACCGACACCGTCACCGTCACCGTCACCGTCACCGTCACCGTCACCGTCACCGACACCGTCACCGTCACCGTCACCGTCACCGACACCGTCACCGTCACCGTCACCGACACCGTCACCGTCACCGTAACCGACACCGAACCGTCACCGTCACCGTCATCGTAACCGACACCGACACCGTCACCGTCACCGTCACCGTCACCGACACCGTCACGTCACCGTCACCGTCACCGTCACCGACACCGTCACCGTCACCGTCCGTCCATCCATCCATCCATCCATTATCGTGTCTCACTTGGTTCACTTCGGTTGGCGCCGCCGCCGTAGAAAGAGGGGGGGGGGGGGAATCTCTCCTGACGGTCACGTGTCCTGACGCGAGTTTAACATTTTTTCCCCATACAAAAAGTGTCCAACGCCGCTAAAGAAGTTTTCACTTCAAAAATATTAAGCATTTTCAAAGTTAATGCTTTTGAGCTGAAATTTTGTACAGAGGTTCTAGACCAGATACACTCTTCAACCCGTTTGTATTGATATACCCTTTCCGTAACACCCTGTATAGTTTAAGTATAACCTGGATTAACACATATGCTATTTTTAATCCCAGTAGAGTACTTCGCTCACAAAGTCAAATCCAGATATTTATTTATTTATTTGCTAACATGTAAAACACTGGTTAGTAGGCAGGCATTCAAATTTCATGATACAGTATTAAGTATTAAGACATGTACCCTGTAAGGGCACTGCAAATTTTATATATCAGATATAATATATGAAAGATATATTCAAAACATTCTCAATTTTATAACGTGTTTTTTTGAGAAAATAAAATTCCGCCATAACACCTTTCGGTAGCCGCGTTAAAGGGCTTTGTATCGTTAACCGGACAATTAGCTTCCACTAACGAGCCTCGAAAATCTATTAAAGCGATACAAAAACTCTGCAGCGCTGATTGAGTTCAAAAACTTTGATTAATGACGCGAACAATGTTCCTTAGCTCACTGTAACCAGTTTATCTTGAACTGCGACGAAAACGGGAACGAATAGTAAATTTACTGTATTTGAAATAACGGTTGACATTTGTCTTGGAAAGCGCTGCCGCCATTAAAGACCAAACCAAGATGGCTGCTGAGAAAATGTCGGTGAAGTTAGGCGCCAAAGTTGTAATAACGTTTTCAGTTGTTGTTTTATCTGCAGATAATGACAAAACACCTTTATATGTTATTAAGACGATTAACTTACTTTTATGGAGACTTAATAAGTTAGAACTCTGTGTGGGAAAGTACTTGTGAGCGCGTTAATAATGGAGTTAAATATTTCGGTAAAAGCTTTCCAAGGAAGTACAAATATTAAATCCTTCGTTATCAAAGTTTTTGAATCCAAAGGGGATTCACCGTTGCCGAAATTAATCATACGTCAGATCGGAAATTAAATTGGCGTTTGCTGTCAAATTCCTAGCACTACTAAAACCGAATTTGGGATCGTCCTAATTTATATTCTAGCAGGCAGAACGCCAAAGGCGTGTTACACACGTAGGGTTTAATTCCGTTTACCGCAGCCCACGCTTTTACGCCTTTGTATAATAATGTTGAGCACTCAGCACGTGTTGGGAGGCTTTGTATAGGACAAAGTTCTGAGAATTGTAAATTGAAATAAATGGGCCTTTTATAACTGTTTTGTGAGCGAATTTTCGGCTTCACGAGTTTAAAAATAACTACAATGTAGTCAAATTGAGCCATTATTATCACACTAATATTATAAAGGCGAAAGTTTGTGAGTGTGTGTGTGTGTGTTTATATGTTTGTTACTTCTTCACGCTCAAACGGCTGGACCAATTTTGATGAAATTTGGTGGAGAGATAGCTTGAATCCCGGAAAAGGACATAGGGTACTTTTTATCCCGATATTCCTACGGGATCGAGACTTATGCGGGTGAAACCGCGGGGAGCAGCTAGTAAAAGATAAATACTACGGTAGGACGCCCTCAGGTTAAGTGGAGCCATAGTCTTCGCAGGGTGGCTTGTAGCAGCTGGATGAGAATATCCGAAAATCTAATAGTAACACCGAAACAACTCAGACTTTCTTTTAAAGTCCATACAATTTCATTGGAATTGTTAGATTATATGAAGACTATTCATTCAATCCTAGGAAAGTATAGGAATATCTCAGTAGTAGCCCGTAATCTGGATTTGTGCTCCGTTGATGGTAATAGGCTCGCCCCCAATAATATGGGACTTAAGATGGAATGTGGGTGTACTAATAGGTGCACCTCTGCCTAACATTTCGGGGAATATAAGTGTGATGTTATGTTATGAAGACCATGTAGGTTAATACCTATCTTGGTCTCTCGATAAAATTGGAACGTTGAACATATCGTCGGTCATTTCCAAAATCACGTGTTTTGAGATGAGTATGTAGATTGGTAGGGAATTGAATATTTTATCCAAAGTAATACACAACAAATTTGGCTATAATCTGCATATTATTCAATACAAAAAAATTACAAAATGGTCTCTAGAAAAAAGAAAATAGCATTTGAATATTAAAAAACTTTAAACCTTAATTACTCAGAACAGGCAATTTTGAAATGTTCCATTACTGTTTCCGACCGACGATATTCGCTCAAGGGTTGTCCTTATTTCTACGAGTATATTAACTGTATGCAATATTTTAGGGTCAGGCATATCCTAATAGTCCCAATTTTGATCATTTTCAGTTCGTTGGTAACGGTATTAATCCCAGGGGCCGATCCGTTGATAGCGAATGTTGGCACGTCTCCAATACCTAGTTATGACTAAAGTAGCTTGTAACCGAAAAGTCCAATTTATTAATATGATTGATTTGGGCAAGACCGTCGTCATCTATTCGAAATAGTTTGTGAGTCCAGACGTTTTGGCGTCTGTTTATAATTACTTCTCATACTTTACTAGAATTTACATACATAAACTCATACCTTCTTCTCATGAGGGTATGCAGAAACTACAGAACGCCACCTGCTACCTTTCTTACATACTCCTTTTGCTTCGTTTACGTACATGCATCTGGTCATACACTCATGCTGGGGACTTTGCGAGTACTACGCACCTAACCTTTCTGAAGAACATGACTAAGGGCCGGGACACATAAACACGATACGACGTCGTGTCGTGCTACGACGCAGCATCGTTTCACCGTTTGAATGACTTATTATTATTATAAGCCTGTGTTGTCTCACTGCAGGGTCTGCAGGGCAAAGGCCTCCCTTCCCTCTTTCCACTTTTCCCGGTTTGAATGATACGTCACGTGATATACGTCGATTCATATACGTCGTAGCACGACGCGGCATCTTTTTAACGTTTGAATGAAAATTTACTACAATCATAAGGGCTCCCACACATAAACACGATACGACGCCGCGTCGTGCTACGACGTATATGATTTTAGTGACGTATCATTCAAACCGGGAAAAGTGGAAAGAGGGAAGGGAGGCCTTTGCCTTGCAGACCCTGCAGAGAGACAACACAGGCTCATAATAATAATAAGTCAATCAAACGGTGAAACGATGCTGCGTATGTGTGGGGAGCCTAATACCATCATATTCGTCGTACAGTCCGCTTCAAAGTAAGGGAACCCCTTTTGGGAATGACATTAAACCCATTTAAGTTTTTTGTAACGTATTGTATATGGCGTGTTGGTCTAGTGGTTAAGACAGCGGCTTAACAATTCGATGGTCTCGAGTTCAAATCCTCGGACGAGAAGTTCTTTTTTTGTTTTTTTTTGTTTCTTTTATAGGTTATTATGTGATTTTTGTTAATTATTATTTAAGAAATCAAATGTTGAAGTAGGTATGAGGTTTGTAAGAAAATCTAGGCATGTTGCATAAACAATATTCATTTATTTCTCTAATTACATTTCTAGGACTTCATGGAATCCACTTCACGGTTGAATATACAGTTTTCTATGTGTGTTAAATTGGGGTTATTTACTTAGAATATTAACTAAACACAAAATAGATACCCTGGGTGAGGTTTAGAACGTTTAACATTAGATAACGGTTCATTTATAGATTTTTCTAGAAACAACTACAATAGGTAATATTTATTCATTTAAAGTTGTGAAAACATTATTTTTTTATACTTTGTATGATCTTATCGGAAAAAAAGATTAAAAAATTAAATGTTGTCATTTGTGCCTGTGAATTACAGAGGAAGAACCAACATGCTAAACTATAAAAGTATAGCAATATACATCTTTCTCTTTTATCACATTTTCTGATAACCCTTATTTAACACAACATTAGAAATTCTAAAAATATGTGAGGTCAGATGGTGCATCACACATTACCTACAAGACTACTTGTAAACAAAAGTATCTGGATTGATAATAATAAAGGTTGTTTATTTTTGATTAACTACGAATTAATGATCCCACAAATATTGGGAATCATTAACACTTGCTCATACGTTCCAATGTAATTTTATCAGATCAGTTACACAATAAATCTGCCGAGTAAATTGCCTATTAATAACGGAGAGGATGGCCGTCACTGTCTATCACTTCTTGAAGTCACACTTGAACGCGTAGTTTTGAAGGGTGTCACTGAGTGAACTTCCACAATATTACGGTGTCGCCCCGATTCATTAGTGTAAACAATTATTGAGCGAGGGCCTTGGCGATCACATTTCACATCACCAGTCGCATGATACCTTTGTATCCATCTACGAACTGTTTTTCTCTGGAACGAAAATAATAATATTAGGAATACATAAAAAAATCCAACTTGTCAGTAATAATGCAACATGATTGCAACAATAAATCCATATATGTGTGTAACGTAAATCTTACCGTTATGCCCATATCTCGTTCTTTATGCTTTGTTCCTGTTCCCAGAGAACAACAATTTTAGAGTCCGCGTATCACTGGTCAGTTTCCCTCAGTCGTCAGTTTATTTAATTCCAGCCTTCAAAAAGTTATTAATCGAACAATACTATCGGTTAATATAATCAACTGTTCAAAAACTTAATAAATCGGATAATATTTCGACGAAGATAATTACGCACAAGCGGATCGACACGAAAACGAAACGATTTGATAAGTAATTATACCCTCAATCACAGTTTAGTAAATAAGGCGAAGAAGAATTCTAAATTAAAATTACGGTAGGTAGGGCAACAATCGGAATCAAGCACATTCTATTCAACCAAACAAGAAATCTATGCAAATTTCAACCTTATAATTTAGTTAATTGAGGAGTTACGAATTGCATTTTGTAAAACAAGACGGTAAGGTGTTAGTATTTATAATACGTGGTGGACGTTGAAATTTAAACCTTAATATCTAGAAGATCAGACCGTTATCAACCTTGTTCGATAAAAGGAGTAAAGCTATTCAAATTTTCGTTAAGATGGCTAACTGATTCAATAGTCTAGTGGTATAAGGCGCGGTCTACGTGATCGGCTGGCGCCTGGTGATGCGGGTTCGTATCCTCAATCGCACATAAAGTGTCTTTTTGTAAGTTAAGTTATTCTTGGGATACGGTTCGGGCAAAAAGCCGAAAAAATACCATATTATAATTATTTAAAAACTTGCAAATAATATTTGAGTGGGATCGGTGGATGCTCGGGCAGAGATGGATGCGGCGCGCGGCAGCGGGGGAGGGAGCTGCTCGAGGCCAGAGCCACGTGACGCGCCCGCCGTCGCTCGAGCGACGAGCGACAGCGGGCTCGAGCGCGCTCGGGCGATAATCTTTAAAGTCTTGAGGGGTTCCTTTTCTCTGAAGCTGATCGTACCACGACACGACGTCGTATCGTGTTTATGTGTTGGAGCCCTAATACAGTCGATATTATGTCCTTCTAGGGCGTTTTCTCTTACATCTGCCTTGTCCCCTTTCATTCATCCCATCAACAGGACCAAACCATCTAAGACCACTTCTTACTAAGCGTAGATACTACGAAGTATGCTCAACTCGTGGATGTAGAACGGCCCATGCCCAGCGTCATTATGATATTCTGTCTAACCATTTATATAATAAAATAAATAGACTATGCACTATCGCTCCCATGTGTTTCAATGAATGTAAGACCAAGGTAACAAAGTGGCTATTGACATTGAGTTACGATAAGACTGAGGATTTGCTACATGTATCAATCGCTTAACCTAATGTAGTTAATTAAGTAATTTATTTTTAATTATATATAAACAGACAATAACATATTTGTGTCATGAACGTAGGTCCTATGTAGGTTATATATTTGTACAGGATAACATGAACCCAAGTTTTCACCACATTTATCTCTTTTTTAATACATATACAGAGGTACTTAAATAGGCCACGGTTATGTATTTAAATTTGTAAGTAGTTATAGTATAATAATGTACTGTGCTCGTCATACAACTACAGTTTATATGTTGCAAATTATAGGCGAGGGCGCTGGCACCCTAAACACAAGTTAAATCTTACTCTGGGTGCCAGAGTTCATCGAAACCACTCTTTTCCTTTGTTGTAACGCTGCATAGTGTTTAGATGAGTGTTTTTGTACAACTGAAGTTAATAAAGAAACTTTTTTTTTTTTTTTTTTTACTACTAGAATATAATTATTATATTTGATTCTATCAGCCTTAGGTTAAGGCAGCCCTTTTAAATTAATTCCAGCTTAATGAAGCAAGGTAATGTAATTAAATATAGCACAAAGAAATATTATCCGAATGTCCTCTTCTTGCTTTGATCGCGATGGGTTCTTCAATTCATTAGGTACCATTCTTGCTCAATGACTTAATATCACGTGACATTGAAAGCAGAGTCTCCCAGATTGATGAGTATCCCGAGAAACATTTCCATTCCTATCTACACATACATAATATATTTCGAAAGTAAGACAGGAAAAGCTATTTGCGCAGCCTTCCCGAAGTTGTATTAATGTGAATCCTTTGTAATAATATAGCGCTTCCAAAAACGTACTAAGATTACTATTGTAGTTCTCAGTATTCCCGAGGAACGTGGTGAAGTTAAAAGTCACATTTGTCATGGAAACATGAAAGTTTGAACATTTCCTTTCAAATATTTGCATATAAATATTCTAGTTTGGAAACTTGCTAACTCTGTGTATAGTTGGTTGTCTTGTTATCCAACTTGGTCCTCAATAAGGTCCAGAGTTTCTTCTTTGTCAGTGTTTAGAGTGTTACCTTTGATAATAGTTGAAGTATTGAATATATTGAATCTAACGTCTCTGAGACTTTGTGCAATATTCTCTTTGAGATGTAAATATATTTATCTTTTTTTGTTCAAGATTCTTTTGTCATTTTATTCTATTATAAGCTTGACGTATTAAGACCTAAATAAATCAGAGCATATTATTCGTCGGGCGTGTAATAATTAGACCTAGATTTTTTACCCGACTACGTAGGGTGATTTTAACCGGTATATGTGTATTCAGAATGTACTATGTATGTTCATCTGTTTCGTCATAACTTCAAAAGTACTTATATTAATTTGACAAATAAGTATCGTTAGCAGCGTCTTGACCGTCCGCTGGATAGGCTATATGACGTTAAGTACTAAATTGAATATGGCGCCCTCTGAAGGAACGAATTTAAAAATAAAAATTTTGGGATGGTGCCTTGTTGGGTATCAAATGAAAGAGCTTAATTATCATATTTCAAAAATATTAATATTACTGAAATGAGCCCCAAAATAATTAAATAAAAATAAGTTTAAAAACTAAAACCCGACTACTGAATAAGATAAGAAAGTACATTCCCGTGGTCGCATGCTACCATAGCTTGTATGTCAGTACCAGCGGCATGCGACCACGGGAAGGAACTTTCTTGTTTCATCCTTTTCAGTAGTCGGGTTTTAGTTTTTAAACTTATTTTTTATTTGTAAGTAACTCGAAACAAGACGCCTACGTAGTTTGGTTTCATTTTCTAAATATATCTCCTACAGCTCTATACAATTCTGAATCTAAATTAAGTTTACTGAGTTAATATATGCAAAAGCCTGTGGCGAATGAATCAGTCTTATAATGGAAGCCTTTATTTACAAAAGTATAAAAGGTTTCTAACTTCTTTATAACTCTTAATTAGCTTTTCTTTCGTAATATTTTTGGTGTTGACTGGAGTTTGTTTTGTTCGTGAAGGGATGAACTGTTTCATATATGTGGTTTGATCATAAAAGTTTAATTATTATACACTCCGCTCGATAGCATTCTCTCCATAAAAAGTTTACAGTTTCTAAAATAGAACTTATAAATAACGCTTGATGTTTCGTATAAGATTTGAAACCGTGTAATAAAGCACCGTATCTGGGTTACATTTAATAACCTTCATCAAAGTCAACCGAGTTGTCACCAACTGAATGTGGATTTAACCCAAATCCCTCTGGTATCCTCAGTTTGCTTAGACATGTAATACCTTATTTGAAGATGGCAAAGGCGTCTTTGCTAATGACGTAATTTATGGGAGATTGAAAACCATATACATCTCAGAATAAGGGTATTTGTTTTTGACGGGTGTTGACAGCTTTCGTTGCCTCTGTCGTCGACGCATGTCGTTCGTGTGTATGAGCACTAAAATTTACTACTTCTTCATATTTCCTAGACACCAAGCCTGAAAACTATGTAACGACCAAAATACAATCTTGGCTGTTGTTCTCAAAATGATCATTCTAACAGCGCACGTACCTTTAACCCCTAAGGCAAACATTTTAGCGCAAAGCAATTAGTTTGCTTCTAAATCTTGTGTGCTATATACCGCCATGTTTGATGTCAACTTCAAACAGAACAAGAAGCAAGGGACTGTTAGCAAACAGGACATGCGCATTTCCACAACTAAATGCACCGTAGGAAACCGAAAATGAACAAAACGAATTCTCGTTGAAACGTCTGGATTTATCAGTAAAGTAGTTCTCAAGCATACTGAGTTAGGTACTTCAAACAAAAGCAAACAGTTTTTCTCCTTTCTTGAAAGTCCTCTTGTTTTTGTTTTCATCTCTCTCGACTATCAGTTGCATTTGTTTCTTATGAGTTTAGTTTAGATGAACTTCTTTTCACTAGCTTCCATGTTATTATAAACCAACTGTTTCCTCTCTTTTCTTAAAAACCCTCATGTTATTTGTATTTTCTGATATGCATCTTATGAACTTAGTCCAGGTGCATTTCTGCTTTACTAACTCAAGATCAGTTTCAAAGTTATTATTCATGTCACAAGTTTCGCTAGCATGCTTATCAACACTTGCTCCGTTGCCCAAAGCCCCAATATTCTGAGGTTCTCACAAAGCAATTACACGGATTCTGCCCCGACATTGTATTGTTTGACGGCCAGCTTAACACGTGTAATACCTTGCTGTGTTTCAGGCTTTGCTAAGGTATATGTAGGTCGTAAACTGATGAATTTAGACTAAGGAACGGAACGGAACCTCAATGTTGTGGTCTCAGGCTGTTGTGGTCTTATGATCTTGGCTGTTGTTTTCAAGAGAATAATAAGTTTTTGAAAAATAGTCATAGAACTAAATACTGACTGATCATTCATCGTCGCCAAAATTTTGTATGGTATGTAAATCTGTCAAAAACTCACAATGGAAAGTCGATTGCAATGTTTTTAAATAAGAAGACTTAGGCCCATGTAGTAATGTTTACTTACTGCCTTTCCTTAGGCCGATTTTTCGATCGATAGCCTTTTAGGTACTTTCCTGGTGATTCGAAATACTTCGTCAGTTCGTCAGATCCAATTTCCACAAAAGTTTCTTCGATATCGCCCACGTAGGTGTCCATTTTCAGGCGTCTATTAAATCGGTTTCGTAGATAGAACATGTCGTCGCTAATCTAACTACCTAAATGATTCGAACGTAACTGATTCGAAGCATATTTTACAGTACAGTATTACTACTATTGTTATCGTGTTAATATAGTTTTAATAATAAATATTTTAACAGATACGTCACTTCGTGAGATCTTTGTTTTTATTTTGTTCGGAATACCTACATCGGAATACATCATCAGATATCAGATTCGACTTGGAAAATGTATCATATTACTATAGTTAGGTCGGATTAGTCCAAAATGTCAGATACGTCAGTTAGTTAGACTTGCGACGATATAATACATACATATACCTTGACCGGATATAATATAACATTATAACATTTTCCGGGTAACATTTCCTTCATCTATTAAAGGTGACAGTCAATGCTCAATAAAATTGCGATATTACAGTGCCAAAGGTTCGCAGTAAGCTATATTATCGTTATCAGCCATTCAATTAAGCAGAGTATTTCGCTAAATCGCATCCTCGCGTGTTCTTCCTCTATCTGATATACGTTACCATGGATATTGACTTTTGTTACGAATTCTCGTTTGTTAGCTTTCATGTGTTATTTTGTAGCATTGGATTTGTAATCTAACTTTTAAAGGTTTTTTATTCTTGGTACCATACCATCACAGGTTAAAGCTACTTCTAGTCTATTTGAACTCTATTTTCTATTAAATGTAATAGTTTTTAAACGATCAAATTTGAATTCAGTCGAACTACAAACTTCTGTACTTATCATCTTTTTTTTATTAAAAAAACAGTTCAATATAAATCATTAATACAGTGTTCTGACTACACTCAGTCAATATAATACCTAGGAAATAAGAATCCTTCTAACCGATCAAACTCTCAACGATATATTGAAGAATACCATTGTCAAGAACATACGAAGCAATAACAGTCGCCTCGGGAACTGGAGATAGCAAATGCAATATAACTATCGACCCTAGGAAGCAATGCGAGGCTAAACTGTCAGTAGAGTACTACAACGTTCAGTAAACTCATTGCGATACTACTGCACTCGACTCCGAACTGTAACTAGATACGAAGGGGTTTCTGGTAAACGAATCGATGGAAATGGAAATGTTGGATCCAACTTTGATCGAAATGAGGATGTGGATTTGCAGAGAAGAGATTATTTTAGTGAATCAGCAGTCTGTTTTATTGCCATGGTTGAAGCGGTAATTAAAGTTAATGATTTCACTAAACGTGGTGTTGAGTAATGCGTTCTGTGATCAATTTATATGTTGTATCAGAGATGATCTTAAAGATAATAATGTTAAAAATCCCAAGAACAGCGTATGAAAGCGATAGACTGTAGATTTCTTAATATAATACCAACCATGTGAATACTTGATCTTCACGTTACGTAACGTCAGCCCCTAATACTCTCGTCGCCTATATAAAGACGTGAGTCTGTGACCTAAATCTGTGCGCTGGTTCCACACACAATAAGTTGTGAATTAGGATAGTATGCGTCACACGGCTGGCTGCTTTGCTGAAGTGGAATATATATGATATAGAAAATCGAAGTTGTAGGGTTAAGGATGGAAAATATTATGTCATAACCAACTGCAACATAGTTGGGGAAAAAGCTAGGCAGATGATGACGATAAATCAACTACAACAATAAAATAGAAAATTGTTCGACTTTCATATAACAATTTTTATGAGATGGATAAAGTTTGGCATGATGATAGCAATATTAAAGGTACTTTATATGGTTGGATGATGAATTCGACTATTAACAAGCTTTAGGATTCTTCAGCATAAAGTGTTTAAAGTTCCAATAATCCAAGTAAAAGCTAAAAGCCAAACACAAACAGCATCGGTGCGAAAATAAAATAATTTGCAAGGGCGTGTCGTTAAAAACTCTCGCTGAAACGAGCCCGATCGTTAATGCACTAATTACAAATGACCCATCCCACGGCCACGCTCTGCGCCAAACAGCGAGGGCGTATCGACCACCACAACACAGAACAGTAAACCCACTATAACAACTGAGGAAGTGTTCGCAGATAAGTTGTCGCTGCTGTAGAGATAAATCGGAATAGTAATCTAACTCCATCTAAATCAACTACAGTCACAGATTGTTCAATACTTTTGTTTCGTTGTTACTCACGTCTACGTGAGTTAGTTTAACTTCTGTCTCTGTCTGCCTCAGTACTCATTCACATGACACTGATCCCTATTGATCCCCGATCGCTGCGACCTCCGCGTGATATTAATTCTTCGCTGGGACATTAAGTTTCTGATATTGAATGTCGGTATTTGACTTCGACTCGTCTCGCTTCGAGAATTTCTATACTTAAGGGGAAGCGGTGAAATGAATCGGGCGTCGTTTAATTTCGTCTTTAATAGCAATTGATAGGCGGACATGGATTTATGGTTTTTAGAGCGACGACTTTTGTTATAAATGAAGTTCTTTTGCCAAATCTGGGCATGTATTTTTCAGAGCTATATTTTGGCAACGGTTGTGTTGCGCCGTGTGGTTTCCGGTGAAAAAGGTCGTCTTTGTTTTCCCGGCATGTGTCTTTGTGGCAACACCACTAGGCTATTTATAATATAAGAATTATTTGAGAAGGATCAGCACCAGTACCCTTGTTACTGTGCACACAAATATCAACCATATATCCTGTTTTCTTACGATCCTGCTTTTAATATTCGTGTTCTATATTTGGAAGCGAACCATTTTGATTGTGATTTTATTCCTTTAGATATAAATTATACCTCTCAAATGTATATTTGATTTCGACACCAATATTATTAAATAGGTACATCCAAATAAACTTATTAAACTTGGAGTAAAGTTTATGAATATATAATGAGAGGTCCCTGTTGACCGCAAAGTTTAATTACTAGTTACCGATTTGTTACTTAGTCCTGGGTCATCGATTATTCATAAGTTTTGTAAGTCACTTATAATTAAGGGCTATATATTATAATTATATAATTATAATTTTAAGAAGGAAGCTGATTTCCTACTGCTACTGTTGGCACAGTTGATTGATCAATTAGTAAATAAATTGTAAGACTTGTGTGGATTGACAAAAACAGGAGGCTACACCCTTCCACATTGCTTGTCGTGGTAGCGTAAAAGTATATATTAGGGTAAAAGGATGCTATTTCCCATCCGTCTGATAATAACATCAAGTTCTAATCACTTCTCCGTGTGATGAATAAAGCAGTCTTCCTTGGCATGTTCATTCTGAAATCTGACTGGTCTTTAGAAGACCATCTTTAGCACTGAGCCCGCTTGAGTTAGATGATTGTTGAAAGGCTTTTTGCGACGAGAATCACCTAACGTAACCATCCCTGGCAATGGCCTCGAAATTAGGTCAAAAGGTATATGGAAGTCTCGAACTAATGAATATTTAATTCTCAACCAATAGCTGAATGGAAAACTCTAAAAATAGAAAGAAATCCCCAAACGCCTGTTCAATAAACCCGAGAACATCTGAATAACATTTGATCCTTACTTTTGTAACACGCCTTTACTTCAAAAGCTCTATCTTCGTCTATATAAACGTTCTCCATGAAAAAATACACATTTGTGCCAACTTTCATGGTAATCGGTCAAATGGTGTTGCGAGTTAATCAATATCATATAGTACAACATCCATTTTTATATACATATTAGATGATGAAGTCATAAGTAACTCCAGTGAGTAAGCGGTAGCCGGCAATGGGCGTGCGGCTAATACTCGTAAATTATCACACCTTCTGGAGACTTCTCTAGTTACGAGAAGCCTGCCACCGAAGATCTTAATTCACCAAAAAGCTTGAAGGGAGATGAAGGCTGATAGATGAAAAGGTGTAGGCTAAGTGAGATTTTGACAAAGTATAAGCTTTGAAAGCATAAACCGCACGATTTATATTATCAAGAGGAGACAAGCCTAACAAAGTAACAAATAAAAGTAACTGCCGTGGAAGTTATACCTAGGACCTGAGCGATTATTTGAAATTGTAGATGCCCGTGAAAGCCTGACAAGACGTCTGAAAAAGTTCAGTGTAATTGTTACGAATAAGTCATGCCTGGGTTTCTGAATAGGGCACGTAGTTCTATGTCATGCCAAAGGTTATTTTTAACGTATGCCTTTAACCCATACGTTTATGCCCGAGGACAATTTATGTAAGTACAGCATCAAGAATAGTGTATGTTATTTCAAGAATTCTGACGTAATAACTCCATATTTCAGCAAAAATCCGAAAGAAAAATATTTTGGGCCCCCTCTAATATCTCAAGTACGGTGTCAGACGACAAAAGCACGTGCGTTGACAAAAATACCTTATAGCGCATCGTCTTGACGCGTAACGAGCCGACAAATCAGAGGCCGCCTCGCACCGAACGGCTATCAAATTAAAATTAAATCGAGCGCCGTGATTGGTCGGCTGGCGGTGTGTGCGACTGCGCGGAGTGGGGGGCGCGATCAATACGAGACGCGTTACGTAACCGAGGCAGTCGCCGCCTTAACAGACAACACCCTTTCGTGCTATTATCTAACCTATTTGCACGTTCGTAGAGGTTATTTTCGCGAGGAGATATTTCTAGGGCTCTCGGCGCCATTCCTCCATACATCCAACACAAGTTTAGGGAGTTGCGTTTCCGGCAACGATCAGTTTACATTGTAGCTTTACAGAATTGCGAGAATTTTCTGATACCCACTTTGTAATGAAGGATTCAAATTAGAGGATTTTGTAGGCTTTCGTATTACTTGTTTTGTGTTTGTTAAAATTACGAAATGTTATTTTTGTTCGTCATTGTTTGTCTTCAACTTTAGGCAATAATGCCGTTTCAAGAATTTTGTCAGCATCAATTAGCATAAAAGTCCCATCTTTACCAAAGTTATTGTTTTGTCCACCGTACACACAATACCGTGAAATCAAACCCTTTCAAAATTAGACTCGTGGGAAACCAACGCTGCATGATCCTTTATTTACGCTTGCATGAGGGTAGCTGCATATAACGAACAATTTACGACCAGGCACACCCCTATCATATCAATTATTAAATCTAATCGTGCAACCTGCGATACACAGCGCCACCTGACGGTTGGGACATGCATTATACAGAACATGGAAATATCGAATGTCAAAGCATTTTTCATAAAGAATCGAGTTCCAATTCCGTATCCAATTTTTATCGGGATATAAGATTTCCCAACATAATGGAAGAAATGAGATGTCCTTGAAAGAAACTTATTTCCAGCAGTTACATTGTTTATTGTTTGTATTATCTATGATCCGATTCATATTGGACATATGAATCAACCTAGTGGCAAGGATCTTTGTAATAACTCAACGAAAAACTTACTCTTTTAGAAGAAGATACACGATATAATTAAAGGAAACTGATCTCTAATAATAATCGTGCATGATTATTACAATTTAAGTATGTATGTTTATTTATTTATTTAATCTGTCAAGCGCCGCTAATGAGACACAATTGATTTTCTATTGTTTCGTCGCCGATCGGCGAACCGCGACGCTTGACCGGTTAAATAAGTACATCAATGACTTGGGGCTAAGTAATAACAGCCGAACGGGTCGATCGATCAGGTTAAGCTACGCTTGCCGCGTTGTGTCCGTTGATATCTTTACATACCAAGACCCCTTCGTGCCTCGGAAAGCACGTTAAGCCGTTGGTCCCGGCTGTCAGTTGTAGATCTTTGATAGTCATTACGGGTTGTCAAAAGCCCGAAAGTCTGACAACCAGTCCTACCAAGGGGTATCGTATTACCCAGAACCCAGTCAGGGTTGTGGAGGTCAGGTAGGCAGACGCTCCATGTAAAATATTGGTATTCAGCTGCATCTGGTTAAACTGGAAGCCGACCCCAACATAGTTGGGAAAAAACATTCGCATACTTAATTAAAGCAACATCTTCTAAAAATATATAATAATCTATGAAATATGAATGAAATATGATATAAAATGATATTAATAAAAATAAACCGTAATAATCAGAAATATGTTATACAAATTACACACCGACTCAAGGAAATCTTCACAAAATCCTCAATGGCGGAAAATATTTTCTAAGAAAATGCTACCCTTTGAAAAATGCGCGGTCATGCTCGTTCAGAAGCTTAACTCCGCAGTATTCAAATGTCCGTCTTCCATAAAGATTCGAGTGCCGATAGAAATCTTGAATAATAGAATGTCTGAACCTGGGGCTTATAAACTCTGGATTTATTCACTTTGTTAGGGACTGTTTAGTCAGTAACGTTTAATCTTGTGACTTTGTATTGTTTATTGGGACTATCTGATTTATTTGCTCATTTTCGCGTAGGATGATGAGTAAATTGTTTAGTTGAACTTTTAATAGACAGAAATTGTGCGATGACAAATTATCCTAAGGAGCTAGTACCTAATTAGAAAGACAGAAAAATAGGTTTATTTGTCACAGAAACACGTGCATACATAAAGGTAATTAACTGTAATGATAAAGAAAAATAAAAACAAAATCCATACTTATAATATTATAAATTCGAAAGTAACTGTCTGTCTGTCTGTATGTTACCTTTTCACGCCTAAACCGCTGAACCGACTTGATGAAATTTCGTATAGAGATAGTTTGAGTCCCGGGGAAGGACATAGGATACTTTTTATCCCGATATTCCCACGGGATCGAGACTTATGCGGGTGAAACCGCGGGGTGCAGCTAGTAGGTCTATAATCACGAACAGAAAATAGACATAGTCGACAGCTGCACGTTATGACTATAACAATTAGAGTAAGTTCGTTCCCGTTAACATATTTGGACCAATGAAAACTATTCTAAGTATCTCCTTACATAAAGTGAAAAGGATAACGAACAGAACAAAGCGGAAGGTGATCTAGCTTCTAACAAAACCTGGATCCCTGTTAACTCCAAATTATCCTTACACGCCTACCAAAGCGGCGTTTATGTATTTTTTGCTTCCATCAACGTCAGGGTAATGAAGATTAATGACAAATGGACCTCCGTGTTGAATACGATAGTATTAATGTCCTGCCACCGTGTGCTGCATTATATCATTTACATTTTTGTGCTAATATATGTTTTATTTTGGCGATTTATAAAAGTTATATCTGATGAATGATACGGCTCGGTGGCCAGGTTCGGTCAACTATTTAATGTTAAAGATATTGGTTCTGACAATGAATTATGTTTGTTAATGCATCTTTCTCAATTACCAATTTCATCCTTTTGCAACATAATATTTCAAAGTTGCTTGGAAGTGATCACAGAAAGCGATTAGGCCGCCTATTCTATGTTTTTTGTTACTTATGTATTTTCTGGTGTACAATAAAGTTTATATAAATAAACATTGAAAGCTTTCTTCAAAATGCCTTTCCGAAAATCTATAAAATAATTCTTTTCTCCCCAGTGCAAACAGAACCTCTACTAAATTACATAACCACACAGTTGTTCATCTCAGTCGAGGGTTGTGACAGGTCGGACCAATACAGAATTGATCGCATTTTCTAGTAAAGATCTCACGGTCCCAATACAATTTAGATATCGGATTATCGGTCTCAAAGTAATTTAACCGTTTCCTCGTACATTTAATCAGAATTTAGATCTGCTTATATCTGAACCGCGCCCCAGTTGGTAGGTACTTAGGGTTCAAGGTCCTTTTTGATTTTAAGCTTCCTTGGTACCTATATTATATTTTCCTATCGTCATGATTTATTTTAATGAAACTGGAGTGGACTTGAATTGGGATTTTTAGACTTTCGAATGCTATCTCCTTTTTGAGTTATTTCAATTACGTGGGTAGGCCCCCTTGCTATTTTTAGAAATGGCAATTTTCAAATTGGTTCTTACACACAGTCATGTTGATATTGACCTTTTCCCATGCAGCTTAGATTCTGAAAGATCCCTAAGAATAGGCTTCTTAAATATACAGGGTGACTGGAAATTAGTGGCGGAGCCGTTAAGGGGAGGTAGTCTAGGGTTATTCCGACAGATATCACTATGAGACCTACCGTCCTTACTTAACCCTTTCCAAGATATTCCTACTTTTTGTTTAGCAGTTTTTGCATAAAATAATGACAGTAGCGGAAATTTTACAATTAATATTACTTATTTAGAATATCTTTGTTGCAAAACAAAAAAAAGTAGGCCAAAATCACTTTTTTTTAGGATTTATTACTATCTCTTTAAGTAGGAATATCTTGGAAAGGGTTAAGTAAGGACGGTAGGTCTCATAGTGATATCTGTCGGAAAAACCCTAGACTACCTCCCCTTAACGGCTCCGCCACTAATTTCCAGTCACCCTGTATACAGGGTGTTACGGAAAGGGTATATAAATACAAACGGGTTGAAGAGTGTATCTGGTCTAGAATCTCTGTACAAAATTTCAGCTCAAAAGCATTAACTTTGAAAATGCTTAATATTTTTTTATTTCGACATCACGGCGCTGCACTGGCGCGCGGCGGCGTGATGTGCGTGTACTAGGCGCACTACAGACAATGGATAATGACCCTCGTAGTGCGGTGACACGTTTGTTATGATTTCAATTTAATAAACTATCGAAATAAAAAAAATATTAAGCATTTTCAAAGTTACTGCTTTTGAGCTGAAATTTTGTACAGAGATTCTAGACCAGATACACTCTTCAACCCGTTTGTATTGATATACCCTTTCCGTAACACCCTGTACATAAAATAGGTCGCAAGCACGTTTAGCATTCTCATAAAAAAAAAAAAACGATTCCGCAGACCCTAGGCGAGACCCATTTAACTTGAAATGAGTCATTTTTATTGCACCAGTATCCATATAATCACCCTGACTTAATGTATTTGCTTGTGTAACACTCAGTTCTATTTATGGAAATGAGGGAGAATAACTTTTTTCTTTTAAGTATATTTCTAGGTCATGACACGGTTCGTTAAGTTACTTTATTGCTATGCTTCATAATTTCTTTCATTCTTGTTATTTTTAGTGAGATTGTTTCGCTTTGAAAGCGATTTTTTTATGAATCAGTTTGTTAAACTTGGTAATGAGTCGTTTTTTCAACGCACTTTTCGTATTTGTGTGTTGGAAATATAGACGTACGGGTTCTTGTTACGGAAACATGTTTAGTCGTAGACTCTAATGCTTTTGATGTCCATATCTGCTTTTATTTTTAGACTATTACCTTTGAATGTTCTAAAAAACCTTTTTTCTTGTTACAGGTAAGTGTTAACACTCCAACATATTCATCATCAAAAAGTAATCTCACAGTACGGTAGGTGAACCACATGCTCTTAAGTCGTAAAGGCAGTTTAGCGTGTACTTCAGAGACGTACTCAACCCTGACACGGGAGCCAATTACGGCTGTCTGTGACGACGCTCTAAACATTTCGAGTGCTGTTTGCCGAGGCCCCTGATGGGAGTTTTGAAGACCAGAACTGCTTAGATGATGTTTTGCAAAGCATTTTATGCTAAACTCAGCTTTAAGTTTGTTTTGATGGTGGCATACAAACATGGTCTTGTATTAAGTACCAATAAAGAATTGTTAAACACGTTCATCAATGTAACAAAATGGGGAAAGTTCATAGTTAGAAAACACGACATGAATACGGCTTGGAAAACAGAAGCAACGGTTAAATAGATTCAGCTGCATAGATAACGGGTTTCGTATTGGTTTTATAAGGAATCGTTTGGCTACATGCCCTGAGTCGAATTGGAATGGGATTTACTGCTAGTGATAAGAACCAAGTTTTAGAGTTGCATTTCGAAATTGTATCTTCATTTTATAGATGAAATCACGAAACCAACGTTACATACTGTCAACTGAGAAACGGTAACCGCGAAGGATGTTTTCTATAACATTTTCCAACCTCGTGCGATTACGTCATACTTGCAGAAAACATGTTTCATTCTTTTCCATAAAAGACATCCGATGTTATCAGCAGCCGTCGGGATAATTTCCGACGGCAGACGGGAGACTGATAAACACACGAGACAATAAACGGACGCAAATAACTATGTAGGCAGCTACCAATTCATCCGGTTATAACCCAATTGGTCCCTGTCCGAAAGCTCTAATGGGTTACGCAACCAATTGATGAAGTTGGGATATAATCAAAGTAGCTCGCTAACTTAGTGGACTCGATAATTTGTTGACTTCAAAGGCTATATTTAAACTGTAATATAATTAAAGTTTCTAGCACTAAATAGTTCTCGTTGTCTCGTGTATTACTACCGCCATTTTGTACTTTGTTCTGAACTATGCTCCAGCCTGCATAGACTCAGGAACTTTTTGTGCGAGATAACTTTTAATTTAATTGCAGTAATTTCGTAACAGCAGAGTAAGCTTTCCTCAGTATTTATTTTCTCAGAGGAGTGTACTAGAGCTAGAATAAATATTAACAGTGAAGCACTCTCATAATGAAAATCTCTGCTCTGAGTATATTATGTTTGTTAATTAAAATGATGACGTGAACGTTAAATTAACTGAACACTGGAACATTTGCATCACAAAGCGATGCTCAAAGCTACTAAATGTATCCTCCATAATTCAAAACAATAGCAGTGTAATAAAATTTTGGTAAACGGTTGAATACTATTATTATTTCGTAAATACTTGGATCTCGCTTATAGCTATCATCAGGTCTAAAGAATTGCCGAAGTTACACGTGCTTAATTTTTTAATTTCAACTACTGGAATAATGTTGGCAGTTGCTGTCAAGTCTGGATATTATTGTCTTGTTTTTGTGCAGACACACTCTTGAAGTTTACTTAGATGACTTTCTAGTTTCGATATGCGTTGATCCCTAAGAAACTTCATGTGTCTTAGACTTGTTAACATTACAGCATAACACTACATGTCATGAATGAATTTGTATGAAAAGAGGATCTGAAAGATCTTAATGAACACCAAGTCTCTAGCTCAGCATTTGCACATGCTGAGCTAGAGACTTGGTGTTCATTAATGTTGTATTTATTCCAGCAAAGACGTTATAACGAGATGTCAGAGTACCTAAATAAACAAGTGTAAACTTACCTACATTGCCAAATGAATCTAGTTCAAAGATAGAAAGATTCGTTTAACATTAGTGTCTACGCTCAAAGTATATATTTTTATTAACTTGACTAAAAACGAGATGTCAGAGTACCTAAATAAACAAGTGTAAACTTACCTACATTGCCAAATGAATCTAGTTCAAAGATAGAAAGATTCGTTTAACATTAGTGTCTACGCTCAAAGTATATATTTTTATTAACTTGACTAAAAATTAATTACCACTATAAATTCCATCAAAAAGAAAATAATTTATACAGGGCTTTGTTCTAAAATGCTAAACACTTTACAAAATTCTGCCATCACCCACCTAGTTAGAAACTGTACCGGTCTGCTGAAACTTTATTAAATTTGAACGCAGCAGGTACATTATATCACACGTTGCTCGCCGACGTGCATGCAATTTAGTCGCTTCCTGGTGTGCGAAAGTTCCCAGTTCCCACGTTTGTTCTATGGACCTTGTAGTCAGAAATTGTGAAGCTTTGTTGAGCCTTTATGCAGGTACTAGGTAGGTATGCCCGCTACTGTTGGAGTTACGGCAGCAACAGTGAGTTGATTAAGTCTTTTGTGTTCGACGCATTTGTGAGTTGCGGCGCTATTGCCTGTGGATGGCGGCTTATAGGTTTAACGTTCATTGTTGTTTTTGATTGAAATCGGATGATTAGTTAAAATAGCGTGCCTTTAACGGTATTTCGTTAAAATGATTTTTTCTAAAGTTATAGCAAATTATTAGAATAACCTTTAAAACAGCTATATCAATACCAGATTTGTTATATTGACCGTATCGTATTCCGCTATAAAGGATAGGCTGTAATAAAAAAAAGACGGGTTGCACTCCGGGAGTGCCGGCAGAAGTGAAAACTTGAATATTAACGTTGAAATAAATCAATTATTAATTGAATTAATATTAACTCTTTTTTTTTCACTATTTCTGCGTCACTTTTTTCATTAATTGATGCACTTTGTTCAATTTCCATATTTACCCGACTGCGCGACGCAAAGGAGTGGTAATGTGTTTATCAGCCTATGTATGTATGTATGTATGTATGTATGTATGTATGTATGTATGTATGTATGTATGTTCCTTTGAAGCACTATACAGACCAAACGCCTGGGCCGATTTTTATGATTCACACGTCAATCGATTCCTCTTAGTCCGGCGAGTGTCACTAAAGACATGACGTTAGTGAAAATTCAATATGGCGACTACTGGACGCCATATTGTGAAAATGAAAAAAATGAAAGTCAACAAACTATGTCAAGTGGGGTATCGTTGAATAGGTCTTTCAAAAATATTAGTGGTTTGGGAAGACCGTTTTTTGATTAAGTAAACCGTTAGTGACTTATCAAGCTTTAAAGTACCAAATTTCGTTAGAATCAAGTGTCCTCCCCGGGTGCGTCTCATATCGTATATAGTTATTTGGTATATTTTCATTTCAATAACGTTCACAAGATATAATAAACGTGAGATATACCAACTGCTGATATAATTTCTTTACATATAATATTTATAAACTCTTAAACTTACTTCGTATAACGTTATTGGATATACCGTTTATTTAATCGAAAATCATTGGGTCTATCGTTTAAAATATTGATACCGTCATTATGGTTAACACCCCGATTCAGAACAATCCGACTCGGACAGCTTAGGTTAGAAAGCCTTCGTGGCTTCCGAATTATTTCCGTTACCGTTACCGCACCCGAACTCAACGAACGCACTAGACGACGTAGGATGCAAGAGCGAGCGAAGGGCACCCCGAGGTTCGGTTTGGTTAGGTTACTTTAAACCCTTTACACAGAAATAGGGGCCCCGCGAAGCGGGGCTCCGTCGACATAGGATGAAAAAAAAGTTTTTATCATATTAGACTAATTAGGTTTTATGTCTTTTGAGTGGTATATCAAACGATTTTATATTAATTGCCTGTTATTCTTATAGAAATTAGTTACATTAAAATGATATCAATAGTTTATTATATTAACTGATCATTATCTATACTAATATTATAAAGAGGTAAAATTTGTTTGTAAGTTTGTATGGAGGGGGTAATTTCTGGAACTACCAGTCGGATTTGAAAAATTCTTCTTGCATTTGATAGCCCAATTCTTGAGGAAGGCTATAGGTTATTTAACGTCACACTATGGCCCTTAGGAGCCGAGCAAAAGCGCTATGGGGAAACGAAGTGATAGAGCAGGAGACGCGGCAAGTGATGCAATACGACGAGATGGGTCGAAGGAATAAGAAATTTCACGCGAACGAAGTCGCGGGCAGAAGCTAGTATCAAATAAAATTATAGGTTCAGTTGTTATATCTTGTAAATATTAGTGGTTTTTTAATTATAATTATCATATATTACTTACCCGTCCCCCCCTCTACCAACTAAACGGTTGTAGTTAGAAATTTAAATGTTACGGTAGTAGAACCTATATATTACGAAGTTTAAAGGAAAACTATCACACTTAAGTGGGATTAACAACTCATAACTAAAAAGAATAAAATAAAAAAATTAAATTTAAAAAATCAAAAAACCCGACTGCGCTAAAAAACATAAGTTAAAAAAAAAACTGAAAAGCTAAAAACAAGCCCATTTTAAATTAAATAAAAGTTGGAAGCAGGCGGGACCCATGCCATTTTTATATTTTCAAACTCATTTAAACACTATATACACGAATTTTACGAATACACAGCAGTGTAGGTACTACACAGACTGTCGAGCCATCAGCTGTCCATCCATCCATCCATACATCCATCCATTGTCGTGTGTCACTTGGTTCACTTCGGTTGGCGCCGCCGTAGAAAGAGAGGGGGATACTTAGTAGTTAGGACACATGATTAGACAAACGTTAGGAGTAGTAGTTCTCCCCTGTCTAGTCTCTCCTGACGGTCACGTGTCCTGACGCGATGTCCTGACGCGAGTTTAACATTTTTTACCCATTACAAAAAAGTGTGCAACGCCGCTAAAGAAGTTTACACTTCAAAAAAAAAAAAACTAGAACGGAGGCTCTTTCATTATTTAACTTTCGCTCAGATTTTGAAAACTACAATCAACCTTCTCCATCTTATTGTATAAAAAAGAGGCAAAAGAAAACGAATAAAAAAATGTAGTTTCGTATCTAAGTAGCGTACGATCTAGTTACATTAAAGTTTATTTACGTAGAAATTTCTCTCCGGGGGAAGTAGCCAATCCGCTTTAAGTTCGCAACTTTCCATAAGCCGGGACGAAGAGGTGGTGCAGACTTCGTAACGAAGTAGAATTTAAAAAAATTAGATTCTGAGGTAAAGGTTGGGAATTCTCAGTGGATTAAGGTACGGGTTATCATCAGCTGTATTGCCATTGACGTACTCGGACGACTTAGTTGTTTGTGGTAACATTTTCTTCAAGAACAAAAGTTATTTCATATAAGTTTTTCTTGCTCAGTTGTTTCTTTAGAAAGAAAGAAAAACCAAGTCAATATCAGCTGAGTAAAACGGATTACAGGGGTAGCCTCTAAGATGCTTTCGTAATCCGTTTTCCTTAAAACGCGCCCTAGCTGGATGATACACTTATGTATATTCTACTTGTGGAGGTTTTGTATAATAATCCGTGTATATATTCAGAGAACATACGTTTTTGCTTTCTTTAATCAGATTAACGTTCTCTACATATATCTATTCCAGTTTATATCTGGACACCAAACATTTTCTTCTAAGAGATTAATTTCTAATTATCACCACGCAATGAGAACGAGTTGTTTTACCAATGGCGCGCGCACCAGTAACGATCAGTACAAATTAAAGTAATAATAATAAACACTTACATTTGTATTCAGTCCTCGACACCAGCCATCTAAGTAGCCAAGATACGACTCGTAATTACGACTTGAGGCATTATAAGGACTCGTAAAACCAGACATTGTGGCCCAAGCAACCTCAACATTTTGTTAGGATTACAGGCAGTTATCTATATAAATAAAAACAAAAGGCCTGACTGACTGACTGACTGACTGACTGACTGACTCATCAACGCCCAGCCCAAACCCTTGGACCTAGAAAGCTGAAATTTTACACGATGGTTCCTTTTATGATGTAGACCAGGAATAAGGAAGGATTTTTTGAAATTCAACCCCTAAGGGAGTTAAATAGGGGATGAAAGTTTGTATGAAAGTCCGTCAGTTTTAAAGTTAGGATCTTCAAATTTTGTGTTTCGGCTGACGATTGAAAATTAATTTATACGTGTCTCAGCGTTTTTGATAATTCTACCCCCAAAGGGTTAAAAAGGGGGATTAAGTTGTGTATGAAAGTCTGTCAGTTTAAAAGTTAGGATCTTCAAATTTTGTATTTAGGCTAACGATTGAAAATTAATTTATACGTATTTCAGCGTTTTTGATAATTTCACCCCTAACGGGGGATGAACGACCTGACTGACTCATCAACGCCCAGCCCAAACCCTTGGACATAGAAAGCTGAAGTTTTACACGATGGTTCCTTTTATGATGTAGACCAGGAATAAGGAAGGATTTTTTTAAATTCAACCCCTAAGGGAGTTAAATAGGGGATGAAAGTTTGTATGAAAGTCCGTCAGTTTTAATGTTAGGATCTTCAAATTTTGTGTTTCGGCTGACGATTAAAAATTAATTTATACGTGTCTCAGCGTTTTTGATAATTCTACCCCCAAAGGGTTAAAAAGGGGGATTAAGTTGTGTATGAAAGTCTGTCAGTTTAAAAGTCAGGATCTTCAAATTTTGTATTTAGGCTAACGATTGAAAATTAATTTATACGTGTTTCAGCGTTTTTGATAATTTCACCCCTAACGGGGGATGAACGACCTGACTGACTCATCAACGCCCAGCCCAAACCCTTGGACCTAGAAAGCTGAAGTTTTACACGATGGTTCCTTTTATGATGTAGACCAGGAATAAGGAAGGATTTTTTTAAATTCAACCCCTAAGGGAGTTAAATACGGGATGAAAGTTT